>JASDDO010000016.1:166976911-169376911 GCA_030015575.1 Agapanthus africanus | reverse complement strand
GTGAACAGTAAAATCCGCGGCGGAAGCGCCGCACGAGGTGGGGTTTCGCGGCGCTTGCGCGGCGGAATAGTGAGATCATGGTTCCAAATTTTTACAGTATGCTTCTATTTCCCTGCACATCACTCTGAGACAACCAGAAAAATTTTTCGAGAACAAAATATTTCAACAGAAACTGATGTGAACTGAAATACGTGTTTTCGGGATTTTGTTCGATCGGAAACGTAAAACACATCACACAAAACTAGACTATGTTAATGGCGAGGCTCTGATACCACTGTAAGTGCACGGCGGCGCCCCGGCCGTCAACCCGACGGCCAAACGCGGAAACGGTGATAAACTTTAAAATTTGCGGACTTAGCAAACCGGCACCACCGCGCACTAAACTCCGGATCGTGCCATTAAACTAGTCTAAGCTACTAAAGAGAATGGTTAGAGATATACCGACGATCCAAGTCCTCCGGTCTTCATCTCCACTCCGATCTCCTCGCGGGATCTCCGTCCGTCTCCTCCTCGTCGGAAAGGGCACCACGAAGCCGGGTACTTTTACGGGCTCCCATCTCGATACTGAGGCAACTCGAGCATGAAGCCGGCAACTCGACATGCTCAAGATTTGCTGTAGGAATATGGTGTAGAATCATAGTCTCTCTTTTGGGGTTTGGTTGCCATTTGTGGATGATGGAGGAATCGGATTAGGAAAAATGGTACTTTCATTTTTCCAAAACAAGAAGAAGAAGGAGATGAAGAATTCCTTCCAAAACTAAGATGAACTCTCTCATTCTTTTTCTTTCTCTCTTTTCTTTTTCTTCTTTCTTTCTTTCTTTCTAGCATCTTTCATCAAGTGAGAGTAAGATGGTGGAGGAATGAATATGATAGCATCAACATGAAGGGAGGTGAGTGTAGGAGATAATGAAGGGTGACCACAACCAAGACATAATCATCACAAAACTCACATCAACTCTTCTTATCAAATCTAATCACATAAAGCAAATGATAATGAAGGATAAGAAAGGCATCAAAAGATGCTTTCATAATAAATCATCTTACAAATAAAACCTCCACAAAAGTAATTTGCAAAACTGCAAATTACCCCCTCCATCATAAAAGTCCGGCCGGGAAAGAACAAAGGAAAACCGGCCGGAACGGAATGCAAACTGGCAACTCCAGAAAACTGGTCCCGTAATAAATTACAGGAAAACCCCACACTGTGCATACACACCCGCATTTGTATTCCGTCCGGATACAAATGCAAAGAGACAAAATCTACACTGTACTATACTAGGATCGGCTTAAACCAAAACCGGCTAGTAAAATCCGTTCGATCCTGATCCGTGCAATACCGCACGTATCTGATCGAACGCTGCCATATAACTATACGGCCACTAGTACAAACCGTCCGATCCTGATCCGTGCAATACCGCACGTATCTGATCGGACCCTGCCATATCTCCATACGGCCTCTACAGCGTTTCGCCCGAAAGCTTGAGTAACTGAAAGTGTGGTGGACTCTAAAGACTCGTCAATACTATGGCTGTGGATTTAACCACTAGCACGTCAGAGGTATAAGCCAATACGTGACGGGCCACCAGCTATTGACTAAAAGGGACGTCGATGAGGAAGCTCACCCCGACACCCAACTGAGCCTGTCAGTGACAATATCCGTACAGTCCGGTCCGTTCGTCTATGAGCATCGCATGGCGGGCCTAGGGGGTTGGTAAAAGTCAGACCCCCAAAAGCGGTACAAGTCGTGTCGGAGTGTAGCCCAGAACACCCTGAGATACTACTGGAATACCTACCAGTAAATCTCCTGCCTTGGCCAAGGTCTTTGTGTAATGGCTCTCCTAGACACAGCGCGACCTCACCCCCAATACCGGGAGAGACGAACCCCTGAAGATCCGCTCACTGCCTCCATGTGGCTCGGGACTGTACCCAACTAAAACCTGTTTGCACGACTCCTTTGAGCCGTGGTAGGGTAGTAATCAAAGTACAGTGGGAACTCACACGAGACAAATGACGATCCCCAGGTCGATGAACTAACCTGTACACATGTCACCTGGGAACTGCTATCTGACGTCAGGTATAAGACCAACTAGCATGTTCCCGGCGAGTCCTGTCCGGTGTACTCGTAACCCAATGAGCACCTGTATACATCTTAGGTGAACCTACTGACACCAGTGGCTTGTGAGACCGGCCACCGCCCCTCGTCGGGGTCTCGACTGTATACACTAGTCTACTCTGGAGTATCGATGCCCTGTCTCGAGACTCCTACGACTAGGGACCTTTTAAGGATGTGCTTATAGACTCCAGCTCTCACTTATATGATCGCCCTCATATTGCTGGCAGTCAAGCAAGAATCCTAGGGGCTCTATCAACGTGCAATAGCGACATGTCAGGTCGCCTAAAGCAGTACACGATGATAAAGGTAAACCAGATAGCAAACTATCATCTCGAGTAAGACCGTCGTCCCGGGATAGGTCCTCCCTCAATCATTGCAATCACGTGCCTGTGATCCAATAATTGACTCTGAGGGCACTATCTCCAACACAAGGTGCATCACGTGTGGGCACGTGATGCTCCTTTTGGGGAATTCTTCCATCGCTTTTTGGTTCATTATTCCTTTATTTTTATTATTTTTTTATAAGGGAACAAATTCCCCCACAGCGTTGTTCTCACGTGGCTTGCACGTGGGTACAACGCTGTCACCTTTACAGCCGTTGGATTGCCTAGGGGAACGGGGAGGTGAACCGCCCTTATCACGTCTTATAAATGCAAGTGTTTAGCCTTTGGGAAGCCACTTGTTCTTTCATCTTCTTCCTTCTTTGTTTTCTTCGAGAATTTAATTCTCCTTTTCAGAGCTTAGTTCTCTGTTCATTGCAATTCCAGAGTTGAACTATGTTAGAAAAATGAACCTTTTCTAGGTAAAGATCTCGAACATTAGAGATACCCTTTTCTTAAAGAAAACTTCTGGATTTTAAATCCATCATTAGAGCTTTGCTCTCCTCTGAAACCCATCTCATAGAGATCCAAAGACGTGATCTTTGAGTAATGACCTTCAATGCTTTAGGCATTCCTCTTCTGACCTTTAAGGATTCATGGCATTTGATTTTTCATTTCCTCTTTATGGGAGTTTCTGGAATTTAATTCCATTGCATAAAAGGAATTTATGTCACGACCCGAAATATTAGCTCGTGACCAGCACTTAAATCACGCAACGTCTAAAGGCGTAACGTAATTCAAGTAAGCTGAAACCCAGAAATCTAAAACCTTTTTAAGAAAATAAAAGAGGTGCAGTTTTGAAAAAAGGTATAATGAAAACAACCGGTTTATTAAATGCATGGATAATAGAACATGAGGATGCAAGTGAGTTTATTAGTTGAAAAACATTTTTCTCCTTTTTAAAAATTTGGGCAGCACCTCCCTTGTATATTTTGATCCAAAACCACAAATACATGATAATATAAGGCATCCCCAAGAGGGAGCTAGCTCTTCGCCAACCGACGGATCACAACCACGCAAGACAGTATAAATATAAGTATACGACGCCCAACGGCGAAGTTCACCACAAAAGATAAAGAATAAAGCGAGATATCAACCCAAAATGTGAACATACAGCCCATCGCTGAAGTCTCCCAACTACAAGTCTCGCTAAGTCTCATTACTTATACAAATACTAGTTTGATTTGATGGAGTTGTAGGGTTACTAGGCTCTTTCACAAGGTTCTACAAGGCATCAACCATGCCCGATTCAAAATTTAGACGTGCCGAACAACCCTAACCAAGATCTTAGACTAAAGATTAGGTGAACCAAATAGCAAGGAAAAAACTTTACTTCTAAGAGTTAGGGATTACAACCTTTGTAGTCTGTTCCTTCACTTCTAAAGCTCCGTGTTGACGTCCTTTCGCTGCGATCATCGAGATCCCGAACTCTAGTGATGGTTTCCTCGGAGAAATGAACGGGCTAGCTCGTTGACTTCGAGGCCGAAGATGATCTACGTCGAGGAGACTCAAACTCAAGCTCCATCTTCACTAGGTCATGAACTTTGTGAAGAGAATACCCTAAATTAAATGGCAAGTAGTAGAGGATGATGAAATAGGAAGTGGTTTCACTTTGGATTTTGATTTCTCACTTTATTTCTTCACTTGAAAATTTCTAGCGAGCTTTTCTTCTTGAATGAAGAAGAAGAAGAAGAAAGAATATGAATAATGAATTATCTAAAAAGGATAATCAAGTGAAGTCTATCATAATGCAACCATGGGTGAGTTAACGTTTGTAGAGACTAAACCATAGTTTGAGTTAATGGTTTGGTTAATAAAAATCTTATGCAAAACAAAATGAGTGGACTTTGTCAAATATGCTTAAAGCTTCATGAAGCTTCAAGCCAAGACAAAGAAAGCCACCATTTTGTTTTACGAAAATAAATAAAAACCCAAAACCATTATCTTTAATATGGTGTAAGTCATACACACACCCAAGCTTGCATGTATCATCAATCATGATACAAACTAGTGCACAAACATATATCACATATACAACTTGTGCACATCAAGTGAGAAAATCAATCTTAAGTGAACCAATACTAGTTAATGTAAAGTAATATATCAAATATATAATTATACATTAAATCATTAAATCAACACTTGATTTAATGATCCGGACTTATCTCATATAACCGACTAATATCCAGTGTATCAATATATCGAATCAACACTTGATTCGGTAACCCGGCTATATCTCATATAACTGACCGATGATACAAGTCACGAGAATAGAATACAGTATCACATACTGGTATTATTCTCGGTCCCGCACATATCTCATATGCGCTCCTATTTCGTTTCGCTTGAGCCAGAAACCTCTGTGTAGGACTCTAAAGACTCGTCAATACGCCGGCAGTAGGTGGTGATCATATCTGTTAGTGTATATTCCCTAGAGGCCATTACTGTATCATACTAGTTTGTATATTACTTAATGGAAGCTTGGGATATTCACAGTTGTATAGACGATCTTGCTCAAAATGGTAGTATGCTACTTGGTTTGTTTCTACTTTAATGTGTACATGTGTTTCTTTTAGTATATCACCTATACACATTAGTGGAGCCCTTAGGATCTTTGCTTGATTACCAGCGTTGTGATGGCAGTCACACTCGTGGGGGCTGGATAATCCACAAGCACATCCTTATGCAGGTCCCTAGTCCTAGGACTATCGAGACAGGGCATCGATACTCCGGAGTAGACTAGCGTATGCGCTTCTCATCCCAGCATGGGAGATGGTCTGTCCCACAGCCGTCAGTACGTCGTACTTGAGATAGTATGCGGGTGCTCGTTAGGTTACGAGTACACTGGATAGGACTCGTCGGGAACTGTTGGTTGGTACTATACTTATCGTCAGTTATCATTCCCAGGTGACATGAGTACAGCTTAGTCCGCTGACTTAACACTGTCACTTCGCCTCGAGTGTGTTCCCACTATACTTTGATTACTACCCTACCACGGCTCAAAGGAGTCGTGCAAACAGGTAGTAGTTGGGTGCAGTCCCGAAGCACTTGGAGGCAGTGACGGTTAGACATGATTCGTCTCTCCCGGTATTGGGGGTTGATATCGCGCTGTGTCTAGGAGAGCCATTACACAATGTCCCTGGCCAGGACAAGCGAGATATACTGGTAGGTTTCCAGTGTTATCTCAGAGTGTTCTGGGCTACACTCCAACACGACTCCGCTATTAGGGGACTGACGTTTACCGCCCTCTAGCCCCGCCATGCGATATTCTTAGACGAACAGACCGGACTGTATGGAGATTGTCACATACAGGCTCAGTAGGAGTTCGGATGGGTTCACCTCATCAGTCTTTTCATCGGCATCTACCTGGGGACCTTTACATACAGCTAGTGCCACTTGCGGTCTGTGGTTAAACCCACTGCCAGCGTAGTATCGAGTCTTTAGAGTCCCACACAGAGGGTTATTCGCCTTTGGGCAAAACAGAGTAGGGGTCGCATGGTTTTGCGACGGGGTTCGTTAACATCCGCGCACTTGTGCAGGTTTGGTGTCCGGACAGTCATTACTAGCGGGCTCTGGTTTGAGCCAGATCCTAGTATATGTTTTGGGGTTTGTTTTATCTCATTATATTCGTGTTCCTCGGAACACGAATGCGGGTGTGTATGCACAGTTGTTTGAGGCGGAGGAAGAGGATTTTCATTAGGGTTTTGGAACGGGTGTGTATGCACAGTTAACAGTTGTCTTTTTCCAAACCCTAATGAATATGTGAAATATCAATTAATAATATTAATTAAATGAAAATGGGTTATGGTTAGGGTTGTTGATTTGTTGACCAATGTTGACTTGTTGACCAAGGTTGAAACATTGACCATCATCATTTCACTCCAAAGATGCTCTTTGATCTTTGCAAAAACATTTAATGTGAAATGATAATGGTCTTATCAAACCAACCATCACCTTTTTCATTTTGATTAATATTATTAATTATATTAATTGACATATATTGGTTATGGTTGTAAAACTATTATCATTCTCTCATATTCATTCTCTCTCATCCTTTCTTCTTCCTCTTCCTCTAGCTCAAGGAAAATTCATCTCATGTGTTGAGAAACATTTCCTTGGAGATAAAACACCAAAGCCACTCTCTACTCATCCTAAGGTTGAAGGTCTAGCAAGCCGGACACTTTAGTTTTCTCAAGTTCGAGGAAGAAGCTCAAGGTAGAAACCCTCAGGTGGATCCATCTTCGGCAAGAGAAGGCGACGAGGAGAGAACCATCCGACCACCACAAGGAGTCCAAGAGAAGGAGTTCAAGTTAAGGTATAACCCCCTAACCGAGTAGGTAAAGCTCTTGTTAGTTGCTTGTGTGTTGTTTAGCAAAGATCCGGGTTTTCTAGTCCATGTTACCATAACCCGAAAAACGTTTTTCACCATTTTCGCAAGCTCGAAAGAACCGGGAGAGGTAACGTGGACTTACAGTGGTATCAGAGCTAGGCTAAACACACACTAGCATGTTAGCAAAGTATCTTGAATTTCGATAGGACAAAAAACCGCAAAACACGTCAAAAATATCAACTTTCGGCCGATTTTTATTTCTGCTCGAAAAATAATAAATCATGTACTAAAAATCGGCTCAGGGTTTTTAAAGAACACCCAAGAAAAACGATCCAGCGAGTCGACCAACTCATTGTAGGGTTGCTATGCACGCGCACAAGGGTCTACGAGGCATCAACCATGCCCGATTAAAAATTTAGCCGTGCCGAACAACCCAAAGCCGAATCTTTAAACTAGAGTTTATGCGAAAACTAACATGTTGAACACTTTAACACTAAGTGAGAGGGATTACAACCTTTGTAGATACGGTCCTTCACTTCTAAAGCTCCGTGTTGAAGTCCCTTCGCTGCGATCATCGTGTTCGTGGACTCTCGAGAGGTTCCACGAAGAGAAAGATGCAGTCTTGCTTCCGATCTTCGATACAAAGATGATCTACCTTGAAGTTTCGTTAACACAAGCTATCACTCATGAAATGATGTGATCACCCTCATCTAAATGGCAAGGATATATGAGGATGATGAAGTAGGATTTTTGCTCTCATTTGTTTTCTTATTCTCACTCATTTTTCATCACATAGAAAAAGCTAGAATGCTTTTTCATGAAAAGAAAGAAGGAAGAAGAAGATGAATAATGATTAGAAAATGAATCAAATCCTTTTGTGATGAATAATGCAAAGATGATAATGATGAATAATGCAACCATGGTTAACTTAACCTTTGTAGAGATTTAACTAGGGCTAGGGTTTGGGTTGAGTTAAAGATGAGTCACTTGAAAATATCTTTTTCATGACAAAATAAAAACCTTCTAGAAACTTCTAGTAAACATTAACCCAAATCAAACCCTAATCTTGTTTAATCTCCACTAATCATGTTGCATTATTTATCATATCATGTTACAATGTTATATATCACATATATAATATTTATTGTAACAAAATAAAATAATACATTTAACATATATCGCATATATATCAATGTATTACCCGAGTGAGAAAAAGAATCTTTTAGCGAGCTAATATTAGTTAATGTAATTTAATATATCATATATATTATTATACATTAAATTATCGAATAAACACTTTATCCGACAATCCGGCTATATCGCATATAACCGACTAATATTTATCCGTACCGATTCATCGAATCAACACTTGATCCGATGAGCCGGCTGATATCAAATATCGCGAGAATAGAATACGGTATCTCATATCACATTATCCTCGGTCCTGCACATATCACAAATGTGCCCCTACTCCGTTTTGCCTGAGCCAAGAAACCTCTGTGTAGGACTCTAAAGAATCGTCAATACACCGGCAGTAGGTGATGATCATATCAAACACCCACAAGCTGCAAGCGGTCAGCTAAACGTAACAGCCACCCAGGTATTGAGCGATCAGAAGATCAACAAGCAAGCCTGTACATTCTCCTGTGAATCCAATGAGTAACACTCCCGTACAGTCCGGTCTCGTCGTCTGATATGTCGCATATCTCGCCTAGGGGTGGTAAACGTCAGACCCTAGTAGCTCGATAAGTCGTGTCGATTTGAGGTCTATAACAGTTCGAGAAACTACTGATAACACTTACCAGTAAATCTCAGCAACCCTGGCCAGGTATTTCCGGTTATAGCCAATCGAACACAGCACAACATCAACTCCCTATAACGGGAGAGACGAATCCCCTCCTATCGCTCATTGCCTCCATGTGATTCGGGATTGTACCCAAAAGCCACATTTTGCACGCCCTCTTGGACGTGGTATGATGGAAATCAAAGCACAGTGGGAATCACACAAGACTCTATGACGATCTCGGGTCAACAGATTACTCTGTACCAGTGTCACCGGAGAACTGCCATCTGACGTGAGGTATAATACCATCTGGGAGTTCTCGGCGAGTCCGTCCAATGTACCCAGTCTCCACTGAGCACCCGTAGGCCATCCTTGATGTCAAACACCGATGGATATGGGATCATCCATCGCCCATCATATGGGTCAAGATGCGTATACGCTAGTCTACTCTGGTGTATCGATGCCCTATCTCGATACACCCTCGACTAGGAACAGTTATAGGATGTACTCGTTGACTACCGTGGCCCCACTAGTATGATCTCATCATAGTCCCAGTAGTCGAGTACATATCCTAAGGGCTTTATCAACATGTAACATAGAGACAATCATAGTACATGTTAAGATAAAGTACTACCAGATAGCGTACTATCATGTCGAGCAAGAAAGTCCTCCCTATATATGTCCAAGCATCCATTACAATATACATCGTATGTACAGTAATGGCCTCTAGGGCATATATATAACTAACAATCTCCCACTTGCACTAGGGCCATCTATTGTGGTATCACATACCCAATAATTAGCTGTGGTTAAAGTATCTCATACTCAACCATCCCATAAAAGTCTCTACTGGGAAAAAGGCCTTTGTGAGTGGATCCGCGCTGTTGTCCTCTGTGTCTACTCTCCTATCCTCGATCTCCCTGGAGATCAACCATCTCCATGATCAGGTGATACTGCCTAAGAATTATATCTGGATTTCTGATGGGACGGTAGTTCCTTGGCTAAAGCCACAACTTCATTGTCACACAATGGTAGGAATTAAGTTCATCTCATGAACTTAAAATATATCCAGACTACCTCTTTGGTAGCATCCTTGGTAGCGATGTATCCTTCCTTTAATCATCTAGTAAGTCACGGTATCTAGCTTGGAACTCTTCCAACATACCGTCCCTCCACTGAGGGTAAAGACAATGCCTGTGACTGACATTCAGTCATCCTTATCACCCTGGAACCTTTCCAGTGATTCTCCCCAGGATCGATTGATACCATCTCACTACAACTAGTGAGTATCCTAATATCCAATTAGATCTATCTCATAGATCCAAAACCCAGGATTTAGGAGGTATCACTTTGATCCTATATGGAGAATCTTTGTGATAAGCGGAGATTGACCGAGCGTAGCATAGGAAACTTCTTCCGTATCAAGAGTATGTCATCAACGTACTCTACGAGGATCACCACCATACTCCCTACTACCTTTTTGTATATACAAGGTTCATCTACCATTTTGATGAAGTCAAACTCTTTGACTACCACATCAAAACAGATGTTCCAACTCCGCGATGCCTGTTTTATCACATAAAACATCTTGCACACATTTCCGCTGCTCCCACTGTCTACGAAGCCCTCTGGCTGTGTACTTATAGACGCTCTCTTCTAAAACATCATTTAGAAAAGCAGTCATGACACCCAACCACCAGATATCGTAGTCATGGTATGTAGCAGTGGCAAGTAGGATCTGGATGGACTTAAGCATAGCTTTGAAAGTCTCAACTTTTCCATGTACACCAAGTAGTCTTCTCAGGATATACTCGCTCCTGATGGGGATTTAACCCTTCAGATAAAGCAACCAAAGTCCATACTTTGTAGGTGTATAAAGATTCCATCTCAGATCGCTAAGCATCCAGCCATTCTTACAAAGTCCCACTCCTGATGGCCAGCTCGAAATAAGTTGGGTCACCATCTCATGATGAAATCCTCGCTCCCACTATCATAGAGAAACTGAAGTAACTCTCAGGTGGGTAAGAAACCCTACTAGATCGGCGGAGAGGCTGAGGTTCGTTGGAAACTATTGAATCCTTTGGTTCTACCAAATCATCAGCTGCAGTTTGTATAGCTGGAACCATTCCAGTTCTACATAACAGAACTTGCCTCGAGCTTTTCCGGATTTTTCTTTTAGACATAGGTCGGACAACCCCAAATCTTAACCAACTTAAGATATGGGCTCTTCCCTTTCCATATCACATATGAAGTGGTAGGCAACTGATTTGATTTGAACCCTATTCAATAGGTATGCAGCTTCTCAAGTGCATAACTCGCAAAAGGAAATAGGAAACTCGGTAGTACTCATCATAGAGCACACGGGGTGCTATTGTTAGTGTATATGCCCTAGAGGCCATTACTGTATCATACTAGTTTGTATATTACTTAATGGAAGCTTGGGATATTCACAGTTGTATATACAATCTTGCTCGAAATGGTAGTATGCTACTTGGTTTGTCTCTGCTTTAATATGTGCATGTGTTTCTTTTAGCATATTGCAGATATACATATTAGTAGAGCCCTTAGGATCTTTGCTTGATTACCAGCGTTGTGATGGCGCTCGCACTCGTGGGAGCTGGGTAATCTATAAGCACATCCTTATACAGGTCCCTGGTCGTTGGACTATCGAGACAGGGCATCGATACTCCGGAGTAGACTAGCGTATGCGCTTCTCATCCCAGTGTGGGAGACGGTCTATCCCACAGCCGTTAGTACGTCGTACTTGGGATAGTATGCGGGTGCTTGGTAGGTTACGAGTACACTGGACAGGACTCGTCGGGAACTGTTGGTTGGTAATATACCTATCGTCAGTTATCAGTTCCCAGGTGACATGAGTACAGCTTAGTCCGCTGACTTGACACTGTCACTTCGCCTCGAGTGTGTTCCCACTGCACTTTGATTACTACCCTACCACGGCTCAGAGGAGTCGTGCAAACAGGTAGTTTTTGGGTGCAGTCCCGAAGCACTTGGAGGCAGTGACGGTTAGACAGGATTCGTCTCTCCCGGTATTGGGGGTTGACATCGCGCTGTGTCCAGGAGAGCCATTACACGAGTAGTCCCTGGCCAGGGCAAGCGAGATATACTGGTAGGCTTCCAGTGTTATCTCAGGGTGTTCTGGGCTTCACTCCGACACGACTTGTACCGCTATTAGGGGACTGACGTTCACCGCCTCCCTAGGCCCGCCATGCGATGTATCAGACGAACAGACCGGACTGTACGGAGACTGTCACATACAGGCTCAGTAGGAGTGCAGATAGGGTTCACCTCGTCAGTCTTCTTATCGACATCTACCTGGGGACCGTTACGTACAGCTAGTGCCGCTTGCGGTCTGTGGTTAAACCCACTGCCAGCGTAGTGTCGAGTCTTTAGAGTCCCACACAGAGAGCTATTCGCCTTTAGGCAAAATGAGTAGAGGTCGCATGGTTTTGCGACAGGGTTCGTTCGCATCCGCGCACTTGTGCACGTTTGCGGTCCGGACAGTTTATACTAGCGGGCTTTGGTTTAAGCCGGATCCTAGTATATGATTTGAGATTGTTTTTTCTCATTGTGTTCGTGTTCCTCGGATCACGAATGCGGGTGTGCATGCACAGTTGCTTGAGATTGAGGGAGAGGACCTTGTTTAGGGTTAATGACTATTGTCATTTTATTAACCCTATTGTTTTTGTGTGTATTATTGTTAATTAATAATTAGCTTAATTATTGTGCATGGTTGTTGTTGTTGACATTTTGACTTCATTGACTTGTTGACCATGTTGACAAGTTGACCATGATCATTTCATTTGGAAGATGCTCTTTGATCCTTGCAATTTGCATTAATGATGAAATGATAATGGTCACCTCTTGATTAAACCATGACAATTTTCTAGCTAATTATGGAATTAAAATATTACACACATATTAGTGAGAATGGCTCACTAATAATTCATTCTATGATATCTTTTCTCTCTCTTGCTCATCCTCTCCCTCAAGCTCTCTCCCTCTCATGTGTTGAGAAACAAAAAGCTTGAGAAAAACCTTCACTTGATCTTCTCTACTCACTTCTAGGGTTCAAGTCTTAGCATTTCTTGCACTCTAGTTACTCCTAGCTTGGAGTTGAAGCTAAAGGTCGAGGCTTTCGGGTGGATCGTTCTTTGACGGAAGAAGACAAGCAAGGTGAGGCCTTTCTACCATTCCGACGAGTAAGGAGAGAAGGAGTTCGAGCTCAAGGTATAACCTTTCTACAACTTAACTAGTTGTTAGTTTGTTTTAGCTAGTTTTCGTTTAGTAAAGATCCTCACAAGCAAGGTCCATGTTGCCTAAGTCATTAAAAATCCAATTTTTATTATGTTTTCCGCCTCCCCGTAAGCACCGGGGTGGGCAACGTGGACTTACAGTGGTATCAAAGCCTAACTAAACTCAAACTAGCTAGGTAGTGAAGTGTAACGAAGTTTCGAAACCGGAAAATCCAAAAACCAAACTTTGCAAAACCCAAGTTTCTGTTAATTTTTTCTCTGGTCAAAATGACATTTGTTATATACCAAAAATTATCTCAGGGTTTTGTGTGAAAAACCACCAAATACGAACCAGAGAGGAGATCAGAGGAGCGCGGATCCGCGGCAAGAGGAAGCTCCTGCCGCGGAAGCGCGGCCGTCTTGTCCCCTCTCTGCATCGTTTTTGGTGCAGTATGTTTCTGTGTTGGTATTGGGATTTTTAGGATATGTTATATGTGCCCAGATTTTCCAGAACTAAAATTTACTTTTGTGGGCCTATAAATCCGTATTTTTCGGAACTTCACTACACTTTAACTACATCGGTTATATCTGTAATGCTTGCATGTATTGAACGTCGGCTAATCGCTATAAGACGATTAGTCGGGGTTATACATGATCTGTGATTGTTATTGGTTTGTGGATATGAATGGATTGGATTGTCGCGGGTGAATGGCCGGGGTGGATGTGAGATGAGCGTTGTTTTTCTTTCATTCATTTGTAACATGTAAATTGATGTAATAATTTTCCTTGTATGGCCGCACAACCGGGTCGGGGTTGTAGCCGTCATTGTATAATTCTTTTTACTGTTTTTTGCTCCTAGGATAGACCCATGGAGGGGGTGCACAAACTACCGGGTATCTCGAAGTGCCGAGTGGCCTACTCACGGTGGTGAGGGAGGTTGCTTCGCTTCGGGTGCTTGGCGGGTAGTTTGCCGCACCCGTAGGGGTCTTGGGTGGGGTATTGGCTATTCACCGCGACCGTGTAATCCGCTTTGCGTTGCAGGCTCGAACGCATTGCGGATTCCTAGTATATCCAATGTATTCATCTGTGATCTGTAATGTCTATCATTGCTGTATATTTATATATAATAACTATTTAGGCGTTGCTTATGTTTTACAGCCGCGCTAGCCCAGCCCCCGCTCTGTCGTTAGTTAAGTAACCTAACGGGTGATGACGGGGCCCCGTGGCGAATGCGAATGGCATAAGCGTACGTCATATTTTGGTTGTTTTCTGCAATGGTAGGATTAATTGATGGGACGCATTAAAAGAACTAATGCAAGAAATAAACCAAGTAAAAGTCGATTGGAACATTTTGAAAACCACTCGGTTCTTTTCAAAACCAAACTTTTAAACGCGGAGCTCGAACCACTCCTTTTAAAAGCTATCTCGTTCCATCAATTATATCAAGTTCACTACGTTCACGGTTTCGCCAAAACCATTCGTAGCCCTCCGTCATTCCACATGAATGGTCAAAAGTATTCAAGCTGTGTATTTTGGCCAAAGTCAAGGCATAGTGATTGGTAGCGTTTGGGCATTCATGTGCAGCATAGATAGATGCGTTGATTTGGGACAGTCGTGCTGCCATTTTGGCCAAAGTCAAGGGTAGGTACGGGTGGGTCCAAATTAACCAGGAGAATGACGGGTAGAACTTGACATGTGACTTATGATATTTTGGCCAAAGTCAAGGTCATAAGAGCATGGGGCAAAAAATCCACATCATGAGTTTCATAAGTACTGAAACTTGCTAGATTTGCATACCATTTGGAGTGTGGTGATTCTGGTAGGATTCCTTCAGTTTCGTCACGCGATGATATTTGGATCCCGATCCTACTGTGAGTATATGCTACTCCTCGGGAAAACTCTCACTTAACGATCAATGCTATAAACCTAGTAGGTGCCTAGAAAGGTGTTAGCGGGGCTACGCCCACAGGGAAAAGAGGTTACTTAATTAAGGAACTTCGCGAAAGCGTTGGAAAACCTCCCTCGAAGTACCGACACTGGCCTGGCTGAACGGTTAAGCAAGTATTGTACGGTGAGAATGATCCCGGCTAATCCTTTTCTTTATGGTTTGAGAAGGGATTCGAGAAACAGTGGGAGCCATCCAGTTTAGACAAACTAAAAACCACTCTAAACTTGCAAGAGCATCATGCTAAAGTGTTTCTTTTCTCTCTCCTAATTGCAGCGACCATTCAACATGACCGGACTTAAGTTACTGTTAGATAAAAATATATTGACTGGGCCAAACTACAAAGATTGGCTCAGGAATGTCAAGATGGCGATCACTTATGACAAGCTGGGGTATATACTTACCACCAAAGCTCCCCCTGTCCCAGGTCCCACCTCCAGCGTCGCGGATGTAGAAATCCGTAAGACATGGGAGATAGATTGCGCGAGGGCCAGATGGCTCGTACTAGCCTCGATGGACAACGAACATCAGAGGAGGCACAAGAATATGGACCTAGAGTCCATATTTCTCCATACAAAAGAACTGTATGGAGAGCAGTCTCGTATCGCTAGATACGAAGTGTCGAAGAAGCTTTTTTCGGCAAGGTTGGCCGTCGGATCATCGGTAGCGGACCACGTGCTTAAGATGATCGGCTACATAGAGGAGCTCGCGGACCTTGGGACCACGTTGGAGAATGAACTCTATACCGATTTGATTCTCCAGTCCCTTCCTTCCACTTACGCCCAGTTCGTTCTTAACTTCAACATGCAAGGAAAGGAGGTTGAACTTGCCGAACTTCTAAACATGTTGAGGACTGCTGAGGGCACCCTACAGAAGGGTAGGGAGACATCCACTTTGTTTGTAGGAGGATCTTCCTCTTCTAGGTCCAGGGCGAAAGCCAAGGGCAAGAAGAAGAAAGCCCCCGCCAAACCAAGAGGCGGTGTCGGTAAAGTGGATGCAAAGGGAAAGGGTAAAGCAACAAAAGTAGCGGGGAAGATGGTGGGGAAGGAAGAATGCTTCTATTGTCACAAAAGTGGTCACTGGAAACAAGATTGCAAGGCTTGGAAAGCCAGAACACAGGATTTGAAGCGAGTTGCAGCTTCAGCTTCAGGTGTGTATGTTATTGAAAACTGTCTATTAATAAACTCTACATCCTGGGTATTGGATACCGGATATGGATCTCATATCTGTAATTCTTTGCAGGCGTTGAGAAAGCGTAGAGTGTTGAAGGCAGGTGACATGACCCTCAGAGTTGCGAATGGTGCTAGCATGGATGCAGAGGCCGTGGGGGACTATCACCTGGGATTATCAGATGGACACTTTTTGGTTTTGCGTAGTTGTTATTATGTACCAAATGCAACCTGTAATATCATTTCTGTATCTTTATTATCTAAAGAAGGTTATGAATTTGCATTTGTAAGTAATGTAGTGAACATTCACCTTAATCAAGTTTTGATTGGGTCAGGTACATTAAACAACGGTATTTACGTTTTAAACCAACCACAGGTTTTCAATATCCAGAATACACACAAAAGAAAGTCTCCAGAAATTAATAAAACTTTCTTATGGCATTGTAGACTGGGTCACATCAATGAGAGAAGATTGACTAAGTTACATACTGAAGGATATTTGGATCCGTTCGAATATCAATCGTATGCAACTTGTCAATCCTGTCTCAAAGGAAAGATGACAAAGGCTCCGTTTTCTGGACACGGAGAAAGAGCGAGCGAGCTCTTGGGACTCGTACACAGCGACGTGTGCGGTCCAATGTCTACACATGAGCGAAGCGGTTTTTCTTACTTCATTACCTTTACGGATGATTTTTCAAGGTACGGTTATGTGTTCTTAATGAAACATAAATCCGAGGCTTTTGAAAAATTCCAGGAATATAAGAATGAAGTAGAAAAACAAACCGGCAAAAGTATCAAGATCCTAAGATCGGATCGAGGAGGAGAATACTTAAGTGCCGAATTCCTGAACTACTTAAAAGAGAATGGAATTCTCTCTCAGCTTACTCCTCCATACACTCCGCAACATAATGGTGTATCGGAGAGAAGGAACCGGACCCTATTGGATATGGTACGGTCCATGATGAGTAACGCTGAGTTACTGCGATCGTTTTGGGGATATGCGCTAGAATCAGCAGCATACCTTTTGAACCGAGTTCCAACTAAGACTGTGCCTACTACACCATATGAAATGTGGTGTGGGAAGAGACCCCATCTTAATCACATTAAGACATGGGGATGTCCAGCTTTTGTAAAAAAGCAGCATGCGGACAAGCTCGAGGCACGCTCAGTACAGTGCAAGTTTGTCGGATATCCAAAGAACTCCAAGGGATATTACTTCTATTGCGAAGAGGAACAAAAAGTCCTTGTTTCTCGCCATGCCCACTTTCTAGAACATCAGCTCATAGAAAAAGAATTAAGTGGGAGCGCGATAGAACTGGAAGAAGTTCCAGAACCGCAAGCTATTACTGAAAGCTTAGTAGAGCCAGAGGGTTCGAAAGATCAAGACATTCCCGTGCCACTCCGCAGGAGTAGTAGGCAGTCTCATCCGCCCGAGAGGTACTACGGTTTTCTCATTGACGGGGATAGAGAGGACTGCATCCTAGATTGTGATGAGCCTACTAGCTTCCAGCAAGCCATTCAGAGCATCGACTCGGTAAAATGGCTGGATGCAATGCGGACCGAGATGGAGTCCATGTACACCAACAAAGTATGGACGTTGGACATTGCTCCAGACGGGGTAAAACCCGTAGGATGCAAGTGGATCTTCAAAAGGAAGATTGGTGTAGATGGACAGGTTGAGACCTATAAAGCTAGACTGGTAGCAAAGGGTTTTCGTCAGCGACCTGGTTTGGACTATGACGAAACCTTTTCTCCAGTAGCTATGCTGAAATCCATTCGGATCCTTCTTGCCATCGCTGCTTTCCACGACTATGAGATTTGGCAGATGGACGTAAAGACAGCTTTTCTAAATGGTCATTTAGAGGAGTGTGTCTATATGGACCAGCCAGAGGGTTTCATTCAGGGTGGGAGCAGCGGAAAGGTGTGCAAGTTGCTCAAGTCCATTTATGGACTCAAGCAGGCATCGCGGAGTTGGAACATCTGCTTTGATGAGACGGTCAAAGAATTTGGCTTTATCAAAAATCCAGATGAACCATGCATCTATTGTAGATTTGTAGCGAGAACTGTAGTATTCCTCGTTTTATACGTGGATGACATTCTCTTAATAGGAAATGACATTCCTATGCTACAATCTGTCAAGGGGTTCTTGTCACACAGGTTCTCCATGAAAGACCTGGGTGATGCCTCATACATTCTGGGTATCCGGATCTACCGTGACAGATCCAAGAGGATATTAGGACTCTCACAGTCCAGGTACATCGACACCATACTGAAGAGATTCAGTATGGAAGATTCCAAGCGCGGTAATCTACCGGCTTGTCACGGGATCACCCTCTCCAAAGAGATGTCTCCCAAGACTGATTTGGAGAGGGATCGCATGTCTATTATACCCTACGCTTCTGCGGTAGGCTCTATAATGTATGCGATGTTGTGTACCAGACCGGATGTGGCTTATGCACTGAGTGTGGTAAGCAGGTATCAGTCAAACCCTGGGGAGAAACATTGGATAACAGTAAAGAACATTCTCAAGTACCTGAGAAGGACTAAGGAGATGTTCTTGGTGTATGGCGGAAAAGACCTGCAGATTGAGGCCTTTGCTGACTCCAGCTTCCAGAGTGACAAGGATGATACCAAGTCCATGTCGGGTTTTGTCTTTACCCTCAATGGAGGGGCGGTGTGTTGGAAGAGCTCCAAACACGAAACCGTTGCTGACTCGACTATGGAAGCGGAATACATCGCTGCATCTGATGCCGCAAAAGAAGCTGTCTGGATGAGGAAGTTCTTGAAAGAACTTCATGTGGTTCCGTCCATTGTTGACCCAATACCTCTGTATTGCGACAACAACGGGGCTATAGCTTTAGCGAAGGAACCCAGGTCCCATCAGAAATCCAGACACATCTTAAGGCGGTATCACCTGACCAGGGAGATTGTGGATCGCCAGGAGATCGAGGTCCGGAGAGTTGCATCAGAGGATAACACAGCAGATCCATTCACCAAGGCCTTGCCCCAGACTCAGTTCGAGTGGCTGATCGAGATGATAGGTCTTCGATACGCCAGTACATGGCCTTAGTGCAAGTGGGAGATTGTTAGTGTATATGCCCTAGAGGCCATTACTGTATCATACTAGTTTGTATATTACTTAATGGAAGCTTGGGATATTCACAGTTGTATATACAATCTTGCTCGAAATGGTAGTATGCTACTTGGTTTGTCTCTGCTTTAATATGTGCATGTGTTTCTTTTAGCATATTGCAGGTATACATATTAGTAGAGCCCTTAGGATCTTTGCTTGATTACCAGCGTTGTGATGGCGCTCGCACTCGTGGGAGCTGGGTAATCTATAAGCACATCCTTATACAGGTCCCTGGTCGTTGGACTATCGAGACAGGGCATCGATACTCCGGAGTAGACTAGCGTATGCGCTTCTCATCCCAGTGTGGGAGACGGTCTGTCCCAAAGCCGTTAGTACGTCGTACTTGGGATAGTATGCGGGTGCTCGTTAGGTTACGAGTACACTGGACAGGACTCGTCGGGAACTGTTGGTTGGTAATATACCTATCGTCAGTTATCAGTTCCCAGGTGACATGAGTACAGCTTAGTCCGCTGACTTGACACTGTCACTTCGCCTCGAGTGTGTTCCCACTGCACTTTGATTACTACCCTACCACGGCTCAGAGGAGTCGTGCAAACAGGTAGTTTTTGGGTGCAGTCCCGAAGCACTTGGAGGCAGTGACGGTTAGACAGGATTCGTCTCTCCCGGTATTGGGGGTTGACATCGCGCTGTGTCCAGGAGAGCCATTACACGAGTAGTCCCTGGCCAGGGCAAGCGAGATATACTGGTAGGCTTCCAGTGTTATCTCAGGGTGTTCTGGGCTTCACTCCGACACGACTTGTACCGCTATTAGGGGACTGCCGTTCACTTCCCCCCTAGGCCCGCCATGCGATGTATCAGACGAACAGACCGGACTGTACGGAGACTGTCACATACAGGCTCAGTAGGAGTGCAGATTGGGTTCACCTCGTCAGTCTTCTTATCGACATCTACCTGGGGACCGTTACGTACAGCTAGTGCCGCTTGCGGTCTGTGGTTAAACCCACTGCCAGCGTAGTGTCGAGTCTTTAGAGTCCCACACAGAGAGCTATTCGCCTTTAGGCAAAATGAGTAGAGGTCGCATGGTTTTGCTACAGGGTTCGTTCGCATCCGCGCACTTGTGCACGTTTGCGGTCCGGACAGTTTATACTAGCGGGCTTTGGTTTAAGCCGGATCCTAGTATATGATTTAAGATTGGTTTTTCTCATTGTGTTCGTGTTCCTCGGATCACGAATGCGGGTGCGCATGCACAGTTGCTTGAGATTGAGGGAGAGGACCTTGTTTAGGGTTAATGACTATTGTCATTTTATTAACCCTATTGTTTTTGTGTGTATTATTGTTAATTAATAATTAGCTTAATTATTGTGCATGGTTGTTGTTGTTGACATTTTGACTTCATTGACTTGTTGACCATGTTGACAAGTTGACCATGATCATTTCATTTGGAAGATGCTCTTTGATCCTTGCAATTTGCATTAATGATGAAATGATAATGGTCACCTCTTGATTAAACCATGACAATTTTCTAGCTAATTATGGAATTAAAATATTACACACATATTAGTGAGAATGGCTCACTAATAATTCATTCTATGATATCTTTTCTCTCTCTTGCTCATCCTCTCCCTCAAGCTCTCTCCCTCTCATGTGTTGAGAAACAAAAAGCTTGAGAAAAACCTTCACTTGATCTTCTCTACTCACTTCTAGGGTTCAAGTCTTAGCATTTCTTGCACTCTAGTTACTCCTAGCTTGGAGTTGAAGCTAAAGGTCGAGGCTTTCGGGTGGATCGTTCTTTGACGGAAGAAGACAAGCAAGGTGAGGCCTTTCTACCATTCCGACGAGTAAGGAGAGAAGGAGTTCGAGCTCAAGGTATAACCTTTCTACAACTTAACTAGTTGTTAGTTTGTTTTAGCTAGTTTTCGTTTAGTAAAGATCCTCACAAGCAAGGTCCATGTTGCCTAAGTCATTAAAAATCCAATTTTTATTATGTTTTCCGCCTCCCCGTAAGCACCGGGGTGGGCAACATGGACTTACAGCTATTGCTCCGCCCCGATATACCATCGTGCTATGGTGTATACGAAGGAGTAATGCTGAGAGAGAATCTCATTCTCCTTTAGAATAGTCCAGGAATTCCGTGCTTAAGTATTCTCCTCCCTGATCTCATCAAAGGACATAATACTTATACCCGTTGTTGGTTCTCTACTTCTAACTTATATTCTGTGAATATCTCAAAAGCTTCGGACTTATGTTTCAACAGGAACACATGTCTAAATCTTGAGAGATTATCAGAGAATGTAATGAAGTACAAAGAACCGGTCTTGGCATGTATAGACAGGGGACTTTCATACATCAGCTTGTATTAATCCCAAGAGTTCACTAACTCTTTCTCTGTTTCCAATAAACAGAGCTATGGTCATTTTATCTTTGTGACATGACAGGCAAGTTTCACAAGATGTAAATTCAAACAAATTTAAATATGCATCTTAATGTAACTTCAGCTAGTCGGGTCGCATTGATATGACCTAGTCTACAATACCTCAAGAAGGATTCGTTCATTTCTGAACTCTTCCTCTTGTGTGTGTTCCGTATACTAAGAACTGTAGTTTGATTTAGAACGTCAATGCTTTTAGATAACATACCTGAACCGATCAACTCTTGATATAGGAAATGTTCAAAACATTATCCAACAATACAAAATTATATCTTTTCTTTACTAATAAAGAGACTGATATGATGTTGTATATCAGGTTCGGTATCTAATAACATTCGTTCAGAATCAATGTATTCTGGTAATACAGGGTGATAGTGACCAACAGACTTGGTTGTAACACTTGCACCGTTTCTATCTCATGAAACTTATCACCCGTTCTCAGTTCTCTACCTATCTGTAGCCCATGTAACAAATTACATATGTGGGATCCTGATCCGGTATCAAATACCCAGGACGTAAAGGATACTGAGAAACAGTTCTCTGTAATGAACACACCCGAAGAAGATGCATCAGCTTGCACTTTCTTCGTTTGGGCGGCACGGGAAATCTGGTATTCCCCAATTTCCTCCTCTGTCTTATAACAATTATAAGTTGGAGCGGGACCAACGTTCCCCAACCCAGTAAAACAAGCGGGTTCGGTCAATATATCCGTTTTATTATCTTAATTAAGGCATGATATGGTCGCTACCTGGAGAGAGAGAGAAGAAAACACTCAGCGTATGCTCTTGCAAGATTAGATTGGTTATCTAATATATCTAATCAGGATGTCTCCCACTGTTTTAATCAAATCTTCCTTCAAACCCTAAAAGGAAAGACTAGCCGGGATTAATTACACGCTACAATTTCGTCAATCTTTCAGCCAGGCCAGTGCCGGTACTTTGAGGGAGGTCCCCCATGCTTTCGCACGAACCTAATTAAAGTAAACCTCATTTTCCCAGGGGCGTAACCCCGTTGACACCTTTCTAGACACCTACTTGATCGACTAATTGTAATGTGTAAAACTCTCCCAGGAGTAACTCTTACTCGCAGCGGGTATCGGGATCCAACTATCTCATAGAAGGTGTGCAATCTCATTGCAAATTTCAACACTTGAAATTCCCAATAATATATTACCCCTAGTACTTATGCCCTTAACTAAGGTCAACATATCATAAGTACTAGTCAAGTTCTACCCGTCATTTCATGATTAATCAGACCCACCCTATATGACCCTCAACTATGGTCGACATAATCACTTGAATGTCCTAACTAATCGCATCATATGCTGTGTAGGAAGACATCACTTAGCTACCGTACACTACGCCTCAACTAAAGTCGACATACGCAACACGAATACTAAGTACTCTACTTCCTAAAATGACGGAGGGCTAAGACAGGTTTTTATGAAAACCTATTGCGTAATGAATTTGATATCGTTGTAGAATCGAGTGATTTTAAATGGAATGTTTTTGAGGCCTTTTCTAGTTTTGCTAAAGAGGTCACTCCCGGTGAAGGGATCGTCGGCTCTTTCCTCATCGAATAAGGTGCAGGATATTTCACAAATATCACCATGCAAAGCAAGAACTATAGAAGCAATCAAAAGACAAACCGATTTTGTAGCATCTGCTAGTTTCACTAAAGAGGTCACTCCCGGTAAAGGGATCTCGGCTCTTTCCTTATCGAATAAGGTGCTGGATGTTCTACAAGGAACACCGCTATGCAAAGCAAGAACTAGAGCTACCAGTTTTTAAACAAGTTTCTACAACATCTTAGGTTTCTTTTAGTTTCATTAATCTCATTAATGAAGTCCCATTTTAATATGCTTCACAAGCATCACATTTGAAACGAAATCTGCAATATAACATATATCTCATATATATATAATATAAACATTCGTCTCAGGCAATAATATAATCTTATAACAGAACATTGCAGCAGAAGAACATATATGAAATATTGGATATACTAGGACGTCCGTGTTTTCAATACGAGCCTGTATAAAACACGGATTCCACGGTCGCGATGAATAGCCAAACCCACATCTTTAGACCCCTACGAGAGCGGCAAGCAACACTGCCAATTTTAGGGTTAGGAGACCCGGTCTCGACTCTTCGAGATGGTCTCCCACTGGACCCTAGAACCCGGTTACTTGTGCTCCCCGCCTTGGGTCAACCTAATGCGGAAAAGTAAATAATATACAATGGTGACATCATCCTCAGCCCGGAAGTGCCCCAATAAAAGAATATTACATACAAATGAATTTTACATGAATGAAAAAGAAAAAATTCTCATCTCACATAAAACCCCCGGCTATTCAAAACGCGACGATCCAATATAACATATCACAGCAACACATAATATCTCATATCATCAACGTAAGCAAGTATGCGTATCCCGATTGTCGTTGATGTATAGCAACGAAGCCGGGGATACACCACATACTACGCTTACGGTCACAGAAAAGAAAGTGTAAAACTACAACAGTTGGAATCAGCAACCTCCTTAGACATCGCATGCCTAACCAAATGAATTCCTTAGACATCGCATGCCTAACAATTATAAACCCCGCATTTTAGTCTCATTATCGAAAACACTTTTCAATATCAAGTCGGGCAATTCAATAAGATTCCCGACAACCTGATCGAATGCTCGTCGCAAACTTTAGTAGACGGCCGCACCCCGAGATGCCGCCGACGAAGTGCACTAAGGCGGAACACCGCTGCCGCGAGCACCCGAACGGATGCTTTTGGCGACGGGGTTCTCCTACAGTCACTTGGTCGGGGCTATGGGGCGTGGCTGTCTATTAAGTTTACCCGACGAGTATCCGCGTACACTACGTGATTGCGACGGACTTTTGATCGCATCAAAATCCCGTGGCAACCGATCATTTGAGACTGAACTGCTAGATTTATAACATTCAAATTAGTTATCTCATAACTACTTGTGGATTCCAAATATTGTATCACATTCCAGATAAATAGACAATGTTAAACTTTCCGATCGAATAATCAAACACCCAAGATTTCCCCAATATGTCTCAACACTTGAAATCAGTTTAAAAACATCCATCACATGCCACAGTACCGATGGTCCAGCCGTAGAAGGGTCATGCCAACGCCTCACATGTGGCACGCCGTACTGCCCCAAACCCTAAGGTTCAGAGGCAGTTCAAGATGGTCACATAATCGAGTTAAGTTTTGTTGTCTTCTAGAGGGTCCACCGCGTTACTTGCACGACTTAGAAAGTTTCAAACTCGAGAAAAAATCCAACTTTTGAAAAAATTTCCGACTGGGGAAAAATGAGTTATTGATATCCGTTCGAACTTTTTAACAGTTTCTAAAATTATCCGGAAAAGCTAAACGAAGTTAAATTATCCGATCAAATCAACGAGTCCCCAATATAACCCAGAAAACTCAACACTTGAGTATAATTAAAAATTCCCAGAATTGTGCAAAAGAACCCAAAAATAATACTGTGAAGTTGCGGGCCCCAATGACACTATTCAGCCGCGGAACCGCGGTCACGTGCATGGTTTGGCTGCGGTTCCGCAGTCACGTGATCGAATCAAGGGTCCGTACTTCACAGTAATTTCTATATTTCCCTGCTTATTTTTCTGAGCATTTTTAATTCACTAAAAATCACATTTTGAAAAAATTTCCAGAAACTAGGGTATATCGGGGTTTTCGGGTTCGATCGGACTTTAAACTTCGTCTAGACTTCGCATAAAGCTCTAGCTTGGCTCTGAAACTACTGTAGGGTTGCTATGCACGCGCACAAGGGTCTACGAGGCATCAACCATGCCCGATTAAAAATTTAGCCGTGCCGAACAACCAAAAGCCGGATCTTTAAACTAGAGTTTATGCGAAAACTAACATGTTAAACACTTTAACACTAAGTGAGAGGGATTACAACCTTTGTAGATCCGGTCCTTCACTTCTAAAGCTCCGTGTTGAAGTCCCTTCGCTGCGATCATCGTGTTCCGGACTCTCGAGAGGTTCCACGAAGAGAAAGATGCAGTCTTGCTTCCGATCTTCGATACAAAGATGATCTACCTTGAAGTTTCATTAACACACGCTATCACTCATGAAATGATGTGAACACCCTCATCTAAATGGCAAGGATAGATGAGGATGATGAAGTAGGATTTTTGCTCTCATTTGTTTTCTTATTCTCACTCATTTTTCATCACTTAGAAAAAGCTAGAAAGCTTTTTCATGAAAAGAAAGAAGGAAGAAGAAGATGAATAATGATTAGAAAATGAATCAAATCCTTTTGTGATGAATAATGCAAAGATGATAATGATGAATAATGCAACCATGGTTAACTTAACCTTTGTAGAGATTTAACTAGGGCTAGGGTTTGGGTTGAGTTAAAGATGAGTCACTTGAAAATATCTTTTTCATGACAAAATAAAAACCTTCTAGAAACTTCTAGTAAACATTAAACCAAATCAAACCCTAATCTTGTTTAATCTCCACTAATCATGTTGCATTATTTATCATATCATGTTACAATATTATATATCACATATATAATATTTATTGTAACAAAATAAAATAATACATTTAACATATATCGCATATATATCAATGTATTACCCGAGTGAGAAAAAGAATCTTTTAGCGAGCTAATATTAGTTAATGCAATTTAATATCATATCTATTATTATACATTAAATTATCGAATCAACACTTGATCCGACAATCCGGCCATATCGCATATAACCGACTAATATTTATCCGTACCGATTCATCGAATCAACACTTGATCCGATGAGCCGGCTGATATTAAATATCGTGAGAATAGAATACGGTATCTCATATCGCATTATCCTCGGTCCTGCACATATTACATATGTGCCCCTACTCCGTTTTGCCTGAGCCAAGAAACCTCTGTGTAGGACTCGAAAGAATCGTCAATACGCCGGCAGTAGGTGATGATCATATCAAACACCAACAAGCTGCAAGCGGTCAGCTAAACATAACAGCCACCCAGGTATTGAGCGATCAGAAGATCAACAAGCAAGCCTGTACATTCTCCAGTGAATCCAATCAGTAACACTCCCGTACAGTCCGGTCTCATCGTCTGATATGTCGCATATCTCGCCTATGGGTGGTAAACGTTAGACCCCAGTAGCTCGATAAGTCGTGTCGATTTGAGGTCTATAACAGTTCGAGAAACTACTGATAACATTTACCAGTAAATCTCAGCAACCCTGGCCAGGGATTTCCGGTTATAGCCAATCGAACACAGCACAACATCAACTCCCTATACCGGGAGAGACGAATCCCCTCCTTTCGCTCATTGCCTCCATGTGATTCGGGACTGTACCCAAAAGCCACCTTTTGCACGCCCTCTTGGACGTGGTATGATGGAAATCAAAGCACAGTGGGAATCACACAAGACTCTATGACGATCTCGAGTCAACAGACTACTCTGTACCAGTGTCACCGGAGAACTGCCATCTGACGTGAGGTATAATACCATCGGGGAGTTCTCGGCTAGTCCGTCCAGTGTACCCAGTCACCCCTGAGCACCCGTACACCATCCTTGATGTCAAATACCGATGGATATGGGATCATCCATTGCCCATCTTATGGGTCAAGATGCGTATACGCTAGTCTACTCTGGTGTATCGATGCCCTGTCTCGATACACCCTCGACTAGGAACAGTTATAGGATATACTCGTTGACTACCGTGGCCCCACTAGTATGATCTCATCATATTCCCAGTAGTCGAGTACATATCCTAAGGGCTTTATCAACATGTAACATAGAGACAATCAGAGTACATGTTAAGATAAAGCACTACCAGATAGCGTACTATCATGTCGAGCAAGAAAGTCCTCCCTATATGTCCAAGCATCCATTACAATATACATCGTATGTACAGTAATGGCCTCTAGGGCATACATATAACTAACACTCACCGCGGAACCGCGGCAAGAGCATGCTCTTGCAGCGGATCCGCGGCCGAGTTGACTCGGTCGTGGGTCGTTTCTCCTGCAGTGTTCTTATATTGATAATTTGCGATTTTTAGGATGGTTTGTTTCTGCCCAGATTTTCCAGGGAACAAATTTGTTTTTGGGGTGGTTACAAATCCGTATTTTGATCGAACTTCTCTAGACTTTGGCTAATGGGTTATATCTGTGATGTGATATATGTATTGAACATCTGCTAATCGCTATACGTCGATTAGTGGGGGTTATACATATCTGTGATCTGTAATGTTGATGGTATGTGTATATGAATTCGTTGGATTGTCGCGGATGAATAGCCGGGGGTTGTGAGATGAGAGTTTTCTTTTTCTTTCAATTCATGTAATATGTAAATTGATGTAATATTATTTGTTTGGCCGCACAACCGGGATGAGGTTGTAGCCGTCATTGTATAATTTCTTTTACTGTTTTTGCTCCTAGGATAGACCCAAGGTGGGGTGCATAAACTACCGGGTATCTCGAAGTGCCGAGTGGCCTACTCACGTCGCTGAGGGAGGTTGCTTCACTTCGGGTACTTGGCGGGTAGTTTGCCGCACCCGTAGGGGTCTAGGGTCGGGTCTTGGCTATTCATCGCGACCGTGTAATCCGCTCTTCGTTACAGGCTCGTACGAAATGCGGATTCCTAGTATATCCAATGTGTTCATCTATGATCTGGAATGGCTATCATTGCATCTGACGAATGTATATATCTATATGTAGATATCTATTTAGGCGCTGCTTATGTTTTGCATCCGCGCTAGTCCAGCTCCCGCTCTGTCGTTAGTTATGTAACCTAACGGGTGATGACGGGACCCCGTGGCGAATGCGGATGGCATAAGCGTACGTCATATTTTCGTTGTTTTCTGCAATGGTAGGGTTAATTGATGGGACGCATTAAATTAATGCAAGAAAATAAACCAAAGTTAAATTCGTTGGAACAATTTCAAAAACCACTCGGTTTCTTTTCAAAACAACTTTTAAACGCGGAGCTTAAACCACTCCTTTTTAAAAGCTATCTCGTTCCTTCGATTATATCAAGTTCACTGCGTTCACGGTTTCGCCAAAACCATTCGTAGCCCTCCGTCGTTTCACATAGATAGTCAATAGTATTCAAGCTATGTTTGTTGGCCAAAGTCAAGGCATAGGGATTGGTAGCTGTTGGGTATTCATGTGCAGTATAGATAAATGTGTTGGTTTGGGACAGTTGTACTGCCTTGTTGGTCAAAGTTAAGGGTAGGTACGGGTGGGTTCAAATTAACCTGGAGAATGATGGGTAGAACTTGACATGTGACTTATGATTTGTTGGCCAAAGTCAAGGTCATAAGAGCATGCGGCAAAAATCCACATCGGGAGTTTCAAAAGAAACTGAAACTTGCTAGCGCTGCATACCATTTGGAGTGTGATGATTCTGGTAGGATTCCTTCAGTTTTGTCACGCGATGATATTTGGATCCCGATCCTACTGTGAGTATATGCTACTCCTCGGGAAATTTCTCACTTAACGATCAATGCTATAAACCTAGTAGGTGTCTAGAAAGGTGTTAGCGAGGCTACGCCCCCAGGGAAAAGAGGTTATTTAATTAAGGAACTTCGTGAAAGCGTTGGAAAACCTCCCTCGAAGTACCAACACTGGCCTGGCTGAACGGTTAAACAAGTATTGTACGGTGAGATTGATCCGGACTAATTCTTCCTTTTTGGTTTGAGGAGGGATTCGAGAGACAGTGGGAGCCATCCTGTTTAGACAAATTAAAAACCACTTTAAACTTGCAAGAACATCATGCTAAAGTGTTTCTTCTCCCTCTCCTAATTGCAGCGACCAAGTATCATGACCGGACTTAAGTTACTACTAGATAAAAACATACTGACAGGGCCAAACTACAAAAATTGGCTCAGGAATGTCAAAATGGCAATCACTTATGACAAGTTGGGGTATCTCCTTACCACTAAAGCTCCCCTGTCCCAGGTCCCAAAACCAGCGTCGCGGATAAGGAAATCCGTAAGACCTGGGAAATCGACTGCGCGAAGGCCAAGTGCCTCGTGCTTGCCTCTATGGACAATGAACACCAAAGGATGCACGAGAATATGGACCTTGAATCCATATTTCTCCATACAAAAGAACTGTATGGAGAGCAATCCCGTATCACCAGATACGAAGTCTCGAAAAAGCTGTTTTCGGCGAGATTGGCCGTCGGATCATCGGTAGCGGAACACGTGCTTAAGATGATTGGCTTCATTGTGGAGCTCGCGGACCTTGGCACCACGTTAGAGAACGAGCTCTACACGGACTTGATTCTCCAGTCCCTTCCTTCCACTTAAGCCCAGTTTATCCTGAACTTCAACTTGCAAGAAAAAGAAGTTGAACTTTCAGAACTCCTCAACATGCTGAGGAGTGCAGAGGGCACCCTACAGAAAGGTAGGGAAACATCCACTTTGTTTGTAGGAGGATCTTCTTCTTCTAGGTCCAAGGCGAAAGCCAAGGGAAAGAAGAAGAAACCCTCCACCAAACCAAGGGGCGGTGTTAGTAAAGTGGATACGAAGGGAAAGGCAAAGGCAACAAAGGTAGCGGGAAAGCTTGTGGGAAAGGAAGAATGCTTTTACTGTCACAAGAGTGGACACTGGAAAATGGATTGCAGGGCTTGGAAGGCCAGATACCAGGATCTGAAACAAGTTGTGGCTTCAGCTTCAGGTGTGTATGTTATTGAAAACTGTCTATCAATAAACTCTACTTCCTGGGTATTGGATACCGGATCAGGATCTCAAATCTGTAATTCTTTGCAAGCACTGAGAAAGCGTAGGGTTTTGAAGGCAGGTGATATGACCCTCAGAGTTGCAAACGGAGCTGGCATGGATGCTGAGTCCGTGGGGGACTATCACCTGGGAATGTCAGATGGACATGTTTTGGTTTTACGTGATTGTTATTTTGTACCCAATGCAACCTGTAATATCATATCTGTATCTTTATTATCTAAAGAAGGTTATGAATTTGCATTTGTAAGTAATGTTGTGAACATTCACCTTAATCAAGTTTTGATTGGGTCAGGTACATTAAGCAATGGTATATACGTATTAAACCAACCACAGATTTTCAATGTCCAGAATACACACAAAAGAAAGTCTCCGGAAACAAATCAGGCTTTCTTATGGCATTGTAGACTGGGTCACATCAATGAGAGAAGGTTGATGAAGTTTCATACAGAAGGATATTTAGATCCGTTCGAATATCAATCATATGCAACTTGTCAATCCTGTCTCAAAGGATAGATGACAAAGACTCCGTTCACTGGACACGGAGTAAGAGCGAGCGGGCTCTTGGGACTCGTACACAGCGACGTGTGCGGTCCAATGTCTACGCATGCACGAAGCGGTTATTCTTACTTCATTACTTTTACGGATGACTTTTCAAGGTACGGATATGTCTTCTTAATGAAACATAAATCCGAAGCCTTTGGAAAATTCCAGGAATATAAGAATGAAGTAGAAAAACAAACAGGCAAAAGTATCAAGACAGTGAGATTTGATCGAGGTGGTGAATACTTATGTGCCGAGTTCCTGGATTACTTAAAAGAGAATGGAATTCTCTCTCAGCTTACTCCTCCATACACTCCGCAACATAACGGTGTATCGGAGAGATGGAACCAGACCCTATTGGATATGGTACGTTCCATGATGAGTAACGCCGAGTTACCGCGATCATTCTGGGGATATGCACTAGAATCAGCTGCATACCTTTTGAACCGAGTTCCAACTAAGACTGTGCCTACCACACCATATCAGATGTGGTGTGGGAAGCCCTATCTTAAGCACATTAAAACATGGGGATGTCCAGCTTTTGTCAAAAAGCAGCATGCGGACAAACTCGAGGCACGCTCAGTACAGTGCAAGTTTGTGGGATATCCAAAGAACTCCAAGGGATATTTCTTCTATTGCGAAGAGGAACAAAAGGTTTTTGTTTCTCGTCATGCCCACTTCTTGGAAACTGAGTTTTTGGAAAATCAGATAAGTGGGAGCGCAATAGAACTGGAAGAAATTCCAGAACCACGAGCTATTACTGAAAGCTTAGTAGAACCAGAGGGTTCGAAAGATCAGGACATTCCTGTGCCGCTCCGCAGGAGTAGTAGGCAGTCTCATCCGCCCGAGAGATACTACGGTTTTCTTATAGACGGGGATAGAGAGGATTGCATCTTTGATAGTGATGAGCCGACTAGCTTCCAGCAGGCTATTCAGAGCATTGACTCGGTAAAATGGCTGGATGCAATGCGGACCGAAATGGAGTCCATGTACACCAACAAAGTATGGACGTTGGACGTTGCTCCAGATGGGGTAATACCCGTAGGATGCAAGTGGATCTTCAAAAGGAAGATTGGTGTAGATGGACAGGTTGAGACCTATAAGGCTGGACTTGTTGCAAAGGGTTTTCGTCAAAGACCTGGTTTGGACTATGACGAAACCTTTTCTCCAATGGCTATGCTGAAATCCATTCGGATCTTTCTTGCCATTGCTGCCTTCCACGATTATGAGATTTGGCAGATGGACGAAAAGACCGCTTTTTTAAATGGAAATTTAGAGGAGTGTGTCTATATGGACCAGCCAGAGGGTTTCATTCAGAGTGGGAGCAGCGGAAAGGTGTGCAAGTTGCTTAAGTCCATTTATGGACTAAAGCAGGCATCGCGGAGTTGGAACATCTGTTTTGATGAGATGGTCAAAGATTTTGGCTTTATCAAAAATCCAGATGAACCATGCATCTATAGTAGATTTGTAGCACGAACTATCGTATTCCTCGTTTTATACGTGGATGACATTCTCTTGATAGGAAATGACATTCCTATGCTACAATCTATCAAAGGGTTCTTGTCACACAGGTTCTCCATGAAAGACCTGGGTGATGCCTCTTACATTCTGGGGATCCGGATCCATCGTGATAGATCCAAGAGAATATTAGGACTTTCACAGTCCAGGTACATCGACACCATACTGAAAAGATTCAGTATGGAAGATTCCAAGCGCGGTAATCTACCGGCTTGTCACGGGATCACCCTCTCCAAAGAGATGTCTCCCAAGACTGATTTGGAAAGAGATCACATGTCTATTATACCCTACGTTTCTGCGGTAGGCTCTATAATGTATGTGATGTTGTGTACCAGACCAGATGTAGCTTATGCACTAAGTGTGGTAAGCCGGTATCAGTCAAACCCTGGGGAGAAGCACTGGATAGCGGTAAAGAACATTCTCAAGTACCTGAGAAGGACTAAGGAGATGTTCTTGGTGTATGGCGGAAAAGACGTCCAGATCGAGGCCTTTGCTGACTCCAGCTTCCAGAGTGACAAGGATGATTCCAAGTCCATGTCGGGTTATGTCTTTACCCTCAATAGAGGGGCGGTGTGTTGGAAGAGTTCCAAACAGGAAACCGTTGCTGACTCGACGATGGAAGCGGAATATATCGCTGCTGCAGATGCCGCAAAAGAAGAAGTCTGGATAAGGAAGTTCTTGACAGAACTTCAGGTGGTTCCGTCCATTGTTGATCCAATACCTCTGTATTGCGACAACAATGGGGCTATAGCTTTAGCGAAGGAACCCAGGTCCCATCAGAAGTCCAGGCACATCTTGAGACGGTATCACTTGATCAGGGAGATCATGGGTCGCAGAAGATCGAGGTTCGGAGAGTTGCTACGGAAGATAACACTGCTGATCCATTCACGAAGGCCTTACCCCAGACTCAGTTCGAGCGGCTGATCGAGATGATAGTTCTTCGATACGCCAGTACATGGCCTTAGTGCAAGTGGGAGATTGTTAGTGTATATGCCCTAGAGGCCATTACTGTATCATACTAGTTTGTATATTACTTAATGGAAGCTTGGGATATTCACAGTTGTATAGACGATCTTGCTCAAAATGGTAGTATGCTACTTGGATTGTTTGTACTTTAATGTGTACATATGTTTCTTTTAGTATATCACCTATACACATTAGTGGAGCCCTTAGGATCTTTGCTTCATTACCAGCGTTGTGATGGCAGTCACACTCGTGGGGGCTGGGTAATCCACAAGCACATCCTTATGCAGGTCCCTAGTCATAGGACTATCGAGACAGGGCATCGATACTCCGGAGTAGACTAGCGTATGCTCTTCTCATCCCAGCATGGGAGACGGTCTGTCCCACAGCCGTCAGTACGTCGTACTTGAGATAGTATGCGGATGCTCGTTAGGTTACGAGTACACTGGACAGGACTCGTCGGGAACTGTTGGTTGGTACTATACCTATCATCAGTTATCAGTTTCCAGGTGACATGAGTACAGCTTAGTCCGCTGACTTGACACTGTCACTTCGCCTCGAGTGTGTTCCCACTGTACTTTGATTACTACCCTACCACGGCTCAAAGGAGTGGTGCAAACAGGTAGTAGTTGGGTGCAGTCCCGAAGCACTTGGAGGCAGTGACGGTTAGACAGGATTCGTCTCTCCCGGTATTGGAGGTTGATATCGCGCTGTGTCTAGGAGAGCCATTACACAATGTCCCTGGCCAGGACAAGCGAGATATACTGGTAGGTTTCCAGTGTTATCTCAGGGTGTTCTGGGCTACACTCCGACACGACTCCGCTATTAGGGGACTGACGTTTACCGCCCCCTAGCCCCGCCATGCGATATTCTTAGACGAACAGAACGGACTGTACGGAGATTGTCACATACAGGCTCAGTAGGAGTTCGGATGGGTTCACCTCATCAGTCTTCTCATCGGCATCTACCTGGGGACCTTTACGTACAGCTAGTGCCGCTTGCGGTCTGTGGTTAAACCCACTGCCAGCGTAGTGTCGAGTCTTTAGAGTCCCACACAGAGGGTTATTCGCCTTTGGGCAAAACAGAGTAGGGGTCGCATGGTTTTGCGACGGGGTTCGTTCACATCCGAGCACTTGTGCATGTTTGGTGTCCGGACAGTCATTACTAGCGGGCTCTGGTTTGAGCTAGATCCTAGTATATGTTTTGGGGTTAGTTTTATCTCATTATATTCGTGTTCCTCGGAGCACGAATGCGGGTGTGTATGCACAGTTGTTTGAGGCGGAGGAAGAGGATTTTCATTAGGGTTTTGGAACGGGTGTGTATGCACAGTTGACAGTTGTCTTTTTCCAAACCCTAATGAATATGTGAAATATCAATTAATAATATTAATTAAATGAAATTGGGTTATGGTTAGGGTTGTTGACTTGTTGACCAAGGTTGAAACATTGACCATCATCATTTCACTCCAAAGATGCTCTTTGATCTTTGCAAAAACATTTAATGTGAAATGATAATGGTCTTATCAAACCAACCATCATCTTTTTCATTTTGATTAATATTATTAATTAGATTAATTCACATATATTGGTGATGGTTGTAAAACTATTATCATTCTCTCATATTCATTCTCTCCCATCCTTCTTCCTCTTCCTCTAGCTCAAGGAAAATTCATCTCATGTGTTGAGAAACATTTCCTTGGAGATAAAACACCAAAGCCACTCTCTACTCATCCTAAGGTTGAAGGTCTAGCAAGCCGGACACTTTAGTTTTCTCAAGTTCGAGGAAGAAGCTCAAGGTAGAGACCCTCAGGTGGATCCATCTTCGGCAAGAGAAGGCGACGAGGAGAGAACCATCCGACCACCACAAGGAGTCCAAGAGAAGGAGTTCAAGTTAAGGTATAACCCCCTAACCGAGTAGGTAAAGCTCTTGTTAGTTGCTTGTGTGTTGTTTAGCAAAGATCCGGGTTTTCTAGTCCATGTTACCATAACCCGAAAAACGTTTTTCACCATTTCCGCAAGCCCGAAAGAACCGGGAGAGTTAACGTGGACTTACGATATCAATCACCCACAAGCCGCAAGCGGTCTGCTAAACGTAACGGCCACCCGGGTATTGAGCGATCAGAAGATCAACGAGCAAGCCTGCTCACACTCCTGCGAATCCAATCAGTAACACTTACCGCACAGTCCGGTCTGTTCGTCTGATATGTCGCTTGTCTCGCCTAGGTGTGGTAAACGTCAGAACCCAGTAGCTTGATAAGTCATGCCGATGTAAGGTCCATAACAAGCGTGAAACTACTGATAACACTTACCAGTAAATCACTGCAACCCTGACCAGGGATTTCCAGTTATGGCCAGTCGAGCATAGCGCAACAACAACCCCAATACCGGGAGAGACGAATCCCCTCCTATCGCTCATTGCCTCCATGTGAATCGGGACTGTACCCAAAAACCACCTGTTTGCACGACTCAGTAGAGCCGTGGTAGGGTGGAAATCAAAGCACAATGGGAGACACACAAGACTCTATGACGATCTCGGGTCAACAGACTAAGCTGTACCAGTGTCACCAGAGAACTGCCATCTGACGTGAGGTATAATACCATCTGGGAGTTCTCGGCAAGTCCGTCCAGTGTACCCAGTCTCCACTGAGCACCCGTATACCTTCTCTGATGTCAAACACCAATGGATATGGGATTATCCATCGCCCATCATATGGGTCAAGAAGCGCATACGCTAGTCTACTCTGGAGTATCGATGCCCTATCTCGGTACTCCCACGACTATGAACATTTGAAGGATGTATTCATGGACTATCCAGGCCCCAATAGTATGATCCGCATCATAGTCTGGTTGTCAAGTACTCATCCTAAGGGCTTTATCAACATGTAACATAGAGACAATCAGAGTACATGTTAAGATAAAGAGCAACCAGATAGCGTACTATCATGTCGAGCAAGAAAGTCCTCCCTATATATGTCCCAGCATCCACTACAATATACATCTCATGTACAGTAATGGCCTCTAGGGCATACATATAACTAACAATCTCCCACTTGCACTAGGGCCATCTGTAGCAGTGGTTGCAGTATCTCATACTCAACCATCCCATTAAAGTCTCTCTCCGGGAAAAGGACTTTGTGAGTGGATCCGCCGTGTTGTCCTCTGAGTCTGCTCTCCTAACCTCGATCTCCCTGGAGATCAAATATCTCCATGATCAGGTGATACTGCCTTGGAATATGTCTGGGTCACTGATGGGACCTGGGTTCCTGGGCCAAAGCCACACCTCCATTGTCACACAATGGTAGGAACCTAGTTCATCTCATGAACTAATATACACCCAAACTGCCTTTTTGGCAGTATCGTTAATAGCGATGTCACCAGCCTTTATCGTCTAGTTTTGCCACGGTAACTGAGCTTGGAACTCTTCCAACATACCGTCCCTCCACTGAGGGTAAAGACAATGCCTGGGACTGACATTCAGTCGTGCTTATCTCCATGGAAGCTGTCCAGCGATTCTCCCCAGGATCGATTGATACCATCTTACTACACCTAGTGAGAATCCTAACATCCATTTAGATCTATCTCATAGATCCAAAACCCAGGATTTAGGAGGTATCACCTTTATCCTATTTGGAGAATCCTTGTGATAAGAGAAGATTGATCGTGCGTAGTATAGGAAACTCTTATTCCTATCAAGAGTATATTGTCCAGGTACAATACGATGATGACCACCTTACTCTCTACTACCTTTTTGTATGTACAAGGTTCATCTACTATTTTGATGAAGTCAAACTCTTAGACTACCACATCAAAACAGATGTTCCAACTCCGCGATGCCTGCTTTATCACACAAAGCATCTTGCACACGTTTCCGCTGCTCCCACTGTTTATGAAGCCATCTGGCTGTGTTCTTATAGACGCTCTCTTCTAAATCAATATTTAGAAAAGCAGTCATGACACCCAACCACCAGATATCGTAGTCATGGTATGTAGCAATGGCAAGTAGGATCCGGATGGACTTAAGCACAGCCACTGGAAAAGGTTTCATCTCATCCACACCTGGTTGATGAAGAGAACCTTTAACAAGTCTAGCTTCGAAAGTTTCAACTTTTCCATCTACACCAAGTAATCTTCTCAAGATATACTTGCTACTGATGGGGGGATTTAATCCTTCAGATATAGCAACCAAAGTCCATACTTTGTTGGTGTACATGGATTCCATCTCAGATCGCTAAGCATCCAGCCATTCTTACAGAGTCCCTACTCTCGATGGCCTGCTCGAAACTAGTTGGGTCATCATCTCATGATGCATTCCTCTCTCCCACTGTCATCGAGAAACCGAAGTATCTCTCAGACGGATGAGGAACCCTACCAGATCGGCGGAGAGGCTGAGGTTCGTCGGGGACTATTGTATCCTTTGGTTCTGTCAAATCATCAGTTGTAGTTTGTATAGCTGGAAATCCTTCCAGTTCTGCAGAACTGACCTTGCCTCGAGCTTGTCCGTATTTTGCTTTTAGACATAGGGCGGACAACCCCAAATTATAACTTGCTTAAGACATGAGCTCTTCCTGTACCATATCTCATATGGAGCGGTAGGCACTGATTTGATTGGAACCCAATTCAATAGGTATGCAGCTTCTCAAGTGCACAACCCCCAAAAGGAAACAGGTAACTCAGTAGTACTCATCATAGAGCGCACCATATCTAATATGGTGCGATTGCTCTGCCCCGATACACCTACGTGTTGTGGTGTATATGGAGGAGTAATGCTGAGAGAGAATCTCATTCTCGTTTGGAATAGTCCAGGAATTCCATGCACAAGTATTCTCCTCCCTGATCTCATCATAGGACTTAATACTTCTACCCGGTTTTGGTTCTATACTTCTATCTTATATTCTTTGAATTTTTCAAAAGTTTCAGACGTGTTTCAACAGGAACATGTGTCCGAATCTTGAGAGATTCTCATTGAATGTAAGGAAGTATAAAGAACCAGTCCCGGCATCTGCAGACAGGGGACCTTCATACATCACTATGTATCAGTCCCAAGAGTTTACTAACCCTTTCTCTGTTTCAAGTAAACGGAGCTATGGTCATTTTATCTTTGTGACATGACTGGCAAGTTTAACAAGATGTAAATTCAAACTGATTTAAATATGCATCTTAATGTAACTTAGCTAGTCAGGTCGCATTGATATGACCTAGTCTACAATGCCTCAAGAAGAGTTCGTTCATTTCTGAACTCTTCCTCTTGTGTGTGTTCTGTACGTAAGGAACTGTGGTTTGATTAATGTATATGCTTTTAGATAACGTGCCTGAACGGATCAACTTTTGATATAGGAAATGTGCAAAACATTATCCAACAATACAAAATTATATCCTTCTTTAATAAATAAAGAGACTGATATGATGATGTATATCAGGTTCAGTATCTAATAACATTCGTTCAGAATCAATGTATTCTGGTAATACAGGGTGATAACTACCAACAGACTTGGCTGCAACACTTGCACCGTTTTCTATCTTATGAATCTTATCACCCGTTCTCGGTTCTCTACCTCATCCTGATCCGGTATCTCATACCCAGGACGTAAAGTATACTGAGAAACAGTTCTGTGTAATGTACATACCCGAAGAAGATGCATCAGCATGCACTTTCTTCGTTTAGGCGGCACGGAAATTCTGGTAATCCCCTATTTCCTGCTCGGTCTTATAACAATTATAAGTTGGAGCGGGACCAACGTTCCCCAGCGCAGTATAACAAGCGGGTTCGGTCAATACATCCGTATTATTATCTTGATTAAGGCGTGACATGGTCGCTGCCTGGAGAGAGAGAGAAGAAAACACTCTGCGTGCGCTCTTGCAAGAGTAGATTGGTCATATGTTTTATCTAATCAGGATGACTCCCATTGTTTCTATCAAATCTTCCTTCAAACCCTAAAAGGAAAGACTAGCCGGGATTAATTACACTCTACAAGTTCGCCAATCTTTCAGCCAGGCCAGTGCCGGTACTTTGAGGGAGGTTCCCCGTGCTTTCGCACGGACCTAATTAAAATAAACCTCGTTTTCCCATGGGCGTAACCCCGTTGACACCTTTCTAGACACCTACTTGATCGGCTAATTGTAAAGTGCAAAACTCTCCCAGGAATAACAATTACTCGCAGTGGGTAACAGGATCCAACTATCATATAGAAGGTATGCAATCTCATTGCAAATTTCAACACTTGAAACTCCCGATAATGGTTTTTACCCCTAGCACTTATGACCTTAACTATGGTCAACAAATCATAAGCACTAGTCAAGCTCTACCCGTCATTTCGTGATTAATTAGACCCACCCACATGACCCTTAACTAAGGTCAACAAAATCATATGACTGTCCTAATTAATCGCATCATATGCTGTGTAGGAAGTCATCACTTAGCTACCGTACACTGTGCCTTGACTATGGTCAACAAACACAGCACGAATACTAAGTACTCTACTTCCTAAAATGACGGAGGGTTGCGGATGGTTTTTAAGAAAACTTTTAACGCTTTGAACTTGATCTCGTTGCGGAATCAAATGGTTTTAAATGGAGTGTTTTTTAGGCTTTCGCTAGTTTCGCTAAAGAGGTCACTCCCGGTGAAAGGATCTCGGCTCTTTCCTCGTCGAATGAGGTGCAGGATATTCACAATACCACTATGCAAAGCAAGAACTAGAAAAGCAATCAAAAGACAACCGAAGGTTGTAGCATCAGCTAGTTATTGCTAAAGAGGTCACTCCCGGTGAAGGGATCTCGGCTCTTTCCTCATCGAATGAGGTGCTGGATATTCTACAAGGAATACCGCTATGCAAAGCAACAACTAGAGCTACCTAATTTTTTGAAATTCGATACCACGACTTCTTTTTGGTTTATTTTCTTTCATTAATCTCATTAATTAATGTCCCATCATTTAAATCCACCTAAATATCACAGATAAATACAACGTACACTTATGCCATCCGCATTCGCCTCGATGTCCCGTCTGCACCGTTAGGTTAGGTAACTAACGACAGAGCGGGGCAGGGCTAGCATGGGTGTAAAACATAAGCAACGTCTATATAATATATCATATATACTATATACAGTATCTATCTGAACATATCACATGATCATATCACAGATAACGCAACAGAAAACAACATATGAAATATTGGATATACTAGGACGTCCGTGTTTTATTTTGAGCCTGTATAAAACACGGATTCCACGGTCGTGATGAATAGCCAATCCCATACCCCTAGACCCCTAAGAGAGCGGCAAGCAACCCTACCAATTCTAGAGTTAGGAGACCCGGACTCAACTCCTCGAGATGGTCTCCCACTGGACCCTAGAACCCGGTTACTTGTGCTTCCCGCCTTGGGTCTAACCTAATGCAGAAAAGTAAATAATATACAATGGTGACATCATCCTCAGCCCGGAAGTGCCCCAATAATAGAATATTACAAACAATGAATTTTACATGAATGAAAAAGAAAAACTCTCATCTCACATAAAACCCCCGGCTATTCAAAACTCGACGATCCAATATAACATATCACAGCAACACATAACATCACATGTCATCAACGTAAGTAAATATGCGTATCCCAATTTTCGTTGATGTATAGCAACGAAACCGGTGATACCCCCACATATTATACTTACGGTAGCTGAAAAGAAAGTGTAAAACTACAACAGTTGGAATCCGCAACCTCCTTAGACATCGCATGCCTAACCAAATGAATTCCTTAGACATCTCTGTAGGGTTCCTAGGCACACTAATGAAGTCTCACAAGGCATCAAACATGGCTAATTCAAATTTTACAAGTGCCTACAAACCCTAATACGGATCGTTAACTAGATATATAGGCTATGCGATGCAAGTTAACGACTTTTAACTAAAGGAAAGAAGCTACAGCCTTTGTAGATCCGGTCCTCCACCTCCTAGGCTCCGTGATGAAGTCCCCTCGCTGTCCAAATCATATCTTGGACTCTAGCATCGGCTTCATCGAAGAAATAGGCGGGCTTGATCGTCGGCTTCGATGCCGAAGATGATCTACGTCGAGGCAACTCAAACTTGACCTCCGCCTTCGCCAAGTCAAGAAACTTGTGAAGACAACACACTCTACTACATGGCAAGTAGTAGAGGATGAAGAAATAGGAAGTGGGTAGACTTTAGATTTGGATTTCTCACACTTTTTCATCAATCACCATTGATGGTCAAGCTTTTTCTACTTTGAAAGAAGAAGAAGAAGATGATGAATAATATAATAAGTATATTTCTAAATAGAAAATAAATGATTTCTTATCATATCATGAACCATGGTCAAGTGTAGAGAGCTAACTAGAGTTTATGTGAATGGTTAGGGTTAAAGAAGAAGACAAAATGGTCACTTGGTCAAAAGCTTCATGAAGCTTCAACAAGCTTCATGAAAGAAAAGAATAAAAGAAAACCATTTTGTTTTTTCTATTTATGCTTTTAATTTCCAAAACTAATAAATAATTAAATTAATGAATAAGTAATCATAACCCTAACCATTCATATAACCATGGTTCAAACTTTACACTTAACTAATTTTGCATGTATCATCAAACATGATACAAACAAGTGCACACAAAAATATATCACATATACAATGTGCACACTAAGTGAGAAAATCCATTTAAAGTGAACCAATACTAGTTAATGCAAAGTAATATATCAAATATATAATTATACATTAAATCATTAAATCAACACTTGATTCAATGATCCGGTCATGTCGCACATAACCGACTAGTATCATTAGTAACATCTTATCAAATCAACACTTGATTCGATAACCCGGCTATATCGCATATAACCGATCAATGTCACAAATCGCGAGAATCGAATACAGTATCATATACTGGTATTATTCTCGGTCCCGCACATATCTCATATGCGCTCCTATTTCGTTTCGCTTGAGCCAGGAAACCTCTGTGTAGGACTCTAAAGACTCGTCAATACGCCGGCAGCGGATGATGATCATATCAAACATCCACAAGCCGCAAGCGGTCTGCTAAACGTAACGGCCACCCGGGTATTGAGCGATCAGAAGATCGAAGAGCAAGCCCGCTCACACTCTTGTGAATCCAACCAGTAACACTTACCGTATAGTCCGGTCTGTTCGTCTGATATGTCGCATATCTCGCCTAGGGGTGGTAAACGTCAGACCCCAGTAGCTTGATAAGTCATGCCGACGTGAGGTCCATAACATTCGTGAAACTACTGATAACTCTTACCAGTATATCACAGCAACCCTGGCCAGGGATTTCCTGTTATGGCCAGTCGAGCATAGCACAACATCAACCCCCAATACCGGGAGAGACGAATCCCCTCCTATCGCTCATTGTTTCCATGTGAAACGGGACTGTACCCAAAAACCAGCTGTTTGCACAATTCAGTAGAGCCGTGGTAGGGTGGAAATCAAAGCACAGTGGGAGACACACAAGTCTCTATGACGATCTCGGGTCAACAGACTAAGCTGTACCAGTGTCACCAGAGAACTGCCATCTGACGTGAGGTATAATACTATCTGGGAGTTCTCGGCGAGTCCGTTCAGTGTACCCAGTCTCCACTGAGCACCCGCATATCATCTTCGATGTCAAACACCAATGGATATGGGATCATCCATCGCCCATCGCATGGGTCGAGAAGATATACGCTAGTCTACTCTGGAATATCGATGCCCCGTCTCGATTGTTAGTGTATATGCCCTAGAGGCCATTACTGTATCATACTAGTATGTATATTACTTAATGGAAGCTTAGGATATTCACCTTGTATATACAATCTTGCTCAAAATAGTAGTATGCTACTTGGTTTATTTCTACTTCAATGTGTACATGTGTTTATCTTTGTATATTGCTTATACACATTAGTGGAGCCCTTAGGATCTTTGCTTGATTACCAGCGATGTGATGGCCGTCACACTAGTGGGGCTGGGTAATCTAGAAGCACATCCTTATGCAGGTCCCTGGTCGCAGGACTATCGAGACAGGGCATCGATACTCCGGAGTAGACCAGCGCATGCGCTTCTCATCCCAGTGTGGGAGACGGTCTGTCCCACAGCCGTCAGTACGTCGTACTTGAGATAGTATGCGGGTGCTCGTTAGGTTACGGGTACACTGGACAGGACTCGTCGGGAACTGACTAGTTGGTATTATGCCTATCGTCAGTTATCAGTTCCCAGGTGACATGAGTACAGCTTAGTCCGCTGACTTGACACTGTCATTTCGCCTCGGGTGTGTTCCCACTGTACTTTGATCACTACCCTACCACGGCTCAAAGGAGTCGTGCAAACAGGTGGTGGTTGGGTGCAGTCCCGAAGCACTTGGAGGCAGTGACGGTTAGACAGGATTCGTCTCTCCCGGTATTGGGGGTTGACATCGCGCTGTGTCTAGGAGAGCCATTACACGAGTAGTCCCTGGCCAGGGCAAACGAGATATACCGGTAGGCTTCCAGTGTTATCTCAGGGTGTTTTGGGCTTCGCTCCGGCACGACTTGTACCGCTATTGGCGGACTGACGTTTACCGCCCCCTAGGCCCGCCATGCGATGTATCAGACGAACAGACCGGACTGTACGGAGAATGTCACACTCAGGCTCAGTAGGAGTTCAGATGGGTTTCGCCTCGTCGGTCTTCTTGTCGGCATTACCTGGGGACCGTTACGCACAGCTAGTGCCGCTTGCGGTCTGTGGTTAAACCCACTGCCAGTGTAGTGTCGAGTCTTTAGAGTCCCACACAGAAAGATTTTCGCCTTTAGGCAAAAGAGTAGAGGTCGCATGGTATTGCGACAGGTCGCATGTTTTTGCGACAGGGTTCGGTCACATCCATGCACTTATGCACGTACAGTGTCCGGACAGTTTACACTAGCGGGCTTTGGTTTAAGCCAGATCCTAGTGTACCTTATGGGATTGGATTTATCCAGTTTGCATTCATGTTCCTCGGAACGCGGATGCAGGTGTGTATGCACAGTTGACAGGGAGGCACAGACAGCGGATTCTCATTAGGGTTGTTGACAGTTGACCGTTGACTTTTTGACTTTTTGCTCAACCCTAATGAGAATATGATATGTGATTAACTATTATATTAATTAAGTATTATGGTGACTTGGTTGTTGACTTTTGTTGACTTTGTTGACTTGTTGACTTTTGTTGACTTGTTGACTTTGTTGACCGGTTGACTAGGCTTGACTAGTTGACCATCATGATAACCATGGCTATCATTTCATGCCAAAGACTTTTACTTGCTTGTTCATTTGAGTAAAATGAGTGCATGACATGATAAGGTTATGGTTGCTTCAACCATCACATAAGACTTTTGTTAATATGATGAGTTATGATTACTTTGGATTATGAGTGGGTGAGAGACAAAAGAGTTGCTCATTCTTTCTTGCTCATTCTCTCTCTTGTTCTTGAGCTCTTCACTTTGCTCTCACTCTCATCCTCTTGCTCCCTCTCTTGACTCTATGGTTCATATCTCTCATGTGTTGAGAATCAAGAACCATAGATAAAATCCCATTCTATTTCTACTCTACTCATTCTAGTTCACTAGGTTTAGAAAACCAAGTGAACTAGTTTCTTCAAAGAACGAAGAAGGAGCTAAAGGTTGGAGCTTTCAAGTGGATCTATCTTCGGCGTACGGAGACGATGAGAAGGAGCCATCGGACCACCACCGGAGCTTGAAGAGAAGGAGTTCAAGACAAGCTAGGTATAACCATCTTCATCCGAGTAGCTAAATCTCTTTAGCAAGTTTGCTAGTTTAGTTTAGACACGATCCCGACCTTGTTTAGTCCATGTTGCCTCTTGCGATAAAAATTTGTTTTTTATACCGTTTCCGCCTCTCCTTAAGCACCGGGGGTCGCAACGTGGACTTACAGTGGTATCAGAGCCTAACTAAACTTAAACTAGCTTGGTAGTGAAGTGTAACGAAGTTCGGAACCGGAAAAATCCAAAAACCAAACTTTTTCAAAATCCTAGTTTCTGTTGAATTTTTTTCTGGTCAAAACAAGTTTTGTTATACTCCTAAATTCGGCTCAGGGTTTTGTTAGAACACCCATGAAAAACGATCCACTGTTTCGTTCAAACCGCCGCCCTTCCGCGGCACGAGGTAGGCATGTGCCGCGGAACCGCCGCCGTTTGTTGTCTTCTCTGCATCGTTTTTCGTGCAGTGTTGTCCTGGTAGGGTTTTGGGATTTTTAAGATATATTATATGTGCCCAGATTTTCCAGAACAGAAATTTACTTTTGGGGTCCTATAATTTCGTATTTTTTTTCCGAACTTCACTACACTTTGACTATGATGGTTATATCTGTGATGTTTGCATGTATTGAACGTCGGCTAATCGCTATAAGTCGATTAGTCGGGGTTATACATGATCTGTAATGTGATGGAATGTGTATATAAATATGTTGGATTGTCGCGGGTGAATAGCCGGGGGTTGTGAGACGAGAGTTTTCTTTTCTTGCAATTTCGTGTAAATTTGTAAATTGATGTAATAATTATTTGTATGGCCGCACAACCGGGTCGGGGTTGTAGCCGTCATTGTATAATTTCTTTTTACTGTTTTTGCTCCTAGGATAGACCCATGAAGGGGTGCACAAACTACCGGGTATGCCGAAGTGTCGAGTGGCCTACTCATGGAGATGAGGGAGGTTGCTACGCTTCGGGTACTTGGTGGGTAGTTTGCCGCACCCGTAGGGGTCTTGGGTGGGGTATTGGCTATTCACCGCGACCGTGTAATCTGTTTTTGTTAGTGTTTATGCCCTAGAAGGCCATTACTGTATCATACTAGCTTGTATATTACTTAATGGAAGCTTGGGATATTCACATGTATATAACAGTCTTGCTAAACATGGTAGTATGCTACTTGGTTTTTCTATCTTAATATGTGAGTATACGTATTGATAGAGCTCTTAGGATCTTGCTTGTCTACCAGCGTTGTGATGGCAGTCACACTAGTGGGGGCTGGGTAGTCTACAAGCACATCCTTATTCAGGTCCCTAGTCGTTGGATTATCGAGACAGAGCATCGATACTCCGGAGTAGACTGGTGTGTACGCTTCTCATCCCAGTTGGGGAGATGGTCTGTCCCACAGCCGTCAGTACGTCGTACTGGAGATAGTATACAGGTGCTCGTTAGGTTACGGGTACACCGGACAGGACTCACAGGGAACTGTTGGTTGGTTTGATACCAGTCGTCAGTAAACAGTTCCCAGGTGACATGAGTACAGCGTAGTCCGCAGACTTGATACTGCTACTTCGCCTCGAGTGTGTCCCACTGTTCTTAGATTGCTACCCTACCACGGCTCAAAGGAGTCGTGCAAACAGGTGGCAGTTGGGTGCAGTCCCGAGCACTTGGAGGCAGTGGCGGTTACACAGGATTCGTCCCTCCCGGTATTGGGAGTAGATATCGTGCTGTGTCAGAGAGCCATTACGCAAAGTCCCTGGCCAGGGCAAGCGAGATTTGCTGGTAGGTTCCAGCAGTTTCTCAGGGTGTAATGGGCTTCACTCCGACACGACTTATACCGCTATTAGGGGACTGACGCTTGCCGCCCCCCTAGGCCCGATATGCGATAGTCATGGACGAACGGACCGGACTGTATGGAGATTGTCACATCAGACTCAGTAGGAGTTCGGATGGGTTTACTCATCGGCCTTCTTATCGACAACTACCTGGGGACCGTTACGTACAGCTAGTGCCGCTTGCGGTCTGTGGTTAAACCCACTGCCAGCGTAGTAGTCGAGTCTCTAGAGTCCCACACAGAGAGTTTCCTAGTCCAGGCGAAACGATATAGAGGTTGCATGGTTTTGCGACAAAGGGTTCGGACGCATACGTGCGTTTACGCGCGTACGACTTTCGGACAGATTTTACCAGTCGGCTTTGGTTTAAGCCAGTTACTGGTATCCGGTTATTGGATTTTTACAGTCTAAAGTTTTTCCGTATTTTTACGGATCGGAGGGGCGTTCTCGTAATTACTCGAGAAGCTTCTAGAAGATGTGACTAAGGAGGTTTGTTTTGGAAAGAGAGTGAGTCATAGTGGTGATTCATTCACTTCATTAATGCACATTTATTGCTTAATGACTCATGTTAATGAATCATCACAAGATATTTTGTGAAGCATGCTTATTCATTTCCTTTATTGATTATTTGATAAAAAGAATGCTTCATAATATTATGATACACTCTCTCTCTTCTCTCATTATCATATCACACATTCTCTCTCCTCAAGCTCTCATCTTCAAACCCTAATCCTTAATCCTCATGTGTTGAGATCAAAGGATTAGTTAGACTAAACAATCCATAACCCTCACTCTATATCATCCTCTCATCTTTGATTAGCAATCAAAGTTGATTAGTTACCTCAAGTTAGAGGTTTAGCTTGGTGTTTTGCTCTCGGGTGGATCGTCTACTACCTAGAGAAGGTCGAGGAGAACAAAGGAGAACGTAAAGAAGAAGGACCGGTTCATTAGGTATAATCCCTAAGCTCTTTGGAGATGAAACTTTAGAATACGGTTATTTAGAGTTTAGCTTCGATTCAAGCGGTTAGTCGATGTTCGTTGTTTAAACTTGATCGTTTTTGTAAAATCCGCCTCCCCACAAGTACTGGGGTGTACTACATCGACTTACAGTGGTATCAGAGCCTCGCTAAACACTAAATAACTTAATCGCAAATTTGTACGAATTTCGAACGAAAAAACGAAGCCGGAAAACCCTAATTCTGTTTAGTTTCTGTCGAACTTAAAATGAAGTCCTAAAATTTTTCTGGTGTGTTCAGAGAGCTAGAAAGGAGTCCAGGAGAACACCCAAGAAATTCGAGCCCATGAATCGGCAACTCGGCCGCGGATGCGCGGCGGATCGGTGGGATCCGCCGCGCTTCCGCGGCGCTTTGACCGAGTCATGGACTCGTCTTTCTTGTGTGGGTCCCCTGTGACATTTGGGGTTTTCTGGAATATTTAATTATTGCTCAGGTTACTGTTTAACAGAGCAGATTTTGGAGCAATATTGAAGTTGTTTATTCGATCGAAAAATACAGTATTTGCGTATTGGATTATATCTGTGATTGTTTGATGTGTTCGTAAACCTCCCCCAACTGCTAGTATGTCGGTTGGCAGGGGGTTGCACATTTCTGAAAAGGTTATATTTGTTTGTGCATATAAACTGTATTGGACTGTTGTGGTGTATAGCCGGGGTTAGCAAAGGGTTATTGTTTAATTCATTTGTTGTAAATGTAATTTGTTGTAATATTATTTTCGCGGGGCACTTCCAGGTTGCGGTTGTAGCCACCGTTGTATTATTTCATTTTACTGTTTTTGCTCCTAGGACTGACCCAAGGTGGGGTACACAGACTGCCGGGTGGGTAGTTTGCCGTACCCGTAGGGGTCGAGGGTGGGGTAAACGGCTATTCATCACAACTGTGTAATCTGTCTTTTCTTGCAGGCTCAAAAGAAATACAGATTGCTTGCAAATCCAATATTGTTTATCTGTGTTCTGGAATGAATATCATTGCGTCAGAAGAATGTAAAATATCTATATTTATTATAGCTATTTAGACGTCACTTATGTTTTACACCCGCGCTAGCCCAGCCCCCGCTCTGTCGTTAGTTAAGTAACCTAACGGGTGATGACGGGACCCCGTGGCGAATGCGGATGGCATAAGAGGACGTTATATTTTCGTTGTTTTCTGCAATGATAGGTTAATGATGGGACGCATTATCTATAATGCAAAGTAAAACAAACCAAAGTTTAAATCGTTGGAACAATTTAAAAGAAACCACTCGGTTATTTTAAAACAGATATTTTTAAATGCGGAGATTTAACCACTCCTTTTAAAAGCTATCAGGTTCCTTCGGTTATATCAAGTTCACTACGTTCACGGTTTCGCCAAAACCAGTCGTAGCCCTCCGTCGTTTCATTTGGGTATTCAGTAGTATTCAAGCTATGCATTTTGGCCAAAGTCAAGGCATAGTGTTTGGTAGCTACTGGGTTTTCATTTGTTGCATAAGATAGATGAGTTAGTTTGGGACAGTCGTATTATCATTTGACCAAAGTCAGGGGTATATACGGATGGGTTCAAATTGACAAGATAATGACGGGTAGAACTTGACATGTGACTTATGACATTTTGACCAAAGCCAAGGTCATAAGAGCATGGGGCAAAAACTTATATCGGGAATTTCTAAAGAAACTGAAATTTGCAAAGAGATGCATACCATTTGGAGTTTGATGAATGTTGGTAGGATTCCTTCAACATTATCATACGATGATATTTGGATCCCGATCCTACTGTGAGTATATGCTACTTATCAGGATATTCGTCGCTTAACGATCAATGCTATAAACCTAGTAGGTGTCCAGAAAAGTGTCAGCGGGGTTACGCCCCCAGAGAAAAGAGGTTATTTAATTAAGGAACTTCGCGAAAGCATTGGAAAACCTCCCTCGAAGTATCGACACCGGCCTGGCTGAACGGTTAAGCAAGTATTGTACGGTGAGAATAGTCTTGGCTAATTCTTCTTTTATGGTTTGAGGAAGGATTCGAGAAACAGTGGGAGCCATCCAGTTTAGATAAACTAAAAACCACTCTAAACTTGCAAGAGCATCATGCTAAAGAGTTTTCTTCTCTCTCTCCTAATTGCAGCGACCCTGAAAATGACTGGACTTAAGTTACTTTTAGAGAAAAATATACTGACAGGGCCAAACTATAAAGATTGGCTGCGGAATGTCAAGATGGCTTTGACCTATGACAAACTGGGGTACGTCCTCACCGCTACAGCACCTGCTGTCCTTGGTCCAAAATCCAGCAATGCGGATAAGGAAATCCGTAAAACCTGGGATTTAGATTGCGCGAGAGCCAAGTGCATCGTGCTTGCCTCGATGAACAATGAACATCAGAGGAGGCACGAGGATATGTCCTTAGATGGCATATTTCTCCATACAAAGGAACTTTATGGAGAGCAATCTCGTATAGCAAGATACGAGACCTCTAAGAAACTGTTTCGAGCGAGGTTGGCTGTCGGGTCATCAGTAGGTGAACATGTCCTACAGATGATCGGCTATATTGAAGAGCTCGCGGACCTTGGGACGACTTTGGATAATGAGCTCTATACAGATCTTGTTCTCCAGTCCCTTCCTCCCACCTACGCCCAGTTTATCCTCAACTTCAATCTTCAAGGAAAAGAAGTTGAACTTGCGGAACTCCTGAACATGTTAAGGAGTGCAGAGGGCACCTTGCAGAAGGCAAGGGAAACACCCGCTATGTTTGTTGGTGGTACATCTTCTTCCGGGTCCAAGGCTAGGGCCAAAGGAAGGAAGAAGAAGGCCGCACCCAGACCTAGAGGAGGTGTTAGTAAGGTGGGAAAGAAGGGAAAGAAAAAGTTTACAGCACCGGTAGTTGGCCTGGATGAGTGCTTCCATTGTCACAGGAAAGGGCACTGGAAGAAGGATTGCAAGGCGTGGAACGCCAAGAACCAGGAACCGAAGCAAGCTGTGGCTTCGACTTCAGGTGTGTTTGTAATTGAGAATTGTCTGTCGATCAACTCTACTTCCTGGGTATTGGATACCGGGTCAGGATCTCATATTTGCAATTCATTGCAGGCACTGAGAAACCGTAGAGTGCTGAAGGAAGGTGATATGATCCTCAGGGTTGCTAACGGAGCTAGCGTGGGAGCTGCGTCCGTCGGGGATTATCACCTAGGATTGACGAGTGGACACATTTTGGTTTTACATAACTGTTATTTTGTACCCAGCTTAACGTGTAATATCATATCAGTTTCCTTGTTATCAAATAAAGGTTATGATTTCACGTTTGTAAGAGATGTTGTCAACATCCACCTTAATCATGGTTTGATTGGGTCCGGTACTCTAAATAACGGCATATATGTGTTAAACCAACTCCAAATTTTCAATGTCCAGAACACACTAAAAAGAAAGTCTCCAGATTTAAATAAAGCTTTCTTATGGCATTGTAGACTGGGTCACATCAATGAGAGAAGGTTGACTAAGTTGCATAGAGAAGGATATTTGGACACGTTCGAATATCAAACTTATGACACTTGTCAATCTTGTCTAAAAGGAAAGATGACAAAGACTCCATTTACTGGACAAGGAGTAAGAGCGAGCGAGCTCTTAGGACTCATACACAGTGATGTATGCGGTCCAATGTCTACACATGCGAGAGGTGGTTTTTCCTATTTCATTACTTTCACGGATGATTACTCAAGATACGGATTCATTTATCTGATAAAACATAAATCCGAGGCTTTTGAGAAATTCCAAGAGTATAAGAATGAAGTAGAAAACCAAACCGGCAAAAGTATAAAGACACTTAGATCTGATCGAGGTGGAGAATACTTGAGTGCCGAGTTCCTAGGTTACCTAAAAGAGAAAGGAATTCTCTCTCAGCTTACTCCTCCATACACTCCACAGCATAACGGTGTATCGGAGAGACGGAATCGAACCCTATTGGATATGGTACGATCCATGATGAGTAATACTGAGTTACCGCGATCTTTCTGGGGTTATGCGCTTGAATCAGCGGCATATCTTCTGAACAGAGCTCCTACCAAGACTGTGCCTACCACTCCATATCAGATGTGGACTGGGAAGAAACCCCATCTTCAGCATATGAAGATTTGGGGATGTCCAGCTTTTGTTAAAAAGCAGCATGTGGACAAGCTCGAGGCACGATCAGTGAAATGTATGTTTGTGGGATATCCAAAGAACTCCAAGGGATATTATTTCTATTACGCAGAGGAACAAAAGGTTTTTGTTTCTCGTAATGCCCATTTTCTGGAAAATCAGTTTTTAGAAAAGGAAATAAGTGGGAGCGAAATAGAACTGGAAGAAATTCCAGAACCACAAACTGCTACTGAAAGTTTGGTAGAACCAGAGGTTCAAGAAGAACAGAACATTCCCGCACCCCTCCGCAGGAGTAGTAGGCCGTCTCGTCCGCCTGAGAGATACTACGGTTTTCTCATAGATGGGGATAGAGAGGATTGCATCATAGATGATGATGAACCTACTGACTTCAGGCAGGCCATCCAGAGCGGCGACTCGGTACGATGGCTAGATGCAATGCGGACCGAAATGGAGTCCATGTACACCAACAAAGTATGGACTTTGGACTTTGCTCCAGATGGGGTAAAACCCATAGGATGTAAATGGATCTTCAAGAAAAAGATTGGTGTAGATGGACAGGTGGAAACCTATAAGGCTAGACTTGTTGCAAAGGGTTTTCGTCAAAGACCTGGTTTGGACTATGACGAAACCTTTTCTCCAGTGGCTATGCTCAAATCCATTCGGGTCCTTCTTGCTATTGCTGCCTTCCATGATTATGAAATCTGGCAGATGGACGTAAAGACGGCTTTTCTGAATGGAAATTTAGAAGAGAGCGTCTATATGGATCAGCCAGAGGGTTTCAATCAGAGTGGAAGCAGCGGGAAAGTATGCAAGCTGCTTAAGTCCATTTATGGACTAAAGCAGGCATCGCGGAGTTGGAACATCTGTTTTGATGAGACAGTCAAAGAATATGACTTTATCAAAAATCCAGATGAACCGTGCATATATAGTAAAGTTGTGGCCAGAAGTGTCGTATTCCTCGTCTTGTACGTGGATGACATTCTATTGATAGGAAATGACATTCCTATGCTACAATCTGTCAAAGGATTCTTGTCACACAGGTTCTCCATGAAAGACCTGGGTGATGCCTCTTACATTCTGGGGATCCGGATCTATCGTGATAGATCCAAGAGGATGTTGGGACTTTCGCAGTCCAGGTATATCGACACTGTACTGAAAAGATTCAGTATGGAAGATTCAAAGCGCGGTAATCTACCGGCTTGTCACGGAATCACCCTCTCCAAAGAGATGTCTCCCAAGACTGATTTGGAAAGGGAACGCATGTCTATTATACCCTACGCTTCTGCGGTAGGCTCTATAATGTATGCGATGTTGTGTACCAGACCAGATGTAGCTTACGCACTAAGCGTGGTAAGCCGGTATCAGTCAGACCCAGGGGAGAAGCACTGGATAGCAGTAAAGAACATTCTCAAGTACCTGAGGAGGACTAAGGAGATGTTCTTGGTTTACGGCGGAAAAGACCTCAGGTTGGAGGCCTTTGCTGATTCCGGCTTCCAGAGTGATAAGGACGATTCCAAGTCCATGTCGGGTTATGTCTTTACCCTCAATGGAGGGGCGGTGTGCTGGAAGAGCTCCAAGCAGGACACCGTTGCTGACTCGACGATGGAAGCGGAGTATATAGCTGCTTGCGATGCCGCAAAAGAAGCAGTCTGGATGAAGAAGTTCCTAACAGAACTTCAGGTGGTTCCTACCATAGTTGATCCAATACCTCTGTATTGCGACAACAACGGAGCTATAGCTTTAGCGAAGGAACCAAGGTCCCATCAGAAGTCCAGACACATCTTGAGGCGGTATCACCTGATCAGGGAGATCATTGATCGTCAGGAGATCGAGGTTCGGAGAGTTGCTTCAGAAGAGAACATTGCTGATCCATTCACGAAGGCCCTTCCTCAGATTCAGTTCGAGAGGCTACTCGAGATCATTGGTCTGCGATATGCCAGTACATGGCCCTAGTGCAAGTGGGAGATTGTTAGTGTTTATGCCCTAGAAGGCCATTACTGTATCATACTAGCTTGTATATTACTTAATGGAAGCTTGGGATATTCACATGTATATAACAGTCTTGCTAAACATGGTAGTATGCTACTTGGTTTTTCTATCTTAATATGTGAGTATACGTATTGATAGAGCTCTTAGGATCTTGCTTGTCTACCAGCGTTGTGATGGCAGTCACACTAGTGGGGGCTGGGTAGTCTACAAGCACATCCTTATTCAGGTCCCTAGTCGTTGGATTATCGAGACAGAGCATCGATACTCCGGAGTAGACTGGTGTGTACGCTTCTCATCCCAGTTGGGGAGATGGTCTGTCCCACAGCCGTCAGTACGTCGTACTGGAGATAGTATACAGGTGCTCGTTAGGTTACGGGTACACCGGACAGGACTCACAGGGAACTGTTGGTTGGTTTGATACCAGTCGTCAGTAAACAGTTCCCAGGTGACATGAGTACAGCGTAGTCCGCAGACTTGATACTGCTACTTCGCCTCGAGTGTGTCCCACTGTTCTTAGATTGCTACCCTACCACGGCTCAAAGGAGTCGTGCAAACAGGTGGCAGTTGGGTGCAGTCCCGAGCACTTGGAGGCAGTGGCGGTTAGACAGGATTCGTCCCTCCCGGTATTGGGAGTAGATATCGTGCTGTGTCAGAGAGCCATTACGCAAAGTCCCTGGCCAGGGCAAGCGAGATTTGCTGGTAGGTTCCAGCAGTTTCTCAGGGTGTAATGGGCTTCACTCCGACACGACTTATACCGCTATTAGGGGACTGACGCTTGCCGCCCCCCTAGGCCCGATATGCGATAGTCATGGACGAACGGACCGGACTGTATGGAGATTGTCACATCAGACTCAGTAGGAGTTCGGATGGGTTTACTCATCGGCCTTCTTATCGACAACTACCTGGGGACCGTTACGTACAGCTAGTGCCGCTTGCGGTCTGTGGTTAAACCCACTGCCAGCGTAGTAGTCGAGTCTCTAGAGTCCCACACAGAGAGTTTCCTAGTCCAGGCGAAACGATATAGAGGTTGCATGGTTTTGCGACAAAGGGTTCGGACGCATACGTGCGTTTACGCGCGTACGACTTTCGGACAGATTTTACCAGTCGGCTTTGGTTTAAGCCAGTTACTGGTATCCGGTTATTGGATTTTTACAGTCTAAAGTTTTTCCGTATTTTTACGGATCGGAGGGGCGTTCTCGTAATTACTCGAGAAGCTTCTAGAAGATGTGACTAAGGAGGTTTGTTTTGGAAAGAGAGTGAGTCATAGTGGTGATTCATTCACTTCATTAATGCACATTTATTGCTTAATGACTCATGTTAATGAATCATCACAAGATATTTTGTGAAGCATGCTTATTCATTTCCTTTATTGATTATTTGATAAAAAGAATGCTTCATAATATTATGATACACTCTCTCTCTTCTCTCATTATCATATCACACATTCTCTCTCCTCAAGCTCTCATCTTCAAACCCTAATCCTTAATCCTCATGTGTTGAGATCAAAGGATTAGTTAGACTAAACAATCCATAACCCTCACTCTATATCATCCTCTCATCTTTGATTAGCAATCAAAGTTGATTAGTTACCTCAAGTTAGAGGTTTAGCTTGGTGTTTTGCTCTCGGGTGGATCGTCTACTACCTAGAGAAGGTCGAGGAGAACAAAGGAGAACGTAAAGAAGAAGGACCGGTTCATTAGGTATAATCCCTAATCTCTTTGGAGATGAAACTTTAGAATACGGTTATTTAGAGTTTAGCTTCGATTCAAGCGGTTAGTCGATGTTCGTTGTTTAAACTTGATCGTTTTTGTAAAATCCGCCTCCCCACAAGTACTGGGGTGTACTACATCGACTTACAGTTTTTGTTACAGGCTCGTACAAATTACAGATTCCTAGTATATCCAATATATTTATCTGTGATCTGAAATGTTTATCATTGCAGTATATCTATATATGATATTATTTAGGCGTTGCTTATGTTTTACAGACGCGCTAGCCCAGCCCCCGCTCTGTCGTTAGTTAAGTAACCTAACGGGTAATGACGGGGCCCAGTGGCGAATGCGAATGGCATAAGCGTACGTCATATTTTGGTTGTTTTCTGCAATGGTAGGATTAAATGATGGGACGCATTAAAAGAACTAATGCAAGAATATCACGCATTAAAAGAACTAATGCAAGATAATAAACCAAGTTAAAGTCGTTGGAACACTTTCGAAAAACCACTCGGTTCTTTTCAAAACAAACTTTTAAAATACAGAGTTTGAGCCACTCCATTTAAAAGCTATCTCGTTCCATCGACTAAATCAAGTTCACTACGTTTACGGTTTTGCCAAAAACCATTCGTAGCCCTCCGTCGTTTCGTATAAATATTCAATAGTATTCAAGCTGTGTTTGTTGACCTTCGTCAAGGCATAGTGATTGGTAGCTGTTGGGTATTCATATGTAGCATAGATAGATGCGTTGGTTTGGGACACTCGCATTACCTTGTTGACCTTCGTCAAGGGTATATACGAGTGGATTCAAATTAACCTGGATAATGACGGGAAGAACTTGACATGTGACTTATGATTTGTTGACCTTCGTCAAGGTCATAAGAGCATGGGGCAAAAATCCACATCGGGAGTTTCATAAGTACTGAAACTTGCTAGATTTGCATACCATTTGGAGTGTGATGATTCTGGTAGGATTCCTTCAGTTTCGTCGCGCGATGATATTTGGATCCCGATCCTACTGTGAGTATATGCTACTCTTCGGGAAATTTCTCGCTCAACAATCAATGCTATAAACCTAGTAGGTGCCTAGAAAGGTGTTAGCGGGGCTACGCCCCCAGGGAAAAGAGGTTCTTTAATTAAGGAACTTTGCGAAAGCGTTGGAAAACCTCCCTCGAAGTACCGACACCAGCCTGGCCGAACGGTTAAGCAAGTATTGTACGGTGAGATTGATCCTGACTAATTCTTCCTTTATGGTTTGAGGAGGGATTCGAGAAACAGTGGGAGCCATCCTGTTTAGACAAACTAAAAACCACTCTAAACTTGCAAGAGCATCATGCTGAGTGTTTTCCTCTTCTCTCCAAATTGCAGCGACCAATCAACATGACTGGACTTAAGTTACTTCTAGATAAAAACAAACTGACAGGGCCAAACTACAAAGATTGGCTCAGGAATGTCAAGATAGCAATCACTTATGACAAGCTGGGGTATCTTCTTACCACCAAAGCTCCCCCTGTCCCTGGTCCAACTTCCAGTGTTGCGGATAAGGAAATCCGCAAGACTTAGGAGATTGATAGCGCGAAGGCCAAGTTCCTCCTGCTTGCCTCGATGGACAACGAACATCAGAGGAGGCATGAGAATATGGACATGGAATCCATATTGCTCCATACAAAAGAACTGTATGGAGAGCAATCACGTATCGCAAGATACGAAGCGTCGAAAAAGTTATTTTCGACAAGAATGGCCGTCGGATCATCAGTAGCCGAGCACGTGCTAAAGATGATCGGCTACATTGAGGAGCTCGCTGACCTAGGGATCACATTGGAGAGTGAGCTATATACGGATATAGTTCTCCAGTCCCTTCCTTCCACTTACTCCCAGTTTACACTGAACTTCAACCTACAAGAAAATGAGGTTGAACTTTCAGAGCTCCTCAACATGCTGAGGAGCGAAGAGGGCACCCTACAGAAAAGTAGGGATACATCCACTTTGTTTGTAGGAGGATCATCTTCTTCTAGGTCCAAGGCGAAAGCCAAGGGAAAGAAGAAGAAGGCCCCCGCCAAACCAAGGGGCGGTGTTAGTAAGATGGATACGAAGGGAAAAGGTAAAGCAACAAAGTTGGCGGGAAAGCTTGTGGATAAGGAAGAATGCTTCTTTTGTCATAAGAAAGGACACTGGAAGAATGATTGCAGGGCCTGGAAGGCCAGAACACAGGAATTGAAGCAGGTTGCAGCTTCAGCTTCAGGTGTGTATGTTATTGAAAACTGTCTTTCAATAAACTCTACTTCCTGGGTATTGGATACCGGATCAGGATCTCATATCTGTAATTCTTTGCAGGCGTTGAGAAACCGTAGTGTTTTTAAAGCAGGTGACATGACCCTCAGAGTTGCAAACGGAGCTAGCATGGATGCTAAAGCCGTGGGGGACTATCACCTGGGAATGTCAGATGGACATGTTTTGGTTTTGTGTAATTGCTTTTTTGTACCCAACGCAACTTGTAATATCATTTCTGTATCTTTAGTTTCTAAAGAAGGTTATGAATTTGCGTTTGTAAGTAATGTTGTGAACATTCACCTTAATCAAGTTTTGATTGGGTCAGGTACATTGAGTAATGGTATATACGTGTTAAATCAACCACAGATTTTTAATGTCCAGAATACACACAAAAGAAAGTCTCCGGAAATAAATCAGACTTTCTTATGGCATTGTAGATTGGGTCACATCAATGAGAGAAGGTTGACGAAGTTACATACAGAAGGGTATTTGAATGCATTCGAATATCGGTCGTATGCCACTTGTCAATCCTGTCTTAAAGGAAAGATGACAAAGACTCCGTTTACTGGACATGGAGAAAGAGCGAGCGAGCTCTTGGGACTCGTACACAGTGACGTGTGCGGTCCAATGTCTACACATGCCCGAAGTGGTCATTCTTACTTCATTACTTTTACGGATGACTTCTCAAGGTACGATTATGTCTTCTTAATGAAACATAAGTCCGAGGCCTTTGGAAAATTCCAGGAGTATAAGAATGAAGTAGAGAAACAGACCGGCAAAAGTATTAAGATTCTAAGATCGGATCGAGGTGGAGAATACTTAAGTGCCGAATTCCTGAATTACTTAAAAGAGAATGGTATTCTCTCTCAGCTTACTCCTCCATACACTCCGCAACATAATGGTGTATCGGAGAGACGGAACCGAACCCTATTGGATATGGTTCGGTCCATGATGAGTAACGCTGAGTTACCGCGATCATTCTGGGGATATGCGCTAGAAGCAGCTGCGTATCTCTTGAACAAGGCTCCCACCAAGACTATACCCACCACCCCATATGAGATGTGGACTGGGAAGAAACCCTGTCTTAAGTATCTTAAGGTATGGGGATGTCCAGCTTTTGTAATAAAGCAGCATGCGGACAAGCTTGAGGCACGTTCAGTACAGTGTAAGTTTGTGGGATACCCAAGAAACTCCAGGGGGTATTTTTTCTATTCCGCTGAGGAACAAAAGGTTTTTGTTTCTCAGCATGCCCGCTTCTTGGAAACTGAGTTTTTGGAAACCCAGATAAGTGGGAGCACAATAGAACTGGAAGAAGTTCCAGAACCACAGACTGTTAATGAAAGCTTAGTGGAACCAGAGGGTTCAACAGAACAGGACATTCCTACGCCGCTCCGCAGAAGTAGTAGGCAGCCTCATCCGCCCGAGAGATACTGCGGTTTTCTCATAGACGGGGATAGAGAGGATTGCATCATAGATTATGATGAGCCTACTAGCTTCCAGCAGGCCGTTCAGAGCGTTGACTCAGTGAAATGGCTGGAAGCAATGCGGACCGAAATGGAGTCCATGTACACCAACAAGGTATGGACGTTGGACATTGCTCCAGACGGGGTAAAACCCGTAGGATGCAAGTGGATCTTCAAAAGGAAGATTGGTGTAGATGGACAGGTTGAGACCTATAAAGCTAGGCTGGTAGCAAAGGGTTTTCGTCAAAGACCTGGCTTGGACTATGACGAAACCTTTTCTCCAGTAGCCATGCTGAAATCCATTCGGATCCTTCTTGCCATTGCTGCCTTCCACGATTATGAGATTTGGCAAATGGACGTAAAGACAGCTTTTCTAAATGGAAATTTAGAGGAGTGTGTCTATATGGACCAGCCAGAGGGTTTCATTCAGAGTGGGAGCAGCGGAAAGGTGTGCAAGTTGCTTAAGTCCATCTATGGACTAAAGCAGGCATCGCGGAGTTGGAACATCTGCTTTGATGAGACGGTCAAAGAATTTGGCTTTATCAAAAATCCAGATGAACCATGCTTCTATAGTAGATTTGTAGCGAGAACTGTAGTATTCCTCGTTTTATGCGTGGATGACATTCTCTTAATAGGAAATGACATTCCTATGCTACAATCTGTCAAGAGGTTCTTGTCACACAGGTTCTCCATGAAAGACCTGGGTGATGCCTCGTACATTCTGGGTATCCGGATCTACCGTGACAGATCCAAGAGGATATTAGGACTTTCACAGTCCAGGTACATCGACACCATACTGAAGAGATTCATCATGGAAGATTCCAAGCGCGGTAACCTACCGGCTTGTCACGGGATCACCCTCTCTAAAGAGATGTCTCCCAAGACTGATTTGGAGAGGGATCGCATGTCTATTATACCCTACGCTTCTGCGGTAGGCTCTATAATGTATGCGATGTTGTGTACCAGACCGGATGTAGCTTATGTACTGAGTGTGGTAAGCCGGTATCAGTCAAACCCTGGGGAGAAACATTGGATAGCGGTAAAGAACATTCTCAAGTACCTGAGAAGGACTAAGGAGATGTTCTTGGTGTATGGCGGAAAGGACCTCCAGATCGAGGCCTTTGCTGACTCCAGCGTCCAGAGTGACAAGGATGATTCCAAGTCCATGTCGGGTTTTGTCTTCGCCCTCAATGGAGGGGCGGTGTATTGGAAGAGCTCCAAACAGGAAACCGTTGCAGACTCGACGATGGAAGCGGAATACAACGCTGCATCGGATGCCGCAAAAGAAGCTGTCTGGATGAGGAAGTTCTTGAAAGAACTTCAGGTGGTTCCATCCATTGTTGATCCAATACCTCTGTATTGCGACAACAATGGGGCTATAGCTTTAGCGAAGGAACCCAGGTCCCATCAGAGATCCAGGCACATCTTGAGGCGGTATCACCTGATCAGGGAGATCGTGGATCGCCAGGAGATCGAGGTTCGGAGAGTCGCTTCAGAAGATAACACTGCAGATCCATTCACCAAGGCCCTACCCCAGACTCAGTTCGAGCGGCTGATCGAGATGATAGGTCTTCGATACGCCAGTACATGGCCTTAGTGCAAGTGGGAGATTGTTAGTGTATATGCCCTAGAGGCCATTACTGTATCATACTAGTATGTATATTACTTAATGGAAGCTTGGGATATTCACCTTGTATATACAATCTTGCTCAAAATAGTAGTATGCTACTTGGTTTATTTCTACTTCAATGTGTACATGTGTTTATCTTTGTATATTGCTTATACACATTAGTGGAGCCCTTAGGATCTTTGCTTGATTACCAGCGATGTGATGGCCGTCACACTAGTGGGGCTGGGTAATCTAGAAGCACATCCTTATGCAGGTCCCTGGTCGCAGGACTATCGAGACAGGGCATCGATACTCCGGAGTAGACCAGCGCATGCGCTTCTCATCCCAGTGTGGGAGACGGTCTGTCCCACAGCCGTCAGTACGTCGTACTTGAGATAGTATGCGGGTGCTCGTTAGGTTACGGGTACACTGGACAGGACTCGTCGGGAACTGACTAGTTGGTATTATGCCTATCGTCAGTTATCAGTTCCCAGGTGACATGAGTACAGCTTAGTCCGCTGACTTGACACTGTCATTTCGCCTCGGGTGTGTTCCCACTGTACTTTGATCACTACCCTACCACGGCTCAAAGGAGTCGTGCAAACAGGTGGTGGTTGGGTGCAGTCCCGAAGCACTTGGAGGCAGTGACGGTTAGACAGGATTCGTCTCTCCCGGTATTGGGGGTTGACATCGCGCTGTGTCTAGGAGAGCCATTACACGAGTAGTCCCTGGCCAGGGCAAACGAGATATACTGGTAGGCTTCCAGTGTTATCTCAGGGTGTTTTGGGCTTCGCTCCGGCACGACTTGTACCACTATTGGGGGACTGACGTTTACCGCCCCCTAGGCCCGCCATGCGATGTATCAGACGAACAGACCGGACTGTACGGAGAATGTCACACTCAGGCTCAGTAGGAGTTCAGATGGGTTTCGCCTCGTCGGTCTTCTTGTCGGCATTACCTGGGGACCGTTACGCACAGCTAGTGCCGCTTGCGGTCTGTGGTTAAACCCACTGCCAGCGTAGTGTCGAGTCTTTAGAGTCCCACACAGAAAGCTTTTCGCCTTTAGGCAAAAGAGTAGAGGTCGCATGGTATTGCGACAGGTCGCATGTTTTTGCGACAGGGTTCGGTCACATCCGTGCACTTGTGCACGTACAGTGTCCGGAAAGTTTACACTAGCGGGCTTTGGTTTAAGCCAGATCCTAGTGTACCTTATGGGATTGGATTTATCCAGTTTGCATTCGTGTTCCTCGGAACGCGGATGCGGGTGTGTATGCACAGTTGACAGGGAGGCACAGACAGCGGATTCTCATTAGGGTTGTTGACAGTTGACCGTTGACTTTTTGACTTTTTGCTCAACCCTAATGAGAATATGATATGTGATTAACTATTATATTAATTAAGTATTATGGTGACTTGGTTGTTGACTTTTGTTGACTTTGTTGACTTGTTGACTTTTGTTGACTTGTTGACTTTGTTGACAGGTTGACTAGGCTTCACTAGTTGACCATCATGATAACCATGGCTATCATTTCATGCCAAAGACTTTTACTTGCTTGTTCATTTGAGTAAAATGAGTGCATGGCATGATAAGGTTATGGTTGCTTCAACCATCACATAAGACTTTTGTTAATATGATGAGTTATGATTACTTTGGATTATGAGAGGGTGAGAGACAAAAGAGTTGCTCATTCTTTCTTGCTCATTCTCTCTCTTGTTCTTGAGCTCTTCACTTTGCTCTCACTCTCATCCTCTTTCTCCCTCTCTTGACTCTATGGTTCATATCTCTCATGTGTTGAGAATCAAGAACCATAGATAAAATCCCATTCTATTTCTACTCTACTCATTCTAGTTGTCACGACCCAAGTTTGGATGTGACAGGCACTTAGATTTGTATCATATCTAAAGATATGCACAAGTCCAAGTAAGCCAAAAACCAAGATCAAAATACCTTATTTCGGAATTATTTATGAAAATTTAGTTTTAAGTAGAAATCTCGAGTTATGAAGTTAATTTATTAAACAAGTAATAAAGGTTAAGTGTGGTTGTATTCCTAGTTGGAATCAACAATATCAATAATGAACATGAATGTACACATAATGAACATCACTGAATCTCATAAAGAAAGAAGTTATGAAACTGATCAACCGATCTCAACTGTACATATATATACCATCTCTCCTTTCTAAGTCAAAATACAAGTCTGATGGAGTCTTTCTAGATACAAAAGTACAAAAACCAAAAAGGAGGTTACTACACATGTAACCTACCGATCAAAAGATGGAAACAACAGCAAAAGTGATCCTGCCTCGCAGCTACCCGTCCACTCTATCCCTGCAAGGAACTGTGGCACAACGGGGATGAGTTGCCAACTCAGTGAATACAACTAACATATAACGGCGAATAAAGTAAATATGGTAATCATGATAATGAACATGAATCAATATGATATATGAGTATATGTGAAATCCAACAATAAATCACATCATACTTCTGAAATCACAACTCAATATAAATCATCTCTCGGTGTCTATCAACGACACAAAACTTTCATTTCTTATAGGCATCATTCCCCGAATGATCCTATACCCATAATATCGGTCGTCATCCTCTAGATGCACGCCGCATATTTCTATAACCAATATCCGGAATCGAGTAACCTCGCTAGGCTCCCCCGTCTCAATACGGCTATCCTGCCCCTCGGTCTCGACCGGGTCCACCCTGTATCCAACTGTATATCTCCCCCACTCAGTATGGATAACGTAAATCCGCGACCGTATATCTCCCCCACTCGGTCCGGAATAAAACCAAAAACAGAAATCAACTCAGGGTGGACATGTCACATCAATCATGAAAACTGGATTTATGTAATAGTATTTAAAAACTCAATATCATAAATCCTCAATTCTGCATCTATCTCATATCCAACATGGAAATACGCATAAAGCCACAGAATGTAAATAATGAATTCTACTAATACACTTGACATATGAAATACAATATAATCCATGTTAATAAGTATGATATTTAGGTGTATGTGACATGGCAATATCGACGAGGTGTGTGTAGCATATAAGATGTGCACGTGGCATGACTCGTCGATACTTGTGAAGTGTTCTAACAACTAAGCAACATACAAGTAATTTAATGAATGATATTCTAATTATTAAACATGATGATATGAATATCGTATTAATGTAAAACCATGGGCGAAACACGCCATCTCTACTAAATTCCCCGGTAGATGTTTAGTCTACTCACCGGAAGGTCGAATCTACTCCGGAATCGCTAATCCTTTCCCTTTCCTCGCGGCTTCCGTATTCCTTGTATCCGCGTCTAAATATACCAATATAACGTATATAAGCAAAACTACATTTCCGACATAACGGAAATAGAAACACGCTAAACCCCATAAGTTATATACTAACTGATCCTATCAAGTTATTAAACACTTAGTCCTTCAGTATTTTAACCCTAATCTGTACTGGTTCAGGATTAATACGCGACGTAGTTTCGTCGTGTCGTTTTTTAACGTTTTACGATTCCATTTCCGACATATCTTCCCAGATTTTAGTTACAGTAAAACTAAGTTAAATCAACAGTGCCAAAATACCCTAAATTGAACACTGTAGACTACCCAATTGAACAAACCTCAAAATTTCCCCACATGGCCGGCGACGCCGGCCATTCCTCTTCTGTCGCCGGCCCAACCCCGGCGCCCCACAGCCGTTTTCTTGTGGTGTGTTCTATTTGTTACCTACATCATTTTTACACTGTTGAATTTATTTAATTATCTTCCAGATTACAGCAGATTCTAACAGACTCTAAATTTATCTAAAATACGATATTATGTGACATGTTTAATCTGTTTTAACTAATCTACAGAGTTTAATTTAGCTACTGAGATTAAGAATTTACCCTCCTAATTTGCTGTAGGAATAACCCTCCAAGAATCTACAAGCCCCTCCTAGCTTGATGATGAGCCATCTCCATGATCAAGCCCTTTCTCCTTCTTCTTCCTCTTGTTCTTCTTCTCTTTTGTTTTTCCTTCCCTTTTGATTTTCTTTTCAGTTCATTTGAATTTTAATTCAGAGGTTTAAACTGAATAAGGCTATATGTATGAGAGGAGGAAACGATAGGGTTAAGGAGGTGGTGTCAAGGTGTGAAGAGTGTAGGTTTCATGCAAGGAGGAGGTGGAGATGAGAGGTGCAAGAAAGCATGAGGTGGTTTTGCATTATCTTCACCTTTTCTTTTCTTTTAATTTGAATTTTAATTCAGAACTGAAATGATTCCAATTATTCACTTAAACCCTTGACAATACTCTATTTGCATAAAAACTTAACTTTACAATTTAACCCCTCACAACTAACTTATTATAAAACATATTTTTTATTAAAAATGAAGCTAAAATTATCTTTAAAACCCCTATAACCTATTTATATTACATTCTAAATTTCTAATTTAATTTGTATTACCTATAACTTATGAAGATTGACATATTTGATTTTAACCATTTTGTGATTTATCAGCTTATTCTTAATTTAATTAAATTAATTTATTTCTAACTTTTTCCTAATTGTTACAATATTCCCCCCTTAAGAAAAATTCTGTCCCCGAATTTAAACTAATTACTATACATACCTAAGAAAAGATGTGGAAATTTCTTCCGCATCGCGTCCTCCGTCTCCCAAGTAATCTCCTCGCGATCCCTTCTTTGCCAGAGAACCTTTACAGATGGCAGTATCCTCGATCGTAGTTGCTTTGCCTGCCTGTCCAGAATAGCGACTGGCTGTACTGTGAAGGATAGATCTGGCTCAAGCTGTAGAGTCTGATGATGGATCGCATGAGATGGATCGTGAAGATATCTGCGAAGCATCGATACGTGGAACACTGGATGTACGTCGGGAAAACCAGGTGGAAGTGCTAACCGATAAGCTACAGCGCCCACTCTCTCTAAAATCTCATATGGTCCAACATATCTGGGGCTGATCTTCCCTTTCTTCCCGAAGCGCATCACCCCCTTCATTGGAGATACTCGAAGGAACACATGATCTCCCACATCAAACTCGAGTTTGCGTCGTCTTCGATCTGCATACGACTTCTGTCTGCTTTGAGACGCTTTCATTCTATCTCGTATCAAGTGAATCTTCTCTGTAGTTTCCTGTACTATCTGCGGTCCCAATATACAACTCTCACTAAGTTCTGTCCAGCAAACAGGTGATCTACATTTCCTTCCATACAAGGCTTCAAAGGGTGCCATCTGGATCGTCTCTTGAAAACTGTTGTTATAAGAGAATTCTACCAAAGGTAGGTGACGATCCCAACTACCACCGAAATCTAGGCTACAAGCCCGAAGCATATCCTCGAGTATCTGAATGGTCCGCTCCGACTGGCCGTCTGTCTGTGGGTGGAAAGCTGTACTGAAACTCAGTCGTGTACCAAGAGCATCTTGAAGTTTCTGCCATAGCCTGCTCGTGAACTGGGTACCTCGATCTGATACTATGCATGTCGGCACTCCATGTAGACGTACAATCTCATCGATATAAACCTGTGCATACTGAGCAAATCCATATGTCGTATTCACTGGAAGAAAATGAGCGGCCTTCGTCAGCCTGTCTACTATTACCCAAATGGAATCATACCCTCTGCTAGTCCTGGGTAGACCCACTACAAAATCCATAGAAATCTGTTCCCATTTCCACTCTGGAATGGGTAAGGGTTGCAGCTCTCCGGCTGGCCTCTGGTATTCTGCTTTGACTTGCTGACAAGTCAAGCATCGAGAAACAAAATCCGTAACATCCTTCTTCATTCCTTCCCACCAATAATTATCCTTCAAATCACGATACATTTTTGTGGAACCAGGATGAATACTGTATACTGACCTGTGGGCATCCTCCAAAATCTCACGCCTCAATCCGTCAGAATCTGGCACACAGAGACGAGTCCTAAAACGTAACACTCCATTATCATCAATCACGAACTCCGTCTCCTTGCCCTGCCTAACATGATCCATAATCTCCATCAAGCGAGTATCGGTAGGCTGCGCATCTCGAATACGATCCAATAGCTGAGGTCTGGTGCGAACATGAGCCAACTGACCTCCTGTCGATGTAAACTCAAACTGTATACGACTATCACATAAGATCTGCCAGTCTGTAGAAGACTGTCTCTGCAAAATACTCACATGAGATAAATTACCTCCAGGCCTCCGACTCAAGGCATCTGCCACAACATTTGCTTTGCCTGGATGGTACAAAATCTCACAGTCGTAATCTTTCACCAATTCCATCCATCTACGTTGCCTGAGATTCAGATCTTTCTGCTGAAAGATATACTTTAAACTTTTATGATCTGTGAAGATTTGACACGTTTCTCCATACAAATAATATCTCCAAATCTTCAATGCGAAAACTACAGCAGCCATCTCTAGATCATGAGTGGGGTAATTTTGTTCATGCCTCTTTAACTGTCGAGAAGCATATGCTATAACCTTGCCGTGTTGCATCAACACACAGCCTAAGCCCACTCTAGAAGCATCGCAATATACGACGAAACCCCCTGACCCGGAAGGTAAAGCTAATATCGGTGCAGTTGTCAAACGCGTCTTTAACTGTTGGAAACTCTGCTCACACGCATCCGTCCACTGAAAAGGAACTTCCTTCCTAGTCAATCCTGTCAAATGTGCCGCTATTCGTGAGAAATCCTGTACGAAGCGTCTGTAATAACCTGCCAGACCTAAGAAACTCCGAACCTCTGTAACTGACATAGGCCTGGGCCAGTGTTGTACCGCTTCAATCTTCTTTGGGTCTACGCATATACCTTCTCTCGTAACAATATGACCCAAGAAATCCACACTATCAAGCCAAAAAGCACACTTAGAAAACTTTGCATACAACTGATGCTCTTTCAAAGTCTGCAATGTGATACGTAAATGCTGCTCGTGCTCCGTCTTACTTCGAGAATATACAAGAATATCATCTATGAATACTATAATAAACCGATCGATAAATGGTCTAAAGATACGATTCATCATATCCATAAAAGCTGCTGGAGCATTGGTGAGTCCGAACGACATCACCAGAAATTCATAATGCCCATATCTCGTACGAAACGCCATCTTCGGAATATCGTCCTTCCGAACCCTCAACTGATGATACCCTGACCTCAAGTCAATCTTTGAGAAGAATCCGGCTCCTTGCAACTGATCGAACAAGTCATCGATTCGTGGTAATGGATACCTGTTTCGCACTGTGACGCGATTCAGCTGTCGGTAGTCAATGCACATTCTCATACTACCGTCCTTCTTCTTTACAAATAACACAGGAGCTCCCCACGGTGAAACACTGGGACGTACAAGTCCTCGATCTAACAACTCTTGCAACTGGCCTTTGAGTTCTTTCAATTCCGTCGGTGCCATCCGATAGGGTGGTATAGAAATAGGCCCTGCACCCGGAATCATGTCGATACAAAACTCAATATCTCGATCAGGTGGCAATCCTGGTAACTCTGCAGGAAATACCTCAGGAAATTCTCGTATGATCGGGATTTGGTCCAAAGGAACTTCAGCGACCTCTACGTCCTGAATAAAAGCCAAGAACCCAAGACAACCCTTCTTCAAAAGCCGCCCCGCACAAAAAGCAGAAATCATGTTGACAGGGGTTAACTTGCAATCCCCCTGCACAACAAACACCGGTTCACCTGGAAAACAAAATCTAACCGCTTTTCCTCTACAATCTACATAGGCATGACAAGCGGCTAACCAATCCATCCCAAGAAGTATATCAAAATCCAACATGTCCAGGAGAATCAGATCAACTAGCGAATCTCTATTGCCAATACGCGCCGAACACGATCTGAATACGTGTCGAGCTATAAAGGAATCTCCAACTGGAGTAATCACTACCAATGGTAACTCTAATAATGACGACTCCTTCCCCAACAAAAGTGCGAATCGTGAAGATACATAAGAGTGTGTAGAACCGGGATCAAATAAAACATGTGCCTCTAATGAGCATACTGTAAAAGTACCTGTCACGACTGCATTTGATGCCTGGGCATCCTGTGGAGTCAGTGCAAAAACCCGTGCCTGGCCCCTGCCCGCATCCTGTCGTCCTCTACCTCTATCTCCTCTACCTCTCTGAGCACGTCCTGCATAGCCTCGACCTCGTGGTGCAACTGCCTGGCGTGTAGCGCCAACTGGGGGAGGAAGTAAAGCCATCGGTGTAGGAGATGGAAGGGGTAAAGCAGCCTGTGGAGCAACGGTCCCGCCCTGAGATCTACAATCTCTTGCAAAGTGCCCGGGAAGTCCACATCTATAACAAGTATATGGTGATCTCTGATCATCAGGATATGAACTGAACATCTGGCCCTGTGTCCAATCTCGTCCAACACTGCGGCCTGGAGTATGTCTGCCTGGATAGGACCCTCTACCTCGGCCAAACTGTCTATTTGTCGGCACGAATGGTCTACTCCTCTTTGGCTCCGGAACAACTCCTGACTGGCTCAACCGCTCCTCTACTCGAATCGCCGCATCCATGGCCTGTGCATATGTATCAAAATGCTGGGAGCCTATCGCCAAGTACAACTGTGTGTCCAAACTCCTTAGGAACCTTTTCACTCGGAGCTCCTCTGTAGGTACCAAATATGGGGCATATCGCGAAAGCTGGGTGAAGCGTAAGTCATAATCGGCTACTGACATACTTGCTGATTTCTTCAATGCTTCGAAACTGCTAGCTCTAGCATCCCTCACACTCTCGGGAAGAAATCTGGCAAGAAAGACTGTAGAAAACTCGGTCCACGTCATCGGAGGAAGATTCGTAGCTCGCCCTCTCTCCATCGACTCACACCACTCCTGTGCAAGTCCCTCCAAACGAAAGCTAGTCAGCTCAACTGACCTTGCATCAGAACATCGTAATGATCTGCATATCCTCGCCATTCTATCAAGAAAAGACTGAGGATCTACCGCCACATCGGTCCCTGTGAATACCGGTGGTCTCAATCTCATAAACTCCGCAAGTGATACCTCCATCACTCTCGTATCTACTGGTGCTGCCGTCTGTGTAGGCTGTACCTCGGACTCTGCTACGGTCGGTGCTGGATCTGATCTCAAAGCTCGAGTGGTCTCAGCTAACTGTCCTACCACTCGCTGTAATCCCAACATACCCTCCTCGATCCTAGTCATGCGATCTGGAGGAGGAGGATCAGCATGCTCATGCACCTCCTGCACGTCCGGCGTACCAGTCCTCATCACAGGCGGACTCGCCCTAGCTGCATTCCTGGCTGCGGCTCGCCTAGCCCGCGTAGCCATAGCAACTGGAACAAGAAACGAGAGTTGATAAGGTGTGGGAACAGAAGCAATCAATAACGGAGAATCAACGGAAGAATAGATCAAGATACACATCCTAAGGTTAGTTAGGCTGAATACGATAACGTAAATATGCCGCGGAACATACGTACGGTACTGCATTCGTCCTAATTCACCTACTCCATCAAACCAAAGGTCATCCTAACTCTCAGACTTACATCAACTTATTGAAATCCCTTACTGAATTCCGTAAGGTTACTCTTAAGCTCTGATACCAACTTTGTCACGACCCAAGTTTGGATGTGACAGGCACTTAGATTTGTATCATATCTAAAGATATGCACAAGTCTAAGTAAGCCAAAAACAAGATCAAAATACCTTATTTCGGAATTATTTATGAAAATTTAGTTTTAAGTAGAAATCTCGAGTTATGAAGTTAATTCATTAAACAAGTAATAAAGGTTAAGTGTGGTTGTATTCCTAGTTGGAATCAACAATATCAATAATGAACATGAATGTACACATAATGAACATCACTGAATCTCATAAAGAAAGAAGTTATGAAACTGATCAACCGATCTCAACTGTACATATATATACCATCTCTCCTTTCTAAGTCAAAATACAAGTCTGATGGAGTCTTTCTAGATACAAAAGTACAAAAACCAAAAAGGAGGTTACTACACATGTAACCTACCGATCAAAAGATGGAAACAACAGCAAAAGTGATCCTGCCTCGCAGCTACCCGTCCACTCTATCCCTGCAAGGAACTGTGGCACAACGGGGATGAGTTGCCAACTCAGTGAATACAACTAACATATAACGGCGAATAAAGTAAATATGGTAATCATGATAATGAACATGAATCAATATGATATATGAGTATATGTGAAATCCAACAATAAATCACATCATACTTCTGAAATCACAACTCAATATAAATCATCTCTCGGTGTCTATCAACGACACAAAACTTTCATTTCTTATAGGCATCATTCCCCGAATGATCCTATACCCATAATATCGGTCGTCATCCTCTAGATGCACGCCGCATATTTCTATAACCAATATCCGGAATCGAGTAACCTCGCTAGGCTCCCCCGTCTCAATACGGCTATCCTGCCCCTCGGTCTCGACCGGGTCCACCCTGTATCCAACTGTATATCTCCCCCACTCAGTATGGATAACGTAAATCCGCGACCGTATATCTCCCCCACTCGGTCCGGAATAAAACCAAAAACAGAAATCAACTCAGGGTGGACATGTCACATCAATCATGAAAACTGGATTTATGTAATAGTATTTAAAAACTCAATATCATAAATCCTCAATTCTGCATCTATCTCATATCCAACATGGAAATACGCATAAAGCCACAGAATGTAAATAATGAATTCTACTAATACACTTGACATATGAAATACAATATAATCCATGTTAATAAGTATGATATTTAGGTGTATGTGACATGGCAATATCGACGAGGTGTGTGTAGCATATAAGATGTGCACGTGGCATGACTCGTCGATACTTGTGAAGTGTTCTAACAACTAAGCAACATACAAGTAATTTAATGAATGATATTCTAATTATTAAACATGATGATATGAATATCGTATTAATGTAAAACCATGGGCGAAACACGCCATCTCTACTAAATTCCCCGGTAGATGTTTAGTCTACTCACCGGAAGGTCGAATCTACTCCGGAATCGCTAATCCTTTCCCTTTCCTCGCGGCTTCCGTATTCCTTGTATCCGCGTCTAAATATACCAATATAATGTATATAAGCAAAACTACATTTCCGACATAACGGAAATAGAAACACGCTAAACCCCATAAGTTATATACTAACTGATCCTATCAAGTTATTAAACACTTAGTCCTTCAGTATTTTAACCCTAATCTGTACTGGTTCAGGATTAATACGCGACGTAGTTTCGTCGTGTCGTTTTTTAACGTTTTACGATTCCATTTCCGACATATCTTCCCAGATTTTAGTTACAGTAAAACTAAGTTAAATCAACAGTGCCAAAATACCCTAAATTGAACACTGTAGACTACCCAATTGAACAAACCCCAAAATTTGCCCACATGGCCGGCGACGCCGGCCATTCCTCTTCTGTCGCCGGCCCAACCCCGGCGCCCCACTGCCGTTTTCTTGTGGTGTGTTCTATTTGTTACCTACATCATTTTTACACTGTTGAATTTATTTAATTATCTTCCAGATTACAGCAGATTCTGACAGACTCTAAATTTATCTAAAATACGATATTATGTGACATGTTTAATCTGTTTTAACTAATCTACAGAGTTTAATTTAGCTACTGAGATTAAGAATTTACCCTCCTAATTTGCTGTAGGAATAACCCTCCAAGAATCTACAAGCCCCTCCTAGCTTGATGATGAGCCATCTCCATGATCAAGCCCTTTCTCCTTCTTCTTCCTCTTGTTCTTCTTCTCTTTTGTTTTTCCTTCCCTTTTGATTTTCTTTTCAGTTCATTTGAATTTTAATTCAGAGGTTTAAACTGAATAAGGCTATATGTATGAGAGGAGGAAAGGATAGGGTTAAGGAGGTGGTGTCAAGGTGTGAAGAGTGTAGGTTTCATGCAAGGAGGAGGTGGAGATGAGAGGTGCAAGAAAGCATGAGGTGGTTTTGCATTATCTTCACCTTTTCTTTTCTTTTAATTTGAATTTTAATTCAGAACTGAAATGATTCCAATTATTCACTTAAACCCTTGACAATACTCTATTTGCATAAAAACTTAACTTTACAATTTAACCCCTCACAACTAACTTATTATAAAACATATCTTTTATTAAAAATGAAGCTAAAATTATCTTTAAAACCCCTATAACCTATTTATATTACATTCTAAATTTCTAATTTAATTTGTATTACCTATAACTTATGAAGATTGACATATTTGATTTTAACCATTTTGTGATTTATCAGCTTATTCTTAATTTAATTAAATTAATTTATTTCTAACTTTTTCCTAATTGTTACACTAGTTCACTAGGTTTAGCAAACCAAGTGAACTAGTTTCTTCAAAGAACGAAGAAGGAGCTAAAGGTTGGAGCTTTCAAGTGGATCTATCTTCGGCGTACGGAGACGACGAGAAGGAGCCATCGGACCACCACCGGAGCTTGAAGAGAAGGAGTTCAAGACAAGCTAGGTATAACCATCTTCATCCGAGTAGCTAAATCTCTTTAGCAAGTTTGCTAGTTTAGTTTAGACACGATCCCGACCTTGTTTAGTCCATGTTGCCTCTTGCGATAAAAATTTGTTTTTTATACCGTTTCCGCCTCCCCGTAAGCACCGGGGGTCGCAACGTGGACTTACATCGATATTCCCTCGACTAGGAACATTTCAAGGATGTACTCATGGACTATCCAGGCCCCACTAGTATGATCTGCATCACAGTCCTGGAAGTCGAGTACACATCCTAAGGGCTTTATCAACATGTAACAGAGAGACAGAAAGTATACACGTTAAGATAAAGAGCAACCAGATAGCGTACTATCAAGTCGAGCCAAGAAAGTCCTACCTATATATGTCCCAGCATCCACTACAATATACATCCAATGTACAGTAATGGCCTCTAGGGCATACATATAACTAACAATCTCCCACTTGCACTAGGGCCATCTGTAGCAGTGATTGCAGTATCACATACTCAACCATCCCCTAAAAGTCTCTCTTTGGGAAAAGGCCTTCGTGAGTGGATCCGCCGTGTTGTCCTCTGAATCTACTCTCCTAACCTGGATCAACCTGGAGATCAACTATCTCCATGATCAGGTGATGTTGCCTCAGAATTTATCTGGGTCACTGATGGGACCAGGGTTCCAGGGCCGAAGCCACACTTCCATTGGTCATACAATGGCAGGAACCTAGTTCATCTTATGAACCAATATACACCCAAACTGCCTCTATGGTAGTATCTATAATAGCGATGTTACCAGCCTTTCTCGTCTAGTTTGCCACGGTATCTAGCTTGGAACTCTTCCAACATACCGTCCCTTTACTGAGGGTAAAGACAATGCCTGCGACTGTCATTCAGTCGTCCTTATCACCCAGGAACCTTTCCAGTGATTCTCCCCAGGATCAACTGATACTATCTCACTTAATTAGTGAGAATCCTAACATCCATTTAGATCTATCATATAGACCCATCTCAGGATTTAGGAGCTATCATTTTGATCTTATATGGAGAATCTTTGTGATAAGAGGAGATCGACCGATCGTAGCATAGGAAACTATTTTCCTATCAAGAGTATGTTGTCCACGTACTCTACGAGGATCATTACCATACTCCATACTACCCTTTTTGTACATACAAGGTTCATCTACCATTTTGATGTAGTCAAACTCTTTGACTACCACATCAAAACAGATGTTCTAACTCCGCGATGCCTGCTTTATCCTGTAAAGCAACTTGCACACGTTTCCGCTGCTCCCACTATTTACGAAGCCCTCTGGCTGTGTTCTTATAGACGTTCTCTTCTAAATCAGTATTTAGAAAATCAGTCAGGGCACCCAACCACCAGATATCGTCGTCATGGTATGTAGCAATGTTAAGTATGATCCGGATGGACTTAAGCATAGTCACTTGGAAAAGGTTTCATCATTATCCATGCCTGGTTGATGACTAAAACCTTTAATAAGCCTAGCTTTGAAAGTCTCAACTTTTCCATCTACACCAAGTAATCTTCTCAGGATATACTTGCTCCTGATGGGGATTTAACCCTTTAGATATAGCAACCAAAGTCCATACTTTGCTGGTGTACATGGATTCCATCTCAGATCGCTAAGCATCCAGCCATTCTTACAGAGTCCCTACTCTTGATGGCCTGCTCGAAACTAGTTGGGTCATCATCTCATGATGCATTCCTCGCTCCCACTGTCATCGAGAAACTGAGGTATCTCTCAGGCGGATGAGGAACCCTACTAGATCGGCGGAGAGGCTGAGGATCGTCGGGAACTATAGAATCCTTTGGTTCTGTCAAATCATCAACTGCAGTTTTGTATAGCTGGAACCTTTCCAGTTCTACAGAACTGATCCTGCCTCGATCTTGTCCGGATTTTGCTTTAAACATAGGCCGGACAATCCCAAATCTTAACTCGTTTAAGAGATGGGTTATTCCCATACCATATCTCATATGGAGTGGTAGGCACTGATTTGATTCAAACCTAATTCAATAGGTATGCAGCTTCTCAAGTGCATAACCCCAAAAGGAAATAGGTGACTCAGTAATACTCATCATAAAGCACACCATATCTAATATTGTGCTATTGCTCCGCCCTGATACACCGTTATGCTGTGGTGTATTCAGAGGAGTAAATACGGAGAGAGAATCTCATTCTCCTTTAGAATAGTCCAGGAATTCTATGCACAGGTATTCTCCTTCCTGATCTCATCATAGGACATAATACTTATACCCGGTTATTGGTTCTTTACTTCTGACTTATATTCTGTGAATACCTCAAAAGCTTCGGACTTATGTTTCAACAGAAACATATGACTGAATCTTGAGAGATTATCAGAGAATATAATGAAGTATAAAGAACCAGTCCTGGCATGTATAGACAGGAGACCTTACATACATCATCATGTATCAGTCCCAAGAGTTTACTAACTCTTTCTCTGTTTACAGTAAACGGAGCTATGGTCATCTAATCTTTGTGACATGACTGGCAAGTTCCACAAGATGTAAATTCAAACTGATTTAAATATGCATCTAAAATGTAACTTCAGCCAGTCGGGTCGCATTGATATGACCTAGTCTACAACGCTTCAAGAATGATTCGTTCATTTCTGAACTCTTCCTCTTGTGTGTGTTCTGTATACTAGGAACTGTAGTTTGATTTAGAACATCAATGCTTTTAGATAACGTGCCTGAACCGATCAACTTTTGATATAGGAAATGTTCAAAACATTATCCAACAATACAAAATTATATCCTTCTTTACTAATAAAGAGACTGATATGATTTTGTATATCAGGTTCGGTATCTATTTGTTCAGAATCAATGTACTGGTAATACAGGGTGATAGTGACCAACAGACTTGGCTGCAACACTTGCCCCGTTTTCTGTCTCATGAAACTTATCACCCGTTCTCAGTTTTCTACCTTTTTGTAGCCCTATGTAACAGATTACATATCCGGGATCCTGATCCGGTATCAAATACCCAGGATTCAGAGGATACTGAGAAACAGTTCTTTATAATGAACACACCCGAAGGAGATGCATCATATGCACTTTCTTCGTTTGGGCGGTATAGGAAATCTGGTATTCCCCTATTTCCTGCTCTGTCTTATAACAATTATAAGTTGGAGCGGGACCAACGTTCCCCAGCTCAGTATAACAAGCGGGTTCGGTCAATACATCCATATTATTATCTTGATTAAGGCGTGATATGGTCGCTACCTGGAGAGAGAGAGAAGAAAACACTCAGCGTGCACTCTTGCAAGATCAGATTGGTTATTTATTTTATCTAATCAGGATGGCTCCCACTGTTTTTATCAAATCTTCCTTCAAACCCTAAAAGGAAAGACTAGCCGGGATTAATTACACTCTACAAGTTCGCCAATCTTTCAGCCAGGCCATTGTCGGTACTTTGAGGGAGGTTCCCCGTGCTTTCGCACGGACCTAATTACAGTAAACCTCGTTTTCCCAGAGGCGTAACCCCGTTGACACCTTTCTAGACACCTACTTGATCGGCTAATTGCAAAGTGCAAAACTCTCCCAGGAGTAACAATTACTCGCAGTGGGTATCGGGATCCAACTATTATATAGAAAGTATGCAATCTCATTGCAAGTTTCAACACTTGAAACTCCCGATAAAGGTTTTTACCCCTAGCACCTATGACCTTAACTAAGGTCAACAAATCATAAGTACTACTCAAGTTCTACCCGTCATTTCGTGATTAATTAGACCCACCCACATGACCCTTAACTAAGGTCAACAAAGTCACGCGACTGTCCTAACTAATCGCATCATATGCGGTGTAGGAAGACATCACTTAGCTACCGTACACTGTGCCTTGACTATGGTCAACAAACACAGCACGAATACTAAGTACTCTACTTCCTAAAATGACGGAGGGTTGCGAATGGTTTTTGTGAAAACCTTTAACACTTTGAACTTGATCTCGTTGCGGAATCAAATGGTTTTTAAATGGAATGTTTTTGAGGCTTTTCTAGTTTTGCTAAAGGGGTCACTCCCGGTGAAGGGATCGTCGGCCCTTTCCTCGTCGGATGAGGTGCGGGATATATCACATATATCACTGTGCAAAGCGGAAACTATAGAAGCTATCAAAAGACAAACCGAGTGATGTAGCATCTGCCAGTTATTTCTAAAGGAGTCACTCCCGGTGAAGGGATCTCGGTCCTTTCCCTATCGAATAAGGTGCAGGATGTTCTACAAGGAACACCGCGATGCAAAGCAAGAACTGTAGCTACCTGTTTTTATTTTGAAATTCGATTCCACAACATCAATTAGGTTTATTTTCTTTCATTAATCACATTAATGAATATCCCATCATTTCAGTCCACCTAACCATCACAGATATATATAACGTACGCTTATACCATCCGCATTCGCCTCGATGTCCCCTCGTGCACCGTTAGGTTAGGTAACTAACGGCAGAGCGGGGCAGGGCTAGCGCGGGTGTAAAACATAAGTAACGTCTATATAATATATCATATATACAATATAGTATATCTATCACACAACATCACATGATCACATCACAGATAACGCAGCAGAAAATACATATGAAATATTGTATATACTAGGACGTCCGTGTTTTTAATACGAGCCAGTATAAAACACGGATTCCACGGTCGTGATGAATAGCCAATCCCACACCCCTAGACCCCTACGAGAGTGGCAAGCAACCCTACCAATTCTAGGGTTAGGAGACCCGGACTCGACTCCTCGAGTTGGTCTCCCACTGGACCCCAGAACCCGGCTACTTGTGCTCCCCTCCTTGGGTCTATCCTAATGCGGAAAAGTAAATAATATACAAACGGTGACATCTTCCGCAACCTGGAAGTGCCCCAATAAAAGAATATTACATACAAGTTTTTACATGAATGAAAATGAAAAAACACTCATCTCACATAAAAAAAACCCCGGCTATTCGAACACGACGATCCAATATAACATATCCAGCAACATATAACATCACATGTCATCAACATAAGTAAATATGTGCATCCCAATTGTCGTTGACATATAGCAACGAAACCGGCGATATCATATATTACACTTACGGTCACAGAAAAGAAAGTGTAAAACTACAACAGTTGGAATCCGCAACCACCTCAGACATCGCATGCCTGACCAAATGAATTCTTTAGACATCGCATGCCTAAAAATTATAAACCCCGCATTTTAGTCTCATTATCAAAAACTCTTTTCAATATCAAGTCGGGCAATTCAACAGGATTCCCGACATTTTGATCGAATGCTCGTCGCAAACTTTAGTAGACGGTCGCACCACCGATACCGTCGACGAAGTGCACCAAGGAGGAACACTGCTACCGCGAGCACCCAAACGGATGCTTTCGGCGATGGGTTTCTCCTACAGTCACTTGGTCGGGGCTATGGAGTGAGGCTGTCTATTAAGTTTACCCGGCGTGTTTCCGCGTACGCTACGTGATTGCGACGGACTTTTGATCACATCAAAATTCCGTGGCAACCGATCAAGTGAGACTAAACTGCTATGTTTATAACATTCATTCAGTTATCTCATAACTATTTGCGAATTCCAAGTATTGTACCACATTCCGGATAAATAGAAAATGTTAAACTTTCCGATCGAACAATCGAACACCCAAGTTTTCCCGATGCAGCTCAACACATGAAATAAGTCTAACAACATTCAGTTCGTGCCTCAGTACCAACGGTCCAGCCGTAGAAGGGTCAAACCAACGCCTCATATGTGGCACGCCGTACTGCCCCAAACCCTAAGGTTCAAAGGGCAGTTCAAGACGGTCACATAATCGAGTTAAGGTTTGTTGTCTTCTAGAGGGTCCATCGCGTTACTTACGGTAACACATAACATCACATGTCATCAACGTAAGTAAATATGCGTATCCCAATTTTCGTTGATGTATAGCAACGAAACCGGTGATACCCCCACATATTATACTTACGGTAGCAGAAAAGAAAGTGTAAAACTACAACAGTTGGAATCCGCAACCTCCTTAGACATCGCATGCCTAACCAAATGAATTCCTTAGACATCTCTGTAGGGTTCCTAGGCACACTAATGAAGTCTCACAAGGCATCAAACATGGCTAATTCAAATTTTACAAGTGCCTACAAACCCTAATACGGATCGTTAACTAGATATATAGGCTATGCGATGCAAGTTAACGACTTTTAACTAAAGGAAAGAAGCTACAGCCTTTGTAGATCCGGTCCTCCACCTCCTAGGCTCCATGATGAAGTCCCCTCGCTGTCCAAATCATATCTTGGACTCTAGCATCGGCTTCATCGAAGAAATGGGCGGGCTTGATCGTCGGCTTCGATGCCGAAGATGATCTACGTCGAGGCAACTCAAACTCGACCTCCGCCTTCGCCAAGTCAAGAAACTTGTGAAGACAACACACTCTACTACATGGCAAGTAGTAGAGGATGAAGAAATAGGAAGTGGGTAGACTTTAGATTTGGATTTCTCACACTTTTTCATCAATCACCATTGATGGTCAAGCTTTTTCTACTTTGAAAGAAGAAGAAGAAGAAGATGATGAATAATATAATAAGTATATTTCTAAATAGAAAATAAATGATTTCTTATCATATCATGAACCATGGTCAAGTGTAGAGAGCTAACTAGAGTTTATGTGAATGGTTAGGGTTAAAGAAGAAGACAAAATGGTCACTTGGTCAAAAGCTTCATGAAGCTTCAACAAGCTTCATGAAAGAAAAGAATAAAAGAAAACCATTTTGTTTTTTCTCTTTATGCTTTTAATTTCCAAAACTAATAAATAATTAAATGAATGAATAAGTAATCATAACCCTAACCATTCATATAACCATGGTTCAAACTTTACACTTAACCAATTTTGCATGTATCATCAAACATGATACAAACAAGTGCACACAAAAATATATCACATATACAATGTGCACACTAAGTGAGAAAATCCATTTAAAGTGAACCAATACTAGTTAATGCAAAGTAATATATCAAATATATAATTATACATTAAATCAACACTTGATTCAATGATCCGATCATGTCGCACATAACCGACTAGTATCATTAGTAACATCTTATCGAATCAACACTTGATTCGATAACCCGGCTATATCGCATATAACCGATCAATGTCACAAATCGCGAGAATCGAATACAGTATCATATACTGGTATTATTCTCGGTCCCACACATATCTCATATGCGCTCCTATTTCGTTTCGCTTGAGCCAGGAAACCTCTGTGTAGGACTTTAAAGACTCGTCAATATGCCGGCAGCGGATGATGATCATATCAAACATCCACAAGCCGCAAGCGGTCTGCTAAACGTAACAGACACCCGGGTATTGAGCGATCAGAAGATCGACGAGCAAGCCCGCTCACACTCTTGTGAATCCAACCAGTAACACTTACCGTATAGTCCGGTCTGTTCGTCTGATATGTCGCATATCTCGCCTAGGGGTGGTAAACGTCAGACCCCAGTAGCTTGATAAGTCATGCCAACGTGAGGTCCATAACATTCGTGAAACTGCTGATAACTCTTACCAGTATATCACTGCAACCCTGGCCAGGGATTTCCTGTTATGGCCAGTCGAGCATAGCACAACATCAACCCCCAATACCGGGAGAGACGAATCCCCTCCTATCGCTCATTGCCTCCATGTGAATCGGGACTGTACCCAAAAACCACCTGTTTGCATAATTCAGTAGAGCCGTGGTAGGGTGGAAATCAAAGCACAGTGGGAGACACACAAGGCTCTATGACGATCTCGGGTCAACAGACTAAGCTGTACCAGTGTCACCAGAGAACTGCCATCTGACGTGAGGTATAATACCATCTGGGAGTTCTCGGCGAGTCCGTTCAGTGTACCCAGTCTCCACTGAGCACCCGCATACCATCTTCGATGTCAAACACCAATGGATATGGGATCATCCATCGCCCATCGCATGGGTCGAGAAGATATACGCTAGTCTACTCTGGAATATCGTTGCCACGTCTCGATATTCCCTCGACTAGGAACATTTCAAGGATGTACTCATGGACTATCCAGGCCCCACTAGTATGATCTGCATCACAGTCCTGGAAGTCGAGTACACATCCTAAGGGCTTTATCAACATGTAACAGAGAGACAGAAAGTATACACGTTAAGATAAAGAGCAACCAGATAGCGTACTATCATGTCGAGCAAGAAAGTCCTACCTATATATGTCCCAGCATCCACTACAATATACATCCAATGTACAGTAATGGCCTCTAGGGCATACATATAACTAACAATCTCATGCCTAACAATTATAAACCCCGCATTTTAGTCTCATTATCGAAAACTCTTTTCAATATCAAGTCGGGCAATTCAACAAGATTCCCGATATCCTGATCGAATACTCGTCGCAAACTTTAGTAGACGGCCGCACCCCTAGATGCCGTCGATGAAGTGCACTAAGGCGGAACACCGCTGCAGCGAGCTTTCGAACGGATGCCTTTGGCGACGGGGTTCTCCTACAGTCACTTGGTCGGGGCTATGGGGCATGGCTATCTATTAAGTTTACCCGGCGAGTATCCGCGTACGCTACGTGATTGCGACGGACTTTTGATCACATCAAAATTCCGTGGCAACCGATCATCTGATATAACATATCAGAGCAACACATAACATCACATGTCATCAACGTAAGTAAATATGCGTATCCCAATTTTCGTTGATGTATAGCAACGAAACCGGTGATACCCCACATATTATACTTACGGTAGCAGAAAAGAAAGTGTAAAACTACAACAGTTGGAATCCGCAACCTCCTTAGACATCGCATGCCTAACCAAATGAATTCCTTAGACATCTCATGCCTAACAATTATAAACCCCGCATTTTAGTCTCATTATCGAAAACTCTTTTCAATATCAAGTCGGGAAATTCAACAAGATTCCCGATATCCTGATCGAATGTTCGTCGCAAACATTAGTAGACGGCCGCACCCCTAGATGCCGTCGATGAAGTGCACTAAGGCGGAACACCGCTGCAGCGAGCATTCGAACGGATGCTTTTGGCGACGGGGTTCTCCTACAGTCACTTGGTCTGGGCTATGGGGCGTGGCTATCTATTAAGTTTACCCGGCGAGTATCCGCGTACGCTACGTGATTGCGACGGACTTTTGATCACATCAAAATTCCGTGGCAACCGATCATCTGAGACTGAACTGCTAGATTTATAACATTCAAATTAGTTATCTCATAACTACTTGTGGATTCCAAATATTGTATCGCATTCCAGATAAATAAACAATGTTAAACTTTCCGATCGAATAATCAAACACCCAAGTTTTCCCAAATAGTTCTCAACACTTGAAATTAGTTTTAAAACATCCATGACATGCCACAGTACCAATGGTCCAGCCGTAGAAGAGTCAAGCCAACGCCTCACATGTGGCAACGCCGTACTGCCACAAACCCTAAGATTTAGAGGCGGTTCAGACGGTCACATAATCGAGTTAAGGTTTGTTGTCTTCTAGAGGGTCCACCGCGTTACTTGCACGACTTAGAACGTTCTTAAACTACGGAAAAATCCAACACTTGGAAATTTTCCGGCAGGGGAAAAAATGAGTTATTGATATCCGTTCGAACTTTTTAACACGTTCTAAAAATTACCTAGAAACACACATAGACGAAGTTAAACTTTCCGATCGAATCAACGAATACAAAACATCTCCAGAAAACTCAACATTTGAGTAGAATTAAAAATTCCCAGAAGCATCAGGAAATATATAGGGATATTACTGGGCAAAACCCAGACCATAGTTCCACTGTTCCGCCGCGGAACCGCCGCGCATGGCATGGTTCTGCCGCGGTTCCGCGGCGGTTTGAGTGAATTAGGGTGTCGTTTTCTACAGTTATCCTTAGAATTCCCTGCTGATTTTTTTTGAGTATTTTTAATGCAGAAAAAATCACATTTTTAGAAAAAATCTAGAGAGGGGTCTAAACCGGGGTTTCGGGGTTCGATCGGACTGTAAACTTCGTCTAGACTTCGCCTACAGCTCTAGCTTGGCTCTGATACCACTGTAGGGTTACTAGGCACTCTCACAAGGTTCTACAAGGCATCAACCATGCCCGATTCAAAATTTAGACGTGCCGAACAACCCTAACCAAGATCTTAGACTAGAGATTAGGTGAACCAAATAGCAAGTAAATAACTTTACTTCTAAGAGTTAGGGATTACAACCTTTGTAGTCCGTTCCTTCACTTCTAAAGCTCCGTGTTGACGTCCCTTCGCTGCGATCATCGATATCCCGGACTCTAGTGATGGTTTCCTCGGAGAAATGAACGGGCTAGGTCGTTGACTTCGAGGCCGAAGATGATCTACGTCGAGGAGACTCAAACTCAAGCTCCATCTTCACTAGGTCATGATCTTTGTGAAGAGAACGCCCAAAACTAAATGGCAAGTAGTAGAGGATGATGAAATAGGAAGTGGGTTCACTTTGGATTTTGATTTTTCACTTTATTTCTTCACTTGAAAATTTCTAGCAAGCTTTTCTTCTTGAATGAAGAAGAAAGAATATGAATAATGAATTATCTAAAAAGAATAATCAAGTGAAGTCTATCATAATGCAACCATAGGTGAGTTAACCTTTGTAGAGACTAAACTACAGTTTGAGTTAATGGTTTAGTTAATAAAAATCTTATGCAAAACAAAATAAGTGGACTTTGTCAAATATGCTTAAAGCTTCATGAAGCTTCAAGCCAAGACAAAGAAAGCCACCATTTTGTTTTACCAAAATAAATAAAAACACAAAACCATTATCTTAAATATGGTGTAAGTCATACACACACCCAAGCTTGCATGTATCATCAATCATGATACAAACTAGTGCACAAACATATATCACATATACAACTTGTGCACATCAAGTGAGAAAATCAATCTTAAGTGAACCAATACTAGTTAATGTAAAGTAATATATCAAATATATAATTATACATTAAATCATTAAATAAACACTTGATTTAATGATCCGGTCATATCTCATATAACCGACTAATATCCAGTGTATCAATATATCGAATCAACACTTGATTTGGTAACCCGGCTATATCTCATATAACCGACCGATGATACAAATCACGAGAATAGAATACAGTATCACATACTGGTATTATTCTCGGTCCCGTACATATCTCATATGCGCTCCTATTTCGTTTCGCTTGAGCCAGAAAATCTCTGTGTAAGACTCTAAAGACTCGTCAATACGCCGGCAGTAGGTGGTGATCATATCAATCACCCACAAGCCGTAAGCGGTCTGCTAAACGTAACGGCCACCCGGGTATTGAGCGATCAGAAGATCAACGAGCAAGCCTGCTCACACTCCTGCGAATCCAATCAGTAACACTTACCACACAGTCCGGTCTGTTCGTATGATATGTCGCATGTCTCGCATAGGGGTGGTAAATGTCAGACCCCAGTAGCTTGATAAGTCATGCCGATGTAAGGTCCATAACAATCGTGAAACTACTGATAACACTTACCAGTAAATCACTGCAACCCTGGCCAGGGATTTCCAGTTATGGCCAGTCGAGCATAGCGCAACATCAACCCCCAATACCGGGAGAGATTCGAGAGACGAATCCCCTCCTATCTCTCATTGCCTCCATGTGAATCGGGACTGTACCCAAAAACCACCTGTTTGCACGACTCAGTAGAGCCATGGTAGGGTGGAAATCAAAGCACAGTGGGAGACACGTAAGACTCTATGACGATCTCGGGTCAACAGACTAAGCTGTACCAGTGTCACCAGAGAACTGCCATCTGACGTGAGGTATAATACCATCTGGGAGTTCTCGGCGAGTCCGTCTGGTGTACCCAGTCTCCACTGAGCACCCGTATACCTTCTCTGATGTCAAACACCAATGTATATGGGATCATCCATCGCCTATCATATGGGTCAAGAAGCGCATACGCTAGTCTACTCTGGAGTATCGATGCCCTATCTCGGTACTCCCACGACTAGGAACATTTGAAGGATGTACTCATGGACTATCCAGGCCCCACTAGTATGATCCGCATCATAGTCCTGGTAGTCAAGTACTCATCCTAAGGGCTTTATCAACATGTAACATAGAGACAATCAGAGTATATGTTAAGATAAAGAGCAACCAGATAGCGTACTATCATGTCGAGCAAGAAAGTCCTCCCTATATATGTCCCAGCATCCACTAAAATATACATCTCATGTACAGTAATGGCCTCTAGGGCATACATATAACTAACAGGAGTTGACTAGATCCAATATGAAATATAAATACAAGAGGGGGCACGATACAAATGTCCCACCTACCAAAGCAAAACACCTGAATGCAACTGTGTGCCAGCGATACCGCTACTGATCCATGCGGTCAACCTGCAAGAACTGTGGCACAACGGGGGTGAGTTGCCAACTCGTGAGTAGAAAAACATCAACAAGTAGAAATCGAATAAATAACGACTCCTAGGTCAACTATATCATAAAGGTAATACTATGATATCTAGGGTGACCATATCTGTATGTGTGCCAACAATGTAATCAACACCTATATGTATGCGGATATCATCCAACCATATGATCAATGTAAGTGTGTATGTGGATCTCGTCCACGTGTCAACCAATGACACAACAATATCATGCATGTAAATATCATAAAAACATATGCATGTAAATATGAGGATATAAATCAACATGTGTCCCTCGCGACAGATCAAAATCATGGAACCTGAGTGTCCAACATCGACACTCGAAAACATCATGAAACCCGTGTCCAGCATCGACACATAAATCCTCATATACCTCAGGCGCCGCATCTTCAGATCGGCCCTCAGGCGCAGCATAATCTGGTCGGCCCTCATATCCATCTCACTACTCCGGTCGGTATCCTCTGGATAACCGCCGAGTCCAAATACTATCACCGGTAGGTAGTGCTCCCGTGTCAGGCTCACCGTCTAACAATACGAGTCTTCTTGCCCCGGGGTACCTCACCGGGTCCACCATGTACCCGCAGACGGTGCCTACCGCTCCTCGAATCGCTCACACAAGCTCTCAGAATCGAGAAAACTCAAGGTGGACGTACTGAAATATCATATCAAGAGAAACCTGGTTTTCAAAATGCATACTTTCTTGAAATAATACCACGGTTCTCAAATCCAAAAATCTCATGAAAACTGCATATCTCAATACGTATAATCATAAAGCATGATGTATGTGAAATATGACAGAAATGTAAGCATATCAGTGTAGGGTTGCTGGGAACACGCACAAGGGTCTACGAGGCATCGACCATGCCCGATTTAAAATTTAGCCGTGCCGAACAACCCAAAGCCGGATCTTTAAACTAGAGATTAGGCGAAAACAAGCATGTTAAACACTTTGACACTAAGTGAGAGGGATTACAACCTTTGTAGATCCGGTCCTTCACTTCTTAAGCTCCGTGTTGAGGTCCCTTCGCTGCGATCATCGTGTTCCGGACTCTCGAGAGGCTTCACGAAGAGAAAGGTGCAAGCTTGCTTCCGATCTTCGATAACAAAGATGATCTACCTTGAAGTTTCGTTAACACAAGCTCTCACTCACTAAATGAAGTGAGCACCCTCATCTAAAGGGCAAGGATAGATGAGGATGATGAAGTAGGATTTTTGCTCTCATTTATAATCTTTTTCTCACTCATTTTTCATCACAAAATCAAAGCAAGAAAGCTTTTCATGAAGAACTCAAGCAAGAAGAAGATGAATAATGATTAGAATCCTTTTGTGATGAATAATGAAAAGAAGATAATGATGAATAATGCAACCATGGTTAACTTAACCTTTGTAGAGATTTAACTAGGGCTAGGGTTTGGGTTGGGTTAAAGCATGAGTCACTTGAAAATATCTTAACACAAAACAAAAAGAAACCTTCTAGAAGGTTCATGAATGCACTAACTCAAATCAAACCCTAATCTTGTTTAATCTCCACTAAATATGTTGCATTAGTAATCATACCATGTTACAATATTATATATCACATATATAATATTTATTGTAACAAAATAAAATAATACAATTAACATATATCGCATATATATCAATGTATTACCCGAGTGAGAAAAATAATCTTTTAGTGAGCTAATATTAGTTAATGTAATTTAATATATCATATATATTATTATACATTAAATTATCGAATCAACACTTTATCCGATAATCCGGCTATATGGCATATAACCGACTAATACGATGACCCGGCTATATCACATATACCCGGCCGATATCTCATATCGCGAGAATCCAATACGGTATCACATACCGCATTATCCTCGGGCCCACACATATCACATATGTGCTCCTACTCCGTTTTGCCTGAGCCAAGAAACTTCTGTGTAGGACTCTAAAGAATCGTTAATACGCCGGCAGTAGGAGATGATCATATCAAACACCCACAAGCTGCAAGCGGTTAGCTAAACGTAACAGCCACCCAGGTATTGAACGCTCAGAAGATCAACAAGCAAGCCTGTACATTCTCCTGTGAATCCAATCAGTAACACTCCCGTACAGTCCGGTCTCGTCGTCTGATATGTCGCATATCTCGCCTAGGGGTGGTAAACGTCAGACCCCAGTAGCTCGATAAGTCATGTCGATATTAGGTCTATAACAGTTCGAGAAACTACTGATAACACTTACCAGTATATCTCAGCAACCCTGGCCAGGGATTTCTGGTTATAGCCAATCGAACACAGCACAACATCAACTCCCTATACCGGGAGAAACGAATCCCCTCTTATAGCTCAATGCCTCCATGTGATTTGGGACTGTACCCAAAAGCCACCTTTTTGCACGCCTTCTTGGACGTGGTATGATGGAAATCAAAGCACAGTGGGAATCACACAAGACTCTATGACGATCTCGGGTCAACAGACTACTCTGTACCAGTGTCACCGGAGAACTGCCATCTGACGTAAGGTATAATACCATCTGGGAGTTCTCGGCGAGTCCGTCCAGTGTACCCAGTCTCTACCGAGCACCCGTACACCATCCTTGATGTCAAACACCGATGGATATGGGATCATCTATCGCCCAACATATAGGTCAAGATGCGTATACACAAGTCTACTCTGGTGTATCGATGCCCTGTCTCGATACACCCTCGACTAGGAACTGTTATAGGATGTACTCGTCGACTACCGTGGCCCCACTAGTATGATCTCATCATAGTCCCAGTAGTCGAGTACATATCCTAAGGGCTTTATCAACATGTAACATAGAGACAATCAGAGTACATGTTAAGATAAAGTGCAACCAGATAGCATATGATCATGTCGAGCAAGAAAGTCCTCCCTATATATGTCCAAGCATCCATTACAATTTACATCATATGTACAGTAATGGCCTCTAGGGCATGCTTATAACTAACAATCAGTATATCATGCAACATGGAACAGTAATATGCACATATCAAGGGAAAACCGCTCTTTTAAATAAATCCAGTTTTTAAATATATCATTTGGTTCCCAAATCTCCAAATCAGATGCAACATCGTATAAAGGTGCTTATTTGTATGCACGCAAGTATGGGTGTACAATATGTATGTATGCAAGTATGGGTGTACAATATGTATGCACGCAAGTATGGGGGTACAATATGTATGTACGCAAGTATGGGTGTACAATATGTATGTACGCTAGTATGGATGTACAATATGTAGCTATAGCAAGTATACCATGCAAGGAGTCATATCCTGATGCAGTGATTCTACTGTGTTGTGGCATGGCAATTATCGATGATGAAGTGTGTGAGCCTGCAAATCTGTGTAAGTGCAACATACGCATCATCGATAATAGTGCAGGTGTACTAGCACAGGTATAAGTAATGCAATGCGAATAACATGAATGCAGTATAAGGTAAATCGTCAGCTAAAAGCTATAAGGTATACGGGTCTACATGACTGAGTCGGTGAATCTAGCCATCGGCATCTAGACTCACGACATCACGTACGGTATAATACATCGTACGACATCCTCTAGTCAAGGGTATGGATTAATCATCAAGTCAAACTCATCACGTACGGAAAATTATCGTACGGCGGCATTAAACCAATAGGGATCCTATCAACTTATATGACAATGAGGGTACGGCCTAATGTCACTTACAGCCTATCATTCATGATTCACAACATGTATACACATATATATCCATATACCTATGTCCTAAGTCACATCCATAACAATCTCATATCAGGGGACCGGCAAGATATCAATCCTCTCAATCGACTCGCATCCGTATACCAACATATCATCATAGTCATCATATCACCTCGTATATTCTTTTCATCACATATATATATCCCAGATCAAGTCAATTTTATATATACTTTCAACACTATACTAAGCATAAGTATCTAATCTACATACACACCCGAACCATACAATCAGTTTTTAAAAGATACGAATCGTAGTTTTGAAAATAGGGGCTACGGTGTTTTAAGGAAAAGATATCGTCTGAAAATCCGTAACGTCCCTCAAGATGTCTGTTTAAAAGATGCATACGATTCTTCATTTTGGAAATAGGTATAGTTCGGTTGACACATTTACGTCGGCTATCTAGTCTTATAGTACCCTAACGGCAATATCATCAAACATCATCCTCAAATCCCGTCATCCCATACTTGTCACATCATATCACTTCTAACTATCCTTTAGTTTCTAATATGCTTTCTCTAACTATCTTATAACTCTATCTAGTTTCTATTAAAGGTTCCCTTAACCATATTCTATATATAAATCAGTTTCCATCAAAGTTTGCGGGGGTGCTATACTCCATCCACCCGACTTCCCCCATAGATATAAATCTACTCTCCTTGATTATTGCTTGCCGAAGTCGATGACGCCATGCTCCGTCGCCTCGGAATCCACGCGAGGGTACCTACAATTATACACATATAGCAAAAGCATATTAAAACCAATACGGTACACGTTTCGCTCATAGGTTAAAACCTATAGCTTCGCGTGGAAAACCCGACAAATAACCCCCGTCGTTGACGTTCAAACGCCACACGACGGAAAAACAAATATCAATACCAAATCCAAATTAATTAAAAGCCGCAAAACGAAATCAGAAACTTTGAAAACTTGCTCCAGATTTCACCCTAGGTCAAATTTGCCAATTTTGCATATGGGGTTGCTCTAGATATAGGATAACAATGCTACCCACCAAAAATATACAGATTCCCCTTTAATGTGGCCGCAATTTGCGGCCACATAGAATAAATTTGCGGCCAATTTAAGGGGGTAGGGGCTCAGGTTTTAGGGGGTGGTTCATGGTTTCCTGCACGTCTCATGGTCATGGGAACTTATTTTATAAAGGTCTCGGGTCGTCCCAGATCTCTAAATACCATCCCAAACTATTACAATTTCCGACGTCGGGAAATTCTAAATCCGTGTATAGGTTTCTAATCCGGGTCTAGGCCAGTAAAAACACCTCTCAAGTCTAAGTAAACACCCACTACTGGTTATAGGTCCACAAAGTAACCCATCCCTTCTCTTGAATTTCCAAACATCACAATACCACACTAAATCAACTCCTAAACTAAACTAAAATGCTAGGAATTCAAACTAAACTAAATGGAAGGGATTATACCTCATGGGTGCAGCACAAGAAAAACCCTAGCTCCTCAAAGTCATCAAAAATCCTACTTTGCTTGGTCCATTGTGTAGAGGATGAAGAGGGGATCAACTTTAATGAAAGGGATTTAGGGTTTGGATGAATATTTTGAAATGATATCATGGGGTGAAGGTGGAGGGAAATGAGGAAGAAGAAGGAGAAGAAAATGATGGGGGAGGAAACATGTGGCTGCCCTCTCTCTCTCTCTTCTTTATTCTCACCCACTCTCACATCTAATTACTCTTTTACCCTTTTCTCTTTATTTTTAAAACCAAAACACATAATACCCATAACACAACATAAATTCAACAACATGCGACAAAATGCGACATGACATGGTGCGCTATCCATGAAAAACTGTAGAAACACGGATTTGGCCCAATCGCGATTAGCAGTGCACTAATCGGGTTTTTATTTAAACTGCATATAAATAATTTTAAAAAATGCCAAATCCTTTAAATATATTCTAAAAATGAATGAATCATTTTAATCTCCAAATATTTCACAAATATTGGTATATATTTATACCCTTTTTCGAAAACCCCAATTTCGCAAATCGGGCAGTTTTCGGGAAATATATTATTTTAATATTAAATTCCAAAAATAATATTTTATATTTTCTAAAATGTTACAATCTTCCCCTTTAAATAAATTCGGTCTCCGAAATTAAATTTAAACCCCCAAAATCTAAAACATTTCAATAATCAGCTCAAATCAACGGGGCTCCGAAATCACGGAAGATATAGAAATAACACAGCGCATTGCGTGCGCCTGAAAACGAGTATAAACTCAAAATCGAACTCCGTCAAGCGTCACGCAAATTCTTGGATTTGCACGCATATCCTCGGAGTTACAATGGAGATACAGATCTCGAAGTCCACTACAGAAATCCAATGTACACTAGTTAAATACTATAATACATGTATAGTACGCATCCTTGAAAAACTTCAAAATTTGAATAAAATACTTGCAAAATCTTTTCTGAATCGCCGTGTTATGCGTAACTCACGGCATAAGTGACGGACGCTCATTTGTAAAATAATAATATATGTCCATATATCTTTTGCTAAATATACGTTCCGTCGTTTCAAAATATCCCAAAAGGTTTTCCTTTATAAACGTTCGTGTCTCTTACGAACACGTAGGAAATAGCGAGACTATAGCTCTTTTTCAAAAACCTCTTGGTAATCTTTTAATGCATGCTAAGTACTTAGATACTATCCTCAGATCAGTCATGTTCGGCTACTACATAAAATAGTGCCCATCATGAAAACAAGGTGCTCAAAAGCAAAATCAGCCTCAAATGGCGTATCCAATAATCATGTGCGTCTGGTGCGCACGGAAATCAAATCCAAATACAAGTGCTACGAATGTGCACAAAAACAAACCAAGTGCAGCGGGTGTGCACGAAAGCATCTGTCCAGTGCAACGAGTGTGCACGACAACAATATCAAGTGCATCTAGAGTGCATCCGGTGCAACTAACATGCACGAATGAAAATCCCAATTGAGTGCATCCGGTGTGCACAAAATCACATCTCATATCATGCGCCCAACATGAGCGAAAATCCAAATCAAGTGCATCCATCATGCATGAAAGAAATCTAAATCAAGTGCATCAAACATGCACGAATAAAATCTAAATCAAGTGCATCAAACATGTACGAATAAAATCTAAAGCAAGTGCATCCAACATGCACGAATAAAATCTAAATCAAGTGCATCCAACATGCACGAATAAAATCTAAATCAAGGGCATCCGACATGCACGAGTAAAAATCTTACTGATGTGCATCCGATGCGAACAAAAATCCAAAATCAAGCGCCTAATATGCGCAAAAATCCAACCAAAGCACGTCGGGTCCGTAAAAGCATATAGTGCAGTAGCATGCACGAAAACGAACGGCAAGTGCCAACGCGCACGAAAACACAAATCTGGTAACACAAATGCTCAAAGACATAAATCGGGTGCAACCAAGATACGGAGTGCAAATCTAGTGCAACCAATGCACGAAATACCGATATGGTGCAACCAACGCACGAAATGTAAACCCAGTGCAACAAACGCACGCAATATAAATCTGGTGCGACAAACGTACGAAACGAAAATCTAGTGCAACAAACGCACGAAACGAAAATCCAGTGCAACAAATGAACGAAACACAAATCCGATGCATCGAGTGCACGAAATACAAATCCGGTGCATCCAGTGCACGAAATACAAATCCGGTGCATCCAGTGCACGAAATACAAATCCGGTGCATCCAGTGCACGAAATAAAAATCCGGTGCATCCAGTGCACGAAATACAAATCCGGAGCACCAGTGCACGAAATACAAATCCAGTGCATCTAATGCACCAAATACCAATCAATAACTCAAATGCATAAATAGCAACACCGAATGTGCCATGCTGTATAAAATCATAAACATGTGGAGCATGCACAAAACATATATCAATGCACTGCAAGCACATATAAACTATACCGAGTGTAAAAATCAAATCGAGTGCGTACCACACGCACAAAATCAAATCAACTGTATGAAATCCACGAAATCATAAACATGTGCTACCAAGGCACAAAATCAATATCAAGTGCAATAGATATGCACAAATCATAAACCAACACAACGGTGTATAAAAACATATCTCAAGTGCAATAACTATGCACAAAATGTAAATACCCAGTAGGTGCAACCATGGTGCACGAAAACGATATCACGAAACTCAATTATCAAAACTCAAATCCAAGCGATATAAGCGTGATACTCGGACCACAACGCAAATCGTAATAAATGACATTGAGGTACACCTCCTACAATGTCGAAAAATGTCGGTGCGCCTAAAACTGGCAGAGCAAGAACATCTGCTTGTCTTCTACTCACGGTCTGGCGTCCTCTGTCCTTGGGTCCTCATTTTCTCTGTGGATTACCAATCTTGCAATCCATCGGCTCATCGGCCCGGTTAGGTGTGCTAACGGGAACGATGCCGCTCTGTCACTCCTCTGATCATTTCTCGGCCAATTATCATGACCACTCGTAAAGAAGCACGTCACTGGCGTCGGCCTCTGGCTCTCTGAATACACATGACACATCTGATCCTCGGTGCAAATCTTATTGCAGCAGTGTCCTGGAAGGAATCCCGCTCAAGGTCTCTTCCGATCTCGCCTATGTCGAACTATACGGAGGCTGGTACTCTTGCATAATCTTTTCTCGTTCTCTGGACATCTGCGTTTTCAGCATAACATTTCCTCGGGAACTGGCTGCATCCCAACACCTCTGTATGCATATCAGATCCTCTGGCATCAACGAGGAGTAACAACAGCTCGCCAGCATCTCGCGCGAACCTCTGGTTCCACTCGTTTGTATCATCGTCCACTTTGACGTCACGTCATGCAATCTGCGTACTGCAACTGTTCTCGGCCACGGTCAATCCGAAGTCTCTCACACGGACTCGAAATCACGAACTCGGTATCTTCATCACTCTGTAGAAGATATCTAGCCGAACACGTCCTCGGAAACTCGTCCCAACCATCGGAGGATACTCAATACTCGTCCGTTCTCGATCAACTCACAGCGCATCTGGGTGAGGTCCTCTATCCGAAGCTGGTCAGCTTACTGATATCTTATCACATGATATCCGGACGATGTCAAAATTTTCGATCGGGTCATCAAAGTCCCATAATTTCCCGAAAACTCAACACCTGAGCACAGTCTAATAATATCTGGTACATACCACAGTACCGACGGACCAACCGTAGAGGGGCAAACCCAAGCCTCACTAATGGCACCGCTAAACTGCCGCAAACCCTAAGGTTCAAAAGCGGTTCCATGGTCATCATGTCGAGTTAGGGTTTCATTCTTCTAGAGGGTCCACAGAATTACCTGCATGTTCTTCTGAATACTTAAACTGGGAAAAATGGGTTCCTGATATTCGTTCGAACCTTTTAACTTCGCCTATACAACATGTGAATAACCTTCGTCCGCATGCTAAACAATGCTTCAATCCTCCAGAAAAAACGATACGTCAACGGTCATCTCTGGATCGGTCTTCTCTAGATCTGAGTAAGACTCTCTCCACACTGGGAATCTTCAACTCAACTGGGCCTGCGTCGGCGCATCAATCTGATGAATCACCTTCGTCTCTCAACTCGGAATAGACTAGCTATCATCTGTCGCATCTCTGCCTGGAAGCTCCAGCGATCTCAGCTCTTAAGCTCTGGAAGCGACATCATATCAATCTCAGCAACAGCAGGGTCATTTGTCTGCACGGTAGACGACATCACAATCTCTGAGGTATGCTGTATATCAACAGTCCTCTCACAACTGGCAGCCTCTATCAATGGCCCGATCATCCGGCGCAAAGCCAAACACTCGCCCCAGATAGGAGGTCACAACACAAACGCTAACTCGAGACGTTCCCATGTCACCAGAAAACACAATGGTCAGTCCTCGTCCATGACGAGCTTGCCCTGACCGTATCATTAGCAGCAGCTCAATCCTGTCACTCAACCATGGTGACAGGAACCTCAATCGAGTATCGATGAAAACAAATCAAGGGCATGAAAGGTACGACAGATCCAGAATGGATAAATGATCATAAGAAGGAACATCATCAATGAGAGTATGATCATAGAACAAATAGAATCAAGGATCTCAAATGGATGTATAATCATGGGTACGAAGAGAATCACAGATCTCAAAATATGTACATCCTAAGGTTTCTTAAGTGGAGTATCGTATCGTAAATATGCCGCAGAACATACGTACGGTATGTCACTCTACTCAAGCTACCTACTCCATCAATCAGGGTCAGCCTATGTTACGAAAGTTCGGGTCTAATACCCTCCCGTTCAAGTCTAAGTTCCGTAAGGTCAAGCCTAGATTCCGAAATAAATACCTGCCCTAGACTCCGCATAGTCAAACATAGACTCGAACCAAGGTTAAACCTAGCGCTCTGATACCAACTTTGTCACGACCCGAAATATTAGCTCGTGACCAGCACTTAAATCACGCAACGTCTAAAGTCGTAACGTAATTCAAGTAAGCTGAAACCCAGAAATCTAAAACCTTTTTAAGAAAATAAAAGAGGTGCTGTTTTGAAAAAAGGCATAATGAAAACAACCGGTTTATTAAATGCATGGATAATAGAACATGAGGATGCAAGTGAGTTTATTAGTTGAAAAGCATTTTTCGCCTTTTTAAAAATTTGGGCAGCACCTCCCTTGTATATTTTGATCCAAAACCACAAATACATGATAATATAAGGTATCCCCAAGCGGGAGCTATCTCTTCGCCAACCGACGGATCACAACCACGCAAGACAGTATAAATATAAGTATACGACGCCCAACGGCGAAGTTCACCACAAAAGATAAAGAATAAAGCGAGATATCAACCCAAAATGCGAACATACAACCCATCGCTAAAGTCTCGCAACTACAAGTCTCGCTAAGTCTCATTACTTATACAAATACTAGTTTGATTTCATGGAGCAGACTAGATACAATATGAAATATAAATACAAGAGGGGGCACGATACAAATGTCCCACCTACCAAAGCAAAACACCCGAATGCAACTGTGTGCCAACGATGCCGCTACTGATCCATACGGTCAACCTGCAAGAACTGTGGCACAACGGAGGTAAGTTGCCAACTCGTGAGTAGAAAAACATCAACAAGTAGAAATCGAATAAATAACGACTCCTAGGTCAACTATATCATAAAGGGAATACTATGATATCTAGGGTGACCATATCTGTATGTGTGCCAATAATGTAATCAACACCTATATGTATGCGGATATCATCCAACTATATGATCAATGTAAGTGTGTATGTGGATCTCGTCCACGTGTCAACTAATGACACAACAATATCATGCATGTAAATATCATAAAAACATATGCATGTAAATATGAGGATATAAATCAACGTGTGTCCATCGCGACACATCAAAATCATGGAACCTGAGTGTCCAACATCGACACTCGAAAACATCATGAAACTCGTGTCCAGCATCGACACGTAAATCCTCATATATCTCAGGCGCCGCATCCTCAGATCGGCCCTCAGGCATCGCATAATCTGGTCGGCCCACATATCCATCTCAATACTCCGGTCGGTATCCTCCCGTGCCAGGCTCACCGTCTAACAATACGAGTCTTCTTGCCCCGGGGTACCTCACCGGGTCCACCATGTACCCGCAGACGGTGCCTACCGCTCCTCGAATCGGGTATACTCACACAAGCTCTCAGAACCGAGAAAACTCATGGTGGACACACTGAAATATCATATCAAGAGAAACCGGATTTTTTAAACAATGCATACTTTCTTGAAATAATACCACGATTCTCAAATCCAGAAATCTCATGAAAACATCATATCTCAATGCGTATAATCATAAAGCATGATGTATGTGACATATGACAGAAATGTAAGCATATCAGTATATCATGAAACATGGAACAGTAATATGCACATATAAGGGGAAAACCGCTCTTTTAAATAAATCCAGTTTTTAAATATATCATGCGGTTCCCAAATCTCCAAATCAAAAGCAACATCGTATAAATGTGCATATGTGTATGGACGCAAGTATGGATGTACAATATGTATGCACGCAAGTATGGGCGTACAATATGTATGCACGCAAGTATGGGCGTACAATATGTATGGACGCAAGTATGGGTGTACAATATGTATGTACGCAAGTATGGATGTACAATATATATGCACGCAAGTATGGGTGTACAATATGTCGCTATAGAAAGTATATCATGCAAGGAGTCGTATCCTGATGCAGAGATTCTACTGTGTAGTGACATGGCAATTATCGATGATGAAGTGTGTGAGCCGGCAAATCTGTGTAATGCAACATACGCATCATCGATAATAGTGCAGGTGTACTAGCACAGGTATAAGTAATGCAATGCGAATAACATGAATGCAGTATAAGGTAAATCGTCAGCTAAAAGCTATAAGGTATACGGGTCTACATGACCGAGTCGGTGAATCTAACCATCGGCATCTAGCCTCACGACATTACGTACGGTATAATCCATCGTACGGCATCCTCTACTCAAGGGTATGGATTAATCATCAAGTCAAACTCATCACCTACGGAAAATTATCGTACGGCGGCATTAAACCAATAGGGATCCTATCAACCTATATGACAATGAGGGTACGGCCTAATGTCACGTACAGCCTATCATTCATGATTCACAACATGTATACACATATATATCCATATACCTATGTCCCAAGTCACATCCATAACAATCTCATATCAGGGGACCGACAAGGTATCAATCCTCTCAATCGACTCGCATCCGTATACCAACATATCATCATAGTCATCATATCACCTCGTATATTCTTTTCATCACATATATATATCCCAGATCAAGTCAATTTTATATATACATTCTACACTATACTAAGCATAAGTATCTAATCTACATACACACCCGAACCATACAATCAGTTTTCAAAAGATACGAATCGGAGTTTTGAAAGTAGGGGCTACGGTGTTTTAAGGAAAAGATATCGTCTGAAAATCCGTAACGTCCCTCAAGATGTTTGTTTAAAAGATGCATACGATTCTTAATTTTGGAAATAGGTATGGTTCGGTTGACACATTTACGTCGGCTATCTAGTCTTATAGTACCCTAAACGGCAATATCATCAAACATCATCCTCAAATCCCGTCATCACATACTTGTCGTATCATATCACTTCTAACTATCCTTTAGTTTCTAATATGGTTTCTCTAACTATCTTATAACTCTATCTAGTTTTCTATTAAAGGTTCCCTTAACCATATTCTATATATAAATCGGTTTCCATCAAAGTTTGCGGGGGTGCTATACGCCATCCACCCGACTTCCCCCGTAGATATAGATCTACTCTCCTTGATTCTTGCTTGCCGAAGTCGATGACGCCACGCTCCGTCGCCTCGGAATCCACGCGAGGGTACCTACAATTATACACATATAGCAAAAGCTTATTAAAACCAATACGGCACACGTTTCGCTCATAGGTTAATACCTATAGTTTCGCGTGCAAAACCCGACAAATAACCCTAGTCGTTGACGTTCAAACGCCACACGACGGAAACACAAATATCAATACCAAATCCAAATTCATTAAAAGCCGCAAAATGAAATCAAAAACTTTGAAAACTTGCTCCAGATTTTACCTTAGGTCAATTTTGCCAATTTTGCATATGGGGTTACTCTAGATATAGGATAACAATGCTACCCACCAAAAATATACAGATTCCCCTCTAATGTGGCCGCAATTTGCGGCCACAGAGAATAAATTTGCGGCCAATTTAAGGGGGCAGGGGCTCAGGTTTTAGGGGGTGGTTCATGGTTTCCTGCATGTCTCAAGGTCATGGGAACTTATTTTATAAAGGTCTCCGGTCATCCCAGATCTCTAAATACCTTCCCAAACTGTCACAATTTCCGACGTCGGGAAATTCTAAATCCGTGTATAGGTTTCTAATCCGGGTCTAGGCCAGTAAAAACACCTCTCAAGTCTAAGTAAACACCCACTACTGGTTATAGGTCCACAAAGTAACCCATCCCTTCTCTTGAATTTCCAAACATCACAATACCACACTAAATCAACTCCTAAACTAAACTAAAATGCTAGGAATTCAAACTAAACTAAATGGAAGGGATTATACCTCCTGGGTGCAGCACAAGAAAAACCCTAGCTCCTCAAAGTCATCAAAAATCCTACTTTGCTTGGTCCATTGTGTAGAGGATGAAGAGGGGATCAACTTTAATGAAAGGGATTTAGGGTTTGGATGAATATTTTGAGATGATATCATGGGGTGAAGGTGGAGGGAAATGAGGAAGAAGAAGGAGAAGAAAATGATGGGGGAGGAAACATGTGGCTGCCCTCTCTCTCTCTCTTCTTTATTCTCACCCACTCTCACATCTAATTACCCTTTTACCCTTTTCTCTTTATTTTTAAAACCAAAACACATAATACCCATAACACAACATAAATTCAACAACATGCGACAAAATGCGACATGACATGGTGCACTATCCATGGAAAACTGTAGAAACACGGATTTGGCCCAATCGCGATTAGCTGTGCACTAATCGGGTTTTTATTTAAACTGCATATAAATAATTTTAAAAAATGCCAAATCCTTTAAATATATTCTAAAAATGAATAAATCATTTTAATCTCCAAATATTTCACAAATATTGGTATATATTTATACCCTTTTTCGAAAACCCCAATTTCGTAAATCGGGCAGTTTTCGGGGAATATATTATTTTAATATTAAATTCCAAAAATAATATTTTATATTTTCTGAAATGTTACAATTTAATTCCTCATCAAAGAGCTCTGCTCTTTAGATTAAATGGGCCCCTCAGGAATTTCATTCCCTGGTGGTCTCAAGAACATTTTCACAGGGTTTTTCCTTACTTGCGTAAATTCAAATTTTTTGAGTATTCTAACAGAACTTTCTTTCTCTATGAGGATGTCAAGAGTTGTTTAAACCCCCGTGTCCGTTTAATGAGAATCTTTTGGGATTCTTATAATAAGCATTTTCTTGATCGTCTCGATAGCTAAACTCTTGCTGATTTGCCTGTTCAGATACTATGGCCGTTTATTTGTATGATCTTGACGAAATTATCTCGTATGAAGACATTCGCGTCCAAGGCCGCTGTCAAAACGAGGAGTTTACGGATGCTCAATGCGCTGAGGTTATGCGTCGCTTTGATGAATACAACGGTCGACTACTCCTCCGCCGTTCCTCTTTATTGGAGATCATCGTGGGAGCAATTTGGGAAGCCCTTCCTGGATTTTACGAAGCCATGCCGCTGGAGGCGCTTAATGATGCCGAAGACAAGGTGCACTCAGTATATCTGATGGGCTTGATCTCAAAGAGGTGGCGAGATGGTCTTGTTGATATCTTGCATCAAGTTTTCCAACAGACGACGATAATCTCTGCCTATCAGAGGACGGATGACATTAGCGAGAATCCTGACGTTTGCGCTCATGAGAAGATGCACATGAAAATGGTCAGAGAAGCCAGAAATATTTTACTCGGGCTTGCTTCTGAATTTCTCAATTCATGTCCGGGATCAAGTGTTTTACCATTGTAAACATTTTGTTTTGTTTTTATGCCATGTATAAGTTCTTGGAGTATGAATGACAAAACTTCCCCTTTCCCCCATTATTTTTGCTTACGTGTATTCTGCATGAAGTGTCGGTATACTGTTATTGGTGTTCACGTGTTTTGCGCATGAGGTGTTGCTGGGGAGTTTAATCTTGAACCAGTACCGGCGCTGACGGGTTATGCATGTGCGGTGCCGTTTTAGTTTTCAAAAGGGATCAATGTGGGTGCTCACGTTCCATGCACGTGAGGCTCCACTGATGAGGTCGTTTCGCCTCCCTACTCTAATTCCAATGAGTTACCCTTTTCTTTTCCCATGCCCCCCTTTTTCCGGCCTTGGGAATAGCTCCACCATGCACGACGTTTTCTGTGCATAGCTTTGAATGCGTCTCTTTATAACCCGAGGCTACATCTTCCTTCTTCTCTTCAAAGAGAAACCCATCTTTTATTAACAGAACTCAAACAAACCAAGAGCTAAGGCCTGCAATCGCCCTCACACTTGTCGGCAACCATGGGAGGTACATATCGATGAAACGATTCCTCGCTTTGCTGCGCGGCTAGTAGATCCCCTTCTTACTGACGCTCAATGTGACGCGGTGATGTATGAGCTCCTGACTCGTAGGGGCTCTCCTCTTCCTATGGGCTCCATTTGGCTCCGGATGATCTTTCTATCCGTGCTCGCCGATATCCCCCTCATCCGACAGAGATGACTCTGGCGATTCTCGATGCGGCGGAGGAGAAAATTGAGTGTTTCCATGAGGCAGGCTTAATTACCCAGGATCTGAACGATCGCTCAGTTCATTTACTGAGTCAGATAAGAGTTCGGCGGGCTATCATGTCTGCTTTCGCTGATGAGCATGGCGCTAATCGGTGGGGAGCAACTCCTCGCGAAGACCGTCGCTTCGACATGGTGGAGAAGGCAGAGAGGGAATTGGAGAACGTTGTATTTTGTTTTATTAACCCCTGTATCTCTGATCCCATATTTGGTGATCTTTTCCCTGTAGAGTAGTATATTTATATCGATGTATTTACCTTATTATTGAGTGTTGAATGTTTTCTGTTCATCATACATTCGTACGTGTATCCCACCTCTGTACATGAGCTTTCTACTTTACCCTTAGGAGTTTTCTTTTAAGTGTGATCACTATTATAGTGTCGTACATAAATCAGTGCGTTTTGGACAACATTTCCATTTAAGCGCATATGCAGTTGTATTGTCGTGTCTCCTTAGCAAACACGTCTTGTAGGTAGTCTATCCTGATATCCTTCCAGGGCAGCGATGGCCTAGGAAATAGGTTTGGATCTGCCGCCTAAGACTTTTCAACTTTATGAGCCGTGAGGGTCTCATAAAGGCTTTCCTCCCTACGAGTCGAGAGGATCCCGTAAGTGTATTTTCTCCTCAAGAGTCGTGAGGACTCCTAAGTGTGTGTTTTCTCTTGAGAGTCGTAAGGATCTCATAAGAGAACTTTTCCCCCTTACAAGTCGAGAGGACTCGTAAGTGGTTGTTTCCCTCCTTATCGATATTCGACTTTGGAGAGTGTGGCCCGTGAATAGTATGAAATAGTCCATCTTGGACCGACTTGCAGGCCCCAGTGCTTAGGAAATAGGTCCTTATCCCCATTGCCTAAGGCTTTCCCCTACGAGTCGAGACGAATCGAGAAGTTCACGCAAGGACACTAATTTCCTCACGAGTCGAGACGAATCGAGGAGTTCTCGCAAGGTTTCCTAACGTCACAGTTAACTCCTGCTAATAGAAGTCCGTTAGGGTCTTTAGTACTAGGGTTTTTTACCCGTCGCACCGTCGAATTCGTCGATATATTCCCCGATATGCAATCTTGCTGTTCGGATAGCCCCGCGACTGTCGTGTCTCTGATCCCTTCGGGGGCTGGACAAGACGTCTTCAAGTAATCTTCCAGGTTATATTACCGTCGAAAGAGCAAGCGTTAGGGATATTCCATAGCACTTTTTACCTGAGGTTAGGCTCAGTTTGGGAGCCCCGATAAGTTATGACCACTCCGCACTGGCGTGGGATGATCTCCGATAGTCTTTTCAGGTCTCATTTGAGTTGTCGTCAAGACCCTGAAGCTAGGGATCATCCTTTGCTTCGTTGGTTGACATTGTGTCTGCAATATTGCGACGAATGTCGAGGTTGTCTCTGGGTTGTCTGTGAATCGTCGAGGTTTGGAACTAGGGGACTTTGCCATGGCTCCGTTTGTTGATGTTGCGCCTGTATCCTGCTGGAGGGAAGAAGAATGCTGTTGGTTGATCTCTAGGCTATAGATGTAGCCGTCGGGACTTGGAACTTGGGACTTTGCCATGATTCCGAGGTAGTCTCTAAGTCCTCTGTGAACCGTCGAGATTTGGAACTAAGGGACTTTGCCATGGCTCCATTTTGCTGAAGTCGTATCTTCTTCGAGAAGGAACGCCGTCGTTGATTTCTAGGCTGTAGGTGTAGCCATCGGGATATGACTTCCCTTTGACGAAGCCTTGTGGGATGATATGGTTCCCTTTCTGTTTGTGCCCATGGATTGTATACATGCGTCAATATGATCTCACCTGCAGGGAAGAAATTTCATTTCATTTTTTATTTCTTTCCGCGATGCTCTAACATTTCATCTTTTTATATCGCGAAAGTCGCGATTGCCCAATCATTTCAGCTATTTTTCGCGGTGCCCAATCACTTCGGCTATTTTTTTTACTCGCTGCTTTTTATTGCGAGTTGCCCAATCATTTCGGCTATTTTTGTATGCACTTGCTGATTTTTGTTGCAAGTTGCCCTTATCATTTCGGCTATTTCATATGCATTTATGGCTCGCTAACCTTTTGCTGCGAGTATGGAACTTGGGATCTGATACCAATCTTAGCATCAGCATCGCTGCGACTGGAATATTGCCAGGAGCGAATCATCATTGCCGTGAAAGGACATGGAATTTGATACCGATTTAGGCATCAACATCGCTACCACTGGGACATTGCCAGGAGCGAATCATCATTTGCCTTTGTCGATTCGAACAAAGGTGGTTTAGTAAACAGGGTTAAGATCCTGTTGACTAAGGCTTTTCTACTTTACGAGTCGTAAGGGTCTCATAAAGGTGTTTCTCCCTACGAGTCGTGAGGATCTCGTAGGTGTGTTTTCTGCTTAGGAATCGTGAGGATTCTTAAGTGTGTGTTCTCTTATAAGTCGTAAGGATCTTACAAGAGTGTTTTCTCCTTATAAGTCGAGAGGACTTACAAGTGTCGTTCACCATATGGGGAAATTTCGCGCCATTGGTGGAACTTGGTGAGGGAAACGTTTATTTATGTCCGTGGATTGTATATACAAGGGTCAATATTGAACCGCTTGTAGGGCTATTTGGTGAATGTGATGGCTTAAGAACAGGTTCAGATCTATGTAGCTTAAGGCTTTTTGAATCCTACGAGCCATGGGGGTCTCATAGGGGGAATTCTCCTTACGAGTCGTGAGGATCTCGTAAGTGCAATTTCTTCTTAGGAATCGTGGGGATTCCTAAGTGTGTTGCTCCCTTGTGAGTCGTAAGGATCTCACGCAGGTATTTTCACCTCACAAGGTTGAGAGGACCTTGCAAGTGTCTTTACTTTATCGAGATTGCGCCCTTTCGGGTTTTCACGACCTCGCCGGCAGTCCTACTGTTTTTACTCACGGATCCCTTTCGGGTTTTCATCCGTGCCCATTTCACTTGTAGACGTATCTTTTTTTTTGCACGATGAAGCTCTCGAGAATAGTTTCGCCGCATGTGATCCATCCGTTTGCCGGTGGGATTTGAGTTGCAGTACTCACCGCTGGGACTTGTGGACTTGCATTCCATTATCGCCATGTTAGAGGAGACGTTGTTAGTTTAAAGACATCTCGCTGTACAGCTAGTTTAAGGACGTTACGGTCCGTTGCTAGTTTAAGGACATTACGGTCCGTAGCTAGTTTAAGGACGTTACAGTCCGTACCTAGTTTAAGGACGTTACGTTCCGTTGAGATTTTGAGGCGAGGTTTCGCCTGATACTACCTATAGAGTTTGGGCTCGAGAAAATAGCAAGCGGACATAGGCGTCGTCATTTATCATTGACCTGGGCCGTGACTCGTCAGGCGTAGTATTTTTTCAGGAATCGGACGTTTATTGGCCGGAAGGGTCTTTCGCCATGCATATCTATGTGCAAGTAGGCTCCACCTTGGTAGACCTTGTCTATGATGTATGGGCCCTCATAGTTCGGCTCGAATTTCCCCCGTTTGGCACGGTTGGGGATCATAGGTCTTTTTACGACTCACACGAGTTCGCCTTGGCGGAATGTTCTCGGCCTAGTCAATCTTTCGTATGAGTGCGTCATCCTTGCTTTGTAAGCTTCTAGGTTTTTTTGCGCCATGAGACGAGTTTCATCGAGGGCATCGAGCTCCTCAAGTCGAAGATGGGCATTCTCTTCGTCCGTTAGTTCATACCGAACCGCCACTCGTAGAGAGGGTAGCTCTATCTCCAAGGGAAGTACCGCTTCCGTGCCGAATACTAAAGCAAATGGCGTTGTGTTTGTGGCCGTCTTGAACGTCTTTCGATAGGCCCAGAGAGCTTCATGCAATCTTTCGTGACAGTCCTTTTTATTTTGTTACACCGTTTTCTTTATGTTCTTTGTCAAGGTCTTGTTGAAAGCCTCAACTAGACCTTTAGCTCAGGGATTATAAACCGAAGAATATCTCCAATCTATTTTATGCTGCTGTGCGTAGCGGCTGATCTTATGGCTTCTGTAAGCTGGCCCGTTATCAGAGATAATCCGTCGCGGAGTGCCGAACCGGTAGATGACATATGTCTTGAAGAAATGGAGGATGTTCTCCGTCTTTACTTCTCTTAGCGGTATTGCTTCTGCCCACTTAGAGAAGTAATCGGTTGTTGCCAATATGAACCGATGGCCCTTGGATGATGCTGGCTCGATGGGCTCGATTAAATCGGTCCCCCACATTTCGAACGGCCGGCTAACCAATGTCGGGTGTAGCGGATTCGGATGCTGGTGGATGAAGTCCCCGTGAATTTGGCACGAGTGACACTACTTCGCATATTCAAGGCAGTCCCGAATCATCGTGGTCCAATAGTAACCCATTCTTTTGATCTTCGGCTTCATCTTTGGCAAAGCTTGATGGGAACCGCAGAGTCCGTCATGAGCTTCTTGAATGTCCCTTCTTGCTTCTTCTGGTCCCAGGCATCTCTGCCATAGACAATCGAACGATCTCTTATAAAGAGTACCATTGACGAAGGCGAAAGACAGGGCTCACTTCATAAGCTGATGTCTTGACGACGCGTCTTCGGGCGTTCGATGGGATTTCAAGTAGTCTATGAAGACTTCTCTCCAATCCATCTCCCTTTCTTCATCCTCCAATTGGAAGGCCTCTTGTTCGGTTGCTTCCTCTCCTTTAGACGTCTTCGGAGATATTTCTGTTGGTGCGAGAATCCGACGACTTTGCACAATGATCTTTATGTCATCGAGGTTTTCATCGGCCAGTTCTTTAGCGAGCTTGGCTAACGCATCCGCCTTACTATTTTCCGCACGCGGTATGCTTTCCAGGGTATTGGAGGGGATTTGCGTCAGCAATTGCTGCACTCTCTCACCATACCTGATTAATTCTGGCTTGCATGTCTGGTAGTCACCATTTAATTAGCTAAGGACCAACTGGGAGTCTCCATATATGAAGAGGTGTTCGATCCCCATGTTGACAGCAATCTCGAGACCTGCTATCAAAGCTTCATATTCAGCTTCATTGTTTGTTCTTGGCTCCGTTAAGGAAAGGGAAAAATGCATAGTCCCTCCTTGTGGAGTCACGAAGATAAGGCCCACCCCGGCTTTAATCATGGGGGTGTTTTGTTTTCTCTTCTTCAGGGAGGACGCTCCATCGAAGTAAAGTTCCCATCGGGTATCATTCCCTTCTTTCTCCCTGTCAATTGCGTCAAACACGTGTTCGTCTGGTAGCTCACAGTTTAAGGGAGAGTCGGCGGGTATCGGATGCTCAGCGAGAAAGTCGGCGATGGCCTGGCCTTTTATTGCCTTGAGGGGTCGATATACTATCGAGAACTCCATCAAGAGGAGGGCCCATTTGGCAAGCCTTCCTGTTAGCATGGCTCATGGAATCAAATACTTGAGAAGATCCACCTTTGATATGAGATGGACCTCATGTGCCAAGGCGTAATGTCGGAGCTTCATTACTGCGAAGATCAGTGTCAGGCAATGCTTTTCGATGGGGGGTAGTTATTTTCTGCCCCCAGGAGAACTCGACTCAAATAATAGAGAGCTCTCTCCTTCCCCTGGTCGTTCTCTTGTGCCCATAACGCGCCTAAAGAACCTTCAAGGGCTGTTTTATATAGGATGAGGGGCTTTCCTTTGACTGGAGCGGTCAGTACCGACGGGTTCTACAGATATTGCTTGATTTCGTCCAGTGCGCTTGGCAGTTACGATCCCAAACTAACGGGATCCCCTTCTTCATTAGATGACTGTAGGGGCGGCATTTGCCGGAGAGGTTAGCTATGAACCGCCGGATATACGCGACCTTTCTTTGGAGAGACCGCAATTGCTTGAGTGTTCTTGGCGAAAGCATTTCCATAATCGCCTTGATCTTTGACGGGTCTATTTCGATGCCCCGGTGTCATACGATGAATCCCAGGAATTTGCCCGAGGAAACTCCAAACGCGTATTTCATAGGATTCATCTTCAGATTATATTTCCAAAGACGCTGGAACACTATTTTCAAATGCTCCCATTATTCCTCATACGATTTGCTTTTAACCACGAGGTCGTCGATATAACATTCAACAATTTCATGTACGAGGTCATTGAAGATCTTTGTCATGGCCCTCTGGTAGGTGGCGCTAGCGTTCATCAGACCGAATGGAATTACTTTGTTGCAGAATATGCCCAGCAGAGTCCGGAAAGAAGTGTGCTTTTGGTCTTCAGGATGCATCTTGATTTGGTTGTACCCTGAGGATCCGTCCATGAAGGAGAAGACTTCATGGGTGGATGTGTTATCGATCATCAACTCGGTAACAAGCACTGGGAAGTCATCTTTCGGACAAGTTTTGTTGAGATCCCGAAAATCTACGCAGATGCGTACTGTCCCATTTTTCTTCATTACCGGAACGATATTGGCGATCCAGTCAGGATATTGAACTTCTTGGATGAAGCCGGAGTCGATTAGCTTCTTGACTTTGGCATTGATACTCATCTCAAGCTCGAGCCGCATTCTTCTTAGCGCCTGTTTGACTGGCTTGACGTCTGGCGATATCGCCAGTTTATGCACAACTATCTCTAGATCTAATCCTGGCATCTCGGAATAGTTCCATGCGAAACAGTCTTTATACTGCATAAGCACGTCCTTTAACGTGGCTACCTGTTTCTCAGACAACAGCTCACTGACGAACGTTGGCCTTGGGTCGTTTGCCGTCCCCAAGTCGATTTTTCTCAAGTTGTCTGCTGTGATGTGTATCCCATCTTCCAGCTCTTTTGGCGCCGGTAGAAATTCTGAGATCACCTCGTTCTCATCTTCATTTGCGAAGCACTGGGGGAGGTCGTTCGTATTCTCGTGCTTTCCTTCCTTTGAGAATGTTATCATATGGCAGGTACGAGCTCGTTTCCAAGCTTGATGCTGATCTAGACTTTCCCTCGCAATGTAGATTGCTTTCGTCTCATGCTTTCGTGGCGGGGTTACCCTCCAACTGTCGGATAGAGCAAACCTGCCTTGCTGATACTGATCTTCAACCCAGTCTTTGAAGATGAAGCAGTCTTCAAGAGGATGTCCCATTATTCGATGGTAGGAGCAATAATCCGGGTGATGGACCTCGTTCATCTGTTTGGGGTATCGAGACTCCGGGAGCGTCATCATTTAATGCTTCATGACAAGGTTGAATATTTTCCTTGTCTTGTCATGAAGGAAAGAGTATTCCCGACCCATCTTCTTCATGAAAGACGGGTTCCAGCTGACTTTTCCTCGCTCGCGTGGCTTCTTGGATCCGCTTTGCTGTCTTGGAATGCCGTACCCATTCTTGACCTTGCTGTTGTTTCTACGTCGGGCTTTCTTTTTGCCACGAGAGCGCACTGCGGGTTTGGGGTGAAAGGGATCGTCATCTTCCGTAGCCTGTTGAATGATACGTTGCGACCTGGCTTTTTCGTAAATGGCCATTTCGCGGCTGTGGTCATCCCGAACCCTTTGACCTGCTTCTCTTGTTAGCTTGTCAATCTGCTCTTCGAATGACGGACTTGATATTCGTACGGCGGGATCTCGTTCTGGTTCGACATCAACGGTGTCCGGAAATGTATTCACTTCTCCACCGGAGTTATTTATGACATGACAGCCGTGGAATCGCTCCTATTTCTTAGACTGAATGTATCCAAGGCCAGTCGTCTCCATTCTCCAGTTGGGCATCTTTTGCTGAGTCTCGGGAATGTCCCAAATCTTGTTATAGAACTGGGCTTGTCGAGCATTCTATCTGAAGGGCATGCCTTGGCGTCTTAATAGCCTTTTCAGTCCCTCTGCGTAGTATCTGGGCAGACGGATTGGTTGGAGCCTATCGAACGTAGGTTCGGCACCGTGCCATACATCTTTCTCTACTTTAGTCTCCATGGATTTGTAGGAAAGGATCGCCTTCTTACTTCTTTGTCGAGGAGGGACATAGAAGGTCTGAATCTCTTGCACGCTATACGTACCAAGTGCATCAAGTTCTTTGTAATGCTACCGCGGGACCAGGGTAATCTGTAAACTCTGGTCAGCTCCAGCAAAGGTCTGTATTGACGGGCGGACGAAGAACACTGCGTTGGCCTCGTCTTCAGAGTCACTGCCAAAGACCAAGATAGGAGTGGATGGTTCTGGCCTGTTGCCTTGGGGTTGTCCTAAGTAGACCATATCTTCATCCTCTTCGGTATCGCTCCCGAATACCGGGATAGTGGAGACGGCTTTTCGTTTATTCTCCGGTTTGCGACATCTTTCCACGTCTTCGAAGTTTGGTAAGAAGTATTTGGTGTCTTCATATTTGCGAACTTCATTCACGGAAAATGGGTTCAGCTCTCCTGTAACTGTGTACTCGAGGCCGTCCTTGAAGTACTTTATACACTGATGTTGTGTAGAAGGGATGATGTTGTACTTATGTAACCACGACCTGCTGAGCAAAGCGTTGTAGCAAGTCTTGGCATCGATAACATGGAACTTGATGTCAGTGACGAGCAGCCCGAAGCGTAATGTCAGTATTACAGACTCGAGCGTTTGTGATGATTGCGAGTCGAACCCGGAGATAGTAATTTTGTCCTGCGCTAGGTGTTGAATGTTCATGCAGATCTTCTTCAACACTCTCGCATTGAGCAGGTTGACGGAGGACCCGTTATCGACCAGGATCTTCCCTATCTTGATATCGTGACAATACCCGGTTACATATAGCGGACGGTTGTGCTCGCACGTTCCCGAGAAGGAGGTCTTCATCGCTGAAGGTGATGTCAGCCGTGTGGACTTCTTCCAGCTCGTCCTTCATCTTTTCTTCCGCCAGGAAGGCTTGAAACTGGTCGGGCTCTTGTAACGCCTTGATCAGGGAATCTCGTGCTTCTTTAGACAGGAGAAGGGCATCCAAGACACTCAATTGAGAGGGTATCTTTCTCAGATGCGCGCCAAGAAATTATAATCTACCTTGTTCTTCTTGGGCGGGTCCTTGGCTGTGAGCTCTTCAAAAACTCTATCATCGAGGGCAATCTCCTCAGGGACTTTTTCCTTTCCTTTGCCCCTTTTTCCCGAACCTTTGTTTGAGGGCCCGAGATTCTTTTCAGGCAACGTACGGTTAAGCAGCTGAATGTTCTCACAGTTCTTCATATCTTCTTCTTTTTCAGAGACGGATTCCTTCAAGAGAGGGCCGAAGGCTATTTCTTCGTCAGAATCGCTCCCGAAGGTAAGAACTTGTGGTTTTACTCTTGTCAGGATGGCATCAACTATATGACAGTTACTGGCCGTTCCTTCACGCTCGTCTGTCGCGCTTCACTGTTCCCGACGGGCTTTGCGCTTCATTCACTTGAATTGTTGTTGGTGGGCAACGTATCCCTGCCACCACTTCTTGAAGGCATTGCACTCTTCGGTAGGGTGCGTGACCTTCCGATGGTACAAGCAGTATTTCGGATGGACATCAAGTTCGCCGGGGCACGTATTCCCGGAAGTATTTTCTTTGGAAGGTGGCAGCTTCATTCCCATTGATAGAGCTTTGGCGAACAGCTTCCCTACCTTGATTCTGCTCACGCTGGTGGAAGGTACGCTTCGATCCGGTTAGGGTACTTTATGACTTCTCATTACCGGGGCTTCTTCAGCTTGACGCCGACGCTTGGCCTTTTCGTATATGGCCGCTTCACGTCCTCGATCGGCTTTGCTCTTTTGGAGGGCTTCGTTCAGCAGCTGGTCGATCAGGTCATCTGACGGTTCCATGGATTTTGGCTCTGGATCTGCCCCCAGTTTCTCTACGTCAGGAGCTTCTTTGTCGTTTATCGATGAGTGAGAGATCATGTGGCAACTCGCTACATAATCCTCGGGTTCTTCCGAAGAATCGTCTCCTTCATCAATGTCACCGTTTCCTTCCTCAAGAACATGTTTGAAGAACTCTTCCAGTGTGACTGGGGTCCGTGCGTTTTGGTTGTATTCCTCCAGTGCGTCGATGTACTTTTGTAGACCCGTACGATTGCCGTCGAGCTGCATGGGCTTCTTGGACTTCTTCTTTTTCTTTGAAGACTTCGGAGGTTTAACCTGGAGGTTTTGTCCATCATTACCAGCTTTTGGCGTTGGGCGTAGCTTCAACATCCCGTCAATGATCTCAGGCTCCAGCGGGCTCTTCCACCTAATCGCCGGACATGCTTGATGATCCTTTAGCATTCTTTTAGTTTTAGCTGAAAGGACCACTTCCCACAGAGCTTTTTCTATAAATGAGCATGATGGCTCCGGTGTATCCACCTTTTTAGGAGCGTGCTGCTGCGGCGGGTTTACTTTTCAGTTTTCGGACAACGCGAACTTGCCCTGCTGGTACTGGTCTTCGACCCAGTTTTTAAAGACGTAGAAATCTTCGATTGGGTGGCCCACTATTCGGTGGTAGGGGCAGTAATTGGGATTGTTGACGTCGACCGATTGCAGTGGGCGTCTCGGATCTGGCAGAGTGATAAGCCTGTTGCGCACCGCTAGTTCGAATAGTCTCCTTGTTTTATCCCGGGAAAACGAGTAAGGACGTCTCAACTTCTCTTCGAGGGCACGCGGTCTGCTGTTTTGGCGAATAACCGGTTTCGGGTCACTCGATTGTTGTTGAGCTTTGGCGACGAAGGTCGCTTTCCCTTTCCACTTTTCATTCCGGAGATCCGTCTTTGAAGAGGACGGCCTATGGCCCATCTGGTCTATTTAGGCCAGTTTGTCAATCAAGGCCTGGAAGGTGGTCGGCTTGAAGAACATCATAAATTGGGATATAGTTGCCTGAGGATCAAGGGTCCCCACGAACATGCCCACAGCAGGAGCTTCTTCTATGCGCTGTTCATACTTTGACCATAGGTTACACCACCGAATTGCGTATTGAGCCCAGGTCTCTCCCGGTTTCACCCTGGTGTTGATTAATTTCGTGATTAGGGTGCGTTCGCTTGCGATTGCGTACTGCTGTGTAAACAGTAGCTCCATTTCTGCAAATGTCTTGATGGAATCATTCGGAAGCTCCGAGTACCATTCAAATGCCGTCTCCGCCAAGCTGCCGACAAATTGGCGAAGCAATAGTTTGTCATCGCCTCCAGTATTGCCGCATAGAGCTCTGAATTGAGAAACATGTTTGTGCGGATTGCCCGTCCCCTTATACACATGGAATTTGGGGATCGTATATCCTGGCGGGTACTTAATTTGGTCGTACCAGCCTGGGTAAGGTCGTCCAGTTCTAATGACCAGGCTTGCCGCTTCGTTCGCTTGATGAGCTCGTATTTGTTGAGCTATGTAGTCATCAAGGGTAACTTTGGAGATCGTCTCCTCCCTGGCTGCTGATAAAGCCGGAGGAGGGTTCGATGTCTCCTCTCTGTCGTCTTCAATGATTACTGGAGGGTCTTCAGCTGGAGGATCTGGCTGGATCATCATCCCAACCATGTCTTGGAACAGAAGCGCCATTTGTTTTATATTAGCTGCTTGTTCCGCTGCCTCTTTATCCTTTCTCTCTAACACCCTCCGCAGAAACTCGGTGTCGGTCTCTTGTTCCTGGCGCTGCTTAGATGATACTTCCGGGCTTTCATCCTGGCCAGTGAGCATGGCCATCTTTGTCAGCATTTCGTGGAGCTTCCGTTGTTGCTCATGAGCTTTCGCCACAGACCGTGTAAGTGGTCGATGACTCACGGAAGCACGACTATCCTCTTTTCCGGATGCCATGTAGACGGTATGTACAACCATGCCCCCAGACTTGGGGCGTTTGAGTCTACTGCCTTTGATATTTGCCATGGGTAGGGGGATCTTCTCCGGCCTTCTCCTCTTATGGGAGGTCGAAGTTGAGGGGGCCGTTACGGCAGGCACCCATGCAGACGATACTTTTCGTGGTATGGCAGAGGGATGGTCCTCCTCTTGCTGAGCCTTTGTCTTCTTCTGCCGGCGAGAGTAATCTTTGTCGATTACAAAGTCTTGGAATTTCTGCCAAACCCTGTGGATCTTGGAGGACAACCGCTGAGGAGGCTGTTCCGGATTTACCAGTATTTTGTTTTCAACAGGCGGACGAGACTTCTTCAGTATGGCGGTTGGAGAGTTCTTGTGCACCCTCCTGAGCAGCTTGAAGCTGTTCCCAGTTGGAATAGCATCATCAACTTCTACCCGTGGAGCTGGTGGGGTAAGTCCAGAGGGGGAACTGCCCCCAGCCTTCCTTACTCGGCGCCAGTAGCGACGTCGAGCATGTCGTGCAGATGGGAATGGTTCAGCCATGGGAGTGGCTTCGTCATGCCCCTAGCTTTGATGAGAGGCTTCTTTTGGTGCCAACCTGTCGAAGACTGACATCCGTTGAGAGGGAACGTCTAGCCTGTCGAAGTCTGAGTTTCGAATAGGGGAAGCACTTGTGACGATCTCACCCATAGCAGGAGTTGGAACAGCCAGTCTTGCGAAGACCGATCCCTTAGCAGGCGAATCCCCTTTGACGACTTCTTCTACCGGAGCTGGAATGGCTATCCGCTTCGGGAGAACACCTTCGGTATTGCAGGCCTCTTTACGGGCCCACTAGAGCCTTGGCCCAGTCTGTTAAAGACAGAGGCATTGGAATTGGACGACCCGTTGAGAGGGGTCGTGGTAGTTGCAAGCCGATCAAAGACCGACTTTTTTGGAGCCTCCTGTGATGGTATTGAAGCATTGAAGCTCATTGGTGGGAGCATGGTCCCAAAGAACAGTCCAGTGGTGGCCTGAGTCACTTGTTCCACTGGCATTGTGAAGATGGAGGCCACTTGGGGCCCATAAGTCACTCCTCCAACAGGGACGGAGTGGTAGTTGTTGCTGCAATTGGTGCAGTTGGAAGCCATCGACGCCATCTTCTTTTTGCATGTACCAAGACACCAAATCTTAGTACGTCGAATCCAGGGGCATCCATATTAAACCGCGATCCGCTCGCGAAGACGACACACGAAGTGTGGAGTGTAAAGAGAAAAAGGTCCCACCGGGCGTGCCAGAATCTGTTTACCGCCGAAAACAGAGACGAAACCGCGTAGGGTCGTCTTGCCTGCATTTGGGGGCAGATGCTATTTGGATTTATCCGTTCACTTCTCCGAAGATGCCAAGTTGATTTATGGCACCGTGTATCGGAGGTCTGGACGGATGCGGCCGTTGTAGCAGACTTCGTCAGATCCCCCTCGTTGTGAGGGGTTTTTGATTTTGGGGACGCTCTTTCCTGCAGGCGCAAGCCTCTGCAGTTAATTACGTTACCGCGTCGCGATAACCACTTTCTCCTGCTCCAGAAGGTCACTTCGTGTCGTGTGTGTTTGTTTTATTTTTTGGTTTCCTGTGGATTGTATACGGAGACTAATTTATGTTGTCGCCTATAGGACATGGATTAGTCCAAATCCGTATATTCTTAGATTTGGGTTTGGGTTGATTTAAGGATCGTTAATCTTGTTTGGGATTAAGATCAACTTAAATGTTTGTTGAGGATACGTTAGTCTAATTTTAGACTAAGATCTACTCAGCATGATTTTGGGATCATTCTGACCCAACAAAAGAGCATTTGGGCTCTATTGCTTCAGTTTAAGGATGTTACGGTCCGTAGATCACCATTTTTGTTATGAGGGTTTAGTTTAAGAACGTTTTGGTCCGCAGCTAGTTTAAGGACATTACGGTCCATTGTTAATTTAAGGACGTTTCGGTCCATAGATCACCATTTTTGGTGTGAGGGTTTAGTTTAAAGACGTTGCGGTCCACAGCTAGTTTAAGGAAATTGCGGTCCATAGATCACCATTTGGCGGTAAGGTCTGTAAGTGCACGGCGGCGCCCCGGCCGTCAATCCGACGCCGGAATGCGGAAGCGGTGATAAACTTTAATTTTGCGGACTTAGCAAACCGGCACCACCGCGCACTAAACATCCGGATCATAACCATTAACAAGTCTAAGCTACTAACTAGATAGGGAAGAGAAGTATACCGACAGATCCGAGTCCTCCGGTCTTCTCGTCGTCGTCCCGATCTCCTGCGGAATGTCCCGTCTCCTCATCGTCGCCGGAAGTGCACCACATCGCCTACTTCTTTTATGGGCTCCCACCTCAATGCCGAGGCAACTCGGGCACGAAGCCGGCTACTCGACGTGCCCAAGATTTGCTGTAGAATGTATAATAGAACTTGTGTCTCATTTGGGGTTCATGGAGGTGCCATTTTGGTGGAGGGATGATACAAGAATTATGTGGAGGAACTTGGGGATTTTTCTAGCAACTAGAGAGCAAAAATCCCCACTACAAAAATGGGCAACCCCCCCCCCTCCATGCTTGGCCGGCCATAATAAATAGAGAGGAGAGTGAGAATGAGAGAGGAGAGGTGATAGAATGAAAAATCCATCCCATAATACAATGGAGAGAGAGAGAAGGCTATCATGCAAAAGGAAATGATCACCAAAACAAAACCCACACTCAACCACCTACCACCAACCTCATCATCAACAACCATGATGATTTACAAAGTCAAGCAATCATGAGTTTATGAAGTCAAATGATGGGACAAGTATCATGACATGATAATATGCAAAGACCCCCTCCACAAATGCTTATTTGCAACAATGCAAATAAGCCCTCCTCCACCAAACTTCGGCCAATGAACGGAACAATGGAAATCGGCCGAAACGGAAAGCAAACTGGCAACTCCAGAAAACTGGTCCCGTAATAAATTACAGGAAAACCCCAATACTGTGCATACACACCCGCATCTGTATTTCGACCGAAATACAGATGCAATGAGACAAAATCTCCACTGTACTATACTAGAATCCGGCCTATACCAAAACCGGCTAGTTATATCTGTTCGATCCTGATCCGTGCAATACCGCATGTATCTGATCGAACCCTGCCATATACCCATACGGCCTATAGTACAAACTGTCCGATCCTGATCCGTGCAATACCGCACGTATCTGATCGGACCTTGCCATATCTCCATACGGCCTCTACAACCTTTCGCCCGAAAGCTGAGTAACTGAATGCGGGGGACTCTAAAGACTCGTCAACACCTTGGTTGTGGATTTAACCACTAGCACGTCAGAGGTATAAGCCAATACGTAACGGGCTACCAGGTACTGACTAAAAGGGATGTCTGTGAGTGAACTCAGCCTGACAACCCTACTGAGCCTGTCAGTGACAATATCCGTACAGTCCGGTCCGTTCGTCTATGAGCATCGCATGGCGGGCCTAGGGGGTTGGTAAAAGTCAGACCCCCAAAAGCGGTACAAGTCGTGTCGGAGTGTAGCCCAGAACACCCTGAGATACTACTGGAATACCTACCAGTAAATCTCCTTGCCTCGGCCGAGGGCTTCGTGTAATGGCTCTCCTAGACACAGCACGACCTCACCCCCAATACCGGGAGAGACGAACCCCTGAAGATACGCTCACTGCCTCCATGTGGCTCGGGACTGTACCCAACTAAAACCTGTTTGCACGACTCCTTTGAGCCGTGGTAGGGTAGTAATCAAAGTACAGTGGGAACTCACACGAGACAAATGACGATCCCCAGGTCGATGAACTAACCTGCACACATGTCACCAGGGAACTGCCATCTGACGTCTTGTATATGACCAACTAGCATGTTCCCGGCGAGTCCTGTCCGGTGTACTCATAACCCAATGAGCACTTGTATACATCTTAGGTGATCCAACTGACACCAGTGGCTTGTGAGACCGGCCACCGCCCCTCGTCGGGGACTCGACTGTATACACTAGTCTACTATGGAGTATCGATGCCCTGTCTCGAAACTCACACGACTAGGAACCATTTCAGGATATGCTTATAGACCCCAGCTCCCACTTATATGATCGCCCTCATACTGCTGGTGGTCAAGCAAGAATCCTAGGGGCTCTATCAACGTGTAATAGCGATGTGTCAGGTCACCTAAAACAGTACACGATGATAAAGGTAAACCAGATAGCATACTATCATCTCGAGTAAGACTGTCCTACCGGGATAGGTCCTCCATCAATCAATGCAATCACGTACCTGTGATCCAATAATTGACTCTGAGGGCATTATCTCCAACAATCTCCCACTTGCACTCAAGGCTAATTATTGCGATGTCGCATACTCACAGCCCGTGTGATACCGAACACCCAACTCCTCTACTAGTCAGTCTCACAAAGCTCGTTTGCGAAATTATTGCGTTCGAGGAATAGCCTTAGTGAGTGGATCCGCTTTGTTGTTCCTTTCTATGTCTCTCTATATCTCAAGTTCGCGGAGAAACTCATCTCCCGAAATGAGCAATACCTGTCTTAGAATGTGTCTGGATGTCTGATGGGACATAGCTCATAAATGAACTCCAAATCCAAACTTCTTAGACTGTATCGTCAACTGAACTTAATCAGTATCCTGCGCCATGCCTCCCTCAGTATTGCCTTGGACCACCTGTCCAAAATACTGCCCCTCGTCAGAGGGAAAACTATAACTCTGACAACCTCCTTGTCGTCCATGTCACCTTGGAAGCCTGGAATGATAACTGTCTCACGAATGAGGCTGTCGTTATCATACCCCTAGAACATTCACTTATGTTCTAAAACTGCTTCCGACTGTTTCTCCAGGATTGGATTAATGTCAACTTATTGCATCTAGTGCAAAAACAACATCTGGTGTGGTACTTGACATCTCATGATTGACTCAATTGCCTGAGCAAGTGATCTGCCAATCATGCACATCCCTCTCCCCTTCAGTGTGTAAGACACCTTTGGAGAGGGTGACTCCATTACCTGCAGGTACACTACCGTGCCAGGAGTCATCCATTCTAAATACTCTTAGAATGCTGTCTAAGTACCCTGATTGGGAAACCACCCAAACCATAGATCTAGTAACCAGTATGTCTGACATAAAATCCATTTCTTTTGTGGAGAAAACACTGTGTGACGACCAAAGTATAACCGATTGTAGTGTAGGAATATCACTTCCTACTCTGTGTATGTCATCCAAATACCATGACATCACACCCTAGTACCTCCTCAACAGATCCATCCCCTATTCTGATGAAGTCAAACCCATGACTGTCACGTCAGAAATAGATGATCTATCTCCGCTACATCTGCTTTAGTCTATAAATAGACATAAGCTATCTGTCCACCAATGCTTCCGCTGCTCCCACTGTCTACGACAACCCTCTGGCAGAGTCATATACACGTACACTTCTGAAGCGAGTTCAGAACGACGCTATACTCATCCTCCCGCCGGGTCTCGCAGCCTGGAACAACAGCAATGGTAATTGTGGGTAAACAAGAACTTCCCTGTCACCGTCCTTGAGGCTACCGTAGTACCTCTCGGGTGCCTGAAGTTACCCACCTCATCTGCGGAGTGGTCAATGGAATGTCAATCCAGATTGAATCTTTAGGTTCCTTATCAAATCTTTTGTAATCGTTTGTGGTTCTGGAATCACTTCCAGTTCTACCATACTCCCACTACTGTTTTCTGAAAAAAAACCATTTTTAATAAAACTGTGGCGAGTCTAGAACAATATTGCTATTGTTCATCCAGATGGTAGAAAGTCAACCCTCGTCATAGCCTGGGTCAACCCACAAACAGCCATTACAGAAACGTGCCTTGAGTTGTCCAATGTCTGGTTTTAAGCATAAACCGGACAACTCCCCGTACCTTAACAATGTTAAGTATGAACTGTACTATATCCAATATAGAACCAGAGGCACTGATTTAATTGAACCAGATTCAAATCATGCAGCTGTCCCCAGTGCATGTCAACAAAATGGAAGAAGGTCGATCAACGTTACTCAACTTAGGAATGCTTCCATTTATGAGTAACCTGAAAGAGAAGCAATTTCTCTTTATCATTACTATCAACTGAATACCATACACAAGTATCTACATCTTCGATCTCTTTGAAGAATCCCGATACTTGCTATACCTAGTTCTCCACTGTATTCAAATACCTATAACTTCTCAAAATTCAGACCCTGTGTTTCCACGAAACACCTGTCTAAAAACTAGAGAAGTCATAAGTAAACCGAATATAGTACGAGGACCAACCCCTCTGTCCTGATGGACCCTGGACAACATACAATACTCTGTATAAGTCCCTTGAGTCTGAAAACTCATTCACTGTGTGTCGTAGGTTGAAAACTGTACTTATGGTTAAGAAGAATTACACCGCTATTTAATGCTCCTTACCTAACCATCCACTGATATAGGTAAATGTCATAGACATAATTTCAGAAAGGTATATCTCACTCTATGAAAATAGACGTACAGATATATCAATTTGAAATTGGTGCATAAAAGCGGATATTCAAAACCAAATATTTGCCGACCGGCAAACAGCCCAGGTGATTTCCTCAAATATCACCGATTACAACGAATCCCGATACAATGAGGATGATCACCCGATTCCCAATTACTTACTCCCACTCATCATCTGTAAAACCATACAGATGTGAGAATCATACCTGGTAATTACATACCCTGGAGTAAGTATCTAATCGGGAAATCAGTTTTCTTTTAACAGTACACAGTGAGACTGAAACATTGAAATGTTTCGATGCGGTATCCCGGTATTCCTAGTAATGCCTCTTCCAGATTCACGACTGTAACCGTATAATCCTTTGCCACCTCTCCAAATCCCTTCATATGTCTTTAGTCATTACCTTCTGCACACCCCTTTAGGCCAAATGGTTTTCTTCCTTCCCTACCGTTCGGCACCAGCCTATGGTTTGGAAGAAGACTATCCAATAAGCATAATGGGTGTACTGTCCTAATCCTAGGAACACTCGCAATGCGAGAGAAGGTGAAGATAAAAGACACCTGAATAAATCTTATTCCTATTTCTCCTGAACCAAAATCCATCCCCGAACTGGAACAAGTTCCTTTCGAGTTCGTATATAACCATACGATGGAGTATCCAATAAACTGTGGATCTTCGTAGTGATACGGAGTGTCCTGGAGAAATTCAAAGGTGATTTTAGGATTGGCGAAGAAATACCTGGTTTGGTCATGAATATCTGTTGCAATTTACTTTGCCCTCTTACTAATCCCTTGCTTTGTCTTAACTTAATACCTTCTGTACACCATCGTTATGCTAATTGGTTTTCTTCATTCCCTACCGGTCGGCACCAGCCTAAGGTTTGGAAGAAGACAATCCAATTTGCGTAATAGGTGTACTACCCCTAAACCAAGGAATACTCGTAACCTGAGAGAGGGTAAAAGGAAAAGACAACTGAATAGTCCTATCCATTTTCTCCAGAACCTGAAACCATCCTCGAATGAATTCCTTCGAGTTCGTATCTAACCATACGATGGTTTTGTCCAATGGAAGTGGACGTTCGTAGTAATACGGGGTGTCCTGGAGAAAAGGGTAAAAGTAGGAGTGGCAATGAGGTTCGCAACTCTGACAATCCAAAAGCCAGTGTTAAGAAGGTTCGGTCAACTTTGTCACTGAGTCATAGTCATAGGGTCGGGTCAATGGTCGCTGCCAGAGAGAGAGAAAAGAAACACTCAGCGTGCACTCTAACCTAGATCAGAATGGTTACCAATTTATCTAATCTGGAAACCTCCCACTGTACCTCAAATTCTCCTCCAAACCTGAAAGAAGAATTAGTCGGGGTTACCCGAGGAGTAAACTAACTCATCAGTGGGAATCGGGATCCAACTATCATCGCATGATAACGTGACGGAATCCGCTCACGGTATCACACTCCAGAAGGTATGCGCATATCTGGCAAGTTTCAGTTCTTTTGAAACTCCCGATGTGATTTCTGCCCCATGCTCTTATGACCTTGGCGTGAGGTCAAAATATCATAAGTCACATGTCAAGTTCTACCCATCATTATCCATGTTAATTTGAATCCACCCGTACATACCCTTGACGTAGGCCAAAATAGTAGTACGACTGTCCCAAACCAACGCATCTATCTATGCAACAGATAAATACCCGGCAGCCACCAATCACTATGCCTTGGCGTGAGGTCAAAATACATAGCTTGAATACTACCGAATATTTAACTGAAATGATGGAGAGCTACGAATGGTTTCTGGCGAAAACCTTTAACGTAAAGAACTTGATATCGTCGAAGGAACGGATAGCTTTTAAAAATATAGTGACGAAAACCGTTGCTAAAGAGGTCACTCCCGGTGAAGGGATCTCGGCTCTTTCCCCGTAGAATGGGGTGCAGGATATTCCAAATGAATACCACGATGCAAAGCAAAAGTAATCGGCTATAGTGAAGTCATTGCCCTGACGCAAACTTTTTGTCCAAGGGGTCACTCCCGGTGAAGGGATCTCGGCCCTTGCCTCATCGACTGAGGAGAAGGATATTCCAACTGAATATCACGATGCAAAACAAAAGTGATCGTCCTTGCAATAACAGCTTTTTGAAAAGTGTTCCAACAACATCAGATTAGGTTTGTTTTTAACTTGCATTGATCCGAATCAACGCAGTCCCATCAATTGATCACACCAAAAAGAACGAAAATATACTGATGTACGTATATGCCATCCGCATTCGCCACTGGGTCCCGTCATTACCCGTTAGGTTAGCTAACTAACGACAGAGCGGGGACTGGACTAGTGCGGATGCAAAACATATACAACATCTACTAATATATATACCAATATATTATATTCGCTCAAGGCGTGATAAAATGTAACATCACAGAGAATGAACAGCATCACAGAAACAATACAGATATCTGGGATCCCTGGGTTTCACAGAGCCACTACTGAAACCCGACGTTCCCCTGGTCGTGTGGATAGCCTGTGCAATGAAATCCTAGACCCCTACGGGCGCGGCAAGTTACCCGCCAAAACCTGAAGCGAGGCAGCCCCCTTCAGCACCGTGAATGGACCACCCAGCACTTCACGGAATCCGGTAACTTGGGCACCCCTCCTGGGTCAACCTGTACCCCCTACGAGTGCGGCGAATAGCCCGCCAATTCCAGAGTGAAGCCCCCCACGACCGATCCGCAACATCACAGCAAAAATAGAACATCAACGTGAAAGTCACGTTCGCAAATCCGTCTAACCGGGCTATAGCAGTTAGACAAGATTTACCGATCAAGTCACATTCACGGTCGCAGATATAATGTAAATACTGTGAAATAATGTGTTTAAAATATCCGATCAATCAAATTTTAACAAGTGGGCCCCCAAGCATTACTGTAGCAGATCAAGAAATCCTGGGCCCAAAATTAATATTCCAAAACACATATATTAGGCCCACAAAGACACTGTAGAAATTGGGCGCAGAGATCTCAACAGTGCGCGGCGGAAACGCGGCCCAAAGGGGGTTTTGGCCGCGGTTCCGCGCCTGCACTGTCGACTGAACCTGTCGAATTTTTACAGTATCCTTGTAATCTTCAGTACATCAATTTTATACATCTTAAAAAAAATTTCGACACCAAAAATTTCCAACAGAAAACTGATGTGATCAAAAATGCGATTTTGGAACTTTTGATCGATCGGAAATGCAAACACATTACACAAAGCTAGACTAAGTTAATGGCGAGGCTCTGATACCACTGTAAGTGCACGGCGGCGCCCCGGCCGTCAATCCGACACCGGAATGCGGAAGCGGTGATAAACTTTAATTTTGCGGACTTAGCAAACCGGCACCACCGCGCACGAAACATCCGGATCGTAACCATTAACAAGTCTAAGCTACTAACTAGATAGGGAAGAGAAGTATACCGACAGATCCGAGTCCTCCGGTCTTCTCGTCGTCGTCCCGATCTCCTGCGGAATGTCCCGTCTCTTCATCGTCGCCGGAAGTGCACCACATCGCCTACTTCTTTTACGGGCTCCCACCTCAATGCCGAGGCAACTCGGGCACGAAGCCGGCTACTCGACGTGCCCAAGATTTGCTGTAGAATGTATAATAGAACTTGTGTCTCATTTGGGGTTCATGGAGGTGCCATTTTGGTGGAGGGATGATACAAGAATTATGTGGAGGAACTTGGGGATTTTTCTAGCAACTAGAGAGCAAAAATCCCCACTACAAAAATGGGCAACCCCCCCCCCTCCATGCTTGGCCGGCCATAATAAATAGAGAGGAGATTGAGAATGAGAGAGGAGAGGTGATAGAATGAAAAAGCCATCCCATAATACAATGGAGAGAGAGAGAAGGCTATCATGCAAAAGGAAATGATCACCAAAACAAAACCCACACTCAACCACCTACCACCAACCTCATCATCAACAACCATGATGATTTACAAAGTCAAGCAATCATGAGTTTATGAAGTCAAATGATGGGACAAGTATCATGACATGATAATATGCAAAGACCCCCTCCACAAATGCTTATTTGCAACAATGCAAATAAGCCCTCCTCCACCAAACTTCGGCCAATGAACGGAACAATGGAAATCGACCGAAACGGAAAGCAAATTGGCAACTCCAGAAAACTGGTCCCGTAATAAATTACAGGAAAACCCCAATACTGTGCATACACACCCGCATCTGTATTTCGACCGAAATACAAATGCAATGAGACAAAATCTCCACTGTACTATACTAGAATCCGGCTTATACCAAAACCGGCTAGTTATATCTGTTCGATCCTGATCCGTGCAATACCGCATGTATCTGATCGAACCCTGCCATATACCCATACGGCCTATAGTACAAACTGTCCGATCCTGATCCGTGCAATACCGCACGTATCTGATCGGACCTTGCCATATCTCCATACGGCCTCTACAACCTTTCGCCCGAAAGCTGAGTAACTGAATGTGGGGGACTCTAAAGACTCGTCAACACCTTGGTTGTGGATTTAACCAATAGCACGTCAGAGGTATAAGCCAATACGTAACGGGCTACCAGGTACTGACTAAAAGGGATGTCTGTGAGTGAACTCAGCCTGACAACCCTACTGAGCCTGTCAGTGACAATATCCGTACAGTCCGGTCCGTTCGTCTATGAGCATCGCATGGCGGGCCTAGGGGGTTGGTAAAAGTCAGACCCCCAAAAGCGGTACAAGTCGTGTCGGAGTGTAGCCCAGAACACCCTGAGATACTAATGGAATACCTACCAGTAAATCTCCTTGCCTCGGCCGAGGGCTTCGTGTAATGGCTCTCCTAGACACAGCACGACCTCACCCCCAATACCGAGAGAGACGAACCCCTGAAGATACGCTCACTGCCTCCATGTGGCTCGGGACTGTACCCAACTAAAACCTGTTTGCACGACTCCTTTGAGCCGTGGTAGGGTAGTAATCAAAGTACAGTGGGAACTCACACGAGACAAATGACGATCCCCAGGTCGATGAACTAACCTGCACACATGTCACCAGGGAACTGCCATCTGACGTCTGGTATATGACCAACTAGCATGTTCCCGGCGAGTCCTGTCCGGTGTACTCATAACCCAATGAGCACCTGTATACATCTTAGGTGATCCAACTGACACCAGTGGCTTGTGAGACCGGCCACCGCCCCTCGTCGGGGTCTCGACTGTATACACTAGTCTACTATGGAGTATCGATGCCCTGTCTCGAAACTCACACGACTAGGGACCATTTCAGGATATGCTTATAGACCCCAGCTCCCACTTATATGATCGCCCTCATACTGTTGGTGGTCAAGCAAGAATCCTAGGGGCTCTATCAACGTGTAATAGCGACGTGTCAGGTCACCTAAAATAGTACACGATGATAAAGGTAAACCAGATAGCATACTATCATCTCGAGTAAGACTGTCCTACCGGGATAGGTCCTCCATCAATCATTGCAATCACGTACCTATGATCCAATAATTGACTCTGAGGGCATTATCTCCAACAAGGTTGTAGTTTAAGGACGTTGCGGTCCATAGCTAGTTTAAGGACATTACGTTCCATGGGCAAGTTTAAGGACATTGCGGTCCATACAGTTTAAGGACATTACGGTCCATGGGATAGTTTAAGGACATTACGGTCCATTGGCTAATTTAGGGACATTGCGGTCCATAGCTAGTTTATGGACATTACGGTCCATTGGGATATGCTCATGGGTTTAAGAGTGCATCCAAGAGCTGTTGGTTATCGGGACCCTCCACCTCTCTGACATCGTTGAAGAATTACAACGACATATATCAGAGGTGTGGAGAGATGTACTCTTGAACCGAACTCCAGATTGAAGGGAAAGATCATGGAGGAACGAACATTATTTTTTGATGCCACGTGTCAGGAGATCATTGGCCATCTCTGGGACCAAGATCGATTTGGGGGGGAACCTGAGTATAGGAAGGCTCGGTTGATTGATGGTCAAAAGGTTTTTGGTCTTGAGAGACTTGGCTGATTTGGGCTAAGGTTGGCCTCTCACGGTGTTAAACACTGCTAAATGTTTGATGCTTACGTGCTCCCACATGAGGTTCTTAAGCAGTGTTAAACACTGAAACTTGAAGCGCTCACGTGTGGCACGTGAAGCACCTTATAGGAGACGGATCATCTGTTTTTGATGTGACAGTCTAGGTTATTGACTTTATCAAAACAATAGATGAACCTAGTAAGAAAGGTGTAGGGAGTACTATCCTAGGATTTGGATGACATACTCCTAATAGGAAGTGATGTTCCTATACTACAATCGGTCAAACTTTGGTTGTCACATAGTGTTTTCACCAAGTTGGATATGGATAATATATATCAGGGATTCTGGTGACTAGATCTATGGTTTTGGATCTAGATTTGGGATGTGTTCCAATAGGGGTACTTAGAAGGTATTATAAAAGTATTTTAGAATGGACAACTCCTAGCATGGTGGTGTACCTCTAGGTGATGGAGTCACCATCTCTACAGAGATGTCTTCTAGACTGATGAGAAGAGAGACTGGCATGAATGACATATCATTTGCTTAGGCAATTGAGTCAATCATGCAATGACTTGTACAAAACCAGATATTGCTTATACACTTGCTGTAGTAAGCATATATTAATCTAATCCTGGAAAAACAAAGGGAAGCAGTTATGAACATTAGAGAATGTTCTTTGTATATGATAACGACAGCCTCCTCCGGGAGGGGGTTATTGGTTTAGGCTTCCAAGGTGACATGGATGACAGAGATGTTGTCAGAGTTTTGAGTTTTACCACTTCTGAGGATTGGTATATTGGATAGTGTTCCAATAGGGATACTGAGGTTGGTACGGTTCAGGATGCTGGTTATGACTCAACAGAGGATACTGTTGGCTATAGTGCCCTCAAGTCAATTATTGGATCGCTGGTACGTGATTGCGATGATTGAGGGAGGACCTATACGGGTAGAACAGTCTTACTTAAGATGATAGTATGCTATCTGGTTTGTCTTTATCATCATGTATCTGCTTTAGGTGGCTTTATTGATCACTATTACATGTTGATAGAGCCATTAGGATTCTTGCTTGACTACCTGCAGTATGATGGCGATCATATACGTGGGAGCTGGGTGGTCTATAAGCACATTCTTAAATATCCCTAGTCATGGGAGTTTCGAGACTGGGCATCGATACTCCAGAGTAGACTAGTGTATACTGATCGAGACCCCGACGAGGGGCGGTGGTCGGTCTCACAAGCCATTGGTGTCTGTTTCTTCACCTAAGACGTATACAGGTGCTCATTGGGTTATGAGTACAGCAGACGAACTCGCCGGGAACATGATAGTTGGTATTATACCTAATGTCATATAGAAGTTCCCAGGTGACTTGTGTACTCGTTAGTCTATCGACCTGAGATCGTCATTTGTCTCGTGTGAGTTCCCACTGTGCTTTGATTACTACTGTACCACGGCTCAAAGGAGTCGTGCAAATAGGTTTTAGTTGGGTACAGTCCTGAGCCACATGGAGGCAGTGAGCGGATCGTCAGGAGATTCGTCTCTCCCGGTATTGGGGGTTGATGTCGCATTGTGCACGGGTGGCCATCACCCAAAATCCTTGGCCAAGGTAGTCGGGAATTACTGATCTAGGATCGGTAGTTTCTCAGGCGGCGATGGGTTTCATACCGACACGAAATGTCAAGTTATTAGAGGTCTGACTTTATCCACCTTCTAGACTCGATATGCGATACTCATAGACGAAAGGACCGGACTGTATTGATATTGTCACTGTCAGGCTCAGTAAGGGTTTCAGGATGAGTTTGCTCGTCGGCATCCCTTTCGCTCAATACATGGGTAGCCGTTATGTACAGCTAGTGTCGCTGACGTGCTTGTGGTTAAACCCACTGCCAGCGTATTGACGAGTCTTTAGAGTGCCACACTGAGGGTTTCCCTGCTTCGGGTGAAACGTGTTAGTTATATGTATGCCCTAGAGGCTATTACTGTACATGTGATGTATATTGTAGTGGATGCTTGGACATATATAGGGAGGACTTTCTTGCTCGACATGATAGTATGCTATCTGGTTGCACTTTATCTTAACATGTACACTTATTGTCAATCTATTACATGTTGATAAAACCCTTAGGATGAGTACTTGACTACCAGGATTATGATGCAGATCATACTAGTGGGGACATAGGTAGTCGGTAAGTACATCCTTCAAATGTTCCTAGTCGTGGGAGTATCGAGACAGGGCATCGATACTCCAGAGTAGACTAGCGTATACGCTTCTCGACCCATATGATGGGCGATGGATGATCCCACATCAATTGGTGTTTGACATCAGAGAAGGTATACGGGTGCTCAATGGAGACTGGGTACACTGAACGGACTCGCCGAGAACTCCTAGATGGTATTATACCTATTGTCGGATAGCAGTTCTCTGGTGACACTGGTACAGGTTAGTCTGTAGACCCGAGATCGTCATTGAGTCTTGTGTGATTCCCACTGTGCTTTGATTTCCACCATACCACGGTCAAGAGATCGTGCAAAAAGGTGGTTTTTGGGTACAGTCCAGAGTCACATGGAGGCAATGAGCGATAGGAGGGGTTTCGTCTCTCCCGGTATTGGGAGTTGATGTTGCGCTATGCTCGATTGGCCATAACAGGAAATCCCTGGCCCGGATTGCTGAGATTTACTGGTAAGTGTTATCAGTAGTTTCTCGAACCGTTATGGACCTTGTATCGGCATGACTTATCAGGCTATTGGGGTCTAACGTTATACCACCCTCAGGCTATGATATGCGACATATCAGACGAAGAGACCGGACTGTACGGTAGTGTTAATGATTGGATTCGCAGGAGTACGAGCAGGCTTGCTTGTTGATCTTCTGATCGCTCAATACCCGGATGGCCGTTACGCTTAGCAGACCGCTTGGCGTATTGACGAGTCTTTAAAGTCCTACACAGAGGTTTCCTGGTTCATACGAAACAGAGTAGGAGCATATATGTGATATGTGCGAGACCGAGATTAATGCGATATGTGCGAGACCGAGATTAATGCGATATATGATACCACATTCTATTCTCGCGACTTATGACATTGTTCGGTTATATGTGATATAGCCGGGTTATCGGATCGAGTGTTGATTCGATAAGTTGTTGCAATTGATATTAGTCGGTTATACACACTATAGCCGGATTATTAAATCAAGTGGTGATTTAATAATTTAATGTAAAATTATATATTTGATATATTAAATTACATTAACTAATATTAGCTCACTTAAGCTTTTTCTTTTTCTCACTCATGATACACTTAATGTAGGGTTGCTAAGCACGCGCACAAGGGTCTACGAGGCATCAACCATGCCCGATTAAAAAATTAGCCGTGCCGAACAACCCGAATACGGATCTTTAAACTAGAGATTAGGCGAAAACTAGCATGTTAACAACTTTAACACTAAGTGAGAGGGATTACAACCTTTGTAGATCCGGTCCTTCACTTCATATGCTCCGTGTTGTGGCCCCTTCACTGCGATCATCGGGATCCGGACTCTCGAGAGGTTCCACGAAGAGAAAGATGCAACCTTTGCTTCCGATCTTCGATACTAAGATGATCTACCTTGAAGTTCCGTTAATACAAGCTAACACTCATGAAATGATGTGAACACCCTCATCTAAATGGCAAGGGAAGATGTGGATGATGAAGTAGGATTTTTGCTCTCTTTATTTATCTTTTTCTCATATTTATTCATCACTTTGGAAAAATCTAGCAAGCTTTTTCATGAAAGAATGAAGGAAGAAGAAGAATAGTGATCCATTTCCTTTTGTGATGAATAATGAAAGGATTAATATGAAGAATAATGCAACCATGGTTGACTTAACCATTGTAGAGAATTAACCAAGGGTTAGGGTTTGGGTTTAGTTAAGAATGAGTCACTTGTAAATATCTTTTCCAAAACAAAAAGAAAACCTTCTAGAAACATCTAGAAAGCTTAACCCTAATCAAAACCCTAATCATGTTTAAACTTTACTAAACAAGTTGCATTAGTTATCATATCATGTTACAATATTATATATCACATATATAATATTTATTGTAACAAAATAAAATAATACAATTAACATATATCGCATATATATCAATGTATTACCCGAGTGAGAAAAAGAATCTTTTAGTGAGCTAATATTAGTTAATGAAATTTAATATATCATATATAATATTATACATTAAATTATCGAATCAACACTTGATCCGACAATCCAGCTATATCGCATATAACCGACTAATATTTATCCGTACCGATTCATCGAATCAACACTTGATCCGATGACCCGGCTGATATCAAATATCGCGAGAATATAATACGGTATCTCATATCGCATTATCCTCGGTCCCGCACATATCACATATGTGCCCCTACTCCGTTTTCCCTGAGCCAAGAAACCTCTGTGTAGGACTCTAAAGAATCGTCAATACGCCGGCAGTAGGTGATGATCATATCAAACACCCACAAGCTGCAAGCGGTCAGCTAAACGTAACAGCTACCCAGGTATTGAGCGCTCAGAAGATCAACAAGCAAGCCTGTACATTCTCCTGTGAATCCAAACAGTAACACTCCCGTACAGTCCGGTCTCGTCGTTTGATATGTTGCATATCTCGCCTAGGGGTGGTAAACGTCAGACCCCAGTAGTTTGATAAGTCGTGTCCATATGAGGTCTATAACAGTTCGAGAAACTACTGATAACACTTACCAGTAAATCTCAGCAACCCTGGCCAGGGATTTCCGGTTATAGCCAATCGAACACAGCACAACATCAACTCCCTATACCGGGAGAGACGAATCCCCTCCTATCGCTCATTGCCTCCATGTGATTCGGGACTGTACCCAAAAGCCACCTTTTTGCATGCCCTCTTGGACATGGTATGATGGAAATCAAAGCACAGTGGGAATCACACAAGACTCTATTACGATCTCGGGTCAACAGACTACTCTGTACCAGTGTCACCGGAGAACTGCCATCTGACGTATGGTATAATACCATCTGGGAGTTCTCGGCGAGTCCGTCCAGTGTACCCAGTCTCCACTGAGCACCCGTACACCATCCTTGATGTTAAACACCGATGGATATGGGATCATCCATCGCCCATCATATGGGTCAAGATGCGTATACGCTAGTCTACTCTGGTGTATCGATGCCCTGTCTCGATACACCCTCGACTAGGAACAATTATAGGATGTACTCGCCGACTACCGTGGCCCCACTAGTATGATCTCATCATAGTCCCAGTAGTCGAGTACATATCCTAAGGGCTTTATCAACATGTAACATAGAGACAATCAGAGTACATGTTAAGATAAAGTACAACCAGATAGCATACTATCATGTCGAGCAAGAAAGTCATCCCTATATATGTCCTAGCATCCACTACAATATACATCGTATGTACAGTAATGGCGTCTAGGGCATACATACAACTAACAATCTCCCACTTGCACTAGGGCCATCTGTTATGGTATCGCATACCCAACAATTAGCTGCGGTTGAAGTATCTCATACTCAACCATCCCATAAAAGTCTCTACTGGGAAAAAGGCCTTTGTGAATGGATCCGCGCTGTCGTCCTCTGTGTCTGCTCTCCTAACCTCGATCTCCCTGGAGATCAACCATCTCCATGATCAGGTGATACTGCCTAAGAATTATATCTGGATGTCTGATGGGACGGTAGTTCCTTGGCTAAAGCCACAACTCCATTGTCACACAATGGTAGGAACGAAGTTCATCTCATGAACTTATATATATCCAGACTGCCTCTTTGGTAGCATCTTTGGTAACGATGTATCTTGCCTTTAATCGTCTAGTATGTCACGGTATCTAGCTTGGAACTTTTCCAACATACCGTCCCTCTACTGAGGGTAAAGACAATGCCTGCGACTGACATTCAGTCGTTCTTATCACCCTGGAACCTTTCCAGTGATTCACCTTAGGATCCATTGATACCATCTCACTACAACTAGTGAGTATCCTAACATCCAATTAGATCTATCTCATAGATCCAAAACCAATGATTTAGGAGGTATCACTTTGATCCTATATGGAGAATCCTTGTGATAAGCGGAGATTTACCGAGCGTAGCATAGGAAACTCCTTCCCTATCAAGAGTATGTCATCCACGTACTCTGCGAGGATCACCACCATACTCCATACTACCTTTTTGTATATACAAGGTTCATCTACCATTTTGATGAAGTCAAACTCTTTGACTACCACATCAAAACAGACGTTCCAACTCTGCGATGCCTGTTTTATCATATAAAACATCTTGCACACGTTTCCGCTGCTCCCACTGTCTACGAAGCCCTCTGGCTGTGTACTTATAGACGCTCTCTTCTAAAACATCATTTAGAAAAGCAGTCATGACACCCAACCACCAGATATCGTAGTCATGGTATGTAGCCGTGGCAAGTAGGATCTGGATGGACTTAAGCATAGCTCCTTAGAAAAGGTTTCATCATAATCCATACCTGGTCAATGATGCAAACCTTTAACAAGTCTAGCTTTGAAAGTCTCAACTTTTCCATGTACACCAAGTAATCTTCTCAAGATTTACTTGCTCCTAATGGGGATTTAACCCTTCAGATAAAGCAACCAAAGTCCATACTTTGTTGGTGTATAAGGATTCCATCTCAGATCGATAAGCATCCAGCCATTCTTACAGAGTCCCACTCCTGATGGCCAGCTCGAAACCAGTTGGGTCATCATCTCATGATGCAATCCTCGCTCCCACTGTCATAGAGAACCGAAGTATCTCTCAGGTGGGTGAGGAACCCTACTAGATCGGCGGAGAGGCTGAGGTTCGTTGGAAACTATTGAATCTTTTGGTTCTACCAAATTATCAGCTGCAGTTTGTATAGCTGGAACATTTCCAGTTCTACATAACAATCCTTGCCTCGAGCTTGTCCGGATTTTGCTTTTAGACATAGGCCGGACAACCCCAAATCTTAACAAACTTAAGATATGGGCTATTCCCTTTCCATATCACATATGAAGTGGTAGGCAACTGATTTGATTGGAACCCTTATTCAATAGGTATGCAGCTTCACAAGTGCATAACTCCCTAAAAGGAAATAGGAAACTCAGTAGTACTCATCATAGAGCACACCATATCTAATAGGGTGAGTTTGCTCCGCCCCGATATACCATCGTGCTATGGTGTATACGGAGGAGTAATGCTGAGAGAGAATCTCATTCTCCTTTAGAATAGTCCAGGAATTCCGTGCTCAAGTATTCTCCTCCTAGATCGCATCAAAGGACATAATACTTTTACCCGTATTTTTCGGTTCTCTACTTCTAACTCATATTCTGTGAATATCTCAAAAGGTTCGGACTTGTGTTTCAATAGGAACATATGTCTGAATCTTGAAAGATTATCAGAGAATGGAATGAAGTACAAAGAACCGGTCCTGGCATATGTAGACATGGGACTTTCATACATCAACATGTATCAATCCCAAGAGTTCACTAACTCTTTCTCTGTTTCCAATAAACAGAGCTATGGTCATCTTATCTCTGTGACATGACTGGCAAGTTTCACAAAATGTAAATTCAAACCAGTTTAAATATGCATCTATATGTAACTTAGCTAGTCGGGTCGCATTGATATGACCTAGTCTACAATACCACAAGAAGGATCAGTTCATTTCTGAACTCTTCCTCTTGTGTGTGTTCTGTAAACTTAGAACTGTAGTTTGATTTAGAACGTCAATGCTTTTAGATAACGTGCCTGAACCGATCAACTTTTGATATAGGAAATGTTCAAAACATTATCCAACTATACAAAATTATATCCTTTCTTTACTAATAAAGAAAAGATATGATGTTGTATATCAGGTTCGGTATCTAATAACATTCGTTCAGAATCAATGTATTCTGGTAATTCAGGGTGATAGTGACCAACAGACTTGGCTGCAACACTTGCACCGTTTTCTGTCTCATGAAACTTATCACCCGTTCTCAGTTCTCTACCTATCTGTTGCCCATGTAACAGATTACATATGTGGGATCCTGATCCGGTATCACATACCCAGGACGTAAAGGATACTGAGAAACAGTTCTGTGTAATGAACACACCCGAAGATGATGCATCATCATGCACTTTCTTCGTTTGGGCGGCACGGGAAATCTGGTATTCCCCAAATTCCTGCTCTATCTTATAACAATTATAAGTTTGGAGCGGGACCAACGTTCCCCAGCTCAGTATAACAAGCGGGTTCGGTCAATATATCCGTATTATTATCTTGATTAAGGCGTGATATGTTCGCTACCTGGAGAGAGAGAGAAGAAAACACTCAGCGTATGCTCATGTAAGATTAGATTGGTTATCTAATATATCTAATCAGGATGTCTCCCACTGTTTTAGTCAAATCTTCCTTCAAACCCTAAAAGGAAAGACTAGCCGGGATTAATTACACGCTACAAGTTCGCCAATCTTTCAGCCAGGCCAGTGTTAGTACTTTGAGGGAGGTCCCCCGTGCTTTCGCACGAACCTAATTAAAGTAAACCTCGTTTTCCCAGAGGCGTAACCCCGTTGACACCTTTCTAGACACCTACTTGATCGACTAATTGTAATGTATAAAACTCTCCCAGGAGTAACTTTTACTCTCAGCGGGTATCGGGATCCAACTATCTCATAGAAGGTATGCAATCTCATTGCAAATTTCAACACTTGAAATTCCAATAATATTTTACCCCTAGCGTCCTATGACCTTGACGAATGCCAAACCACCCATAGTCCGCTAGCCAAGTCCAACCCGTACATTTCTTGATTGAATTAAACCCACCCGCACGACCCTTGACGAATGCCAAACAACGCCGTACGAATACCCTAATCCAATCTGCATCATATGCATAAGCAGATAAATACTAGTTAGCAACCGCACACTACGCCTTGACGAATGCCAAACTACCGTAGCACGAATACTAACTAGTACTTATCTGAAATGACGGAGGGCTACGACAGGTTTTTAAGAAAACCTTTTGCGTAATGAACTTGATATCGTTGTAGAATCGAGTGATTTTAAATAGAGTGTTTTTGAGGCTTTTCTAGTTTTGCTAAAGGGGTCACTCCCGGTGAAGGGATCGTCGGCCCTTTCCTCATCGAATAAGGTGCAGGATATATCATATATACCGCTGTGCAAAGCAAGAACTATAGAAGCAATCAAAAGACAAACCGAGTTTGTAGCATCTTTCAGTTATTGCTAAAGGAGTCACTCCCGGTGAAGGGATCTCGGTCCTTTCCTTATCGAATAAGGTGCTGGATGTTCTACAAGGAACACCGCTATGCAAAGCAAGAACTAGAGCTACCAGTTTTTATAAACAAGTTTCTACAACATCTTAGGTTTCTTTTAGTTTCATTAATCTCATTAATGAAGTCTCATTTTATTATGCTTCACAAGCATCACAGTTGAAACGAAATCTGCAATATAACATATATCTCATATATATATAATATAAACATTCGTCTCAGGCAGTAATATGATCTCATCACAGAACATTGCAACAGAAGAACATATATGAAGTATTGGATATACTAGGACGTCCGTGTTTTCAATACGAGCCTGTATAAAACACGGATTCCACGGTCGCGATGAATAGCCAAACCCACATCCCTAGACCCCTACGAGAGCGGAAAGTAACACTACCAATTCTAGGGTTAGGAGACCCGGTCTCGACACCTCGAGATGGTCTCCCACTGGACCCTAGAACCCGGTTACTTGTGCTCCCCGCCTTGGGTCTACCTAATGCGGAAAAGTAAGTAATATACAACGGTGACATCTTCCGCTACCTGGAAGTGCCCCAATAAAAGAATATTACATACAAATGAATTTTACATGAATGAAAAAGAAAAAACTCTCATCTCACATAAAACCCCCGGCTATTCAAAACGCGACGATCCAATATAACATATCACAGCAACACATAATATCTCATATCATCAACGTAAGCAAGTATGCGTATCCCGATTGTCATTGATGTATAGCAACGAAGCCGGCGATACACCACATACTACGCTTACGGTCACAGAAAAGAAAGTGTAAAACTACAACAGTTGGAATCCGCAACCTCTTTAGACATCGCATGCCTAACCAAATGAATTCCTTAGACATCACATGCCTAACAATTATAAACCCCGCATTTTAGTCTCATTATCGAAAACTCTTTTCAATATCAAGTCGGGCAATTCAACAAGATTCCCGGACGTCCTGATCGAATGCTCGTCGCAAACTTTAGTAGACGGCCGCACCCCCAGATGCCGTCGACGAAGTGCACTAAGGCGGAACACCGCTGCCGCGAGCACCCGAACGGATGCTTTCGGCGACGGGGTTCTCCTACAGTCACTTGGTCGGGGCTATGGGGCGTAGCTGTCTATTAAGTTTACCCGGCGAGTATCCGCGTACACTACGTGATTGCGACGAACTTTTGATCACATCAAAATTCCGTAGCAACCGATCATCTGAGACTAAACTGCTATATTTATAATATTCAAATTAGTTATCTCATAACTACCTGTGGATTCCAAATATTGTATCACATTCCAGATAAATAGACAAAGTTAAACTTTCCGATCGAATCATCAAACACCCAAGATTTCCCCAATATATCTCAACACTTGAAATCAGTTTAAAAGCATCCATCACATGCCACAGTACCAATGGTCCAGCCGTAGAAGGGTCAAGCCAACGCCTCACATGTGGCACGCCGTACTGCCCCAAACCCTAACGTTCAAAAGGCAGTTCAAGACGGTCACATAATCGAGTTAAGGTTTGTTGTCTTCTAGAGGGTCCACCGCGTTACTTGCACGACTTAGAACATTCTTAAACTCGAGAAACAATCCAACTTTTGAAAAATTTTCCGACTGGGGAAAAAGTGAGTTATTGATATCCGTTCGAACTTTTTAACAGTTTCTAAAAATTATCCGGAACAACTAAACAAAGTTAAAACATCCGATCGAATCAATGATTCCCCAATACAACCCTTGAAAACTCAACACTTGAGTGGAATTAAAATATTCCCAGAAAAACCTAACAAGAAAGGGCCTAAAAATAATTACATGAAATTTCAGGGACTAAGTCCAAATTTTGGCCGCGGAACCGCCGTAAAACCCATGGTTTGGCCGCGGTTCCGCGCTCCAATTTTGGAATTAGAAGTCCGTACTTCACAGTAATTCTTAGTTTTTCCTGCTTGTTTTTCTGAGCATTTTTAATTCAGAAAATATCAACTTTTTGAAAAATGTATAGAGAGGGTTCCGTGTCGGGGTTTCGGCGTTCGATCGGACTTTAAACTTCGTCTAGACTTCGCCTAAAGCTCTAGCTTGGCTCTGATACCACTGTAGGGTTGCTAAGCACGTGCACAAGGGTCTACGAGGCATCAACCATGCCCGATTAAAAAATTAGCCGTGCCGAACAACCCGAATACGGATCTTTAAACTAGAGATTAGGCGAAAACTAGCATGTTAACAACTTTAACACTAAGTGAGAGGGATTACAACCTTTGTAGATCCGGTCATTCACTTCATATGCTCCGTGTTGTGGCCCCTTCGCTGCGATCATCGGGATCCGGACTCTCGAGTGGTTCAACGAAGAGAAAGATGCAACCTTTGCTTCCGATCTTCGATACTAAGATGATCTACCTTGAAGTTCCGTTAACACAAGCTAACACTCATGAAATGATGTGAACACCCTCATCTAAATGGCAAAGGAAGATGAGGATGATGAAGTAGGATTTTTGCTCTCTTTATTTATCTTTTTCTCATATTTGTTCATCACTTTGGAAAAATCTAGCAAGCTTTTTCATGAAAGAATGAAAGAAGAAGAAGAATAGTGATCCATTTCCTTTTGTGATGAATAATGAAAGGATTAATATGAAGAATAATGCAACCATGGTTGACTTAACCATTGTAGAGAATTAACCAAGGGTTAGGGTTTGGGTTGAGTTAAGAATGAGTCACGTGTAAATATCTTTTCCAAAACAAAAAGAAAACCTTCTAGAAACATCTAGAAAGCTTAACCCTAATCCAAACCCTAATCATGTTTAAACTCCACTAAACAAGTTGCATTAGTTATCATATCATGTTACAATATTATATATCACATATATAATATTTATTGTAACAAAATAAAATAATACAATTAACATATATCGCATATATATCAATGTATTACCCGAGTGAGAAAAAGAATCTTTAAGTGAGCTAATATTAGTTAATGCAATTTAATATATCATATATATTATTATACATTAAATTATCAAATCAACAGATGATCCGACAATCCGGCTATATTGCATATAACCGACTACTATTTATCCATACCGATTTATCGAATCAACACTTGATCCGATGACCCGGCTGATATCAAATATCGCGAGAATATAATACGGTATCTCATATCGCATTATCCTCGGTCCCGCACATATCACATATGTGACCCTACTCCGTTTTCCCTGAGCCAAGAAACCTCTGTGTAGGACTCTAAAGAATCGTCAATACGCCGGCAGTAGGTGATGATCATATCAAACACCCACAAGCTGCAAGCGGTCAGCTAAACGTAACAGCTACCCAGGTATTGAGCGCTCAGAAGATCAACAAGCAAGCCTGTACATTCTTTTGTGAATCCAAACAGTAACACTCCCGTACAGTCCGGTCTCGTCGTCTGATATGTTGCATATCTCGCCTAGAGGTGGTAAACGTCAGACCCTAGTAGCTTGATAAGTCGTGTCGATATGAGGTCTATAACAGTTCGAGAAACTACTGATAACACTTACCAGTAAATCTCAGCAACCCTTGCCAGGGATTTCCGGTTATAGCCAATCGAACACAGCACAACATCAACTCCCTATACCGGGAGAGACGAATCCCCTCCTATCGCTCATTGCCTCCATGTGATTCGGGACTGTACCCAAAAGCCACCTTTTTGCACGCCCTCTTGGACATGGTATGATGGAAATCAAAGCACGGTGGGAATCACACAAGACACTATGACGATCTCGGGTCAACAGACTACTCTGTACCAGTGTCACCGGAGAACTGCCATCTGACGTATGGTATAATACCATCTGGGTGTTCTCGGCCAGTCCGTCCAGTGTACCCAGTCTCCACTGAGCACCCGTACACCATCCTTAATGTTAAACACCGATGGATATGGGATCATCCATCGCCCATCATATGGGTCAAGATGCGTATACGCTAGTCTACTCTGGTGTATCGATGCCCTGTCTCGATACACCCTCGACTAGGAACAATTATAGGATGTACTCGCCGACTACCGTGGCCCCACTAGTATGATCTCATCATAGTCCCAGTAGTCGAGTACATATCCTAAGGGCTTTATCAACATGTAACATAGAGACAATCAGAGTACATGTTAAGATAAATACAACCAGATATCATACTATCATGTCGAGCAAGAAAGTCCTCCCTATATATGTCCTAGCATCCACTACAATATACATCGTATGTACAGTAATGGCCTCTAGGGCATACATACAACTAACACTTAACATATATGTGATATATGTTAATTGTTTTCTTTGCACACATAAATATATATGTGATATATATTGTTGTGTCATGCTAGGTTACACATGCAACATGTATGTATGAGACTTATACCATGCTAGGGTTTGTGTTATGGTTTATATTTATTTCAAGCAAATTCAAAATTGTGGAAATATTGTCATGGTTCAAAGCTTATAGAAGCTTGTAGGTTTCATTGACTTAGTCCACTCTTTTGTCTAGCTTAAGATATTTGTTAACCCAACCTTAACTCATAGCCATGGTTTAGTCTTTACATGGTTAGTGCATGACATACACTCACCATGGTTGCATTTCTAACCTCACTTGATTATTCTTTCATCACTTGCATCATCTTCTTCTTCCAAAAGAAAAGAGTTTTCTAGGGTTTGAAAAGGTGATGAAAAATTGTGAGAAAATTAAATCTAAAGTGAGCCCACTTCCTACTTCATCATCATTTACTATTAGCCATTTAGTTTAGGGTGTTTGCTTCACTAATCTCACCATCAGTCAAGAGATAGCATGAGCTAGTGTCTCCTCGACGTAGATCATCTTCGGCCTTGAAGGCTTCGATGCAAGCTTGTTCATTTCTTCATGGGAACCTTTCTAGAGTCCGAGGGTTCGTGATCGCAGCGAAGGGACTACTACACGGAGCTATTGAAGTGAAGGAACGGTCTACAAAGGTTGTATTCCTTGTTCACTTTAGTTGCAAAGTTTTTTTCATTCGTTTCGTCGGATTTTCTAGTAGCGATTCTAGGGTTAGGGTTTACTAGAACGGCAAAATTTTAAAATTGGCATAGACGATGCCTCCCGAAAACTTGCTGCCGCGCTAGACAAACCTGCAGTGGTATCAGAGCCATGCTAGAAAAATTCTACGATGTTTGTTAGATCACGAAACAGAAATGAATCTGAAAATTGAAACCCTTTAAACTAGTTTCTGTAGAATTTCATTTGAGCTCAAAAATTTTTTAAACAACTGCAGAATGTTGTATGTGATATAACATGAACACCATGCAAATTTGAGGCATTTCCACTGACTTTTGGTCGGCCACATTGGCCTCAAAACCGATCTCACTGGGTCTTTTGGGGAGTTTGGGCTTCAAATTTTTAGGGTGTTCCAGTCTCTGGGTTTTAGAGTTTCAGGTGTTGTTTGTTTTTGCTAAATTTTCATGTGATGTTAACTTTCTACAAAACCAACTCGGAGTATTTCGTAATCGTAATTCTAACATGTATTCGGATTATTTAGACGAAGTTAAAAAGTTTGAACGGATATCAATAACCCAATCTTTCACCGCTGGAAATTTTCCAAGAGTTGGATTTTTTCCGAGTTTAAAATTTTCAGAAAATCTTGCAAGCGATTCTGTGGACCCTCTATAAGAACGAAACCTTAACACGATTATGTGACCGTCAGAACCACCATCAAACCCTAGGGTTTGTGGTAGTTCATCCGTGCCACATGTGAGGCATTGGTTGACCCATCTACGGTTGGTTCATAGGTGTTGTGGCATGTTTCTGGGTACTTTTTGAACTCCGCTCAAGTGTTGAGCTTCACGGGAAATTTTGTGTGTTTGTTTATTCGATCAAAAAGTTTAACTTCGTCTAGCTATCTGTGATTGTGATACAATATTTGGAATCCACAAATGGTTACGTGATAACTAGTTTGAATTTTATAAATCTAGCAGTTTAGTCTCATTTGATCGGTTGCCACGGAATTTTGATGTGGATCAAAAGTCCGTCGCAATTACGTAATGTACGCGGATACTCGCCGGGTAACTTTACTAGATAGCCACGCCCCATAGCCCCGACCAAGTGACTGTAGGAGAACCCCGTCACCAAAAGCATCCGTTCGGGTGCTCGCGGCTGTGGTGTTCCGCCTTAGTGCACTTCGTCGACGGCACCGGGGGGTGCGGCCTTCTACTAAAGTTTCCGACGAGCATTCGATCAAGTTATCGGGAATCTTGTTGAATTACCCGACAGGTTGTTGGAAAGTGTTTTCAATATCGTGACTAAAATGCGGGGTTTATAATTTATAGGCATGAGATGTCTAAGGAATTCATTTGGTTGGGCATGAAATCCAAAGTATGTGATTCACTGGGTTTATGATGTCTAAGGTGGTTGCGGATTCCAACTGTTGTAGTATTTTACTTTCTTTTCTGCGACCGTAAGTGTAATATGCGGTGTATCGTCGGTTTCGTTGTTATACGTCAACGACAATTGGGATACGCATATTTACTTACGTTGATGACATGTGATGTTATGTGTTGCTGTGATATGTTATATTGGATCGTCGTGTTTTGAATAGCCGGGGTTTTTATGTGAGATGAGGGTTTTTATTTTCATTCATGTAAAATTGATTGTATGTAATATTCTTTTATTGGGGCACTTCCGGGTTGAGGATGATGTCATCATTGATGTATATTATTTACTTTTCCGCATTAGGATAGACCCAAGGCGGGGAGCACAAGTAACCAGGTTCTAGGGTCCAGTGGGAGACCATCGCGAGGAGTCGAGACCGGGTCTCCTAACTCTAGAATTGGTAGGGTTGCTTGCAGCTCTCGTAGGGGTCTAGGGATGTGGGTTTGGCTATTCATCACGACCGTGGAATCCGAGTTTTTACTGGCTTAAATAAAACACGGAATTCCTAATATATCCAATATTTCATATGTGATTTTTCTACTGCTGATATTCTGTGATGTGATCACTTGATATGTTCTGAGACGAATGCCTATATTATATATATGAGATATAATAAATATTGTTGCTTTCGTTTCTTCTGTGATGCTTGGGAAGCATATTTGATGGGACTTCAATAATGAGATTAATGAAAGAAAATGAAACCTAAAGATGTTGTAGAAACTTGTTTTAAAACTGGTAGCTCTAGTTCTTGCTTTGAATAGAGGTATTCCTTGTAGAATATCCAGCACCTTATTCGATAAGGAAAGAGCCGGGATCCCTTCACCAGGAGTGACCTCTTTAGCGAAACTGGCAGATGCTACAACCCACTCGGTTTGTCTTTTGATTTCTTCTATAGTTTTTGCTTTGCATAATGGTATTTGTGAAATATCCTGCACCTCATTTGATGAGGAAAGAGCCGAGATCCCTTCACCGGGAGTGACCTCTTTAGAGAAACTAGTAAAAGCCTAAAAAATACTCCTTTTCAAAATCACTCGATTCTACGACGATATCAAGTTCATTACGCAAAGGGTTTTCTTAAAAACCTGTTGTAGCCCTCCATCATTTCAGAAAAGTAGTATTTAGTATTCGTGCTGCGTTTGTTGACCTCTGTCAAGGCGTAGTGTGCGGTAGCTTGTTAGTGCTTTTCTGCTAGCATATGATGCGATTGGATTAGGGTAGTCGTACGACCTTGTTGACCTCTGTCAAGGGTCATGCGGGTGGATTTAATTCAATCAGGAAATGACGCTTTGAACTTGACTAGCAGCCTATGGTTTGTTGACCTCTGTCAAGGTCATAGGAGGCTTGGGGCAAAACATTATCAGGAATTTCAAGTGTTGAAATTTGCAATGAGATTGCATACCTTCTATGAGATAGTTGAATCCCGATATCCACTGCGAGTAAGAGTTACTCCTGGGAGAGTTTTACACATTACAATTAGCCGATCAAGTAGGTGTCTAGAAAGGTGTTAACGGGGTTACGCCCATGGGAAAACGAGGTTTATTTTAATTAGGTCCGTGCGAAAGCACGGGGAACCTCCCTCGAAGTACCGATACTGGCCTGGCCGAAAGATTGGCGAACTTGTAGAGTGTAATTAATCCCGGCTTGTCTTACCTTTTAGGGTTTGAAGGTAGATTTGACTAAAACAGTGGGAGCCATCCTGATTAGATAATATAATAACCAATCTAATCCTACAAGAGCGCACGCAGAGTGTTTTCTTCTCTCTCTCTCTCTCTCCCCTGGTAGCGACCATGTCACGCCTTAATCAAGATAATAATATGGATGCATTGACCGAACCTGCTTATTATACTGAGCTAGGGAACGTTGGTTCCGCTCTATCTTATAATTGTTATAAGTCCGAGCAGGAAATAGGGGAATATATGGATTCCCAGGCCACCAAATCGAAGAAAGTGCATGTTGATGCATATTCTTCAGGTGTCCTTATTACCGAGAACGGTTTTTCAGTATCCTCTACGTCCTGGGAATAAGATACCGGATCAGGATCCCGTATATGCAATATGTTACATGGGCTACAGATAGGTAGAGAACTGAGAATGGTGATATGTCTCTAAGAGTTAGAGAATGGTGCAATTGTTGCAGCCAAGTCAGTTGGCAGATATCACCTTGTATTAATACATTGATTCTGAACGAATGTTATTACATACCGAACCTGATATACAACATTACATCGGTTTCTTTAATGAGTTAAAGAATGATATAATTCTGTATTGGAGGATAATGTTGTGAACATTTTCCTGATTCTAGAGTTGATTCGATCAGGCACGTTATATAATAGCATATACGTTCTAAATCAAACCACAGTTCGCTCTAAGTCTCGCAACCACAAGTCTTTCTAAGTCGAACTACATACACAAATACTAGTTTTTGATTGATGGAGTTAACTAGATACAACAGGAATAATAAATACAATAGTGGTACGATCCAACATGTACCACCTACCAAAGCAAGTCACCCGAAAGCAAGCTGTGTGCCAACGATGCCGCTACCGATCCATGCGGTCAACCTGCAAGAACTGTAGCACAACGGGGGTGGGTTGCCAACTCGTGAGTAGAAAACATCATCAGGTAGAAATCGAATAAACAACGATTCCTAGGTCAACTATATCATAAAGGTAAAAATAAGATATCTAGGGTGACCGTATCTGCATATGTGCCAACAATATAATCGATGCCTATCTGCATGAGGCTAACATCTACGTGTCTGTCATTGACACAACAACATCATGCATGTAAAATCATGGAAGCATATGCATGAGAATATGAGGGTATAAATCAATGAGTGTCCATCAGTGACACATCAAATCATGGAACCTGAGTGTCCAACAACGACACTCGAAACATCATGAAACCCGTGTCCAGCATCGACACGTAAATCCTCATATATCGGGCTCCGTCAGTCGAGATCTGTAGGGTTCCTAGTCACACCCATGAGGTTCCACAACGCATCAACCATGCCAAATCAAATTTTCGTGTGCCTAACAACTCTATGCAAGATCTTTAACTAGAGGTAAGGCGAAACTACAAGCAAGCAAACTACTTTGCTACTAAGTGAATGGGAATACAACCTTTGTAGATCCGGATCTTCACTTTCAAAGCTCCGTGTTGACGTCCCTTCACTGCGATCATTGGGATCCCGAACCCTAACGTTTGTTTCATCGGAGAAAAGAGCGGGCAAGGTCGTTGACTTCGAGGCCGAAGATGATCTACGTCGGGGAGACTCAAACTCAAGCTATTCCTTCACTTGGTCAAGAACTTTGTGAAGAGAACACCCTATACAACATGGCAAGTGTTAGAGGATGAAGAAATAGGAAGTGGGTTCACTTTGGATTTGGATTTCTCACTCTAAATCTTCACTTAAAAATTTCAAGCAAGCTTTCTTCTTCTTGACGAAGAAGAAGAAGAAAGAAAAGAATGAATAATGAATAATCATAAAATGAATAATCAAGTGAACTCTATCATCTTGCAACCAAGGGTGAGTTTACCTTTGTAGAGAATAAACTAGAGTTTAGGTTGATGGTTTGGTCAAAGAACAAAACAAAATGGTTAGACTTTTTCAAAGATGCTATGAAGCTTCATGAAGCTTCAAGCCAAAACAAGAAAAGCCACCATTTAGTTTTACCAAAATAAATAAAAGAAAATAAAAACCTAACCATTAACCTAAACATGGTGTAAATCATACACCCACCCAAGTTTGCATGTATCATCAAACATGATACAAATTAGTGCACAAAAATATATCACATATACAACTTGTGCACATCAAGTGAGAAAATCAATCTTAAGTGAACCAATACTAGTTAATGTAAAATAATATATCAAATATATAATTATACATTAAATCATTAAATCAATACTTGATTTAATGATCCGGTCATACTTGCATATAACCGACTAATATCTAGTGTATCAATGTATCGAATCAACACTTGATTCGGGAACCCGGTTATATCTCATATAACCGTCCAATGATACAAATCATGAGAATAGAATATAGTATCACATACTGGTATTATTCTCGGTCCCGCACATATCTCATATGCGCTCCTATTTCGTTTCGCTTGAGCCAGGAAAACCCTGTGTAGGACTTTAAAGACTCGTCAATACGCCGGCAGTAGGTGATGATCATATCAAACACCCACAAGCTGCAAGCGGTCTGCTAAATGTAATAGCCACCCGGGTATTGAGCGATCAGAAGAACAACGAGCAAGCCTGCTCACACTCCTGTGAATCCAACCAGTAACACTTACCGCACAGTCCGGTCTGTTCGTCTGATATGTCGCATATCTCGCCTAGGGGTGGTAAACGTCAGACCCCAGTAGCTTGATAAGTCATGCCGATGTAAGGTCCATAACAAGCATGAAACTACTGATAACACTTACCAGTAAATCAGTGCAACCCTGGCCAGGGATTTCCAGTTATGGCTAGTCGAGCATAGCGCAACATCAACCCCCAATACCGGGAGAGACGAATCCCCTCCTATCGCTCATTGCCTCCATGTGAATCGGGACTGTACCCAAAAACCACCTGTTTGCACGACTCAGTAGAGCCGTGGTAGGGTGGAAATCAAAGCACAGTGGGAGACACACAAGGCTCTATGACGATCCCGGGTCAACAGACTAAGTTGTACCAGTGTCACCAGAGAACTGCCATCTGACATGAGGTATAATACCATCTGGGAGTTCTCGGCGAGTCCGTTCAGTGTACCCAGTCACCACTGAGCACCCGCATACCATCTCTGATGTCAAACACCAATGGATATGGGATCATCTATCGCCCATCACATGGGTCGAGAAGATATATGCTAGTCTACTCTGGAATATCGATGCCCCGTCTCGATATTCCCACGACTAGGAACATTGAAGGATGACTCATGGACTACCCAGGGCCCACTAGTATGATCTACACCATAGTCCTGGAAGTCATGCACACAACCTAAGGGCTTTATCAACATGTAATAGAGAGACTGCAAGTATACATGTTAAGATAAAGAGCAACCAGATAGCGTGCTATCATGTCGAGCAAGAAAGTCCTACCTATATATGTCCCAGCATCCACTATAATATACATCTCATGTACAGTAATGGCCTCTAGGGCATACATATTACTAACAATCTCCCACTTGCACTAGGGCCATCTGTAGCAGTGGTTGCAGTATCTCATACTCAACCATCCCATATAAGTCTCTCTCTGGGAAAAGGCCTTTGTGAGTGGATCCGCCGTGTTGTCCTATGAGTCTACTCTCCTAACCTCGATCACCCTGGAGATCAACTATCTCCATGATCAGGTGATGCTGCCTCATAATTTGTCTGGGTCACTAATGGGATCGGGGTTCTTGGGCCAAAGCCACACTTCCATTGTCACACAATGGTAGGAACCTAGTTCATCTCATGAACTAATATACACCCAAACTTCCTCTTTGGTAGTATCTTTAATAGCGATGTTACCAGCCTTTATGTTCTAGTTTGTCACGGTATCTAGCTTGGAACTCTTCCAACATACCGTCCCTCCACTAAGGTTAAATACAATGCCTGTGACTGACATTCAGTCGTCCTTACCACCCTGGAACTTTTCCAGTGATTCTCCCCAGGATCGATTGATACCATCTCACTACAACTAGTGAGAATCCTAACATCCATTTAGATCTATCGCATAGATTTAAAACCTAGGATTTAGGAGGTATCACTTAGATTCTATATGGAGAATCCTTGTGATAAGAGGAGATTGACCGATCGTAGCAAAGGAAACTCTTTTCCTATCAAGAGTATGTTGTCCACGTACAATACGAGGACGACCACCTTAATCTCTACTACCCTTTTGTATATACAAGGTTCATCTACCATTTTGATGAAGTCAAACTCTTAGACTACGACATCAAAACAGACGTTCCAACTCCGCGATGCCTGCATTGTTCTGTAAAGCAACTTGCACACGTTTCCGCTGCTCCCACTGTTTACGAAGCCCTCTGGCTATGTACTTATAGACGTTCTCTTCTAAATCAGTATTTAGAAAAATAGTCATAACACCCAACCACCAGATATCGTAGTCATGGTATGTAGCAATGTTAAGTAGGATCTGGATGGACTTAAGCATAGCCACTGGAAAAGGTTTCATCATTATCCACGCCTGGTCGATGACAAAAACCTTTAACTAGTCTAGCTTTGAAAGTCCCAACCTTTCCATCTACACCAAGTAATCTTCTCAAGATTTACTTGCTCCTGATGGGGATTTAACCCTTTAGATACAGCATCCAAAGTCCATAGTTTGTTGGTGTACATGGATTCCATCTCAGATCGCTAAGCATCCAGCCATTCTTACAGAGTCCCCACTCTTGATGGCCTGCTCGAAACTAGTTAGGTCATCATCTCATGATGCAATCCTCGCTCTCAGTGTCATCGAGAAACCGAAGTATCTCTCAGGCGGATGAGGAACCCTGCTAGATCGGCGGAGAAGCTGAGGTTTGTCGGAGACTATTGAATCCTTTGGTTCTATCAAATCATCAGCTGTAGTTTTTATAGCTGGAAATCCTTCCAGCTCTATAGAACTGACCTTGCCTCGATCTTGTCCGGATTTTGCTTTTGACATAGGCCGGACAATCCCAAATCTTAATTAACTTAAGAGATGGGCTCTTCCCATACCATATCTCATATGGAGTGGTAGGCATTGATTTGATTGGAATCTAATTCAATAGGTATGCAGCTTCTCAAGTGCACAACCCCCAAAAAGAAATAGGTAACTCAGTAGTACTCATCATAGAGCGCACCATATCATATATGGTGTGATTGCTCCGCCCCGATACACCGTTGTGCTGTGGTGTATTCAGAGGAGTAACACAGAGAGAGAATCTCATTCTCCTTTAGAATAGGCCAAGAATTTCATGCACAAGTATTCTCCTCCCTGATCTCATCATAGGACATAATACTTATACCTATATTGGTTCTCTACTTCTAACTTATATTCATTGAATTTCTCAAAAGCTTCAGACATGTGTTTCAACAGGAACATGTGTCCGAATCTTGAGAGATCATCAGTGAATGTAAGGAAGTACAAAGAACCAGTCTTGGCTTTTGTAGACTGGGGACCTATATACATCACTATGTATCAGTCCCAAGAGTTCACTAACTCTTTCTCTGTTTCAAGTAAACAGAGCTATGGTCATCTTATCTTTGTGACATGACTGGCAAGTTTCATAAGATGTAAATTTAAACTGATTTAAATATGCATCTAAATGTAACTTAGCTAGTCGGGTCGCACTGATATGACCTAGTCTACAATGCCTCAAGAAGAATTCGTTCATTTCTGAACTCTTCCTCTCGTGTGTGTTCTGTATACTAAGAACTATAGTTTGATTTAGAACGTCAATGCTTTTAGATAACGTGCCTGAACCGATCAACTATTGATATAGGAAATGTTTAAAACATTGTCCAACAATATAAAATTATATCCTTCTTTAGTAAATAAAGAGACTGATATGATGTTGTATATCAGGTTCGGTATCTAATAACATTTGTTCAGAATCAATGTATTTGGAAATACAGGGTGATAGTGACCAACAGACTTGGCTGCAACACTTGCACCGTTTTCTGTCTCATGAAACTTATCACCCGTTCTCGATTCTCTACCTTTCTGTGGCCCTATGTAACAGATTACATATCTGGGATCCTGATCCGGTATCAAATACCCAGGACGCAGAGGATACTGAGAAACAGTTCTTTGTAATGAACACACCAGAAGAAGATGCATCATACTGCACTTTCTTCGTTTGGGCGGCACGGGAATTCTGGTATTCCCCTAATTCCTGCTCGGTCTTATAACAATTATAAGTTGGAGCGGGACCAACGTTCCCCCAACTCAGTATAACAAGCGGGTTCGGTCAATACATCCATATTATTATCTTGATTAAGACGTGACATGGTCGCTACCTGGAGAGAGAGAGAAGAAAACACTCTGCGTGCGCTCTTGCAAGATTAGATTGGCTATATATTTTATCTAATCAGGATGGCTCGCACTGTTTTTATCAAATCTTCCTTCAAACCCTAAAAGGAAAGTACCGGCACTGGCCTGGCTGAAAGATTGGCGAACTTGTAGAGTGTAATTAATCCCGGAGGGAGGTTCCCCGTGCTTTCGCACGGACCTAATTAAAGTAAACCTCGTTTTCCCAGGGGCGTAACCCCGTTGACACCTTTCTAGACACCTACTTGATCGGCTAATTGTAAAGTGCAAAACTCTCCCAGGAGTAACAATTACTCGCAGTGGGTTATCGGGATCCAACTATCATATAGAAGGTATGCAATCTCATTGCAAATTTCAACACTTGAAACTCCCGATAAAGGTTTTTACCCCTAGTACTTATGGCCTTAACTATGGTCAACAAATTATAAGCACTAGTCAAGTTCTACCCGTCATTTCGTGATTAATTAGACCCACCCACATTACCCTTAACTAAGGTCAACAAAGTCACGCGACTGTCCTAACTAATCGCATCATATGCGGTGTAGGAAGATATCACTTAGCTACCGTACACTGTGCCTTGACTATGGTCAACAAACACAGCACGAATACTAAGTACTCTACTTCCTAAAATGACGGAGGGTTGCAGATGGTTTTTAGTAAAACCTTTAACGCTTTGAACTTGATCTCGCTGCAGAATCAAATGGTTTTTAAATGGAGTGTTTTTTAGGCTTTTGCTAGTTTCGCTAAAGAGGTCACTCCCGGTGAAGGGATCTCGGCTCTTTCCTCATCGAATGAGGTGCAGGATATTCACAATACCACTATGCAAAGCAAGAACTAGAAAAGCAATCAAAAGACAAACCGAAGGTTGTAGCATATGCTAGTTATTGCTAAAGAGGTCACTCCCGGTGAAGGGATCGTCGGCTCTTTCCTTATCGGATAAGGTGCTGGATGTTCTACAAAGAACACCGCTATGCAAAGCAACAACTAGAGCTACCTGATTTTTTGAAATTCGATTCCACGACATCTTTTAGGTTTATTTTCTTTCATTAATCTCATTAATGAATGTCTCATCATTTAAGTCCACCTAAATATCACAGATAAATATAACGTACGCTTATGCCATCCGCATTCGCCTCGATGTCCCGTCTGCACCGTTAGGTTAGGTAACTAACGGCAGAGCGGGGAAGGGCTAGCACGGGTTTAAAACATAAGCAACGTCTATATAATATATCATATATACTATATACAATATCTATCTGAACAAATCATATGATCACATCACAGATAACGCAGCAGAAAATATCATATGAAATATTGGATATACTAGGACGTCCGTGTTTTATTTTGAGCCAGTATAAAACACGGATTCCACGGTCGTGATGAATAGCCAATCCCACACCCCTAGACCCCTACGAGAGCGGCAAGCAACCCTACCAATTCTAGAGTTAGGAGACCCGGACTCGACTCCTCGAGATGGTCTCCCACTGGACCCTAGAACCCGGTTACTTGTGCTCCCCGCCTTGGGTCTATCCTAATGCGGAAAAGTAAATAATATACAACGGTGACATCATCCTCAACCCGGAAGTGCCCCAATAAAAGAATATTACATACAAGTTTTTTACATGAATGAAAAATGAAAAAACACTCATCTCACATAAAAAACCCCGGCTATTCAAACACGGCGATCCAATATAACATATCCAGCAACACATAACATCGCATGTCATCAACGTAAGTAAATATGCCCATCCCAATTTTCGTTGACATATAGCAACGAAACCGGCGATATCACATATTACACTTACGGTCGTAGAAAAGAAAGTGTAAAACTACAACAGTTGGAATTCGCAACCTCTTTAGACATCGCATGCCTAATCAATGAATTCCTTAGACATCGCATGCCTAACAATTATAAACCCCGTATTTTAGTCTCATTATCGAAAACACTTTTCAATATCAAGTCGGGAAATTCAACAAGATTCCCGACATCCTGAACGAATGCTCGTCGCAAACTTTAGTAGACGGCCGCACCCCCGATACCGTCGACAATGTGCACTGAGGCGGAACACCGCTGCCGCGAGCACCCGAACGGATGCTTTCGGCGACGGGGTTCTCATACAGTCACTTGGTCGGGGTTATGGGGCGTGGCTATCTATTAAGTTTACCGGCGAGTATCCGCGTACGCTATGTGATTGCGATAGACTTTTGATCACATCAAAATCCCGTGGCAACCGATCAAGTAAGAATAAACTGCTAGATTTATAACATTCAAATCAGTTATCTCATAACTACTTGTGGATTCCAATTATTGTATCACATTCCAGATAAATAGACAATGTTAAACTTTTCGATCGAACAATCAAACACCCAAGTTTTCCCAAAAAGCTCAACACATGAAATAAGTTTTAAAACATCCACTTCATGCCACAGTACCAACGATCCAGCCGTAGAAGGGTCAAGCCAACGCCTCACATGTGGCATGCCTACTGCCCCAAACCCTAAGGTTCAAAGGGCAGTTCAAGACGGTCACATAATCGAGTTAAGGTTTGTTGTCTTCTAGAGAGTCCATCGCGTTACTTGCACTACTTAGACGTTCTTAAACTACGGAAAAATCCGACACTTGGAAATTTTCCGGCAGGGGAAAAAGTGGGTTATTTATATTCGGTCGAACTTTTTAACACGTTCTAAAATTACCCGGAAAAACATAAACAAAGTTAAAAAATCCGATCGAAACATCGAGTCCCCAAAACAACCCAGAAAACTCATCTGTTGAGTATAGATTAAAAATTCCCAGAAAACAGAGGAAACTGCTACGGGCATTACTGTAGAAAATAAAGCGCATAATCATCACATACGGCCGCGGAACCGCCGCAAGAAGTAGGGTACGGCCACAGTTCCGCGGCACTACTGTAGAGTTAGCTTGTCGTTTTCTGCAGTTTGCCTTAGAATTTCCTGCTCTATTTTCTGAGCATTTTTAATTCACAAAAATACACTGTTTTCAAAAATGTACAGAGAAGGGTTTTGTTTAGGGTTTCGGGGTTCGATCGGGTTTCTAACTTCGTCTACACTTCGCCTAAAGCTCTAGCTAGGCTCTGATACCACTGTAGGGTTCCTAGGCACACCCATGCGGTTCCACAACGCATCAACCATGCCAAAATCAAATTTTTGTGTGCCTAACAACTCTATGCAAGATCGTTAACTAGAGGTAAGGCGAAACTACAAGCAAGCAAACTACTTTGCTACTAAGTGAATGGGAATACAACCTTTGTAGATCCGGTCCTTCACTTCCAAAGCTCCGTGTTGACGTCCCTTCGCTACGATCATCGGGATCCCGAACCCTAGCGTTGGTTTCATAGGAGAAAAGAGCGGGCTAGGTCGTTGACTTCGAGGCCGAAGATGATCTACGTCGGGGAGACTCAAACTCAAGCTATTCCTTCACTTGGTCAAGAACTTTGTGAAGAGAACACCCTATACAACATGGCAAGTGGTAGAGGATGAACAAATAGGATGTGAGTTCACTTTGGATTTGGATTTCTCACTCTTAATCTTCACTTAAAAATTTCAAGAAAGCTTTCTTCTTCTTGAAGAAGAAGAAGAAGAAAGAAAAGAATGAATAATGAATAATCATAAAATGAATAATCAAGTGAAGTCTATCATCTTGCAACCATGGGTGAGTTAACTTTTGTAGAGAATAAACTTGAGTTTAGGTTGATGGTTAGGTCAAAGAACAAAACAAAATGGTTAGACTTTTTCAAAGATGCTATGAAACTTCATGAAGCTTCAAGCCAAAACAAGAAAAGCCACCATTTAGTTTTACCAAAATAAATAAAAGAAAATAAAACCCTAACCATTAACCTAAACATGGTGTAAATCTTACACCGACCCAAGTTTGCATGTATCATCAAACATGATACAAACTAGTGCACAAAAATATATCACATATACAACTTGTGCACATCAAGTGAGAAAATCAATTTTAAGTGAACCAATACTAGTTAATGTAAAGTAATATATCAAATATATAATTATACATTAAATCATTAAATCAATACTTGATTTAATGATCCGGACATACTTGCATATAACCGTCTAATATCTAGTGTATCAATGTATCGAATCAACACTTGATTTAGTAACCCGGATATATCTCATATAACCGTCCAATGATACAAATAGCGAGAATAGAATACAGTATCACATACTGGTATTATTCCCGGTCCCGCACATATCTCATATGTGCTCCTATTTCGCTTCGCTTGAGCCCGGAAACCACTGTGTAGGACTCTAAAGACTCGTCAATACGCCGGCAGTAGGTGATGATTATATCAAACACCCACAAGTCGCAAGCGGTCTGCGAAACGTAACGGCCACCCGGGTATTGAGCGATCAGAAGATCAACGAGCAATCCTGCTCACACTCCTGTGAATCCAACCAGTAACACTTACCGCACAGTCCGGTCTGTTCGTCTGATATGTCGCATATCTCGCCTAGGGGTGGTAAACGTCAGACCCCGGTTGCTTGATAAGTCAAGCCGATATAAGGTCCATAACAAGCATGAAACTACTGATAACACTTTCCAGTAAATCAGTGCAACCCTGGCCATGGATTTCCAATTATGGCCAGTCGAGCATAGCGCAACATCAACCCCCAATACCGGGAGAGACGAATCCCCTCCTATCGCTCATTGCCTCCATGTGAATCGGGACTGTACCCAAAAACCACCTGTTTGCACGACTCAGTAGAGCCGTGGTAGGGTGGAAATCAAAGCACAGTGGGAGACACACAAGGCTCTATGATGATCTCGGGTCAACAGACTAAGCTGTACCAGTGTCACCAGAGAACTGCCATCTGATGTGAGGTATAATACCATCTGGGAGTTCTCGGCGAGTCCGTTCAGTGTACCCAGTCACCACTGAGCACCCTCATACCATCTCTGATGTCAAACACCAATGGATATGGGATCATCCATCGCCCATCACATGGGTCGAGAAGATATACGCTAGTCTACTCTGGAATATCGATGCCCCGTCTCGATATTCCCACGATTAGGAACATTGAAGGATGTACTCATGGACTACCCAGGGCCCACTAGTATGATCTACATCATAGTCCTGAAAGTCAAGCACACATCCTAAGGGCTTTATCAACATGTAATAGAGAGACTGTAAGTATACATGTTAAGATAAAGAGCAACCAGATAGCGTACTATCATGTCGAGCTAGAAAGTCCTACCTATATATGTCCCAGCATCCACTACAATATACATCTCATGTACAGTAATGGCCTCTAGGGCATACATATAACTAACAGGATCGGCCCAAGGGCTCCGTCTGTCCGGATCGGCCCTCGGGCTCCGGCAGAACGGATTGGCCCATATCCATCTCTCGACTCCGGTCGGTATCCTCCGGATAACCGCCAGGTCCAACCAATCACCGGTAGGTAGTAGTCCCTCTGCCAGGATCATCGTCTATTGCACAACCATCCATTCTTGCCCCGAGGTACCATACCGGGTCCACCATGAACCCGCAAACGGATCATCCAACTCCTCGAATCGGGTTTCACATATCACACGTCTCAGAACCGAGAAAACGCATGGTGGACGCACTGAAATATCATATCAAGAGAAACCGGGTTTTTAAAACAATACATACTTTCTTTTGAAATAACCATGGTTCTCAAATCCAGAAATCTCATGAAAACAGCATATCTCAATGCGTATAATCGTAAAGCATGATGTATGCGACATATAACAGAATGTAAGCATATCCGTATATCATGCAACATGGAGCATGGGCATATCATCATAATGTGAGCATAGCATGATGTAGAAATTCTACTGTGTGAGTGAAATAGAAATTATCGATGATGAAGTGTGTGAGCCGGCCAATCTGTGTAACTGTAACATATGCATCATCGATAATGGTGTAGGTGTACTAGCACATGTATATGTAATGCAATGAGAATGACATGAACGTGGCATAAGGTACATCGTACTCGAAATGCTAACAGGTATACGTATCTACCGTATAACCGAGTCGGTGAATCAATCCATCGGCATCCAGCCTCACAACATCACGTACGGTATAATCCATCGTACGGCATCCTCTAGTCAAGGGTATGGATCAATCATCATAAAACTCATCACGTACGGTAAATCATCGTACGACGGCATTAAACCATTAGGGATCCTATCAACCTATATGACAATGAGGGTACGGACCTAACGTCTCGTACGGCATACCACTCATGATTCACAATATTATATATATCTATATGCCTATATCCCAGGTCACATCTATAACAATCTCATATCAGGGAACCGGCAAAGGTAGCAATCATCTCTTATCGACTCGCATCCGTATACCGACATATCAATCAAGTCATCATATCACATCGTATATTCTTTTCATCACATTAAGTCATCATACATCAAGTCAATTTTATATATACATTCTACCTTATTAATCTCATGTCATGTTATTCTAAATCTCCTACTGATTCTCGCGCACTACCTATCTATATATCGTGATTCACGTTCACTTATCATATCCTTATATATCGGTTCGAGACATCATTTCGATCATATTATGTCAAAAAGTCATTGTTAGTGTATATGCCCTAGAGGCCATTACTGTATCATACTAGCTTGTATATTACTTGATGGAAGCTTGGGATATTCACAGTTGTATAGACAATCTTTCTCAAAATGGTAGTATGCTACTTGGTTTGTCTCTACTTCAATATGTGCATGTGTTTCTTTTAGCATATCGCTTATATACATATTAGTAGAGCCCTTAGGATCTTTGCTTGATTACCAGCGTTGTGATGGCGCTCACACTCGTGGGGGCTGGGTAATCCATAAGCACATCCTTATACAGGTCCCTAGTCATTGGACTATCGAGACAGGGCATCGATACTCCGGAGTAGACTAGCGTATGCGCTTCTCATCCCAGCGGGGGAGACGGTCTGTCCCACAGCCGTCAGTACGTCGTACTTGAGATAGTATGCGGGTGCTCGTTAGGTTACGAGTACACTGGACAGGACTCGTCGGGAACTGTTGGTTGGTATTATACCTATCGTCAGTTATCAGTTCCCAGGTGACATGAGTACAGCTTAGTCCGCCGACTTGACACTGTCACTTTACCTCGAGTGTGTTCCCACTATACTTAGATTACTACCCTATCACGGCTCAAAAGAGTCGTGCAAACAGGTAGTAGTTGGGTGCAGTCCCGAAGCACTTGGAGGCAGTGACGGTTAGACAGGATTCGTCTCTCCCGGTATTAGGGGTTGACATCGCGCTGTGTCTAAGAGAGCCATTACACAAGTAGTCCCTGGCCAGGGCAAGCGAGATATACTGGTAGGTTTCCAGTGTTATCTCAGGGTGTTCTGGGCTACACTCCGACACGACTTGTACCGCTATTAGGGGACTGATGTTCACCGCCCCCCTAGGCCCGCCATGCGATGTATCAGACGAACAGACCGGACTGTACGGAGATTGTCACATACAGGCTCAGTAGGAGTTCGGATGGGTTTACCTCATCGGCCTTCTTATCGACATCTACCTGGGGACCGCTACGTACAGCTAGTGCCGCTTGCGGTCTGTGGTTAAACCCACTGCCAGCGTAGTGTCGAGTCTTTAGAGTCCCACACAGAGAGTTTCCCTGCACTGAGCGAAACATGTAGAGGCCGTATGGTTTTACGGCAGGGCTACGATCACTTACGTTCACTTGTGTGCGTATGCTGTTCGGGCAGGCAATACTAGTGGGCTTTGGTTTAAGCCAGATCCTAGTATTGCACAGATGGATTTTATTTGTCTTCTGTGCATTCGCATTCTACGGAATGCGGATGCGGGTGTGTATGCACAGTTTTGAGGAGTGATGAAGGAGGTGGTGCCCCATTAGGGTTTTGGCAGTTGGTTCGGCCAAAACCGTAATGTGGCACACTCATTAGGGTTTTGACAATTCGTTTGGTCAAAACCGTTATGAGTGGGAGACATTGTTTACTAATCCTTTTAGTGATAGATTATTGATGGCTAATTGCATTGACCATTTGACCACTTAGACCCCTCTTGACTTTGTTGACCCGTTGACCGTGTTGACCATTGACCTTCAAGAGGGATCTACACTCTTCTTTTATTTTCTTTATAATTCTTGAGTTATGATAATGGTCAATTCAATATGCCATCAACTTTATCATAATAGGATTAGTAATGATGAGATTAGTGTATTATTGCAACCATGGTTCATTTCATTTGGCTTAATCCTTTTTCATTATTCTCTTCTCATTCTCTCTCATGAAGTGAGAAGAAAAAGAAAAGCTCCATGGTTGCAAACTTTCTCCTTCTTCTTCCTCCTCTTGATCTCTTCTTTTGATCTCATGTGTTGAGAGAAAAAGAATCCACATAGACAAACACATCCATCTTTCTCTTCGACACAACCTAAGGCATTTAGATTAGCAATCTCTTTGCCCTAGTTGCCTTGGCATGAGGCGAAGCTTAGTGTACAACTCTCGGGTGGATCGTCTTCGACTCAAGAAGGTCGCGGAGGTGCCCAAGGTCCGTATCGACGCTTGGAGCTTGGATGGACGAGTGGGACAGCGGGATGAAGACCCGAAGGACCGGTTCCGTGAGGTATACTTTCTACAACATAGTAGCTAAAACCTCTTAGTGTTTACTAGTTTCTAGTTTAGCAAAGATCCGACTTTTAGTCCATGTTGCCTTGCGCCAAAATCATTGTTTTTCGCCGTTTCCGCCTTCCCGTAAGAACCGGGGTGAGCAACATGGACTTACAGTGGTATCAGAGCCTAGCTAAACATAAACTATTAAGTTAGCAAAGTGTTAAGAACATCGATCAGAAAAAAGTCACAAAACACATCCACAAAACCTCAAGTTTCTGTCGATTTTTATACTGTTCAAAAAGTGTTTTAAAATATATGAAAAATCGTCTCAGGGTTTTGTGAAAACACTGCAGAAAAACGATCCAGTGATTCGATCAAACGACCGTGGTTCCGCGGCAATGACATGCTCATTGCCGCGGTTCCGCCTCCGCGGATCGGGTTTTGTGCAGTGTTTTAGTTTGGATGTTTTGGGATTTTTAATACATGTTTTTTCTACCCAGATTTTCCAGAGAGTAAATTAACTTTTCGGGTGGTTAAAAATCCGTATTTTGATCGATATTCCGTACTCTTTGGCTAATGAATATTATCTGTGATGTGATATATGTATTGAACGTCCGCTAATCGCTATACGTCGATTAGTGGGGGTTATACATACCTCTGATCTGTAATGTTGATGGTTTGTGTATATGAACTCGGTGGATTGTCGCGGATGAATAGCCGGGAATGGGTGTGAGATGAGAGTTTCTTTTTCTTTCATTCATTGTAAAATATGTAAATTGATGTAATATTATTTGTATGGCCGCACAACCGGGTCGGGGTTGTAGCCGTCATTGTATAATTTCTTTTTACTGTTTTTGCTCCTAGGATAGACCCAAGGTGGGGTGCACAAACTACCGGGTATCTCGAAGTGCCGAGTGGCCTACTCACGGTGTTGAGGGAGGTTGCTTCGCTTCAGGTACTTGGCGGGTAGTTTGCCGCACCCGTAGGGGTCTAGGGTGGGGTTTGGCTATTCATCGCGACCGTGTAATCCGTTTTTCGTTGCTGGCTCGAACGAATCGCGGATTCCTAGTATATCCAAAGTGTTCATCTGTGATCTGTAATGTCTATCATTGCTATATATTTATATATGATAACTATTTAGGCGTTGCTTATGTTTTACAGCCGCGCTAGCCCAGCCCCCGCTCTGTCGTTAGTTAAGTAACCTAACGGGTGATGACGGGGCCCCGTGGCGAATGCGAATGGCATAAGCGTACATCAGATTTTGGTTGTTTTCTGCAATGGTAGGATTAAATGATGGGACGCATTAAAAGAACTAATGCAAGAAAATAAACCACGTAAAAGTTGTTGGAACACTTTCAAAACCACTCGGTTCTTTTCAAAAACCAGCATTTTAAACGCGGAGCTTGAACCACTCCTTTTAAAAGCTATCTCGTTCCATCGACTATATCAAGTTCACTACGTTCACGGTTTCGCCAAAACCATTCGTAGCCCTCCGTCATCTCGGTTAAATATTCAGTAGTATTCAAGCTATGTATTTTGACCTTCGCCAAGGCATAGTGATTGGTAGCTGCTGAATATTTATCTGTAGCATAGATAGATGCGTTGGTTTGGGACAGTCGTACTACTATTTTGGCCTTCGTCAAGGGTATGTACGGGTAGGTTCAAATTAACCTGGACGATGACGGGTTGAACTTGACATGTGACTTATGATATGTTGGCCTTCGTCAAGGTCATAAGAGCATGGGGCAAAAATCCACATCGGGAGTTTCATAAGTACTGAAACTTGCTAGCGCTGCATACCATTTGGAGTGTGATGATTCTGGTAGGATTCCTTCGGTTTTATCACGCGATGATATTTGGATCCCGATCCTACTGTGAGTATATGCTACTCCTCGGGAAATCTCTCACTTAACGATCAATGATATAAACCTAGTAGGTGTCTAGAAAGGTGTTAGCGGGGCTACGCCCACAGGGAAAAGAGGTTACTTAATTAAGGAACTTCGCGAAAGCGTTGGAAAACCTCTCTCGAAGTACCGACTTTGGCCTGGCTGAACGGTTAAGCAAGTATTGTACGGTGAGATAGATCCTGACTAGTTCTTCCTTTATGGTTTGAGGAGGGATTCGAGAGACAGTGGGAGCCATCCAGTTTAGATAAATTAAAAACCAATCTAAACTTGCAAGAGCATCATGCTAAGTGTTTTCTTCTCTCTCTCTTAATTGCAGCGACCCAGTGACCGCACCTAGGTTACATCTAGATAATAAAATGACTGAATCTGACTGTTATGACTGGCAAAGGTCTGTCCAGATGTCCATTGCCCAGGACAAGCTGGAACACCTCTTGACTGATCCAACCCCTGCCGTCTCAGGTCCAGTTTCCCCTATCACGGATATTGATATCCGTAGGACATCGGAAGAAGACTGTGCGAAAGCCAAGTGCCTTGTGTTAGCCTCAGTTGATGGTATATACCAGAGGCAGCACGAGAAGATGGACTCAGCTTCTATCTTCCTCCATAACAAAGTTTTATATGGAGAGCAATCTCGTATCGCAAGATATGAGACCTCGAACGAATTGCTTCCAACGAGGTTAGCTATCGGGTCATCTGTAGGGGGCAACGTCGTTACAGAGACCAGCTATTTTGAGCTCTCGGACCTGAAGACCACGTTGAAGAACGGGTCAGATGCTGACTCAGTTCAACAGTCTCTACTTACTACCCTAAAAGAAACTAGGGAAGTAGAAAGAAAGGGAAGGGCAGAAGTTTCAAGAACAGATGTAGTAAAAGAGGGATGTTCCTATTGTTACGGGAATGAACATAGGCAGAAGGATTGCAGGGCTTGTAAAGCCAGTAGCCAGAATTCGAAGCATGTTGTGGCTTCGGCTTCGGGTGTGTTTGTGATAGAGTACTGTATGTCAGTTAACCCTACTTCCTGGGTATTGGATACCGGATCAGGATCTCATATCTGTAATTCGTTACAGGCTTTGAGAAACCGTAGGGTTATCAGGAAAGGTGATATGACTCTCAGGGTTGCTAACGGAATGAGCATGTATGCTGAATCCATAGGGGAATATCATCTAGGACTGACAACTGGGCAGATATTGATTCTGCGTGACTATTTTTATGTACCAGGTGCGACTTGTAACATCATATCTGTATCCTTACTTTCTAAGGAAGGATATGATTTTACTTTTGTAAGCGATGTAGTAAACATCCACCTAAATCAAGTACTGATTGGGTTAGGTACATTGAAATACGGTATATACGTTTTGAATCAAGCTCAGGTCTTCAGTGTCCAGAACATACTTAAAAGAATGTATCCGGAATTAAATCAGGCTTTCTTATGGCATTGTAGACTGGGTCACATTAATGAGATACGGTTGACAAAGTTACATAAAGAAGGATACTTGGATCCGTTTGAGTACCAGTCTTATGCCACTTGTGAATCTTGTCTCATGGGAAAGATGACAAAGACTCCGTTCACTGGACACGGAGAAAGAGCAAGTGATCTCTTGGGACTCATACATAGTGATGTGTGTGGTCCAATGTCTACACATGCGCGAAGTGGTTATTCATACTTCATTACTTTCACAGATGATTTCTCTGGGTATGGGCATGTCTTCTTGATGAAGCACAAATCCGAGGCCTTTGAGAAATTTCAGGAATACAAGAATGAAGTTGAAAAACAAACAGGCAAAAGTATCAAGACACTGAGATCTGATCGAGGTGGTGAATACTTGGTGCCGAGTTTCTGGGCTACTTAAAAGAGAATGGAATTCTCTCTCAGCTTACTTCTCCATACACACCACAACACAACGGTGTATCGGAAAGGCGGAATCGAACCCTATTGGATATGGTTCGATCCATGATGAGTAAGGCTGAGTTGCCGCGATCCTTCTGAGGTTATGCACTAGAATCAGCTACATATCTTTTAAACAAGGTTCCCTCCAAGACTGTGCCTACCACACCATATCAGATGTAGTGTGGGAAGAAACCCTGTCTTAAGTATTTGAAGATATGGGGATGTCCAGCTTTTGTAAAAAAGCAGCATGCGGACAAGCTCGAGGCACACTCAGTACTGTGTAAGTTTTTGGGATACCCAAAGAACTCCAGGGGGTATTTTTTCTATTACGCAGAGGAACAAAAGGTTTTTGTTTCTCGTCATGCCCACTTTCTGGAACATCAGTTTTTAGAAAAAGAAGCAAGTGGGGGCGTAGTAGAACTGGAAGAAATTCCAGAGCCACAAGCTATTACTGAAAGCTTGGAAGAACCAGAGGTTTCAAGAGAACCGGACATCCCAGCGCCACTCCGCAGGAGTAGTAGGCAGTCTCATCCGCCCGAGAGATACTACGGTTTTCTCATAGACGGGGATTGAAAGGATTGCACCATGGATTATGGTGAGCCTACTAGCTTCGAGCAAGCCATTCAGAGCGGCGACTCGGTAAAATGGCTGGATGCATTGCGGGCCGAGATGGAGTCCATGTACACCAACAAAGTTTGGACTTTGGACTTTGCTCCAGAAGGGGTAAAACCCGTAGGCTGCAAATGGATCTTCAGAAAGAAGATTGGTGTAGATGGGCAGGTTGAGACCTATAAAGCTAGACTTGTAGCAAAGGGTTTTCGTCAAAGACCTGGTTTGGACTATGACGAGACCTTTTCTCAAGTGGCTATGCTGAAATCCATTCGGATCCTTCTTGCTATTTCTTGCCTTCCACGATTATGAAATCTGGCAGATGGACGTAAAGACGGCTTTCCTAAATGGTAATTTGGAAGAATGCGTCTATATGGATCAGCCGGAAGGATTCATTCAGAGTGGGAGCAGCGGTAAAGTGTGCAAGTTGCTCAAGTCCATTTATGGACTTAAGCAGGCATCGCGGAGTTGGAACATCTGCTTTGATGATACTATCAAAGAATTCGACTTTATCAAAAACCCAGATGAACCATGCATTTACTGTAAGATTGTAGGGAGAACTGTGGTATTCCTCGTCTTGTACGTGGATGACATTCTCCTAATAGGAAATGATATTCCTATGCTACAGTCAGTCAAAGGATTCTTGTCGCAGAGGTTCTCCATGAAGGACCTGGGCGATGCCAACTACATTCTGGGGATCCAGATCTATCGTGATAGATCTAAGAGGATGTTGGGACTTTCAGAGTCAAGGTACATCGACACCATACTGAAAAGGTTCAGTATGGAAGATTCCAAGCGCGGTAATTTACCAGCTTGTCACGGGATCACCCTCTCCAAAGAGATGTCTCCCAAGACTGATTTGGAAAGGGATCGCATGTCTATTATACCCTACGCTTCTGCGGTAGGCTCTATAATGTATGCGATGTTGTGTACCAGGCCAGATGTAGCATACGCATTGAGCGTTGTAAGCCGGTATCAGTCAAACCCAGGGGAGAAACACTGGATAGCAGTAAAGAACATTCTCAAGTACCTGAGAAGGACTAAGGAGATGTTCTTGGTGTATGGAGGAAAAGACCTCCAGCTCGAGGCCTTTGCTGACTCCAGCTTCTAGAGTGACAAGGATGACTCCAAGTCCATGTCGGGTTATGTCTTTACCCTCAATGGAGGGGCGGTTTGCTGGAAGAGTTCCAAGCAGGAGACCGTTGCAGACTCAACTATGGAAGCGGAGTACATAGTTGCTTGCGATGCCGAAAACGAAGCTGTCTGGATGAAGAAGTTCCTCACGGAGCTTCAGGTGGTTCCTACCATTGTTGATCCAATACCGCTGTATTCCGACAACAACGGAGATATAGCTTTAGCGAAGGAGCCCAGGTCCCATCAGAAGTCCAGGCACATTTTGAGGCGGTACCACCTGATCAGGAAGATCGTAGACCGCCAGGAGATCGAGGTGAAGAGAGTAAATACGGAGAACAACACTGCAGATCCACTCACGAAGGCCCTACCCCAGACTCAGTTCGAGCGGCTGATCGAGATGATAGGTCTTCGATACGCCAGTACATGGCCATAGTGCAAGTGGGAGATTGTTAGTGTATATGCCCTAGAGGCCATTACTGTATCATACTAGCTTGTATATTACTTGATGGAAGCTTCGGATATTCACAATTGTATAGACAATCTTGCTCAAAATGGTAGTATGCTACTTGGTTTGTCTCTACTTCAATATGTGCATATGTTTCTTTTAGCATATCGCATATATACATATTAGTAGAGCCCTTAGGATCTTTGCTTGATTACCAGCGTTGTGATGGCGCTCACACTCGTGGGGGCTGGGTAATCCATAAGCACATCCTTATACAGGTCCCTTGTCGTTGGACTATCGAGACAGGGCATCGATACTCCGGAGTAGACTAGCGTATGCGCTTCTCATCCCAGCGGGGGAGACGGTCTGTCCCACATCCGTCAGTACGTCGTACTTGAGATAGTATGCGGGTGCTCGTTAGGTTACGAGTACACTGGACAGGACTCGTCGGGAATTGTTGGTTGGTATTATACCTATCGTCAGTTATCAGTTCCCAGGTGACATGAGTACAGCTTAGTCCGCCGACTTGACACTGTCACTTTGCCTCGAGTGTGTTCCCACTGTACTTAGATTACTACCCTACCACGGCTCAAATGAGTCGTGCAAACAGGTAGTAGTTGGGTGCAGTCCCGAAGCACTTGGAGGCAGTGACGGTTAGACAGGATTCGTCTCTCCCGGTATTGGGGGTTGACATCGCGCTGTGTCTAGGAGAGCCATTAAACAAGTAGTCTCTGGCTAGGGCAAGCGAGATATACTGGTAGGTTTCCAGTGTTATCTCAGGGTGTTCTGGGCTACACTCCGACACGACTTGTACCGCTATTAGGGGACTGACGTTCACCGCCCCCTAGGCCCGCCATGCGATGTATCAGACGAACAGACCGGACTGTACGGAGATTGTCACATACAGGCTCAGTAGGAGTTCGGATGGGCTTACCTCATCGGCCTTCTTATCGACATCTACCTGTGGACCGTTATGTACAGCTAGTGCCGCTTGCGGTCTGTGGTTAAACCCACTGCCAGCGTAGTGTCGAGTCTTTAGAGTCCCACACAAAGAGTTTCCCTGCACTGAGCGAAACGTGTAGAGGCCGTATGGTTTTACGGCAGGGCTACGATCACTTTCGTTCACTTGTGTGCGTATGCTGTTCGGGCAGGCAATACTAGTGGGCTTTGGTTTAAGCCAGATCCTAGTATTGCACAGATGGATTTGATTTGTCTTCTGTGCATTCGCATTCTACGGAATGCGGATGCGGGTGTGTATGCACAGTTTTGAGGAGTGATGAAGGAGGTGGTGCCCCATTAGGGTTTTGGCAGTTGGTTCGGCCAAAACCGTAATGTGGCACACTCATTAGGGTTTTGACAATTCGTTTGGTCAAAACCGTTATGAGTGGGAGACATTGTTTACTAATCCTTTTAGTGATAGATTATTGATGGCTAATTGCATTGACCATTTGACCACTTAGACCCCTCTTGACTTTGTTGACCCGTTGACCGTGTTGACCATTGACCTTCAAGAGGGATCTACACTCTTCTTTTATTTTCTTTATAATTCTTGAGTTATGATAATGGTCAATTCAATGTGCCATCAACTTTATCATGATAGGATTAGTAATGATGAGATTAGTGTATTATTGCAATCATGGTTCATTTCATTTGGCTTAATCCTTTTTCATTATTCTCTTCTCATTCTCTCTCATGAAGTGAGAAGAAAAAGAAAAGCTCCATGGTTGCAAACTTTCTCCTTCTTCTTCCTCCTCTTGATCTCTTCTTTTGATCTCATGTGTTGAGAGAAAAAGAATCCACATAGACAAACACATCCATCTTTCTCTTCTACACAACCTAAGGCATTTAGATTAGCAATCTCTTTGCCCTAGTTGCCTTGGCTTGAGGCGAAGCTTAGTGTACAACTCTCGGGTGGATCGTCTTCGACTCAAGAAGGCCGCGGAGGTGCCCAAGGTCCGTATCGACGCTTGGAGCTTGGATGGACGAGTGGGACAGCGGGATGAAGACCTGAAGGACCGGTTCCATGAGGTATACTTTCTACAACATAGTAGCTAAAACCTCTTAGTGTTTACTTGTTTCTAGTTTAGCAAAGATCCGACTTTTAGTCCATTTTTCCTTGCGCCAAAATCATTGTTTTTCGCCGTTTCCGCCTGCCCGTAAGAACCGGGGTGAGCAACGTGGACTTACAGTCATATCCCTATAGTTTTCATCTTATATCTCGATATATATATTCAATCATTCACATCATCTCTAACTATCTTTTTAACTCTATCCATACTTTTCTAATCTAGGTTTTATAACCATATTCAATATATCGGTTTCCATCAAAAACCTGCGGGGGTGGTATACGCCATCCACCCGACTTCCCCCATAAATATAAATCTACTCACCTGCGGATCTTCTGATTCAGCCGTAGTCGATGTGCTTCGTCATCTCGGAATCCACGCAAAGGTACCTACAATAATTACATAGTCTCAATGCTATTAAAATCGAATCCGAAAAGCCAATATGGCACACGGTGCGCTCATTGGTTAGAACCTATAGCCTACGCATGCAAAAACAACCAAACAACCCTCGTCGTTGACATACAAACATCCAACGACCCAATACAATACCAAATACTAAAACCAAGAATTCCAAAATACGGAAAACATAACTAAAAACACCCTAATGTGCTCCCAGATTCTCTCTCAGGTAAAATAGGATTAAACTAGCAATGCAGTGGGGTTGTATATGAAGTAACTGAGCTATAGACCAAACCTAGGCACCAAATACCACAACTTGGCCAGCCACACACCCTAGAAATCCGGCGAGCTCGTCCAGAATAGGAGGGAATGGTCTCGTATTTTCAGGGTGGTCTCCTATTGGTCTAACTAGGTCTCTGGAGTTGCTAGATTTCCTCGTAAAGCACTCAGATCATCCCATATTCCCTGTAGGCACACAATTACTCACAAAACCGACACGAGACTATATCTAAGTTCGTATTCTCTGTTCTAGGCCAGCAAAATAAATGCTAAGGTCTTGTAGACACCCACTACAGATCAAATCGATTAAACTCTAATCTACTATAGGGTGCTATTAAACTTAAACTAAACTAGATGAAAGGAATTATACCTCATTTGGCCAACTCATGAAAAACCCTAGCTTCCTAAAGTCTCCAAAATCTAAACTTGCAAGGTCTAATGTGTTGAGGATGTGGTGGGGATCATTTTTAATGAAGAGGGTATAGGGTTTTGATGAAGGATTGGAGATGATATGTGGGAGTGAAGGTGGATGGAAAATGAGTTGGAGAAGATGAAGAAACTGTTAGTTATATGTATGCCCTAGAGGCCATTACTGTACATTGGATGTATATTGTAGTGGATGCTGGGACATATATAGGTAGGACTTTCTTGCTCGACATGATAGTACGCTATCTGGTTGCACTTTGTCTTAACATGTATACTTTCTGTCTCTCTGATTGCATGTTGATAAAGCCCATAGGATGTGTACTCGACTTCCAGGACTATGATGTAGATCATACTAGTGGGGCATGGGTAATCCATGAGTACATCCTTGAATTGTTCCTAGTCGAGGGAATATCGAGACGGGGCATCGATATTCCAGAGTAGACTAGCGCATATCTTCTCGACCCATGCGATGGGCGATGGATGATCCCATATCCATTGGTGTTTGACATCGAAGATGGTATGCGGGTGCTCAGTGGAGACTGGGTACACTGAACGGACTCGCCGAGAACTCCCAGATGGTATTATACCTCACGTCAGATGGCAGTTCTCTGGTGACACTGGTACAGCTTAGTCTGTTGACCCGAGATCGTCATAGAGTCTTGTGTGTCTCCCACTGTTCTTTGATTTCCACCCTACCACGGCTCTACTGAGTTGTGCAAACAGGTGGTTTTTGGGTACAGTCCCGATTCACATGGAGGCAATGAGCGATAGGAGGGGATTCGTCTCTCCCGGTATTGGGGGTTGATGTTGTGCTATGCTCGACTGGCCATAACAGGAAATCCCTGGCCAGGGTTGCAGTGATATACTGGTAAGAGTTATCAGTAGTTTCACGAATGTTATGGACCCTACGTCGGCATGACTTATCGAGCTATTGGGGTCTGACGTTTACCACCCCTAGGCGAGATATGCGACATATCAGACGAACAAACCGGACTATACGGTAGTGTTACTGGTCGGATTCGCAGGAGTGTGAGCGGGCTTGCTCGTCGATCTTCTGATCGCTCAATACCCGGGTGGCCGTTACGTTTAGCAGACCGCTTGCGGCTTGCAGATGTTTGATATGATCATCATCTGCTGCCGGCGTATTGACAAGTCTTTAGAGTCCTACACAGAGGTTTCCTAGCTCAAGCGAAACGAAATAGGAGCGCATATGAGATATGTGCGGGACCGAGAATAATGCGTGTATATGATACCGTATTCTATTCTCGCGATCAATGTATCGAATGGTTATATGCGATATAACCTAGTTATCGAATCAAGGATTGATTCGATAAGCCGACACATTGGATACTAGCCGGTTATATGCGATATGACCGGATCGTTAAATCAAGTGTTGATTTAATGATTTAATACATAATTATATATTTGATATATTGCTTTGCATTAACTAGTGTCGGTTCACTTTAAATGGATTTTCTCGCGCGGATGTGCACATTGTATATTCGATATAGTTTTGTGCACATGATTGTATCATGTTTGATGATACATTCTAGCTTAGTTTTGTGTAAAGTGTTAAACCATGGTTAATTAGTGATTAAGGTTTCTTTTTCATTTACTTAATCATTTATTCATTCCTTTTGTTTATTTTGGAAAAAGAAAAGATAAAGAGATAAGAATGGTTGCTAGTTTTTGTCTTTATTTGAAAGCTTCTTGAAGCTTTGAACTTAGTCCACCATTCTTGTCTTTTATCTAACCCTAACCACTATCTAACCTAAGTTAAGTCTCTACACTAAACCATGGTCCAAGATATGATAAGTATTGTATTTTCTTTTCTATTTTAATTGAAGTTATCATATCTTCTTCTTCTTCTTCATCTTCTTCAACATTGAAGAAAGCTTGCTACTTCAATGGCAAGTCATGAAGTCTAGTGAGAAATCCAAAACTAAAGTTTACCCACTTCCTATTTCTTCATCCTCTGCCTCTTGCCAAGTAGTAGAGTGTGTTTCATTCACAAATTTTCAAGGTTTGGTGAAGGTGGAGCTTGATTTAGCGATGCCTCGACGTAGATCATCTTCGGCATGGACATCGACGACCTAGCTCGCTTATTCTTCGACGAAGCCGACGTTGGAGTCCGGATTCTTTTTGGACAGCGGAGGGGACTTCGTTGCGGAGCCGTGGAGGTGGTGGACCGGATCTACAAAGGTTGTATGTCCGTTCCCTTAGTTAAAATGTTAACTAGTTTACATGTTTCGCCTAAATATCTAGTAAACGATCCGTAGTCGGGTTTGTAGGCACCCGTAAATTTTTATTTGTGCATGTTTGATCACTTGTGAGACTTAACTAGAGTGCCTAGGAACCTTACAGTGGTATCAGAGCCTAGCTAGAGCCTTAGGCGAAGCGTAGACGGAGTTTGAAGTCCGATCGAACCGAAATCCGATTTCCAAATTGCTCTCTGTACTTTTTTGTAAACTGTGGTTTTTTCCAAATTAAAAATATGCAGAAAAACAAGCAGGTAAATCTAAGAATTACGATGAAAAAATTACCTAATGATCTTTCTAAAGTGCGGCGGAACCGCGGCATTAGCGTGCTAATGCGGCCCTTCCGCCGCACTTTTGTCTTATCTGCTATTGAATTTTGCACAGTAACTCCTATTTTTCAGTGCTGGTTTTCCTGGGAATTTTTAATCTGAAATCAAGAGTTGAGTATTTTCGGTTGTATTAGGAGTTCGTACATTCGATCGGATTGTCTAATTTTGTCTATGTGTTTTTCGGATATTTTAGAATATGTTAAAAATTTCGACCGGACATAAATACCCACTTTTTCCCCTGCCGGAAAATTTCCAAGTGTTGGATTTTTCCGTGGTTTAAGGACGTTCTGAGTAGTGCAGGTAACGCGATGGTCCCTCTAGAAGACAACAAACCTTAACTCGATTATGTGACCGTCTTGAATTGCCCTTTGAACCTTAGGGTTTGGGGCAGTATGGCGTGCCACATGTGAGGCGTTGGCTTGACCCTTCTACGGCTGGACCGTTGGTACTGAGGCATGAAGTGAATGTCTTTGAACTTATTTCATTCGGTTGATCGGGAAAACTTGGGTGTTCGATTGTTCTATCGAAAAGTTTAACATTTTCTATCTTATCTGGAATGTGATACAATAATTGGAATTCACAATAAGTTATGTGATAACTGAATGAATGTTATAAACATAGCACTTTAGTCTCATTTGATCGGTTGCCACGGGATTTTGATGTGATCAAAAGTCCGTCGCAATCACGTAGTGTACGCGGATACTCGCCGGGTAAACTTGATAGACAGCCTCACTCCATAGCCCCGACCAAGTGACTGTAGGAGAACCCCGTCGCCGAAAGCATCCGTTCGGATGCTCGCGGTAGCGGTGTTCCGCCTTGGTGCACTTTGTCGACGGCGTCGGGGGTGCGGCCGTCTACTGAAGTTTGCGACGAGCATTCGATCAGAATGTCGGGAATCCTGTTGAATTGGCCGACTTGATATTGAAAAGAGTTTTCGATAATGAGACTAAAATGCGGGGTTTATAATTGTTAGGCATACGATGTCTAAGTAATTCATTTGGTCAGGCATGCGATGTCTGAGGTGGTTGCGGATTCCAACTGTTGTAGTTTTACACTTTCTTTTCTGTGACCGTAAGTGTAATATGTGATATCGCCGGTTTCGTTGCTATATGTCAACGACAATTGGGATGCGCATATTTACTTACGTTGATGACATGTGATGTTATGTGTTGCTGGATATGTTATATTGGATCGTCGTGTTTGAATAGCCGGGGGTTTTTATGTGAGATGAGTGATTTTCATTTTCATTCATGTAAAAACTTGTATGTAATATTCTTTTATTGGGGAACTTCCAGGTTGCGGAAGTAGTCACCGTTTGTATATTATTTACTTTTCTGCACTAGGATAGACCCAAGGAGGGGAGCACAAGTAACCGGGTTCTGGGGTCCAGTGGGAGACCAACTCGAGGAGTCGAGTCCGGGTCTCCTAACCCTAGAATTGGTAGGGTTGCTTGCCGCTCTCGTAGGGGTCTAGGGGTATGGGATTGGCTATTCATCACGACCGTGGAATCCGTGTTTTATACTGGCTCGTATTGAAAACACGGACGTCCTAGTATATCCAATATTTCATATGTTTCTTCTGCTGTGCTTTATCTGTGTTGTGATCATGCGATGTTCTGTGACAGGTATTATATATAGTATATATGATATATTATATATACGTTGCTTATGTTTTACACCCGCGCTAGCCCTGCCTCGCTCTGGCGTTAGTTACCTAACCTAACGGTGCAGACGGGACATCGAGGCGAATGCGGATGGCATAAGCGTACGTTATATTTGTCTGTGATGGTTAGGTGGACTTAAATGATGGGATATTCATTAATGAGATTAATGAAAGAAAATAAACCTAAATGATGTTGTGGAATCGAATTTCAAATTAAAACAGGTAGCTACAGTTCTTGCTTTGCATCGCGGTGTTCATTATAGAACGTCCTGCACCTTATTCGATGAGGAAAGGACCGAGATCCCTTCGCCGGGAGTGACTCCTTTAGCAATAACTGGCAGATGCTACAACCCTCGGTTTGTCTTTGATCGCTTCTATAGTTTTCGCTTTGCACAGTGATATATATGATATATCCCGCACCTCATTCGACGAGGAAAGGGCCGACGATCCCTTCACCGGGAGTGACCCCTTTAGCAAAACTAGAAAAGCCTCAAAAACATTCCATTTAAAAACCATTTGATTCCGCAACGAGATCAAGTTCAAAGCGTTAAAGGTTTTCACAAAAACCAGCCGCAACCCTCCGTCATTTTAGGAAGTAGAGTACTTAGTATTCGTGCTGTGTTTGTTGACCATAGTCAAGGCACAGTGTACGGTAGCTAAGTGATGTCTTCCTACACCGCATATGATGCGATTAGTTAGGACAGTCGCGTGACTTTATTGACCTTAGTTAAGGGTCATGTGGGTGGGTCTAATTAATCACGAAATGACGGGTAGAACTTGACTAGTACTTATGATTTGTTGACCATAGTTAAGGTCATAGGTGCTAGGGGTAAAAACCTTTATCGGGAGTTTCAAGTGTTGAAATTTGCAATGAGATTGCATACCTTCTATATGATAGTTGGATCCCGATACCCGCTGCGAGTAAGAGTTACTCCTGGGAGAGTTTTATACATTACAATTAGCCGATCAAGTAGGTGTCTAGAAAGGTGTCAACGGGGTTACGCCTCTGGGAAAACGAGGTTTACATTAATTAGGTTCGTACGAAAGCACGGGGGACCTCCCTCAAAGTACCGACACTGGCCTGGCTGAAAGATTGGCGAACTTGTAGTGTGTAATTAATCCCGGCTAGTCTTTCCTTTTAGGGTTTGAAGGAAGATTTGATAAAAAGCAGTGGGAGTCATCCTGATTAGATAAAATAAAAACCAATCTATTCTTGAAATAGCACACGCCGAGTGTTTTCTTCTCTCTCTCTCCTGGTAGCGACCATATCACGCCTTAATCAAGATATTAAAATGGAATTTTGACCGAACCCGCTTGTTATACTGAGCTGGGGAACGTTGGTCCCGCTCCAACTTATAATTGTTATAAGACAGAGCAGGAAATTGGGGAATACCAGATTTCCCGTGCCGCCCAAATGAAGAGAGTGCATGCCGATGCATCATCTTCGGGTGTGTTCATTATACAGAACTGTTTCTCAGTATCCTCCGCATCCTTGGTATATGATACCGGATCAGGATCCCAGATATGTAAGATGTTACATAGGGCTACAAAAGGGTAGAAAAACTGAGAACGGGTGATAAGTTTCATGAGGCAGAAAACGGGGCAAGTGTTGCAGCCAAGTCTGTTGGTCACTGTCACCTTGTATTATAATACATTGATTCTGAACGAATGTTATTAGATACCGAACCTGATATACAAAATCATATCTGTCTCTTTATTAGTAAAGAAACGATAAAATTTCGTATTGTTGGATAATGTTTTGAACATTTCCCATATCAAAAGTTGATCGGTTCAGGCACGTTGTCTAAAAGCATTGACGTTCTAAATCAAACTACAGTTTTTAGTATATGGAACACACATAAGAGGAAGAGTTCAGAAATGAACGGATCCTTCTTAAGGTATTGGAGACTAGGTCATATCAATGTGACCCGACTAGCTAGAGTTACATAAAGATGCATATTTAAATCAGTTTGAATTTACATCTTGTGAAACTCGCCAGTCATGTCACAAAGATAAGATGACCACAGCTCTGTTTATTGGAAACAGAGAAAGAGTTAATGAACTCTTGGGATTGATACATGTTGATGTATGTAGGTCCCCTGTCTACACATGCCAGGATTGGTTCTTTATACTTCATTACGTTCTCTGATGATCTCTTTTAGATTCAGACATATGTTCCTGTTGAAACACAAGTCCGAACCTTTTGAGATATTCACAGAATATAAGTTAGAAGTAGAGAATCAATATACGGGTATAAGTATTATGTCCTATGATGAGATCAGGGAGGAGAATACTTGTGCATGGAATTCCTAGACTATTCTAAAGGAGAATGAGATTCTCTCTCAGCATTACTCCTCCGTATACACCATTGCACGATGGTATGTCGGGGCGGAGCAGATACACCCTATTTGATATGGTGTGCTCTATGATGAGTACTACTGAGTTACCTTTTTCCTTAAAGGGGTTATGCACTTGAGAAGTTGCATACCTATTGAATAGGGTTCGAATCAAATCAGTGCCTACCACTCCATATAAGATATGGTGCGGGAAGATCCTATCTCTTAAGTAAGTTAAGATTTGGGGTTGTCCGGCCTATGTTTAAAGCAAAATCCGGACAAGATCGAGGCAGGATCAGTTCTGTAGAACTGGAAAGGTTCCAGCTATACAAAACTGCAGTTGATGATTTGAAAGAACCATAAGATTCTATAGTTTCCGACGAACCTCAGCCTCTCCGCCGATCTAGTAGGGTTCCTCACCCACCTGAGAGATACTTCGGTTTCTCTATGACAGTGGGAGCGAGGATTGCATCATGAGATGATGACCCAACTAGTTTCGAGCTGGCCATCAGGAGTGAGACTCTGTAAGAATGGCTGGATGCTTAGCGATCTAAGATGGAATCCTTATACACCAACAAAGTATGGACTTTGGTTGCTATATCTGAAGGGTTAAATCCCCATCAGGAGCAAGTATATCTTGAGAAGATTACTTGGTGTAGATGGAAAAGTTGAGACTTTCAAAGCTAGACTTGTTAAAGGTTTTCGTCATCGACCAGGCGTGGATAATGATGAAACCTTTTTCCAGTAGCTATGCTTAAGTCTATCCAGATTCTACTTGCCACGGCTACATACCATGACTGCGATATCTGGTGGTTGGGTGCCCTGACTGCTTTTCTAAAAACTGATTTAGAAGAGAACGTCTGTAAGAACACAGCCAGAGGTCTTCGTAAACAGTGGGAGCAGCGGAAACGTGTGCAAGTTGCTTTACATAATGAAGCAGGCATCGCGGAGTTGGAACGTCTGTTTTGATATGATAGTCAAAGTGTTTGACTTCATCAAAATGGTAGACGAACCTTGTATATACAAAAGGGTAGTAGAGAGTAAGGTGGTCATCTTCGTATTGTACGTAGACAACATACTCTTGATAGGAAAAGAGTTTCCTATACTACGATCGGTCAATCTCCTATTATCACTAGGATTCTCCAAATAGGATCAAAGTGATACCTCCTAAAATCCTGAGTTTTCATCTATGAGATAGATGTAATTGGATGCTAGGATTCTCACTAGATGTAGTGAGATGGTATCAATCGATCCTGGGGAGAATCACTGGAAGTGTTCCAGGGTAATAAAGACGACTGAATGTCAGTCACAGGCACTGTCTTTACCCTCAGTGAAGGGACGGTATGTTGGAAAAGTTCCAAGCTAGATACTGTGGCAAACTAGACGATAAAGGCTGGTAACATCGCTATTAAAGATACTACCAAAGAGGCTGTTTGGGTGTATATTGGTTCATGAGATGAACTAGGTTCCTGCCATTGTATGACAATGGAAGCGTGGTTTCGACCCTGGAACCCTGGTCCCATCAGTGACCCAGACAAATTCTGAGGAAGCATCACCTGATCATGGAGATAGTTGATCTCCAGGGTGATCGAGGTTAGGAGAGTAGACTCAGAGGACAACACGGCGGATCCACTCACGAAGGCCCTTTTTCCCAAAGAGAGACAATTTAGGGGATGGTTGAGTATGTGATACTGCAACCACTGCTACAGATGGCCCTAGTGCAAGTGGGAGATTGTTAGTTATATGTATGCCCTAGAGGCCATTACTGTACATTGGATGTATATTGTAGTGGATGCTGGGACATATATAGGTAGGACTTTCTTGCTCGACATGATAGTACGCTATCTGGTTGCACTTTGTCTTAACATGTATACTTTCTGTCTCTCTGATTACATGTTGATAAAGCCCATAGGATGTGTACTCGACTTCCAGGACTATGATGTAGATCATACTAGTGGGGCCTGGGTAATCCATGAGTACATCCTTGAATTGTTCCTAGTCGAGGGAATATCGAGACGGGGCATCGATATTCCAGAGTAGACTAGCGCATATCTTCTCGACCCATGCGATGGGCGATGGATGATCCCATATCCATTGGTGTTTGACATCGAAGATGGTATGCGGGTGCTCAGTGGAGACTGGGTACACTGAACGGACTCGCCGAGAACTCCCAGATGGTATTATACCTCACGTCAGATGGCAGTTCTCTGGTGACACTGGTACAGCTTAGTCTGTTGACCCGAGATCGTCATAGAGTCTTGTGTGTCTCCCACTGTGCTTTGATTTCCACCCTACCACGGCTCTACTGAGTTATGCAAACAGGTGGTTTTTGGGTACAATCCCGATTCACATGGAGGCAATGAGCGATAGGAGGGGATTCGTCTCTCCCGGTATTGGGGGTTGATGTTGTGCTATGCTCGACTGGCCATAACAGGAAATCCCTGGCCAGGGTTGCAGTGATATACTGGTAAGAGTTATCAGTAGTTTCACGAATGTTAGGGACCCTACGTCGGCATGACTTATCGAGCTATTGGGGTCTGACGTTTACCACCCCTAGGCGAGATATGCGACATATCAGACGAACAGACCGGACTATACGGTAGTGTTACTGGTCGGATTCGCAGGAGTGTGAGCGGGCTTGCTCGTCGATCTTCTGATCGCTCAATACCCGGGTGGCCGTTACGTTTAGCAGACCGCTTGCGGCTTGCAGATGTTTGATATGATCATCATCTGCTGCCGGCGTATTGACAAGTCTTTAGAGTCCTACACAGAGGTTTCCTAGCTCAAGCGAAACGAAATAGGAGCGCATATGAGATATGTGCGGGACCGAGAATAATGCGTGTATATGATACCGTATTCTATTCTCGCGATCAATGTATCGAATGGTTATATGCGATATAACCTAGTTATCGAATCAAGGATTGATTCGATAAGCCGACACATTGGATACTAGCCGGTTATATGCGATATGACCGGATCGTTAAATCAAGTGTTGATTTAATGATTTAATACATAATTATATATTTGATATATTGCTTTGCATTAACTAGTGTCGGTTCACTTTAAATGGATTTTCTCGCGCGGATGTGCACATTGTATATTCGATATAGTTTTGTGCACATGATTGTATCATGTTTGATGATACATTCTAGCTTGGTTTTGTGTAAAGTGTTAAACCATGGTTAATTAGTGATTAGGGTTTCTTTTTCATTTACTTAATCATTTATTCATTCCTTTTGTTTATTTTGGAAAAAGAAAAGATAAAGAGATAAGAATGGTTGCTAGTTTTTTTCTTTATTTGAAAGCTTCTTGAAGCTTTGAACTTAGTCCACCATTCTTGTCTTTTATCTAACCCTAACCACTATCTAACCTAAGTTAAGTCTCTACACTAAACCATGGTCCAAGATATGATAAGTATTGTATTTTCTTTTCTATTTTAATTGAAGTTATCATATCTTCTTCTTCTTCTTCATCTTCTTCAACATTGAAGAAAGCTTGCTACTTCAATGGCAAGTCATGAAGTCTAGTGAGAAATCCAAAACTAAAGTTTACCCACTTCCTATTTCTTCATCCTCTGCCTCTTGCCAAGTAGTAGAGTGTGTTTCCTTCACAAATTTTCAAGGTTTGGTGAAGGTGGAGCTTGATTTAGCGATGCCTCGACGTAGATCATCTTCGGCATGGACATCGACGACCTAGCTCGCTTATTCTTCGACGAAGCCGACGTTGGAGTCCGGATTCTTTTTGGACAGCGGAGGGGACTTCGTTGCGGAGCCGTGGAGGTGGTGGACCGGATCTACAAAGGTTGTATGTCCGTTCCCTTAGTTAAAATGTTAACTAGTTTACATGTTTCGCCTAAATATCTAGTAAACGATCCGTAGTCGGGTTTGTAGGCACCCGTAAATTTTTATTTGTGCATGTTTGATCACTTGTGAGACTTAACTAGAGTGCCTAGGAACCTTACAGAAACAATGGAGGAAATGAATGAATTGCAGCCCCCCTCTCTCTCCTACCATCACTCTCTCTTATTCTCACCCTCTTTCTCTCTCATGGCAAGCTTAAACCCTCATCATTGTGTCCCATCTCTCTCTCTCTCTCTTCAATAATTCATTTCTTTCTCAAAACTAATTCACATAACACCACCAAAACAACACAAAGGAAACATGTAACCAAATGAAACATGTCATGGTGCACTAACCATGGAAAAATGTAGAAATACGGATTTGGCCTAATCGCGATTAGCAGTGCACTAATCGGGTTTTTATTTAACTTGCATATAATTAATTATAAAAATGCCAAATCCAATAAATATATTTTTAAATGAATAAATCATTTTAATCTCCAATTATTTCACAATTATTGGTATATATTTATACCTTTTTACGAAAACACCAATTTCGCAAATCAGGTAGTTTTCGCGAAATATATTATTTTAATATTAAATTCCAAAAATAATATTTTATATCTTCTGAAATGTTACAAATGCATACTTTCTTGAAATATCCTCGCGGTTCTCAAATCAATAAATCACATGAAATCCGTATCTCAATGCGTAAATCCATGAAATATGATATATGCAACATAAAACAGTAATATGAGCATATCAAGGGAAAACTGCTCTTTTAAATGAATGTAGTTTTTAAATATATCATGTTGTTCCCAATTTTTCCAAAATCAAATCCAACATCATGTAAAGGTGTACATATAGCTATAGCAAGTATGGGTGTATACAAGTAAGTATGTACGCACGATGTCTTTCATATGTACAATAGAACAAGAATCAATGTGTCAATAGCAATAATAATACAATATTGCATATGTGTATAGGTTGTGCGTGTCATGGCAATTACCGACGGTGTGGGTGTAGCATACAATTTAGTGCTTCTGCAACATGAACCGTCAGTAATGGTGCAGTGTCCACTAAGTACTAAGTCAAGGCACAACAAATAAGGGTATGCAATGATACTCATGCACAATCAACATATATGAATATAGACATGCGGCTATACTATCATATCAAGCCCTGACGCATAACGCCAGACGGGCGATTTCCCCGTAGATGTTAAATCTACTCACCGTGATCTCAAGCTAAGTAAATCCGACCACCTGCTTCCCTTTTTTCGTAGCTTCCGAAGTCCCCGCCTGCGATCCTATTAACACAAAACACAATAACGCTCGGATTTAGCAAACTACGCAATAATAACGAACACAACGCTAATTTAACGAATCGGTTCCCTTAAGCTACGAAAGGGTTTGCTTAGCGGTTAACGTGCGTGTCGACATTACCATAACAAACCCACGACAACAAGCTACCCGAAAGACTAAAACAACGTCGGATCAATCGTAACGCGCGTCGTCGAAACACTAAAAACTAGCTAATCGATCCCAGATTTTACCCACTGTCAAAACCTAGAAATCTAGCAGTACCAAACACCCTAAAACAACAGCAGACAGCTACCCTAAAAATTACAACATCCCAGTCACCAAGATGGCCGAGCTCGCCGGATTTACCCCCTATGTCGCCGGCCAAAACTGCTCAGGTGGGGTTCGTTCCTCAGGTGAACACTCGGGGTCTCTAACAAAACACTACTAAGTTGCTAGATTTTCCAGTAACCACTCGGGGTAACAGCAGGTTACAGTGACTCAAAAACGACACTAAAAATACGATATTGGCTCAAAACTACATCTTTATCGTTCTAAACAGCGACTACTAAGCTACACAACAATAATAAACTCCTAATTAACACTTTAGAGTCATTACCTATCCACACTTGCTCAAAACCCTAGCTTTCCATGCTCCAAGTGATCTCTATTGGCTTTAGATCAAGTTTAATGAAGGGTTTAGTGAGTTTTGTGAAGATTTTATTTGGGTTTGTGAAGGTTGGATTAGGGTTTCAGTTGAGGGAGTGAGGGAAGAAAATGAGATGAAGAAATAATGAGAATGAGAGAGTGTGAGGGAAATGAGAGAATGTGAGTGATAGTGAGGGAGTGTGTGAGTGAGGGTAAGGGATGAGGGAATGAGAGGTAAGTTTAGAGAGAGTCATGCACATCTCTCTCTTCATTTAATGCATGGTGTGCTTGCCCATGCCTCATGATGCATGTCACCTCTCTCTCTTCCTCAAGTCAACAAAAATTCAAACCATTTATTTATAATTTGAAAACTAATTAATTTAGATAATTGCATAAGACTTAGTTAAAATAGGGTTAAGGTGCCATGGCTATTTAAGCATGGTTAACCCTAATTAACCCTAGGTTAACATACACATGTGTGTGCAAGCCCAAAATAAATATTAATAAAATATCAATTAATTTTTATAAAATATTTGAAAACTATTTTGGTAAACGTTTTACTAAAAAAATCCGTATTATCGTTTAATTTACACTAATCGCATTCTAAGGTGTTACAATCTTCACCCTTAAAGAAATTCGTCCCCGAATTTAAAAATCTTACTATGCGTACCTTCAAAGAGATGAGGAAATTTCTTCTGTATCTCGCTCTCGGTCTCCCAAGTGACATCTTCACTATTCAGGCTACGCCAAAGAACCTTCACAGATGGCAAGACTATTGACCGAAGTTTCATCACCTGCCGATCCAATATAACTACCGGCTCCTCGGTGAACGAAAGATCGCGCTCTAGCTGAACGGTCTGGTGCTGAATCATGTGAGAAGGGTCATGAAAGTATTTGCGAAGCATCGATACATGGAATATGGGGTGAACATCAGGAAAATTGGGTGGAAGTGCCAAACGATAGGCAACGGTACCAACTCTCTCAAGGATCTCGAAAGGACCTACAAATATGGGACTAAGCTTCCCTCTCTTCCCAAATCTCATCACGCCCTTCATCGGAGAAATCCGTAGGAATACATGATCCCCCACTGCGAACTTGAGCCTGCGACGACGACGGTCGGGATAAGACTTCTGTCTGCACTGGGCTGCTCTCATCCTATCCTGAATCAACTGAAATTTCTCCATAGTCTCTTGAACTAGCTGGGGTCCTAAAATCCTGCTATCGCTAAGTTCGGTCCAACAGACTGGCGATCGACACTTTCTACCATACAAAGCCTCAAAAGGTGCCATTTGAGTCGTCTCCTGATAACTGTTATTCTAGAAGAACTCTATCAATGGCAAGTGACGATCCCAACTGCCACCAAAATCAAGCACGCACGCACGAAGCATATCTTCCAGAGTTTGTATAGTCCGCTCTGACTGACCATCGGTATGCGGATGGAAAGCGGTGCTAAAGCTCAAACGGGTACCCAAGGCTTCCTTAAGCTTCTGCTAAAGACGGCTGGTGAACTGGGTGCCCCTGTCGGATACGATGCATGTGGTGACGCCGTGCAAATGCACAATCTCATCAATGTACAACTGAGCATACTGAGCATAACCGAAAGTGGTCTTCACTGGAAGGAAGTGAGCCGCTTTCGTCAACACCGGTCAACAATCACCCAAATGGAGTCATACCCTCGACTGGACGTGGGTAGACCCACAACGAAATCTATGGAGATCTGTTCCCATTTCCACTCCGGAACAGGTAAAGGCTGCAATTCTCCTGCCGATCTCTGATGCTCAGCCTTGACTTGCTGACAAGCCAGTCACCTCGAAACAAAATACGAAACATCACTCTTCATCCCTGCCCACCAGTAGATATCTCTCAAGTCACGATACATCTTGGTGGAACCTGGGTGAACACTAAAAGTTGACTGATGTGCCTGCTCTAGGATCTCCGTCTCAACCCATCGGTATCAGGTACACACAAACGAGTCCCAAAACGTAGCACACCCTGGTCATCAATCAAAAACTCCGAATCTTTACCATGCCGAACATGCTCAAGAATCTCAGACAAACGGGCATCTGCGGGCTGTGCCTCACGAATACGATCTAGTAGAAATAGACGAGCACGGACATGAGCAAGCTGTCCCCGAGTGGAAGTGAACTCAAACTGTACTCTGCTGTCACACAAGATCTGCCAATCTGCAGAAGACTGTCTCTGAACTGCGCTCAACTGGGACAAACTACCCCCGGGCCTATGACTCAAAGCATCAGCTACCATATTCGCCTTGCCCGGGTGATAAAGGATCTCACAATCATAATCCTACACAAGCTCCATCCAACAGCGCTGTCTCAAATTCAGATCCCGCTGCTGGAAAATGTACTTCAAGCTCTGGTGGTCCGTGAAAATCTGACACGACTCCCCGTAAAAATAGTGTCTCCAAATCTTAAGCGCAAAGACCACCGCAGCCATCTCAAGATCACGAGTGGGATAATTCTACTCATGCTTCTTTAACTGCCGGGAAGCATAAGCGATAACTCTATTATGCTGCATCAATAGACAACCGAGCCCCACTCGAGAAGAATCACAGTAAACGACAAGGCCGCCTGATCCAGAAGGCAAAGATAAAACTGGTGCAGTCGTCAATTGAGTCTTCAACTGCTGAAAACTCAGCTCGCATGCCTCAGTCCAAAGAAAAGGAACTCCTTTCCTGGTCAGTCCGGTTAGCGGTGCAGCGATACTCGAGAAGTCCTGCACGAAACGGTGGTAATAACCGGCTAAGCCTAAAAAGCTGCGGACCTCTGTCACTGATACAGGTCTAGGCCAAAGCTGTACGGCCTCGATCTTCCTCGGGTCCACACGAAAACCGTCTCCCATAACCACATGACCAAGGAAGTCAACACTATCAAGCCAGAAGGCACACTTCGAGAATTTAGCAAATAGCCGGTGCTCTCTCAATGTCTGCAAAGCAATTCTCAAGTGCTGCTCATGCTCCTCTCGACTCTTGGAATAAACCAGAATGTCATCAATAAACACAAAAATAAACTGATCGAGGAACGGCCTGAAAATCCGGTTCATCAAATCCATGAACGCTGCTGGGGCATTGGTGAGTCCGAACGACATCACCAAAAACTCAAAATGCCTATAGCGCGTACGAAAAGCTGTCTTCGGAATGTCATCATTCCGAACCCGCAACTGATGATAACCTTGTTGGGGTAAAAATTTACACCCCGGTTGACGAAGTCAAAATCAAAGTCAACCCCAAGCCAAGTGGGCCCATGCCCAGGTCGTGCCCGAATATGAAGCGGCCGGCCTCCCCCCATGCCAAGATAAAATTTTTCTAATAAATAATTTTGTTGTATTTCTTTTATTTTATTTTATGGATAAATGTATGAAAAATAGGCATAAAGCCAAATTTTTGTAAAGCCCATGGCTTATGTGCAAAAAGAAATGGCACATGAGCCATGGGATAGGCAAAATGCCATTTTGTGAAGCCCAAGGGGCTATGTGTAAAGTGTATGGCCTATAAAGGCAAAGATAATGAAAAAATCCCGACAACTTTTCTCTCTCTCTCATAATTTTTCAGATCTGAGATCTTTTCTCCTTCATCAAGGTTCCAAAACATTCTTTTTTCTCTTGAATTAAATCAAGAGTTTTACTCTTCTTTTTACAAAACAAATTAGTTTTTCACCACAAAACCCATAAAGGGGAACTCAGATCTTCCATTAGATCTCAAAAAGAAGAGATTTTTTAAAAATCCCATATCTCTTGATCTTCAAGATCCAGCTAACAGAGGAGGAAGAAGAAGAACATCTTTCACTAAACCCAAAAAAAACATTCAGGAGTCCAACTCCTCTTTGGTTTCTCTTCCGAGAAATTTTTTTAGGCTAAAAGCCTCTTTTTCTCGCCGGCGCTCAAGCGCAGAGCACCCGCGTGCCTACACATGGCGCGCTTGGGTTCAAGCGCTCGAGCGCAAAGCGCCCACGTGCCGACACGTGGCGCTCTTGAGCTCAAGCGCAAGCGCCCGAGCGCAAGTCGCCCCGGTGCCGACACGTGGCGCGCTTGCGCTCAAGCGCAAGAGCTCGAGCGCAAGTCTCCCCCGTGCCGACACGTGGCGTGCTTGCGCTCAAGCACAAGCGCTCAGGCGCAAGTCGCCCCCGTGCCGACACGTGGCGCCCTTGCGCTCAAGCGCCCGGCGCTCAAGCGCCCGGCGCTCAAGCGCAAGTCGCCCCTGTGCCGACACGTGGCGCACTTGCGCTCGAGCGTCAGGCGCTGAAGCGCAAAACGCTCACGTGCCGACACGTGGCGCGCTTGCGCTCAATCGCCCAGCGCTCAAGCGCAGAGCGCCCACGTGCCGACACGTGGCACTCTAGCGCCTGAGCGCACAGCACCTAGGCGCACAGCGCCCAAGGTGCTGCCCCCACGCATCCTTTGGATGTCTTTTCCCCTTTATATATATATACACGTATATACATACATATGTATACATACGTACATAAACACATACTCCACGACACTGTCCCTGTTAGAAAAAAATTTCCGCAAGAGGGCTGCTAGCCCCCTTGACCCCCAGCCCGCTATCCGGGTAGTGGGACCCCCGTAAAAACTCTGCATGGCTCCCGATATATGTAAAACCACCCCTCCAAAACAAAACACACGTACACTGCACATTGAGTTCGCATGATCAGTTTAACCCATTAATCGGAGGTTCCCTCGCCCCAAAGGCGGGGGGTAATTAACGGCAGCTTAGTCCGCGGCTGCCGGAGATTCGGATCCCCATAATCATTAAACACTGGCCTACCCTAGGCAGGGGGAATCTGTAGTACGCATGACAAGCGCACGCGTATTCCCATCTCAATGGGGTGACGAAAAACACCCTACAAATTTTGGCACGCCCGGTGGGACCCATCTCTCCTCCCATATTTCGGGTTAAACGTTCATGCGAACTCAATCAATATACATATCGACTGCCTATACTGAAATGATGTTTTCTTTTCGTGCAGCAATCAACTTTCAACGACAATGTCTCCCCAGAAGAATTCAACTTCCAACGTGACCCCGATTCCGTACGTGGTCAAGATCAATGCTCGTGTGGTTCTCCCCGCAAGCCTCAGTCGACAGTGGGAGGAACCGCCCCACCAGTTTGGCTCCGTCATCATCTACCCTGCCTGAAGCGCTCATCTGGAGGAAATCCTGGCGGAACAGGTGGCCAAGTCGGTCCCAAGGGGCAAGAGGCCGAATGTTGTGATTGCTAAGGCACCACAACCGAAACTTAAGATGGTGTCTGAACGACTCCCTGGCGCTCCAGCTGGGGGCAAGAACTCCGGTACCAAGGGCAACATCAAATGTTGCAGACGAGCTCCCGCGATAACTCCAACAAATGCACAATCGAGCGTATCTCCAAGGCCCTCCATCGCCTGTTCTGCGGCATCTTCCCAAAGAGCCGAAGTCTGCCAGGTGCTTAGAACAGAAAAGTTAAGGCAGAAGCGGCTTAGGTATCGAGCCAACAAGAGGGCCAAGGCTTCGGCCAAATGGAATCGTGTGAAGTTCCAAGTGCAGGGTTGCCCCGCGACGACGGCTGAGTCGGACGTAAGAATCAGCAATTCCTTCGATCCTCTGAAGTGGGTTCAGAAAAATGCCATGACCGCCAGAATCAAGAAGAAAGCGGTCCGAACAGTGCCACAAAGAGACGTGTCCCGGCCCCAACAGAAAAAGTATGATACTGTCTCTTCAAGAGTCTATCAAGCACTATGTGCTGCACGAAAGCAGCGGGGCAAACCCAGAAAAGAAGCGCCAGCACCATTCAAGAACCTGGTTAGGCCAGCCGCCTTCAATCGACTACCAGCTACCGAAACAAGGGGGTCAAGACAGCGATCCGTGAAATCAGCTGCCAATGATAGAAAGACAGCCGGATATATCATCCATACGGTATATATGGCGGGCGCCCCAGCGACAACATTCGCAGCAAAAGCAAGGATGGGGCCACCACATCCCAAGCCCAATCTAGCCTGAATGTGGTTGGTGCTGCCCAAGAACAGCCGCCCCCGCTGGATGAAGAAAACCCTCTCGATGAGGATGACAGGCAGAAAGATCCCTCGGTCCATGCAGAGTCAAGCTCGGACAGCGAGGAAGAGCCGACTTTCCGCCCAAGGACTGCGGAGCAAGAGCTGCTTCAAGAGCTTCGAAAACAGCTTAGGAGCAAAGATAAAGAGATGGCCAAGCTCTATTCGAAGATTGACGACTTAACGAACGTGGTGATGCAACTTACGGCTCAAATTGCTCGAGCGCCTCCCAATCAAGCACAAGCCGCTACTAATCAGCCGGGTGATGACAATCCGAGCTAGCTAATGCCTGTTCCTTCGGGTCCAAGACTGGTCGAGCCATATGAAAGCCGGCCACACTCCGCTTCTGGGGACGCCTTGGCCCCAGATAGCACTATCCCGCTAACACAGGATCGGATAATGGATTTGGTCACCAGCAAGGTTAAAACATTGGTTGCCGAAGCTGAAGCTCAGAAAGAAATCGGCAGTGGTGGGCGGCCATATCCCGCGCAGTACGATTTGATTGAGTTCCTAAGCGGCTACGTCATTCCTACGTTCGGATAATTTGATGGAACGGGGAATGCAAATCAGCACGTCGCCCACTTCAAAGCATCGTGCGGAAATACAGGGGGCAATGACGCGCTCCTTCTTCGTCAGTTTGTCAACAGCCTGACCGGTGTCGCTTTCGACTGGTACGCGAGCATACCAGACGGGTCCGTCATTACCTTTGCCCAAATAGAATCTCTGTTTCGGCAAAGGTTCATGAGTGTCAGTGATAAAATCTCCATTGCCGACCTTGTGAGGACCAAGCCGGGGAAGAATGAAAGCAACACCGACTTTATCGCTCGATGGCGTAATCTCAACGTCAAGTACGAACCGCCGCTGGAGCAGGACCAGTCCGTCAGCCTTCTCATTAGGAACCTCTGCAATTGGATGGTCCCATTCTTGTGTACGGTGGGCCTCAAGACATTTCAGGAGCTAACCAAGAAATTCCAAATGCTGGAACGCTCGAAGCAAGAGTCCCCGCAGGACTCTCAGAGAGACAAAACATGGAAAAGCAAGCGGGACGACAACCGTAGAAGCGGGAGTTCCAGCAGTACCAATGTCTTCAATGCATCCGACGGTGAAGAAAAGCGAAGGGCGGGCGAATCCAAAACCAACCGGTCTCGAAAGCCAGTGCTAGAAGGAGAAGGGCCCTCCCTAGAGGAGAAAAAGAACAAGGTTTACTCTTTCAGAAGGGACAAGGTCCGCAAGATATTGAAAGATGCCTTGAACAACGGCCTACAATTGCCGGAGTCGAAAAGACCCCAAGAAGCAAAAATGACCGACAATCCTCTGTATTGCCCGTACCACCGAGTAGTGAGCCATGCGATCGAGGATTTCTATATCATCAAAGACTGGGTCGAGAAGCAGTACAAGGCTGGAGAGATAGAGCTATCCAAAAGTGTGTTGGTGAACAATCAAGTTGCAACCACCAACTTTATACAGACAGAAGTTGAAGCCTTCTGGGAGCGGAAAGCCGAACCCGCTGCCCTAAGGGATGAAACGGACTCATCGCGGTCTCCGTGGAGTACGCACATATCTAACAAGACGAAGAAGATGATAAAGCTACTTCGGAAAAAGCCCAGGACAGAATGTGAAGGGCAGAAGAAGCCTACCAGTCCAACTGCCAATGCGGCTCCCTCACGCTCAAAATCCAAGAAGCTCAAGAAGAAGAAAAGTGCGGCTCGGCGCGAAAAGGAGTCTGCAGGGAGATCGACCATCCAAAAATATATCGATTCCCTCGAAGAATATGAACCGAAGGAAAGAACTTTGGTTCAATTAAAAGAGTTCATCCCTGTACAAGCGGCTGAAATTCTGGAGGAGTTAGAAGAAGACTCCAATGAAGAGATCCCAGTAGTGACCTGCTATGCCATCCATCTTGGCAGCGACTCCGAGGATGAGCTATGTTTTCCCGAAAAGGACGAGGAGCTCGCCACAAAGGCCAATCAAATCCAGCTCAGAAGCGGCAGGGCTCTACCGCCAAATCAGGGCAACGCCCCAAAAGGGAAAGAAAAACAAGTCGCTAACGTAGAAGATGGCAGAGAACCAGCTGATGAAAACATAAGTCCTTCCTCGGTGAACTATAATGTCTTGGTACATCTCCGGAAGCTTCCGTCTCTCCTGAGCATCTACGACGCCTTCGTCCTATCTAAGGAGCTTAGAGATGTTCTCATTCACGCTCTACAAAACCCCGAGCGGTATCATGCTCACTTTGCGGAAATTAATATGAAAGAAGCCCAGTACACTTTGCATGCCGCCGCAATCACATTTAAGGATGAAGACTTGCTACTGGGAACGGCTGAGCATAATCGGCCGGTTTACGTGACCGGGTACAGCGACGGAGATTGGATTAATCGCATATTGATTGATCCGGGGTCTTCAGTGAACATCATGAACTTGTGGACGCTGAAGAGTTTGTCAATGGACGTCCGACACCTGTCAAGGGAATGGATTGTCATTCAAGGCTTCAACCAAAATTGCCAGCAAGTTCTGGGGTCCATAGCTCTGCCAATCAAATTCGGGGATCTGCAAACTGAAGCTAAGATATACGTGATCGACGCCGACACGTCTTATAAGATTCTCTTGGGGCTGCCGTGGCTCCAAGATTACGGCATCATTCCGTCAACTCTCTATCAATGCATGAAGTATATTAAAAATGGAGAAGAAAGACGCATTGACGGAGACATCTAGCCGTTCGGTGTGCATGAAGTCCGCTATGAAGATTCTCGGTACTTTACGAACCACCAAAATGCTAAGCCACAACTGAATGAGGATAGACTGGCCCCAAGACTCAAAAGCAAATCTGCGCCGGTTGTCACTTTCAAAAGTAAAAACGCCCAAGTGTGCCCACATTTCGGTAGCGACACTTACGAGTCCGACGCTGGAAGCCCGTCCTTCCGTAAAACCAGCCCTCGTTTCGGCAGCGATACGGACGAATCTGTTACTGAAGGCCCATCTAGCAGCAAAGTCCGCCCTCATCTTGGCAGTGACACTGAAGAGTCAGAAGAATAGGACATGCCGTGCAACAGCTGTGCAGATTGGACCCCCATGCAGCAAGCGAAACTACGAGAGACCTTCGAAGTTGCAGAAGGGTCCCTGGCCATCACAAGGGTGCCAGAACGGATGTGCAAAGAGCTCGACGTATTGTCAGTTTCTACCGTGGACCGGCTGAAAACTTTCTACGTGCCCGGGAGGAAAAATGGACAGAAGGGCATCCTGTTTTACGGGTCAAACCCCGTTGTGCACCCGGACAATCTTTATGTCGCGTGCCTTCCCTATGAGAGAGGCATAAGAGCCGTCCTCAATCCCAGATACTATGCGCCCGAGATGCGGGAATACTTTAAGAAGTGCGGATGCCGGTTATATCAAACGGAGTCCGAAGCAAAGTTTTACGAAGAGCTATGCTATCTGCCCCAGGTCCGAGCGCTCATCGATGGACGAATTCCAGATAGACGGGGCATGGGCTACATTCAACCTGATTCCAAAGCGTTCTACATGGTCCATGTTGGTGAGCCCAGCGAAAGATCAAATGGTGATAACGATATGGCCGAGACAGAAGAAGCTCCTCAAGAGCTCGAAGATGGCGGACAAGCAACCTTTGATGAGCTAACCGAGATTGACTTAGGAATGCCCGATGATCCAAGGCCGACCTACATCAGCTCACTCTTGTCGGAGGAAATGAAAGAGAAGATAATTGACCTGCTGCATGAGTTCGTCGACTGCTTCGCATGGATGTACAAATAAATGCATGGCCTTTCCCCTGAAGTAGCCGTGCATAAGCTGGCTATATCTCCTGATGCTAAGCCAGTCAAACAAGCTCCTCGAAGAATGAGAAGGGAGTTGGAAGAAAAGGTCATCGAGGAAACCAAGAAACTCATCGATGCCGGCTTCATCAGGGAAGAGAAATATGCGGACTGGATCGCATGCATAGTCCCAGTGAAGAAGAAAAATGGGCAGATCCGAGTTTGTGTCGATTTCAGGGACCTCAACAAGGCATGTCCTAAAGACGACTTCCCGCTACCGGTCATGGAAATGATGGTCGATGACACCTCAAATTACGAGCTGTTCACCTTTATGGATAGCTCGTCTGGATACAATCAGATCAAGATGTCGCCTGAGGATGAGAAACACACAGCATTTCGAACCCCGATCGGAATATATTGCTACAAGGTGATGCCGTTCGGATTGAAGAACGCAGGTGCTACATATCAAAGGGTAATGACCAATATCTTCGATGACCTAATTCATAAAGTCGTCGAATGTTATGTTGATGATCTGGTCGTTAAGACTAAAACCAAGGCCGATCATGTCCAGGATCTTAGGACCGTTCTCACCAGACTGAGGGAATTTGACCTGAATATGAATCCTCTAAAATGCGCTTTTGGCGTATCATCGGGAAAATTCCTGGGCTTCATAGTCCGACATTGAGGGATCGAAGTTGACCCATCAAAGATAAAGACCATCATGGAGATGCCCCCTCCGAAGAGTCTGACGCAGCTAAGATCTTTTCTAGGCAAGCTTGCTTATATACGGAGGTTTATCTCAAATTTATCGGGGAGATGTAGGCCCTTCTCAAAGCTCATGAAGAAAGGAGCTCCTTTTATCTGGGATGCCGAATGTCAAGCAGCGTTCGAAAGCATCAAACGATACTTGTTGCACCCTCCAGTGCTGGCCGCTCCCATTCTAAATAAACCGCTGATCCTCTACACTGCCGCACTAGATGAGTCACTCGGTGCGCTCCTTGCCCAGAATAACGAGGAGGGAAAGGAAAATGCCCTCTACTACCTCAGTCGAACTCTAGTCGGGGCGGAACACAACTATTCCCCAATCGAAAAGCAATGCCTGGCTCTGATATTTGCTATGAAGAAGCTGAGGCACTATCTGCTGGCTCATCGTGTTATGCTGATCTCCAAGGTCGACCCGCTCAAACACTTGATGACCAAAGCAAGCCTAGCCGGCAGAATGGCAAGATGGGTTGTCATGCTGCTTGAGTTTGACATAGTTTATACTCCTCAGAAAGCAGTAAAAGGGCAAGCTCTTGCATACTTTCTCGCTGCTCATCCCATACCAGAAGGGTCGCCGCTAAATTGTGAGTTACCCGACGAACAAGTGCTACACCTCGAGGAAGATGGGCCATGTTGGGAGCTCTACTTCGATGGAGCCTCATCAATAAGGATCTCCAGTAAATCAAGCGTCCCGGAGATAAAGGCAGGGATAGGATTGGTGTTCATCACGCCATCAATAGGAACCCTAAGGCGCTCTTTTTCTCTCACCGAGCCTCGCACAAATAATGAGGCCGAGTATGAAGCTCTGATAGCTGGTTTGGATCTCGCTATAGAAATGGAAATCCTTCGGCTACGGGTTTACGGTGACTCCCAGCTTGTCGTCAACCAAGTAAGCGACGATTATAAGATATACAAACCCGAATTAGCTCGGTACAGAGGTCGGGTGGTGGAACTCATGAAACGGTTCACTCACATTGAACTAATGAGAATCCCTAGAGCATTGAACGGAAAAGCCGACATACTCGCTCGCTTAGCCAAGGAGCTGGCTGATCCTGACATGGACGAAATTCTGATCACAGTCAGGAGCCGGTAAATTCTACCCCCAGTCTCTCTACGAGAAGAGGAAAGCGCGGAACAGAAGAGCAGTCCTGCCGAAGAAGCTTCGATCATCCAAGACGAGCCCGATTGGAGAGAACCCTTCATAGAGTACCTCCGATACGACAAGCTGCCCGAAGAAAAATCTGCGAGGATTCAGCTGAAGAAAAGAGCTCTCCGATACGTGTTTGTAAATGACACGTTATACCGCAGGTCATATGACCAACTCTGGCTCAGGTGTCTGTCATTGGCCGAAGCCCAAAAGGTCATGAAAGATGTTCACTCGGGCGTTTGCGGTGCTCACCAATCTGGCCCCAAGATGCGACTTCAAATCAAACGGCTTGGGTATTACTGGCCCACCATGATACGGGATTGCGGAGAGCATGCAAAGAAATGTCAGATCTGCCAAATCCATGGTGATTTCATTCACAAGCATCCCAATCCGTTGCATCCTACGGTGGCGTCGTGGCCCTTCGAAGTCTGGGGCACCGACATCGTTGGCCCAATTGATCCTCCGTCATCCAAAGGCCACCGGTTCATACTGGCGGCAACTGATTACTTCTCCAGATGGGCTGAAGCTGTCCCGCTAAAAGAAGTCAAGACAAAAGATATTCTGACATTCTTCCAGCATAATATTCTATACCGCTTCGGTACACCAAGAAGAATCATTTCTGACAACGGGCCTTCTTTCAAGAGCTTCAATGTCTCAAGGTTCGCTACTCAGCACAAGAAAGACTGGAGATATTCCTCCATCTATAATCCAAGAGCCAATGGGCTAGCCGAAGCCTTCAATAAGACTCTATGCAAGCTCCTGAGAAAAAATGCTTCAGCCAACAAGAGAGACTGGAATCTCAAGCTTCACGAGGCGTTGTAGGCATATCGTACCACGCACCGTACTCCAACTCAGTCCACTCCATACTCATTGCTCTTCGGAGTGGAGGTGGTCCTCCCCCTCGAAGTCGAAGTTCCAAGCTTAAGAATGGTCATTCAGCAAGAGTTGACGGAGGAGGAAAATGTGCTCCTTCGATTTGAAGTACTCGATGCCCTCGAAGAAAAGAGGCTCGCGGTGCAGCAAAGTCTAGAGCTATACCGAGCCTAAATGTCACGGGCCTATGACAAGATAACCCGTCTCCGCGCTTTCAGGAAAGGTGAATTGGTGTTGGTCCTCAAAAGACCAATTATCCCCAATCGACATGCCAAGGGAAAATTCGAGCCCAACTGGGAAGGACCATACGTCATCGAGAAAGTGTTTGATGGAGGATCCTACCAAATAATAAGTGCCGAGGGAGAAAGGCCCATTCCACCCATCAATGGCCGATATCTCAAGAAATACTACACGTGAATGCTCCAAGTCGCAGGCGAATTGAGCACATCAGCCCTACGGTCTGGATCATACATCCTGCAAAACCGTATACAATCCACGGGCGTAAATGACCCCTATCTCTCCCAAATCCTTCCGGTGAGACTACTTTTAAAGTCCCACCAGCGGCAAAAAAAAAAGAAGAAATAAAAAAATAAATGGTATGTCCACAAGCAAAACGGGCACGGATGAAAACCCGAAAGGGCTCCGTGAGTAAAAACAGCAGGACTACCAGCGAGTCTGTGAAAACCCGAAAGGGCGCAAACTCGTGAAAAGAGATGAAATACACTCGCAAAGTCCTCTCGACCTTGTGAGGAGAAAAACCTGTGTGAGATCCTTACGACTCACAAAGGAGCAACACACTTAGGAATCCTCACGATTCCTAAGGAGAAAATACACCTGCGGGATCCTTACGACTCGTAGGAAGAAAATGCTTTTATGGGACCCTCACGGCCCATAAAATTGAAAAGCCTTAGGCGATAGGGATCTAAACCTGTCTCCTAAGCCATCGCTCCCCAATCCCCAAATGGCGAATGATGAGTCACTCCTGGTACCATATTCCAGTGCAGCGATGCAGACACCAACCAAATTCCAAATCCCATACCCCAACGGCGAATGATGAGTCGCTCCTGGTACCATATTCCAGTGCAGCGATGCAGACGCCGACAAAGTCCCGAAATTTTTCCGGCCCTACAGTCTGGATCATACATCCTGCAAAACCGTATACAATCCACGGGCGTAAAACAATCCCAATCTCTCCCAAGTCCTACCGGTGAGAACACATTCAACGTCCCACCAAAAAAATAATAAAATAAAAATAAAAAAATAAAAAAGGTATGTCCACAAGCAAAATGGGTACGGATGAAAACCCGAAAGGGCTCCGTGAGTAAAAACAGCAGGACTGCCGGCGAGTTTGTGAAAACCTGAAAGGGCGCAAACTCATGAAAAGGAGATGAAATGCACTCTCAAAGTCCTCTCGACTTTGAGAGGAGAAAATTCCCACGTGAGATCCTTACGACTCATAAAGGAGCAACACACTTAGGAGTCCCCACGACTCCTAAGGAGAAAATACATCTACGAGATCCTTTCGACTCGTAGGGAGAAAATGCTTTTATGGGACCCTTACGGCCCATAAAATTGAAAAGTCTTAGGGGATAGGGATCTAAACCTGCCTCTTAAGCCATCAATTCCCAAATCCTCTCGGGGAAAATGATGAGTTGCTCCTGGCTTTATTCCAGTGCAGCAATGCAGATGCCAAACAAAAAATACCAATCCCCAAATCCTCTCGGGGCAAATGATGAGTTGCTCCTGGCATTATTCCAGTGCAGCAATGCAGATGCCAAACAAAAAAAACAATCCCTAAATCCTCTCAAAGACAGATGATGATTCGCTCCAGGTACTATATTCCAGCGTAGTGATGCTGATGTCAACACAAATCACATCAAGTCAAACAACCAATGACCTCCCTGGCAGAATCAAATTCCACCTCGGAAACAAGTCAACTTCATCCCTGATGCCGCAAGAAGCGGGGCAAGTCAAATCCAGCACCTACCGTCCACGTCGCTAAAATGGCGGCACCGACCGTCCACGTCGCTAAAATGGCAGCACCGACAGTCCAAGTCGCAAAAAGGGCAGAACCGACCGTCCAAGTCGCAAAAATGGCAGCACCGACCGTCCACGTCGCTAAAATGGAAGCATCGACCGTCCAAGTCGCAAAAAAGGCAGCATCGACCTTCCACGTCGCTAAAATGGCAGCATCGACCGTCCAAGTCTCAAAAAGGGCAGAACCGACCGTCCAAGTCGCAAAAGGGCAGCATCGACCGTCCAAGTCGCAAAAAGGGCAGAACCGACCGTCCACGTCGCTAAAATGGCAGCATCGACCGTCCACATCGTTAAAATGGCAGCACCGACCGTCCAAGTCGCAAAAAGGGCAGCACCGACCGTCCAAGTCGCAAAAAGGGCAGCATCGACCGTCCACATCGCTAAAAGGGCAGCACCGACCGTCCAAGTCATAAAAAGGGCAGCATTGACCGTCCATGTCGTAAAAAGGGCAGCACAGGATTCCTACAAAGCGGGAACCAGATCACTCCGGGCCAGGGAAACGTCTATCACGGACACTCCGTCTCGGAGACATGTCAAGAAACGACCGTCCATGTCATAAAAAGGGCAGTGCCAGCTTCCCAAAAAGCGGGAACCAAATCAGGTCGCCTCCAAGTAAAAGAAGATCCATCAATTTCATGCACACGACCCACATATGTGGTGTGCATTTATTGATGGGGGGAATTTGTTGGGGTAAAAATTTACACCCCAGTTGACCAAGTCAAAATCAAAATCAACCCCAAGCCAAGTAGGCCCATGCCCGAGTCGAGCCCGAACATGAAGCGGCCGGCCTCCCGCCATGCCAAGATAAAATTTTTGTAATAAATAATTTTGTTGTATTTCTTTTATTTTATTTTATGGATAAATGTATGAAAAATAGGCATAAAGCCAAATTTTTGTAAAGCCCATGGCTTATGTGCAAAAAGAAATGGAACATGAGCCATGGGATAGGCAAAATGCCATTTTGTGAAGCCCAAGGAGCTATGTGTAAAGTGTATGTCCTATAAAGGCAAAGATAATGAAAAAATCCCAACAACTTTTCTCTCTCTCTCAAAATTTTTCAGATCTGAGATCTTTTCTCCTTCATCAAGGTTCCCAAACCTTCTTTTTTCTCTTGAATTAAATCAAGAGTTTTACTCTTCTTGTTACAAAACAAATTAGTTTTCCACCACAAAACCCATAAAGGAGAACTCAGCTCTTCCATTAGATCTCAAAAAGAAGAGATTTTTTAAAAATCCTATATCTCTTGATCTTCAAGATCCAGCTAACAGAGGAGGAAGAAGAAGAATATCTTTCACTAAACCCAAAAAAAACACTCAGGAGTCCAACTCCTCTCTGATTTCTCTTCCGAGAAAATTTTTTAGGCTAAAAGCCTCCTTTTCTCGCCGGCGCTCAAGCGCAGAGCGCCCGAGTGCCGACACGTGGCACGCTTGCGCTCCAACGCTCAGCGCTCGAGCGCAAAGCGCCCACGAGCCGACACGTGGTGCGCTTGAGCTCAAGCGCAAGCGCAAGTCGCCCCGGTACCGACACGTGGCGCGCTTGCGTTCAAGCGCAAGAGCTCGAGCGCAGGTCGACCCGGTGCCGACACGTGGCGCGCTTGCGCTCAAGCGCAAGCGCTCAGGCGCAAGTCACCCCCATGCCGACAAGTGGCGCACTTGCGCTCAAGCGCCCAGCGCTCCAGCGCAAGTCGCCCCCGTGCCGACACGTGGCGCACTTACGCTCGAGCGTCAGGCGCTGAAGCGCAAATCGCTCACGTGGCGCGCTTGCGCTCAAGCGCCCAGCGCTCCAGCTGTAAGTCCATGCTACCTCTCCCGGTACTTTCGGGAATGCGGAATATGGTAAATAACAATTTTTACGGAGGTGGTAACATGGACCTATAACCCGGATCTTGGTTAAACTTCTATCTAACATCCTAACTAAGAGTTTCTAGCTACTCGGTTAGGGGGTTATACCTAGCTTGTCTTGAACTCCTTCTCTTCAAGCTCCGGTGGTGGTCCGATGGCTCCTTCTCGTCGTCTCCGTACGCCGAAGATAGATCCACTTGAAAGCTCCAACCTTTAGCTCCTTCTTCGTTCTTTGAAGAAACTAGTTCACTTGGTTTGCTAAACCTAGTGAACTAGAATGAGTAGAGAAGAAATAGAATGGGATTTTATCTATGGTTCTTGATTCTCAACACATGAGAGATATGAACCATAGAGTCAAGAGAGGGAGCAAGAGGATGAGAGTGAGAGCAAAGTGAAGAGCTCAAGAACAAGAGAGAGAATGAGCAAGAAAGAATGAGCAACTCTTTTGTCTCTCACCCTCTCATAATCCAAAGTAATCATAACTCATCATATCAATAAAAGTCTTATGTGATGGTTGAAGCAACCATAACCATATCATATCATGCACTCATTTTACACAAGAGAACAAGCAAGTAAAAGTCTTTGGCATGAAATGATAGCCATGGTTATCATGATGGTCAACTAGTCAAGCCTAGTCAACCGGTCAACAAAGTCAACAAGTCAACAAAAGTCAACAAGTCAACAAAGTCAACAAAAGTCAACAACCAAGTCACCATAATACTTAATTAATATAATAGTTAATCACATATCATATTCTCATTAGGGTTGAGCAAAAAGTCAAAAAGTCAACGGTCAACTGTCAACAACCCTATTGAGAATCCGCTGTCTGTGCCTCCCTGTCAACTGTGCATACACACCCACATCCGCGTTCCGAGGAACACGAATGCAAACTGGATAAATCCAATCCCATAAGGTACACTAGGATCTGGCTTAAACCAAAGCCCGCTAGTGTAAACTGTCCGGACACTGTACGTGTACAAGTGCACGGATGTGACCGAACCCTGTCGCAAAACCATGCGACCTGTCGCAATACCATGCGACCTCTACTCTTTTGCCTAAAGGCGAAAAGCTTTCTGTGTGGGACTCTAAAGACTCGACACTACGCTGGCAGTGGGTTAAACCACAGACCGCAAGCGGCACTAGCTGTGCGTAACGGTCCCCAGGTAATGCCGACAAGAAGACCGACGAGGCGAAACCCATCTGAACTCCTGCTGAGCCTGAGTGTGACATTCTCCGTACAGTCCGGTCTGTTCGTCTGATACATCGCATGGCGGGCCTATGGGGCGGTAAACGTCAGTCCCCCAATAGCGGTACAAGTCGTGCCGGAGCGAAGCCCAAAACACCCTGAGATAACACTGGAAACCTACCAGTATATCTCGTTTGCCCTGGCCAGGGACTACTCGTGTAATGGCTCTCCTAGACACAGCGCGATGTCAACCCCCAATACCGGGAGAGACGAATCCTGTCTAACCGTCACTGCCTCCAAGTGCTTCGGGACTGCACCCAACCACCACCTGTTTGCACGACTCCTTTGAGCCGTGGTGGGGTAGTGATCAAAGTACAGTGGGAACACACCCGAGGCGAAGTGACAGTGTCAAGTCAGCGGACTAAGCTGTACTCATGTCACCTGGGAACTGATAACTGACGATAGGCATAATACCAACTAGTCAGTTCCCGACGAGTCCTGTCCAGTGTACCCGTAACCTAACGAGCACCCGCATACTATCTCAAGTACGACGTACTGACGGCTGTGGGACAGACCGTCTCCCACACTGGGATGAGAAGCGCATGCGCTGGTCTACTCCGGAGTATCGATGCCCTGTCTCGATAGTCCTGCGACCAGGGACCTGCATAAGGATGTGCTTCTATATTACCCAGCCCTACTAGTGTGACGGCCATCACATCGCTGGTAATCAAGCAAAGATCCTAAGGGCTCCACTAATGTGTATAAGCAATATACAAAGATAAACACATGTACACATTGAAGTAGAAATAAACCAAGTAGCATACTACTATTTTGAGCAAGATTGTATATACAAGGTGAATATCCCAAGCTTCCATTAAGTAATATACATACTAGTATGATACAGTAATGGCCTCTAGGGCATATACACTAACACCAGCGCCCAGCGCTCAAGCGCAGAGTGCCCACGTGCCGACACGTGGCCCTCTAGCGCCTGAGCGCACAGCACCTAGGCGCACAGTGCCCAAGGTGCTGCCCCCACGCATCCTTTGGATGTATTTTCTCCTTTATATATATATATACACATGTATATACATACATATGTATACATATGTACATACACACTTACTCCACGACACTGTCCCTGTTAGAAAAAAATTTCTAACGGGGCGCTGCCCCTCACCCCGCAAGTGCGCTGCTAGCCACCTTGACCCCCAGCCCGCTATCCGGATAGCGGGACCCCCGTAAAAACTCTGGGTGGCTCCCGATATATGTAAAAAAAAATCCTCCAAAACAAAACACACGTACACTGCACATTGAGTTCGCATGACCAGTTTAACCCGTTAATCGAAGATTCCCTCACCCTAAAGGCGGGGGGTAATTAACGGCAGCTTAGTCCGCGGCTGCCGGAGATTCGGATCCCCATAATCATTAAACCCCGGCCTACCCCAGGCAGGGGGAATCTGTAGTACGCCTGACAAGCACGCGTATATTCCCATCTCAATGGGGTGACGAAAAACACCCTACAAACCTGATCTCAAATCAATCTTAGAAAAATATCCCGCACCCTGGAGCTGATCAAACAAATCGTCAATGCGAGGTAAAGGATACCTATTCCACACCGTAACTCGGTTCAATTGACGATAATCAATGCACAACCTCAAACTGTCGTCCTTCTTCTTGACGAACAGAACAGGAGCTCCCAAGGCGAAACGCTCGGACGTACAACTCCCCTATCATGCAACTCTTGCAGCTGATCCTTAAGCTCCTTAAGCTCCGTCGGGGCCATCCGGTAAGGCGGTATAGAAATAGGCCCCGTGCCGGGAATCAGATCAATGCGAAACTCAATCTCAAGCTCTGGCGGCAATCCAGGAAACTTATCGGGAAATACGTCGGGAAACTCTCGTACGTTAGGAACCCGGTCCAACGAATCTACAATGGCTCCGGTATCACGAATGGAAGCAAAGAATCCCCGAAATCCTCTCCTCAAAAGCCGACTAGCGCAAAAGGCAGAAATCAAACTGTGAGGGGCGGCACCACGGTCCCCCTGCACAACAAGAACCGACTCTCCGGGAAAATAAAACCTGACTGTCTTCTCGCGGCAGTCTGCGGACGCATAGCACTTAGCTAACCAGTCCATGCCCAGGAGAACGTCAAAGTCCAACATCTCAAGAAAGATCAAGTCGACGGACGACTCTCTATCCCCTATCCGAACGGCACACGACAGAAACACGTGTCGCGCAACAAAACGACTCTCCAACAGGAGTAGTCACAACAAGCGGCTGTTCTAGCAAACACGACTCTCAGCCCAACCTCAGAACGAAGTGCGTAGAAACATACGAGTGCGTAGATCCTGGATCAAACAAAACGTGTGCATCAAAAGAACATACGGAAAGAGTACCTGAAACCACTACATTGGACGCCTGCGCGTCCTGATAAGTCAAAGAAAATACTCGTGCCTGCCCTCTACCTGCAACTGGTTGTCCTCCTCCTCTTCCACCCCATCCTATCTGAACAAACCCTCCGCGACCACGACCTCTCTGAGCAAAAGTCTGACGCGGAGCATCAACAAGCTTAGGAGGCAACGCTCTCTGAGGTGAAGGTGGTAAGGTAACATATGGAACCGCTGCCTCTCTCTGGCGTATCTCAGTACAATATCTAACGCGATGATAGAAACTCCCGCACCGGAAACATCCAGACGATGACTGCTGACCCTCCAGGGGATAAGAGCTAAACAACTGGCCTCGTCCCAAGCCTCTGCTACTCCCACGACCTGAATGAAATCTATCGCGGCGTCTAAACATCTGCCTCCGGGCTGATACACCAGTATGAACCCTCCTCGGTTCCGGAACGACCGACGTCTCGGAAAGACGCTCCTCAACTAGTAGGGCTGCGTCCACTGCTTCTGCATATGTGTCACAATGCGGGGCGCTGATAGCGAGGAACAACTGGATAACAGGTAGGACAACTGTAAGTCTACGCTAGCGCCCCGGCAGTCGAACGACGCCAAAATGCGGAACAAAAACTTTTAACTGGCGCTATCGTATACTTTAACCCGGATCTGCCATTATTGCTAAACTAACAAACAATAAAGAGTGTAGAAAGGTTGTACCGAACGATCCGAGTCCTTCGTTCTTCAACCATCATCCCACGCTCCGTTGCGGCTGCTCCGATCTTGTCGATCTCCGATCTCCTCGTCGAGGTGGCACCACATGATCGGTTCTTTAAACGGGCTCCCGCCTCTGACTCGAGGCAACTCGATCGTCAAGTTTGCTAAAAGAGACGACCAAGATTGATGTAGAGAATGAGTAGATGACTTTGTCTCACTTCGTCCAAATCCGTGGACGATCGGTTAATGAAGTTGCCGTGGAAATCGGGTGATGGAATGAAATGAACTGTGAATTCCATACACCCCAAAACTATCATATCTTTTCTAACCGAATGAAACATCAAGTGAATCGAGATCGATCAAGAGAGAGAGAGGGGCCGGCCACCTTATAAGGAAGAGGGGGGTGACCGTAGGAGGAGGGAGGTGACCATAAACCAAAAGCTTCTCACTAAAATATCTTAAGCCAAAACAAAATGCATTAATGAAAAAGGATGAGTCATTTAGAAACATTGAACTAAAAACCCTAGTCACCAAAAGCTTTAATGACACCATTAATGCCTAATGAGTCATGAAGCCAAGTCATCACCCTAGTCACCATATCTAGAAACTTCTATAAGCACGACTCATCATATCTGAAGAAAAGATAAATCTGTCTTTAACAGAATGTTAAAAGACGGCTGATAGAAAACTGGAAACTGGCAACTTCCAAAAGTGATCCTGAAACAACTTTCAGGATAACCCCGAAACTGTATAAATATACCCGCATTTGTATTACGACCGAATACAAATGCAACTGAGACAAAGATATTATACCTACTCAATATAATACTCGGATCCGGCTTAAACCAAAGCCGACCAGTATCATCTGCCCGAAAACTGACACGTGCGTAAACGCACGTGCATTTTCCGAACCCTGCCATAAAACCATACGGCCTCTACAACGTTTCGCCCGAACTTGGGAAACTGTCTGTGGGGGACTCTAATGACTCGTCAGCACCCTGGCAGTGGGTTTAACCACAAACCGTCAGCGGCACTAGCTATGCGTAACGGCTGCCCATGGACTGACCTCAAGGGATGCCGATGAGCGTACTCATCCGGAAAAACCCTACTGAGCCTAACAGTGACAATGTATATACAGTCCGGTCCGTTCGTCAATGAGTATCGCATATCTGCCTAGGGGGCTAGTAACGTCAGACCCCCAATAGCAGTATAAGTCATGTCGGAGTGAAGCCCAAATACACCCTGAGATACTACTGGAGTACCTACCAGTAAATCTCCTACCATGGCCATGGATTTGTGTAATGGCTCTCCTAGACACAGCACGACCTCGCCCCCAATACCGGGAGAGACGAATCCCCTGCCGATCCGCTCACGTGCCTCCATATGGCTCGGGACTGTACCCAAAAACTACCTGTTTGCACGACTCCTTTGAGCCGTGGTAGGGTAGAAATCAAAGCACAGTGGGAACTCACACGAGACAAATGACGACCTCAGGTCGATGAACTAACCTGTACACATGTCACCAGGGAACTGCTATCTGACGGTAGATATAATACTAACTAGCAGATTCCCGGCGAGTCCTGTCCGGTGTACTCATAACCCAATGAGCACCTGTATACATCTTAGGTGATCCAACTGACACCAGTGGCTTGTGAGACCGGCCACCGCCCCTCGTCGGGGTCTCGACTGTACACACTAGTCTACTCCGGAGTATCGATGCCCTGTCTCGAAACTCCCACGACTAGGGACCACAATTAAGGATATGCATATAAACTACCCAACTCTCACGTATATGATCGCCATCATACTGTTGGTAGTAAAGCAAGATCCTAAGGGCTCTATCAAAGTGTAACATGCAATCAGTCACCTGAACATGTACACGACTGATAAAGGAAAACCAGATAGCATACTATCATCTCGAGTAAGACTGTGCTACCGAGATAGGTCCTCCGCAATCATTGCAATCACGTACCTGCGATCCAATATTTGACTATGAGGGCACTATCTCCAACAATCTCCCACTTGCACTCAAGGCTAATATTGCGATGTCGACTACTCACAGCCCGTGTGAAACCGAACATCCAACTCCTCTACTAATCAGTTTCACAAAGCCCGTTTGTAAAACTATTGTGTTCGAGAAATAGCCTCAGTGAGTGGATCCGCCTAGTAGTATCTTTCTGTATCTCTCTTAATCTCAAGTTCGCGGAGAAAGCCATCTCCCGAATTGAGTAGTACCTGTCTTAGAATATGTCTGGATATCTGATGGGACCTTAGTTCATAAATGAACTCCATATCCAAACTTCTTAGACTGAATCGATCACTGAACCTAATCAGTATCGGGCACCTTGCTTCCCACAGTATCCTCTTGGACCACCTGTCCATAATACTGTCCCTCTTCGTCAGAGGGAAAAACTAAAACTCTGACAGTCACTCTGTCATCCACGTCACCTTTGAAGCCTGGAATGATAATCGTCTCCCGAAGGAGGCTGCCGTCATCAAATCCGTAGAACATGTACTTATGTTCTAAAACTGCTTCCTTATGTTTCTCCAGGATTGGATTAATACAAACTTATTGCATCTAGTGCAAAACCAACATTTGGTGTGGTACTTGACATCTCATGATTGACTCAATTGTCTAAGCAAGTGATCTGCCAATCATGCACATCCCTCTCCTCTTTAGTCTGTAAGACACCTTTAGAGAGAGTGACTCCATCACCTGCAGGTACACCACCATGCTAGGAGTCAACTATTCCAAAAACCATTAGAATATCTGTCAAAGTACCCACATTGGGAAACTACCCAAATCCAGATCTAAAACCATAGATCTAGATACCAGAATGTCAAATATTATATCCATATCCTGTCTGGAGAAACAACTGTGTGACGACCACAGTACAACCGATCGTAGTATAGGAATTTTACTTCCTAATCTCTGTATGTCATCCAGATACCATGACATCACACCCTACTACCTTCTTAACAGATCCATCCCTTATTCTGATTGAAGTCAAACCCATGACTGTCACATCAAAATTAGATGATCTTTCTCCGCTATAACTGCTCAAGTCTATAAATAGATATAAGCATCTTGCCCACTATGCTTCCGCTGCTCCCACTGACTACGACAACCCTCCTACCGGGTCTCATATCCTGGAACAACATTAGTGTCAAGTCTGGGTAGATAAGAACCTCCCTGTCACCGTCCTTGAGCCTACCGAAGTACCTCTCGGGTGTCTGAGGTTACCTACCATACCTGCGGAGTGGCTATTGGAATGTCAAACCTGATTGAATATATAGGTCCTATTAAATTTTCCGTAATCGTTTGCGGTTCTGGAATCACTTCCAGTTCTACCATACTCCCACTACTGTTTTCTGAAAAAGATCCATTTTTACTAAAACTGTGGCGAGTCAAGAACAATATCACTATTGATCTTCCAAATGGTAGAATATCAACCCTCGTCATAGCCAGGGTCAACCCACAAACAGCCATTACAGAATCGTGCCCTGAGTTATCCAGTGTCTGGTTTTAATCATAAGCTGGACAACTCCCCGTACCTTAATATCTTTTAAGGTACGAACTTTTCTATATCCAATATAGAAACTTTGGCACTTATTTAATTGGAACCATATTCAATCCATGCATCTGTCTCCAGTGCATATCAACTTAATGGAAAGAGGCTAATCAGCATTACTCAACTTAGGAATCCATCCAATTATGAGTAATCTGAAAGAGAAACACGTTTCTCAAAACCATCACTATCATCTGAATACCAATCACAAGAATCTACATCTTCGATCTCTTTGAAGAATCCCGATACTTGTGACACCTGGTTCTCTACTTTATTCTTATACCCACAACTTCTCAAAACTTAGACCTTGTATTTCTACGAAACACTCGTCTAAATACTAGAGAAGTTATAAGTAAACAGAACATAGTACGAGGACCTACCCCTTTGTCCTGATGGACACTGGACAACATACAATACTCTGTATAAGTCCGCTGAGTTGAACAACTCATAACCTGTGCGTTGTAGGTGGAAAACTGTACACTGGCGATTTCCTCAAATATCACCAATTACAACGAATTCCGATATAATGAGGATGATCACCTAATTCCCAATATCCTACTCCCACTCATCATCTGTAAAACCATACAGATATGAAAATGAAACCTGGTAAATACATACCCTTGGAGTAAGTGTCTAATCGGGAAAACAGTTTTTCTTTAACAATGCACTGAAACATGAAAATGTTTCGTAGGGGTATCCTGGTATTCATAGCAATGCCTCTTCCATAATCCAATTCATGACTTCAACCGTATATTTTATTGCCATCTCTCCAAATCCCTTTATTTGTCTTTAGTCGTTACCTTCTGTACACCATCGTTAGGCTAAATGGTTTTCTTCCTTTCCTACCGTTCGGCACCAGCCTATGGTTTGGAAGAAGACTATCCAGTAAGCATAATAGGTGTACCCTCCTAAACCAAGGAGTACTCACATCTCGAGAGAAGGTGACGATAAAAGACAACTGAATAATACCTTATTCTTTTAAAGGTGAAATAGGAGCGGCGATGAAGTACACGGTTTTGGTCGTGAATGATATCAGTCGCAATTTACTTTGCCCTCTTTCTAATCCCTTTATTTTGTCTTTACATATTACCTTCTGCACACCCTACTTAGGCTAATTGGTTTTCTTCATTCCCTACCTTTCGGCACCAGCCTATGGTTTGGAATAAGACTATCCAATAGGCGTAATAGGTGTACTCTCCTAAACCAAGGAGCTCTCGCAACCTGAGAGAAGGTGATAATAAAAGACAACTGAATAAACCAATTCTATTTCTCCTGAACCTGGATCCATCCCCGAAGAAGTCCCTTCGAGTTCGTATATAACCATACGATGGATCTATCCAATGGAAGTGGATATCCGTAGTAATACGGGTGTTCTGAGAAATTCAAAGGGTAAAAGAAGGAGTGGCAATGACTTATGCAACTCAGACAATCCAAAAGCCAGTATTTTAAGAAGGTTCGGTCAACTTGGTCACTGAGTCATAGTCTAGGGTCGGTCAAAGGTCGCTGCCAAAGAGAGAGAGAGAAAAGAAACACTCTGCGTGCACTCTAACCTAGATCAGAATGGTCATCATTTTATCTAATCCGGAAACCTCCCACTGTTCTGTCAAATTCTCCTCCAAACCTAAAGAAGAATCAATCGGGATCACCCGAAGAGTAAACCAACTCATCAGTGGGAATCAGGATCCAACTCTCATCGCATGTTAACGTGATGGAATGCATCCACGTTACTCATACTCCAGATGGTATGCGCATACTTGGCAAGTTTCAGTTTCTTTAGAAACTCCCGATATAGTTTTTGCCCCATGCTCTTATGATCCTGACTAAGGGCCAGCAAATCATAAGTCACATGTCAAGTTCTGCCCGTCATTATCTTGTTAATTTGAACCCACCCGTACTCGCCCTTGACTAAGGGCCAACAAGGCTGTACGACTGTCCCAAACCAACTCATCTATCTATGCAACATGTGAACACCCCAGCAGCTACCAATCACTATGTCCTAGCTAAGGGCTAGACCAACATAGCTTGAATACTACTGACCATCCATATGAAATGACGGAGGGCTACGGCTGGTTTTTGGCGAAAAACCTTTAGCGTAGTGAACTTGATATCGCTGAAGGAACCTGATATCTTTTTAAAATATAGTGGCGAAAACCTTTTGCTAAAGAGGTCACTCCCGGTAAAGGGATCTCGGCTCTTTCCTCGTGGAATGAGGTGCAGGATATTCCACTGAATACCGCTATGCAAAGCAACATGTAATGGACTATAGTGAAGTTATTACTCTGACGCAAACTTCTGTCCAAGGGGTCGGTCCCGGTGAAGGGATATCGGCCCTTGCCTCGTCGAATGAGGTGCAGGATATTCCACTGAATACCGTTATGCATAACAAAAGGAAACGTCTTTGCAATAACACTTTTTAAATTGTTCCAACAACTGTAAACAGGTTTGTTTTACTTTTGCATTGATCAGAATCAACGCAGTCTCATCATTCAATCACACCAGAAAAGAACGAAAATAAAATGTACGTATATGCCATCCGCATTCGTCACTGGGTCCCGTCATCACCCGTTAGGTTACTTAACTAACGACAGAGCGGGGGCTGGACTAGCGCGGGTGTAAAACATATACAACATCTAATAGTATATAAACCAATATACAATAATCGCTCCAGGCGTGATAATATGCAACATTACAGAAAAGTAATAAGCATCACAGAACAATACAGATAATCTGGGATCCCCGAGTTTCACAGAGCCGCTGCTGAAACTCGACGTTCCCCTGTCGTGTGGATAGCCTGTGCAATGAAACCTAGACCCTTACGGGTGCGGCAAGTTACCCGCCAAAACCTGAAGCGAGGTAGTCCCCACAGCATAGTGAATGGAACACCCGGCACTTCACGGAATCCGGTAAATTGAGCACCCCTCCTTGGGTCAACCTGTACCCCCTACGAGTGCGGCGAATAGTCTGCCAATTCTGAAGTGGGGTCCCTCTGCCTCTCATAGCCATGAGATGCGGACCCGTTGCTTTCCCGAACCCGGCTATCCGTGCACTCCGTCGCGGGGCAAAACCTAGTACAGTAATGAAAAATAGTACAATAGGTACATCGACCGCAACCTGGTCGTGCCCCAAAAGAATATTATACAACAGGCAGTGACGGCAGTCCACATGTTGGACGCTCGCCCCGCAATATCAAATGTACAAATAAACACAAACTGTACTACCATTGCACACCGCTATCCACCACGACAAATCCGCAACATCACAGCACAACACAGAACATCAACGCGAATGTCACGTTCGCAAACCCGTCTAAAAGAACTATAGCAATCAGACGCGGTTTACCGATCAAATGACATTCCCGGTCGGAGATATAATGTAAGCACTGTAAACTAACGCGTTTAAATTTCGATCGACCAAATATCAAAAAGTGGGCCCCACGACTTACTGGTGAACAGTAACAAAATCTGGGCCAAAACGATATATACCAAAATCCCCAAAATCCCACAGAGAACCAACTGACAAAATTTGGGAGCACGTGCTCCCCACGTGGCCGCGGTTGCGCGGCCAAACCATGGGTTTGGCCGCCCTTCCGCGGCGGCTTGGAGGGATCACGACCCCAAATTTTGTCGTGGCTCTTAGAATTCCCTGCACGGATTTTTAAGACATGCAGAAATAGATTTTGAGACCATTTAAAATTAACAGAACTGTCGAGCTAGGATTTTGTGTTTTTCGATTTTCGGTCGGATCGATGTTTTAAACACGTTAGCACAAGTTAGTATAGCAAAATGGTTAGGCTCTGATACCACTGTAAGTCTACGCTAGCGCCCCGGCAGTCGAACGACGCCAAAATGCGGAACAAAAACTTTTAACTGGCGCTATCGTATACTTTAACCCGGATCTGCCATTATTGCTAAACTAACAAACAATAAAGAGTGTAGAAAGGTTGTACCGAACGATCCGAGTCCTTCGTTCTTCAACCATCATCCCACGCTCCGTTGCGGCTGCTCCGATCTTGTCGATCTCCGATCTCCTCGTCGAGGTGGCACCACATGATCGGTTCTTTAAACGGGCTCCCGCCTCTGACTCGAGGCAACTCGATCGTCAAGTTTGCTAAAAGAGACGACCAAGATTGATGTAGAGAATGAGTAGATGACTTTGTCTCACTTCGTCCAAATCCGTGGACGATCGGTTAATGAAGTTGCCGTGGAAATCGGGTGATGGAATGAAATGAACTGTGAATTCCATACACCCCAAAACTATCATATCTTTTCTAACCGAATGAAACATCAAGTGAATCGAGATCGATCAAGAGAGAGAGAGAGGGGCCGGCCACCTTATAAGGAAGAGGGGGGTGACCGTAGGAGGAGGGAGGTGACCATAAACCAAAAGCTTCTCACTAAAATATCTTAAGCCAAAACAAAATGCATTAATGAAAAAGGATGAGTCATTTAGAAACATTGAACTAAAAACCCTAGTCACTAAAAGCTTTAATGACACCATTAATGCCTAATGAGTCATGAAGCCAAGTCATCACCCTAGTCACCATATCTAGAAACTTCTAGAAGCACGACTCATCATATCTGAAGAAAAGATAAATCTGTCTTTAACAGAATGTTAAAAGACGGCTGATAGAAAACTGGAAACTGGCAACTTCCAAAAGTGATCCTGAAACAACTTTCAGGATAACCCCGAAACTGTATAAATATACCCGCATTTGTATTACGACCGAATACAAATGCAACTGAGACAAAGATATTATACCTACTCAATATAATACTCGGATCCGGCTTAAACCAAAGCCGACCAGTATCATCTGCCCGAAAACTGACACGTGCGTAAACGCACGTGCATTTTCCGAACCCTGCCATAAAACCATACGGCCTCTACAACGTTTCGCCCGAACTTTGGAAACTGTCTGTGGGGGACTCTAATGACTCGTCAGCACCCTGGCAGTGGGTTTAACCACAAACCGTCAGCGGCACTAGCTATGCGTAACGGCTGCCCATGGACTGACCTCAAGGGATGCCGATGAGCGCACTCATCCGAAAAAACCCTACTGAGCCTAACAGTGACAATGTATATACAGTCCGGTCCGTTCGTCAATGAGTATCGCATATCTGCCTAGGGGGCTAGTAACGTCAGACCCCCAATAGCAGTATAAGTCATGTCGGAGTGAAGCCCAAATACACCCTGAGATACTACTGGAGTACCTACCAGTAAATCTCCTACCATGGCCATGGATTTGTGTAATGGCTCTCCTAGACACAGCACGACCTCGCCCCCAATACCGGGAGAGATGAATCCCCTGCCGATCCGCTCACGTGCCTCCATATGGCTCGGGACTGTACCCAAAAACTACCTGTTTGCACGACTCCTTTGAGCCGTGGTAGGGTAGAAATCAAAGCACAGTGGGAACTCACACGAGACAAATGACGACCTCAGGTCGATGAACTAACCTGTACACATGTCACCAGGGAACTGCTATCTGACGGTAGATATAATACTAACTAGCAGATTCCCGGCGAGTCCTGTCCGGTGTACTCATAACCCAATGAGCACCTGTATACATCTTAGGTGATCCAACTGACACCAGTGGCTTGTGAGACCGGCCACCGCCCCTTGTCGGGGTCTCGACTGTACACACTAGTCTACTCCGGAGTATCGATGCCCTGTCTCGAAACTCCCACGACTAGGGACCACAATTAAGGATATGCATATAAACTACCCAACTCTCACGTATATGATCGCCATCATACTGTTGGTAGTAAAGCAAGATCCTAAGGGCTCTATCAAAGTGTAACATGCAATCAGTCACCTGAACATGTACACGACTGATAAAGGCAAACCAGATAGCATACTATCATCTCGAGTAAGACTGCGCTACCGGGATAGGTCCTCTGCAATCATTGCAATCACGTACCTGCGATCCAATAATTGACTATGAGGGCACTATCTCCAACAACAACCTCCTGTCGCTGCGCTCGACTGACCTCAACCAACGATCCCATCATCTAGCGCAAATCCTGCATATCGTCCTGTAGCCTAGTAATACGATCTAGCGAAGGTGGATCAACCTGCTCCTGTACCACGGGCGTACCTCCCTGGTCAGTCCTCGTCTTAGACGAGCCAACTATGACCTCGGCCCTCGCGGCCGCTCTCTGTGCCCTCGTAGTCTTCGGCGGCATAATGGCTGTAAATGAAAACAGGATTCGATAAGAACACGTAAATCGAATCACAAGGATATATAAGATCACGGAAGGAATTTCAACCATCAAGGCCTAAGGTCACCTAGGCGGAGTACCGTGTCGTAAGTATGCTGCGGAACATACACATGCTACGTCACTCTGCTTAAGCTACCTACTCCATCATACTGAGGTCATCCTACACTCCGAAAGGTAAAACCTAGCGCTCTGATACCAATTTTGTCACGACTCAAAATTTAGGCACGTGACCGGCACTTAAACTGCATAATGTCAACAAGCGTAACGCAATTTAAGTAAGCCGAAACCCAGAAATCTAAATCATCAAAAGTAGTAAGTGATGAAAACATTGTTAAAAACATTTGGAAATCTCAAGTAAAATCTTTAAAGTTTAAATTTATTTTCTTAAAAATTTCGGCAGCACCTCCTTTGTAAAAACTAGCCACGAAGCGGGTACAAACATATAATATAAATAAAGCATCATATGATATAAATAAAGCATCCCCAAATGGGACAAAATCACGCCCAAAGGAGGAAACAACCACCACAAGCATATATACGACGCCGTAGCGAAGAAATGAACAATATAAAGTGAAAACAGCATAAGAGATAAATCTGCATAATAAAAGCCGGCTCACACAAGCTCGACACCAAGAGTCACAAAGTATACAATATCGTCCTCACAACTCGTCTCTAAGTCAATACATGAAATGGTAGATGGAGAGTACTATATACAATGAGGGATATACAATGAATATAAATGGATAACCGCAAAACCCACCTATAGCAAAAACGGCTCACGGCCAACCGCAGCGATATCCGCTGCAAAAAAGATACAATAAGAAGCCCTGCCACGACTACTCTAAGGGTCAAACCAGCAAAACACTGTGGCACAACCGAGGTGAGTTTCCAACTCGTGAATAGTAAATAACATCGTACAGATAATCACAGGTATGCACGTACAGCGATAATCTATCACATGCAATCTGATAATATAAATATGCTAATATGGATATGCAACAATCATGAAAGGTACTCTATCATGTACTACAAATACATGAACTAATGCATATCAATGAATGCTGAGTATGGGATAAAACATATCATCATCAATGAATCATCATCGTGGAAAAACCGGTGTCCATCAACGACACCCCAAATCCCAATACCTCAGGCGCCGTCACTCTGATCGGCCCTCATTTCTTGTAAATCTCATGGAACCTAAGTGCCCAAAATCGGCACTCGAAAACATCATGAAATACTCGTGTCCAACATCGACACGCAAATACTCATCTCTCAGGCGCCGCATACCCAGATCGGCCCTCAATATATCTCATGTCATAACTCCCAAACGGTATCCTCTAGATATCCGTCGGACTCTATACTATCTCTGGTAGGTAGTACTCCCTCCGCCGGGCTCACCTCCTTTATATACAAGTCTTCTTGCCCCGGGGTACCTCACCGGGTCCACCATGTACCCGCAGACGGTGCCTACAGCTCCTCGAATCGGGTATCTAACACAAGTCTCAGAACCGAGAAAACGCATGGTGGACGCATCGAAATATCATATCAAGAGGAACTGGGTTTTCAAAACAATGCATACTTTCTTGAAATATCCCCATGGTTCTCAAATCAATAAATCACATGAAATCCGTATCTCAATGCGTAAATCCATGAAATATGATATATGCAACATAAAACAGTAATATGAGCATATCAAGGGAAAACCGCTCTTTTAAATGAATCCATTTTTTAAATATATCATGCGGTTCCCAATTTTTCTAAAATCAAATACGACATCATATAAAGGTGTACATGTAGCTATAACAAATATGGGTGTATACATGTAAGTATTTACGCACGATGTATTTCATTTGCGCAATAGAACAAGAATCAATGTGTCAATATCAATAACAATACAATACTGCATATGTGTATAGGTTGTGTGTGTCATGGCAATTACCGACGGTGTGGGTGTAGCATACAATTTAGTGCTCGTACAACATGAACCGTCAGTAATGATGCTGTGTCCACTAGGTACTAAGTCAAGGCACAACAAGTAAGGGTATGCAATGATACTCATGCACAATCAACATATATGAATATAGACATGCGGCTATACTATCATATCAAGACCTGACGCATAACGCCATACGGGCGATTTCCCCGTAAATGTTAAATCTACTCACCGTGATCTCGAGCTAAGTAAATCTGACCACCTACTTCCATTTCTTCGTAGCGTCCGAAGTCCCCGCCTGCGATCCTATTAACACAAAATACAATAACGCGCGGATTTAGTAAACTACGCAATAATAACGAACACAACGCCAATTTAACGAATCGGTTCCCTTAAGCTACGAAAGGGTTCGCTTAGCGGCTAACGTGTGTGTCGACATTACCAAAACAAACCCACGACAGCAAGCTACCCGAAACACTAAAACTACGTCGGATCAATCCTAACGCGCGTCGTCGAAACACTAAAAACTAGCTAATCGATCCCAGATTTTACCCACTGTCAAAACCTAAAAATCTAGCAGTACCAAACACCCTAAAACAACAGCAAACAGCTACCCTAAAAATTACAACATCCCAGTCACCAAGATGGCCGAGCTCGCCGGATTTACCCCCTATGTCGCCGGCCAAAACCGCTCAGGTGGGGTTCGTTCCTCAGGTGAACACTCAGGGTCTCTAACAAAATACTACTAAGTTTCTAGATTTTCCAGTAACCACTCGGGGTAGCAGCAGGTTACAGAGACTCAAAAACGACACTAAAAATACGATATTGGCTCAAAACTACATCTTTATCATTCTAAACAGCGACTACTAAGCTACACAACAATAATAAACTCCTAATTAACAGTTTAGAGTCATTACCTATCCACACTTGCTCAAAACCCTAGCTTTCCGTGCTCCAAGTGATCTCCATAGGCTTTAGATAAGTTTAATGAAGGGTTTAGTCTGTTTTGTGAAGATTTTGTTCGGGTTTGTGAGGGTTGGATTAGGGTTTAAGTTGAGGGAGTGAGGGAAGAAAATGAGATGAAGAAATAATGAGAATGAGAGAGTGTGAGGGAAATGAGAGAATGTGAGTGAGAGTGAGGGGGTGTATGAGTGAGAGTGAGGATGAGGGATGAGGGAATGAGGGGCGGGTTTAGAGAGAGCTATGCCCATCTCTCTCTTCATTTAATGCATGGCATGCTTGCTCATGTGTCACGACCCAAATTTAGCCCGTAACCGGCACTTAAACTACGTAACGTCTAAAGGTGTACGCAACTTAAGTAAGCCGAAACCCAGAAATCTAAACCACCCAAAACTGGATCAACGGAGAAAAACATAGTTTTAAATATTCGGAAATTTTCAAGTAAAAATCTTTAAGTTTAGTTTTCGTTCTTAAAAATTTCGGCAGCACCTCCTTTGTAAAAACTAACCCCGAAAACGGGTACAACATAGATAATAATAAAAGCATCCCAAACGGGAGCAAATCACGCCCAACGGCGGAGACAACCACCACAACATATATACGACGCCGAAGCGAAGAAATATAAAAGAAAACTGCATAAAGAAGTAAAACTTTTCAACAAAAACCGGCTCCCACGAGCACGGCACCCAAAGTCACCACAAAATATAACACTGAATCCTCATAAGTCGTCTCTAAGTCATATACAACATAGTGGTAGATGGAGAATACTAGATCCAACAAAAAAATATATAAAGTACAAACAGATAACCGCAACCCACCTAAAAGCAAGGCTTCACAGCCAACCGTAGCGGTATCCGCAAAAGTAGAGATGAAAAGATGCCCTACCGCGACTACTCAGAGGGTAACTCCTGCACAACACTGTGGCACAACGGGGGTGAGTTGCCAACTCGTGAATAGTAACTAACATCATACAGTAATCGCAAGTATGCACGAACAACGATCTATCTATCACAAGTAATCCGATAGCATAAGTATGATAGGTGAATATGCAACAATCATGTAAAGGTATATCATCAGGGTACTACAACTACATGAAACAATGCATATCAACATAATCCTGAGTGTGGGATGATATAATATAAAATCTCATGCAAAAATCATCAGCATGGAAAAACACCAGTGTCCCTCACTGACACATCAAATCCCAAATCCTCAGGCACCGCATCCTCAGATCGGCCCTCAAATCCTGTATGTCTCACGAAAACCTGAGTGTCCAACACCGACACTCGAAACATCATGAAACCCGTGTCTAGCATCGACACGTAAATCCTCATAACTCAGGCGCTGTCACCATGACTAGCCCTGACAATATGTCATACCTCACTCCGGTCGGTATCTCCAAGATAACCGCCGAGTCCAAATACAATCACCGGTAGGTAGTGGTCCCACCGTCAGGTTTATCGTCTACACCACGAAATCACCACTCACCCCGGGGTACCATACCGGGTCCACCATGTACCCGCAGACGGTGCATCCCGCTCCTCGAATCGGGTATCACAAGCCAAATCTCAGAACCGAGAAATCACATGGTGGACGCATCAAATATCATATCAAGAGAAACCGGGTTTTCAAACAATACAAAGTTTTCTTGAAAATATCCCCCACGGTTCTCAAATCCATAAATCATATGAAATCCATATTTCAATGTGTAAAATCCATATAAAACTGATATATGCAACATAAAACATCAATATGTGCATATAAAGGGAAAACCGCTCTTTAAATTGAATCTAGCTTTAAAATCATATCAGGCGGTTCCCAATTCCTTCGAAAATAAATGCAGTATCATATGAAGTGTACATGTAAGTGTAGTAAGGTTTTAGTATCTACATGTAATCAAGTACGAGAGTGTACATGTCAATATGTATGCATGATGTATAGGTAATTATAACAAGATATAAGTGAAGTGGAATAAGGTTCACTACCTTAACTATTCCTGCCCAATGCAATATCACGTGTGTATGTGTCCACAGTATTTCATATGCACAATAGAATATGAGTTACTACTCTAATCATTCCTATCAACTATCATATCACATATGTAGGTGTTTGTGCGTGTCATGGCAATTACAGACGGTGTGGGTGTAGCATACAATTTAGTGCTCGTGCAACATGAACCGTCAGTAATGTGTTATATCTAAAGGTACGAGTCAAGTACAACAGATAATGCTATGCAATGACATTCATATGAAAGTAACTAATATGCAAATACATGCAGCTATCATATCATATTCGCCCCGACGCATAACGCCATACGGGCGATTTCCCCGTAGATGTTAAATCTACTCACCGATGGTCTCGAGCTAAGAAAATCCGACCACCTGCTTTCCCTTGTCCGCAGCACCCGAAGTCCCTGCTTGCGAACCTAAAATTTCATAAATACAACACGTAAGCTAAATATCCTATAATGACAGAAAGACAACGAAACGCGACGAAAACGCCCGGAAAATTACACTGCGCGCTTAGCGCATCTATCGCGCACGATACCGGCCAAAACCCTAATTGGGGTCGCTAAACTACAAAACACCACGTCTGGACCCCGATCGTCCCGATCGCGCAACACAACACAAAAATTACGAGGAATACACTGGATATAACCTCGCAACTACCAAACGAACCCTACGTCGGAAAACACCGAAATCTAGTAAGCAACCTATCGCAATATATCGCACTAGATTCAAGATAACACAAATCTAACAATTACAAATACCTTAAAATAGCTTAACTAAGCTATCTAAACCAATCCTATATTTTTTACACTCGTTAATTATGTTTTAGCAAAAATCTAGTAAGCAACTTTGCTTAATTAAACAAAATGCTTATTAGCAATTTTTAACATTTTCTACTAGATTAATCTTTTCTAAAACCCAATTTAACACTTCAAATAAACACTAATCACTTAATCAAAAATTAACCCTAACATGAATTTCTTAAACCAAATATAATGAATTAATCATGATTTAAATGCTAAACTAAGCACTTAACTAGTTAACTAAATTAGCTAGTTAAAGATTAAAGAAATTAATTATGGATTAAGGTAAGAAATTATACCTCCTCAAGAACACCAAAAAGAACTTAGATCCATCACTTTAGCCTCCAAAACTCAAGTTTTGAAGAAGATCCATGAAGGATTAGTGAAGGAAAAAGGTTTAATATTTATATAGGAATTTTTGGATTTATTTTTGGATATCTTCTTGTGTTTTTGAAAGAAAATGAGAGAGAAATGAGCTTGGAATGATTTTGGACAGAAATGCGGGAGTTAGGGTCGGCCAAGGTGAGTGGGGGGTATTTTTGTGAATTTTGGGTGAAGAAATTGCTAGGAAAATGAGTAATAAAAGCTAATAAATGCATTTTGCCACCTTTTCACCTTTTCTTTTCTTCTTAAAATAATTCCTTTTGCACTCCAAAAATATCTAGATATTTAAAAAGAAGTTTCTAAAATAATTCTAGTGACAAAATTAATTTATTCACAAAAGAAAAATTTTCCCGATTTACGTGCAACAAACACCGCTTAAAATAATATTTTTTTCGGGAAAAAATCTATCTGAACCAAAACCTCCCAAATACTCCCAAAGTTCGTGCACAAGCTTAATTTTGGCCAAATTAGATGTCGGTAAGCTTATACGGTCGTTTGATCGAAATCGGGTTAAAACGGGAAAAACCGACAATTTTGCCCTAAAACGGGAAAATTCGCAAAACGATTTCTAAAACGTTACATCATGCCTTATGATGCATGTCACCTCTATCTCTCTTCGTCATGTCAACAAAAATTCAAACCTTTTATTTATAATTTGAAAACTAATTAATTTAGATAATTGCATAAGACTTAGTTAAAATAGGGTTAAGGTGCCATGGCTATTTAAGCATGGTTAACCCTAATTAACCTAGGTTAACATGCACATGTGTGTACAAGCCCAAAAATGAATATTATTAATTTTTATAAAGTATTTGAAAACTATTTTGGTAAACTTTTTACTAAAAAAATATGTATTATCGCTTAATTAACACTAATCGCATTCTAAGGTGTTACAACCATACACTTCATGAGCTGGAAATTCCTTATGCACATTCTCTAGTGGTAAATATCCTCTATCTTGCAAGTTTCATTTTGTTAAATATCAGTTTTCCTAGTTCAAATATCAAAAAGTAGGTTTTTGTGATATTTGTGATGATCAAATTGAATCTGGAACTACTAGGGTTATCTATAAGGAAAACTAACAATACCGTGATATGATGAGACCAACAGAAGACTACCCTAGAAGCACGAGGCCATAACTCCTCACTTCAACCGCCAGAATACCCTAAATTATCGCCACCGACAATTTCTTGTCATATTGGGTTTTGAATTTTGATCTGTAGCTTCTTCTAGTAGTAATTAGGCTATTGTATTGTTTGTTTTTTCCCAAATTACATATAGAGAAATCTGGGAGTGTTTTAGTATGATTTTGATAATTTTTCCGATATTTAAAATTTGGTTTTTCATATTTCTATATCTCGACTGAATTGTTCAACGTTCGTACGTTGATGTCGAGGGTATTTGGTCGTATTTGAAGTAAGTGAGCTACAGGTTCCAACCTATGCGCGTTTAGCTCGTTGGATTGCTTTTGATTTGAGATTTACGCTGTTATGTAATAATTACGATTGTAGGTATGATCGCATAGATTTCCAAGACGGCAAGGACGGGCAAAGCGATTGTGGATTTCAACTAGCTCGATATGTCGGTGAGTAGATTTATATCTTCGGGGGTAGTCGGTTGGATGGCGTATAACACCCCGTAACCAATTAACTAGGATAGTTATGCTATCTATTTAGATTTTAGTGTTATGGAGATAACTTAGCTTAACTATATTGGTGTTTATTTTGTATCTAGTAGATTACACATGTGGATATATTTGGATATAAGGTTATTATGACATATGTACAAAACTATAGATCCGTACGATATGGATGTGACATTGGATGGATATTGTACGAGAAATCATACTGTACTTGTGACGACGAAGGTAGTGTGTCAAATACGGCCGAGACTCATTTGAAGTCGCGGAGTCATGCATTTATCCCGACTTAGGACATTAAGATTTCTTGAGCTATACTCTTTTAAAACCAACGATTCGTTTCCACTTTTAAATGATAAATGACAAGGATGCATTGCTATTTCCAAAAAAGGATATCTATTTAAATATACTGCAGCTTCCTTAATTGCAAAATAACGTTTCGTTCTATTTTCAATGGTAACGATATAGCTCATAATAATTAGTTATGTTTAATAATTATAAACGATACGATTAGATTATGTTTATACGCTCGCGATATGATTACCTGTTATATATGTTAGTTGTGTTATTATTCTTATACGAACACACTGATAGAACACTGCATAACTACCAATGAGTATTATTTTGCACAAATCACAAACGCACATGTTACACTACACCTCATTGGTACTACTATGACACTATAGGACTGCTATACTACGTTATATTCAAGTAAATGTTGATACGGTTCGGTATGACTTCCCTATATCCACGGAATTGATTAGTGTGTGTGTGTATATATGCTGTGGCTAGGGATTGAATTTCATTATGCTATGAACACATTTATAGAACAATGTTAGTAGATGTTGCACACCACCACATCACTTGTGGGGAGGCGGAAGTAGCAAACAATAATTTTTGAGCATGCAACATCGACTTTTACTCCCGGATCTTACACTAAACCATAACTAGTAACCTTATCTAGGAGTTTTAGCTACTATGATAGGGGTTATACCATCTTGAACCAGTCCTTCGGGTCTTCTTTCCGCTGCGTTTCTGAGCTCCTTGAGTGTTTGAGACGATCTCGATCTCCGGTCACCACTAGGTCATAGATGATCCATCCGAGAGCTTTGGATCAAGCTTCAACCTCCACTAAAGAGGTAACTAAGAAGTCTAGCTTGCTAAGAAAGACTACTTAGATGATGTAGAGAATATCTAGTAGATTATTTGATCTCAAAGCCTATGATTCACAACTCATGTGAAAGGTTAGGCTTGAGGTTGAGGGAGGAGATAACAAGGAGAGAGAATGTGAGAGTGGGAATGAGCTCAAGACTTGTGGAATGAAAGAATGGCTAAGGGTTTTAATTATTGAAGCATGGATTATTTTTTCTCAAAAATAATCAACCATGCCTCAATAGTAAATCCAAATGAATATAAAAATTCTTAGCCATGCTTTCATCCATGCTTGGAAAAGTCTCCAAATTCCACCTCATTTATTTTTATTTTCACAAAATAAAATCCATATATGAGGTGTCTCCTTCTAGATGCCTTTTCTTATACAATTACAAAAATGCCCCTCACCGTATACCGTATAAATATACCGGTATTCGTATTCCGAAAAATACGAATACAATGAGATACCAATGATCCAATAATACTGGTATTAGTGATGTGTTGCCACTTCCATTCTAGGATAGGTAACGGTTGAAGTAAACCAGTTGTCATGTGATGTTCAGCCTTTACTTGCTGACACACCAAGTATTTAGCGACGCTTCTGGCTACTTCACGCTTCATTTTATGCTGTTAGTTGTATGTATGCCCTAAAGGACAGTATTGTACAGATGATGTATATTATATTAGATGCTTGGACATATATAGAGAGGACTTTCTTTCTCGATATGATAGTATGCTATTTGGTTGCTCTTTATCTTAACATGTATACTTGTATCTTGATACTGTCATATGGTTACATGTTGGTGTAACGTTTTCAAAATAATAAAATATGATTTTTGGGAAATTTTATAATTTAATATTATTTTAATGAATATTTTAATATTCTGGTATAATTAAATAAAATAAATAGGAAAAAATTATGGAAAATTCTAAAATAGGGTATTTTATGGAATTATGCCATTTTAATGTTTTTAAGATTAGTTATATGCTAATTTAGTGCTAATCGCGATTAAAAATCGCTAATCGGATTTTTAGCATTTTTGTGCAAAAATGTGCACATATCATTTTTCCACACTTGTTACACTTGTTACATGTTTTGGGTGCATGGTTGTTCATTTGGGTTCACTATTGGAGTGAGAAGAAAAAGAAAAGAAAGAAAAAGTATGATGATGATGAGAGAGAGAGAGAGGAGTTGCTTTTGACTTTTTGAACCATACCCATCATTTCCTCACACCCATTTCTCTCTCCCCTCTCATGGAGCTGCTGCTGCTCCTGCTCTCTCTCATTTCCCTCCCCTTCACTTCATAGATCCCTCTCATTTCCCTCACCAAAACCCCATTCCCACTTCACAAAACTTGCTCCCAAGCTCACTAGCTACACATTGAACCTAGCAAGATTGGATTTGGAGGACTTTGAGCAACTCAAGAATTTTCTTGAGTTACCAAAGGAGGTAATTTCTGCACATATTAGAGTAGTATCTCATTTCTTGTGCATCAATTCTAGTTTCATGTCGATATTGTGTCGTTTTGTGGACTTTGGAGAATTCAAGTTATGGTTTAGGGTTAGACATGAAATCAAAGTGAAATTGAGGCTTGTTGTGACCTTAGAACCCCTTGTGTGATGCTAATTTGGACCCAAACCTGAACTTGAAACCAGAATACGGATTTATGAAACGATGTCGGAGAAAAACTTTGAATCGGTGATCGTATTTAAGAATCTGCTATCACCCCGAGACCCCAAAAATAAAAATGAGTTGACAGTGAGATGTGCAGGCACCATGGAACCACCACACCAAACCCTAGCCCCCAACTCCAATTCCAGGCCGCCAATTTATTCCTTCTGGCCGCAAATTGCGGCCAGAGCAGGAGGGAACTGTCTCGATTTTTGTGCATAGCCCTATTTCCTCTAGTCTTGACCCTGGGTATGTCTAGTTTTGACTGATTCCAGTTAGGGTAAAATCTGGGTTGATTTGCTTGAGTTGGCGTATGATTTACGACTTGTTTTAGCATGAATTTTGGTATTTGGTGATTCGTTTCTGTCGGGTGGCGTTTGGACGTCAACGACACGTGGATATTGAACGTGTTTAGATGCGAGACGATAGGTTTTTACCTATGCGAGTAGCGTGTGCTATTTTGTTTCCGATATGATTTTCATGTGCTTTAGCGTTGTGATATAGTTGTAGGTAGCCTACGTGATGTTGAGGCAAAGAAGATGAAGATGGCGACATCGGCACCGACACATGAGAAGCAAGGTGAGTAGATTTATATCTACGTGGAGAAGTCGGTTGGATGGCGTATAGCACCCCCGCAGTGCGTGGTGATGTATACGAATACGTATACACACATATATATTTATTATGTGTTGTTAGGACTATTGATGGTAATAATGGAATTATTGATGATAAGGATGTATTGTTTTAGTATAGTGTGAACCCTAGAGTAGTGGGTGCACGCACACATACACATACACACATTCTTGCATAAATTCTTTCATTTATCTGTGCGCATATAGAGGTGTGTATATCTACACATGGGTATGGGACTATGTGTTCATATACGGGATTTGAGGATGATACCTAGGATTGAGATGAGTCGATGAGGTTTGATTGAGGCCGTGAGATTCGGCGATGTGACAGAGTTCGTAATTGAGATGTGATATGATGGTTGTGATACTCGATATGTGGTGAGATGAATGTGATATTGACCCGTACCCAGCTATTGGGATGCCGTATGACGATTTACCGTACGAGCTTTATATTGATGTTAGATCCGCACTCATGACTCGAGGATGTTATATGATATACTGTATCGTACGTGAAACTATTGAGGCGAGATCACCGACTATATATATATGTATATATGTATATCGACTCAGATTTAGGTGGTTTCCATGCCCCTCCCGATTGACTGGATAGTTGGGTCCGTAGTTCGCATAGTAGGCATTAGACTTGACCCGAGTCATACCTATTTCAAAACTAACGAATCGGGGATATTTTAAAGATAGGCAAAAAGGGATTCTACGGATATTTTCAAGCGACGCATCTTTTCTTAAAACACCGTAGCCCTTGTTTTACCAAAAGCCCTGATTCGTCTTTTTTCAAAAGGCAAGGTTGCATGATATATCTATTGAGGCAGGTTCTTTACCGTTGCGTTGATTATTCGATTCCGCATATTCATGCTATTTGCATTGCATCGCTTGTATTGTTGATATATTTCAGTCATGCTGCTAAGACACCAGCACCATTATCGATGATGCGTATGTTCCACGTACACTTGTTTGCCGGCTCACACACTTCATCATCGATAATTGCCATGTCACTACACTGTAGTACTGTTGCATTCTGTGTATGTTGCTTACATATTTTTACATGTCGCGTACATCATGCTTTCGGATTATACGCATTGAGATATGTTGTTTCCATGATATTTCTGGTTTTTGGGAACCGTGGGTGTTTCAAAAGGAGAATATGTAATTGTTTTAAAACCCGGTTACCCTTGATATGATATTTCAGTGCGTCCACCATGTGTTTTCTCGGTGCTGAGAGCGACATGTGAAACCCGATTCGAGGAGGCGGATGAGGCCGATTGCGGGTACATGGTGGACCCGGTATGGTTCCCCGGGGTAAGAAATGTTTTTCGTGGAGTAGACGATGAGCCTAGCTGGGTGGAGAGTACCTACCGGTGATTGGTTGGACCTGGCGGTTATCCGGAGGATACTGACCAGAGTCGGTAGATGGATATGGGCGTACTGCCGGGGCCGAGGGCCGATACCGCAGACAGAGTCCGTGGGCCGATCCGGACTGACGGAGCCCGTTATATGAGGATTTACGTGCCGATGCTGGGCACGGTTTTCATGATGTTTTCGAGTGTCGATGCTGGGCACTTCGGTTCTATGATTTTGACGTGTCGCGAAGGACACAGGTGGTTTATATCCTCATATTTCCATGCACATGCTGATGATATTTACATGCATGATGGTTATTGTCATTGGGTGACGAGTGGACGGGATCCACGTACATGCATATTTGATGTCATTGATTTTACCTCAAATTTATGATATGTTATTACCTGAGGCACTGGCACGAGCACTTGGCACTACACTCATGCATAGAGATTACCTTGCCAGTTTAGCATGCTTCAGACTTTTTCATATTGAGGTTTATATATATCTGATCGTATTGACCTAGGATGGGTCATACATTCGATCTCTGCTTGTAGATATTTTCTATTCACGAGTTGGCAACTCACCCCCGTTGTGCCACAGTCCTTGCAGGTTTTGCCGTACTGATTCCATAGCGGCATTTCTGGCACACTGCTTCCTTATGGGTGACTTGCTTGGGTAGGTGGGTTCTTTTGTATCAGAACCGCCATTGTACATGTATTACTCATTGTATCTAGAATTCCATCAACCAAAACTTGTATATTGTTTCAGACTTAGAAATCAGTGTTGTATTATTTCGACCTTAGAGTCGCGCTTGTAGTATTACGGTTTTCTAGCTGTTTTGAGTTCTTTTTGGGTTTTGATCCTCGCCCTTTGGCGTTGTATATTATTATTGCTTGCGTGGTTGTGACCGTCGATTGACGAAGAGATAGCTCCCGCTTGGGGATGCCTTTTATCATTTCATATATATTATTCTTGTTGTACCCCGTTCGGGGCCAGTTTGTACAAAGGAAACTCTGCCGAAATTTTCAGGGAAGGTTCACATTTTCAAAATGCATATCCGGCTTAGTTATTTTAAAAACTTTGATTTTCGAAACATGATTTCTTTACTTCTTAAAACCAATTTTCCTTATTTACTCTTTAAATGGTTTTAGATTTCTGGGCTTTTGGCTTGCTTGGATCAGATGGGGTCCTATAGACTTCATATGGTTCAAGGGCCAGTCACGTGCTCTTTCGGGTCGTGACAAAGTTGGTATCAAAGCGCTAGGTTGACCTTGGTTCGAGTCTATGTTTGACTATGTGGAGCCTAGGGCGTTATATATATACGGAACTTAGGCTTGACCTTACGGAACTTAGGCTTAGTCGAGGGGGTATTATACCCGAACTTTCGTCGCATAGGATGACCCTTGGTTGATGGAATATGTGACTAAAGTAGAGTGACGTACCGTGGGTATGTTCCGCGGCATACTTACGACACGCTACTCCGCTTAAGGAGCCTTAGGATGTACATTTTCTTGCACAGTATTATATTCATTCCTATGATCTATCCTCATCGATATTGGTAATGGTTTTGCTGCCGCGATTGCACGGGCAGAGTGAGCTACGGCTCGAGTTGCGTCAGCATGAGCTCGTCGTGGACGAGGACTGACCAGGGCGTGATTCCAGAGACTTACGATTGCATATTGAGGCGTCGTCTTATTATGTTTTCGCGCCATGAGCGTTGGATTGATCGCTTTTACGAGATTTCCGGATGTGCTGATCGGCACCAGAGGATTGAGCCACTGATAGAGGCCAGCCATGATGTGATGACGTTGATATTATTGCTTATCCAGGACGATTGAGGCGCTGTTCAGCGTACGGACGGATGATCCAGTTGTTGCTGCGAGTGATGAGATATCGCCCAGATGATTGGAGCTACTGCAGCATGAGAATATTCTTAGAGATATGTTGGAAGGTCGCTAGTCACCGAGGACGAATGACTAGGGCATGTGGTTCGTTCGCTTATCCCGATGCGAGATCATCAGATAGATTGATTCCAGCTAGAGGCGACTTCACGCAGGTTCGTTGAGAGTCGATTGAGATGATCGAATGTCAGGAACCCATTTTCCAAGTTTAAAGTATTCGGAAAGACATGCAAGCGATTCTATGGACCCTCTAGAAGAATGAAACCCTAACTCGGCATAATGACCGTGTGAAAGCCTTTGAACCTTAGGGTTTGTGGCAGTTCCGCTGCGCCATTAGTGAGGCTTGGGTTTTCCCTTCTACGGCTGGACCACCGATGCTGTGGTATGTACTCGATACTATTAAACTGTACCCGAGATGTTGAGCTCTTGGGGGATTATGAGGTTCTGACGAGTCGATCGGACGATTCGACATCATTCTGATATCATGTGATGGGACACTGCTTGGGAGACTCCAGATACGAGCATAGCCGTTGGAGCGCAGTCTGTGTAGCCACGATGAGATGAGTCCGAATCAGTCGATATTGAAGCAGAGTGGAGTAAAGAGTTCGCATGAGATTTCGACGAGATGACGTTCCACTCCGCTGACATCAGAGATGCGATACGCACGTTGAGGACGTGATCGGCTAGATATCTCCTACCGAGTGACGAAGATACCGAGTTCGTGATTTCGAGTCCGTGTTAGAGACTTCGGAGGGACCGTAGCCGAGGACATTGCAGTGCGCAGATTGAGACGCGATGTCGAAATGGTCGATGATACAGACAAGCGGGACAAGAAGTTCGTGTGAGACGCAGACGAGCTGTTACTACACCCCGTTAAGATTAAAGGTCGGATATGCATACAAAGGCACAGGGATGCGACCAGCTTCCGAGGAGATGTTGTTCTAAGGACGCAGATGTCCAGAGAGCGAGAAAAGATTATGCCAGAATACCAGCCTCCGTACAGTTTGGCTTCGGCAAGATCAGAAGAGACCTTGAGTAGGATTCCTTCCAGTACACTGCTGCAATAAGATTTGCACCAGGAGCAGATGCATGATGTGCATTCAGAGGACCCGAGGTCGGCGCCAGAGATATGCTGCTTTACGAGCGGTCGTGAGGATTGACCGAGAGATGACTAGGAAAGTGCCAGAACGGAATCGTTCCTGTCAGCACACCTAACCGGGCCGATGAGCCGATGGATTGCGAGATTAGTAATCCACAGGGAAGATAAGGAACCAGAGGCAGAGGACGCCAGCCGCGAGCATGAGGCAAGTAGATATCTTGCGCCGCTAGCATTGGATGTACCGGCACCTTCTCGACTCGAAGGAGGATATACCGACGACAGTATTTATGATTTATGATTTGTGATTTTGTGATTTGACTATCATGTATCCGTCGCTTTGGATTTCGGTATTTTGGGCGATCTATTTGCATGATTTAGTCTTGATGACTGAGTTCCATGATATTTGATTTTGTGCACCATGGTTGCACCTACTGGGTATTTATACCTTGCGCATAGTTATTATTCTGGAGGTATTGATGGTGATTTCATGCACTTTTAGTGTTCTGATTTGATTTGTATGCGCTGATGCACACGGTTGTGAGATTTTCCATCGCGGTACACCTGATTTTGATTGAGCCGCATTATATCGTCGATTTTGACCCTGATATTGATGATTGATTCTTGCACTCCGTGCTTTGATTGGACTTACGCATGTTCGACGTTTTCTATTGGATTTTGTGATTCCATGCATGTTGAGTGCGCAGGGTTTAGATTTTCATTCGTGCACGATGGATGCACCGATTTGGATTTTCGCGCATGTTGGGCGCATGTTTTGAGATACGATATTGGTGCACACCCGATGCACTAAATCGAGATTCTTCGTGCATGTCAGATGCACCGGATTTTGGCTGTCAGGCACACACGTTGCCTATGACAGATGCTTCGTGCACACCCGTTGCACCTAGATGTTGTTTTGTGCACCTGTATGGCACATATATGGATTTTGATTTCCGTGCGCACCAGACGCACAGGGTGGTGTTATGTGCATTCTTTTTTTTGGGATTTATTTCTTTTGGAGCAGTACATTTTTATGATATTGGATATTTGTTTTCATACTGAGCACGACTAGTCAAAGGACAGTACCTGGATATATTTTGCATGCATTGATAGTTATCGAAGGGATTTCCAAAGAGCGAGCTATGGTCTCGGTATATATATATACCTACGTGTCCGATATGACACGAAACGTTTTAAAAACAAGAAAACCCTTCTAAATTGTTTTCAAAACGGCGGAACGTACCTATTAAACAAAGGATATATATATATACGTATATAGTTATTTCCCTATGAAAAACGTCCGCCACTGTGCAGTGTTACGCGCATCGCACAGCGACTTAAAAAAATTTGGCATGCATTTACATCAGCTATTCAAATGTATAGATTGGATGTCTACATGTATAGTTCTGATTTATATCATATTGGTTTTGTATTGGATTTGACATTTGTGTCTTTACCATAACTCCGATGATTGCGGGATGCTTGACGGAGTATTGCTTTTGAGTTATCTGCTCAGTACTCATGCGCATGCATTGCGCTATGATACGTTTTATGTATTGCTGATTTCGGAGCCCCGATGACTTGGAATTTGTATTGAAATATTTTAGTATTTGGGGGTTTAAATTTAAATTCGGGGACCGAATTTCTTTAAGGGGGGTAGATTGTAACGTTTTCAAAATAATAAAATATGATTTTTGGGAAATTTTATAATTTAATATTATTTTAATGAATATTTTAATATTCTGGTATAATTAAATACAAATAAATGGGGAAAAATTATGGAAAATTCTAAAATAGGGTATTTTATGGAATTATGCCATTTTAAAGTTTTTAAGATTAGTTATATGCTAAGGAAAAATGATATGTGCATTTGGGTTCACTATTTGAGTGAGAAGAAAAAGAAAAGAAAGAAAAAGTATGACGATGATGAGAGAGAGAGAGAGAGTAGTTGCTTTTGACTTTTTGAACCATACCCATCATTTCCTCACACCCATTTCTCTCTCCCCTCTCATGGAGCTGCTGCTGCTCCTGCTCCCTCTCATTTTCCTCCCCTTCACTTCATAGATCCCTCTCATTTCCCTCACCAAAACCCCATTCCCACTTCACAAAACTTGCTCCCAAGTTCACTAGCTACATATTGAACCTAGCAAGATTGGATTTGGAGGACTTTGAGCAACTCAAGAATTTTCTTGAGTTGCCAAAGGAGGTAATTTCTGCACCTATTAGAGTAGTATCTCATTTCTTGTGCATCAATTCTAGTTTCATATCGATATTGTGTCGTTTTGTGGACTTTGGAGAATTCAAGTTATGGTTTAGGGTTAGACCTGAAATCAAAGTGAAATTGAGGCTTGTTGTGACCTTAGAACCCCTTGTGTGATGCTAATTTGGACCCAAACCTGAACTTGAAACCAGAATACGGATTTATGAGACGATGTCGGAGAAAAACTTTGAATCTGTGATCGTATTTAAGAATCTGCTATCACCCCGAGACCCCAAAAATAAAACTGAGTTGACAGTGAGATGTGCAGGCACCATGGAACCACCAGACCAAACCCTAGCCCCCAACTCCAATTCCAGGCCGCCAATTTATTCCTTCTGGCCGCAAATTGCGGCCAGAGCAGGAGGGAACTGTCTCGATTTTTGTGCATGGCCCTATTTCCTCTAGTCTTGATCCTGGGTATGTCTAGTTTTGACTGATTCCAGTTAGGGGAAAATCTGGGTTGATTTGCTTGAGTTGGCGTATGATTTACGACTTGTTTTAGCATGGATTTTGGTATTTGGTGATTCGTTTCTGTCGGGTGGCATTTGGACGTCAACGACAAGTGGATATTGAACGTGTTTACATGCGAGACGATAGGTTTTTACCTATGCGAGTAGCGTGTGCTATTTTGTTTCCGATATGATTTTCATGTGCTTTAGCGTTGTGATATAGTTGTAGGTACCCTACGTGATGTTGAGGCAAAGAAGATGAAGATGGCGACATCGGCACCGACACATGAAAAGCAAGGTGAGTAGATTTATATCTACGGGGAGAAGTCGGGTGGATGGCGTATAGCACCCCTACAGTCCGTGGTAATGTATACCAATACGTATACACACATATATTTATTATGTGTTGTTAGGACTATTGAAGGTAATAATGGAATTATTGATGATAAGGATGTATTATTTTAGTATAGTGCGAACCCTAGAGTAGTGGGTGCACGCACACATACACATACACACATTCTTGCATACATTCTTTCATTTATCTCTGCGCATATAGAGGTGTGTATATCTACACATGGGTATGGGACTATGTGTTCATATACGGGATTTGAGGATGATACCTGGGATTGAGATGAGTCGATGAGGTTTGATTGAGGCCGTGAGATTCGGCGATATGACAGAGTTCGTAATTGAGAAGTGATATGATGGTAGTGATACCTGATATATGGTGAGATGAATGTGATATTGACCCATACCCAGCTATTGGGATGCCGTACGACGATTTATCGTACGAGCTTTATATTGATGTTAGATCCGCACTCATGACTCGAGGATGTTAAATGATATACTGTATCGTACGTGATACTATTGAGGCAAGATCACCGACTATATATATATAAATGTATATTTATATCGACTCAGATTTAGGTGGTTTCCATGCCCCTCCCGATTGACTGGATAGTTGCGTCCGTAGTTCGCATAGTAGGCATTAGACTTGACCCGAGTCATACCTATTTCAAAACTAACGAATCGGGGTTATTTTAAAGATAGGCAAAAAAGGAATCTACAGATATTTTCAAGCGACGCATCTTTTCTTAAAACACCGTAGCCCTTATTTTACCAAAAGCCCTGATTCGTGTTATTTCAAAAGGCAAGGTTGCATGATATATCTATTGAGGCAGGTTCTTTACCGTTGCGTTGATTATTCGATTCCGCATATTCTTGCTATTTGCATTGCATCGCTTGTATTGTTGATATATTTCAGTCATGCTGCTAAGACACCAGCACCATTACTGATGATGCGTATGTTCCACGTACACTTGTTTGCCGGCTCACACACTTCATCATCGATAATTGCCATGTCACTACACTGTAGTACTGTTGCATTCAGTGTATGTTGCTTACATATTTTTACATGTCGCATACATCATGCTTTCGGATTATACGCATTGAGATATGTTGTTTCCATGATATTTCTGGTTTTTGGGAACCGTGGGTGTTTCAAAAGGAGAATATGTAATTGTTTTAAAACCCGGTTACCCTTGATATGATATTTCAGTGCGTCCACCATGTGTTTTCTCGGTGCTGAGAGCGACATGTGAAACCCGATTCGAGGAGGCAGATGAGGCCGATTGCGAGTACATGGTGGACCCGGTATGGTTCCCCGGGGCAAGAAATGTTTTTCGTGGAGTAGACGATGAGCCTGGCAGGGTGGCGAGTACCTACCGGTGATTGGTTGGACCTGGCGGTTATCCGGAGGATACTGACCAGAGTCGATAGATGGAAATGGGCGTACTGCCGGGGCCGATGGCCGATACCGCAGACAGAGCCCGTGGGCCGATCCGGACTGACGGAGCCCGTTATATGAGGATATACATGCCGATGTTGGGCACGGTTTTCATGATGTTTTCGAGTGTCGATGCTGGGCACTTCGGTTCCATGATTTTGACGTGTCGTGAGGGACACAGGTGGTTTATATCCTCATATTTCCATGCATATGCTGATGATATTTACATGCATGATGGTTATTGTCATTGGGTGAAGAGTGGACGGGATCCACGTACATGCATATTTGATGTCATTGATTTTACCTCACATTTATGATATGTTATTACCTGAGGCACTGGCACGAGCACTTGGCACTACACACATGCATAGAGATTACCTTGCCAGTTAAGCATGCTTCAGACTTTTTCATATTGAGGTTTATTTATATCTGATCGTATTGACCTAGGATGGGTCATACATTCGATCTCTGCTTGTAGATATTTTCTATTCACGAGTTGGCAACTCACCCCCGTTGTGCCACAGTCCTTGCAGGTTTTGCCGTACAGATTCCATAGCGGCATTTCTGGCACACTGCTTCCTTATGGGTGACTTGCTTGGGTAGGTGGGTTCTTTTGTATCAGAACCGCCATTGTACATGTATTACTCATTCTATCTAGAATTCCATCAACCAAAACTTGTATATTGTTTCAGACTTAGAAAGCAGTGTTGTATTATTTCGACCTTAGAGTCGCGCTTGTAGTATTACGGTTTTCTGGTTGTTTTGAGTTCTTTTTGGGTTTTGATCCTCGCCCTTTGGTGTTGTATATTATTATTGCTTGCATGGTTGTGACCGTCGATTGACGAAGAGCTAGCTCCCGCTTGGGGTTGCCTTTTATCATTTCAAATATATTATTCTTGTTGTACCCCGTTCGGGGCCAATTTTTACAAAGGAAACCCTGCCGAAATTTTCAGGGAAGGTTCACATTTTCAAAATGCATATTCGGCTTAGTTATTTTAAAAACATTGATTTTCGAAACATGATTTCTTTACTTCTTAAAACAAGTTTTCCTTATTTACTCTTTAAATGGTTTTAGATTTCTGGGCTTTTGGCTTACTTGGATCAGATGGGGTCCTATAGACTTTATATGGTTCAAGGGCCAGTCACGTGCTCTTTCGGGTCGTGACAGTTGGTAAAGCCCATAGGATGTGTACTTGACTACCAGGACTATGATGCAGATCATACTAGTGGGGCCATGGTGGTCCATAAGTTCATCCTTTAATGTTCCTAGTCGTAGGTGTATCGAAACAGGGCATCGATATACCAGAGTAGACTAGCGTATACGCTTCTCGACCCATGAGATGGGCGATGGATGATCCCATATCCATTGGTGTTTGACATCAGAGATGGTATACGGGTGCTCAGTGGACACTGGGTATACTGGACGGACTCGCTGAGAACTCCCAGATGGTATTATACCTCACGTCAGATGGCAGTTCTCTGGTGACACTTGTGCAGGTTAGTCTGTAGACCCGAGATCGTCATAGTGTTTTGTGTGATTCCTACTGTGCTTTGATTTCCATCTTACCACGTCCAAGAGGGCGTGCAAAACGGTGGTTTTTGGGTACAGTCCCGAGTCACATGGAGGCAATGAGCGATAGGAGGGGTTTCGTCTCTCCCGGTATTGGGGGTTGATGTTGCGCTGTGCTCGATTGGCCATAACAGGGAAGTCCCTGGCCAGGGCTGATTTAAAGATTTACTGGTAAGTGTTACCAGTAGTTTCTCGACCCGTTATGAGCCTCACATCGGCACGACTTATCGGTTATTAGGGTCTGACGTTTACCACCCCTAGACTTGATATGCGACATATCAGACGAGGAGACCGGACTGTACGACAAGTTTTACCGTTAAGCTTTTACAGGAGTTGGAGCGGGCTTGCTTGCTGATCTTCTGATCGCTCAATACACGGGTAGCCATTACGTCCAGCTAGTACCGCTGACGGCTTGTGGGTGCTTGATGTGATCATCACCTACTGCCGGCGTATTGACGAGTCTTTAGAGTCCTACATAGAGGTTTTACTGGCTCAGGCAAAACGAAATAGGACCGCATATGTGATATGTGCGGGACCGAGAATAATGCGTGTATGTGATACCATATTCTATTCTCGCGACTTTTTGTATCGGTCGGTTATATGTGATATAGCCGGGTTGTCGAATCAAGTGTTGATTCGATAAGTCGATACATTGGATGTTAGTCGGTTATATGAGATATAACCGGATTATTAAGTCAAGTGTTGATTTAATAATTTAGTGTATAATTGTATATTTGATATACTAATTTACATTAACTAACATTTGTTCACTTAAGAATTTTTCTCACATGTGCACAACTTTAATATATATGTGATATATATTAAAATGTGTTTTCTTTTTGTATCATGGTTGTTGATACAACATTCATGGGTGTATAAGACTTACACCATGCTATTTGTTATGTTGGGTTTAATATTTAAAGTAATTACAAAATTAGTGGATGATTAGAAAAATGCATGAAGCTTGTGGAAGCTTGTGGAAGCTTGTGGATGCATTGACTAAGTCCACTAGGTTTGTTTTTACTTTGGATATTTGTTATCCCAACCATTAGGATTAGCCATGGTTATGTCTCTACATGAGTTAGTATATGATACTCACTCACCCATGGTTAACTTTCTCACTTGATCATTATCCTCATCTCATTATTTCTTCATCTTCTTCCTTGAGCTAAAAAGCTCTTTAGGGTTTGATCCAAAGTGAGAAATATTGTGAGAAAATAAATTCTCAAGAGAACCCACTTCCTATTTCTCCATCCTCTACTAGACTAGCACTTTAGTTTAGGGTGTTTGCTTCACTAATTCTCTAGATTAGTGAAGTAATAGCTTGAGTTGGTATTCCCTCGACGTAGATCATCTTCGGCCTCGAAGACTTCAAGAAAGGACGCTTCTTTCGCCTCGTGAAGCCATGCAAGAGCCCGGGAGAACCATGATCGCAGCGAAGGGACTACAACAAGGAGCTTTAGAAGTGAAGGACCGATCTACAAAGGTTGTATTTCGTATTCACTTAGTCGTAAATTATATTTACTTGCATGTGAAACCCTAATAATCTAGCAAAGATCTTGTTTAGGGTTGTTCGGCACGGCTAAAATTTTAATCGGGCATGGTTGATGCCTTATAGAACCTTGTTAAAGTGCCTAGTAACCCTACACATGCCACCAGTAATTTTGACGCAGATCTATATACATCTTTGTGCCTCCAGGGTGTACTGAATAAAGAGAGCTGTGAGCTTCTTTCATCAACTCTTCCTGTACATAACCTTTGGGTACACACAACCTGCTGTCGTATCTCAAAGATCCGTCTTCATGGATGATGAAGTCTGTTCTAAGTCTACTTTCTACTTGTTCTTTGATCTTTTGCAACTTAGCATCGCTTGCTTGAGCTGCTTTGATCTGATAGACAATGGTAGATTGAACTTGTAAGTTCATCAAACTTGAAGCGTTACCTGGCATGACCACTTCAATCTCCATCTGATGCAAATCTTATTGAAGCTTCCACTGTGCGGTGAGGTTCAATGCTAATGGTTAGCAACTAAGTGCATCAGGTACTACATTCACCTTCCCTGGATGATATTATAGGTTGATGTCGAAGTCTGCCATAAGTTCTAACCATCTTCTCTGCCGCATATTCAACTCCTTCTGAGTAAACACATATTTCAGACTCTTGTGATCTGTGTATATGTCCACTCGTTCACCAAGAAGATAATGGTGCCAAATCTTGAGTGCAAAGATTACGGCCGCCAACTCCAAATCATGCGTCGGATAATTGCGCTCATGAATCTTCAGTTGTCTTGATGCATAAGCTATAACTTTACCGTGCTGATGTAGAACACATCCTAATCCCTTACCGGATGCATCGCAATGCACTTCAAAACCTCCAGATTGGTCCGGTATAACGAGAATAGGTGTTGATGTCAATCTTGACTTGAGTTCTACGAAAGCTCGTTCGCATGCTTCTGACCACACGAATTCTTCATCTTTACGTGTGAGCTTGGTTAGAGGTGTTGCAATCTTCGAAAATCCTTCAATAAGCCTTCTGTAATATCCTGCTAAACCCAAGAAACTTCGAATGTCCTTCACTGACTTAGCTGTCGGCCATTCGCTTACTGCTGATACCTTAGTTGGATCTATAGAGATTCCATCGCCTGATATAATATGTCCGAGGAAACCGACTTGATCTAACCAAAACTCGCACTTGCTGTATTTAGCATAGAGTTGATGCTGTCGTAAAGTCTCCAGTACAATTCGTAGGTGTTCGGTATGTTCTTTCCGACTCTTAGATTACACCAGGATGTCTTCGATGAAGCTGACAACAAACCTGTCTAGGTACTCTCGGAATACTTGATTCATTAGGTTCATGAATAAAGCTAGTGCATTGTTCACTCCAAATGGCATCACAAGAAATTTGTAATGTCCATAGCGAGTTCTGAATGCCTTTTTATGGATATCAGATTCTTTGACCTTCACCTGATGATAACCCGAACAAAAATCTAACTTAGAGAAACGCAAGACCCACTTAGCTGATCGAACAGGTCTTCGATGAGCGGAAGTGGATACTTGTTCTTTATAATTACTTTGTTCATAGCTCTATAATCAATGCACATTCGATATGAACCTTCTTTCTTCTTCATAAGTAGAACTGGCGATCCCCAACTTGAAGTGCTGGGACGAATCCATCCTTTCGTCAATAATTCGACCAACTGAGTACGGACCTCCTTCAAACCTTCAGGGCTTAACCGATACGGTTCTTTTATTACCGGTTGTGCTCCGGGTACTAAATCAATGCTGAATTCAAGAGCTCGATCAGGAGGCAAACCTGATATGTCTTCAGGAAATACATCATCGAACTCTCGAACTATCTTTGGCTTCAATCCTTCCTCCCTTTGAAGTGCCACAATCACTGCCTTCTTTGGTTTTGCCTTGTATGTGCTTGGCTCTAGGGTACGGTCTCCACTTTTGAAATAGAAGACCGGATGGTCTAAAATCTCGAACACTACCCTCCTTTGACGACAGTCGATGGTAGCGTAAAAATTTCCAAGCCAATCCATACCCAAAACGATATCAAAATTCAGTATGTCCAGCACCTTGAAGTCAGCATAGAATTCTCTGCTGCACACGACCACTAGACACAGGTCGTATCCCATTATTTCCTTTAAAACGTCGTTCCCTGAACTGACATACCAGCTGGATACGAGAGGTTTGACTGGAATCGCATGAGTTCGGACGAACCGTTGCGACATAAAGCAATGAGATGCTCCAGTATCGAAGAGTGCTAGTGCAGGAAGTGAGGCTACTAAGATCGTACTTAAGTTATGAAAGTCGACCCTAGCACCACCATGAGGTTCTAGAGGCATCAAGCATGCCAAATTTTAAATTTTATTAGGTGCTGATCAGTCGAAAATATTGCATTCTTAACACATCAATTTCCCTACTCTTTCTAATCATCTAAGGGTGTTTATTGTAAATATAACACAAATTACAAATTTATCTGGAAAATACCAAATACCACGTGTTATAGTTATAATCGACATTCTAGAGGGAAATTGAGTGTTTATTACTACACGCATGATTTTGTACATCTCAACACATTCATCAAGATTGTGTGCAGGAAATTCTTCAGGTCAAAGAACCGGAATTGCAAAAGTGCCGATAAAATACAGCAAGTTGAAGAATTCAAATCTGGCAGAGATTCAGAAAGGATAAAAAGTTTCCAGATATCAGAAGAAAACCCTAAGACCAACACCAAACACCTGTTCATACCAGAAGACTGCATTTCATACCGCCCATTCTTACGCTCGTGTGTTTATAGGTAGGTGCTTTTGATCAGTGTTTGCTACATATTTGCAGAATACAGGTTCTCGGCTCTGAACAGTGAATATCATGGAAAAGTACGACAAATTCCGGATTACTGCCAACAACTGATAAAACACGGTCTCCGCTCTCTATCCGTGTGTTACCACATGCCAGTTTAATGGACAAAATGGCAAATCGATTGTCATGTCATGCACAAAGCTCTAGGTCAACACAAGATCCGAGAAATCTACGCGGAGCTCGAGGAAATCATGGCAAAAGATCCACATCACATTACCTTTTTGTTGTGCTGAAATTCTGGGAAATATTGTGAAGAGTTTCTGTGAAAGGAACCATACCACACTGAAGGGCACAATAAAACAGGAAACCTCACAAAAGCCCAGAGCCCAACTCCTCCATACTGCCGCGGAACCGCGGCCAAAGGGGGGTCTAGGCCGCGGTTCCGCGGCCATACAGGCGCCGCACCTGATGGTCTTTTGGGGGTATATTTGTATTTTTACATAGGTCCATATTGTTGCCCTAGAATTTCTGTTGCCTGCCTATAAATACTCCAGAACTGAGCAAAGCAAGTGGTCATTCTTTTGTTCTTCTTTTTGTTAGGATTTAGTCTTTTTCTTCTTCTTCTTCATTCCTCCTCCATGAAATTGTAGTGAGAGCTTTTTGAGTGGAAGATCAATGAAGATGAGGGCTTTTGTATCATTCTCTTTTGTTCCTTCTTCCCCTTGAGATTCTTGCTTTCTCTTGATCATTCAACCTCTTCATTGAGCTTGAATGGTTAAGGGTTAGTTATTGATCTCAAGGGTCGTATTTTGTTCTCTCCTTAGTACTTCAATTCACATGCGTTCTCTACCCTTCCCTTGATCCTGCAACCTCTTGATTGAGCTTGCAAGTTTAAGGGTTGGCTATTGATCCCATGCTTGTTTTGAGTTCTATGGTTCTTGTAATTACTTTCTTGCATTTTTCATTCTTGTCTTTAATTACTTGCAATTTATTTCCATGCACTTTAATTACTTGCAATTTAATTCATGCACTTTCATACTTGTAATCTTTTCTTTTCTTTGTTCTTTTCTTTTGCTCTCTTTTGTTCATTTTGTGAAATGTTGTAATTATTATTGTTAAGAAGAAATACGATATTATAAGTTAAAGATTTTCTTTTCTCTTTTCCTTTTCCCGTTATTTTCCATTGAACTCCGCCCAAACCATATGCAAGCGCTCCGTTAGGCACCCTACCCTGACAAGGTAACGGTGATTCCTAACCGCGACCGGTTGCGTTCGGTTTGGCCGGAGGCGAAAGCAAGAGACAAGAACGGAAGGACAAGGGTAAATAAGCCGTATTCCACGAATACCGCGCTTAAATCCCCTAATCCACGTTGTTGCCGATTGCTCTAGCTTCAATTGGTCAAGACTCGGCTCAAAGGTTTCGAGCACGGATTTCTTTAGCTTATCATTTCGTATCTTTTTCTTAACAACGTTATACTTGCAAATAAACACATAGGTTAGATCAAACAAACATACAGATTCTTTATTGACTCGTCTAAGACAAGAAGGTAAAATACCACCATCTCCCTGTGTACCGACCCATGCTCAACCGGCTAGCTGCAAAGCGATACCGTCCTGATCGCGGTTATACTTTAATTCTTTGAATATCCGACACGCCAAAAGCGTGCGATCAAATGGCGCCGTTGCCGGGGAGACGGTAACGTATTTCTTTTCTTGTTATTCGGGTTAATATTCTTTTTGTATATATTTAAAAAATATATATATATATAAAAAATAAAAATAAAAATCTTTTTGTTTTTTTTTGATAATTCTTGTGGGCAAGTATGCAGATTTTTGCGTATTTGCAAACTGCGATTGTGGGGAGCAAAGTGTGCATTCAAGGCAAAGGTGATTACGAAGTACAGTGCCAAAGATCCGGGTAGTTTGACCCGCGCAAGCGAACCTTTCAAGCTTACCGGATTTGATTCAACGGGGGTTTCCTAACCCAAAACTTAAACGGTACGTACTTTACTAACACCTTCTTCTCAAATCCGACGCTTCCAATATACTATTCTTTGCAGGATTCTTTGCAAGTTCGCTAGCAAACGCTAAAAATTGACTAACCCGTATTTGTTGCAGTGCCGCGCTTAAACTAAAAAAAAACAATTTTTTGATTCTTTATAGAATTTTTATTGAATTGTGCATTGCATACATTAATACGGACTTAAGGGCAAGCGAACCCCACAAGATACGGTAAAGGATTTCATCACCTTTTCCGTGGCTCACAAATCACGAACTTGCGCATAACGTTTACCCGCACAAATTTAAAAGAAACTAGACTTTAAGCCTTAAGGACTTCGCGCTCACTAGGAGAAGTTAACTGTGTTTAGAACCTTGCTTAACGGTATATTGTTTACGGGGTGTCTAGGAAAGTGTTAACGGCGAAACCGCCAAAAGAGAAAGGGTTATTTAATTAAGGAACTTCGCGAAAGCGTTGGAAAACCTCCCCTTATCTCTGTACTTACCTGGCCTCGTGATCAGTGTATCTTGAGCCTGTTTTTCGACACAGTTTTACTTCGACAATTAAGTTCTGGAGCAGGTCTAGTTGACCTAGGTGAACCCTAGAACGATTAGGTGTGTGGTATTTTTGTGTCGTGATTGTTTTTTTTGTCCATATTCTTTTTTGTGTATACTTCATTCTTTTGTTAATATTTTAAAAAAAAATTATTAAAAAAAATATATATCACATTCTTTTTCCCTCCTTTTCTCTACCTTTTTCTCTCTCTCTTCATATCATGGGTACTCCACCTCGCAAAACTCTTGCCGAACTTTGGTACCCACAACCAGACATTACTTCCTACGGTTCTTGTTTTGGTCGAACTTCGAACGATCCTTCCATGCCAAAAATTTCTTTGAAAGATCGGATAGACGCGTCTAGGACGAACAACTGGACCCCGCAATCCACTTCGTATCAACCGTTTCAAACATTCACACCTTCTTGCGTTGATACCCCTTTTGAAAATCCAGTTGTAACCCCGAGACCTATGTCTATTGTTGAACGTATTGAACAATCTCGTAGCCGATCTTTCACTCCTTTCACCACTACAAATTCTTGGGATCAACAATTCCATTCACCTTCTTATCCCAATGTTGATCCCACTCCTGTCCAGCCATTCAATTCCTACCAATCCTACCCTACTTTTGCACCTTCCCTAGACATTACTTCAGAACAGCCGTTTGGGAGTTTTCAGTATCCAAATAACTTTGAATCATTTACTGAAACCCCTTCACAACCCATGACTAGTCTGGAACAGTCGTTGGAAGATTTTAGGGTAGCGTCAAGCCAACAGATGATGGATTTGAATGCGTCCATGGCTGCGCTCATACAACCTAGTGATCCAGTAGCTAGTTTTCAACTAGCTCCAAATTTTTCAATGTATGATGAGGCGGCAGGACAGGCTGTGAATTTGAGTGGAGAGAGTGAGATGTACCCCCTTCCAAATCAAACCTACCCGTCCTAAATTGAATCCCACAACTCCTGTTTTGAAAGTCTATCGAGTATCCCACATGATTTATCAATTGAAGATAGAATGATTAATGAGTTGTGCGACTTTGTAGTGTTTGATTTACCTGATTGTGAAGGGTCCCTTCCAAGTGAAACCAATCCCAAACCTTTTGACCTCTACACCTCCACTCTAGAACCTGAATCGATTGAAATCCATGCTTTTGTAGAGGTGTCTGAGAATATTGATTTTCACTTGATTGAGGATATCGACGCTGGGAATATTTTGGATGATGAACCCATAGATTTGGCTGAGTTTTTCTCTTCAAATCATCATCCCGAGTCATTAACTGTTTTTCCCGAACCTCATATGCGTCTGGATATTGATGAAATATGTATGGATGAGCTTAGCTTTGAGGAGAATTTTGAGGATATTTTTGAGGATGAAACAGTTCTAGGTGATGAGTCGGATTTTCCAATTCATCATGTTCCTTTCACTGACTGTGTACACCCTCCAGAACCCTTAACCGATACCCTTCCTCAACCACTTCCCTCTATCCTTTCCATCGTTCCGACCTTACAAGAACCCGTATCATTTTCACTTCGTATATCTGGTTTACCAAGTTCGGCGTACCCATGGTTTCTCACGAATCTTTAGGGATTTGACCCCATTTCTCGACGGATAAGTACATTAGCACAATCGCTTTTCACACATCGGTCATCACAAATTGTGCTAATCTATTCACTCCATTTGCACCCTCTAGTTCGTACTCCACTTCTTTTTCCCCTCCGCCATTCTTCTTCTTATATACCTAGACCGTATACCACTTCTATCTTAATACGGTCTCGCGTATTCTCCCTCTCTTTTCTCTACGCATTCTTTCACCAGCCACTGCTTTATCACGATAAGATCTTTGAATGGTTGGTGCTCACTTTTGGCCTGTGTAAGGCCTTGTATAGCTTGATACTGTTCTTTCCACCCTAATCCTGAACTTCAACGCTTAACAGTGGAAACACTGTTTTACTTAAGTTTGGGGGGGACTCCTTTTTTGTATATATTTTCTGTTTTCCTTTTTGTTTTGTATATAATTTGTTTCTAGGGAGCGCCGACAATTTTGACCCTCTTGGTATAGCCTGACAGTGAGGGCACTGTCAAGTTTAAGTTTGGGGGTGTGCTCGATAAGCTTTCTTCCTTCGCATTCATTTGTATATTTTGCATTTGCATACCTTATTTAAAAACCCACAAAAATTGAAAAAATTTCCAAAAATATAAAAACTTTGTCGTCAAGATAGCTAATAGGGTAACTTAGATTTTTATTCCGAAAGTTTAGTCGATACGATAGAAATAACTAAATTCTAGGCTTAGGAATTGAAAACCCTAAAAATAACCCTCATTTCTGTCTAACTTTGGTAAGTATACGTCCTTACAATTTTTGAGTTCAGTTCTTGAGTTAAGTCAAGATAAAGGGAAAGTATTGAAGCTTTACTGGAGGATAAGTCTGAAAAATAGTTTCTTTTCTTGAGTTCAAATTTAGAAAGTATATGCCCTACAAACTGCACTTACACGCACCTTGAAACTTGGGATAGTAGAGAATACCTAGAAATACTCTTGCCTGAAAGCCTAGTATGAAAGAAAAAACGGTATTTAAAGCTAAACACCAAAAGAGCATGTGAAAAATATATCCGGTCTTGAAAAAGAAAAAGAAAAAGAAAAAGAAAAAAATAGAATAAAGTCAAGACCTGGAAACTGCTATTTACGCTTTAAAGTTCACACATTCAGTAATCGGTCGTTAGTGCCTCAAGAAGCATTAATAGTCGCATGAAAGGTGTGTGAGCAAATCCGTCCATCCTTAATGAAAAGAAGTAGTATTAGGTATTAGGGCAAGGGTACTATAGCTTGAATTGAATTCTTGAGTGTAGGGGTGCAAATATACACACACGTAGGGGTATACAATCGATGTTTGAATAAAAGATAGAAATAAAGAATAAGACTTGTGTTTTCTGTAAAGTTGATAAAAATCCCTGATTTGAGGCCGCACTTTAGAAGGAAAACTCAGGTGATCCAAGGTTAAATAGATAGGAGGTGTGAAAAATAAGGGTTGGATATTTCTAACTTAGGATGATAGAGTTTCTAACGTAAATACTAAACTGTAAGAGTAGAATCGATGTTAACTTATGACACTAGCTTGACGGGATTTTGTGGGTATAATCCGCTGAAAACCCTCAGGAGACAACACTCCTCCTACTAGGGACACCGAGAGGTTTAACGGCTTGTTGCACGCGCTCAGTGCAATCGCGTTCCCTGCGAAAGTGCGGTTATCATTATATTTTTATGAATAATTGGTTTTGCTCGGGACGAGCAAAAGTTAAGTTTGGGGGTATTTGTTCATACCAGAATACTGCATTTCATACCGCCCATTCTTACGCTCGTGTGTTTATAGGTAGGTGCTTTTGATCAGTGTTTGCTACATATTTGCAGAATACAGGTTCTCGGCTCTGAACAGTGAATATCATGGAAAAGTACGACAAATTCCGGATTACTGCCAACAACTGATAAAACACGGTCTCCGCACTCTATCCGTGTGTTACCACATGCCAGTTTAATGGACAAAATGGCAAATCGATTGTCATGTCATGCACAAAGCTCTAGGTCAACACAAGATCCGAGAAATCTATGAGGAGCTCGAGGAAATCATGGCAAAAGATCCACATCACATCACCTTTTTGTTGTGCTGAAATTCTAGGAAATATTGTGAAGAGTTTCTGTGAAAGGAACCATACCACACTGAAGGGCACAGTAAAACAGGAAACCTCACAAAAGCCCAGAGCCCAACTCCTCCATACTGCCGCGGAACCGCGGCCAAAGGGGGGTCTAGGCCGCGGTTCCGCGGCCATACAGGCGCCGCACCTGATGGTCTTTTGGGGGTATATTTGTATTTTTACATAGGTCCATATTGTTGCCCTAGAATTTCTGTTGCCTGCCTATAAATACTCCAGAACTGAGCAAAGCAAGTGGTCATTCTTTTGTTCTTCTTTTTGTTAGGATTTAGTCTTTTTCTTCTTCTTCTTCATTCCTCCTCCATGAAATTGTAGTGAGAGCTTTTTGAGTGGAAGATCAATGAAGATGAGGGCTTTTGTATCATTCTCTTTTGTTCCTTCTTCCCCTTGAGATTCTTGCTTTCTCTTGATCATTCAACCTCTTCATTGAGCTTGAATGGTTAAGGGTTAGTTATTGATCTCAAGGGTCGTATTTTGTTCTCTCCTTAGTACTTCAATTCACATGTGTTCTCTACCCTTCCCTTGATCTTGCAACCTCTTGATTGAGCTTGCAAGTTTAAGGGTTGGCTATTGATCCCATGCTTGTTTTGAGTTCTATGGTTCTTGTAATTACTTTCTTGCATTTTTCATTCTTGTCTTTAATTACTTGCAATTTATTTCCATGCATTTTAATTACTTGCAATTTAATTCATGCACTTTCATACTTGTAATCTTTTCTTTTCTTTGTTCTTTTCTTTTGCTCTCTTTTATTCATTTTGTGAAATGTTGTAATTATTATTGTTAAGAAGAAATACGATATTATAAGTTAAAGATTTTCTTTTCTCTTTTCCTTTTCCCGTTATTTTCCATTGAACTCCGCCCAAACCATATGCAAGCGCTCCATTAGGCACCCTACCGTGACAAGGTAACGGTGATTCCTAACCGCGACCGGTTGTGTTCGGTTTGGCCGGAGGCGAAAGCAAGAGACAAGAACGGAAGGACAAGGGTAAATAAGCCGTATTCCACGAATACCGCGCTTAAATCCCCTAATCCACGTTGTTGCCGATTGCTCTAGCTTCAATTGGTCAAGACTCGGCTCAAAGGTTTCGAGCACGGATTTCTTTAGCTTATCATTTCGTATCTTTTTCTTAACAACGTTATACTTGCAAATAAACACATAGGTTAGATCAAACAAACATACAGATTCTTTATTGACTCGTCTAAGACAAGAAGGTAAAATACCACCATCTCCCTGTGGACCGACCCGTGCTCAACCGGCTAGCTGCAAAGCGATACCGTCCTGATCTCGGTTATACTTTAATTCTTTGAACATCCGACACGCCAAAAGCGTGCGATCAACACCCCAGAAGAAATGAGCCAGAGAACTTATCAATTGGTCGCGGAATCGCGGCCGAGTTGGCCGAGTTTGAAGGGTTTTCTACAGCACCACTACTAGGGTTTGGTAGCATCACACATACCATATTAAAAAAATAGGGTGCTAAAGAAAACATTCTATGGATCATACTAGAAAAGCTAGGGTAACACAAAACTTTATCACAATCCACAAGAAGTAAAAGCCTAGGGTTTGAGAATACAACCTTTGTAGCTCCCTACGCTAGACTCCTTGACCACTTGAAGGTTGAAAGAAGCTTGCTTGAGATCCTCCAAGTCCACGACGATCCACCCGGAGTCCTCTTTTTCCAAGCTCAAGGCTTCACTTTATCAAGAGAAGAAATAGAAGCCAACACTCTAAACTAATGGGCAATAGTAGTGTAGAATGGTGATGTGGTTTGTTTTCTTACTTCAAAACCCTAACTTGATCAATATCTTGCTCACTAATGGAAGCTAGAGAGCAAGAGAGAGGAGGAAGAAGATGATGGCAAATGAGAGCTCAAGAGATAATGATAAGTGTTAAGTTAAGAATGAGAAAAGAACATATATATATATTATTCTTCTCACTCTTAACCCAAGTTAATAAATATCTAGATATTTATCTTTGGATGCAAAATGGCCATGGAAATTAACTCATGGTTAACACAAAGGTAAGTGGGGGGAATAAAATAATCAACCATGAGTAATTATCCAATTCCATTTTTCTTTTCCAAATATAAATATCAACATATTTATTAAGGTGTGAGTCTTATATTGCCACCATCCAATATATCAACAACCATGATAGAATTGTGTATGCATGTATGAGTGCATGCACATCCATATGTGCATCAAAGAGAATAAATGCATACATGCATGCATACAACAAAAGACAAGAAGGGTTTAAAGTGAAAAAGCTAATGGTCAATGATAAATCAACACTTGATTTAGAAAACCGGTCAAATCACATACGACCTGACCAATTGAAAACCGCCCGATTAATATACGGTATCTCATACACGCATTTAATCGGGTCCCCGTGCATATCACATATGCACACCACAACGTTTCGCGTGGACTAGGTAACTCCATTGTGGGACTCTAAGACTCGTCAATACGCCGGCAGCGGGTGATGATCATATCAAGCACCCCCAAGCCGCAAGAGGTCAGCTAAACGTAACGGCCACCCGGGTATTGAGCGATCAGAAGAAAACAAGCGAACCTGTCACAACTCCCGTCGAGCCAACCGGCAACACTACCGTACAGTCCGGTCTCTATGTCAGATATGTTGCATACTGAGTCTAGGGATGGTAACGTCGACCCTAATAACTCAATAAGTTGTGCCGATGAATGGTCTATAACAGATCGAGAAACTACTGATAACACTTATCAGTAAATCCCAACAGCCCTGGCCAGGGACTTACTGATATAGCCAATCGAGCACAGCACAACATCAACTCCCAATACCGGGAGAGACAAAACCCGTCCTATCGCTCATCGTCTTCGTGTGTCTCGGGACTGTACCCAAAAGCCACCTGTTTTCATGACTCAGTAGAGCCGTGGTAGGGTGGTAATCAAAGTACAGTGGGAGAACACACAAGACTCTATGACGATCTCGCGTCTACAGACTAACCTGTACCAGTGTCACTTGAGAACTACTATCTGACGATAGATATAATACCATATAGGAGTTCTCGGCGAGTCCGTCCAGTATACCCAGTAACCAGTGAGCACCCGTATACGATCTCGATGTCAAACATCAATGGATGTGGGAACATCCATCGCCCATCATATGGGTCTAGTATCATATACGCTAGTCTACTCTGGTATATCGATGACCCTTCTCGATACACCAACGACTAGGGACATTTTAGGATATGCTTATAAACTACAAACGTCCCACTAATATGATCTCCATCATAATCACAGTAGTCAAGCTAATATCCTCAGGGCTTTATCAATATGTGTGAATGAATAAAAGCATGATCAAGTCAACATGTCGGATATAGAAGAACCAGATAGCATACTATCATGTCGAGCAAGAATGTACACAGAATATATATATATATATATATATATATATATATATATATATATACATGTATAAATACATCCACTATCATATAATGGCCTCTAGGGCATATATATATCCAACAATCTCCCACTTGCACTATGGCCAGTTATTGGCGTATCTCATACCCAACATCTCAAAAAGTCGCTCATGCTGCGGCAGAGGGAGGGCCTTGGTGAGTGGATCCGCAGTGTTATTCTTTGTGTCTACTCTCCTAATCACGATCTCGCGGCGATCTACAATCTCCCGGATCAAATGAAAGCGCCTCAGGATGTGTCTGGACCGCTGATGGGACCTGGGCTCCTTGGCTAACGCCATAGCCCCATTATTATCATAATACAATGGTATTGGATCAATAATGGTTGGAACTACTTCTAACTCCGAGACGAACTTCTTCATCCAAACGGCTTCCTTGGCTGCATCATTTGCAGCAATGTACTCAGCTTCCATCTTAGAGTCTGCAACGGTATCCTGTTTGGAACTCTTCCAACTTACCGCCCCTCCATTGAGGGTAAATACAAACCCAGAGATATACTTGTTGTCGTCCTTATCACTCTGGAAGCTCGAATCGGTAAAGGCCTCCATTTGGAGAGCTCCATTACCATACACCAAGAACAATTCTTTAGTCCTTCGCAAGTACTTAAGAATGTTCTTCACAGCTATCCAGTGATTCTCCCCTGGGTTGGATTGATACCTGCTTACTATACTAAGTGCATAAGCTACATCTGGGCGTGTACATAACATCGCATACATTATAGATCCTACTGCCGAAGCATAGGGTATAATGCTCATGCGAGCTCTCTCTCTCTCTCTTCATCGGTCTTTGGGCAAGAGTCCTTAGAGAGAGTGACCCCATGGCAAGCGGGTAAGGCATCCCGCTTGGAGTCTTCCATACTAAACCTTTTTATGATGGTGTTGATGTACCTGGTTTGGGACAATCCCAATAACCTTTTGGATCTATCCCTATAGATCCGAATGCCCAGAATGTATGTGGCATCACCCAGATCCTTCATTAAGAACCTTAGTGATAAGAAAGATTTGACCGACTGTAGCATAGGAATATCATTTCCTATCAGAAGAATGCCATCCACGTACAATACGAGGAATGTGATAGCTCTTCCTACAGCCTTCTTATAAACACAAGGTTCATCTGGATTTTTGATGAAATCAAACTCTTTGATAATATCATCGAAATAGCTGTTCCAACTCCGTGATGCCTGCTTTAATCCATAAATGGATTTAAGCAATCTACATGCTTTCCCGCTGCTCCCACTGTCAATGAAGCCCTCTGGCTGATCCATATAAACGCATTCTTCTAAATCTCCATTTAGAAATGCTGTTTTAACGTCCATATGCCAGATTTCATAGTCGTAGTGAGCAGAAATAGCAAGTAGGATCCGAATGGATTTAAGCATGGCTACGGGAGAAAAAGTTTCGTCATAGTCCAAACCTAGTCTTTGACGAAAGCCCTTCGCCACAAGTCTTGCCTTATAGGTCTCTACCTGCCCATCTACACCAATCTTTCTTTTAAAGATCCATTTGCACCCTACGGGTTTTACCCCATGGGGTACAACGTCCAAAGTCCATACTTTGTTGGTCTACATAGACTCCATTTCGGATCTCATGGCATCCAGCCACTTCACAGAGTCTCCACTTGTGATAGCTTGCTGAAAGCTGGTAGGATCATCATCTTCCATGATGCAGTCTTCTCTGTCACCATCAATGAGGAAACCGTAGTACCTCTCCGGTGGGCGAGAAGTCCTACCAGACCTACGGAGTGGCCGAGGTTCTTCAGTTTCTGTTGCAACAGCCGGTTCAACCAAGTCGTCACTTGTAGTTTGCGTCTCTAGAACCTCTTCTAGATCTACCACACTGCCATCAATATCATTTGTAAAAAACTCTTTTTCTAAAAATATGGCATGCTAAGAAACAAACACCTTTTGTTCCTCCTTATGGTAGAAAAGATATCCATAAGAATTCTTTGGATATCCCACAAAATTACATATGACTGACCGTGTCTCGAGTTTGTCCGGATTCATCTTTTTAACATAGGCCGGACAACCCCAAATCTTAATTCGTTTAAGAGATGGTCTCTTCCCATGCCATATCTCATATGGCGTGGTAGACACGGTTTTGGTTGGGACCCTATTCAGTAGAAATGCTGCAGTCTCCAATGCATGCCCCCAAAATGAGACGGGTAACTCAGCATCATTCATCATGGAACGGGCCATATCTAATAGGGTCCAATTCCGTCGTTCTGACACATCGTTGTGCTGTGGTGTGTAAGGAGGAGTGAATTGAGAGAGAATCCCATTCTCTTTTAGGAAGTTTGCAAACTCTGTACTGAGATACTCCCCACCTCGATCTGATCAAAGCATTTTGATGCTCAAGCCGGTTTGTTTTTCTACTTCGAGTTTATATTCAGTGAATTTCTCGTAAGCTTCGGACTTGTGCTTTAATAAAAATACATGACCGAATCTTGAGAAATCATCAGTTAAAGTAATGAAGTATGAAAAACCGCTTCTAGCCTGTGTAGACATTGGCCCGCATACATCACTATGTATGAGGTCTAAGAGCTCAGTAGCTCTTTCTCCGTGTCCGATAAACAGAGTTTTAGTCATTTTACCCTTGATACAAGACTGGCAAGTCGCATAAGATTTATATTCAAATGGGTTTAAATATCCATCTTTATGTAACTTGTTTAGTCTTGTTTCGTTAATATGACCAAGTCTACAGTGCCAAAGAAAAGCTTCATTTATTTCTGAAAGTTTCCTTTTATTAGTGTGTTGTATGCTGAAAACTGTGTGTTGATTTAGGACGTATATCCCGTTATTAAATGTACCATACCCAACCAACATTTGATTCAGGTGAATGTTCATAACATTGTTCTGCAATACAAAATTATATCCTTAATTGTTTAACAAGGAAACGGATATTATAGTACAAAGTATACTAGGTACATAATAACATGGGTTCAAAACCAATATACACCCAGACGGCAACCCCAAGTGATACTCTCCCACTGCATCTGTATGTACATTGGAACCATTTCCAACGCAGAGAGTATGGTCACCTGTCTTCAAAACCTTGCTATTTCTCAACCCCTGCATAGAATTGTAAATGTGAGAACCTGAACCGGTATCTAATACCCAGGAAGCAGAGTTTATTGAAAAACAGTTTTCTGTCACAAACACACCTGAAGGGGAAGCATCCCCATGCTTCTTCTTGAGATCCAAGTACTCGGTGCAGTTGCACTTCCAGTTTCCTGTTCTGTGGCAGAGATAACATTCCTCATTCCCTGATTCCCCAGCTTTGGATTTGTCTTTCCCCTTAACCTTTTTAACTCCACCCTTAGGTTTGGTGGGTTTCTTCTTCATCTTTCCCTTGGCCTTAGCCTTTGGGCGAGAGGAGGAAGATGGCCCAACATTCAAAACGGGAGTCTTCACTGACTTCAGCATGCTCTCTGCACTCCTTAACATATTAAGGAGTTCAGGTAGTTTCTTCTCCATGTTGTGCATGTTGAAGTTAAGTATAAATTGATCAAAGGTGGAGGGGAGAGACTGCAGAATAATATCCGTATATTGCTCATTGTCCATTGTCCATCCAAGGTCCTCAAGCTCTTCTATGAGAGCTATCATCTTCAGAACATGGTCTCCTACTGGTGTGCCAGGGGCCATTCGCATCTGAAACAGCTTTTTGGATGCTTCGTATCGTAATACGCAGGATTGCTCTCCATACAACTCCTTTGTATGGAGAAATATGGCTTGTACGTCCATATTCTCGTGCTGCTTCTGATGTGTGTTATCCATCGATGCAAGCGCGAGGCACTTGGCCATGGCACAGTCAGCGTCCCATGTCTTGCGGACTTCTTTATCCGCAACCGAAGATTTAGGACCTGGGACAGGCGGGGCTAGAGCCGTGAGGACATATGATACCATATCATAAGTCAAGGCAATGTTAAGATTCCTCAGCCGGTCTTTATAATTGGTCCCATTCAGTTTATTTTTATCTAGTAGAAGCTTGAGTCCTGTCATTGGTGTTAGGTTTACCTAGCACCTCATGAAGGGTTTGGAAGCATCACATGTGCCAAAATCAAATTTTTAAGGTGCTAAGTGAACATACAAAGAATCATCACTAGAAATTTAGGGTTTCATTACATTGACATCATCACAAGTAGAAAAAGATAGGGTTTTGAGAGTACAACCATTGTAGCTCCCTATGCTACACTCCTTGGCTACTTGAGGGTTGGAAAAAGGTTCGCTTGAGATCCTCTAGGTCCACGACGATCCACCCGAAGCTCCTTTGCCCAAAACTCCTTACTTTACTCGATATGTGAATGAAGTAGAGCAAACACCCTACACAAATGGGCTAGATGTGTGTATGTAACGTTTCAAAATAATAAAATATCATTTTTGGGAATTTTTATAATTTAATGAATATTTTAATATTCCGGTATAATTAAATACAATAAATGGGGAAAATTATGGAAAATTCTAAAATAGGGTATTTTATGGAATTATGCCATTTTTAAGTTTTTATGATTAGTTATATGCTAATTTAGTGCTAATCGAGATTAAAAATCGCTAATCGGATTTTTGGCATTTTTGTGCAAAAATGTCCACATATCATTTTCCACACTTGTTACACTTGTGTTACATTTCTATTGCCATGGTTGTTCATTTGGGTTCACTATTGGAGTGAGAAGAAAGGAAAATAAAAGAAAGAAAAAGGTTGGAATGATTATGAGAGAGAGAGACAAAGTCAACCCTCACTTTATGAACCATACTCCCATCATTTTCCCCTTCTCATTCTCTCTCCTCTCCCTCTCCTTGAGCTGCTGCTGCACCTTCTCCCTCACTCTCCCTCTTCACAAAAACCCTAGATCCATAATGAAATCCACCCCAAAACCCTATTCCCATTTCACAAAAAATGTTCCCGAGCTCACTAGCTACACATTGAACCTAGCAAGATTGGATTTGGAGGATTTTGAGCAACTCAAGAATTTTCTTGAGTTGCCAAAGGAGGTAATTTCTGCACCTATTAGAGTAGTATCTCATTTCTTGTGCATCAATACTAGTTTCATATCGATATGGTGTTGTTTGGTGGATTTGTGAAACATCAAGTTAGGGTTTAGGGTTTGATCTGAAATCAAAGTGAAATTGAGGCTTGTGGTGACCCTAGAACCCCTTGTGTGATGCTAATTTTGACCCAAACCTGAACTTGAAGCCAGAATACGGATTTATGAGACGATGTCGGAGAAAAACTGTGAATCTGTGATCGTATTTAGGAATCTGCTATCACCCCGAGACCCCAAAAATAAAACTGAGTTGACAGTGAGTTGTGCAGGCACCATGGAACCACCACACCAAACCCTAGCCCCCAACTCCAAATTCCGGCCGCAGATTTATTCCTTCTGGCTGCAATTTGCGGCCAGAGCAGGAGGGTTTTGCCTCGTTTTTTTGTGCAGGGCCTTATCTCCAGTAAACTTGACCCCTGGCATGTATAGATTTGTCTAATTTGACCTAGGGTGAAATCTGGAGCCTATTTCCTAAGTTGCTGTTTTGGATTCGTGCTTCCGTATTTCCGTATTGTGAATTCTTAGTTTGCGTATGGTATTTTACCTCGACTACTTGGCGTTTATACGACGATATCGAGGGTTGTTGATGGTTTTGGAAGAGTTGTCCATAGGTTCTAACCTATAGATCATAGCGTATCGTTTTGGGTTTCGTATGCCGTTTTAGTCTTGAATTGGTTTTGATACGCATTTGCGATACGTTAATGTGTAGGTACCCCATGAAGACTTCGGGATGACAAGCAAACGCGTGGTGACGTCGACGGTTAAAGACGCAAGGTGAGTAGATTTATATCTAGGGGAGAAGTGGGGTGGATGGCGTATAGCACCCCCGCAGTCCGTGGTGATGTATACGAATACGTATACACACATATATTTATTATGTGTTGTTAGGTTTATTGATAGTGATAATGGAATCATCGATGATAAGGAGGTATTGGTTTAGTAGTGCGAAACCCTAGAGTAGTGGGTGCACTCACACATACACGTACACATATACTTGCATACATTCTTTCATTTATCTGTGTGCATATGGAGGTGTGTATATCTACACATGGGTATGGGACTATGTGTTCATATACGGGATTTGAGGATGATACGTGGGATTAAGATGAGTCGATGAGATTTGATTTGAGGCCATGAGATCGGCGATATGACAGAGTTCGTACTTGAGATGTGATATGATGGTAGTGATACCTGTTATGTGATGAGATAATGTATACATTGACTCAGATTTAGGTGGTTTTCATACCCCTCCCGATTGACTTGATTGTTGGGTTCGTAGTTCGCATAGTAGGCGTTAGACTAGACCCGAGTCATACCTATTTCAAAACTAACGAATCGGGGATATTTTAAAGATAGGCAAAAGGGATTCTACGGATATTTTCAAACGACACATCTTTTCATAAAACACCGTAGCCCTTATAATACCAAAAACCCTAATTCGTCTTATTTCAAAAGGCAAGGCTGCATGATATATTTATTGAGATAGATTCTTTACCGTTGCGTTGATTATTCGATTCTGCATGTTCATGCTACTTGCATTGCATTGCTTGTGTTTATTGATATATTACAGTCATGCTGCTAGGACACCAGCACCATTATCGATGATGCGTATGTTCCACGTACACTTGTTTGCCGGCCCACACACTTCATCATCGATAATTGCCATGTCACTACACTGTAGTACTGTTGTATTCAGGATATGATTCTTGCATGACAGACTGATATGCTTACATTCCTTTTACATGTCACATACATCATGCTTTCTGACTATACGCATTGAGAGTTGTTGTTTCCATGATATTTCTGGATTTTGGGAACCGTGGTATTTCAAAAGAGAATATGTCATTGCTTTAAAAACCTGGTTACCCTTGATATGATATTTCAGTGCGTCCACCATGTGTTTTCTCGGTGCTGAGAGCGACATGTGAAACCCGATTCGAGGAGTGGACGAGCCGATTGCTGGTACATGGTGGACCCGGTATGGTTCCCCTCGGCAAGATGATCGAAGGATTTTGCCGATTGAGCCTGGAGGCGGGCGAGTACCTACCAGTGATTGGTTGGACCTGGCGGTTATCCGGAGGATACCGTCCAGAGTCGATAGAAGGATATGGGCGTACTGCTGGGGCCGAGGGCCGATTCCGCAGGTGGAGCCCGATATATGAGGATTTACGTGCTGATTCTGGGCATAGTTTTCATGATGTTTTCGAGTGTTGATGCTGGGCACTCCGGTTCCATGATTTTGACGTGTCTCGAGGGACACAAGTGGTTTATATCATCATATTTCCATGCATATGCTGATGATATTTACATGCATGATGGTTATTGTCATTGGGTGACGAGTGGACGGGATCCACGTACATGCAGATTGATTTCATTGATTATACCTCACATTTATGATATGCTATTACCTGAGGCACTGGCACGAGCACTTGGCAATACACTCATGTATAGAGCTTACATTGCCAGTTTTAGCATGCTTCAGACTTATTCATATTGAGGTTTATTTATATCTGATCGTATTGACCTAGGATGGGTCATACATTCGATCTCTGCTTGTAGATATTTTCTATTCACGAGTTGGCAACTCACCCCCGTTGTGCCACAGTCCTTGCAGGTTTTGCCGTACAGATTCCATAGCGGCATTTCTGGCACACCGCTTCCATATGGGTGACTTGCTTGGGTAGGTGGGTTCTTTTGTATCAGAACCGCCCTTGTTCCTGTATTATTCATTGTATCTAGAAATTTCATCCACCAAAACTTGTATATTGTTTCAGACTTAGAGACAGTGATGTATTATTTCGACCTTAGAGTCGCGCTTGTAGTATTATGGTTTTCGGGCTGTTTTGAGTTTCTTTTTGGGTTTTGATCCTCGCCCTTGGCGTTGTATATTATTATTGCTTGCGTGGTTGTGACCGTCGATTGACGAAGAGCTAGCTCCCGCTTGGGGATGCCTTTTATCATTTCATATATATTATTCTTGTTGTACCCCATTTGGGGCCAGTTTTTACAAAGAAAACTCTGCCGAAATTTTCAGAAAAGACTACAGATTTTTAAAATGCATTTCGGCTTAGTTATTTAGAAACTTTGATTTTCAAAACATGATTTCTTTACTTCTTAAAACCAGTTTTTCTTATTTACTCCTTAAAATGGTTTTAGATTTCTGGGCTTTTGGCTTACTTGGATCAGATGGGGTCCTATAGACTTCATATGGTTCAAAGGCTAGTCACGTGCTCTTTCGGGTCATGACAAAGTTGGTATCAGAGCGCTATGTTGACCTTGGTTCGAGTCTATGTTTGACTATGTGGAGACTAGGGCGTTATCTATATACGGAATTTAGGCTTGACCTTACGGAACTTAGACTTAGTCGAGGGGGTATTATAGCCGAACTTTCGTCGCATAGGATGACCCTTGGTTGATGGAGTAGGTAGCTTGAGTAGAGGGACGTACCGTACGTATGTTCCGCGGCATACTTACGACAAGCCACTCCGCTTAAGAAACCATAGGATGTACATTTCCTTGCACCGTATTATATTCCTTTCTATGATCTATCCTTATCAATACTGGTTATGGTTTTGCTGCCACGATTGCACGGGCAGAGTGAGCTACAACTCGAGTTGCGTCAGCATGAGCTCATCGTGGACGAGGAATGACCAGGGCGTGTTTCCAGAGACATACGATTGCATATAGAGGCGTCGTCTTATTGTGTTTTCACGCCATGAGCGTTGGACTGATCGCTTTTACGAGATTTCTCGGACGTACCGATCGATACCAGAGGATTGAGCCACTGATAGAGGCCAGCCAGGATGTGATGACCGTTGATATTTCGCTTATTCAGGATGATTGAGGCGCTGTTCAGCGTATAGACGAATGAGCCAGTTGCTGCTGCGAATGATGAGATATCGCCCAGATGATTGGAGCCACTCTAGCATTAGCATATACTTAGAGATATGTTGGTGAGTCGCTAGTCACCGAGGATGAATGACTAGGACATGTGGTTTGTTCGCGTACCCCGATGCGAGGTCACCAGATAGATTGATCCCAGCTAGAGACGACTTCACGCAGGTTCGTTGAGAGTCGATTGAGACGATCGAATGTCAGGAACCCATTTTCTAAGTTTAAAGTATTCGGAAAGACATGCAAGAGATTCCATGGACCCTCTAGAAGAATGAAACCCTAACTTGACATAATGACCGTATGAAAGCCTTTGAACCTTAGGGTTTGTGGCGGTCCCACGGCTGTAACATTTTCAAAAATATAAAATATTAATTTTGGGAATTTTTATAAATTAATATTATTTTATTGATTATTTTAATATTAAATCTATAATTAAATGCAAATAAATAGGAAAAAAAAATTTGAGAAAAATTATGGAAAATTCTAAAATAGGGTAAATTAGTGAATTATGACATTTTTAAGTTTTTGTGATTAGTTTGACACTAATTTAGTGCTAATCGCGATTAAAATCGCTAATCGGGTTTTTTTGGCAATTTTGTGCAAAACTTGCACATATCACTTTTTCTACACTTGTGCATTTTCTTGCCATGAATTATCATTTGGGTTTACTATTTAGGTGAGAAGGTTTTTAAAAGAAAAGAAAAAGAAAAAGAATAAAGAAATGAGGGTAGGTGAGAGAGAGGCATGGGGCATCATTGACCTTGAGACTTAGCCATTCTCCCATCATTTTCCCTCCCTCTTCTTCCTCCTCTTGCTGCTGCTGCCTCTTCCTCATCTTCCTCCCCTCTTCAAAGCCCAAAAACACCTCTAAAACTACACCAAAATCCAATGTCCGTTTCATTAAAAATGTGCACGAGCCCGAGACCTTCAAGATGGACCAAGAAAGCGTGGATTTTGACCACTAGGGGCAACTCAAGAAAATTCTTGAGTTGCCAATTGAGGTAATTACTGAACCATTAGCTTAGTTTTAACTTTAATTATACCCCTATGCAAGTTTTTAATCGATATTGTGTGATATTAAGGAATTGAGAATAATCAAGATAGGGTTTGAGGAAACTTGTGTTGTATTGGGAAATTGAGCTCAGCAGAGGTCTTACCAACACCCTAGTGTTTGAATTGGAACCCAAAACCTGAAGCTAGAACCAGAATACGGATTTTAGAAACCGATATCGGGGAAATTGTGAAATCTGTGAGGGTTTATTTGAATCTGCTATCACCCGAAACATCCTAAAATAATATTGAGTGGATAGAGATATGTGCAGGCACCCAGGAAACTAACCCCAAGACCCTAGCCCCCAATTCCCTTTCCCGGCCGCCAATTTTCCTCTTTTGGCCGCAAATTGCGGCCTGGGTCCCACCATTTTGGGTCGTGTTAGGTCTGTAGCTCCTACATGTTTATGTTAGGCCCCTGGTATATATAGATTTGTATAAATTGACCTAGGGTGAAATCTGGGACATATATCCTAAGTTGCTATTTTGGTTTCGTGTTTCCGTATTCCGTATTTTTGATTCTGAAATTGTGGATTGTGTTTTGCCTCGACTATTTGGCGTTTATACGACGATATAGAGGATTTATTGATGGTTTTGAAGGCGTGCCATAGGTTCTCACCTATAGGCCCCTTATCGTATCGTTTTGGATTTCATGCGCCGTTTTAGCTTGGATTTGGTTTTAATGCGCATATACGATATTTTGATGTGTAGGTACCCATGAAGACTTCGGGACGACAAGCAATTGCGCGGTGACGTCCGCAAATAATGATGCAAGGTGAGTAGATTATATCTACAGGGGGAAGTCGGGTGGATGGCGTATAGCACCCCCGCAGTCCGTAATTAGTACTATATAGTATATTTATATGTGTGATAGTTATAGTGTGTTATGGTTAGTTAGGGGTAGGAATAACTAGCGTAGTTCCTAGTTGCGAACCATAGGATAGATTTGCACCCACACGCGTACACTTGTGCGTTTCTCATACTTGCACTGTGTTGATGATATGGGATGACTTTGGAGATGAGTCGATGATGTGGGCTTGGTGCCGTGAGATCGGTGATTTGATACGATCCATATGTGGGATATGACTTGTGATTCTTGCGGGCTTGGGATATGTGTTTACCCTCGCATGCATACTTCATTGATGGTATCGATTTGTACTAGACATAGAGTAGTACCCCAGACTTGTTGATCTGATGATAGTGATACCTGTTATGTGACGAGATAGTGAGATGTTGACCTCTACCCAGCTATTGGGATGTCGTACGACGATTTACCGTATGAGCTTTACATTGATGATAGATCCGCGCTCATGACTTGAGGATGTCAGATGATACACTGTATCGTACGCGATACTATTGAGGCGGGATCACCGACTGATATATATATATCGACTCAGATGTTAGGCGGTTTCCTTACCTGTAGTTCAGCTTGTTAGTTCAGCCGTATAGTTAGGGTAGTTGTTAGAGTAGATTAGACTTCTTACCTATTTCAAAAACTAACGACTCGTGAGCATTTTTAAAGACAGCTCAAGGGAATCTACGGATATTTCAAAAACGACGTATCTTTTCATAAAAACACCGTAGCCCCTATTTTCAAAACCCCATGATTCGTGTTATTTCAAAAGGCACCAATTGTAGGACTTATGTTAGATTAATGTAGATTAGTTTTAGTTACGTCTATGTTTCAGCTCCCACTCCCCTTTTGTGGTTCGCTTTGCATCGCATTCTTATATTATGTTTCATACCCCATTATTAATATCATGCTGATAGGACACCAGCACCATTACCGATGATGCGTATGTACCACGTACACTTACTTGCCGGCTCACACACATCTTCATCGGTAATTGCCATGCCACGTATACCTTAGAAAATATTATTACTTGACATAGCCTTTTGCTAATAGTTTAGACATTGTAGTTATTGCCTGCTACTTCATGCATACTGTTATTCATTGTTATGCCGCATTCATGGACTCTCATGCATATATATTCACTATTTTACGTGCTATTGAGGTTTGGATTTGGATTTCCATGAGATTCTCTGGATTTGGAGGAAAACCGCAAAAACACAAATAAACATATTCTCTCTTTTAAAATAAAAAGTGCGGTTTTCCTATGATGTATGAGTCGTCCACCATGAGTTTGCTGATGGATTTGGAAACCCGATTCGAGGAGACGGATGAACCGTTTCGGGTACATGGTGGACCCGGTGCGGTACCCCGGGGCAAGAGGAATGTGGTGATGACGTTGAGCCTGGCAGGGGAGTACTACCTACCGGTGATTTTACCCGACGCGTCGGATATCCGGAGGATACCGTCGTGGTCTTGAGATTTATGGTAGGGGCCGGTCTGGACTGACGGCGCCCTAGATATTGTGGTTGAGACTTTGAGATATCAGGATATTGGGATTTCGTTTTGTGCCGATGCTAGGCACAGTTTTATGCTGATTTCATTGTGATACCTCATTTTAAAAATACAAGGGAAATCTCACTAAATTATGAAAACAGTTGCTTCTTGTAAATGTATTCTGTTTTCACGCATTCATATCTCATTCATATGTTATATTGCTACCTGAGGCACTGACACAGGCACATGAGATTGTATACGGGTTAGATATTTACCCTAGCATTGTTATAGGCTGCGTGTTTTATATTGAGAATTTTATATACTGATCGTATTGACCTAGGATTATGTCTTGCTTTCGGTTTCTGCTTGTAGATATTTCTATTCACGAGTTGGCAACTCACTCCCGTTGTACCACAGTTCTTGCAGGTTCTGCCGTACAGGTTCCATTGCGGCATTTCTGGCACACTACCTTCTTGCGGGTGATTTGCTTGGGTAGGTGGATTCTTTCGTATCAAGAACCACCATTGTATTTATTTATTTCATGGTATCTAGAATTTCCATCAACCAAAACTTGTATATTGTTTCAGACCTAGACTTTAGTGTTGTATATTTCGACCTTAGAGTCGCGCTTAGTAGTATTGCGGTTTCTTGTTGCTTTTGAGCTTTCTTTTGGATTTGATCCTCTCCACTTGGCGTTGTATATTATTGTTGCATGTGTGGTTGTGACCGTCTATTGACGAAGAGCTAGCTCCCTCTTGGGGATGCCTTTATCATTGCATATATATTGTTATTTTTGTTGTACCCTATTCGGGGCCAGTTTTACAAAAGAAACTCTGTCGAACTTTTTAGAAAAGACTTACTGTTTTTAAAACGCACCTTCGGCTTAGTTATTTAAAAACCTTGATTTCAAACATGTTTTCTTCACTTCTTTAACCAGTTTCCTTACTTATTCTTAAAAATGGTTTTAGATTTCTGGGCTTTGGCTTACTTGGATCAGATGGAGTCCTATAGACTTCATATGGTTCAAGGGCCAGTCACGTGCTCTTTCGGGTCGTGACAACGGCACCATTAGTGAGGCTTGGGTTTGCCCTTCTACGGCTGGACCACCGATGATGTGGTATGTACTCGATACTATTAAACTGTACCCGAGATGTTGAGCTCTTGGGGGATTGTGAGGTTCTGACGAGTCGATCGGATGGTTCGACATCTTTCCGATATTGTGATGGGACACTGCATGGGAGACTCCAGATACGAGCATAGCCGTTGGAGCGCAGTCCGTGTAGCCACGATGAGATGAGTCCGAATCAGTAGATATTGAAGCAGAGTGGAGTAAAGAGTTCGCATGAGATTTCGACGAGATGATGTTCCACTCCGCTGACATCAGAGATGTGATACGCACGTTGAGGACGTGATCGGCTAGATATCTTCTACTGAGTGATGAAGATACCGAGTTCGTGATTTCGAGTTCGTGTGAGGGACTTCGGATGGACCGTAGCCGAGGGCATTGCAGTGCGCAGATAGAGACGCGACGTCGAAATGGATGATGATACAGACAAGCGGGAGAAGAAGTTCGTGCGGGATGCAGACGAGCTGTTCCTACTCCCCGTTAAGATTAAAGGTCGGATATGCATACAGAGGCGCAAGGATGCGACCAGCTTTCGAGTAGTTGTTGTACTAAGGACATGGATGTCCAGAGAGCGAGAAAAGATTATGCCAGAGTACCAGCCTCCGTACAGTTTGGCTTAGGCGAGATCAGAAGAGACCTTGAGTAGGATTCCTTCAGTACACTGCTGCAATAAGATTTGCACCAGGAGCCGATGTGTGATGTGCATTCAGAGGACCAAAGGTCGGCGCCAGAGATGTGCTGCTTTACGAGCGGTCGTGAGGATTGACCGAGAGATGACCAGACAAGTGCCAGAACGGAATCGTTCCTGTCAGCACACCTGACCGGGCCGATGAGCCGATGGATTGCGAGGTTGGTAATCTACAGGAAAGATAAGGAACCAGAGGCAGAGGATGCCAGCCGCGAGCAAGAGGCAAGGAGATATCTTGCGCCGCTAGCATTTGATGTACCGGCACCTTCTCGACGTTGAAGAAGGATATACCGACGGCGGTAATTATGATTTGTGATTTTGTGATTTGACTATCACGTATCCTTCACTTTGGATTTCGGTATTTTGGGCGATCTATTCGCATGATTTAGTCTCGATGACTGAGTTTCATGGTATTTGTTTTCTTGCACCATGGTTGCACCTACTGGGTATTTATACCTTGCGCCTAGTTATTATTCTTGAGGTATTGATTGTGATTTCATGCCTATTTTATGCTGGTGATTTGATTTACGCTTCTAGCATAGTTTTCATGTACTTTTAGTGTTTTGATTTGTGCACGCTGATGCACGCGGTTGTGAGATTTTCCATCGCGGTACACCTGATTTTGATTAAGCCGCATTGTATATCGTTTCGTGCCTTGGCTGCACCTGCTTATGACTTCATGGATTTCATACGGTTGATTTGATGTTGTGCATATGTTACGCACACGATTTGATTTTTAGCACTCGGTATAGTTTATATGTGCTTGTAGTGCATTGATTTGTGTTTTGTGCACGCAGTTGCACACGTTTATGATTTCCTTTATACCTGGGTACACTTGGTGTTGCTGCTTACATATTTGAGTTATTGCTTGGTATTTGTGCATGGGATGCACTAGTCATATACTTCGTGCGTTTGTCGCACCAGTTTTATCTTTCTTGCGTTTATCGCATCAGATTTATATTTCGTGCCTTTGTTGCACCGGATTTATATTTTGTGCACTACGGTTGCACCTGACTTCGATTTGATGTCATTCGATATGTCGATTTTGATTCTGATATTGATGTTGATTCTTGCACTCTGTGCTTTTGAATGGACTTACGCATGTTCGGCGTTTTCCATTGGGTTTCGTGATTCCGAGCATGATTGAGTGCGCAGGGTTTAGATTTTCATTCGTGCACGATGGATGCACCGATTTGGATTTTTGCGCATGTTGGGCGCATGTTTAGAGATACGATTTTGGGTGCACACCAGATGCACTAAATCGAGATTCTTCGTGCATGTCAGATGCACCTGATTTGGCTGTCAGGCACACACGTTGCCTATGACAGATACTTTGTGCACACCCGTTGCACCTAGATGTGGTTTTGTGCACCTGTATGGCAAATATATGGATTTTGATTTCCGTGCGCACCAGACGCACAGAGTGGTGTTATGTGCATTTTGGGATTTATTCCTTTTGGAGCAGTACATTTTTATGATATTTGATATTCGTTTTGTACTGAGCAGGACTAGTCAGAGGACAGTACCTGGATATATTTTGCATGCATTGATAGTTATCGAAGGGATTTCCAAAGAGCGAGCTATAGTCTCGGCATATATATACCTACGTGTCCGATATGACACGAAACGTTTTAAAAACAAGGAAACCCTTCTAAATTGTTTTCAAAACGGCGGAACGTACATAGTAAACAAAAGATATATACGTATATGGTTATTTTCTTATGACAAACGTCCGCCACTGTGCAGTGTTACGCGCATCGCACGGCAATTTGAAAAGATTTGGCATGCATTTACATCAGCTATTCACATGTATAGATTGGATGTCTACATGTATAGTTCTGATCTATATCATATTGGTTTTGTATTGGATTTGACATTTGTGTCTTTACCATGACTCCGATGATTGCGGGATGCTTGACGGAGTTTTGCTTTTGAGTTATCTGCTCAGTACTCATGCGCATGCATTGCGCTATGATGTTTTATGTATTGATGATTTCGGAGCCCCGATGACTTGGAATTTGTATTGAAATATTTTAGTATTTGGGGGTTTAAACTTAAATTCGGGGACCGAATTTCTTTAAGGGGGGTAGATTGTAACGTTTCAAAATAATAAAATATCATTTTGGGGAATTTTTATAATTTAATATTATTTTAATGAATATTTTAATATTCCGGTATAATTAAATACAATAAATGGGGGAAAATTATAGAAAATTCTAAAATAGGGTATTTTATGGAATTATGCTATTTTTAAGTTTTTATGATTAGTTATATGCAAATTTAGTGCTAATAGCGATTAAAAATCGCTAATCGGATTTTTGGCATTTTTGTGCAAAAATGTGCACATATCATTTTCCACACTTGTTACACTTGTGTTACATTTCTATTGCCATGGTTGTTCATTTAGGTTCACTATTTGAGTGAGAAGAAAGGAAAAGAAAAGAAAGAAAAAGGTTGGAATGATTATGAGAGAGAAAGACCAAGTCAACCCTCACTTTATGAACCATACTCTCATCATTTTCCCCTTCTCATTCCCTCTCCTTTCCCTCTCCTTGAGCTGCTGCTGCTCCTTCTCCCACACTCTCCCTCTTCACAAAAAACCTAGATCCACAATGAAATCCACCCTAAAACCCTATTCCAATTTCACAAAAAATGTTCCCGAGCTCACTAGCTACACATTGAACCTAGCAAGATTGGATTTGGAGGACTTTGAGCAACTCAAGAATTTTCTTGAGTTGCCAAAGGAGGTAATTTCAGCACCTATTAGAGTAGTATCTCATTTATTGTGCATCAATACTAGTTTCATATTGATATAGTGTTGTTTGGTGGATTTGTGAAACATCAAGTTAGGGTTTAGGGTTTGATCTGAAATCAAATTGAAATTGAGGCTTGTAGTGATCCTAGAACCCCTTGTGTGATGCTAATTTAGACCCAAACCTGAACTTGAAACTAGAATACGGATTTATGAGACGATGTCGGAGAAAAACTGTGAATTTGTGATCGTATTTAGGAATCTGCTATCACCCCGAGACCCCAAAAATAAAACTGAGTTGACAGTGAGATGTGCAGGCACCATGGAACCACCACACCAAACCCTAGCCCCCAACTCTAAATTCCGGCCGCAGATTTATTCCTTCTGGCCGCAATTTATGGCCTGAGCAGGAGGGTTTTGCCTCGTTTTTTTGTGCAGGGCCTTATCTCCAGTAAACTTGACACCTGGCATGTATAGATTTGTCTAATTTGACCAAGGGTGAAATCTGGAGCCTATTTCCTAAGTTGCTGTTTTGGATTCGTGCTTCCGTATTTCCGTATTGTGAATTCTGAGTTTGCGTATGATGTTTTACCTCGACTACTTAGCGTTTATACGACGATATCGAGGGTTGTTGATGGTTTTGGAAGAGTTGTCCATAGGTTCTAACCTATAGATCATAGCGTATCGTTTTGGGTTTCGTATGCCGTTTTAGTCTTGAATTGGTTTTGATACGCATTTGCGATACGTTAACGTGTAGGTACCCTATGAAGACTTCAGGATGACAAGCAAACGCGTGGTGACGTCGACGGATAAAGACGCAAGGTGAGTAGATTTATATATACGTGGAGAAGTCGGGTGGATGGCGTATAGCACCCCCGCAGTCTGTGGTGATGTATACGAATACGTATACACACATATATTTATTATGTGTTGTTAGGTTTATTGATGGTGATAATGGAATCATTGATGATAAGGATGTATTGGTTTAGTAGTGCGAAACCCTAGAGTAGTGGGTGCACTCACACATACACGTACACATATACTTACATACATTCTTTCATTTATCTGTGCGCATTGATTTGTCTCAAAAACTATCTATTACCGCAATTAAGAACGGCGTCGCTTTGCAGCTAGCCGGTGAGTACGGGTCGGTCCACAGGGATGTTGTGAATCTCCTAGTCGCGCTAACGAGTTAATTCCGAAGGGTGTTCGGATTGATTATTAAATCTAAAAACCTAAATTACTCTATACTACGATTATCTAGATCTAGTCTTGCTAGGGTTAGGTTTAGGGATGGTTTGGAAATACAAGTAAATCTCAACGCTTTCTATACCCAAATGAAGATCTATGAGGAGTTATGGTAATTATCAATAAAGGGGATTAGATCCATTCGGGAAGGTGTTCCTTCCTCTAGGTTCTTGTCCTTCCTTTAGAGATCCTTACCCTAACCTCCATGGAAAACGCGCGCAACCGAGCCTTTATACTACGGTATCACCGCTACCTCGAGGGATAGGGTGCCGTAGGGCGCGGTGTGTGCGTGTATGCATGGAGTCCTATTGTAAATATATAATGGGTAAGAACGGGATGAGAGATCTCATCTCTCAAAATCCTTCCCCAAAGCTAACTCTAAACAATTTATCTACGGCAAGAAATTAAATCTACCTAGGGCAAAGAATTGAAATCTAAACTAGAGTAAGGAATTAAATCTACTTACAGATGCATCTCTCCAAACATCAATGCAGGGTTGTCAGATCAGAATTCATGAATTGAAAAGAAACACCGATGCTCTCCATAAAGAATTCTGAATTTATTATTAAAAGGAGGCATAGGGAGACATAAAAAGAATACAAGCTTTAGAGTTCCTATTTGTAGAGAATAGGAAACCCTAGGTTACAAATTGATCCGCATATCTGCTTTTACAAAAATACCTCCTAAGAAAAGACCTAATCAACTCCAGCGCACCGCCATCATTTTCCGCGCCAACACGGGCTTTAGACGGCCGCGGTTCCGCGGCCAAAGGCATGATTTGGCAAAGGAACCGCGGCCAAGTAGGGAGATCAATTCTTCAGTTTTTCTTCATTGCTTCAGGATGTTTTGTCTCCCTATTTCTTTGGTTCTTTTCTCATTTTGGCTTCTAGGTTTGTTCCTGATCCTACAGTGAATAATTGTAGTGAACTTTAACCCTTCGGTTTGAGTCAACGTCTTGAATCTTGCTTTGTGAACTGTTCCTTATGTAAGCTTGATCAAGAGTCTTCTGTTTATTGGTTAAAGTCCCACTTTTGCATCGTCTTTTGTCTTTTTCACTGTTTTCGCTCCAAGAACCTGTAACCTGTAACATGTAGCAGACATGCGTCAAAAGCACCTGTTTATTTATAAAAGGAATAAGAATGGGGAATATAATAATGCAATATTATGGTATGAACAAATACCCCAAACTTATCTTTTGCTCGTCCTCGAGCAAACATTATTTTTTTTATTCTCGATAAAACCCTAACCGCACTTTCGCAGGGAAACGCGATTGCACTGAGCTCGTGCAACAAGTCGTTAAACCTCTAGGTGTCCCTAGTAGGAGGAGTGTTGTCTCCTGAGGGTTTTCAGCGGATACTACCCACAAAATCCTATCAATTCGGCCCATTAACTTTAATTCTCCAATTAGGTTTTCTAACAAGGAATTCTATTATCTTATACTTGTAAATTATCCACCCACATTCTTCACACTTCCTCATTATTTAACTTAAGATTATATATGTTCTGTAGACTTACTTAGCTTTCGGCATCTCTTAAGTTTTCCTTCTAGGGTTCCATCTCCACTTAGGAATTTCTATCAACTCTACTAAAGATACAAGTTCTATTCTTCATTCCTTTCTCTCATTTAAACTCCAATCACATATCCCTACGTGTGTGTATAAGTCACCCCTACACTTGGAAATTCAAATCAAGCAATCATACCCTTGTCCGTTGTCCAAAGTACTAATTAGTTGGTGAATTTAAATGAAATTTGCTTACACATCCTTCATGCGACCGTTAATACTTCTTGAGGTACCAACGACCGATTACAAAATGCGTTTGCACTTTAAAGCGTACTTCCTAGTCTTGTAACACCCAAGGCTTTAGCAATGACTCCCAAACCAGTTGGTCTAAGGCACTAGGTGATGAAGCACCCTTGCTAAATATTTTTCTATTTTTACAGCCTTAAGTAATCACAAAAACCAGTGTTCATTTTTTTTTTCTTTATTCACTCTTTTTCTTTTATTTTCATTGTACTAAGGACTTTAGACAAAAGCATTTCAAGGTCTCTTCTACTATTCCAAGTTTCAAGATGCGTGATAGTGCAAATTGTAGGGTATACATTTTCAGAATCTAGACTTAAGGTAGGAACTATTTTTCAAACTTATACTCTAATAAAGAACATCAATACTTTTCCTTCGTTTCGACTTAGCCCAAGAACTGAACTCAAAATTTGCCTATTTCCAAATAAACTACAAAAATATATACTCTCTATTGTTAAACTTTAAAGAAGGTTATCTTTAGAGTTTTTAATTTACTACGTCAAAGATCTAGTTGTTCCTAGCTAGTTAACCTATCTATCAAACTCTAGTCAAATAAGCCAAAATTGAATACAATAATTTTTATAATTTTTGAAAATTTTCAATTTTTATGGGTTTTCAAATAAGTATGCAAATGCAAAAATATGTACAAATGAATGCGAAGGAAGAAGACGTACCGAGCATACCCCCAAACTTGAACTTGACAGTGTCCTCACTGTCATGCTAAACCAAGAGGGTCAAAAATGCCAGCACTCCTCTGTTTATTTATTTAGAATTTTATTTTATATTTTTAATGTTTTGAATTTTTTTTTAATTTTTATTGTTAAAAGAAAAAATATATATATACAACAAGATTCCACCCAAACTTAAGCTTGGCCTTACACAAGCCAAAGGTTAGCACCAACCATTTAAAAATTTTATCGTGGTAATGGCCGAGTTGGTGAAATAATGGGGTGTAGAGGAAAGAAATGAGGAACACACGAGACCGAATGGGAAGAAGAGTGGAATATGGTCTCGGTGGAGGAGAAGAATGGAGGGAAGGAGAAAGAAGGGTAGCACGATCTTGAGGGTGTAAATCGAGTGAATAAATTAGCGCAATTTGGGATGACCGAAGTGTGAAAACTGATTGTGCTAATCTATCAACTCGTTGTGCAATGGAGTCAAATCCCTCAAGATTCGCAAGAAAACATGGGTACGCCGAACTTGGTGTAGGAGATGAAAGCATAACGGTCTCTTGTACGGTCGGAACAATGGGAAAGACGAAAGGAAGTGAATTAGAGATAGTATCATTCTCACCGTAGTAAACTGTCTCGAACTTGAAAGATTCGATTAATGGTTCGAAACTACTGTAAGCAACCGAGTCTGATGGTTCAACTAACTCATCTGAAAATGTAAAGGACTCAAACTCGGGCGGTGAGTTATCAACATCGTCCGAAAAAGTGAAACACTCATACGTGTTATGGTCTGTGAGAACTGTGTCAGATTCAAAGGAAAAATTTTCAAGCTCACAGTCTTCAAGCGTGATATTAGGCGTGGTTGGAACGATAGAAAGGAGGGAGGGTGATATAGGTAAAGGTTCAAGAGGATGAATTGGAAAATCAGACATATCAAACAAAAATAGTTCAACCTCAATATGATCCTCAAAACTCTCCTCAATACTATCGTTATAGTTCTCCTCAAGATTCAACTCATCCATGCTATTATCATCAAAGTCAAGACGCATATGAGATTCGGGAGAAACATTTAATAACTCGGGATGATGATTTGAACATAAAATATCAATTAAATCGACAGGTTCATAATCCGAAATATTCCCGGCGTCTATATCCTCAATCAAGTGAAAATCAATTTCTTTAGACACCTCATCAAAAGCATGGATATTTATCAATTCAGGTTCTAGATTGGAGGTGTAAAGATCGAAAGGGTTAAGTGTTGTTTCACTCGAATGGGGTTCTTCACAATCTGGCAAATCAAGCACTACAAAATCACACAACTCGTTTTTATTTTGAACTTGTGAATCATTTAGGACATTCGATGGAAAACTGGAGTTGTGGGCTTCAATTGGGTAAGGGTAGGTTTGATTTGGTAATCCTCTCTCATTCTCACTCTGTCCAACCGCCTCCTTATACATTGAAAAATTTGGAGCTAGCGGGAAACTAGCTACCGATTCAGCAGGTTGCATAAGGGCGGCCACGGACGCTTCCACATTCCTAACCATTTTGTTTGTTGCAGCCATATACGCCTCCAACGACTCTTCCAAACTAGACTTGGGTGGTAAGGGGGTTTCGGTAAAAGATTCGAAATCGTGTGGATATGCAAAACTCCCAACAGGCTGTGTAGAAGCAGTGTCTAGTGAGGGTGGGAAGGTCGGGTAGGACTGGTAGGAAGTGGGTGATTGGACAGGGGTAGGGTCAACATATGGATAAAAAGGTGAATAGTCGCGTGGATCCCTAGAACTAGATGAGTGGAGAGGGGTGAAAGATCGACTGCGAGATTGAGCAATATGCTCAGCAATGGACATCGGCTTAGGAGTGACAGAAGGACTCGAAAAAATGGTGTCAACATATGGAGGTGGTAAAGGTTGACTTGGTTGACACAAAGTGGGTTGAAAAGTCAAATTGTTTCTCCTAGACGCTTCTATTTGATCTTTCAAAGATATTTTAGGCACGGAAGGATCGTCTTTAAATTGACGTACAAAGCAAAATTATGTTCGGGATACCAAAGTTCGGCAAGTGATTTATTATGTGGGGTACTCATGTTAGAAGAAAGGGGAAAATAAAGAAGGTTTGTGGCGGTGCAAGGATTTATTTGCGGTAAAAGTTTGCAAGTTTTCTAATAATAATTTTCCTTTTTCTTTTTATCTTTATTTGGAAATTGTTGCAAAAAGATTGTTGATAAAAGATATGCAACAGAAAAATATTACTTGCAATCAATTTTTAATTTAAACTTAGGCGCAAAAATCCTGCACAAGATTTGTTATATGGTAGGGAATATATTTTATAGCTCACGAATCCTGCAGGAATTTCCAGAAAAGATATTTCAAAAATTACAGAGGAGGAACAGATAAGCTTACAGAAAAAATTTCACGAGATAATGCCACGAGATGGCCGCGTTTCCGCCGCCCAAGCGCCTTATTGCAGCGGTTTAGAGGTTCTCTGGACGGCACGGTTCCCCAAAATTTTTTGTATGCGCTGAATCGGCATCAAGGCCGCGATTCCGCGGTCTAAGTCAGGTTTCGGCCGCGGAAAAACGGCGCGGTGGAGGGGTTCAATGCTCCAGATTTTTTCTGCTGTTCTGTTTTTGAAATCCTTCTCTGTTCTGATCTCCTGATTTTTGTTTCGCCTTCTGGAAATTTCCAGATCCGTCTCGATTGTTCCTGTAAGATTCATACAACAAAGTACCCTTTCCAAAAAAAATAACAATTGATATATTTTTATAATTTTTGGATTTTTTAGATTTTTATGATTTTTTTAATTTTGATTAACCCGAAATCGCAAAAAGGAAAGTTCCACGCCATCTCCAGCAACGGCGCCATTTGATTTATCTCAAAAACTATCTATTACCGCAATCAAGAACGGCGTCGCTTTGCAGCTAGCCGGTGAGTACGGGTCGGTCCACAGGGATGTTGTGAATCTCCTAGTCGTGCTAACGAGTTAATTCCGAAGGGTGTTCGGATTGATTATTAAATCTAAAAACCTAAATTACTCTATACTACGATTTTCTAGATCTAGTCTTGCTAGGGTTAGGTTTAGGGATGGTTTGGAAATGCAAGTAAATCTCAACGCTTTCTATACCCAAATGAAGATCTATGAGGAGTTATGGTAATTATCAATAAAGGGGATTAGATCCATTCGGGAAGGTGTTCCTTCCTCTAGGTTCTTGTCCTTCCTTTAGAGATCCTTACCCTAACCTCCATGGAAAACGGGGCACTACGGGATTGCTCTCCATACAGTTCTTTTGTATGGATAAATATGGATTCGAGATCCATATTCTCATGCCTCCTCTGATGTTCATTGTCCATAGAGGCAAGCACGAGGCACTTGGCCTTCGCGCAGTCGATTTCCCAGGTCTTACGGATTTCCCTATCCGCGACGCTGGTTTTGGGACCTGGGACAGGGGGAGCTTTGGTGGTAAGGAGATACCCCAACTTGTCATAAGTGATTGCCATTTTGACATTCCTGAGCCAATCTTTGTACTTTGGCCCTGTCAGTATGTTTTTATCTAGAAGTAACTTAAGTCCAGTCATGATATTTGGTCGCTGCAATTAGGAGAGAGAGAAGAAACACTTTAGCAAGATGCTCTTGCAAGTTTAGAGTGGTTTTTAATTTGTCTAAACAGGATGGCTCCCACTATCTCTTGAATCCCTCCTCAAACCATAAAGGAAGAATTAGTCGGGATCAATCTCACCGTACAATTCTTGCTTAACCGTTCAGCCAGGCCAGTGTCGGTACTTCGAGGGAGGTTTTCCAACGCTTTCGTGAAGTTCCTTAATTATGTAACCTCTTTTCCCTGTGGGCGTAGCCCCGCTAACACCTTTCTGGACTCCTACTTGGTTTATAACATTGATCGTTAGGTGAGAAAGTTCCGGAGAAGTAGCATATACTCACAGTAGGATCGGGATCCAAATATCATCGCGTGACAAAACTGAATGAATCTTACCAGAATCATCACACTCCAAATGATATGCAGCGCTAGCAAGTTTCAGTTTCTTTTGAAACTCCCGATGTGGATTTTTGCCCCATGCTCTTATGACCTTGACTTTGGCCAACAAATCATAAGTCACACGTCAAGTTCTACCCGTTATTCTCCAGGTTAATTTGAACCCACCCGCACATACCCTTGACTTTGGCCAACAAGGTAGAACGACTGTCCCAAACCAACACATCTATCTATGCTGCACATGAATACCCAATAGCTACCAATCACTATGCCTTGACTTTGGCCAACAAACATAGCTTGAATACTTATTGACCATCCATGTGAAACGACGGAGGGCTACGAATGGTTTTGGCGAAACCGTGAACGTAGTGAACTTGATATAATCGAAGGAACGAGATAGCTTTCAAAAGGAGTGGTTCAAGCTCCGCATTTAAAAGTTGATTTTGAAAAGAACCGAGTGGTTTTGAAAGTGTTCCAACTAATTTTACTTGGTTTATTTTTCTTGCATTAATTTTAATGCGTCCCATCAATTAATCCTACCATTGCAGAAAACAATGAAAATATGACGTATGCTTATGCCATCCGCATTCGCCACGGGGTCCCGTCATCACCCGTTAGGTTACTTAACTAACGACAGAGCGGGGGCTGGACTAGCGCGGATGCAAAACATACGCAACGCCTAAATAGATATCATATAGATATGTGTTCCATAGCGTCGAGCTTCTTTTGCATTGCTGCCATCTCAGCTCGAACACCTATGGACACATCTATTTGGTGTACGCCATCCCTATTCAATGGTTGGGTTCCACTCTCCCACTGTAGTGATTTTTCAGCGAACTCTTCTAAATACTTCCAAGCTTCCCCGTCATCCTTGGTCATAAAAGTACCTTGACACATGTTTTCAAGGCTCTGTTTAGTGTTTGAGTTAATGCCCTCATAAATGATTCGGCAAAGCTCCCATCTCGGGATGCCGTGATGAGGACACTAAACCAATAGATCCTTGAAACGTTCAAAGCATTTAGAGAATGGTTCGGTAGGGAGCTGGGCAAATTGATTCAGTTCGCTACGGATTCGAGCTGTCTTTTGGATTGGGTAAAATTTCTTAAGGAATGCAGCGACGAATTCTTCCCAATTCGTGATAGAGTGTGTGGTAGTGTTATATAACCACTTCTCGGCTATATCGCACAATGTAAATGGAAGAAGTCGTAGACGCATCGCATCCACTGAAAGTTATGACGTACCCATCATTGCGCATACGTTTTCAAATTTGGTAATGAAAACGTAAGCGTCCTCAGTCTCGGGTCCGTGGAATTTGGGTAAAAGATTGATATACTAGGGCTTAATCTCAAAGTTATCCCCATTGGCTGGTGGTGTGGATAAGCAGGTCGAAAGAGGACCTCTAAGTGGATAGCACCTCTCCTGGAGAGAGATGCGGGGTGGATTCTGCGCACCAACGAACGGCGGCAGATTAGGGTTAAAGAAGTTTGATGGAGTTGGATCCATCGGTGTGGGTGTGGTAGTGGGTAAAGGAAAGTTAAATGGAGAAATATCGACTTCGGAGTCGATAAGGAGTACGCGGACTAAACGGGCACTAGAATCCCGTGTCCAGCCTATCTTGTACTAAAAAGGGTTAGTACAAGTGGCAGCGTTGGCTTATAATTAGGGGTAAATGAATGCGGTGTTTGCTTTGAAAAAGGGACGGATTTTTGAAAAAAATGATGCGACACAACAAATGCAGCACACAAACCCTAGAATCTAGTGGTCACCTAGGTCCGGCTCTAGACCGCTCCTAACTGCCAAAAGACAAGTCGCGGGATAGAATCCTCCACTGCCTCTTTGTTCTCCTGTGGCCAGGTAAGTGCCAGGTAAGTGGGAAGGTACTCCACTACGTAAGTAGTGGGCCTAATTAATAACCACTAGCCTTCGACACACTTTCCTAGGCACCACAAGAAAACGCGGATAAGCAATGAATTACCCACGGCCTTCTTCTGTCCTAAGTGAGCGCGACGGTCCTTAGAGTCATCTCTAGATTTCTTTTAGTTAATGTGGGTCAATGCGGATGCAAGTTTTGTGGTTTTCGGGGCCTAGGAAGGGTAATGAAATCCCCACCTAATTTGGATTTGGCCGTGCCCCTTAATATCCGTATTTTGAATGCAAACAACCAAGAATCAAAAACACGCACAAATTTAATTTTGCAATTTGCAAGCTGCGATTATTTGCAAAGAATCCTGCAGCAAAGTATTAGTTGGAGCTAAAAAGAGGAGAGAGGAGAAGGTAAGAAATCACCTGAAGCAAAAAGTTTGCAAAGAACCCTCAATGCCACCGCGGTTCCGCCGCAATAGGCTCCTAATGCCGCCCTTCCGCGGTTGGGTAGAGAGAATACTGCACCAAAATTTTTCAGGGAGCTTCTGTAGACTCCCTCAGCTCTCTGGTATATTCCAAAAAAATTTTACAATTTCCAGCAAGCTCTAGATCTCCTTGCAATGAAACACAACAAATTGTTTAGGGTTTGCATGAATTTTGATCTCAAAAATCACAATGAAATAAATCTTTTCAATTCAAACTTTGATATGAAACGAATTAGCGCGCGATCCCCGGCAACGGCGCCATTTTGATTGATGTAATTTTCTTGATGTGTAAATGTAAAAGTATTAATTCAAATAGTCCCCGATTTCGGTGCCATTTGATTGATCGTAAAATGCGAGACTGAGTAAGTAAATCAAATCGATAAGAGTCTCTTTGTGTCGGTAATTAGAAAATTGAATAAAGTTCACAAACAAAAAATTATATTTGACCGAAATCAACTACGATGTCAGTTGTAGATCGTAAGCGAGTGCGGATCGTCCACAGGGATTGTGCGATTCGTTTTTATATTTGCTTTGTTTGAATTGAAAAGTTAATCGAAAAGAAAAGAAAACATGATTCAAGAATTTATCAATTGATTCAGGTGTCACGAGTTTAATCAAGAATCAAGAAACTGATAAACAATCAAGAATTGGGTTTCGATAATATTTCCAACCAAATGTCAAGAATCTAAATGAGGCTCGTAGGAATCGATCGGATCTATAGACGTGATGTAATTTCAAGATTTCGTGTTCTTGTCCTTCGAAGGATTGATACTAGATCGATGATGATCGACGAGAGTTAGGGCTTTCTTGATGAAACTAGGGTTTCATCGTTTAACCCTTGTTCTTTCGTAGATATCATTCACATTCTAGCCTCTAGCAATTTCAAGAAACGATCGTAACTCCCCAATCTCGAGCGATATCAATCAAGAAAGCATCGCAACGAATTGGGTCGTCGATTCTTGATCTTGCTAGGGTTTACAAAACTCGTAGGACTCAAGAATCGATTTAAGATATATTACATCATCATTCTATTGATCGTCTCGACTCCTCGACGAGCGGAGTATTACTCAAACATCACAACAAGAATTACAACTAGAAATTTAGATTGAATCATGATGCAAGAATTTAAAGAAAACAAAATAAAAGAATATCACCTTTTATTTATATCAACAATTTGATTACAGTCGCTCAAGAAGTACAAGAGGAAGAATTAAATTGTCGACTTGGGTTCGCTCGGCTCCGTGAGTCGCGGATCGGCTTGGACCACTTGCTCTGTTGAAGACCGGCTCGGCTCCCAAAAGGTTGCAAGGCTTCTTGCTTGAATGGGTACTCGGGATCTTGGCTTTTGATAGGAGTTAGGGTTTCACACAAATCCTCTCACTAGACTTGTGGAAGAAGAAGATGAAGAAAGAGATAGAATGGCTCTAAAATGATCTAATGGAGGGATTTTTCCAAGATGATTTACAAGTGAGCCTAGGGTCTTATTTATAGAGAACCCAAACCCTAAGCCTTAAGAAGTTCCCTCCAAAAGTTTGTTGAGGAACTTCTAGAAAGAGTTTGTTAGGCTTAGCTTAGGGTTTAAGCTAGGGTTTAGGGAGAAGTTTCTAGAATGATAGGCTAGTTTAGTGTTGATCCCAAAGCTTGCTGATCTGGCAGAAGTCTTTGGAGTCTTCTGGAATTTGTTGTGTCATTCTAAGCTGTAGCCACTGATAGAAACATTGTGCACTAAAATTGAGAAGGTGACGTGGCAAGACGGCCGCGGAACCGCGGCGCAAGCAGGCTCCGGCCGCGGTTCCGCGGCCATGTAGGAGGCTTGGAGCTTGGGGCTTCTTCTGTGGTCTTGGGCTAATATTTGGAGCTTTCTTTGATATGTTGATTTTTGTTTGTCCCTTTGGATTGATACCAGAACTGAAATCATTGAGTTGGCGTCTTGTTTGATTGGTACCGTGTAAATTTATGGCCTTTCTTCTGGATTTTCCTGCACAGATCTCAAAACAAGTGTTGCGCAAATGTAGGGATGATGCGATGCCATGAAATGCAGTCAATTTCCTTTATAGTGCCGGTTTAAAAGTCTAACACATGCAATCTGATATTTTATGACTGATTTGCTAATATGTGAAATATGAATGCCGAACACTTCTAAATGAGTGCAAATGATAGGGAAATTGCCGTGTTAAAAATACATTATTTTCGACTAATCAAGGCGCAACCCCTCTAACACCTTTCTGGACACCTACTTGGTTTATAGCATTGATTGTTAAGTGAGAAAGTTTTCCGAGAGTAATCCTATTCATCAGTGGGATCGGGATCCAACTATCATTGCATGATGCCCTAGATGAAAGCCACTCTAGTCACCACACTCCAGAAGATATGCTAAATCTGCAAGTTTCCTTTATGTTTGAAACTCCCGATATAATTTTTACCCTAAGCTCTTATGACCTTGACGTAGGCCAACAAATCATAAGACGCAAGTCAAGTTCTACCCGTCGTTGTCCTGATTAATTTAGGTACATCGTACATGCCCTTGACGTAGGCCAACAAGGTTGTACGTCTGTCCTATACTAATGCATCTATCTATGCAACAAAAAGGCAAACACACTGCTACCATACACTATGCCTTGACGTAGGCCAACAAGCATAGCATGAATACGATGTGCTGTCTATTTGAAACGACGGAGGGTTACGGCTGGTTTTTGGCAAGAAACCATTAACGTAGTGAACTTGATATAATCGAAGGAACCAAGATAGCCTTTATTAAAAGGAGTGGTTTAAGCTCCCTATTTAAAATTTGCTTTTTGAAGAAAACCGAGTGGTTTTGAAATTGTTCCAACGATTCAGATTAGGTTTTTATTTTCTTTGCATTAATAATAATGCGTCCCATCATTAACCTATCATTACAGAAAATAACGAAAATACAACGTCCTCTTATGCCATCTGCATTCGCCACGGGGTCCCGTCATCACCCGTTATGTTACTTAACTAACGGCAGAGCGGGGGCTGGGCTAGCGCGGGTGTAAAATATAAGTGACGTCTAAATAGCTATCATATATAGATATTGTACATTCGTCAGACGCAATAATAGGCATTCCAGATCACAGATGAACATTATTGGATATACAAGCAATCCGCGTTTCTTTTGAGCCTGCAACGAAAGACGGATTACACAGTTGTGATAAATAGCCATTACCCCACCCCAGACCCCTACGGGTACGGCAAACTACCCGCCAAGTACCCGAAGTGAAGCGGTCTCCCTTAACGAGGTGAGTAGGCCACTAAACACTTCAAAGTACCCGGTAGTTTGTGCACCCCACCTTGGGTCTATCCTAGGAGCAAAAACAGTAAAAAGAAATAATACAACGGTGGCTACAACCGCAACCTGGATGTGCCCCGCAAAATAATATTACAACTTATTACAATTACATCGAATGAATTAATACAATAACCCATCATAAAACCCTGGCTAATCATCACAACAATCCGGCTAATATTACAACTTATTACAATTACATCGAGTTGGGAAATCTCTGTGTGGGACTCTAAAGACTCGACTACTACGCTGGCAGTGGGTTTAACCACAGACCGCAAGCGGCACTAGCTGTACGTAACGGTCCCCAGGTAGATGTCGATAAGAAAGCCGATGAGGAAACCCATCCGAACTCCTACTGAGCCTATCCGTGACAATATCCGCGCAGTCCGGTCTATTCATCTAAGAGTATCGCATGTATGGTCTAGGGGGTGGTGAACGTCAGACCCCTAATAACCGTACAAGTCGTGTCGGCATGGCTCAAGACCATCCGAGAATCTACTGATCAGTCCATCAGTAATTTTCAATCAGCCCTAGCCAGGGACTTATGGTAATGACCAACCGATCACCGTGCGATATCAACTCCCTATACCGGGAGAGACGAATCCCTAACAGTCGCTCACTGCCTCCACGTAGCTCGGGACTGTGCCCAACTAAAACCTTTTTGCACGACTCCTTTGAACCGTGGTAGGGTAGTAATCAAAGCACAGTAGGAACTCACACGAGACAAATGACGACCTTAAGTCAACGGACTATATGCACACATGTCACCTGAGAACTGCTATCTGACGTTAGGTATAAATACTATCCAGTCAGTTCTCGGCGAGTCCTGTCCGGTGTACTCACACCCAGTGAGCATCTGTATACAATCTTAGGTGCACATCACCAATGGCTGCGGGACCAATCCATCGCCCCTCGTCAGGGTCTAGATATATATACACTAGTCTACTCTGGAGCATCGATGCCCTGTCTCGATACTCCTGCGACCAGGGACATTTAAGAATGTGCCTATTGACTATCCAGCTCCCATAAGTATGACTGCCATCACACCGCCGGTAGTCAGGCAAACACCCTATGGGCTTTATCAACATGTTTATAAATACAAAGTAAAATATATCACACGTTAAGATAAAGTCAAACCAAATAGCGTACTATCATATTAAGCAAGATGTCATGTACATACATATCCCTAGCATCCTATACAATGAAGGCCTCTAGGGCATATATATCCAACAAAATCTTCCTTCAAACCCTAAAAGGAAAGACTAGCCGGGATTAATTACACCTTACAAGTTCGCCAATCTTTCAGCCAGGCCAGTATCGGTACTTTAAGGGAGGTTCCCCGTGCTATCACACGGACCTAATTAAAATAAACCTCGTTTTCCCAGGGGCGTAACCCCGTTGACACCTTTCTAGACACCTACTTGATCGGCTAATTGTAATGTGTAAAACTCTCCCAGGAGTAACTCTTACTCGCAGTGGGTATCGGGATCCAACTATCTCATAGGAGGTATGCAATCTCATTGCAAATTTGAACACTTGAAATTCCCGATAATATTTTACCCCTAGCTTTCTATGACCTTGACGGAGGCCAAACTACCCATAGTCCGCTAGTCAAGTTCAACCCGTACATTTCTTGATTGACTTAGACCCACCCGCACGACACTTGACGGAGGCCAAACTACGCCGTACGAATACCCTAATCTAATCACATCGTATGCTAGCGGATAAGCACTAGTTAGCTACCGTACACTACGCCTTGACGGAGGCCAAACTACCGCAGCACGAATACTAAGTAGTACTTATCTGAAATGACGGAGGGCTACGACAGGTTTTTAAGAAAACCCTTTGCGTAATGAACTTGATCTCGTCGTAGAATCAAATGATTTAAATGGACTGTTTTTGAGGCTTTTGCTAGTTTTGCTAAAGAGGTCACTCCCGGTGAAGGGATCGTCGGCTCTTTCCTTATCGAATAAGGTGCAGGATATTTCACAAATACCAATGTGCAAAGCAAAAACTATAGAAGCAATCAAAAGACGAACCGAAGGTTGTAGTATCTGTGAGTTATTGCTAAAGAAGTCACTCCCGGTGAAGGGATCTCGGCTCTTTCCTTATCGAATAAGGTGCTGGATGTTTTACAAGGAACACCTCTATGCAAAGCAACAACTAGAGCTACCTGTTTTTGAAAATTCGATTCCACAACATCTTTAGGTTTCTTTTATTTCATTAATCTCATTAATGAAATCCCATCATATTAAGTTACCTAAACATAACAGATAAATACAACGTACGGTTATTCCATCCGCATTCGCCTTGATGTCCCCTCGTGTACCGTTAGGTTAGGTAACTAACGGCAGAGCGGGGCAGTGCTAGCGCGGGTGTAAAACATAAGCAACGTCTATATAATATATCACATATACTATATCATGTATCCATCTCAACATATCAAATAATCACATCACAGATAACGCAGCAGAAGAACAACATATGAAATATTGGATATATTAGGATTTCCGTGTTTTATTTTAAGCCTGTATAAAACACGGATTCCACGGTCGTGATGAATAGCCAATCCCACACCCCTAGACCCCTACGAGAGCGGCAAGAAACCCTACCAATTCTAGAGTTAGGAGACCCGGTCTCGACTCCTCGAGATGGTCTCCCAATGGACCCTAGAACCCGGTTACTTGTGCTTCCCGCCTTGGGTCTATCCTAATGCGGAAAAGTAAATAATATACAATGGTGACATCATTCTCAACCCGGAAGTGCCCCAATAAAAGAATATTACATACAATGAATTTTACATGAATGAAAATAAAAACCCTCATCTCACATAAAACCCCCGGCAATTCAAAAACACGACGATCCAATATAACATATCACAGCAACACATAACATCACATGTCATCAACGTAAGTAAATATGCGTATCCCAATTGCCGTTGACATATAGCAACGAAACCGGCGATACACCACATATTACACTTACGGTCGCAGAAAATAAAATGAAAAACTACAACAGTTGGAATCCGCAACCACCTTAGACATCGCATGTCTAATCAAATGAATTCCTTAGACATTGCATGCCTAACAATTATAAACCCCGCATTTTAGTCTCGATCTCGAAAACACTTTTCAATATCTAGTCAGGCAATTCAACAAGATTCCCGACATCCTGATCGAATGCTCGTCGAAAACTTTAGTAGACGGCCGCACCCCCCGATGTCGTCGACGAAGTGCACTAAGGCGGAACACCGCTGTCGCGAGCACCCGAACGGATGCTTTTGGCGACGGGGTTCTCCTACAGTCACTTGGTCGGGGCTATGGGGCGTGGCTATCTATTAAGTTTAACCGGCGAGTATCCGCGTACTCTACATGATTGCGACGGACTTTTGATCTCATCGAAATCCCGTGGCACCCGATCAAATGAGACTAAACTGCTAAATTTATAACATTCAAATTAGTTATCTCATAACTACATGTGGATTCCAAATATTGTATCCCATCACATAATATCCGGACGACGTTAAACTCTTTGATCGATTCATCAAAGTCCCAGAATTTCCCGACAGCTCAACACTTGAGCACAGTTTTAATAATACCCAGAAGATGCCACAGTACCTATGAACCAGCCGTAGAAGGGTCAAACCAATGCCTCACATGTGAAACGCTAAACTACCACAAACCCTAGGGTTCAAGTGGTGGTTTTGACGGCCACATAATCGAGTTAAGGTTTCGTTCTTCTAGAAGGTCCACGGAATCACTTGCATGTTTTTCCAAGTACGTTAAACTTGGAAAAATGGGTTTTTGACATTCGATCGAACTTTTTAACATTGTCTAGACAATATGTGAAACACCCGAAACATTGTTAAAACTATGAATACGAAACACTCCGAATTGCTTAAAGTGTAAGATTACATCACATGCAAAATTAACAAAATTAAACAACACCTGAAACCCCAAACCACAGCACCTGGAACACACCCCAAAACTCAACCCTTTCCATCACTCTGGAACCAAGGTCGCCGGACCTGCAATGAATGTCGCCGGCTGTGGTCCGAGGGGAGGGGTCCAATTTTGTTGTGTGTTCATGTGGCATCATATACTACATTCTGCACTTGTTAAAATAATTTTTTGAACTCTTTTCAAAATCGACAGAAGCTATAGTTTTGGGTTTCAAGTTTCGGAGTTGTTTCGGTTTCGTGATTCTAACAAAATCCGTATTTATTTCTAGTCTGGCTCTGATACCACTGAAGAGTTACCTAAGACGGCAGCAAGGTTTCGGGAGGTATCGTCCATGCCAAATTAAAATTTTGCCATTTTAGATAACCCTAACATAGATCGTCTACTAGAAATATACGGAAAGATATATGCAAACACTTTGCAAAAGTAAAGAGAGCAAGGAATACAACATTTGTAGACCGGTCCTTCACTTCAAATAGCTCCGTGTAGTAGTCCCCTCCACTGCGATCTCAAGCTCCGGACTCTAGAGAGGCTCCGTGGAATAAACGAACGTGCTTACTTCGAAGACTCGGAGGCCGAAGATGATCTACGTCGGGGAGACACTAACTCAAGCTATTCCTTCACTAGGTCATGAACTTTGTGAAGAGAACACCCTATACTACATGGCAAGTAGTAGAGGATGATGAAATAGGAAGTGGGCTCACTTTAGAATTGGTTTTCTCACACTTTTTCTCATTCCACCATTAGAGCTAGTAAGCTTTTGAGGAGGAAGAAGATGAGGAAGAAGAACTCTTGTGAATTATTCATCCAAATGAAAAAACATATCCATATGAATTATTCACCCATGGTTGAGTTAAGCCCTCATGCTTAACTAATGTAGAGAATTAACCAAGGTCTAAGGTTAATGGTTGGGTTAAGCAATATCTAAGGAAATGACAAAAGAGTGGACTTTGTCAATGTTTCTCAAAGCTTCTTCCAAGCTTGAGAACTTTGACTAAGTCTTACTCTTTTGTTAAATTTTAAGATAAAATAAAAACCCTAATCTTAACCCTAATCATGGTATAAGTCTCATACACCCATCTAACATGTATCATCAACCATGACACAATGCATGTACACAAACATACATATCACATATGTACAATGTGCACACAAAGTGAGAAAACAAATCATAAGTGAGCTAATACTAGTTAATGTAATGTAATATATCATATATATAATTATAGATTAAATTATTAAATCAACTCTTGATTTAATAATCCGGCTATAACCGACTAATATCAAAAGTAACAACTTATCGAATCAACACTTGATCCGATAACCCGGCTATATCGCATACAACCGATCAATGTCACGAATCGCGAGAATAGAATACGGTATCTCATATCGTATCAACCTCGGTCCCGCACATATCACATATGTGCTCCTACTCCATTTCGCTTGAGCCAGGAAATCCCTGTGTAGGACTCTAAAGACTCGTCAATATGCCGACAGTAGGTGATGATCATATCAAACACCCACAAGCCGCAAGCAGTCTGCTAAACGTAACGGCCACCCGGGTATTGAGCGATCAGAAGATCAACAAGCAAGCCTTCTCACACTCCTGCGAATCCAATCAGTAACACTACCGTATAGTCCGGTCTCTTCGTCTGATATGTCGCATATCTCGTTTAGGGGTGGTAAACGTCAGACCCCAGTAACTCGATAAGTCGTGTCGATATGAGGCTCATAACGGGTCGAGAAACTACTGATAACACTTACCAGTATATCTCTGAAGCTGCCTTGGCCAAGGACTTCCTGTTATAGCCAATCGAGCACTGCGCAACATCAACTCCCTATACCGGGAGAGACGAAACCCCCCTATCGCTCATTGCCTCCATGTGACTCGGGACTGTACCCAAAAGCCACCGTTTTGCATGCCCTCTTGGACGTGGTATGATGAAAATCAAAGCACGGTGGGAATCACACAAGACTCTATGACGATCTCGGGTCTACAGACTAACATGTACCAGTGTCACCAGAGAACTGCCATCTGACGATAGGTATAATACCATCTGGGAGTTCTCGGCGAGTCCATCCAGTGTACCCAGTCTCCACTGAGCACCCGTATACTGTCTCTGATGTCAAACACCAATGGATATGGGATCATCCATCGCCCATCTACATGGGTCGAGAAGCTATACGCTAGTCTACTCTGGTATATCGATGCCCTGTCTCGATACACCTACGACTAGGGACATTTGAAGGATGTACTTAGCGACTACTATGTCCCCACTAGTATGATCTGCATCATAGTCCTGGTAGTCAAGTACTCATCCTAAGAGCTTTATCAACATGTAACATAGAGACAATCAGAGTACATGTTAAGATAAAGAGCAACCAGATAGCATACTATCATGTCGAGCAAGAAAGTCCTCCATATATATGTCCAAGCATCCACTACAATATACATCGTATGTACAGTAATGGCCTCTAGGTCATACATATCACTAACAGTCGATAAGAACATCCTTAAAAGGTCCCTAGTCATGGGAGTATCGAGACTGGGCATCGATATTCCAGAGTAGACTAGAGTATACGTTTCTAGACCCCGACGAGGGACAATGGTTGGTCCCACAGCCATTGGTTTTTCGCACCTAAGATCGTATACAGGTGCTCACTGGGTTGAGTACACTGGACGAACTCGCCGAGAACTTCTAGATGGTACTATACCTATCGTCATGTAGCAGTTCTTAGGTGACATGAGTACAGGTTAGTCTTTAGACCTGAGATCGTTATTTGTGTAAGTCCACGTTGCCCACCCCGGTGCTTACGGGGAGGCGGAAAACATAATAAAAATTGGATTTTTATCAACTATGGGCAACATGGACCAAGCTTTAAGGATCTTTGCTAAACAAAAACAAGCTAACCCTAACTAGTAACTAGCTAAGTGATGGAAAGGTTATACCTTGAGCTCAAAGTCCTTCTCTCCTTGCTCCTTGGAATGGTAGAAAGAGGTCACCTTGCTTGTCTTCTCCCGTCAAAGAAGGATCCACCCGAAAGCCTCGACCTTTAGCTTCAACTCCAAGCTAGGAGTAACTAGAGTGCAAGAAATGCTAAGACTTGAACCCTAGAAGAGAGTAGAGAAGATCAAGTGAAGGTTTTTCTCAAGGGTTTTGTTTCTCAATACATGAGAGGGAGTGAGCTTGAGGGAGAGGATGAGCAAGAGAGAGAAATGATATGAGAGAATGAAATATTAGTGAGCCATTCTCACTAATATGTGTGTAATATTTTAATTCAATAATTAGCTAGAAAATTGTCATGGTTTAATCAAGATGTGACCATTATCATTTCAATATTAATGCAAATTGCAAGGATCAAAGAGCATCTTCCAAATGAAATGATTATGGTCAAGTTGTCAACTTGGTCAACAAGTCAATGAAGTCAAATGGTCAACAACAACAACCATGCACAATAATTAAGCTAATTATCAATTAACAATAATACACACAAAAGCAATAGGGTTAATAAAATGACAATAGTCATTAACCCTAAACAAGGTCCTCTCCCTCAATCTCATGCAACTGTGCATACGCACCCGCATTCGTGATCCGAGGAACACGAATACACTGAGAAAAACCAATCTCAAATCATATACTAGGATCCGGCTTAAACCAAAGCCCGCTAGTATAAACTGTCCGGACAGCAAACGTGCACAAGTGCGCGGATGCGAACGAACCCTGTCGCAAAACCATGCGACTTCTACTCATTTTTCCTAAAGGCGAATAGCTCTCTGTGTGGGACTCTAAAGACTCGACACTATGCTGGCAGTGGGTTTAACCACAGACCGCAAGCGGCACTAGCTGTACGTAACGGTCCCCAGGTAGATGTCGATAAGAAGACTGACGAGGTGAACCCCATATACACTCCTACTGAGCCTGTATGTGACAGTCTCCGTACAGTCCGGTCTGTTCGTCTGATACATCGCATGGCGGGCCTAGGGGGGCGGTGAACGTCAGTCCCCTAATAGCGGTACAAGTCGTGTCGGAGTGTAGCCCAGAACACCCTGAGATAACACTGGAAGCCTACCAGTATATCTCGCTTGCCCTGGCCAGGGACTACTCGTGTAATGGCTCTCCTGGACACAGCGCGATGTCAACCCCCAATACCGGGAGAGACGAATCCTGTCTAACCGTCACTGCCTCCAAGTGCTTCGGGACTGCACCCAAAAACTACCTGTTTGCACGACTCCTTTGAGCCGTGGTAGGGTAGTAATCAAAGTGCAGTGGGAACACACTCGAGGCGAAGTGACAGTGTCAAGTCAGCGAACTAAGCTGTACTCATGTCACCTGGGAACTGATAACTGACGATAGGTATATTACCAACCAACAGTTCCCGACGAGTCCTGTCCAGTGTACTCGTAACCTAACGAGCACCCGCATACTATCCTAAGTACGACGTACTAACGGCTGTGGGACAGACCGTCTCCCACACTGGGATGAGAAGCGCATACGCTAGTCTACTCCGGAGTATCGATGCCCTGTCTCGATAGTCCAATGACCAGGGACCTGTATAAGGATGTGCTTATAGATTACCCAGCTCCCACGAGTGCGAGCGCCATCACAACGCTGGTAATCAAGCAAAGATCCTAAGGGCTCTACTAATATGTATACCAGCAATATGCTAAAAGAAACACATGCACATATTAAAGCAGAGACAAACCAAGTAGCATACTACCATTTCGAGCAAGATTGTATATACAACTGTGAATATCCCAAGCTTCCATTAAGCAATATACAAACTAGTATGATACAGTAATGGCCTCTAGGGCATATACACTAACAATTTGTCTCTTATGAGTTCCCACTGTACTTTGATCACTACCCTACCACGGCTCTACTGAGTTGTGAAAACAAGTTTTGGTTGGATACAGTCCCGAGCCACATGGAAGCAGTGAGCGATTGTTGGGGATTCATCTCGCCCGGTATAGGGAGTCGATATCGCACTATGTTCGATTGGCCAGCACCATAAGACCTTGTCCAAGGCAGTTGGGATTTACTGATAGGTTAATCAGTAGTTTCCCGGATTGGTTCTGAGCCACATCAGCACGAATTATCGGGTTATTAGGGTCTGACGTTTACCACCCCATAGACCCGGTATGCAATACTCACAGACGAAGAGACCGGACTGTACGGAGATTGTCACAGATAGGCTCAGTAGGGATCAAGATGAGTTTGCTCGTCGGCCTCCTTTTCGACAGGTACCCAGGTAGCCGTTATGTACAGCTAGTGCCGTTGACATGCTTATGGTTATGGATTTATCCAGTAACTCACTTCCAGCGTACTGTCGAATCTTTAGAGTCTCACACAGTGGGTTTCCCTGGTTCAGGCGAAATGATGTAGTAGCCGTATTGGATACGTGCAGGGTTCCGATCGATTGATTGTACTAGTTACCCGGACTTTCGATCAGACGGTTGATAATACTAGCCGGTTCGGAATTGAGCCGGATTATTAAATCAGGTATTGATTTAATAATTTACGTATATGTATTTCACTATGTATATTCTAGTATTATGTTCTTTGTGTTATTCTATCTTTTGGGGTGTTCGTATTTTGATACGAATACGGGTATGTATATACAGTAGACTGTAATTCGTATTTATATGGAAAACATTCTAGAAGGTGGACACCTCATTTTAGATTTATCCATTTATCTTTACATGGAAAATGAGGTGTAAAGCTAGTGTAGGACCACGGTAGCGCCCCGGCCGTCTGTCCGAGGCCAAAATGCGGAAACAAAAACTTTCTTTACTTAGAAACCGGCGCTACCGCGGACTATAAACCCGGATCGGACCATTAACCTACTACTAGCTAACAAGAGAAAGGGTAGAGAGCTATACCGAGCGATCCGTATCCTTCGGTCTTCGGCCACCATCCCGATCTCCTCGCGGAATCTCCGGTCTCGATCTCCTCGTCGGAAAGGGCACCACATCGCCGAGTCTTTTTACGGGCTCCCATCTCAGGACCGAGGCAACTCGGGCACGAAGTTGGCGAGCCGACGTGTCCAAGAATGCTGTAGGCTAAGTGTAGAACTCTATGTCTTATGGGGTTATAAGAAGTTACCATTTGGAAGTGGAGGTCAAGGAGAAACTTTGAGATGGAGCTATCTTATTTTTGTGCAAGCAAAAGAGATACACATCCCTCACCAAAATTTTTAGACAGCCCCTGATTGTAATAAAATCTTGTTGTGTAAATCAAATCAAATAGTCCCCGGCAACGGCGCCATTTGATTGAATAACGATTTCGGATTGTGTAGTATGAAAATTGTAAAGAAATCACAACCAAAAATTATTTGACCGCAATCAACTACGGTGTCGGATGTAGATTGTTAGTGAGTGCGGATCGTCCACAGGGAAAGTGTAATCGTTCGTCTTTTGAATTAGATGAGTCGAAACTTTAAGAGAAAGAAAACAAAACAAAACAATTCATGATTTGTATTTGAAGTTCAAGAATTAGAAAACATAGATCTAATAACAAGAAAAAGATAGAATCAAGAATTGATAGTTTGATGATTTTTCCAAACCAAATATCAAGAATCGAAATGAGGCTCGTAGGAATCGATCAGATCTATAGATGTGATGTAATCTTACAATTACGTATTCTTATCCTTCGATGAATTGATACTAGATCGATGATGATCAATGAGAATTAGGGATTTCTAGTGAAACTAGGGTTTCAACTTATCCCTTGTTCTTTCATCGATATCATTCACATTCTAGCCTCTAGTAATTTCAAGAAACGATCGTAGATCCCTAATTTCGAGCGATAACAATCAAGAAAGCATCGCTACGAAACTAGGTCATCGATTCTTGAACTTGCTAGGGTTTACAAAACTCGTAGGACTCAAGAATCGTATTAAAATTTGTTACATCATCATTCTATTGATCGTCTTGGCTCCTTTACGAGCGGAGTTTTACTCAAACATCACAACAAGAACAACAATTACAAATTGAGATCTAATCATGATGCAAGAATTAAAAGAAAGCAAGATAAAAGATTTCACATTTTATTTATATCAACAATTTCGTTACATTCGCTCAAGAACTACAAGAGGAAGAACTCGATCGTCGATTTGGCTTCGCTCGGCTCTATGAGTCGCGGATCGGCTTGGATCACTTGCTCGGTTGGAGATCGGCTCGGCTCCTAAAAGGTTGAAGGCTTCTTGCTTGATTGGCACTCAAGATCTTGAATTTGGAGTGGAATTAGGGTTAGGGTTTCGCACAAGTCTTGTCACTAGACTTGTGGAAGAAGATGATGTAAGAGGGAATGAACTAATGAAAAGATTAACAACTAATGAAGAACTATTGATGAACAACTAATGATGAACAATCTCAACCCTTAGATCTAAGCTCCTATTTATAGATCTCAAAACCCTAGATCTAGGATTTCAAATTCTAAGTTTCCCTCCAAAAGTTTGTTGAGGAAATTTGAATTTCCCTCCAAAAGTTAGTTAGAGGAGAAGCTTCTAGATGTGATTAGTTAGGAGGGAGCTTCTAGAAAAGATTAGTTAGGAGCTTAATTAGGATTAGCCTTGCTTAATGATCTTTGCTGATCTGGTAGTAGCTTCGAGAGAATTCTGGAATTTGACATATCAGAAATGAATGTGGGCCCTGATATTGAGATTCTGCACTGAAAATTAAGCTCTGACGTGTCCAAACCGCCGCGGATCCGCGGCCCAAGCAGGCTCCTGCCGCGGATCCGCGGCTCCTTGTGGGCCTTGTGCTTCCATACTTTCTGGTAATTTGCTATATAATATCTGGGCCTTGTTTTGATATGTTGAATTTTGTAATTACTTCTGCATTGCTACCAGATCTGCATCTTTTGAGTTGGCGTAATTTTGATCAGCTCTTTGGCTTTTCTTCCGTATTTTCCTGCACAAACTCAAGACAAGTGTTGCGCAAATACAGAAATGATGCGATGCCATGAAATGCGGTTAATTTCCTTTAAAGTGTCGGTTTAAAAGTCTAACACATGAAATCAGATATTTAACGACTGATTTGCTAATATGTGAAATATGAATACCGAACACTTCTAAATGAGTGCAAATGTTAGGGAAATTGCCATGTTAAAAATACATTATTTTCGACTGATCAAATACCCCCAAACTTAATTTCGATCGTCTCGAGCAAATGTTTTATTAAAAAGAGAAGGAGAAAATAAAGAAAGAGAAAAACTAACTAGCACACTTTCGTAGGCAACACGATTGCACTGAGCACGTGCAACAAGCCTTTAAACCTCTAGGTGTCCCTAGTAGGAGGAGTGTTGTCTCCTGAGGGTTTTCAGAGAATTGCACCCACAAAATCCAATAATAAAAGAAAGATCATGAATATTACATTTAAAGACAAGAATTGTAAAAGAAAAGCCTTGAAAATTAGGGTTTCCAACTAAGCTAGCTTTTCGGTTGTCATGAGCCCTATCTTAATGGTCATGAAAAGATGTTAGAAATCACGTCCTCCCTCAATAAAACATCGTCTTATTCTTCATTCCTATCTTTCATCCAAACATCGATCATATAACCTTGCGTGTGTGTAAAGGACATCCCTACACCCGGAGAATTCAATTCAAGCTATCATACTCTTGCCCATCAGCCTCAGTACTTTTTAATTAATGAATACTTAGATGAGATTGCTCACACACTTTCATGCGACGTTAATACTTCTTGAGGTACTAACCGACCGATTACTCATGTGCTTGCTTACTTGGTGTATTTTCCTCGTCTTGTACCACCTCAGGCATAGCAGTGACTCCCAGACCAGTTGGCCTTAGGGCACTAGGTGAAGAAGCACCCTCGCTATATATTTTTTTATTGCCCTTGGTGATAACAAAAACCAGTGTCCATTTTTCTCACCACTTTATATTTTCTTCATTTCATTTTTTTTTATTTCATTCATACTTTTGGCTTTAAGACAAGAGCATTTCAAGGTATCCTCTACTATCCCAGGCTTCAAGACGTGTGTAAGTGCGAATAGCAAGGTATCAACGTTCAAAAATGTTTGGCTTCCAGAATAGAAACTATTTTTCAGACTTATTTTTATCCTCAGATTAGTGATGTTTTTGATCTTACTAACCCTTGGGACAACGGCTCATAACTACTTATTACTAGTTTGTATAAGAAAGCTTCTAATTTTCTTGGTTTTCTTAAATTTTTCTAATCTCATGGATGTAATTTTTCACTATCTAAACTTTTGGGTCGATCAGGGAACGCGGACTTAACGGGCACTAGAATCCCGTGTCCAGCCGATCTTGCACTAAAAAGGGTTAGTACAAGTGGCAGCGTGAATTTTAATTAGGGAAAATGATATGAATGCGGTGTTTGTTTTGAAAATTGATACGGATTTTGAAAATATGATGCAACACAACAAATGCAACAAGCAAAACCCTAGAATCTAGTGGTCACCTAGGTCAAACTCTAGACCGCTCCTAACTGCCAAAAGACAAGTCGCAGGATAAATCCTCCACTGCCTCTTTGTTCCCCTGTGGCCGGATAAATGCCAGGTAAGTGGGAAGGTACTCCACTACGTAAGTAGTGGGCCTAATTAAAAACCACTAGCCTTAGACACACTCGCCTTAGGCACCACAAGAAAACGCGGATAAGCAATGAATTACCCACGGCCTTCTTCTGTCCTAATTGAGCGCGACGGTCCTTAGAGTCATCTCTAGATATTTTTTAGTTAATGTGGGTCAATGCGGATGCAAGTTTTGCGATTTTCGGGGCCTGGGAAGGGTAATGAACTCCCCACCTAATTTGGATTTGGTCGTGCCCCTTAATTTCCGTATTAATATGCAAACAACCAAAAGAATCAAAAACACTCACAAATTTTATTTTGCTTTTGCGGCGCAGCAATTATTTGCAAAGAAACCTGCAGCAAAGTGTTATTTGGAGCAGATTTAGGAGAGAGATAAGAAAGTTAGAAGTTACTATGAAAATTTTGTGCAGAGAAGCTTCCACAGAGGCGCGGAACCGCCGCAGATGAGCCCTAATGCTGCGGAAGGGCGGTGGTATGTTGGGATCAGTGCACAGAAATTTGTGCACAAGCTTCTGTTCACCTACACAGCTCTCTGGATGTTTCAGAAAAAAATTTCCACAGCTCCAATGATTCCAAAATTCCTCGCAATCAAATCACAACACACGTATTAGTGTTTGCACGAATTTTGATCACAAAATTTAGATGGAATAAAATTTTCAACTCAAATTTCAAAATACGAACAACTAGCGCACTATCCCCTGCAACGGCGCCATTTGATTGTAATAAAATCTTGTTGTGTAAATCAAATCAAATAGTCCCCGGCAACGGCGCCATTTGATTGAATAACGATTTCGGATTGTGTAGTATGAAAATTGTAAAGAAATCACAACCAAAAATTATTTGACCGCAATCAACTACGGTGTCGGATGTAGATTGTTAGTGAGTGCGGATCGTCCACAGGGAAAGTGTAATCGTTCGTCTTTTGAATTAGATGAGTCGAAACTTTAAGAGAAAGAAAACAAAACAAAACAATTCATGATTTGTATTTGAAGTTCAAGAATTAGAAAACATAGATCTAATAACAAGAAAAAGATAGAATCAAGAATTGATAGTTTGATGATTTTTCTAAACCAAATATCAAGAATCTAGTTGCTCATAGACTGAGTATGGAAGCAAGTTAACACTAGTTGCTCATAGACTGAGTATGGAAGCAAGTTAACACTAGCGCCAAGGTCCAGTAGAGCACGGTTGATGTGTTTTTCCCCAATAGAGACGGAAATAGTAGGATATCCAGGATCCTTACGTTTCCTCGGTAATTGTTGAGGGAAAGCCGTGTCTATTGTTTTTTCCATGAAAATCTTCTTGGGCACTTGAGTCTTCCTCTTCCTAGTGCACAAGTTCTTAAGAGTTTTCGCATAGGACGGAACTTGTTGGATGGCATCTAGGAGAGGGATGTTGGTGTTAACTTGCTTTAAAATGTTCATAATCTTCTCCATATGTGGACTCGGTGTGTTAGCCCTTAACCGATTAGGATAAGGTGCTTTAGCAATAAGCGCTGGGTCCATCATAGGAGAAGGAAGTGTGTGTGGACCCGATCCCAAAATAGAAGTGGGGATCGTCCGTAGAGGGGTAAAAGAGGTGGACTGAGGTGGCGAGCCTTTTGGGAAACGAAGAATAGGCTCGGAAGAAGGTGATGGGGTAGAAGAACTGGGGTCAGAACTAGAAGTGTGTGTGTGAGGAAAGGTCTCAGCCGGGGTGTTATTGATTGATTTATCAGTATCATCAAACTCTTCCCCAAGGTGATGGTCAAGCACTCTTCCAGATCTCAACGTAAGTGCATCCACATGATGTGAATAGCCAGGATTGGGTAAAGGTTGAGCTGGAAGTTTCCCTTTCTCTCGTGCACTCATTTCGGCTTTTAGTTGTGCAATTTGTTCTTCCATCGATTTGATGTTCTCATTTTGAGAGATAATGATCTTCATTACATTCTCGACGGAAAATTGCAAACTTGCCGTCCCTTGGATGGATTGTTTCATGAAAGTATCCAAGGTTTGTGCTAGTGCAGAGGTATTATCTGTACCGGTCAATTGCAAAGGACTAGACGGTGCAAAAGTGTTGGCCGGATTTTTAAAGTTTTGTGCTTGGAAGGGGTGCTGACTCAATTGAAGATGTGGGTGCTGTTGTGGTGGAGGGACCCTTTGGAAATGATTCGTGTTTGGAACCGTGTTTTGAGATTGGGATTGGTTCCAAGCAAAGTTAGGGTGATTCCTCCAACCCTGATCATATGTGGAGGAAGATGGATCGTTTCTAGGTCTTTGAAATGCGGCATTGGTATGCTCATGACCTTGAAACGGACATTCTTCCGTCAAGTGAGACGGATCAGAACAGCAACCACATACAGTTTTGGAGAGTGACATTTGATTTAGGGTGGCGGCTAAAAATTTATTTTCCATAATCTCGAGTTTCTTATGTATAGCTGCAATGTCAGCTCTAACTCCTATGGAAATATCATTGCCATCCCTAGACGATTGACTCACACCCTCCCACTGTAAAGATTTTTCAGCGAAATCTTCTAGAAAGTTCCATGCTTCCCCATCATCTTTGGTCATAAAGTTTCCTTGACACATGGATTCAAGGGTCTGTCTTGTGTAAGGAGTAATGCCCTCATATATGATTCGGCACAGATCCCATCTCAGGATGCCGTGATGTGGACATTGGACTAACAGATCCTTGAAACGTTCAAGACATTTTGAAAATGTTTCATTTGGAAGCTGGGTGAATTGATAGATTTCGCTACGGACTCGAGCTGTTTTTTGATGTGGGTAGAATTTCTTAAGGAATGCTTTGACGAATTCGTCCCAATTTGAAATGGAATGTGCGGTAGTGTTATATAGCCACTTCTCGGCTAAATCGCACAAGGTAAATGGGAGAAGACGAAGACGCATAGCATCCACAGACAAATGTGAAGTACCCATCATTGCGCATACATTTTCAAATTTCGTGATAAACACGTATGCGTCTTCAGACTCGAGACCGTGAAATTTTGGTATGGAAGAAAGTTATAGGAATCGATCAGATCTATAGATGTGATGTAATCTTACAATTACGTATTCTTATCCTTCGATGAATTGATACTAGATCGATGATGATCAATGAGAATTAGGGATTTCTAGTGAAACTAGGGTTTCAACTTATCCCTTGTTCTTTCATCGATATCATTCACATTCTAGCCTCTAGTAATTTTAAGAAACGATCGTAGATCCCTAATTTCGAGCGATAACAATCAAGAAAGCATCGCTATGAAACTAGGTCATCGATTCTTGAACTTGCTAGGGTTTACAAAACTCGTAGGACTCAAAAATCGTATTAAGATTTGTTACATCATCATTCTATTGATCGTCTCGGCTCCTTTACGAGCGGAGTTTTACTCAAACATCACAACAAGAACAACAATTACAAATTGAGATCTAATCATGATGCAAGAATTAAAAGAAAGCAAGATAAAAGAATTTCACATTTTATTTATATCAACAATTTCGTTACATTCGCTCAAGAACTACAAGAGGAAGAACTCGATCGTCGATTTGGCTTCGCTCGGCTCTATGAGTCGCGGATCGGCTTGGATCACTTGCTCGGTTGGAGATCGGCTCGGCTCCTAAAAGGTTGAAGGCTTCTTGCTTGATTGGCACTCAAGATCTTGAATTTGGAGTGGAATTAGGGTTAGGGTTTCGCACAAGTCTTGTCACTAGACTTGTGGAAGAAGATGATGTAAGAGGGAATGAACTAATGAAAAGATTAACAACTAATGAAGAACTATTGATGAAAAACTAATGATGAACAACCTCAACCCTTAGATCTAGGCTCCTATTTATAGATCTCAAAACCCTAGATCTAGGATTTTAAATTCTAAGTTTCCCTCCAAAAGTTTGTTGAGGAAATTTGAATTTCCCTCCAAAAGTTAGTTAGAGGAGAAGCTTCTAGATGTGATTAGTTAGGAGGGAGCTTCTAGAAAAGATTAGTTAGGAGCTTAATTAGGATTAGCCTTGCTTAATGATCTTTGCTGATCTGGCAGTAGCTTCGAGAGAATTCTGGAATTTGACATATCAGAAATGAATGTGGGCCCTGATATTGAGAATCTTCACTGAAAATTAAGCTCTGACGTGTCCAAACCGCCGCGGATCCGCGGCCCAAGCAGGCTCCTGTCGCGGATCCGCGGCTCCTTGTGGGCCTTGTGCTTCCATACTTTCTGGTAATTTGCTATATAATATCTGGGCCTTATTTTGATATGTTGAATTTTGTAATTACTTCTGCATTGCTACCAGATCTGCATCTTTTGAGTTGGCGTAATTTTGATTAGCTCTTTGGCTTTTCTTCCGTATTTTCCTGCACAAACTCAAGACAAGTGTTGCCCAAATACAGAAATGATGTGATGCCATGAAATGCGGTTAATTTCCTTTAAAGTGTCGGTTTAAAAGTCTAACACATGAAATCAGATATTTAACGACTGATTTGCTAATATGTGAAATATGAATACCGAACACTTCTAAATGAGTGCAAATGTTAGGGTAATTGCCGTGTTAAAAATACATTATTTTCGACTGATCAGCCCCCTTACAAGAATGGCCGGCCATGCTATTGTCAAGGGGAGAGAGAGAAAAGTCAAGGGGGGTAAGCAATAATGCAAGCAAGAGAAAAGGGTGATGATTAGGAATAATCATCACCACAAAGTCTCACTCCAAAACCCATCACTCAACCCATCATATCAAGCAATGATGAACAAAGAAGTCAAATGATGGTTGAACCATCATGAAGTTATCATCACAAAAACAACCCTCCAAATTGCTAATTTGCACATTTGCAAATAAGCCCCCTTCCACCAATTTTCAGCCAATGAAAGAAACAAAGGAAAATGGCCGAAACAGAAAGCAAACTGGAAACTTCAAAAAAGCGATCCCGTAATAAATTACAGGAAAATCCCGCGACTGTATATACATACCCGCATTTGTATTCCGACCGAATACAAATGCAATGAGACAAAATCTACACTGTACAATACTAGGATCCAGCTTAAACCAAAGCCCGCTAGTATTATCCGTCCGATCATGATCCGTGCAATACCGCACGTACATGATCGAACCCTGCCATATATCCATACGGCCTCTACAGCGTTTCGCCCGAAACTTGAGAAACTGTCTGTGGGGGACTCTAAAGACTCGTCAATACTTTGGCTGTGGATTTAACCACTAGCACGTCAGAGGTATTAGCCATACGTAACGGGCTACCAGGTATTGACCAAAAGGGAGGTCGATGAGCGAACTCATCCTGACATCCTACTGAGCCTGTCAGTGACAATATCCGTACAGTCCAGTCCGTTCGTCTATGAGCATCGCATGGCGGGCCTAGGGGGTTGGTAAAAGTCAGACCCCCAAAAGTGGTACAAGTCGTGTCGGAGTGTAGCCCAGAACACCCTAAGATACTACTGGAATACCTACCAGTAAATCTCCTGTCTTGGCCAAGGACTTCGTGTAATGGCTCTCCTAGACAGCGCGGCCTCACCCCCAATACCGGGAGAGACGAAGCCCTGCAGATCCGTTCACTGCCTCCATGTGGCTCGGAACTGTACCCAACTAAAACCTGTTTGCACGACTCCGTTGAGCCGTGGTAGGGTAGTAATCAAAGTACAGTGGGAACTCACACGAGACAAATGACGATCTCAGGTCGATGAACTAACCTGTACACATGTCACCGGGGAACTGCTATCTGACGTCAGGTATAAAACCAACTAGCATGTTCCCGGCGAGTCCTGTCCGGTGTACTCATAACCCAATGAGCACCTGTATACATCTTAGGTGAACCAACTAACACCAGTGGCTTGTGAGACCGGCCACCACCCCTCGTCGCGGTCTCGACTGTATACACTAGTCTACTTCGGAGTATCGATGCCCTGTCTCGAAAACTCCCATGACTAAGGACCTTTTAAGGATGTGCTTATAGTCCCCAGCTCCCACGTATAGGATCGCCATCATACTGCTGGCCGTCAAGCAAGAATCCTAAGGGCTCTACCAACATGCAATAGTGATCTGTAATGTCACCTAAAGCAGTACACGATGATAAAGATAAACCAGATAGCATACTATCATCTTGAGTAAGACTGTCCTACCGGCATAGGTCATCCTTCAATCATTGCAATCACGTGCATGTGATCCAATAATTGACTCTGAGGGCACTATCTCCAACAATCTCCCACTTGCACACAAGGCTTATTATTGAAATGTCGCATACTCACAGCCCGTGTGATACCGAACACCCAACTCCTCTACTAATCAGTCTCACAAAGCCTGTTTGCGAAACTATTGCGTTCGAAGAATAGCCTCAGTGAGTGGATCCGCTCTGATGTTTCTTTCTATGTACCTCTATACAGTAATATCCTTGGGACCGGGGAAAAATATTACTATAGGGGGGTTATTCTTAAGTAGAGTTTTATATATAAAAGAAATCATGGCGGCAATAAGGCAAGAAGCGCAAGGTGATAATCCGGAAGACGATAGTGTGGAAATAGAAAAGGTGTCATGTCGAGAAGCTTCAAACATGTTGGATAAGTTAGAAATGTTTTGGATTCAACAAGAAGGTGATTGTGGTGACGAGTTACTACGAACTCGCAAGTTAAAGGATATGGTAGTAACTCAAAAAATTAAGTCATTGTCCCAAACAACTTTGAATAAGTACTTTATGTCATCTTAAGTTCAATTGTGTAGTTAAGTAATTTATGTCATCTTAAGTTCAATTGTAATAGCCAAGTATGCCAATTTATTACTATATAGAGGTAAATTAGTACAGGCGGGACTTGGAAAAAGTATGGAATATCACACTGTGGAGGTTATTCTTATTTATAACTGGTCCCGAGTCGGGACCGGGACTTTTTATCACTATAGGGAGGTTATTCCTATATAGAGTATTCCTATACGGAGGTTTTACTGTATCTCTTTATCTCAAGTTCGCGGAGAAAGCCATCTCCTGAAATGAGCAATACCTGTCTTAGAATATGTCTGGATATCTGATGGGACCAAGCTCATAAATGAACTCCAAATCCAAACTTCTTAGACTGTATCGTCAACTGAACTTAATCAGCATCCTGCGCCATGCCTCCCTCAGTATCCCCTTGGACCACCTGTCCAAACTACTGCCCCTCGTCGGAGGGAAAACTATAACTCTGACAGCCACTCTGTCATCCAGGTCACCTTGAAAGCCTGGAATGATAACCGTCTCGTGAAAGAGGCTGCCGTTATCAGATCCCTAGAACATTCACTTATGTTCTAAAACTGCTTCCGATCTTTTCTCCAGGATTGGATCAATATCAACTTATTGCATCTACTGCAAAAACAACACCTGGTGTGGTACTTGACATCTCATGATCAACTCAATTGCCTAAGCAAGTGATCTGCCGATCATGCACTTCCCTCTCCCGTTTAGTCTATAAGACACCTTTAGAGAGGGTGACTCCATCACCTGTAGGTACACCACCATTCCAGGAGTCGTCCATCCTAAAACACCTTTAGAATGCTGTCTAAGTACCCAGATTAGGATACTATCCAAATCTAGATCTAAAACCATAGATCTAGTAACCAGAATGTCTGATATAATATCCATATCTTATGTGGAGAAACCACTGTGTGACAACCAAAGTATAACCGATCGTAGTATAGGAATATCACTTCCTACTCTGTGTATGTCATCCAAATACCAGGACATCATACCCTACTACCTTCTTAACAGATCCATCCCCTATTCTGATGAAGTCAAACCTATGACTGTCACATTAGAAATAGATGATCTATCTCCGCTATATCTTCTTTAGTCTATAAATAGACATAAGCCACTTGTCCACCAATGCTTTCGCTGCTCCCACGGACTACGACAACCCTCTGGCTGAGTCATATACACGTACACTTCTAAAGCTAGTCTAGAACGACGCTATACTCATCCTCCTGCCGGGTCTCACAGTCTGGAACAACAGCAATGGCAAGTCTGGGTAAACAAGAACCTCCCTGTCACCGTCTTTGAGCATACCGAAGTACCTCTCGAGTGCCTGAGGTTACCCACCTTATCTGCGGAGTGGCAAATGGAATGTCAAACCAGATTGAATCTTTAGGTTCTTATCAAATTTTCAGTAATCGTTTGCGGTTCTGTAATCACTTCCAGTTCTACCATACTCCCACTACTGTTTTCTGAAAAAATCCATTTCTTTTAAAACTGTGGCGAGTCAAGAACAATATCACTATTGATCTTCCAGATGGTAGAAAGTTAACCCTCGTCATAGCCCGGGTCAACCCACAAACAGCCATTACAGAAACGTGCCTTGAGTTATCCAGAGTCTGGTTTTAAGCATAAGCCGGACAACTCCCCGTACCTTAACATCGTCAAGATATGAACTGTTTTATATCCAATACAGAAACAGAGGCACTGATTTAATTAGAACCAGATTCAAATCTTACAGCTGTCTCCAGTGCATGTCAACTAAATGGAGAGAGGCCGATCAGCATTACTCAACTTAGGAGTGCTTCCAATTATGAGTAACCTGAAAGAGAAGCAAGTTCTCTTAATCATTACTATCAACTGAATACCATACACAAGTATCTACATCTTCGATCACCTTGAAGAATCCTGATACTTGCAATACCTGGTTCTCTACTTTATTCTTATACCTATAACTTCTCAAAATTCGGACCTTGCGTTTCTACGAAACACTTGTCTAAAAACTAGAGAAGTCATAAGTAAACCAAATATAATACGAGGACCAACCCGTTTGTCCTAATGGACAATGAACAACATACAATACTCTGTATAAGTCTCTTGAGTCTAATAACTCATTCCCTGTGTGTCGTAGGTTGAAAACTGTACTTATGGCTAAGAAGAATTACACCGTTGTTTAATGCTCCTTACCTAACCATCCACTGGTATAGGTAAATGTCATAGACATAATTTCAAAAAGGTATATCTCACTCTATAAAAATAAACGTACAGATATATCAATTTGAAATTGGTGCATAACAACGTATATTCAAAACCAAATATTTGTCGTCCAGCAAACAACCCAGGTGACTTCCTCAAAAATCATCAATTACAACGAATTCCGATATAATGAGGATGATCACCTAATTCCCAATAACTTACTCCCACTCATCATCTGTAAAATCATACAGATGTGAGAATCATACCTGGTAAATACATACCCTGGAGCAAGGGCTAATTGGGAAATCTGTTTTCTTTTAACAGTACACAGTGAAACTGAAACATTGAAATGTTTCGCAGGGGTATCCGGGTATTCCTAGTAATGCCTCTTCCATTATCCAGATTCACAACTGTAACCGTTTATTTCTTTGCCATCTCTCCAAATCCCTTCATATGTCTTTAGTCATTAGCTTCTGCACACCCTCTTAGGCTATATGGTTTTCTTCCTTCCCTACCTTTCGTCACCAGCCTATGGTTTGGAAGAAGACTATCCAATAAGCGTAATGGGTGTACTGTCCTAATCCTAGGACCACTCGCAACCCGAGAGAAGGTAAAGATAAAAGACACCTGAATAAACCTTATTCCTATTTCTTCTGAACCAGAATCCATCCCCGAACTGGAACAAGTTCCTTTCGAGTTCGCATATAACCATACGATGGAGTATCCAATAAACTGTGGATCTTCGTAGTGATACGGAGTGTCCTGGAGAAATACAAAGGTGAAGTAGAAGTGGCGATGAAATACTTGGTTTGGTCGTGAATAGCAGTCGCAGTTTACTTTGCCCTCTTACTAATCCCTTTATTTGTCTTAACTTAATACCTTTTGTACACCACACTTAGGCTAATCGGCTTTCTTCATTCCATACCGTTCGTCACCAGCCTAAGGTTTTGAAGAAGACTATCCAATAGGCGTAACGGGTGTACTATCCCCTAATCCAAGGAGCACTCGCAACCTAAGAGAATGTAAAAGGAAAAGACAACTGAATAGTCCTATTCGTTTTCTCCAGAACCAGAAACCATCCTCGAATATGGAACAAGTTCCTTCGAGTTCGTATATAACCATACGATGGTTTTATCCAATGGAAGTGGATGTTCGTAATAATACAGGGTGTCCTGGAGAAAAGGGTAAAAGTAGGAGTGGTAATGAGGTATGCAACTCAGACAATCCAAAAGCCAGTGTTTTAAGAAGGTTCGGTTAATCTTGGTCACTGAGTCATAGTCAAGGGTCAGGCCATGGTCGCTGCCAAAGAGAGAGAGAAAAGAAACACTCAGCGTACACTCTAACCTAGATCAGAATGGTTATCAATTTATCTAATCAGGAAATCTCTCACTGTTACCTCAAATTCTCCTCCAAACCTGAAAGAAGAATTAGTCGGGATCACCCGAGGAGTAAACCAACTCATCAGTGGGAATCGGGATCCAACTATCATCGCATGATAACGAGACGGAATCCACTCACGTTATCACACTCCAGAAGGTATGCGCATGCCTGGCAAGTTTTAGTTTCTTTAGAAACTCCCGATGTGATTTTTACCCCTAGGACCCAAGAGACCTTGACACGGTCAACAAATCAAAGAGTCCTAGTCAAGTTCAACCCGTCATTATCCTGGATTGCATTAAACCCACCCGTACAAGCCCTTGACACAGTCAACAAGGCCGCACGACTGTCCTAACAAATCCCATTAATATGCCACAAACGAACACTACTTAGCTACCGTACACTACGCCTTGACACAGTCAACAAACGCAGCACGAATACTAAGTAATATTTGTAAGAAATGACGGAGGGCTACGTCTAGTTTTTGGCGAAAAACTTTTAACGTAATGAACTTGATATCGTTGAAGGAACTGCGTATCTTTTTATAAAAATATAGTGGCGAAAACCTTTGCTAAAGAGGTCACTCCCGGTGAAGGGATCTCGGCTCTTTCCCCGTAGAATGAGGTGCAGGATATTCCAACTGAATACCTCGATGCAAAGCAAAAAGTAATCGTCTATAGTGAAGTTATTACCCTGACGCAAACTTCTGTCCAAGGGGTCACTCCCGGTGAAGGGATCTCGGCCCTTGCCTCGTCGACTGAGGTGCTGGATATTCATAACCGAATACCACTGTGCAAAACAAAAGAGAATGTCCTTGCAATAACAGCTTTTTGAAAAATGTTCCAACAACATCAGAATAGGTTTGTTTAGCTTGCATTGATCCGAATCAACGCAGTCCCATCAATTGATCACACCAATAAAGAACGAAAATACGATGTACGTATATGCCACCCGCATTCGCCACTGGGTCCCGTCATCACCCGTTAGGTTACTTAACGAACGACAGAGCGGGGACTGGACTAGCGTAGATGCAAAACATATACAACATCTACTAGTATATATATCAATATATAATATTTGCTCAAGGCGTGATAAAATGCAACATCACAGAAATGTAATAAGCATCACAGAACAATACAGATATCTGGGATCCCCGGGTTTCATAGAGCCGCTACTGAAACCCGACGTTCCCCTGGTCGTGTGGATAGCCTGTGCAATGAAATCCTAGACCCCTACGGGCGCGGCAAGTTACCCGCCAAAACCTGAAGCGAGGCAGCCCCCTTCAACAACGTGAATGGACCACCCAGCACTTCACGGAATCCGGTAACTTGAGCACCCCTCCTTGGGTCAACATGTACCCCCTACGAGTGCGGCGAATAGCCCGCCAATTCTAGAGTGAAGCCCCCTCCCTCTCAAAGCCATGAGATGCGGGCCCGTTGCCCTCTAGAACCCGGCTACCCGTGCACCCCTCCGTGGGGTAATCCTAGTACAAAAAGTAAAAATATACAACGGGTACATCGACCTCAGCCCGGTCGTTCCCCAAAAGAATAATATACAAACAGGCAGTGACGGCAGTCCACATGTCGGATGCTCGTCATGCAATATCAAATGTACATAAACAACCAAACTGTACTAACATTGCATCCAGGCTATCCACCACCACAAATCCGCAACATCACAGCACAACACAGAACATCAGCGTGAATGTCACGTTCGCAAATCCGTCTAAAAGGGCTATAGCAGTTAGACAGGATTTACCGATCAAATGACATTCACGGTCGCAGATATAATGTAAATACTGTGAACTAACATGTTTAAAATTTTCGATCGACTAAATTTCCCGAAGTGGGCCCCAAGCACTACTGTAGCACTCAAAATAAATCTGGGCCCAAAAAGAATATACCAGAAACCCTATTTCCATGTCAGAAACCCACTGTAGAAATTTGGTGCAGTTTGGCCACAGTACGGCGGCGGCTCCGCGGCGAAAACGTGGTTTTGGCCGCTGATCCGCCGCTCTACAGTAATTTCAGCCGACCAAATTTTCACAGAATTCTTATAAAACCCTGCACGCATTTTTGCAATGTACCAAATAATTTTTTGAGGCCAGCAAAAATTCGACAGAAACCAGGACTTGAAAATGAGGTTTTTGGAAAATCCGTTCGATCGAACTTGTAAACACGTTAGAGCAAGCTAGACTAGGTTAATGGCGTGGCTCTGATACCATGTAGGACCACGGTAGCACCTCGGCCGTCTGTCCGAGGCCAAAATGCGGAAACAAAAACTTTTCTTTACTTAGAAACCAGCGCTACCGCGGACTATAAACCCGGATCGGACCATTAACCTACTAGTAGCTAACAAGAGAAAGGGTAGAGAGCTATACCGAGCGATCCGTGTCCTTCGGTCTTCGGCCACCATCCCGATCTCCTCGCGGAATCTCCGGTCTCGATCTCCTCGTCGGAAAGGGCACCACATCGCCGAGTCATTTTACGGGCTCCCATCTCTGGACCGAGGCAACTCGGGCACGAAGTTGGCGAGCCGACGTGTCCAAGAATGTTGTAGGCTAAGTGTAGAACTCTATGTCTCATGGGGTTATAAGAAGTTGCCATTTGGAAGTGGAGGTCAAGGAGAAACTTTGAAATGGAGCTATCTCATTTTTGTGAATGCAAAAGAGATACAAATCCCTCACCAAAATTTTTGGACAGCCCCCTTACAAGAATGGCCGGCCATGCTATTGTCAAGGGGAGAGAGAGAAAAGTCAAGGGGGGAAGCAATAATGCAAGCAAGAGAAAAGGGTGATGATTAGGAATAATCATCACCACAAAGTCTCACTCCAAAACCCATCACTCAACCCATCATAGCAAGCAATGATGAACAAAGAAGTCAAATGTTGGTTGAACCATCATGAAGCTATCATCACAAAAACAACCCTCCAAATTGCTAATTTGCACATTTGCAAATAATCCCCCTTCCACCAATTTTCAGCCAATGAAAGAAACAAAGGAAAATGGCCGAAACAGAAAGCAAACTGGCAACTTCAAAAAAGCGATCCCGCAATAAATTATAGGAAAACCCCGCGACTGTATATACATACCCGCATTTGTATTCCGACCGAATACAAATGCAATGAGACAAAATCTACACTGTACAATACTAGGATCCGGCTTAAACCAAAGCCCGCTAGTATTATCCGTCCGATCATGATCCGTGCAATACCGCACGTACATGATCGAACCCTGCCATATATCCATACGGCCTCTACAGCGTTTCGCCCGAAACTTAAGAAACTATCTGTAGGGGACTCTAAAGACTCGTCAATACTTTGGCTGTGGATTTAACCACTAGCACGTCAGAGGTATTAGCCATACGTAACGGGCTACCAGGTATTGACCAAAAGGGAGGTCGATGAGCAAACGCATCCTGACACCCTACTGAGCCTGTTAGTGACAATATCCGTACAGTCCGGTCCGTTCGTCTATGAACATCGCATGGCGGGCCTAGAGGGTTGGTAAAAGTCAGACCCCCAAAAGCGGTACAAGTCGTGTCGGGGTGTAGCCCAGAACACCCTGAGATACTACTGGAATACCTACCAGTAAATCTCCTGCCTTGGCCAAGGACTTCGTGTAATGGCTCTCCTAGACACAGCGCGACCTCACCCCCAATACCGGGAGAGACGAACCCCTGCAGATCCGCTCACTGCCTCCATGTGGCTCGGGACTGTACCCAACTAAAACCTGTTTGCACGACTCCTTTGAGCCGTGGTAGGGTAGTAATCAAAGTATAGTGGGAACTCACACGAGACAAATGACGATCTCAGGTCGATGAACTAACCTGTACACATGTCATCAGGGAACTGCTATCTGACGTCAGGTATAAAACCAACTAGCATGTTCCCGGCGAGTCCTGTCCGGTGTACTCATAACCCAATGAGCACCTGTATACATCTTAGGTGAACCAACTGACACTAGTGGCTTGTGAGACCGGCCACCGCCCCTCGTCGGGGTCTCGACTGTATACACTAATCTACTCTGGAGTATCGATGCCCTGTCTCGAAAACTCCCACGACTAGGGACCTTTTAAGGATGTGCTTATAGTCCCCAGCTCCCACGTATATGATCGTCATCATACTGCTGGCCGTCAAGCAAGATTCCTAAGGGCTCTACCAACGTGCAATAGTGATCTGTAATTTCACCTAAAGCAGTACACGATGATAAAGATAAATCAGATAGCATACTATCATCTTGAGTAAGATTGTCCTACCGGCATAGGTCCTCCCTCAATCATTGCAATCGCGTGCCTGTGATCCAATAATTGACTCTGAGGGCACTATCTCCAACAGCTAGTAAGAGGAGTATGGTGAGAGCTATGCTTCAATAGTATTGACAAATGAATTTTTAATTCATTTGTGCAAACTATTCAAGTATGGTATATTGAAAAATTGTTTTACAAAACTAAGGTTGAGTTTTTCTCTCTCATCAGAATCATTCATTCTCACCATTTGATTCACTCTCCTCTCTAGTTTTCTTGAGCTCCTCCATCTTCATCTTCAACATCCTCTCTACAATCTCATGTGTTGAGAATTAAGAGAGGAGGTGAGATAGATACACACATAGAACCATCCACTACATTCTAGACATTTTAGATTAGCAATCTAAAGTCTCTAGTTGCTCCACTTGACTCTTAATGTGGAGCTAGAGTTATGGACTACATCTCTCGGGTGGATCATCTTCGACGGAGGGAGACCGACGATCAAGCTCGATCCAGAACTCAAGGAGCAAGGAAAGACGAACAAGCTCGATCAAGAAGATCTCTAGGAGCAAACGAAGAGGATAGAAGACCGAAGGACACGAACCTTTTGGTGAGAAACTTCTATCATAGTAGTTAAAGATCTCCTCATGTTAGCTAATTTCGGTTTATGGTAGATTCAAGGACGGGTTATTTCTTGCGCCAGTTTCAAACCTTAAAAAATTTTGTTCCACAACGGCCACGGTAGATGATCAGGGCGCTAGAAAATCCCAACACTCGAAACACAGGACGAAAGAGGACGGAACTGTATTATAAATGTAACAATACCACTTTTGAAGACGGAGGCACCTTTTAGGGTGAACCGGCACTTCGAAGTTCAAAGAACTACGAAGTTAAACATACTCGGGCTAGAGAAATTCTAAGATGGGTGACCTCCTGGGAAGTGGCCCTTTCTCGAGTCCGGTTCCCTCCAAAGAACAAACCTGTACGGTTTCGGCCAGGGCGGATAATACCATCCGTACTGGAGGATCCGTCGGATAATATCAGTCAGTATGCCATGAAATCGCTGGATATCCCAACCCTCAGCTGTAACCCAACTTTTAACACAAGAGTCATCAATGTTGTTGATATTACCAGTCCAAGGAAATGGGTCCAGGGGGATATCAGTGACCCAACAATCTTTTCAGAAGTTTATGGACTCCCCATTTCCAAGTTCCCCCTTCGATCTTAGGCGTAGTATAGAGTGTTGCTTGCGTAGTAAACGCCGTCTATTTAAATGATGTGATATCAGTGACCCAACAATCTTTCCAGAAGTTTATGAACTCCCCATTTCCAAGTTCCCCCTTCGATCTTAGGCGTAGTATAGAGTGTTGCTTGCGTAGTAAACTCCGGCTATTTAAATGATGTTTATTTGTGCAATATAAAACTCTAGAATTAAAAGTTGCTCCCTCTTTTGGATTTGAATTCTTTTTTGGATTTGAATTCTAAAAGTTAGTATGCACTAATATATTAACCATTTTGTCTTTATTCTTATATGATGACGTAGAACTCTCTAATACTTGCTTTTAGCAAAGACAAACTCTTTTTCTTTTTGAATTTTTTTTCATTACGAATAATGCAATACATTACCCAAAAGGTTTGGGTTATAATAGTAAAGATTTAACAACTTAATCTAATCAAAAATGCTTCGGGTTATAATAGTAAAGATTTAATAACTTAATCTAATCAAAAATGCTTCGGATAAGTTCGCAAATACAACACAAAAGCAAGAAAGAAAACGAAAGCAACATCTATCTACCAATCTGTTTACAATAATCGGAAGTTCAACCAATTCCATCATTTTCAAATATCAAACCAGGAGAACATCATAATTCCAGCAGAATTTACAACTTTTGTACAACTAATGAAATTGATTGCTCACACGCTTTTCCATTCTTCACGAAAAATCCATAAAAAAAATTTAAAATCCAACCAAGAGCATAACCGTCACTAACCCCATCATTTAAAACCTACCTGGGCTATATTATGGTTTTTAATGAAAAATAAATAACAGCCACAGAAATTTAACATATACATGCATCACACCCAAATTACTAGTAGCTTGCAATTAGGTTAAACAGCACAGCAACCATTCGGGCAGCATCACATATACACAGATGTCTAACCAACTAAATTCCATCCTGTTCTTGGTAAGAAAAAACAGCAACATTCCTCCCACCTTAAAGCAGTACGCCACCATATGCTAGGGTGGAACGGAAGACCCAAAGACATTAGTGCCACTTCCACCACTAATTTATATTAAGTAACTAGAATACCTCCAACGTTTCCTAACCCCAAGACCACGTGATTGGGGTGGAGGAGTTTCGCGGAGGCTCCGGGACGAGACAATGTTGCTGCTGCTGCCATTGATGCACATTTTCTCCAACACCGTTGCTACTGCATTGCTCGCTTTCCTCAACTTCCATCAACATGTCCCCACTTTCTTCTTCTGCTTCCATTGGCTCCTCCACGTTGTAATCAGTTAAACGAGCCTGAGATGCTGCAACCCAAGGTATCACAGCTAATGAATTGTTGGCTTGTTTGTTGTCCATGGGTAGTTCTTCCACCTTAGGATTCCGGGGCCAAAATGTTTGATCTGCATTAAACCATCATTTTCATTAAAAAAAAATCAAAACATGATGAGCATTGATCCATCATTTTCAATACAAAACATAATTACCAAACATAATTATTCTTTGTTCAAATTAAATTTCTAAATTGTATATAGTTCTCTAAGAAAAATGTGATGTGTAGATTTGGCCAAAACAATTTGATATATAAGTGCTATAATAAGTGCTACATGCATGCCTTTGATACTATTTAAGCAAGTTCATTTTCAAATGGCCAAAGAAAAGTTAACATTATTGAACACAAAAAAATTAAATCAGCTTTTCTTACTGAAGTGTACATGGAAAAAATTTCAATGGCTTTGTTTTGGAACTGAATGTGCTGAAAAGGCAGGCAATGCAAGATCCCCAAAGAAGAAACAGAATCAAGCAATTTACTTGTTTTATAAGAAACAACAGTTACCACAGCAGCACAGCCCTGGATGAACACAGCTTACTAAATATAATGATCAGCTCAAAGGATTGTGTGTCGAAAACCATCCAACGGAAGGAAGAGATGGAGCTGTAAGTCAGAATCTCATAGGTAAGAAAACAAGGTTTAGGACTACGAGTCTTTGCTCGAGTGGCAATGACACCCCCTGTAACATTTCATAATTTTAAAAGATTATTTTAGAATTTAAATATTACTTTTTATTAAAATTATAAATATTACGGAATTGGTTTATCATAATTTGGTATATATATTTATGCAAATTGGTGATAATAAAATCAATATTTTCCTTAATTAATACTCATAAAGCATTTCAAGCATAGGGCTATGTTAATGATTTGGGGTTTTGTTCTCTAAGTGAGAAATTGGGTTTTATATTTTTATTAGGCATGGCTACATAATTATTAGAAATTGGAGAGTGAGGGAGAAAGAGAGAGGCATGGGCTCACTCATGCCTCAACCCTCCATGCCTCCTTATTTACTCCTCATTCCTCCTCTCTCTTAACACTCTCACCCTCACCTCTCTCTCAAGAATCCAAAGTGCAACTCCAAACTCCAAACCAATCTATAAATTCTCCATCTTCTCAAACAACAAACTCAAGCTTCAACTACTAGAAGCCCTACAAGATCAAGTTGAAGCACTCTTTAAGACTTCAAGTAGAGCAAACTCATCACTTTCAAGTGGAGCCACCTTAAGACTTCAAAAAGCCTCCTACACACTTGAATCTCCTTTTTGAAGTCCATTCACTAGGTAAAAGATCCATCTATTACCAAGTTTAGAGTTTTTTTCATAAAAATGTCATTTTTTATAGTTTTGATCTTGCAAACATAGATTTTTTAATTGGTTTTAAAGCTTTGGTTTGGCTGTAGTAGATTTAGTATAGTTTTCATGGTGATTACAGCCTATTTTGGCTAGTATAGGGTATTTTGGTGTAAGGGTTTTGATTTTAAGGTTTTACAAATTTTGGAAATTTCGTAGCTGCAAATTTCTTATGCAGACGTCTGTATATTTGTTGTTCAGATGTCTGAGCTCAAGCCAGACGTATTGAGAGTTTGAACTTCAACGTCTGGTGCGCCTTTTGGCCGAATTATTTGATGGTATTCGTCATATTTCGTTGGTTTTGGTTTATATTGATATTAATATAGTTTCCTTGCATGTTTATAATATTATCGGTTATAGGGTCGATTGCGGAGACTCCCGAGACGACGAGTAAAGGCGTGGCAGTCGTAGGATTCAACCAGAACCGCATTACTGTGAGTAGATTTGTATCTACGAGTGGGGAATCGGATGGATGGCATATAGCACCCCATGAAACATATTTACTTTATGCTATTAATATGCTTACGGTTAAGGTACGGATAATTAGACTTAACCGTTAATTAGTCGAATTTGTTAGTTTCGCTTTAGTAGGCTTATTGTAAACACACAGTGTAGAACACTAGCACAACTACTAATGATTGCCATGTTGCACAATCACAGACTCGCATGCTACACTATACATCATTAATACTGTCATGCCACGTTGAACTTGCCATGCTTATATATCATAGTACGATTAACGTTATATTAGGATTGATACTATAGTACGATTTATGTTATGTGCGTACGTGACTAGATGTCCATACTGATTGTTGGACGAGCACGTAACCGGAGGTCCGTACCAGTCGCTGTGCGTGTACGTGACTAAGATGTATGTACCGGTCGTTGATCGAGTGCGTTGACGGGATGTCCGCACCAGTCGATGTGTGCGTACGTGACTAGATTTCCGTACTAATAATATTCAATTGTTGCGTGTGTATATAAACTTATGTTTGTACTATTTTAAGTACGTATTTGTGTACGTACATTATATGTCCGTACCGACTATTAGTGATATAATTAAATGGAATATTGGTTGTCATTGTACGAAGGGAGACTCCATACTGGATGAGATGATGTTGAGCCGGATACGGCGTCTTATTATTGCTATTGGGAGATTTCGAAAATATAAAGGTTTTACCGATTTTGAAATAACGACTCGTTCATATTTTAAAAGTCGTAATGTGAAGGATATGCTACTGGATTTCAAAACGAAATATATATATATATATGAGATTAATGGAGGAAAGTGGCCATAGGAGGGGATTTCCTCTTATGGCGTGGAAAAAATACAACCTCCACCATTTTTTCCGACGATCGGCACCCATCATCATCATCGTTATCATCTAAGATGTGCGTACACCAAATTTCATGTGATTCCACAACTTTTTCACCGTTGATTTAGTGGGTTCAAAATTAACGGTTTACCGACAATAGAACTTTTTACATTGCTAAATCAACGGTGAAAAAGTTGTGGAATCACATGAAATTGGTGTACCCACATCTTAGATGATAACGATGAAGATGATGGGGGCCGATCGTCGAAAAAATTGGTAGAGATTGTATTTTTTCCACGCCATAGGAGGAAATTTCCTCCTATGGCCTCTTTTCTCCATTATTCTCTCTCTCTCTCTCTCTCTCTCTCTATATATATATATATATATATATATATATATATATATATATATTTTAAAACATCCCAGCCTCCTTATTTTCAAAACATTTCGTTCAATTTTAATATATATATGGGTATTCGGATGCATTTATCTATTTACTATATTCGTTTACGCTACGCTTACTTGCATGTTATTCATTCGCGTTATGTTTATTTCATCGATATGCCACGCATGTTATTTGTTCGCGCTTTGTTTATCTTATTAGCCTGTGCTGCGCTTTGTTTATCTTATTAGCCTGTGCTACGCTTTGTGATTCCGTTCGTGCTATGATTATTATACCGGTTTGTGCTGTATTATGATATTCGTCTGTGCTATGCTTATTTTACACGGACTAAAAGGGTACGAATTAAACAAGATTATATTATTGTGGATATGATATAATATCAATCCTAAGATATTGAGAAGATATATACATATGAAAGAGGATATATATGAAACATTATGTGTGATCAATCCATGAGTGATTGAGACCAGTTGACACGAGAAATCTTCAGTGGATATATGGATATATTATGGATATGTAAGGGATCGATATAAATGCCATGTACAAAATGAGATGGATTATGATATTTAGTAGCCGAACGGTCCAAGAGACGGTACCTGAATATTATTTTCATGCTGATTTATATTAAAAGGGGGTTTTCAAAGAAGATATAGTCTCACTGTTTTCTACGTGATCGACACAAGCTATTTTCAAAAGAAAATCCTCGTAAATCTTTTCCAAAAGGTACGACGTATATTTTAAACGAAATGCTTATAATGCTTACAAATCAGCGTTCGCTACTTATGCCATGATATATACACCATACGGCTATTTTGAAATGATTTACATACATACATTTTTCGGCTACTTTTATATGATTACACATGGATGCATGCTATATATGTATTATAGCCTTGATTGTGTTTGTACTTGACCGTGTGCTATAGATATTGCACGACGGCTACAATGATCGTGATTGACACCGTTATATATATATATATATGATGTTGAGTTATTGACGATTGATGATTATCATCGTTTTATTGCACAATTATGCATATTGCTTCCGTGACTCACATGCTTTTGTATGCTTGTGATTATGTTATGCCCGTATCAGGCGAGAAATAGATTATTTTGATGATGCCACGATAACCATAAGTATTGATATACTTCATATGCTAGGATAGTGATACACGGGTGTACATGAGGGTTATTATTATTAATGTTCGGCATCGCTCGAACTTTAGTTTCAATGCATGCTCATTTGCCCTCCTTGATGAACACATTTATCATGCTTTGGTTGTTTCACCTCTTATCCGGGCGATTTCTATCTTGTTATGCGAATTCTACCCACGGGTTGGAAACACACACCCCCGTTGTGCCATAGTTTCTAGCAGGTTTGACCGCTTGGATTGGTAGCGGCTCCGTTGGCACTCTTAGCTTCCTGTGGACGTGTTTGCTTATCTTTTATACTAGGTGGGTTAGAATTTATATCAGCATTTGGCTTGTACCTTTTATTGTATCTAGAAATACTCCATCAAAATCAAGTCTAGTGTATTAGACCAAAATCTTAGATGTGGTATTACTGTTGTTTGTCGGACTCGTGTGGAGTCGACTTGATCTATTGTTTATATTGTGTTATTTACTTTCTGCTTGATTCTTCGCCATTTGTCGTCGTATATTATTGTGTGGATTGTGTTTCCATCGTGTGGGCGTTCATCTAGCCCCCGAGTGGGGATGCTTTATTTTTATCATTGTACAAGATTTTGTTAAAAATTTACAAATGAGGTGTTGTCCATTTTTCAAACGTATTTTCAAACAAGCTTTACTTCTTTTATTAAAACTTTTCTTTAAAAACTTCACCTCTATTTTAAAATTTATTATATTATATCATTTATTTTTCTTATAAATGGTTTAGATTCCAGATTTTGGCTTTACTTAGGTTACGGTCACGGGACTTCATGTGATCCTTGTGTCGGCCATGTGCCTTTTCGGGTCATGACAAATTTGGTATCATAGCACTAGGTTTTACTATTGTCGGGTCTAGATTTAACCGTATAGGGTCTAAGTTATAACGTTTCGAAACTTAGACCTAACCTTTGCGGACATGACTTTGGGGTATTAGACCCGAACTTTGTTTTTCTTTGTTAAGTTTAGGTTTGACCGTACGGAGTCTAGAGTACAATCTTTCGAAACCAAGGCTTAACCTTGCGGAACTTAGACTTAACTTTGAGGATCTTAAACCTTAACCTTCGATTCATAGGCTACCCTTGGTATGATGGAGTAGGTAGCTTAAGTAGAGTTACGTACCGTACGTATGTTCCGCCGCATACTTACGATACGGCACTCCGCTTAAGCTTAGGATGTGTATTTTGAATCCTTCTGTGATTCTTTTTTATTCGTTCCCGATTTGTTAGCATTGCATTGCTATTTCGTTGAGATTCAGAAACCGATTGTGGTTCGTTTCTTGTTCCAGTCACCATACCGCCAAAGACTGCACGAGCCGAGAAGGTTGCCGTTAGGGATGAGGTCAGAACAGGCTCGACAGAGACGAGGACTGACCAAGATGATACTCCGATAACTCAGGAACAGATTGATCTTAATTCTTCGGATAGGATTTCTCGTTTGGAGGCGAGCGTTCAAGATCAGCATCGTTTGATAGGGTCATTAGTTGAGACTATTCGGACTCAGAGACCTGTCGTTGCGCAGTCAGCTCCGGAGATCTTAGTGCAGCCTGATGCTCAGAGATCAGCTGTCTCCTATGATTGAGACTTTTGAGGTGTCGCTTTCAGAGTTCATGAGGCTGAAGCCTCCGGCGTTTATCGGTATGGACACAGCAGAGGATCTGCGGTCATTCCTCGACATGATGGTGAGAATATTTCGTTCAATGAGATGCTCCGATGCGAGATCAGTAGAGTTGGGCAGTTTCCGCTTAGAGGATCTTGCTTAGACCTGGTGCGATTCGATTGAAAGAGGCCGAACATTGAGTGTTCCTCCTATAACTTGGGACGAGTTTTCAAAGGTCTTCATAGCCCGATTTCTACCTCAGTGTCAGATGCCCGAGCTCGTAGTTTTGATTCTTTGCACAAGACTCCAGGCATGACAGTACACGAGTATGACCTTCAATTCACCCAGTTATCGTGATATGCTCCGTATTTGGTCCCTACGAAAGAAATCCGAATTTAGAGGTTCGTGCACGGACTTGATGCGCAGTTGTTTTTCTCCATCGGTGCCCAGCGTTTATGTGGAAGCTTTGGATGTAGCCACACTGATTGAGAAACATTATGTTGAGGTTGGAGCTGTCCCGGAGCCGAAGCAGGCTCGACTTGAGGCTCCATCTATTAAGCAAAAGAGCGGTGACGTGAGTATCCCGAAAGCAGTTATTCTGCACCGATGGGATGCAGAGACCAGCCCGATTGTGTTTTAATTGTAAGAGGCCTGGCCACAAAGCCAGAAGCTGCCCCGCCAGGCGTCAGTACCGGAAAGAGCCCCGACGAGCTGCTTCATTTTCTTTTCCCCCTCCACCGGTGATTACTCGGGTTCCATCTGGGGATCGGACGGGTAGTGTATATGATGGTACTGTACAAAGAGGACAAGGATCCAGAGATAGAGGACGTCAGGTCATGAGCGGTGAGCAAGAGTCCTTGCACTGACGGCTCCGGGTGCTCAGGCACGTTTCGACGTTAAAAAATGTACACTTCAACATCAGTTGTTTTGATTTGTGTTTTGGGTGATCTGAGTACCACCTTCTAAGTTAAGGCATACTTCAATGTCGATTGCTTTGGATTTGTGTTTTGTTGATCCGAGTATCACACTTCCGTTTTCGTGCATCGACTTTGCATTATAGTGTGTTGGGTGACCCGAGTATCACGCTTTCATTTTAATACACGCATAAGATTATTTGCGTTGAGGTTTCCATGAACTTATATTTTCCATGAGATTTGAAAAATCTCGTGATACTATTTTATAAAACTTAATTATGTTTGCAAAATGTGGTTTTCTCTTGAAATGATGATTTTACGTCCTCCATGAGTTTTTTGTGCATTTATGATGTGTGATTACCCGATATCGAGGAGAATCGATTACGGATACCCGGCGGATATTCGGAAGATAACGACCGGGATTTTATTTTGACTTTGATCAGAGAGCTGATCAGAGAGACGGTGCCCAAGATATTTTGAGATTTCGAGTGCCGATGATTGGCATAGGATTTGATGATGTTTTACTGATATGGATTTTTTATTTTGCGCAATCCATTATGATGCGCTTATTTTTACTTATACGATATACCTGTCATCGCGCATTATATAATATTTCTAACTTACATGAAATCTCGGAGCCCCGTTGATTTGATTTAATGAAATGTTTTACGATTTGGTTTAAATTTAACTTCGGAGACCGAATTTATTTAAGGGGGAATATTGTAATATTTAAATAATGATATTATGAGTTTTATTAAGATTATAAATATTATGGAATTGGTTTATCATAATTTGGAATACATATTTATGCAAATTGGTGATAATAAAATCAATATTTTCCTTAATTAATACTCGTAAAACATTTCAAGCATAAGGTTATGTTAATGATTTGGGGTTTTGTTCTCTAAGTGAGAAATTGGGTTTTATATTTTTATTGGACATGGCTACATAATTATTAGAAATTAGATAGAGAGGGGGGCATGGGCTCACTTATGCCTTAACCACCCATGCCTCCTTGTTCCCTCATTCCTCTTTTCATTTTCAACTCTCTCAACACTCTCACCCTCACTTCCCTCTCAAGAATCCAAAACACAACTCTAACTCCAAACTCCACATGAATCTACAAATTATCCATCTTCTCAAACAACAAACTCAAGCTTCAACCACTAGAAGCCCTACATGATCAAGTTGAAGCATTCTTCAAGACTTCAAGTAGAGCAAACTCGTAACTTTCCAGTGGAGCACCTCAAGACTTCAAGAAGCCTCCTACACACTTGAATCTACTCTTTGAAATCCATTCACTAGGTAAAAAATCCATCTTTTACCAAGTTTAGAGTTTTTGCATAAAAATGTCTATTTTTTATGGTTTTGATCTTAGAAACATAGATTTTTAAATTGGTTTTAAAGCTTTGGTTTAGTTGTAGTAGAGTTAATATAGTTTTCTTGGTTAGTAGAGAGTATTTTGGTGCAAGGGTTGTGATATTAAGATTTTATAAATTTTGGAAACCTCGTAGCTGCAGATTTCTTATGCAGACGTTTGTGTTTTTGTTGTTACTCAAGCCAAACGTCCGGACTCAAGCCAGACGTCTGGTATCAAGTCTCTAGTTAAATTTTTATTGAACTTCAGACGTCTGGGATCCAGAGCTTCAGACATCTGTCTCATGTTCAGAAGTCTGGATGTTTTTCTCTGGTTGGATTTTTTGTTCGAACCAGACGTATGAGAGTTTGAACTTCAGACATCTGGTACCCTTTTTGTCTAAATCGTTTGATAGTCTTCGTCGTATTTCGTTGGTTTTGGTTTATATTGATATTAATGAAGTTTCCTTACATGTTTATGATATTATTGGTTATAGAGTCAATTGCGGAGACCCCGAAGCGATGAGAAAAGACACGGCAGTCGTGGGATTCGACTAACCCGAACCAAATTACTGTGAGTAGATTTGTATCTACGAGTAGAGAATCGAGTGGATGGCGTATAGCACCCCCGTGAAATATATTTACTTTATGCTATTGATATGCTTACGGTTTAGGCTACGGATAATTAGATTTGACCGTAATTAGTAGAATCTGTTAGTTTCGCTTTAGTAGGTTTATCGTAAACACACAGTGTAGAACACTAGTACAACTGCTAACGATTGCCATGTTGCACAATCACAGACTCATATGCTACACTATACATCATTAGTATTGCCATGCCACGTTGAACTTGCCAAGCGTACATATCATAGTACGATTAACGTTATAATAGGATTGATACTATAGTATGATTTATGTTATGTGCGTACGTGACTAGATGTTCATACTGATTGTTGGGCGACTACGTGACCGGAGGTCCGTACCAGTCGTTGTGCGTGTGCGTGACTAAGATGTCCGTACCGATCGTTGAGCGAGTACGTTGACGGGATGTCCGCACCCGTCGCTGTATGAGTACGTGACTAAATGTCCGTATTAATAATATTCCATTGTTGTGTGTGTATGTAGACTTGATGTCCGTACTATTCTAACTATATAATTATGTACGAAAATATGTGTCCGTACTATTTAAACTGTGTGTATGGATACGTAGGCTAGATATCCACACCGCATATTATTGATATAATTAAATGGAATATTGGTTGACATCGTACAAAGAAAGATTCCGTACTGGATGAGATGATGTTGAGCCGGATACGGCCTCTTCTTATTATTGACTCAAGGAGTCTAGCTATTTATCCCTATTGGGAGATTTCGAAAATATAAAGGTTTTACTCATTTTGAAATAACGATTCGTTCATGTTTTAAAAGTCGTAATGTGAAGAATATGCTGTTGGATTTCAAAAGGATAAATATATATTTTAAAACATACCAGCTTTCTTATTTTCAAAACGTTTCTTTCTATTTTAAAATATATATATATGGGTATTCGGATGTATTTATCCATTTACCATATTCGTTTACGCTACGTTTACTTGCATGTTATTTATTAGCGTTATGTTATTTCATCGTTATGCCATGCATATGTTATTCGTTCACGCTTTGTTTATCTTATTAGCTTGTGCTACGCTTTATGATTTCGTTCGTGTTATGAATATTACACTAGTTTGTGTTGTATTATGATACCCGTCTGTGCTATGCTTATTTCACACAGACTAAAAGGGTACGAATTAAACGAGATTATATTATTGTGGATATGATATGATATCCATCCTAGGAGATTGAAAATATATATATATATATATGGAAGAGGATATATATGAGATTATATAAATGTGATCAATCCATGAGTGATATATTATGGATATGTGAAGGATCGATATAGATGCCCAGCACAGAATGAGATGGATTATACTGTTTAGTAGCCGAACAGGACTGGTCCAAGAGACAGTACCTGAATGTTATTTTCATACTGATGTATATTAAAAAAGGGTTTTCAAAGGAGAGAGTCTCACTATTTTTCACGTGTCTATGATCAACACAAGCTATTTTCAAAAGAAAATCCTCTTAAATCTTTTCCAAAAGACATGACGTATATTTTAAACGAAATGCTTATATTGCTTACAAATCAACGTCCGCTACTTATGCCGTGATATATACACCATACGGCTATTTTGAAAGGATTTACATACATACATTTTTCGGCTACTTTTATATGATTACATATGGATGCGTGCTATATATGTATTATAGTGTTGATTGTGTTTGTGCCTGGCCGTGTGCTCTAGATATTACACGACGGCTACGGTGATCGTGATTTGATACCGTTATATATATATATATATATATATATATATATATACACGATGTTGAGTTATTGACGATTGTTATCGTTTTATTGCACGATTATACATATTGCTTCCGTGACTCGCATGCTTTCGTATGCTTGTAATTATGTTATACCAATATCGGGCGACATATAGATTATTTTGATGATGCCATGATAACCGCACGTATTGATATACTTCATATGCTAGGATAGCGGTACACGGGTGTACATGAGGATTATTATTAATAATTTTCGTCATCGCTCGAACTCTAGTTTCGACGCATGCTCATTTACCCTTCTTGATGTACACATTTATCATGCTTTGGCTGTTTCACCGCTTATCCAGGCGATTTCTATCTTATTATGCGAATTCTACTCACGAGTTGGCAACTCACCCCCGTTGTGCCATAGTTTCTTGCATGATTGACTGCTTGGATCGGTAGCAGCTCCGTTGGCACACTTAGCTTCTTGTGGGCGTGTTTGCTCATCTCTTATACTAGGTGGGTTAGAATTTGTATCGGCGTTTTCCTTGTACCTTTTATTTTATCTAGAAGTACTCCATCAAAACCAAGTCTAGTATATTGGATCGAGACCTTAGATGTGGTATTATTGATGTTTGTCGGACTAGTATGGAGTCGGCTTGATCTTTTGTTTATATTGTGTTATTTACTTTCTGCTTGTTGATTCTTCGCCTTTTGGCGTCGTATAGTATTACGTGGATTGTATTTCCGTTGTGTGGGCGTTGATCTAGCTCCCGAGTGGGAATGCTTTATTTTTATAATTATACAAGGTTTTGTTCAAAATTTACAAAGGAGGTGTCCGTTTTTCAAACGTATTTTTAAACAAGCTTTACTTCTTTTATTAAAACTTCACCTCTATTTTAAAATTTATTATATTATATCATTTATTTTTCTTATAAATGGTTTAGATTCCTGGTTCTGGCCTACTTGGGTTACGGTGGGATCCACGGGACTTCAAGTGACCATTGTGTCGGTCATATGCATTTTCGGGTCGTGACACTCCACTTGGTGGGAGGTCTTGGGTTTGAAACCCCTACTTGCAGTTGCAAGGATGATTTTGAACCGATTACGTGGAGAAAGTTCCCATGGGCGAAGAGACCCAAACCCCTCCCCCAAAGCTCACAAGCTGTTGTAATATATATATATATATATATATATATATATATATATATATATATATATATAAAGTATTCTTAATTTATTACAAGTAATTTTTATGGTTAAAAACATATAATACATATATATAATTCGATAAAGTACTTTTTATGGTTAAACATATTTAGTACATGAATATAATTCAATCAATTTTATTATTTTATTTTACTAGTATACCTATTATACCTCTTAGTATACCAGTTGCAGTCATACACCGATGTGCCAGTAATCTCGAGAAAGGTGTCTAGGTCAGAAGAGCTCAGCTATTGTGTACAAAGTTTAAATGAAAACATAATTAAATTTTAGCTGAAGTTAAACTAAAATATCCTTAAATATCGTGATATTTCACTAAAATAATTAGAAAACCATACTTTAAGGTATTTTACTGTAACAAATAAGTTCAAGGTATTTTAGTGAAAACTGATAGTTAAGGGTATTTCGGTGTAGTAAATTTTATGATTTTTAACTCTACGAATAGGTTGAGATAGAATTACTTTCAAGCGAAAACTCTATCACAACTCACTACAAATCTAAAAAAAGAAACAGTCTAGTCACTTCTAAACTTAATATTCTCCTCCCTGCATAAACCTGATATGTAGAAATAATCACAAAGAGAAATATATCAGAACAAAGTGAGGGCTACCAAACAAACTAAATAATATTGAACAGTGTAAGCAGTCAAGATTTTACTTGCATCCAAGGACAATTTTTAGCCCCAAAAAAAGAACACACTAAGACAATTTTTTGAGAGTCGTTGAATATACACATGCTCGAAATTGAATCCGCCAAGAAAAAAATTGAAAGAAGAGAAACATACTTTTAAGACCATACTTAAATACAGTGCAACTTCTAGGGTTATCTTAGAAAACCATACTTTAAGGTATTTTACTGTAACAAATAAGTTCAAGGTATTTTAGTGAAAACTGATAGTTAAGGGTATTTCGGTGCAGTAAATTTTATGATTTTTAACTCTACGAATAGGTTGAGATAGAATTACTTTCAAGCGAAAACTCTATCACAACTCACTACAAATCTAAAAAAAGAAACAGTCTTAGTCACTTCTAAACTTAATATTCTCCTCCCTGCATAAACCTGATATGTAGAATAATCACAAAGAGAAATATATCAGAACAAAGTGAGGGCTACCAAACAAACTAAATAATATTGAACAGTGTAAGCAGTCAAGATTTTACTTGCATCCAAGGACAATTTTTAGCCCCAAAAAAAGAACATACTAAGACAATTTTTTGAGAGTCGTTGAATATGCACATGCTCGAAATTGAATCCCCCAAGAAAAAAATTGAAAAAAGAGAAACTTACTTTTAAGACCATACTTAAATACAGTGCAACTTCTAGGGTTATCTTAGAAAACCATACTTTAAGGTATTTTACTGTAACAAATAAGTTCAAGGTATTTTAGTGAAAACTGATAGTTAAGGGTATTTCGGTGTAGTAAATTTTATGATTTTTAACTCTACGAATAGGTTGAGATAGAATTACTTTCAAGCAAAAACTCTATCACAACTCACTACAAATCTAAAAAAAGAAACAGTCTAGTCACTTCTAAACTTAATATTCTCCTCCCTGCATAAACCTGATATGTAGAAATAATCACAAAGAGAAATATATCAGAACAAAGTGAGGGCTACCAAACAAACTAAATAATATTGAACAGTGTAAGCAGTCAAGATTTTACTTGCATCCAAGGACAATTTTTAGCCGCAAAGAAAGAACACAGACAATATTTTGAGAGTCGTTGAATATGCACATGCTCGAAATTGAATCCCCCAAGAAAAAAATTGAATGAAGAGAAACTTACTTTTAAGACCATCGATCACATCAGAGTTCACTCTGAATGAAACATTTGATGAATTAGGCGATAGAACGAAGGGGTGATCTACAGGCTTATACAGAACCAAAGCTCTGTTTTCATTTGATAGAAGAAAAGGCTCATTATCAACCATTGCTGACCCCAGCATCCCTGATTCTGGAATTCCGCTGCTTACTGGCCCTTGTGGCATTTGTTGTTGGAATGATAAAGGAACTGCTGGATCTTCCTCCTCCATAATTGGAGGCAACTCTGCATCCTAAAAAATATCAATTGGTAAACATTTAATACCCTCCAATTCAATAATAACTATTGGATATTAAAAAGATCCTCTCTTTACTTGATAATCAAGAATTTAATCTCAACAATTATATGGAAAGTTTTTTAAAATGTAATTATAAAAACTACTGCAAAAAAAATAAATTATAGATAAATGACACTCCATGTTGGACCTCTAGATGAAAAAAAAATGGGTGGCAAGTAGAAACCAGCTATGATAAGTACTGTGAAATCTTGCACACTATTGGGATACAGTCACGGAGACATAAATTCCGCAATCAAAAATAAATTCTGTAGATGAACTCCCGTTGCAGGGTATCACATCCTAGCCCATTGAGGCGATCCAAATCATCAGCACACAGTTATACATTTAGGTTCCCTTCATATATCATAGGCTTCATACATGGTTCAACTCTTGAGGCAAACCACACCAAAGCCATACACACTTTGAATATCAGTAGATACACACCCTTCACAAGAATCTATTTGAATTCCCAGAATAGATATATATATATTATTCTTGATTTTGCAATATCTAATAAATATTACTAGAAATAATATCAACCGTGAGATATAATCCAATGGCTATAGTTGCTTCCTCTCATTGCTCTCACCATAAGCTACTTCTCATAGGATCTTTTATATATATATATATATATATGGAGCTGATCCTATGAGGTCCGACCTCATTTCTTATTTTGAGGCCAACTTTTCAAACACCCAAACCCCCATGTTTTACACCGATCGAAACCGGCCATCTTGATTTTCATGGTATAGATAGGTTGCGTATCAAATTTCATAAGATTTCGAGACCTCTAACTCATTCATCAAGTGGAGTAAAAAATTGTCGGTTCTTCGATGCATGAAAAATGTGATCACTTGATGGACATGCTAGAGGATTCCAAATCACTTGAAATTTGAATCATAAGCTAATTGTAATATGTAGATCAAGATGACCGATTTGGATTGGTGTATGGCATGGGGTAGGGTGTTTGAAAAGTTGGCCTCAAAATAAGAAACGAGGCCGGATCTCATAGGATCAGTTCCATATATATATTGCTTCATCAAATAACTGTATAGATATTTCCATTTAGGGTGAATCTTGAGGTGGGTTCTTTATAGAACGAAAAAATGAGTATAGTTGATTTGAAGTGGAAAGCAAGAAGGCATACACATCTGGGTATAATAGCAGAGAAGTTATGGCCAATGAACAAGGAGTCAAATGCTGGCCGTTATTAAGGATTTACCAAGAATAGGACTAGCGATACAAGAAGTTTATCGTAGTCCGCATTTATGCCATTGCGAATAAAAAGATACTACCAAACACCTACAAACTTGATGTGAAGAATTGCAAATCTGGTTCTGTGCTATGTTTAATCCAAACATGGCGAATCTGGTTTAGGACCAGACAAGTAAATATTAACTTAAGACTAATCAACCCTAACAAAATCCAGGGATCAACTCCGGTGTTGACATGACACCCATTTTCTAACATAAAGTCAGACTTGGAAATCCTGGGTTGGTTCTCATAAATAATACATAGGACAAAGATGAAGCCTACTAGCGTAACTACTCAAATCCAAATAAACATGACAAAAACTTCATATCAACAAGAATTCAGACTCAAATAAAACTCCTGCTTAACCAACTCAAATGGACGAAAGATAAACCCTATACCAAATAAACATGACAGAAACTAGGACATGACAAACTTCTTATCAACAAGAATGTGAACTCAAATAAAACTCTACCTTAACAACTCAATTGGAAGAAAGATAAACCCTATACCAAATAAAAAGATAAATCCTTCATAGAAGAAGATGAATCTTGATGTGACTAAAAAAGCTTAGTAAAATTACAATAACATACTACTCTAAATGTTTCTAAGATGTATCATCAGCCACCCAGGTGGAAAAAAAGGTACATATTAAAATAAATTAAACGAAATATAATAAACTCACCAAAAAAAATCATAATTTTTTATAAGTGATCAAAATCCAATTCCCACGCTATAACAGTAAGTGCGTGCTATTTTTTCCCCAGTCCCATAAATATAATAATAACAACAACTAAGTTTTGTCAAGCGAATAGTAATAAACAGGCACTTCAAATGTAAATATGTACAAGAGGAAATCTGAACAAAGGAGAGGGAAAATTACCAGTCGCCGAATCTTTCTCGCAGGAGAATTAAGCGAAAACTCGGAAAACTCGTCATAAACCTCATCCAAATCCTTCCTCTTCATTTTTGTCGATAAGAATCCAGCCATCACCACAAAAGCCGTAGCCCTAGCCCTAACGAATCACCACTGATCAGACCCCTAATTCTGTCTCTAGGGCTTCTATCGTCTCTCTCTCACTTATGGTTTCACAACTTTACTGATGATCTTTGAAACTCGCTAGATATATGGAAGAAGGAAATAGAGGGTTCAGGTGAACGAAAGGGGCCATTCGTCTCTTCTCTGGATGTCTCCAGAAACTCAGTCTTAATTTGAGGCTTTCTTTTTGTCCTTTTTTTAAAGGGTAAATTGTCGAAAAGCCCCCGGCCCAAGAAAAACATATGAGAAAGTTCCGGTATTTTCTAAATAGGGAGAAAAAGCCTGCTGTTCAAAAACTTTGTCTAAACACCACTTGGCCCATTAAAAATTAGGCCTAGGACAAATCATTTTATGAAGTGGACAAAATACCCCCGTCCAAGTCTCACCCATTCAAATCATTCTCTCTCTCATCTCTCTCTCTCTCTTCTCTGGCTCAGAAATCCTCATTGTCCTCGTCATGGCTATCGTCATCACTGTCTTTACCATTGTCGTCGAAATTAATGAAGTAGTTATGAGCCGTTGTCCCAAGGGTTAGTAAGATGAAAGAAGTCACTAATCTGCGGATAAAAATAAGTCTAAAAACAGTTCCTATTCTGAAAACCAAACATTTGAATGATGATACCTTAATATATGCACTTACACACGTCTTGAAACTCGGGATAGTAGAGGATACCTTGAAATGCTCTTGTCTGAAAGCCAAAGTACGAAGAAAATAAAAAAATGAAAAATAAAAGATAAAATGGTGAAGAAAAATGAACACTGGTTTTGTAAACACCAAGGCAGCAATAAAAAAATATAGCGAGGATGCTTCATCACCTAGTGCCTTAGACCAACTGGTTTGGGAGTCACTGCTAAGCCTTAGGTGTTGCAAGACGAGGAAATTGCTATTTACCCATAATCTGCAAGCATATGAGTAATCGGTCGGTTAATACCTCAAGAAGTATTAACGGCCGCATGAAAAATGTGTGAGCAAATCCATCTAAAATATTCACCAATTAAAAAGTACTGAGGTAGATGGACAAGAGTATAATAGCTTGAATTGAATTCTCCGAGTGTAAGGATGTCTTTTACACACACGTAGGGGTATATGATCGGTGTTTGGAAGAAAGATAGAAATGAAGAATAAAGACGATGCTTTATTGAGGGATAATGTGATTTCTAACATCTTTTCATGACTATTAAGATAGGGCTCATGACAACTGAAAAGCTAGTGTAGTTGGAAACTCTGATTTTCAAAGTCTTTCTTTTACAGTTCTTATCTTTATATGTAACTTTTACAGTCTTCCTTTTATTATAGGATTTTGTGTGTGCAATCCGCTGAAAACCCTCAGGAGACAACACTCCTCCTACTAGGGACACCTAGATGTTTAAAGGCCTGTTGCACATGCTCAGTGCAATCGTATTGCCTACGAAAGTGTGCTTGTTAGTTTTTCTTTTTCTTAAATTTTCTCCTTCTCTTGAATAAAAGATGTTTGCTCGAGACGACCAAAATTAAGTTTGGGGAATTTGTTCTGTCGAAAATATTGCATTCTTAACACGACAATTTTCGTACTCTTTCTAATCATCTAAAGGTGTTTGGTATAAATATAGCACATATTAGCAATTCGTCTACAAAATATCAAATAACATGTGTTATACATTATAACCGGCATTATGAAGGAAATTGTGTGTAAATATTTTACGTATAATATTTTGTATCTCTCAACACTTTTTATTAAGATTGTGTGCAGAAAATTATTCAGGTCAAAGAACCGGAATCGCAAATTTTCCGATAAAACGCAGCAAGTCAAAGACTTGGAATCCGGCATAGATTCAGAAGACATAAAATAATTCCAGACATCAGAACAATACCCTAAAACCAAAACCAAACATCCCCAGAAAAATGATGCAGAGATCTCCTTATATGACCGCGGATCCGCGGCCGATCCAGACCGATCCGCCGCGGTTCCGCGGCCGAGTGGGGTCGTTGGTGCTCGAGACTTCTCCAGAATCTTTCTTGTAACGGCCTAGCTTCCTCAAGACGCTCTATTTCTACGTGGCATCTTCTGGAAGGCTTTGCATAACTACCAAGCTTATGAAGGAAGCTTAATTGGAGATCTATAAAAGGGGATCTAGATCTAAATTTTGGGGGTTGGAAAAATAATTCAAAAAGTTGTTCATAATTACACATTTGAGCCACAATTCAATTCAAGTTGAGTGACATAACTTGAGATCCAATCAAATCAAGATCCATTGAGAGCAAAATCAAGCGACAATCGAAGATCCTTTATCGCAACGCCAATCATCATCAAGAGCAAGAGATCCGCGATGATCCACGACTCACGGCGATCGAGTCGAGCGAAGATCGACGACAAATTCTCTTTCCAAGGAGCGATCGAGAGCTAGTCTTGTAAACTCGAATAGAGAGGTGTAATTTGAAGGAGATTTAATAAAGGTGATAATTGTAATTCTCGCTTTCTTTACATTCTTGCATTATGAAATTTCTAGTTCTTGATTCTTTTATTTTCATGATGTGTGAGTGAAATCTCCGCTTGCAAAGGAATCGAGAGAATTGGTAGATCTAATGATGATGAAATCCTAAAACCAATCTTAAGTCTTATGAGATTTGTGAACTCTAGGAAAAAGAATCATCAATATCCTAATTTGGAGCGAGATCAAGATCTTGATTATTTCGTTGCAAATTAGGGATCAAATGATTGATGATTTTCTTTACTAGAGGCTAGATCCGAATGATGATCAATGAAAAGACAAGGGATAGTGAAGGAGAAACCCTAGTTTCTTTAATAGATCCCTAATCTTCATTCATCGTCATCAATCTAGCTACAATTTATCAATAGATAAGATTCATAATTTTTAGTATTCATCATTGCTACTAACTCGATCGATTCCTACAAGCTATTTTACATAATCTTGATAATTCACATTGACATTGGACACTTTCTTGATCTTTAATTCTTGAATGTATTTTTGATTTTCTTGAAATGACAACTCAATTAAATATCAAATTACTTTCTTGAATTTTCTTTTATATTTTTCATTTCGACTCATTTAAAGCAAGATCGAACAAATACACGAATCTATGTGGACGATCCGTTCTCATTAACGAAACTACATCAACACCGTTAATTGATTGCGGTTATAAATTCATTGGTTGTGATTACATTTCAAAACACGATCCGAAATTTACGATCAATCACCACCATTCCCCAGCATCACCACCTCCTGCTATGGGTGGAGCTCGTCCTCCTCTACCTCACGCCGCCCTCACTCGCCGTCGCCGACGCCACCTGCGCCACCCTCCACCACCTCGCCCTCTCCATCATCGTCTGCTGCTCCTCTGCCGCTTCCAGAGGCTTCGATAAGTGCCACGATCCAAATTGGCACATGACCGGCACTTAGATTACCTAACGTCTAAAGATATCGACGCGATCCAAATCAACCAGAAACCAAGATCTGCACCTTTTTAAAGAATAAAAAAGGTGAAGTTTTCAAAAAGGTATTTAACATGAAACACAATTTTATTTACAAGGATTGTTTGTTTTAAAGCATATGTTAAGTGTTTTGAAATAGGGTTGAAAAATGTTTTCATCATTTGAAATTTCGTGTCACGACCCGAAAGTACGGAACGTGACCGGCACTTAGATTACGAAGCGTCTAAAGGCGCCACGTGACCTAAGTAAGCCGAAGCCCAGAAATCTAAACCATAAAAGAAGAAAAAGAAGAAAAGAAAAGAAAACAAGTATAAAAACATCAGCAAATTTTACCAAAAATTTCGGCAGAGTCTCCTCTGTAAAAACTGGCCCCCAAACGGGTACAATAAGTATAATATGAATAAACAATAAAAAGCATCCCCAAACGGGTGCTAGCTCAACGCCAACAGGCGGAAACAACCACAACAAACACAATAATATACAACGCCAAAGGGCGAGGCTCAAAACTCAAAAGAAAACAAAACCACCAGATCAGAATAATACATGCGCGACTCTAAGGTCGAAATAAAAGACTGGTCCAATAACTTATCAAGTAATACAAATATGGTTGATGGAGCTTACTAGATACAAATGAATGAATAAATATACAATGGTGGTTCGGATACAAGTGAACCAACCTACCGTGCAAATCACCCTGAAGAAAAGATGTGCCAACAAGCTGCCCGGGAAACCTGTACATCGAACCTGTAATAAAATTTGGCACAACGGGGGTGAGTTGCCAACTCGTGAATAGAAGACATCTACGAAAAGAAATCGAATGCACAACACTATCCTAGGTCATAATAATGCACTAATATATCCCAAACATCTAGTAATAGCAGGGTAATACTACGTGTAAGTGCAACTACTCCGTGTCGTGTCAGTACCTCATATAATACTATGTCATATGAATGAAATGCATGCACCATGAATGTACAGTAACAAATCCTGAAATCCAGATATATATGTATAAGAAATCTGAAATCTCAATAATGAAATCCATGGAAATCCGTGTCAAACATCGACACAACACATGTAATCTCAAGTCTCAATATCTCGGGCTCCGTCAGTCCGGATCGGCCCATATCATCAAATCTCACGACAACGGTCGGTATCCTCCGGATATCCGCCGCGCCAGACATCACCGGTAGGTAGCCTTCCCCTGCCAGGCTCATTGTCTACAACTCGATCTTCTTGCCCCGGGGTACCATATCGGGCCCACCATGTACCCGAGACGGTTCATCCACTCCTCGAATCGGGTCTCGAAATCCAACAGAAAACATGAAATACTCATGGTGGACGACACATACATCACGAGAAAACCGCATCTTATTTTAAAAAGAGAAGAGGAGAGAGAGAGAAGTTTTTATATATTTTTACGGTTTTCCCCAAAAACCCAGAAATCTCATAGAAATCCAAATCTCAAAATCATGAGTAACTATATGATAAGTGTCGGCATATGCCCATAATACTGCATGATAACATGAAAATATGAATGCATGAATGTCTAAGTAATGAATATCATGTCTTATACTAACATCAGAGAGTGATCACAATATTATATCGGTTTGGTTGTTAACTGATTCTATCAATAAAAGATAATATGATCTAAAGTGTACGTGACATAGCAATTACCGATGATGATGTGTGTGAGCCGGCAAATAAGTGTGCGTGGAATATGCGCATCATCGGTAATGGTGCTGGTGTCCTAACAGGTAAAGTTTATATTGATTATAGCAACATATAAAAGAACATGCACCATGATGATTATAGTATGAATGTAAATACAGGTGTGCATTATCCACTCCTCTGCGAGATACGAGTACAACTACCACTATGTGAGTCGAACCTAAACCAGTGTCCATCTAACATCCTAAGGAACTAAACCTAATAGACTAGTCAGTAAGAAACTAGAGTCTACCTAAAGTCTAAATCAATATCTCTAATAGTCGGCGATCCTGCCTCCATAACGTCACGTACGTAGTACGGCTTCCTCGAATTAAGAGTGCGGATCGATCATCAAATCTAAGCCTCGTACGGTAACATCCATCGTACGGCATCCCAATATCGGGGTACGGTCAAGTATCTCATCTCCTAGGTGTCTCTTCATTCGTATAATGTCATCATCAACACATCTCATGATCAAGGTGCTAAACTGTGATCGCATACCTCAATCATATATCATTGCCATCATGATAAGCATCATTAGTTTATCCTCAGAAATATCATGTCATATGTATCATATTGTGACTAGGTCATACTTATATGATATCGGCATCAGGTCACACCAATATAATGTCGTAATCAAGTTATACCTATATCATATCGTGTTCAGTCACAAGTTACAGTCCGAGTACTATTCTAGCGTCCCATGTACATCAATATCACCACCACTCTTTATAATTTATATATTCATGTTCATTATCTCATTCTCTAATGATCCGCTAACACTTTATTACGACTGTATAGTCAAGAATCACGGCATCAAGCCCAGTTATACTGTTTCATCATACCTCGGATATCATATCTCATCAATGAATCACATATACGTGTTGTATATATATGTATATACCTATACCTAGTTCTATATATATACACATACACGTACCCTAGTGTGTGCGTGGGTGTGTTTCTATCTGAAACCTACGAACCTCTTCCAAGGTACTCATCCTCTGATATGGTTTTCCTAAATCAGTCTAGTCCAGCCTAGGGTCAATACTAGGGTCCTACTAGGGTCACGTCTGGTTTCCTAATGTCAATAAGTACTATTCCTATTCTACGTTGCGGGGGTGCTAAACGTCATCCACCCGACTTCCCCCCGTAGATATGCATCTACTCACCTGGTCCATGTCTGCCTAAGACGGTGTCGCCATCCTCCTCTTCATCGCCCGCAGTCCACATGAGGGGTACCTAAACGCAAGCATATAAATAGCATCGTAAACCGAATCACATACAAAAGTCAAACGATACAAGGAACAAGCACAGGTTAAAACCTATGTCCCGTCCACGCAAAAGAACCAAATACCGCTCGATATCGGCGTACAAACTCCGATGGATCGAGATAACATAATCAAACAACTTATAGTTTTAAAACACATTACTTATACCATAAAACACGATTAAATCCATCGAAACCCTAAAATCCATCAAACCGCCCAATTTCGCAAAAACCGAAATTGTCAATTTACCGTTTTTCATCAAAACTTTGACATTTAAATGAAACCAATAGTTATAAAACTCATTATATAGCATTACTAGACTATACAAACCATTACTATATTTTTATTACACAATTTTGCATTTATTTGAAATTTCTAGTTTGCAACTTTTTAACCATTTTAACATTTTCCAAGCAAAATACCACAATTCCACCTCAAAACATGATTTTGCATAAACTAATGACTTAAACCACAATTTATGATGATAATGATATAATGAAACCAATATTATATTTTTAATCGCATTTATTTAGAAATTCCTAAAATCTAGTTTGCAAAATAATAGCATTTTATTACTATTTTTCCAATTATTAAAGTAATCTAGTGATCAAACTAAGTTTTTCATTCAATTAATATGCTAATATTCTCACTAAAATTACCATCTAATGATAACACCCTTAATAAGAATTTTATTTTACCCACAACACATTTTAGAAAAATCTAGTTAGCTAAATAGTTTAATTAAAACAATTTCGATAAACAATTTATTATACCACCACCATGCAAGAATTTTCCACTCTAAAAGATGTTAAACTAGCTATTATAACCCTAATTAATTAACAAAAACCACCTCTTGAATTTGCAAACCCTAACTTGAATTTTAGAATTTGCAACTAGAATTAATCTAATTAATCTAATTATGCTTAAAAAGAAATATCTAATAGAAATAAAACAAAAGAGAAGAATTTATACCTCCACAACCTCATGTCCAAACTTGAAAATGAGCCTCAAAAATACATGCTTTCCCACTCCAAAATCCATATAAAGAAGAGTAGAGAATAAAGGGTATGAAATAATTAGGATTTTGTGGAATTTTAATTGGATTTTTGAAGTATTTTTGATGAATTTTGAAATAAAATGAAGTGGGAAATGGGGGGGCTGCCATGGATGAGTTGTGGCCGGCCATGGAGAGGGAGCAAGAGAAAAGAGTGAAGAAAAGTGTGGAAGTTTCAAGAAACAATCATCATTTAAAGTCTTTTCATGGTTTTAATTATTTATTTATTTATTCCTTCACTATAGCAACTCAAGAAAACTCTAGAAAATAGCAAAAATTTGCAAATAATTTTTGCATGATACATACTAAATTCTAACATGCCATGGTTCATTTTTGCAAATTAAAACCATTTAAATTTGTAATTTACACTAATTTAGTGTAAAAATAAAGCTTATGTTAATATTTAAAATAATTAATTTAGGAAAAATATTTTATTAAACTAAAAATTTATAAGTGGCTAAATAAACACTATTTACTAGTAATTACATAATTAAATAGGTATTTTTGAATTTATAATGAAAAACAATTGCGGTTTGGTTTTACGAAAAATACATTTTGCTTTACCGAAAATCATAAAATTCACTTAAACAATTTTATTCATTTAATTATTTATTTAATTATTTTTAAAACGTTACATTTCGGCAGCACCTCCTTTGTAATTTTTGATAAATACAAGTACATAATCATAAAAATATAACGGCATCCCCACTTGGGAGCAATCTCAACGCTAATCGGCGGAATCAAACCCACGCAATACATATACGATACTCAAAAGCGAAGAATCACAAGCATAAACTGCATAAATCAAGATAACTAGTCGATTCTACTCAAATTCGACCCAAAAGAATATACATAAGTCACAACTCACTCTAAGTCAAACAATACAGGTGGTCTGATGGACTGACACTAAATACAGGGTACAATATATATAAAAGAGGCGGTTACTGTGCATGTAACCCACCTGGCAAAATCTGCGGTGAATCCCAAAGTATGTGTCCACGCGGTCTATCCTGCAAGGAGTTAAGGCACAACGGGGATGAGTTGCCAACTCAGTGAATAAAACTAACATCATAAAATGGAAATCGCATTCATAACCGAAATAGCGACTAAACCTATGCATGATGTAGTCGTAATGTATAATAGCATACGTATGATACATGTGAAACACGAGCATGTCACAACAGTGTCCGTATAAAAGAAAACAGAAATCTTATCAAAATATCCCAATATCTCAAGCATATCCATAAACTGTCATCAAATTCGGTGTCAAACATCGACACAAACCTTCAAATATCGCAGGTACCGTTTCTCCGAACGGTCCTGACATCCAACAATACCAGTCAGTATCCTCCAGATATCCGCCGTGTTTCCCAATTTATCTCCGGTATCGAGTGTCCTCACTCGGCTCCCCGCCTCAAATGCGACTTTCTTGCCTCTCGGCCTTGACCGGGTCCACCATGTATCCGACTGTATACTCCCTCACTCAGTCCAGATATCGTAGAAATCCGCAACCGTATATCTCCCCCACTCGATTTGGAATAAAATCAAATCAGAAAAATATTAAGCTTATGGTGGACGTATCATCATATATCATGAGAAACCGTAAAATTTGTAAACACAATCAAGTCTTCAATGTATCATGCAGTATCTCAAACCCGTAGCAATAGAAATCTCATAGTACAACATCGCAGAAAAAGACGTAGCAACAATGGAAATAAGGTACAATATACCGAACAATACATGATGTTGAGTGATAAACAGTAATCTACAATACTAGCAGGGTACAGCGTGATGTAAGTGACATAGCAAGTTTTATATGTGTATGTGGCATGTTAATTACCGATGAGGTGTAGGTGTAGCATGCAAGTATGTGCAAGTGCAACATAAAATCATCGGTAATGGTGCGAGTGTCCTAGCAAGTGTTAGGCAACAGTGTTATAATGGATAAATGCATGCGATGCGAATCTAAGTATATTTATACAAATGAAATGAATTGAAACAGTTTGTCGAAAGTTTTAGGTTTCGGCCGCATGTGTAAATGTTTAGTCTACTCACCGGAATGAGTCTCAATCTACTCGAATCCAATCACTTCTTTATCCTTTCTCGCCGCTTCCGAAGTCCCTGCAACCGATCATAATATCGAAATACAACTTTTGCACGTGAGAGGCTAGATTGCCGATACGATATATATACATATATAAAGCGAACCAAACTCACGTAAGTTAAAACGTGCGACCATTGTGTGCTAATCATATATGAAGCTATCTAGAACTTGTTGGATACAAGTGCCCTCAAGGCAGTTATTGTTAGGTCGCGGCAGCGCCCCGGCCATCGAAACGCGGCCAAAATGCGGAACAAAAATTTCTGAAACCGGCGCCATCGCTACCCGATTCCCGGATCGACCTTAAACCCAAAACTAGCAAACTAACTAAGAGTTAGAATCGTTATACCGAGTTGATCCGTGTCCTTCGGTCTTCATTCCAAGCTCCTAGTGGTCCTTTGATGATATTTGGTTGCCGGTCTTCCTCCATCTCCGATGATCCACCCGAGGGAAACGACGCAAGCCCCAACCTTGTCAAACGAGGTAACCGACGCTCCAAAGTCGCTAGCGATGGAGAGTGGGGGTGTATGAAAGTGTCACTACAATTTTCTCTCAACATCTATACTCATGGGAGCAACCATAGAAGAAGATAAATGAGGTGATGAAAAACTTGGCATGAGCAAAATGGTTAAGGGTTTTGTGAACTTAAGAGAGTGAGGGAGTGATGTGTAATCCCAAAACAAATGAAATGAACCCCCACCTCATGGAAGTGGCCGGCCCCCCTCTCTCAACCCCACAAAAAAAATATCGTTTCCAATTTAACCATTAAACTAATAGCAACCATACTTTGTCCCATGCCATGAACATGCACAAACCATGCTTGTGCCACCTCACACCCTCCACCTCATTTGTCAAACAAATGAATTTCCATAAATAGAAATTCATACAAATGAGGTGGCACCTTCTAGAAGCTATTCCGTATAAAATACGGAATTCTTCCCGGTACATGTATCGAAATACATATACGCGTATTCGTACAAAAATATGAATAGCCAAGAGAGAAAATAAATAGTGAACAATAATACTAGAATACATATATATAAATACATATGTAAATTATTAAATCAAAACCTGATTTAATAATCCGGCTTAATCCTAAACCGCTAGTATTATCAACCGTCCTATTAAAGTATGTGCCGCACATGCACATATTTAATCGGACACCTGTATGTATCAACATACGTCATGTACACCATATCGCCTGAACCGTGAAAACCCTCTGTGTGGGACTCTAAAGACTCGTCAATACGCTGGCAGTGGGTTTAACCACAAGCACGTCAGCGGCACTAGCTGTACGTAACGGCTACCCAGGTATTGAGCGAAAGGGAGGCCGACGAGCAAACTCATGCAGAACCCCTACTGAGCCTGATAGTGACAATATCCGTACAGTCCGGTCTGTTCGTCTAAGAGCACCGCATATCGAGTCTATAGGGGTGGATAAAGTCAGACCCCCAACAACGTGATATTTAGTGTCGGTATGAAACCCATCACCACCTGAGAAATTATCGATCCTGGATCGGTAATTCTCGTCCACCGTGGCCACGGATTTATGGTGATGGCCATCCGTACACAACGCGACATCAACCCCCAATACCGGGAGAGACGAATCCCCGACGATCCGATCACTGCCTCCATGTGGCTCGGAACTGTACCCAACTAAAACCTGTTTGCACGACTCTTTTGAGCCGTGGTAGGGTAGTAATCAAAGCACAGTGGGAACTCACACGAGACAAATGACAATCTCAGATCAACAGACTAACCTGTACACATATCACCTGGGAACTGCTATCTGACAATAGGTATAATACCAACTAGCAGGTTCCCGGCGAGTCCGTCCAGTGTACTCATAACCTAATGAGCACCTGTATACTATCTTAGGTGAACAAACTAACACTAATGGCTTGTGAGACCTGGCCACCACCCCTCGTCGGGGTCTCGATCAGTATACACTAGTCTACACTGGAGTATCGATGCCCTGTCTCGATACTCCTACGACTAGGGACATTTTAAGGATGTGCTTATAGACCCCCAGCTCCCATGTATGTGATTGCCATCACAATGCTGGCAGTCAAGCAAGAATCCTATGGGCTTTATCAACATGATGATAAAGACAAACCAGATAGCATACTATCATCTTGAGTAAGACTGTTTTATCGGTATAGGTCCTCACTCAATCATCATAATCATAAGTCCGCGACCATGATAATTGCCTTGAGGGCACTATAGCCAACAATCTCCCACTTGCACTTAAGACCAATTATTGCGATGTCGCATACTCACAGCCCGTGTGATACCGAACACCCAACTTCTCTACTAATCAGTTTCGCAAAGCCCGTTTGCGAAAATGATTGCGTTCGAGAAATAGCCTCAGTGAGTGGATCCGCTCCAATATTTCTTTCTATATCTCTCTATATCTCAACTTCGCGGAGAAAGCTACCTCCCGAAATGAGCAATACATGTCTTAGAATTTGTCTGGATATCTGATGGGACCCAGTTCACAAAAGAACTCCAATTCCAACAAACTTCCTAGATTGTATCGTCCACTGAATTTAATCAGTATCCTGCGCCATGCCATTCCTCAGTATCCGCTTAGACCACCTGTCCAACATACTGTCCCTCAGAAGAGGGAAAAACTATAACTCTGACAGTCACTCTGTCATCCAGGTCACCTTAGAAGCCTGAAATGATAATCGTCTCCCGAAGGAGGCTTCCGTCACCATATCCATGGAACATCCATTTATGTTCATAAACTGCTTCCCAATGTTTCTCCAGGATTGGATTAATATATCTGCTTATTGCATCTAGTGCAAAAGCAATATCTGGTGTGGTACTTGACATTTCATGATTAACTCAATTGCCTAAGCAAGTGATATGATAATCATGCAGATCTCTTTCCCCTTTAGTCTGTAAGACACCTTTAGAGAGGGTGACTCCATCACCTGCAGGTACACTACCATGCCAGGAGTCATCCATTCTAAAATTCCTTTAGAATAATGTCAAATTACCCAGATTGGGATACTTCCCAAATCCAGATCTAAAACCATAGATCTAGTATCCAGAATCCTTGATATTACATCCATATCCTGTGTGGAGAAACAACTTTGTGACAACCATAGTACAACCGATCGTAGTATAGAAATATCTCTTCCTATCAAGTGCATGTCATCCAAATACCTGGACATCACTCTCTACTACCTTCTTACCAGATTCATCTCCTATTCTGATGAGGTCAAGACCTATGACCGTCACATCAAAAATAGATGATCTATTTCTGCTATCCCTGCTTTAGTCTATAAATAGACATAAGCTACTTGCCCACTATGCTTCCGCTGCTCCCACTGACTACAACAACCCTCTGGCAGAGTCATATACACGTGCACTTCCAAAGCTAGTTTAGAATGACGCTATACTCATCCCCCTGCCGAGTCTTATAGTCTAGAACAATAGCAATGGCAAGTCTGGGTAAACAAGAACCTCTCTGTCACCGTCTCTGAGAAGACCGAAGTACCTCTCGGGTGCCTGAGGTTACCCACCAAATCTGCGGAGTGGCTAATGGAACGTCCAAACTAATTGAATCCTTATGTTCTATTAAATCATCAGTGATCGTTTGTGGTTCTAGAATCACTTCCAGTTCTACCATACTCCCACTTTTGTTTTCTGAAAAAGTCCATTTTACTAAAACTGTGGCGAGTCAAGAACAATATAAATATTGATCTTCCTGATGATAGAAAGTTAACCCTCGCCAAAGCCCGGGATAACCCACAAACAGCCATTACTGAAACGTGCCTTGAGTTTATCCGGATTCTGGTTTTAAGCATCAGCCGGACAACTCCCTATACCTTAACATCGTTAAGATATAAATTGATTCTATATATATCTAATATAGAAACAAAAGCACTAATTTAATTGGAACCAGATTCAAATCATGCATTTGTCTCCAGTGCATATCAACCAAATGGAAAATGGCCATTCCGCATTACTCATCTAGGAGTGCATCCATATATGAGTAACCCGAAAGAGAAGCAAGTTCTCAAAACTATTACTATCAATGGAATACCAAACAAAAGTATCTACGTCTTCGACTTCCTCGAAGAATCCTGATACTTCCAACAAATGGTTCTCTACTTTATTCTTATACCTATAACTTCTTAAAATCTGAACCTTGCACTTCAACGAAGTACATGTCTAGAATCAGAGAAGTTATGAGTAAACAGAATGCAGTGCGAGTACCAACCCCATTGTCCTAATGGACACTGGACAACATACAATACATTGTATAAGTCCCCTGAGTTCAATAACTCAAACCCTGTGCGTCGTATGTTGAAAAACTGTAGTATGGTTAAGAAGGATTACACCGCTGTTGAATGCACCTTACCTAATCACCAACAGATACAGGTAAATGTCATAGACATAATATCAAAAAGTTATATTTCACTTTATAAAATAAATGTACAGATATATCAGTTTGAAATTGGTGCATAACAACGGATATTCAAAACCAAATATTTGTCGTCCGGCAAAAACCAGATGATTTCCTCAAATATCACCAATTACAACAAATTCCGATATGATGAGGATCTAATCACCCAATTCCCAATATCTTACTCCCATTCACCATCTGTAATAACATACAGATGTGAGAAACTGATCTGGTAAATACATACCCTGGAGTTAGATTCCAATCGGGAAAACAGTTTTCAATTAACATTGCACAGTGAAACATGAAAATGTTTCAAAAGGGTTAACTGGTATTACTTGTAAGTGCACGGTAGCGCCCCGGCTGTCTGTCCGAGGCCAAAATACGGAAACAAAAACTTTTCTTTACTTGGAAACCGGCGCTACCGCGGACTATAAACCCGGATCGGGCCATTAACCTACTACTAGCTAATTGAGGAAAGGGTAGAAAGCTATACCGTGCGATCCGTGTCCTTCGGTCTTCGGCCTCCATCCCGATCTCCTCGTGAAATCTCCGGTCTTCATCTCCTCGTCGGAAAGGGCACCACATCGCCGGGTCTTTTTACGGGCTCCCACCTCTGGACCGAGGCAACTCGGGCACGAAGTTGGCGAGCCGACGTGTCCAAGAATGCTGTAGGCTGAGTGTAGAATGCTTTGTCTCAAGGGGTTATGTGAAGTTGCCATTTTGATGTGTAGGTGGAGGGATCAACTTTTAAATGGTGCTATGGGATTTTGTATGAGCAAAAGAGATAAAAATCCCACTCTCAAATTTTTGGACAGCCCCTTCCTCTTATGTGGCCGGCCATGAGTGGTGAAGAGAGAGAGACAATAATGCAAGGAAGAGAAAAGGGTGGTGATGATGAAATATGTCACACCAAAAAGTCCAACTCAAAAACCCATCACTCAACACATCATAGCAATCAATGATGAACAAAAAGAAGTCAATGGAAGCTAGAACCATCATGAACCTATCATCACAAAAACAACCCTCCATATTGCTAATTTGCATATTTGCAAATAACCTTTTCCACACCAATTTTCAGCCAAGAAGGAACAAAGGAAAAATGACCGAAACGGAATGCAAACTGGCAACTTCAAAAAGTGATCCGGTAATAAATTACAGGAAAACCCCGGGACTATATATACATACCCGCATTTGTATTCCGACCGAATACAAATGCAATAAGACAAAATCTACACTGTACAATACTAGGATCCGGCTTAAACCAAAGCCCGCTAGTACCATCCGTCCGATCATGATCCGTGCAATACCGCACGTACATGATCGAACCCTGCCATATATCCATACGGCCTCTACAGCGTTTCGTCCGAAACTTGAGAAACTGTCTGTGGGGGATTCTAAAGACTCGTCAACACTTTGGCCGTGGATTTAACCAGTAGCACATCAGAGGTATTAGCCATACGTAACGGGCTACCAGGTATTGACCAAAAGGGACGTCGATGAGCGAACTCATCCTGACACCCTACTGAGCCTGTCAGTGACAATATCCGTACAGTCCGGTCCGTTCGTCTATGAGCATCGCATGGCGGGCCTAGGGGGTTGGTAAAAGTCAGACCCCCAAAAGCGGTACAAGTCGTGTCGGAGTGTAGCCCAGAACATCCTGAGATACTACTGGAATACCTACCAGTAAATCTCCTGCCTTGGTCAAGGACTTCGTGTAATGGCTCTCCTAGACACAGCGCGACCTCACCCCCAATACCGGGAGAGACGAACCCCTGCAGATCCGCTCACTGCCTCCATGTGGTTCGGGACTGTACCCAACTAAAACCTGTTTGCACGACTCCTTTGAGCCGTGGTAGGGTAGTAATCAAAGTACAGTGGGAACTCACACGAGACAAATGACGATCTCAGGTCGATGAACTAACCTGTACACATGTCACCAGGGAACTGTCATCTGACGTCAGGTATAATACCAACTAGCATGTTCCCGGCGAGTCATGTCCGGTGTACTCATAACCCAATGAGCACCCGTATACATCTTAGGTGAACCAACTGACACCAGTGGCTTGTGAGACCGGCCACCGTCCCTCGTCGGGGTCTCGACTGTATACACTAGTCTACTCTGGAGTATCGATGCCCTGTCTCGAATACTCCCACGACTAGGGACCTTTTAAGGATGTGCTTATAGACCCCAGCTCCCACGTATATGATCGCCATCTTACTGCTGGCCGTCAAGCAAGAATCCTAAGGGCTCTATCAACGCACAATAGTGATCTGTAAGGTCACCTAAAGCAGTACACGATGATAAAGATAAACCAGATAGCATTCTATCATCTTGAGTAAGACTGTCCTACCGGCATAGGTCCTCCCTCAATCATTGCAATCGCGTGCCTGTGATCCAATAATTGACTCTGAGAGCACTATCTCCAACAATCTCCCACTTGCACTCAAGGCTAATTTTTGCGATATCGCATACTCACAGCCCGTGTGATACCGAACACCCAACTCCTCTACTAATCAGTCTCACAAAGCACGTTTGCGAAACTATTGCGTTCGAGGAATAGCCTCAGTGAGTGGATCCGCCCTGATGTTTCTTTCTATGTCTCTCTTTATCTCAAGTTCGCGGAGAAAGCCATCTCCCGAAATGAGCAATACCTGTCTTAGAATATGTCTGGATATCTGATGGGACCTAGTTCATAAATGAACTCCAAATCCAAACTTCTTAGACTGTATCGTCAACTGAAACCAATCAGTATCCTGCGCCATGCCTCCCTCAGTATTCCCTTAGACCACCTGTCCAAAATACTGCCCCTTGGAAGCCTGGAATGATAACTGTCTCCTGAAGGAGGATGCTGTTATCATATCCCCAGAACATCAACTTATGTTCTAAAACTGCTTCCGAATGCTTCTCCAGGTTGGATCAATATCAACTTATTGCATCAAAAACAACATCTGGTGTGGTACTTGACATCTCATGATTGACTCAATTGCCTAAGCAAGTGATCTGCCAATCATGCGCATCCCTCTCCACTTTAGTCTTTAAGACGCCTTTAGAGAGGGTGACTCCATCACCTGCAGATACACTACCATGCCAGGAGTCGTCCATTCTAAAACACCTTTAGAATGCTGTCTAAGTACCCAGATTGGGAAACTACCCAAATCTAGATCAGAAACCATAGATCCAGTAACCAGAATATCTAATATAATATCCATATCCTATGTGGAGAAACTACTGTGTGACAACCAAAGTATAACCGATCGTAGTATAGGAATTTCACTTCCTACTTTGTGTATGTCATCCAAATACCAGGACATCACACCCTACTACCTTCTTAACAGATCCATCCCCTATTCTGATGAAGTCAAACCTATGACTGTCACACCAGAAATAGACGATCTATCTCTGCTATATCTGCTTTAGTCCATAAATAGACATAAGCCACTTGTCCACCATGCTTCCGTTGCTCCCACCGACTACGACAACCCTCTGGCAGAGTTATATACACGTACGCTTCTAAAGCTAGTTTAGAACGACGCTATACTCATCCTCCTGCCGGGTCTCACAGTCTGGAACAATAGCAATGGCAAGTCTGGGTAAACAAGAACCTCCCTGTCACCGTCTTTGAGCATACCGAAGTACCTCTCGAGTGCCTGAGGTTACCCACCTTATCTGCGGAGTGGCCAATGGAATGTCAAACCAGATTGAATCTTTAGGTTCTTATCAAATTTTCAGTAATCGTTTGCGGTTCTGGAATCACTTCCAGTTCTACCATACTCCCACTTCTTTTTTCTGAAAAAATCTATTTTTATTAAAACTGTGGCGAGTCAAGAACAATATCACTATTGATCTTCCAGATGGTAGAAAGTCAACCCTCGTCATAGCCCGGGTCAACCCACAAACAGTCATTACAGAAACGTGCCTTGAGTTATCCAGAGTCTGGTTTTAAGCATAAGCCAGACAACTCCCCGTACCTTAACATCGTTAAGATATGAACCGTTCTATATCCAATATAGAAACAGAGGCACTGATTTAATTGGAATCAGATTCATATCATGCAGCTGTTAACTAAATGGAAGGAGGCCGATCAGCGTTACTCACCTTAGGAATGCTTCCAACTATGAGTAACCTGAAAGAGAAGCAAGTTCTCTTAATCATTACTATTAACTGAATACTATACACAAGTATCTACATCTTCGATCACCTTGAAGAATCCCGATACTTGCAACATCTGGTTCTCTACTTTACTCTTATACCTATAACTTCTCAAAAATCAGACCTTGTATTTCTACGAAACACATGTCTAAGAACTAGAGAAGTCATAAGTAAACAGAATATAGTACGAGGACCAACTCCTCTGTCCTAATGGACACTGGACAACATACAATACTCTGTATGAGTCCCTTGAGTCTAATAACTCATTCGTTGTGTGTCGTAGGTTGAAAACTGTACTATGGTTATGAAGAATTACACCGTTGTTTAATGCTCCTTACCTAACCATCCACTGATATAGGTAAATGTCACCGACATAATTTCAGAAAGTTATATTTCACTCTATAAAAATAGACGTACAGATATATCAATTTGAAATTAGTGCATTACAACGGATATTCAAAACCAAACATTTGCCGACCGGCAAACAACCCAGGCGATTTCCTCAAATATCACCAATTACAACGAATCCCGATATAATGAGGACAATCACCTAATTCCCAATAACTTACTCCCACTCATCATCTGTAAAACCATACAGATGTGAGAATCATACCTGGTAAATACATACCCTGGAGCAAGTGTCTAATTGGGAAATCAGTTTTCTATTAACAATACACAGTGAAACTGAAACATTGAAATGTTTCGTAGGGGTATCCGAGTATTCCTAGTAATGCCTCTTCCATTATCCAGATTCACAACTGTAACAGTATATTTCTTTGCCATCTCTCCAAATCCCTTTATATGTCTTTAGTCATTACCTTCTGTACACCCCTTTAGGCTAAAATGGTTTTCTTCCTTCCCTACCGTTCGGCACCAGCCTATGGTTTGGAAGAAGACTATCCAATAAGCATAATGGGTATACTGTCCTACTCCTAGGAGCACTCGCAACCTGTGAGAATGTGAAGATAAAAGACAACTGAATAAAACCTATTTCTCCTGAACCAGAATCCATCCTCAAACTGGAACAAGTTCTTTCGAGTTCGTATATAACCATACGATGGAGTATCCAATAAACTGTGGATCTTCGTAGTGATACGGGATGTTCCGGAGAAATACAAAGGTGATGTAGGATTGGCGAAGAAATAGTTGGTTTGGTCATGAATAGCAGTCGCAATTTACTTTGCCCTCTCACTAATCCCTTTATTTGTCTTAACTTAATACCTTCTGTACACCATTGTTAGGCTAATTGGTTTTCTTCATTCCCCACTGTTCGGCACCTGCCTATGGTTTGGAAGAAGACTATCCAATTAGCGTAATAGGTGTACTATCCTAATCCAAGGAACACTCGCAACCTGAGAGAAGGTAAAAGGAAAAGACAACTGAATAGTCCTATTCGTTTTCTCCAGAACCAGAAACCATCCTCGAATCTGGAACAAGTTCCTTCGAGTTCGTATATAACCATACAATGGTTTTATCCAATGGAAGTGGATGTTCGTAGCAATACGGGGTGTTCTGGAGAAAAAGGGTAAAAGTAGGAGTGACAATGAGGTATGTAACTCTGACAATCCAAAAGCCAGTGTTTAAGAAGGTTCGGTCAACTTGGTCACTGAGTCATAGTCAAGGGTCGGGCCATGGTCGCTGCCAAAGAGAGAGAGAAAATAAACACTCAGCGTGCACTCTAACCTAGATCAGAATGGTTACCAATTTATCTAATCAGGAAACCTCCCACTGTAACCTCAAATTCTCCTCCAAACCTGAAAGAAGAATTAGTCGGGATCACCCGAGGAGTAAACCAACTCATCAGTGGGAATCGAGATCCAACTATCATCGCATGATAACGTGATGGAATTTACTCACGTTATCACACTCCAGAAGGTATGCGCATATCTGGCAAGTTTCAGTTTCTTTAGAAACTCCCGATGTGATTTTTACCCCATGCTCTTATGACCTTGACTTTGGCCAACAAATCATAAGTCACATGTCAAGTTCTATCCGTCATTATCCAGGTTGATTTGAACCCATCCGTACCTACCCTTGACTTTGGCCAACAAGGCAGTACGACTGTCCCAAACCAACGCATCTATCTATGCAACAGAAAAGTAACAAATAGCTACCATACACTATGCCTTGACTTTGGCCAACAAACATAGCATGAATACTACGTGCTACCCGTCTGAAATGACGGAGGGCTACGAATGGTTTTTGGCGAACAACCATTAACGTAATGAACTTGATATCGTTGAAGGAACCGGATAGCTTTTTATAAAAAATATAGTGACGAAAACCTTTGCTAAAGAGGTCACTCCCGGCGAAGGGATCTCGGCTCTTTCCCCGTAGAATGAGGTGCAGGATATTCCAACTGAATACCACGATGCAAAGTAAAAGGCAATCGGCTACAGTGAAGTTATTACCCTGACGCAAACTTCTATCCAAGTGGTCACTCCCGGTGAAAGGATCTCGGCCCTTGCCTTGTCGACTGAGGTGCTGGATATTTATAACCGAATACCACTATGCAAAACAAAAGAGAACGTCCTTGCAATAACAGCTTTTTGAAAATTGTTCCAACAACATCAGAATAGGTTTGTTTAGCTTGCATTGATCCGAATCAACGCAGTCCCATCAATTGATCACACCAATAAAGAACGAAAATACGATGTACGTATAGGCCACTCGCATTCGCCATTGGGTCCCGTCATCACCCGTTAGGTTACTTAACTAACGATAGAGCGGGGACTGGACTAGCACGGATGCAAAACATATACGGCATCTACTAGTATATATATCAATATATAATAATCGCTCAAGGCATGATAAAATGCAACATCACAGAAAATGTAATAAGCATCACAGAACAATACAGATATCTGATATCCCCGGGTTTCATAGAGCCGTTACTGAAACCTGACGTTCCCCTGGTTGTGTGGATAGCCTGTGAAATGAAATCCTAGACCCCTACGGGCGCGGCAAGTTACCCGCCAAAACCTGAAACGAGGCAGCCCCCTTCAACAACGTGAATGGATCACCCAACACTTCATGGAATCCGGTAACTTAGGCACCCCTCCCTGGGTCAACCTGTACCCCCTACGAGTGTGGCGAATAGCCCGCCAATTCTAGAGTGAAGCCCTCTCCGTCTCAACGCCACGAGATGCAGGCCCGTTGCCCTCTAGAACCCGGCTACCCATGCACCCCTCCGTGGGGGTAATCCTAGTACAGAAAGTAAAATATATACAATGGGTACATCGACCTCAGCCCGGTCGTGCCCCAAAAGAATAATATACAAACAGGCAGTAACGGCAGTCCACATGTCGGACGTGTAAGTCCACGTTGCCCACCCCGGTGCTTGCGGGGAGGCAGAAACGTTATGAAAAATCGGATTTTTACAACACTAGGCAACATGGACTATGCTAAAGGAGGGATCTTTGCTAAACAAAAACTAATTACCAAGCTAAAAGAGTTAGCTACTCAGAAAGGGGGTTATACCTAAGTCTTGAAGTCCTTCTCTTCTTGCTCCTTGGAGTGAAAGAACGGGTTCTCCTTGTCGCCTTCTCTTGCCGAAGAAAGATCCACCCGAGGGCCTCTACCTTTGGCTCCAATCTCAAACTAGAAGTAACTAAGGTTCTTGGTGTGCTAAACCTAGAACCTTAGAAAGAGTAGAGAGTAATTTAGAGGGATTTATCTCAAGCTCAATGGTTCTCAACTCATGAGAGGGGAGAGCTTTGAGAGAGAGGAAGAGGAGGAGAGAGAATGAGAATGATAGAATGAGAAGAATAAACCAACCTTCTCACATATATATGAATTATGATAAATAAATAATTAGCTAAAGATAATTGTGATGGTTAATCTTGAAATGACCATTATCATTTCACATTAATTACTTTTGCAAGGATCAAAGAGCATCTTTCATATGAAATGATGATGGTCAACTTGTCAACCTAGGTCAACAAGTCAAGCAAAGTCAAATGGTCAACAACCATATCCATAACACAATTATAATTAACTAATATTAATAAATCATATTTCACACATAAACATTAGGGTTAAGAAAATAACAATGGTCATCAACCCTAATGAAAGTCTTCTGCCTCTGCCTCAGTCAACTGTGCATACACACCCGTATCCGTGTTCCGAGGAACACGAATACAATGAGATAAAACCAATCCCAAAACATATACTAGGATCTGGCTTAAACCAAAGCCCGCTAGTATAAGCTGTCCGGACACCAAACGTGCACAAGTGCGCGGATGTGAACGAACCCTGTCGCAAAACCATGCGACCTCTACTCATTTTGCCTAAAAGCGAATAACCCTCTGTGTGGGACTCTAAATACTCGACACTACGCTGGCAGTGGGTTTAACCACAGACCGCAAGCGGCACTAGCTGTACGTAACGGTCCCTAGGTAGATGCCGATAAGAAGACTAACGAGGTAAACCCATCTGAACTCCTACTGAGCCTGAATGTGATAGTCTCCATACAGTCCGGTCTGTTCGTCTAAGAGTATCACATGGCGGGCCTAGGGGGCGGTAAACGTCAGTCCCCTAATAGCGGTACAAGTCGTGTCAGAGTGTAGCCCAGAACACCTGAGATAACACTGGAAACCTACCAGTCTATCTCGCTTGCCTTGGCCAGGGATTTTGTGTAATGGCTCTCCTAGACACAGCGCGATATCAACCCCCAATACCGGGAGAGACGAATCCTGTCTAACCGTCACTGCCTCCAAGTGCTTCGGGACTGCACCCAAAAAATACCTGTTTGCACGACTCCTTTGAGTCGTGGTAGGGTAGTAATCAAAGTACAGCGGGAACACACTCGAGGCGAAGTGACAGTGTCAAGTCAACGGACTAAGCTGTACTCATGTCACCTCGGAACTGATAACTGACGATAGGTATAATACCAACCAACAGTTCCCGACGAGTCCTGTCCAGTGTACTCGTAACCTAACGAGCACCCGCATACTATCTCAAGTACGACGTACTGACGGCTGTGGGACAGACCGTCTCCCAAGCTGGGATGAGAAGCGCATACGCTAGTCTACTCCGGAGTATCGATGCCCTGTCTCGATAGTCCTACGACTAGGGACCTGCATAAGGATGTGCTTGTAGATTACCCAGCCCCCACGAGTGTGACTGCCATCACAACGCTAGTAATCAAGCAAAGATCCTAAGGGCTCCATTAATGTGTAAAGGCGATATGCTAAAAGAAACACATGCACACATTAAAATAGAAACAAACTAAGTAGCATACTACTATTTTGAGCAAGATTGTCAATACAAGGTGAATATCCCAGGCTTCCATCAAGTAATATATAAACTAGTATGATACAGTAATGGTCTCTAAGGCATATACATTAACAATCTCCCACTTGCACTAAGGCCATGTACTGGCGTATCGAAGACCTATCATCTCGATCAGCCGCTCGAACTGAGTCTAGGGTAAGGCCTTCGTGAATGGATCAGCAGTGTTATCTTCCATAGCAACTCTCCGAACCTCGATCTCCTGGCGACCCACGATCTCCCTGATCAGGTGATACCGCCTCAAGATGTGTCTGGACTTCTGATGGGACCTGGGTTCCTTCGCTAAAGCTATAGCCCCATTGTTGTCGCAATACAGAGGTATTGGATCAACAATGGACGGAACCACCTGAAGTTCTGTCAAGAACTTCTTTATCCAGACGGCTTCTTTTGCGGCATCTGCAGCAGCGATATATTCCGCTTCCATCGTCGAGTCAGCAACGGTTTCCTGTTTGGAACTCTTCCAACACACCGCCCCTCCATAGAGGGTAAAGACATAACCCGACATGGACTTGGAATCATCCTTGTCACTCTGGAAGCTGGAGTCAGCAAAGGCCTCGATCTGGAGGTCTTTTCCGCTATACCCCAAGAACATCTCCTTAGTCCTTCTCAGGTACTTGAGAATGTTCTTTACCGCTATCTAGTGTTTCTCCCCAGGGTTTGACGGATACCGGCTTACCACACTCAGTGCATAAGCTACATTTGGTCTGGTACACAACATTGCATACATTATAGAGCCTACCGCAGAAGCGTAGGGTATAATGGACATGCGATCCCTTTCCAAATCAGTCTTGGGAGACATCTCTTTGGAGAGGGTGATCCCGTGACAAGCCGGTAGATTACCGCGCTTGGAATCTTCCATACTGAATCTTTTCAGTATGGTGTCGATGTACCTGGACTGTGAAAGTCCTAATATCCTCTTGGATCTGTCACGATAGATCCGGATCCCCAGAATGTAAGAGGCATCACCCAGGTCTTTCATGGAGAACCTGTGTGACAAGAACCCTTTGACAGATTGTAGCATAGGAATGTCATTTCCTATCAAGAGAATGTCATCCACGTATAAAACGAGGAATACAACAGTTCTTGCTACAAATCTACTATAGATGCATGGTTCATCTGGATTTTTGATAAAGCCAAATTCTTTGACCATCTCATCAAAACAGATGTTCCAACTCCGCGATGCCTGCTTTAGTCCATAGATGGACTTAAGCAACTTGCACACCTTTCCGCTGCTCCCACTCTGAATGAAACCCTCTGGTTGGTCCATATAGACACACTCCTCTAAATTTTCATTTAGAAAAGCGGTCTTTACGTCCATCTGCCAGATCTCATAATCGTGGAAGGCAGCAATGGCAAGAAGGATCCGAATGGATTTCATTATAGCCACTGGAGAAAAGGTTTCGTCATAGTCCAAGCCAGGTCTTTGACAGAAACCCTTTGCAAAAAGTCTAGCTTTATAGGCCTCAACCTGTCCATCTACACCAATCTTCCTTTTGAAGATCCACTTGCATCCTATGGGTTTTACCCTATCTGGAGCAATGTCCAACATCCATACTTTGTTGGTGTACATGGACTCCATTTCGGTCCGCATTGCATCCAGCCATTTTACCGAGTCAACGCTCTGAATGGCCTGCTGGAAGCTAGTCGGCTCATCACTATCAATGATGCAATCCTCTCTATCCCCATCTATGAGAAAACCGTAGTATCTCTCGGGAGGATGAGACTGCCTACTACTTCTGCGGAGCGGCGCAGGAATGTCCTGATCTTTCGAACCCTCTGGTTCTACTAAGTTTTCAGTAATAGCTCGTGGTTCTAGAATTTCTTCCAGTTCTATTGCGCTCCCATTTATCAGATTTTCCAAAAACTGAGTTTCCAAGAAGTGGGCATGACGAGATACAAAAACCTTTTGTTCCTCTTCGCAATAGAAGAAATATCCCTTGGAGTTCTTTGGATATCCCACAAACTTGCACTGTACTGAGCGTGCCTCGAGTTTGTCCGCATGATGCTTTTTGACAAAAGCTGGACATCCCCATGTCTTAATATGATTAAGATAGGGTCTCTTCCTACACCACATCTGATATGGTGTAGTAGGCACAGTCTTAGTTGGAACTCGGTTCAAAAGGTATGCAGCTGATTCTAGTGCATATCCCCAGAATGATCATGGTAACTCAGCGTTACTCATCATGGAACGTACCATATCCAATAGGGTTCGGTTCCGTCTCTCCGATACACCGTTATGTTGCGGAGTGTATGGAGGAGTAAGCTGAGAGAGAATTCCATTCTCTTTTAAGTAATCCAGGAACTCGGCACTCAAGTATTCACCACCTCGATCAGATCTCAGTGTCTTGATACTTTTGCCTGTTTGTTTTTCTACTTCATTCTTATATTTCTGGAATTTTCCAAAAGCTTCGGATTTATGTTTCATTAAGAAGACATATCCGTACCTTGAAAATTCATCCGTAAAAGTAATGAAGTAAGAATAACCGCTTCGTGCATGCGTAGACATTGGACCGCACACGTCGCTGTGTACGAGTCCCAAGAGCTCGCTCGCTCTCACTCCGTGTCCAGTGAACGGAGTCTTTGTCATCTTTCCTTTGAGACAGGATTGACAAGTTGCATATGATTGATATTTGAACGGATCCAAATATCCTTCTGTATGTAACTTCGTCAACCTTCTCTCATTGATGTGACCCAGTCTACAATGCCATAAGAAAGCCTGATTTGTTTCCAGAGACTTTCTTTTGTGTGTATTCTGGACATTGAAAATCTGTGGTTGGTTTAATACGTATATACCATTGCTTAATGTACCTGACCCAATCAGAACTTGATTAAGGTGAATGTTTACAACATTACTTACAAACGCAAATTCATAACCTTCTTTAGAAATTAAAGATACAGAAATGATATTACAAGTTGCATTGGGTACAAAAAAGCAATTACGTAAAACCAAAACATGTCCATCTGACATTCCCAGGTGATAGTCCCCCACGGCCTCAGCATCCATGCTAGCTCCGTTTGCAACTTTGAGGGTCATGTCACCTGCCTTCAAAAACCTACGCTTTCTCAATGCCTGCAAGAATTACAGATATGAGATCCTGATCCGGTATCCAATACCCAGGAAGTAGAGTTTATTGATAGACAGTTTTCAATAACATACACACATGAAGCTGAAGCCGCAACTTGCTTCAGATCCTGTGTTCTGGCCTTCCAAGCCCTGCAATCTTTCTTCCAGTGTCCACTCTTGTGACAGTAAAAGCATTCTTCTTTATCCACAAGCTTTCCTGCTACCTTTGTTGCCTTTGCCTTTCCCTTCGTATCCACTTTACTAACACCGCCCCTTGGTTTGGCGGGGGTTTTCTTCTTCTTTCCCTTGGCTTTCGCCTTGGACCTAGAAGAGGAAGATCCTCCTACAAACAAAGTGGATGTTTTCCTACCTTTCTGTAGGGTGCCCTCTGCACTCCTCAACATGTTGAGGAGTTCTGAAAGTTCAACTTCCTTTTCTTGCAAGTTGAGGTTCAGGATAAACTGGGCGTAAGTGGAAGGAAGGGACTGGAGAATCAAGTCCGTATAGAGCTCATTCTCCAACGTGGTCCCAAGGTCCGCGAGCTCCTCTATGTAGCCAATCATCTTAAGCACGTGTTCCGCTACCGATGATCCGACGGCCAATCTCGCCGAAAACAACTTCTTCGACACTTCGTATCTGGCAATACGAGATTGCTCTCCATACAGTTCTTTTGTATGGAGAAATATGGATTCGAGGTCCATATTCTCGTGCCTCCTCTCGAAATCCCTCTCATAATCGAGAAAACATCATGGTGGACGACTCATACATCATGAGAAAACTGCACTTTTCATTTTAAAAAGAGAGAAAGAAAGAAGTTTATATATATTCTTGCGGTTTTCTCCCAAATCCAGGAAATCTCATGAAAATCCGAAATCCAATCATCAATAGCACGTAAACAGTGAATATAGGCATAAAACTCCATAATACTGCATAACAGTGAATAATAATATGCATGAAGTAGCAAGTAATTACTGCAATGTCTAAACTGGCATATAAGGCAAGTACACTAATATCATGTCGAAACTATCAGCTAACAAGCTATGTCAATGAAATAGTATTCTCTAAAGTGTACGTGACATGGCAATTACCGATGATGATGTGTATGAGCCGGCAAGTAAGTGTACGTGGAACATACGCATCATCGATAATGGTGCTGGTGTCCTGACAGCATGATATCAATAATGGTATATGAAAACACAATATTAGCATGCGATGCGAAGCGAACAACAATAATGTGCGGGAGCTGAATGATAAACACAATGATAACTAATCTGCATTTATATAAATATGAGTCATACGGTGGTGCCATTTGAAATAACACGAATCGTGATGTTTTGAAAATAAGGGCTACGGTGTTTTTAAGAAAAGATACGTTCTTTGAAATATCCGTAGAATCCCTTGTCTCGTCTTTAAAATACACACGATTCGTTAGTTTTTGAAATAGGTATGAGTCGAATCTAATCTATCATTTACAAGTACACTACAGGGCCAAACTATACAGACTGATCAAAAGGTAAGGAAACCGCCTAACATCTGAGTCGATACATATATATATATATATATATATATATATATATAAAAACAGTCGGTGATCCTGCCTAAAAAGTATCCCATACGATACAATATCTATAATATGACATCCTCAAGTCAAAAGTACGGATCTATCATCAATATAGCTCGTACGGTGACATCCCAAATCTGGGTACGGGTCAATGTCACATCAATCACATTATTCATCTGGTATCCTCTTTATCAAACATCATGATCCGGGGTTCTGACCTACGTCTAGTACAATACTGATACCATCTATGTATGCATGCATGTGTATGAAACACTACGTCAAGGACCCGCTAAAACATCATGTCGTATCTCAAATACGAACCCTGTCATATCACCGATCTCACGGCCTCAAATCCAATCTCATCGACTCAACTTAAATCCCAAGTACTATCCTCATAATCCAGTATATGTACACATAGTCCCATACCCATGTGTATATATATACATATATATATCCCCATATACGCATAGGTAAAAGAAAGAATGTATGCAAGTATGTGTGTGCGTGTGTGGGTGCAACCACTACTCTAGGGTTTAGCAACTAACACTAAACCAATCCAAGAACACCAAGAATCCATGTTTATCATCAATAAACTCAAATCAACATATAATATATATATGTGTGTGTATACATATTCGTATACATCACAACGAACTGCGGGGGTGCTATACGCCATCGACCCGACTTCCCCCGTAAATATAATCTACTCACCTTGCTTCTTGTATGCCGATGCCGATGTCGCCATCTTCGTCTTCAACGTATCGACATCACGTGGGGTACCTACACATATAATCCAATCGCAATGCGTATTAAAATCACATCGGAAAACCAAAAACGGCACACGCTACGCTCGTAGGTAAAAACCTATAGCCTCGCATGCAAACACGACCAATAACCCTAGTCGTTGACGTTCAAACGCCACCCGACAGAAACGAATTATCAAATACCAACATCCATGTCAAAACAAGTCGTAAAACAATGCGCCAAAATAAGAAAATGATCCCAGATTCGACCCTAGGTCAAATCAGCCAATTTTGCACATGCCAAAGGTCAAATTTACTAGAGATAAGGCCCTGAAACAAAAACGAACCAATTCCAACCTGCTCTGGCCACAAATTGCGGCAAGAAAGAATTAATTTGCGGCCTGAAATGGGAGATAGGGGCTAGGGTTTCAGTGTGGGGTTCTAGGTTGCCTGCTGGTGTCTCTGTCCTTGCAAAATAATTTTCAGGTCACCCGAGTGTTAGCAGATTTCATAATACATTCACAGAATTCCTAATTCTTCCGATATCGGGTTTCTAAATCCGTATTTCGGATTTCTAGTCTCTGGTTTAGGTTTGAATTCTAACATTAGGGGGTTTGTGTGGCCTCTACCGAGCTAAATTTCACATCACAACTCTCAATTTCCATTAACCCTAACTAGAATTTTCAAAGTTCACCCAAACCACACAATATCGGTTCTAATCTAACATGGGGGTAAAAGCAAAGGGAATACTAAGCTAATGGTTCAGAAAATACCTGTCACGCCCCGTTTCCTAAAGTACGCTAAAGTGGGCACGTGACATAGCCAACCATGCTACCTGTGGATAGGAAAAATCCTTCCACAGTCACATTACGGCTGTGGAGATATCAAGAACAGGAAAGTAAACTAACTACCTAGTACATGTCCATAAGCCAGAGTAAAAGAATCAAGAGATAACAATATGCGGAAGCCAAAAGATATAATAAATGAAACACCTGGAGTGAAACTACGTACCGACAGGAACCTCACCGCTCATCTAACAGCGGCAAAACTCCTAATCAGTCTGCAGCAAGGTAGAAGAATCTGGGCCATGCAAAACCCAGACGTCAGCGCGTCAAGTCATCAAGTAATAACATAGTAAAAAGGCAATGCGAATATAAACATGAATAAAGCAAGGGTAACAATAATATAAATCAGAGCAGTACAGGGTAGTGTGCAGTGGGTAAACTGGATTGTTCTATCAGGTTCTCTGTTCTAAAGTCTTTGAAACCAAATTGATGAATCATCAATGTAACTCAATAGTATCCCGTACATACCCGGGACCACGGCCACAATATTCTCGGCTGCAGCCGAGACATGCCACTAGGCACAAAACAGGAATGTGTACACTCGATAGTATCCCGTACATACCCGGGACCACGGCCACAATATTCTCGGCTGAAACCGAGACATGCCGCTAGGCACAAAACAGGAATGTGTACACTCAATACAGGTAGTGAACTGTCGAGTTACAAGTCAGATTTCACCCTTGATTTCCCCATACCCCCAAGTTATATGTGTATGTCAAGTCAGGTATCCAGTAATCAAGAAACTAATGCCAACACAGGATCAGGTAAACAGGTTTGTCTGGATAGACAACAGGAACGGTCCATGAGGACTACATGTTATGTTTGTTGGCATTAGACACAAGATCAGGTAACAGGTAAAGCCATGGTACATCAGGTCAAGCCAGGTAATGTATAAAGGTGTCATGTCATGTCAAGAGTGTACGGTACCATGTCATGTCAAGTAGGAAGTGTAACATGTCATGTCAGGAAGCACAAGATGTCATGTGGGTGCTCATAATCAAACTAACATAAGCATGTGTATAAATAAACAAGTATGAGTACTATCAGAACAATAAACTGGAACATGTAATATGATATGCAAATAGATATAATTTCAAGGATATGGATGCACAGTTATCGATTAGGGTTACATTTATAGTTCCAATATTAATTAGGATGCAATTTATTAAACATGGAGTGTTAGTATCACGTTATTATGTGGTAATGTGATCTATGGATGCAATTATATGTATCTTAAATGCGATGGATGCAAACGGGTATCCGAAAAGTTATAAAACTATAAAATGGTAATGTGGGATGTACAACTAAGCAATATGTGATATAAATATTGATATAATATTATTAATATGGATAGAATATTCAAAGCGATTAATAACTATAAAAGTGGTATTGATTAACCATGCACAAGAAAGTTCCGTTCAGAAATTCAGCGTCACCCTAATTTGTAAAATAGCTTAAAAATAACAAACGTTCTCCAAAAGGGACGTGTCTTATACCAAAACAAAGATAATTCAATAAGATTTTCAGTTTTATAACTATAAGCATCTCAGGTTGTCCCTACAAAAAGTTATGAACATTCGAAGTTTAAAGTTTGCTGCTGGAATTTTCCTGGACAGCAGTTTGGAGACATTTCATTTGCATTTTATGTTATTTAAACAATTTATTTTGCAAGTAAATATTTTATAGAGTTATAGTATTATGAGTTAGCTTCGTAACGAACTAAAGAACGTATACTAATGATTTTTCTATGATTTATAATGAATTTTATAAGGTAAGCTGTACAGTAAATTTCAGATTTGTCGTATCCACTTTTTCAACGACGTTTCATGTGTAAACTATAATATTTTCAAATATATAATATTATAAAATGCAGATTATAAACTAATTAAAGATAATAATAAAAAACATTACGACGATATATATTTTAATTGATATGGATGCAGTATAATGTAATCTAGTATGTCACAAGATAAGTTTTCATGATCTAGATTTAATATGATATAACGGATGCAAACGGAACATCGAAACGTTATAAAATTAAACATGGGGTACTAGATTTAAACTATAGGTATGGTATTTATTTAAATAGGTATAAAATGAATTATATAGCATGTAGCAAGATTAACTTGCCTCGATGGGTCGCGAATCGGGAAAACGGAACGTTAACCGTCGGCGGGGAAAACTCGCGACGGGCGCACGGTTCACGGAATGAACCCAAATGACGAACAAAGGAACCACATGGGTCGGGGTACCTCGCTGGAACGTCGTGAAGGGTCACCGGCACGACGGAATTCCGGCAACAAAAGAACAGTTAAAAAAAAAGAGAAACGAGACATGAAGCAAGAAGAGAAAGAATGATAAAGAGAAGCACGAGAGAGAGAGAATATATAAGAGAGAGAGAAAGTGGAGAGAGAGAGAGAGAGAGAAAGGGGAGAGATAGAGAGAGAGAGAAGTGGGGCCCATGGGGTTAAAGGGGAGGTTGCGATTGTCTGAGAGAATAAATTGAGAAGGATATAAAAGATTGTAAAAATATTATATGGTTAACTAAATTATATATGATGATTAATATATATTAAAATCTGGGATTTTGGCGCAAAGTAAAACATTTCCAAATCGCGCCCGGATCGGGTCCAAAAATTTGAAATTGAAATCATAGAATTTTAGGCGGGATCCAAAATTTAAAATGAAGTGTTTTATGATCAAAAAGCATACCCCAAAACGGACACACGTACGTGCACGTAGCCGTCCAAACTCGCCCGTTTCACTGAACGGGACGAGAACACGATGCACGGACGCTACAACAGGGTTAGGGGTGTCAAGCAGGCCAAGATGAATATTTTTAATTTTATTTTAGATGCCAAAAATTGTTATATGCAGAAATTAATTTCCGGGTAGAATTTACAATAATTAACCATCAAGCAAGATAAATGAAATAAGTGTCACACTACATTCGAACGGTAACTGAAATTAGTAGCATTGGGCTCGGGTGTTACAATACCTCATTTGGAAACTCAAGAAATTTTTTGAGTTGCCCCAAGTGTCCAAAATGCAATCTTTCTTGGTCCATGGGGTAGCTAGTGAGCTTGTACATCTTTTTATTGAAATGTGTATTGGGTTTTAAGGTGTTTTTAATGGAGGTTTGGGGGTTGTAGTGGAGGAGGAAGAGAGGGGCAGCAGCAGCAGCAGCTAGAGAGGGAGGGGAGAGGAAATGGGTGAAGAATGAAGAGGTAATGGCCAAGTCAAAGTAACCCTCACCTTTCTCTCTCTCACTCATACCTAATATTCTATTCTTTTTCCCTTTTTCTTTTCTATACTATTTTCCTTCTCTCCTCAATAGTGAACCCAAAGCAAAGAATGAAAAATGATGATAAAGCCATGTAGGAAAATGTAACACAAGTGTGAAATGATATGGTGCATGTTTTGCACAAAACACGCTTAAAGCCCGATTAACGATTTTTAATCGTGATTAGCACTAAAATAGTGTATAATTAATCATAAAAACTTATAATTTGCATAATTCACATAAAACACCATCTTTTTAGTAATTTCCATAATTTTCCAATTTTCCCCCCATTTATCGGTATTTAATTATACCGAAATATTAAAATATTCATTAAAATTAATATTAAATTATAAAAATTCCCAAAAATAATATTTTATTTTTCTGAAATGTTACAGTTTTTCTATGGTTGCTCTCTACAACATTCTCATCTCCTCCAAGCTTCTCTTCTTCTACCTCAAGCCCTAATAGTCTCATGTGTTGAGAAACCTAGGGTTCTTGAGACAAAATATTCCATCATCACTCTCTACATCACCTAGGTTACTTAGATTAGCAAACCAAGTGACCTTGTTACCTCGGTTTAGTGGTAGGAGCCCAAAGTAGACACTCTTGGGTGGATCATCTTCGACACAAGGAGCCGACGATCAAGCTCAATCATGGAGGCCACTAGGAGCCCACTAAAGGAGAGGAGTGAAGACCCGAAGGACTAGAGCCTCTTGGTATAACTCTTTTCATAGTAGATAGCTTCTCCTTTTTTCTAGTTAGGTTTATGGTAGATCCGGTTTAAGATTATTCTAGCACCAACTTTCGATCGATTGAAAAAAAATTGTTCCGCATTTGGCCACGGAAGTTGGCCGGGGTGCTAGCGTAACCTTTCATGGTATCAGAGCCAGCCCATAAACCCTACACAAGCAAGTTTAAAAAATGTTAAAATAACGAAACCGAAACAACTCCAAAACATTGAAACCAAACTTCAAGTTTCTGTCGATTTTTTCAGAGGCTCCAAATTTTTTTTAAACAATTGCAGAGTGCTCTTTTCATTGTGGGATGAACACTGACCAAAAACGAGATGATTATACCAAATTTTGACCGGCCAAAACTTGATAAAAACCGGCCTCACCGGTTTTCTAGTGAGGAATTGGCTCGAGTTTTGGTCTGTGTTCTTTTCTCTTGAATTTTGGGTTTCAGGTGTTGTTTATTTTTGCCCAGGTTGGATATTCTGTTATCTTTGAGTTTGGGGAAATTCAGAGTATTTTGAAGTCATTATATTTGACACTGTTTAATTGTTTTCAGTACATTCACTTCTATCTGCGACCGTGAATGTCATTTGATCGGTATAACTCGTCTAATTGCTATATGTTTCTTTAGACGGGATTGCAAACATGACATTCACGTTGATGTTCTGTGTTTGTGCTGTGGTTGTGGTTGGATAGTCGTAGTAGATAGCTTGTGGTGCAATGTTAGATGTTCAGTTAAAGATTTATTTGTATATTCATATTGCGGGGCGAGCGTCCGTCATGTGGATTGCCGTCTTCGCCGGGTTGTATATTATTTGATTAGGGCACGACCGGGTTGAGGTCGATGTCACCATTATACATATTATTTTTCTTTTTCTGTACTAGGATTACCCCGCGGTGGAGTGCAGGAATAGTCGGGTTCTAGAAGGCAACAATCCCGCATCTCATGGCACTGAGACGGAGGGGGTTTCATTCTAGAATTGGCGGGCTATTCACCGCATACGTAGGGCGTATAGGATGACCCACGGAGGGGCGCTCAAGTTACCGGATTCCGTAGAGTGCTGGGTGGCCCATTCACTTTGTTGATTGGGGTTGTCTCACTTCTGGGATTGGAGGGTAACTTGCAGCGCTCGTAGGGGTCCAGGTTTTCATTGCACAATATTTACACGACCGGGAACGTCGGGTTTTATTTGCGGCTCAAATGAAAGCCGGAGCTCCAAGATTATCCACCATTCTGTATTGTTGGCTGAGATTCTGTGATGTTGATTATATCATACCAGGGACGAATGTAATATATGTTTTTATATATAGTAGTAGATGTTGTATATGTTTTGCACCCGCGATAGTCCAGCCCCCACTCTGTTGTTTGTTAAGGAACCTAACGGGTGATGATGAGGCCCAGTGGCGAATACGGATGGCATATACGTACATCATATTTTCATTCGTTTTTGGTGTGATAAGGTTAAATGATGGAACCGCATTAATTTTGATTAATGTAAGAAAAGAAACCTAAAAAGATGTTGGAAATTTTTTCGAAAAACTATAGTTTTATTCTTTCGCTTTGCATAGTGGTATTCGGTCAAGAATATCCTGCACCTCATTCCATCAGGCAAGATCCGAGATCCCTTCGAGAGGAGTGACCTCTTGAGCAAAAGCTTATACTATAGATTACTCGGTTTTCTTCAAAACCACTAGTTTTTAAAAGCGAAACCTAAACCACTCCTTTTCAAAGCTATCAGGTTCCTTCAACGATATCAAGTTCATTACGTTAACGGGGTTTTCACCAAAAACCCAGTCGTAGCCCTCCGTCAATTCGGATAAAAAAAACACATAGTATTCTTGCAGTGTTTGTTGGCCAAAGTCAAGGTATCGTGAATGGTAGTTGTATGTTGCTTATCCGTAGCATAGATAGATGCATTGGTTTTGGACTGTCATACCATCTTGTTGGCCAAAGTCAAGGGTGTGTGCGGGTGGGTCTAAATCAATCAAAACATTGACGGGTAGAACTTGACTTGCACATTATGATTTGTTGGCCAAGGTCAAGGTCATAAGCGCTTGAGGCAAAAACCATATCGGAAGTTTCAAACATATAGGAAACTTGCAGATTTAGCATACCTTCTGGAGTGTGGTGACTAGAGTGGATTCCATCTAATGCATCACATAATGATAGTTGGATCCCGATCCCACTGATGAGTAGGATTACTCTCAGGAGATTATCTCACTTAACAATCAATGTTATAAACCAGTAGGTGTCTAGAACGGTGTTAGCGGGGCTATGCCTCCAGGGAAAAGAGGTTATATAATTAAGGAACTTCACGAAAGCGTTGGAAAACCTCCCTCGAAGTACCAACACTAGCCTGGCTGAAAGGTTAAGCAAGTATTGTGACGTGTGATTAATCCTGACTAGTTCTTCTTTTAGGGTTTGAAGAAGAATTCGAGGAAACAGTGGGAGCCATCCTGATTAGACAAATTAATAATCAATCTAATCTTGCAAGAGCGCACGCTAAGTGTTTCTTTTCTCTCTCTCCAGGTTGCAACCATTCCACGCCCTAATCAAGATAATAAAATATATCGCTTGACCGATCCGAAATCTTATTCTGGGATGGAGAACGTCAGTTTGGCTCTAACTTATGACGGCGGTCATGAATATGAGCAGAGGAAAGAGGATAGTCTGAATTCCTTGATGAACCCAACGAAGAAGAAGCATACTATTGCGTCTTCTTCAGGTTTTTTTGTTATTGAGAACTGTTTTTCGGTCAGTCCTACCTCCTGGGTACTAGATACCGGATCAGGATCTCATATCTGTAATTTATTGCAGGGACTGAGAAAAAGTAGGATAGTTGGACCTGGTGATATGTCCCTCAGAGTAGGGAACGGAGCACAAGTTGATGTTGGTGTCGTCGGTGAATATCACCTAGCATTGCCAAGTGGCAATACTATGATTTTGAACAATTGCTACTATGTATCTTCCATGGTTTGCAACATCATATCAGTTTCTTTACTTGATAAAGATGGATATAACTTTGTTCTTGATAGAAATATCATGAACATTTACCTTGAAAAGGTATTGGTTGCAGAAGGTACACTGTGTAATGGTATCTATGTTCTAAATCAAAACACAGTTTTCAATGTACAAAACACACGCAAGAGGTGGAGTTCAGATACGGATGAATCCTACTTGTGGCATTGTAGACTTGGTCATATCGGAGAGAAAAGACTGAGTAAATTGCATAAGGATGGATATTTGAATACGTTCGAATTTTCAACTTATGAAACTTGTCAGTCCTGTCTCAAAAGAAAAATGACCAAATCTCCGTTCACAGGACACGGAGAAAGAAAAGGACAGCTCTTGGGACTCATACACGGTGATGTATGTGGTCTAATGTCTAATCATGCATGGGGTGGGTTCTCGTACTTCATCACATTCACTGATGATCTCTCTAGATTCGGATATATGTATCTTATGAACACAAATCTGAAGCTTTTGAGAAATTCAAAGAATTCAAGAACGAAGTAGAGAACCAGATTGGTAAAAGTATCAAGATCCTCCGATCTGATAGAGGAGGAGAGTACTTGAGTATGGAATTTTGGGACTTTCTAAAAGAGAATGGTATTCTCTCTCAGCTTACTCCTCCGTATACACCACAACACAACGGTGTATCGAAGCGAAGGAACCGTACCCGATTGGACATGGTTCGCTCCATGATGAGTAATGCCGAGTTGCCTCTTTCTTTCTGGGGGTTCTCTTGAATCAGATGCATTCATATTGAATAGAGCACCGTCCAAGTCAGTGCCTACCACCCCATATGAAATATGGAGTGGGAAGAGACCATGTCTTAATTACATTAAGATATGGGGGTGTCCTGCTTTTGTTAAAAAGCAGAATCCAGATAAACTTGAGGCAAGGTCTGTATTGTGCAAGTTTGTGGGTTACCCTAAGCATTCTAAAGGCAATCTGTTCTACCACACCGAGGAACAGAAGGTGTTTGTATCTCGCCACGATACCTTTTTGGAAAGGGAATTTCTTGCAAAAGAAATTAGTGGGAGTACGGTAGAGCTTGAAGAAGTTCAGGAACCACAGACTGTAACAGAGGATTTGGAAGAACCCCTAGATTCGGAAATACCAGATGAACCCCATCGGCTCCGCAGATCTAGTAGGATTTCTCATCCGCCCGAGGGATACTACGGTTTTCTCATTGACACGGATCGAGAGGATTGCATCTTGGAAGAAAATGATCCTACTAGTTTCAGGCAGGCCATTATCAGTAGGGACTCTGATAAGTGGCTGGATGCTATGAAATCCGAAATGGAGTCCATATATGCCAATAAAGTGTGGACCCTGAAAGTTGCTCCACCTAGGGTAAAACCCGTTGGATGCAAATGGATCTACAAGAAGAAGATTGGTGTAGATGGGCAGGTGGAAACCTATAAGGCTAAACTTGTTGCAAAAGGTTTTCGTCAAAGACCAGTATTTGACTATGACGAAACCTTTTCACCAGTGGCTTTGCTCAAATCCATTCAGATCCTACTTGCCATTGCTGCCTTCCATGACTATGAAATCAGGCAGATGGACGTAAAATTGGCTTTTCTAAACGGAAGTTTGGAAGAGTGCGTTTATATGGATCAGCTAGAAGGTTTTATAGACAGTGGGAGCAGCGGGAAGTTGTGCAAGTTGCTCAAATCCATTTATGGATTGAAGCAGGCATCGCGGAGACGGAACATCTGTTTTGATGAAACAGTCAAGGAATTTGACTTCATAAAGAACGAGGATGAGCCATGTATTTATAAGAAGATTTTAGGATGAACTGTTGTATTCCTAGTCTTGTACGTGGATGACATTATTTTGATAGAAAATGACATTCCTATGCTACAATCATTCAAGCTATTCTTGTCACAACGGTTCTCCATGAAGGACCTGGGTGATGCCTCATACATTCTGGGGATCAAGATCTGCAGAGATAGATCCAAGAGATTATTAGGACTTTCGCGGTCCAAGTACATAGAGACCGTACTAAAGAGATTTAGTATGGAAGATTCCAAGCGCTGTAACATACCCGCATTGCACAGAATCACCCTCTTCAAGGAGATGTCTCCCAAGACTGATGAGGAGAGGATTCGTATAAGCACTATACCCTATGCTTCGGCGGTAGGATCTATAATGTATGTGATGATATGTATAAGACCAGATGTAGCCTACGTGCTAAGCGTGGTGAGCCGGTATCAGTCGAACCCAGGTAAGAACCACTGGACAGCAGTGAAGAACATTCTCAAGTACCTGAGAAGGACTAAGGAGATGTTCTTAGTTTTTGGTAATGGAGACCTGAAGGTCGAGTCCTTTACCGATTCAAGCTTCCAGAGTGATAAGGATGACAGCAAGTCTGTCTCGGGTTTTGTGTTTACCCTCAACGGAGGGGCGGTGTGTTGGAAAAGCTCCAAACAGGATACCGTCGTAAACTCGACGATGGAGGCTGAATACATTGCTGCAAGCGATGCCGCAAAAGAAGCGGTCTGGATGAAGAAGTTCATTACTGAACTTCAGGTAGTTCCGTCCATTGTTGACCCAATACCTCTGTATTGCGACAACAATGGGGCTATAGCCTTAGCGAAGGAACTACAGTCCCATCAGAAGTCCTGACCATCTTAAGGCGGTATCACCTGATCAGGGAGATCATAGATCGCCAGGAGATCGAGGTCCGGAGAGTGGATACGAAAGAGAACACGGCGGATCCATTTACAAAGGCCTTCCCTTAAGCGCAGTTCGAGCGACTTTTTGAGATGTTGGGTATGTGATTGTTATAGATTTTGTATCTGCGTGTTAAATTAAAGAATACCGCAATCAAGATGGTATCGCTTGGTAGCTAGCCGGTTGAGTACGGGTCGGTCCACAGGAAAATCGTGTTCTTTTCTTTAAGTTCTAATGAGTTAAATCCAAAAGAAATGGTGGTTTTGATTTACGATCTAAGAATGAGATTAAATTGATTAAAAGTCTTGCTAGGGTTAGAATTAGGTTCGTTTGGAAAAGGGATTCTACCCACTTGTCACGACCCGAAAAGTACGGAACATGACCGGCACTTAAATTACGGACGTCTCGAGGCGTACGTAATCTAAGTAAGCCAAAACCCAGAAATCAAAACCAAAAAAGCAGTAGAGTGAAGGAAAAACCAACTTGAAGCAAGTAGTTTTAATAGCATAAGTCGAATTATGCATTTTTAAAAACATCAAGTATTTCCTGAAAATTTCGGCAGAGTCTCCTTTGTAAATACTGGCCCCCAAACGGGATACAACATGAATAGTATACGAAATGAATAAAAAGGCATCCCCAAGCGGGAGCTAGCTCTTCGTCAATCGACGGTCACAACCACGCAAGGAATATAATATACAACGCCAAGGGCGAGAATCAAAACTCAAAAGGAAACTCAAAACAGCAAGAAAATATAGAAATACAACGCGTGACTCTAAGGTCGAAAGAATAAACATCACTGGTCTCTATCTCTGAAATAAATACAAGTTTGGTTGATGGAGCTTCTAGATACAACAGAATAATAATATACAAAATATAATGATGGTCACGATACAAGTGAACCCACCTACTAGCAAATCACCCGGAAAAGGATGTAGTGCCAGCAAAGCCGTAATGAAACCTGTACGGCAAAACCTGCAAGAAACTGTGGCACAACGGGTGTGAGTTGCCAACTCGTGAATAAAAAACATCTACGAGCAGAAACCGCATGTATGACGCAATCCTAGGTCATACGATCAATATATATATATATATATATATATATATATATATATATATATATATATATATAATCCTCAAATATGACAAGTCTGGAGCATGAAAAGGTGGCAAGGGTAAATGTCTAACCCCAAGTGTAATCCCATGTGCTCGTGTCAGTGCCTCGAGTAGCAATATATCATATGGATGAGGTATGAATGCATGAAAACAGAATACATGTAAATGAAGAAACTGCTTTCATAACTTAGTGAGATTTCTGTATTTTTAAAATGAGGTATCATAAATGAAATCAGCATAAGCAGTGTCTAGCATCGACACAAAACATAAATCCCAATATCTCAGTATCTCAGTGACTCAATCTCACTATCTAGGGCGCCGTCAGTCCAGACCGGCCCCTAACATCAATCCCAAGACCACGACGGTATCCTCCGGATATCCGACGCATCGGATAAAATCACCGGTATGTAGTCTTCCCCTGCCAGGCTCAACGCCATCATCTGCGACCTTCTCGCCCCGGGGTACCCTACCGGGTCCACCATGTACCCGAGACGGTTCATCCAACTCCTCGAATCGGGTCTCGAAATCCATCAGCAAACTCATGGTGGACGACTCATACATCATGGGAAAACCGCACTTTTCATTTTAAAAAGAGAGAGAGAGAAGAAGTTAATATATGTTCTTGCGGTTTTCCCCCAAATCTAGGAAATCTCATGAAAATCCGAATCCAAATCATCAATAGCATGTAAACAGTGGATATAGGCATAATAATCCATGAATGCGGCATAACAGTGAATAACAATATGCATGAAGTAGCAAATAATAACTGTAATTTCTAAACTGGTATATAAGGCAAGTACACTAATATCATGTCGAAGTTATTAGCTAACAAGCTATGTCAATGTAATAGTATTTTCTAAAGTGTACGTGACATGGCAATTACCGATGATGATGTGTGTGAGCCGGCAAGTAAGTGTACGTGGAACATACGCATTATCGGTAATGGTGCTGGTGTCCTGACAGTATGATATCAATAACGGTATATGAATCACAAAATAAGTATGCGATGCTGAGCGAACTACAATAATGTGCGGGAGATGAATACTAGACACAACGATAACTAATCTGCATTTAATATAAATATAAATCATACAGTAGTGCCTTTTGAAATAATACGAATCGCGGTGTTTTGAAAATAAGGGCTACGGTATTTTTAAGAAAATATACGTTCTTTGAAATATCCGTAGAATCCCTTGACCTGTCTTTTAAAATACCCACGATTTGTTAGTTTTTGAAATAGGTAGGAATCGAATCTAGTCTAACAACTACACTAATTATAGGGCTGAGCTAACATGCTAACCGAAAGGTAAGGAAACCGCTTAACATCTGAGTCGATACGTATATATATATATATATATATATATATATATATATATATATATATATTAGTCGGTGATCCCGCCTCAATATTATCATATCCGATACAGTATCTATAATAAGACATCCCTAAGTCAAGAGTGCGGATCTATCATCAATATATAGCTCGTACGTAAATCCGTCGTACGACATCTCAAATCTGGGTACGGGTCAATATCACATTCATCATATTATTCATCTAGTATCCTCTTTCTCAAAGAACATAATCCGCGGTACTGACCTACGTCTAGTACAATACTGATACCACCTAAGTATGCATGCACGTGTGTGAAACACTACGTCAAAGGACCCGCTACAACGTCGTGTCGTACCTCAAATACGAACCCTGCCAAATCACCGATCTCACGGCCTCAAATCAAATCTCATCGACTCATCTCAATCCCAAGTACTATCCGTAAATCCAGTATATGGTCACATAGTCCCATACCCATGTGAACACATAAATATATAATCCCATATACGCACATATAAAAGAAAGGATGTATGCAAGTATGTGCGTGCGTATGTGTATAGGTGCAACCCCTACTCTAGGGTTTCGCAACTACACTAAACCAATCCAAGAACACTAAAAATCCATCTTTATCATCAATCAACTCAAACAACATACAATAAATATATGTGTGTATACGTATTCGTATACATGACCACGAACTGCGGGGGTGCTATACGCCATCCACCCGACTTCTCCCCGTAGGTATAAATCTACTCACCTGGTCCTCGCTCTCCAGTGCTGACGTCACCACGCGCTTGCTTGTCATGTCGAAGTCCACATGGGGGTACCTACATGTCATAACGTATTGTGTCACATAAAAACCAAATTCGAAATCGAAACGACATACGAAACCAAATCGGCACGCGTATCACGTATAGGTCAAAACCTATCGCCTATGCATGCAAGAATAGTCAAACCAACCCTCGATGTCGATGTACCAACATCAACCCATCGAGAAAAACCCAAACACACCAATCGTGATTTCAAAACTCACTAATTATAATATTAATTAGAATGCAACTCATCAAAACCCCAAAATAAATCAAATCGATTTATTTCCGAAAACCTAGAAAGCACTTAATTTTCGTTTTAATTCGAAACTTGATGTTTTAACAAAACTAATGGCCATAATATCCACTAAATATCATAATTATGTCATATAAACCATTTCCACAATTTTATCTCACCAATATATATATATATATATATATATATATATATATATATATATATTTAAAACCTAGTTTGCAATTTATATAGTTATTACACAATTAAATTAACAACAAACGCAAAAATGCAAACTAGCAACTAGATTTGAATTAGCATGCCCACTTCATGTTAACTATATCACACAACCACAATCTCATTACACAAAACCCTAACTTGCATTCAAATCCCTTTCTTGAAAGTTAAATCTTTAATATCAAAACCATAATTAACTCCTAATTAGCTAGATTGGAAGTAATTCAACAACAATTTAACAAAAGGTCAAGAATTATACCTCACAATCCATGACCAAACACACAACCTAGCCTCCAAAATGCTCTCTTTTCTCCAAGGATTCAAGTAGGATTGATCAAAGAATAATGGGTAAGGCTTGGAATTGGAATTAGATTTGAATTTGTTTGGATTTTGAAGTGATTTTTGTGGATTTTTGATGCAAAAATAGAGTGGGATTTGGGAGAGAGGCTACTGCTGTTGGGGGGATGGGGCTCGGCCTGAAGAGGGGGGAGGGAGGAGAGAGAGAGTGTGGTGAGGTTATGAAGTCAAGATTGACCAAAGTCAATCAAGCCCATACCTTAATATATATATTCTTTCATTTCCTTTTCTTTTCATATTGATTTATTTCAAACTAAACTAGAAGTGTGAGATGTGTGGGTGTGGGGCTGCCATGGGCTCGTGCAATGATGGAAAGTGGGGGTGTGTGAGTGTGGGGTGAAGGAAAATGATAATTGATATACCCCAACATCCAATTACACTAATTCATTATTTAAGCCTTTTTCTTCGATATTTTCTAACACCGTTTAACAACTTCATTTCATTTCAAAAACCACATGTTGAAATTTTGATTAATGTGTTATGATGCACAAAATTTGTTTCAACTCATTCCAATTTGTAATTTTCCCTAATTAAATGTATTAGTGACGTCTTAAAATAATATTAAAATAATTAATTTCGGATTTTTTTTAGAAAATTAGAAATTTTTCCAGTGGCTCAATAAACACCAAATACTAGCAATTACATAGCTAGAATATGTATTTTTAATTTTATAATAAAGATATTTGTATTTTGACTTTTTAAAAGAAAACCCCCTTATTTTACCGATTTTTCCGAAATTTCACCGAAACGATTTTCAAAACGTTACAATCTTCCCCCCTTAAAAAAATTCGGTCCCCGAATTTAAATTAAAACTCCCCCCAAATACTAAAACATCTAAGCAAAACCATCAAATCGTCGGGGCTCCGAAATCATAAATACATAAAACAAATCATAGCGCAACGCATGCGCATGAAAAATGGGCATATAACTCAAAATCAAAACTCCGTCAAGCATCCCGCAATCATCGGAGTCATGGGGAAGACATCAATGTCAAGATCCAATACGAAAACCAACATGATATACATCATTAAAACATCTAGAAGCAATGCATGCCAAACCTTTTTCAAATCGCCGTGCGATGTTCGCAACACTGCACAGTGGCGGACGTCAATTGTAAGAAAATAACTACATATATATATATATATATATATATATATATATATATATATATCCTTTGTTTAATATGCACGTCCCGCAGTTTTGAAAGCAATTTCATAAGGGTTTCCTTTATAAAATGTTTTGTGTCATCTCGGACACGTAGGTAAATACTGAGACTATAGCTCATCTTTGGAAATCCCTTCAATAACTATCAATGCATGCAAAAATATACTCAGGTACTGTCCTGTGACTAGTCCTGCTCAGTACTAAACCAAATAGCAAACATCATAAAATATACTGCTCCAAAATAAATCAGTCCCAAATATATATATATATATATATATATGTATATATATATATATATATATGAATGCCACGTACGTCTGGTGTGCACATAAATCGAAATCCATGAATGTGTCGTACATATGCACAGAAACAACATCTAAGTGCAACGGGTGTGCACGAAAACACCTGTCAAAGGCAACGGGTGTACCTGACAGCAAAACCAGGTGCATCTGATATGCACGAAGAATCTCGATTTAGTGCATCTAGTCTGCACCTAAATCCCATCAAGCGTCTTAAGTATGCGCAAAATCCAAATCAAGTGCACAATGTGCATGAAAACGAATATTGAATATCACACTCGAAATCGACTGTATACGATACAATTCAATCAAAATCCAAATCAGGTATACCATGGTATAAAATCTCACCATCCTGTGCATCGGCGTGCACAAAAGCAAATCAAATACTAAAAGTGCATGAAAACTATGCCGAAAGCATAAGTCAAATCATATGCATGCCCTAGGCATGAAATCAAATATCATGAAACTCGGTCATCAAAACTCAATCATGAAATAAATCACCCACAAATACTGAAATCCAATATGACGGATACGTGATAGTCAATCACAAAATCACAAATCATAAATGTTGTCGTCGATATGTCCGTCCTTTAAAGTCGAGAAGGTGTCGGTGCATCCAATGCTAGCAGAGCAAGATATCTGCTTGCCTTGTGATCATGGCATGTCGCCTAGTGCCCTTAGGCTCTCGTCTCTCACTGCAGATTGCTAAGTACATAGCTCCTCGGCTCAACAGTCCAATATAGAAACGATAATGGAAGCAGTCCGCTTTGACACATCCTTTAAAGATCTCTGGCCAACTATCATGGTTACTCATAACATGTCTCGTCGACGATGCCGAACTCTGGCCTACTGGGTGTGCGTCATATGACTGCTCCTGGGTCCAGGTCTTCTCGTTCAGTATTTCCAGAAAGGTCCTGTCAAAGTCTCTCCCAAGTCTCGTTTCTGCCGAACTGCCCAGAAGTTATCATCCTTTTAGTATATCTATTTCTTGTTCCAGAACGGCTGCATACTCATCACGACTCCTCCTGGAATATATATCCATAGTCAATGCTCTTGCTTGCGTATCACATCTCTGATGTCGGCGGAGTGGAACGTCATTTCATCAAGATCTCGTACGAACCTCTTACTCCACTTTTCTCTAATGTCGACTGCTTCAGACTCGCCTCGTCGTGGCTGCATGGACTGTGCTCCAACGGCTATACTCGTATCTGGAGTCTCCCAAGTAATGCATCCCATCGCATATCATCCGAATGAAGTCGAACCATTCGACTGATTCGTCAAAACCTCATAATCCCCCAAGAGCTCAACATCTTGGGTACAGTTTAATAGTATCGAGTACATACCACAGCATCGGTGGACCAGCCGTAGAAGGGCAAACCGAAGCCTCACTAATGGCACCGCGGAACTGCCGCAAACCCTAAGGTTCAAAGGCTTTCACACGGTCATTATGTCGAGTTAGGGTTTCATTATTCTAGAGGGTCCATAGAATTGCCTGCATGTCTTTTCGAATACTTTAAACTTGGAATATGGGTTTCTGACATTCGATCGTCTCTGTCGACTCTCAACGTATCAGCGTGAAGTCGTCTCTAGCTGGAATCAATCTATCTGATGAGCTCGCATCGGGTAAGCGAACGAACCACATGTCCTAGTCTTTCATCCTCGGGTGACTAGCGACCTTCTATCAAATCTCTAAGTACAACTCGTACTGCAATCGATCCAAGCATCTGGGGTGATATCTCATCCTTCGCAGCAGCAACTGGCTCATTCGTCCGCACGCTGAACAGTGCCTAAATCATCACGAATAGTCGGTGCATCGACAGTCATCACATTCTGGCTGGCCTCTTGCAGTGGCCCTATCCTCTGGTGCTGATCTGCACGTCCGAGAAATCTCATAAAAGCAATCCATCAAACACTCGTAGCTCGAAAATGCAATAAAACGAAGCCTCCCTATCCAATCGTATGTCCCTAGAATCACGCTCTGGTCAGTCCTCGTTTCGTGACGAGCTCGTGCTGACCGCAACTCTAGTCGTAGCTCTCCACGCCCGTGTAACCGTAGTAAAAACCATAACTGGTACCGATGAGGCTAGATCATAGGAAGGAATATAATACTGTGCAAGGAAATGTACATCCTAAGGCTTCTTAAGCGGAGTAGCGTATCGTAAGTATGCCGCGGAACATACGTACGGTACGTCACTCTACTCAAGCTACCTACTCCATCAACCAAGGGTCATCCTACACTCCGAAGGTAAAACCTAACGCTTTGATACCAACTTTGTCACGACCCGAAAAGTACGGAACATGACCGGCACTTAAATTACGGACGTCTCAAGGCGTACGTAATCTAAATAAGGCAAAACCCAGAAATCAAAACCAAAGAAGCAGTAGAGTGAAGGAAAAACCAACTTGAAGGAAGTAGTTTTAATAGCATAAGCCGAATTATGCATTTTTAAAAACATCAAGTACTTCCTGAAAATTTCGGCAGAGTCTCCTTTGTAAATACTGGCCCCCAAACGGGATACAACATGAATAGTATACGAAATGAATAAAAAGGCATCCCCAAGCGGGAGCTAGCTCTTCGTCAATCGACGGTCACAACCACGCAAGCAATATAATATACAACGCCAAGGGCGAGGATCAAAACTCAAAAGGAAACTCAAAACAGCAAGAAAACATAGAAATACTACGCGCGACTCTAAGGTTGAAAGAATAAACATCACTGGTCTCTATCTCTGAAATAAATACATGTTTGGTTGATGGAGCTTCTAGATACAACAGAATAATAATATACAAAATATAATGATGGTCACGATACAAGTGAACCCACCTACTAGCAAATCACCCGGAAAAAGAAGTAGTGCCAGCAAAGCCGTAATGAAACCTGTACGGCAAAACCTGCAAGAAACTGTGGCACAACGGGGGTGAGTTGCCAACTCGTGAATAGAAAACATCTACGAGCAGAAACCGCATGTATGACGCAATCCTAGGTCATACGATCAATATATATATATATATATATATATATATATATATATATATATATAATCCTCAAATATATCATATTGATGAGGTATGAATGCATGAAAACAGAATACATGTAAATGAAGAAACTGCTTTCATAACTTAGTGAGATTTCTGTATTTTTAAAACGAGGTATCATAAAAGAAATCCGCATAAACAGTGTCTAGCATCGACACAAAACATAAATCCTAATATCTCAGTATCTCAGTGACTCAATCTCACTATCTAGGGCACCGTCAGTCCAGACCGGCCCCTAACATCAATCCCAAGACCACGACGGTATCCTCCGGATATCCGACGCGTCAGATAAAATCACCGGTAGGTAGTCTTCCCCTGCCAGGCTCAACGCCATCATTTGCGACCTTCTCGCCCCTGGGTACCATACTGGGTCCACCATGTACCCGAGACGGTTCATCCAACTCCTCGAATCGGGTCTCGAAATCCATCAGCAAACTCATGGTGGACGACTCATACATCATGGGAAAACCGCACTTTTCATTTAAAAGGGGAGAGAGAGAAGAAGTTTATATATGTTCTTGCGGTTTTCCCCCAAATCCAGGAAATCTCATGAAAATCCGAATCCAAATCATCAATAGCATGTAAACAGTGGATATAGGCATAATAATCCATGAATGCGGCATAACAGTGAATAACAATATGCATGAAGTAGCAAATAATAACTGCAATGTCTAAACTGGTATATAAGGCAAGTACACTAATATCATGTCGAAGTTATTAGCTAACAAGCTATGTCAATGTAATAGTATTTTCTAAAGTGTACGTGGCATGGCAATTACTGATGATGATGTGTGTGAGCCGGCACGTAAGTGTACGTGGAACATACGCATCATCGGTAATGGTGCTGGTCTCCTGACAGTATGATATCAATAACGGTATATGAATCACAAAATAAGTATGCGATGTGGAGCGAACAACAATAATGTGCGGGAGCAGAATACTAGACACAACGATAACTAATCTGCATTTAATATAAATATAAATCATACAGTAGTGCCTTTTGAAATAATACGAATCGCGGTGTTTTGAAAATAAGGGCTACGGTGTTTTTAAGAAAAGATACGTTCTTTGAAATATCCGTAGAATCCCTTGACCTGTCTTTTAAAATAACCACGATTCGTTAGTTTTTGAAATAGGTAGGAATCGAATCCAGTCTAACAACTACACTAAACTATAGGACTGAGCTAACAAGCTAACCGAAAGGTAATGAAACCGCCTAACATCTGAGTCGATACGTATTTATATACATATATATTAGTCGGTGATCCCGCCTCAATTGTGTCATATCTGATACGGTATCTATAATAAGACATCCCCAAGTCAAGAGTGCGGATCTATCATCAATATATAGCTCGTACGTAAATCCGTCGTACGACATCCCAAATCTGGGTACGGGTCAATATCACATTCATCATATTATTCATCTGGTATCCTCTTTCTCAAAGATCATAATCCACGGTACTGACCTACGTCTAGTACAATACTGATACCACCTAAGTATGCATGCACGTGTGTGAAACACTACGTCAAAGGATCCGCTACAACGTCGTGTCGTACCTCAAATACGAACCCTGCAAATCACCGATTTCACGGCCTCAAATCAAATCTCATCGACTCATCTCAATCCCAAGTACTATCCGCAAATCCAGTATATGGTCACATAGTCCCATACCCATGTGAACACATAAATATATAATCCCATATACGCACAAGTAAACGAAAGGATGTATGCAAGTATGTGCGTGCGTGTGTGTATAGGTGCAACCCCTACTCTAGGGTTTCGCAACTACACTAAACCAATCCAAGAACACTAAAAATCCATCTTTATCATCAATCAACTCAAACAACATATAATAAATATATGTGTGTATACGTATTCGTATACATCACCATGAACTGCGGGGGTGCTATACGCCATCCACCCGACTTCTCCCCGTAGATATAAATCTACTCACATGGTCCTCGCTCGCCAGTGCCGACGTCACCACGCGCTTGCTTGTCATGTCGAAGTCCACATGGGGATACCTACATGTCATAACGTATTGTGTCGCATAAAAACCAAATTCGAAATCGAAAAGGCATACGAAACCAAATCGGCACGCGTATCACGTATAGGTCAAAACCTATCGCCTACGCATGCAAGAATAGTCAAACCAACCCTCGACGTCGATGTACCAACATCAACCCATCGAGAAAAACCCAAACACACCAATTGTGATTTCAAAACTCACTAATTATAATATTAAGTAGAATGCAACTCATCAAAACCCCAAAATAAAATTCAAATCGGTTTATTTCCGAAAACCTAGAAAGCACTTAATTTTCGTTATAATTCGAAACTTGATGTTTTAACAAAACTAATGGCCATAATATCCACTAAATATCATAATTATGTCATATAAACCATTTCCACAATTTTATCTCACCAATATATATATATATATATATATTTAAAACCAAGTTTGCAATTTATATAGTTATTACAAAATTAAATTAACAACAAACACAAAAATGCAAACTAGCAACTAGATTTGAATTAGCATGCCCACTTCATGTTAACTATATCACACAACCACAATCTCAATACACAAAACCCTTACTTGCATTCAAATTCCTTTCTTGAAAGTTAAATCTTTAATATCAAAACCATAATTAACTCCTAATTAGCTAGATTGGAAGTAATTCAACAACAATTTAACAAAAGCTCAAGAATTATACCTCACAATCAATGATCAAACACACAACCTAGCCTCCAAAATGCTCTCTTTGCTCCAAGGATTCAAGTAGGATTGATCAAAGAATATTGGGTAAGGCTTGGAATTGGAATTAGATTTGAATTTGTATGGATTTTGAAGTGATTTTTGTGGATTTTTGATGCAAAAATGGAGTGGGATTTGGGAGAGGGGCTGTTGTTGTTGGGGGGATGGGGCTCGGCCTGAAGAGGTGGGAGGAGAGAGTGAGTGTGGTGAGGTTATGAAGTCAAGAATTGACCAAAGTCAGTCAAGCCCATACCTTAATATATATATTCTTTCATTTCCTTTTCTTTTCATATTGATTTGTTTCAAACTAAACTAGAAGTGTGAGATGTGTGGGTGTGGGGCTGCCATGGGCTCGGCCAATGATGGAAAGTGGGGGTGTGTGAGTGTGGGGTGAAGGAAAATGATAATTGATATACCCCAACATCCAATTACACTAATTTCACTATTTAAGATTTTTTCTTCGATATTTTCTAACGTCGTTTAACAAGTTCATTTCATTTCAAAAACCACATGTTAAAATTTTGATTAATGTGTTATGATGCAAAAAATTTGTTTCAACTCATTCCAATTTGTAATTTTCCCTAATTAAATGTATTAGTGACGGCTTAAAATAATATTAAAATAATTAATTTCGGGAAAAAATTTAGAAAATTAGAAATTTTACCAGTGGCTCAATAAACACCAATTACTAGCAATTATATAACTAGAATATGTATTTTTAATTTTATAATAAAGATATTTGTATTTTGACTTTTTTACAGAAAACCCCTTTATTTTACCGATTTTTCCGAAATTTCACCGAAACGATTTTCAAAACGTTACACCACTGCTTTCCTTGCCCTAGTTAAGAATATAGGTGTTAGGGTAATAGTCAACAAAGGGGATTAGCACGACTAGGAAGAAACTTAGTTTCTTCCTTTTGGTCCTTGTCCGTCCTTTCTTAACTCTTAGCCCTAACATCTATTTAAATCAACCATAACCGGTCTAACTTGGGAATCACCGCTATCTTGTTGGATAGGGTGCCGTAGTGAGCGGTGTGTGGATCATTTAAATAGAGTCCGTATTAATTAAAATTATCGGGGAAAGGAAAGGAGTGAGAGAGATTTCCTTCTCTTAAACCTTCCCGATCCTAACCCTAACAAGTGAGGAATTACTCACTCATTAGGGTATTAACAATAGAATTCATTTTTAAAAAAAATTATATATTAGAAAACTAAATTGCAAATATTAAAAGAACAGATAAAAAATGCTAGAATTAAATTCAGAAAAGGAATGCGAGATAAAAATAAAAATACCTTACTTTATTGAAACCTCTTCAACGATTACAATGAAATTAAAATTTAGATCTAGAAATAAAAATAGGCATGCCTAATTAGGCTTCTGGCTTTCCTATTTATAGATAGGAGAAACCCTAGGTTTTACATCTGATCCATACACGAAATTACAGAACTACCCTAAGAAAGTCGGGTCAAAGCACCGACACCCACCGACACGTGCACTGCACAGTCGCGGAACCGCGGCAGAATGCCATGTTTGGCCGCGGTTCCGCGGCCATATGGTGGGCTCTTGGGCTCAGTTTCTCAGGGCTGCTTCATGTTGCTTTTTTACTTCTGTTTTCTTCACTTGGTTCCTCAGAATCTTTTCTACTTTCTTCCAGATTTCCAACAGTGCAGAATTATGTGAATTTTTACCGTGAGCTTCGCTTTGAAGTCTTTTATCTTGTGCTACCCTTGTGCTTTGTACATTGAACTGTTTACTGATCTTCATTTGTTTCTTGAACTGTTAGGCGGCATCATACGGATTCATCTATTGTTGGTCGTAGTCTCACATTTGTAGCGTCTTTTCATGAATTTCACAGTAATGATCTGAGAACCTGTAACCTGCAACTATTTAGCAGAAATGGATCAAAAGCACCTATTTATTTGAAATATGATTAAGAATGGGCGATATAATAATGCAAAATTCTGATATGAACAAATACCCCCAAACTTATCTTTTGCTCGTGTCACGACCCGAAATTTCGGAACATGACCGGCAGTTAAGTTACGAAACGTCTCAAGGCGTCCGTAAAATAAGTAAGCCGAAGCCCAGAAATCCAAACCAAGAGAAGTAGTAGAGTGTAGGAAAAACCATATGTGAATCAACCTGTAGCAACATAATATACAACGCCTAAAGGCGAGGATCACAACAGAAATGAAACTCAACCAGCAAGAAACCCATGGAAATATAACACGCAACTCTAGGGTCAAAAGAATAAACATCACTGGTCTCTATCTCAAAAAAATACAAGTTTGGTTGATGGAACTTCTAGATACAACTGAAATATAATATACAATGTATAATGATGGGTAAGATACAATAAACCCACCTACTAGCAAGTCACCCGAAAGGTACAGTGCCCGCAAAGCCGTAATGAAATCCGTACGGCAACACCTGCAAGAAACTGGGGCACAACGGGGGTGAGTTACCAACTCGTGAGTAGAAAAAGATCTACGAACAGAAAATCGCATGTATGACGCAACCTAGGTCATACGATCATAATATATAATCCTCAAATATAACCAGCAACCTATAACAATGGATAGGGTAAATATCTAACCCAAGTATATCCCATGTGCTCGTGTCAGTGCATCAGGTGGCAATGTATCATATGGATGATGTATGAATGCATGAAACAGAATGCATGTACTGAAGAAAACTGCTTTTGTAACTTTGTGAGATTTCTGTATTTTTAAAATGAGGTATCATAATGAAATGAGCATAAAACAATGCCTAGCATCGGCACAAAACATAAATCTCAATATCTCGATATCTCTGTATCACAATCTCTGTACCTCAATATCTCAAATCTCAATGTCACAATCATAATATCCAGGGCGCCGTCAGTCCAGGTCGGCCCCTACCATCCATCTCATGACTACGACGGTATCCTCCGGATATCCGACGTGTCGGGTAATATCACCGGTCGGTCGTGCTCCCCTGCCACGCTCAACGCCATCTCCTGCGATCTTCTTGCCCCAGGGTACCGCACCGGGCCCACCATGTACCCGAAACGGTTCATCCGCCTCCTCGAATCGGGTCTCGAAATCCATCAGCAATACTCATGGTGGACGACTCATACATCATGGGAAAACCGCATTTTTATTTAAAAAGAGAAAGCAGTTTATATATATGTTTTGCGGTTTCCTCCAAATCCAGAAAAGCTCATGGAAACCGAATCCAAATCATCAATAGCATGTGAAATCATGAATATAAGCATGAGAATCCATGAATGCAGCATATAATGAATAACAGTATGCATGAAGTGACAAGTAATAACTACAATGTCAAGCTGGTATATATGGCAAGTACACTAATATCATGTCACTGCTAGCTATCAAGCTAAATCAAGCAATAAAATTCTCTAAGTGTACGTGACATGGCAATTACCGATGAAGATGTGTGTGCGACAGCAAATAAGTGTACGCGGTACATACACATCATCGGTAATGGTGCTGGTGTCCTAGCAGCAGGATATCAATAATAGAATATGAATCACAACAGTATGCGATGCAGAGCAACAATAATAATATGTGGGAGCTGAAATACTGAACACCATGATCGCTAAACTGCATCTAATGTCATAAAAGTCATATAGCTACACCACTACAAGGCTGAGCTAAAGCTAACAGCAGGTAAGGGAAAACCGCCTAACCTCTGAGTCGATATGCGTATAGGTATATATAGTCGGTGATCCGCCTCAATAATATCACATCCGATAACATATCTCTATAATCAGTTATTCTCAAATCAAGAGTGCGGATCAAACGTCAATTTATAGCTCGTACGTAAATCCGTCGTACGGCATCCCCAATCTGGGTACGGGTCAATATCACATTTGTTATATCATTCGCCTAGTATTCTCTTTATCAAGATCATCATCTAGGGTACTGACCTACGTCTAGTACAACGCTAACATCATCACTGTAATCAAGATCTAACTACTGATCGACAGTCTAGTAAAAACCGATACTATCATCATATATCATCATAAAGAGTGTACATCGCCTAAGGCGGCCTATCACAATATCCTGTCATATCATAACATATCACATCCTATCGTGCATCATAATCACATGTCGATCATCTAAAATATAAATAGGTCACAATTCCTATGACATCATTATTCCCAAAATCCCCTAAAACATCAAGACGTATCTCAATCCTGAATCCTGTCATATCACTGATATCATAATCCAGATCAAACTCATCGACTCGTATCAATCCCATGTATCATCCTCAAATTCGTATGTGAACACAAAATTCTAAACCCATGTGAACACATATCTATAGAGAATCCCATAACCATATATGAAATGAGAATGTATGCAAGTATGTATATGTGTGTATGTGTAAGTGTAGTGCACCCACTACCTAAGGTTTCGTAACCATGCACCAATCCAACACCAATATCCATCTTAAACCATCAACAATAAATCCCAACAACATATCATAAATTGTTGGTGTGTATATGCATCCGTATACATCACCACGGACTGCGGGGGTGCTATACGCCATCCACCCGACTTTTCCCCGTAGATATAAATCTACTCACCTAGTTATGTGTGCCGGTGCCGATGTCGCCATTTGCATCTCCAACGCCTCGACGCCACGTGGGGTACCTACAAGGATATCACACGCTAAAACTCATGAAAACCATGTCGGAAACCAAAATAGTGCACGCTACGCCCATAGGTAAAAACCTGTGACCTTGTGTGCAAACGCAGCCAATATCCACTGTCGTTGACGTCCGAACGCCACCCGACAGAAATGAATCATCGAATATCAAAATCCATACGAAAACGAGTCGTAAATCATACGCCAACTCAAGAAATTCAACCCAGATTTTACCCTAACAGGAAACAGTCAAAACTAGACATACCGGGGGTCAATTTTACATGAAATAGGGCTGTGCACGCAAAACGAGGCGATTTCACCCTGGTCTGGCCGCAAATTGCGGCCAGAAGGACTAAATTTGCGGTCTTAAAATGGAGGTTGGGGCTCGGTCTTTTGGTGTTGGTTTCTATCTGCCTGCACAGCCTACAACCAAGTCAATTTTACTCTAGGAGGTCCCGGGTTGATAGCAGTTTCCAGAAAGCCACAAAAGTCGACAAAAATGTTGAATTACGCCAAGTATAACCAATCTGGTATTCTAACTAGAAATCTGGGGTTTCTTGGTTAAACTGGCCTCACACACACCCAATAAGACTATACTAACATTCCAAACCATCTCTTGGCCAAATCTCACTCAAAATCCCTAAACTAGCACTAGATTATGGATATAACAGTAACCTTTCAGCTAAATACTAAAACTTGCAAGATAGGAATTGGTTGTGAGATTATACCTCAAGAAACTCCTAGATTGCAGGAGAAAAGAGGATGAAGGAAGGAGGAGTGGGTTGGTGCTGCTGGAGTGCCCCGGGACTGAAGTTGCTGTTACAACTGAGGCTGATGCTGGTTCTGCTTGTTGTTGTTGCTGCTACTCAAGCTGCTGCTATTGCTTGTTGTTTTCTATATTCTGTTGTTGATGAAGTAGCAGCTAATGAAGGGGTTGTTGTGTTTGGGGTGTGGTGGTGTGTGATGTTCATATCAGATTTTTGCATTTTCATACCGCCCAATTTTTGTCACATTGCATATCGGTAGATACTCTTGAGCCGTGTTTGCTAGTCAATTGCAGGATACAGGTTCTCGGTTCTAAAACGGTGAAATTCATGGAAAACACGACAAAATCCGGGTTCCTGCCAACCACAGATAAAAACACGGTCTCCGCTCTTCATCCGTATGTTGCCAGATACCAGTTTAGGAAGACAAAATGTCAAATCAATGTCATCTTCATGCACAAGGCTCAATGGTAGCACAAAATCCAAGAGATCTACGCGGAGCTCGAGGCAATCATGACAAAATCTTGACAAAAAGTCCACCTTTCCCTCAACAGAAATTCTGGAGAAATCGTGGAGCCAAATTGAGAAAACACATGTACCAGAGAGAAGAGTACATCAAAACAGGGTGCCACCAAAAGTGCCAAGTTCCAATTCATCAAGAAGGCCGCGGATCCGCGGCCGTTTAGGCGCCAAGCTTGCAGATTTTTGGGGGGTGTTTTGGTCTTTTCGTATGTATTCTGAAGGTTGCCCTATATTTCCATTCTCCAGCCTATAAATAGCCCAGAAGTTTGAGAAGGAAAGGGTCCATTCTTGTATTTCTTTTTGCTAGGTTTTAGTTTACATGTTCTTCTTCCTCTTCTCACCTCTTCTCCATTAAACTTGTAAGTGAGCTTTTGAGTGAAGAGTGATGAATAAAGAAGACCATTTTATTATCATGCTTGTCTCCTTATCTTTATGCTTGTTGTAATTTTAATTCGTTAAGTAGTTGTTGTTATTTCCTTGTTGTTTATTTCTTCTCTCTTTTTCTTTATCATTCATACGACAATGATACTTACGCTCGATCCTCGCCAAGGTGAGGTCGCAAATAGTTAGTCGTATTCTCCTAATCTCCTTCTTTCTATCTTCCTCCTTTGTTTTGTTTTGTTTTTCCTTATCATGAAGTGTGAGTAGTTTTATACTTGTTAGGGTAGGATAAGGGAAGTTTGAGAGAAGGAAATCTCTCTCACTCTTTCTTTGCCCAACAACTTAAATCGACTCCCGTTAATTGAACCACAATCCGCTCCTTACGGCACCCTATCCTACATGATAGCGGTGATTCCGTAGTGAGACCGGTTGTGGTTGAATTAACCGGAGGTTATGGATAAGAGCCAAGAACGGACGGACAAGCACCAAAAGGAAGGACTATGCGTTGGAAAGCCTAGCTTATACTCGCAAGTTCCTTTCTAGTCGTGCTAATCCCCGTTGTTGCCGATTACCGTAACACCGATATTAAGAGGGGCAACGAAAGATGTGGAGACTCCTAACTCAAACTAACCTAATCCTAACCCTAACAAGCTCTCTTTAAATATCAACCCAACACTTAGTTAATCACAAACAAAATCTGAACAACCGGACTTAACTCGTTAAAACACATTGAAAAAGACTCCTATCTCCCTGCGGACGACCCGTACTCAACCGGCTAGCTACAAGCGAAACCGTCTTGATTGCGGTATTTAAACTAGAACTTGAACACGCACATATCCTATCAATCAAATGGCGCCGTTGCCGGGGAGACGGTAGTTTATTTCTTTGTGTAATTTCGGGTTAATTTGTAAGTATAAAAAAAAAACGAAAAAAATATATACATTGTAAAAAAACCATCTTGTTGTTTTTGATTAGCTTTTGTGCAAGTGTGCAGGAAAATACGAAGTTCAAGATCGACGCCAAAGACGTCGGATAATACGGAGTTCAAGTACAGTGCCAAAGACGTGGGAAGATAGACCCACATTTCACGGCTACACCGCGACGGACAAAACGAAGCATACAGTCTACTGTCAAGATCTGGAACAGTTACAGTGAGCAAATCAGAATTCCCCACATCCAGACAAGCAGAGGACACCCAGATTTTTCAGAGCCCCAATTCCTTAACTTAGCCGCGGATCCGCGGCCTAAGCAGGTGTTTGGCCGCGGAACCGCGGCCATTTAGTGCCTTCAGGGTGCAAAATTTTTCTGGTGAGTTTCTCTCTTCTCTCCACTCCTCTGGACTCCACTGAACTGTGTTTTCTGCAGCTTTCTTTGCGCAAATTCTTCTCCCCCTTCCAATAAACTGTTCTTGTGCAGGATTCTTTGCGCCGCAAAATAAAAATTGTTTGCAGTTGATTTGTTACTGCTTTGCATTTCTTTAATACGGACTTAAGGGGCTTGAAACCAATCCAGATTAGGTGGGGATTTCATCACCCTTCCCAGGACCCCAAAAATCACTAAAGCATATGCATTGTCCATTGTAAATTAAAAAATACTAGACTTCAGCCCTAAGGACTTCGCGCTCATTAGGAGAAGATAAACCGTGTTTAGAACCTCGCTTAACCGTATATTGTTTACGGGGTGTCTAGGAAAGTGTTAAAGGCGCAACCGCCGAAAGAGAAAGGGTTATTTAATTAAGGAACTTCGCGAAAGCGTTGGACAACCTCTCCTTATCTCTGCACTTACCTGGCCTCGTGATCAGTGTATTTTTAAGCCTGTTTCTCGACACTGTTTAACTTCGACAATCAAGTTCAGGAGCAGGTCTAGTAGACCTAGGTTATCCTAGATCTAGGTGTGATTGTGCATATCTTGTTTGTGATTGCTTAAGCCGTATTTCCGTACATATTTCTGTAAATCTCTTTCTAAAATCACAAAAAAAAAGAAAAAATCAAAAACTTTTATAAAAACTTGCCCTTTTGTCGCCAAATCCATTTTCACCCACCACCTATCGCCTTTCTCCATTGACGTTTTCTTACCCTCACCTTCTCCGCTTTGACTATACTAAACTCGTTTAGTGTATGTCCGCTTGGACTCGGGACACTAGCGCCCGTCTAGTCCGCGTTATGTTAGTCGCGACCGACTACGCGATCGACTCCGAAGTCGATACTCCGGCTACTCCTCTTTCACCCCTTCCTTTGCCGGCCAACTCCGACGTTGACCGGAATTCTGTTCATGCATCTTCACCTTCACCTTCACCTTCACCAACCTATTCTTCCGCGATGTCGGGATTTAATCCGAACATCTCTTTGACCACCGCTGGATTGGCTCCACCTCCTACGGAGACCAATCTCCCACCACCTCCGCCTGTTGTAGCGCCGCAGCGAATCGCGCTCCAGGATCGTTTCTACCCCACCCGTTCTGCACTTCCCACCTGCCTTTCTCTTCCTCCGGCCAATGGGGACAACTTTGAAATTAAGCCCCATTTCATCAACATGCTTCCATGTTTTCATGGGCTCGAATCTGAAGATGCCTATATCTTCATCAATAAATTTCAAAATGTCTGTGCCATGATGAAAACAACCCAGCTGTTGGACGATGCTATACGTCTACGGGTCATTCCGTTCACTTTATGCGATCTCGCTGAAAAATGGCTGTATAGCACCGCTTCCCACTCAATCACCAGCTGGGACGAGTTTGTTAAAGCGTTTCTGAAAAAATTCTATCCAAATCATAAGACCGCAAGAATTCGAAATGAAATCAACCAATTTTCCCAGCTTCCTTCTGAACCCTTCTGGAAGTGCTTTGACCGATACAAAGACCTTCTTGTTCAGTGTTCTCACCACGGTATAGAGAAATGGCAACTCTGCCAAACCTTATACGAGGGACTGAACCCAGCAACGAAGCAGTTGCTGGAAACCATCTGTCAGGGCCACTTCCTATCGAAATCTGACGAGGAAGCGTGGCAGTTCTTTGATGATCTTGCGGAGCAAACGCTACAGTGGGAGAGCACCAGACCGACTTCTTCTTCTTCAACCTCCACTTCTACCGGTCAGTCTAGGGTAGGAATCCACCAACTCGATGTCTCTATTGCGATGAAAGCTGAAATGGCTGCAATAACACGAAAGCTTGAAGCAATAGAGAGCAAATTTTCTGCTCCTGCTCCTGCCCCTGTTCTCCCCCTTCGTACCATCTGCGCTTGTTGTTCCGATCCTTCTCACTTGACCGAAGAGTGTCCTTACAATCCACCATCGCAAGGACAGGATCAGGTTAATGCATTCCAGCAAAGACCGAGGAATGATCCATACTCTTCCACCTACAATCCCGGTTGGAGGAACCACCCCAATTTCGCCTGGAATCAGAATCAGAATCAATTCCAAGGCAACAATTTCCAAAGGGCCCCTCCGCCGCAACAACAAGCGCAACAACAAACTCAGTATCAGCAGCCCTTCCAACCCCAACCTTTTCAAAATCAGACGAACAACTTTGCACCGAACAATTCTTTTCCACCAAACAACTTTGTTCCGTCGAACAACGATAAGGTTTCCTCGCTTGAGCGAAGTCTGGAGGCGTTTGTTAAACAATCGACTCAATCCACCGCCAACATCCAGTCTTCGATTCAATCTTTAGTGCAACACACTGCCGCACACGGGCAAAGCATCAAGACCATTGAGGCCCAGATTGCACAGCTGAACGCGGCCTTGAGCGAGCGAGAGAAGGGGAAGCTCCCGTCCCAGCCACTTCCAAATCCCGGTCACCCACATAATGCACATGTTGCTCTTGAACAACAAAACCATAATGTGAGTGCCGTGACTACACTGAGATCGGGAAGGATGCTGCAAAACAACATTGGCAAGCGAATCAACGATGACACCCCGGCCGCCGCTTCTTCTTCTTCTCCTTCTTCTTCTTTGTCTTCCGAGCCTATTCTCCGTTCTTCAACAGGCTCTCCTTCCTCTTCTTCTGCTCTGAACGGACCCACTTCTCACTCCACGAAAACACCTATTCTGGGATCCGTTCCAACTCCAAAATCTCCTCCTCCAGCATTAGACTCAACCAATTTTCAAAATGTTCCATTTCCAAACCGGTTGAGGTCTAATAAACAAAATCCTCAAATGAAGAAGATTCTGGAGTTATTCAAGCAGGTTAACATTAATATTCCTCTTTTAGATGCTGTCCAACAAGTCCCGTCCTACGCGAAAATCTTAAAGGACTTGTGCACGAAAAAGAGAAAGTCTCAGGTACCCAAGAAAGTTTTCTTGGCTAGTGCTGTGAGTGATGCCCTTACCCAATCTTTACCACAAAAACGGAAGGACCCTGGCTGTCCTACGATTTCAATTACCATTGGGGATAAGAACATCAACCGCGCACTATTAGATCTTGGTGCCAGTGTTAACCTACTTCCGTATTCAGTATACGAGCAATTAGGCGTCGGAGAGTTGAAACCCACACACTGCACTCTCCAAATGGCCGACCGATCGATCACCCATCCTAGGCGTGAGCTAGAGGATGTGTTGATAAGAGTTGGGGACTTCATATTCCCCGTTGACTTCATTGTATTAGATACACAGCCTGTAGCTAACCCCCGGAATCAAATTCCGGTGATACTCGGTCGCCCATTTCTCGCAACCTCAAATGCTGTGATCAATTGTCGCAATGGTTCGATGAACCTCTCTTTTGGAAACATGACGATTGAACTCAACATTTTTAGGTTAGGGAATCAGCCCGCCGAACCTAATGCTCATATACTGGACGTCTGCTCGATCCAGGAGATCACACCAGAAGAGTGTGAATTCGAGGAGTTTCTGTTTGATCACGATAATCTTGACGCCACTAGTGCGTTTCTCTTCGAACCTGCTGCTGTTTCTGCGCCCGATAACGAATACGAGTGTTTCACATTCTCGAACGATCTTAGCCGCGCACAACCCAAGTTTGAATCTTTCGACTTTCCAGATGAGTTACCTGAACCATCCGACTCGGTTGCCTACACTCGTTTTGAACCTTTGCTGGAGTCCTTTGAGTTCGAAACCTTTGCACCAGTCTTGCCTTCCATCACTTCACCTCCAACGCTCGAACTCAAGCCGTTGCCGTCTCACCTTAAATACGCTTACTTAGGTGAGAACGAGACCCTCCCTATCAACATCTCGGCTTCTCTAGCTCCCGAGCAAGAGAAAGCCCTTCTCGCGGTCTTGCACAGCAACCGGCAAGCTTTTGGCTGGTCCATGGCGGACATCAAGGGGATTAGTCCCCTCATCGTTGAGCATCACATTCATCTGATGGATGATGCCAAACCAGCCCGGGATCCACAAAGACGTCTTAATCCAGTCATGAAGGAGGCTGTGAAGAAGGAGATCGTCAAATGTCTAGATAGTGGTATCATTTACCCTATCTCTGATAGCCAGTGGGTTAGCCCCATTCACGTTGTCCCCAAGAAGTCGGGCATCACGGTCATAACCAACGAGGCGAACGAGTTAATCCCTACTCGCACCCAAACTGGGTGGCGAGTTTGCATTGATTACCGAAAACTCAACGCCGCAACGCGGAAAGACCACTTTCCGCTACCTTTCATTGACCAGATGCTCGAACGATTGGCCGGACACGAGTACTACTGCTTTCTTGATGGCTACTCCGGCTATAATCAGATTCCCATCGCCGAAAAAGACCAGGAGAAGACCACTTTCACTTGTCCTTTCGGCACGTTTGCATATCGACGCATGCCCTTTGGGTTATGCAATGCGCCCGCTACCTTCCAGCGGTGTATGATGGGTATCTTCTCTGACATGGTGGAAAAATTTCTGGAGATTTTCATGGATGACTTCTCCATCTTCGGCGACTCCTTTGACGAGTGTTTGCTGCATCTTGACGCTGTCCTTACCCGGTGTAAGGACAAGAATCTCACTTTGAACTGGGAGAAATGCCACTTCATGGTGCGCGAAGGTATTGTCTTAGGACATATCATCTTGCAAAATGGCATAGAGGTTGACAAAGCAAAGATTGAGGTCATTTCCAATCTGCCTCCTCCCCGATGCGTCAGAGATATCCGAGCCTTCCTTGGCCATGCCGGTTTCTATAGACGGTTTATCAAGGACTTTAGCAAGATTGCTAGGCCCTTGACTCTTTTGCTGGCCAAGGATACGCCTTTCGACTTCGACTCGAGCTGTGTGACTGCATTCGAGTCACTGAAACGCTCACTCACTTCTGCTCCCGTTCTTTCTTCCCCTGACTGGACGCACCCATTCGAGATTATGTGCGATGCATCCGACTTTGCCATCGGTGCTGTCCTTGGACAGCACATCGACAAGATGCCGCACGTAATCTATTACGTGAGCCGGACCCTGAACGACGCCCAACTCAACTATACAACAACTGAGAAAGAATTCTTAGCTGTTGTATTTGCTTTAGAAAAGTTTAGGCCCTACCTCATCGGCTCTCCAGTCATTGTCTACACGGACCATTCAGCTCTGCGCCATCTTTTTGCGAAGAAAGATGCCAAATCTCGGTTAATACGTTGGATCCTCTTGCTTCAAGAGTTTGACCTTGTCATTAAGGACAAACGAGGATGTGAAAACGTGGTTGCCGACCATCTCTCACGACTTCCTTCTTCGTCTTCGCTTCCAATTCCGATTAACGACGTTTTCCCGGATGAACAACTCTTGACAGTATCGTGCGAACCCTGGTTCGCAGATATTGTGAACTATTTGGCCACGGGATTACTACCGACCGAATGGTCGAGTCAGGACAGACTTCGCTTCTTATCCCAAGTAAAACACTTTTACTGGGACGAACCCTACTTGTTCAAGTACTGTCCCGACCAGATTATTCGTCGGTGTGTCCCTGACGAAGAATTCAAGAGTGTGCTGTCATTTTGCCACGATCAAGCGTGTGGCGGGCATTTTGGGCCCAGAAAGACAGCTGAGAAGATCTTGCAATGTGGTTTCTACTGGCCACAACTCTTCAAAGACGCTAATGACTATTGCAAGACTTGCTCCCGGTGCCAACACTTGGGCCGGATATCCCGGAGGAACGAGATGCCGCTCCAACCGATCTTGGTTGTGGAGATTTTCGATGTGTGGGGGATAGACTTCATGGGGCCGTTTCCCAGCTCTTGTGGGAACTTGTACATTCTTCTAGCTGTTGATTACGTCTCTAAATGGGTCGAGGCTGTGCCCAGCCGAACTAACGACAACAAGGTTGTCGTTAGGTTCCTTAAAGAAAACATTTTCTCACGGTTTGGGCACCCCCGAGCGATCATTAGCGACAATGGAAGTCATTTCTGCAATAGGATTTTCGAGGCCTTGATGCGGAAGTATTCCATCAATCATAAGCTTTCTACGCCCTACCACCCCCAAACCTGCGGGCAGGCCGAAGTTTCAAATCGGCAAATCAAGCAGATACTGGAGAAGACGGTTTCCAAGAACCGTAAGGATTAGTCTCTGAAACTCACGATGCCCTTTGGGCATTTAGAACCGCTTATAAGACCGACCTTGGCATGTCTCCCTATCGGCTTGTGTACGGAAAAGCCTGCCACCTACCTGTCGAAATCGAGCATCGCGCATTTTGGGCGATTAAGGAGCTGAATCTGTCTCTTGAGGACGCGGGCAGCCATCGGAAGCTGCAGTTGAACGAACTGAGCGAGCTTAGGGATGAGGCTTACGATAACGCGGTTGTTGTTAAGAACCGAACGAAGGTGTTTCACGATAAACACCTTTTGCGCAAAACCTTCGTACCTGGTCAGCAGGTACTGCTTTACGACACCCGACTTCACTTCCATCCTGGAAAGCTCAGATCTCGCTGGAAAGGACCGTATCTTGTGCGGAATGTGTATCCGCAGGGCGCTGTGGATTTGGAAAATCCAAAGGATGGTTCACTCTTCAAGGTAAATGGACACCGATGCAAACCGTACATTAGCGCCGAACCAACAGAGGAGCTCCTGTTCTTACAGGAGCCGGTTTACCCTGCCTAATCTTCCTCTGCCTACCTCCAAACTTCGGTTATCCAGCCAAGAACAGCGGACACTGTTCCAAATAAGTTTGGGGGTATGTACAAACCATCTTGTATATATTTGTGTATATTCTTTTTCTTTTCTTTAAAAACAAAAACAAATAAAAATTTGTGTATCACTACCGACAATTTTGAACCTTCCAACTGCTCTCTTCATGCTACGACAGTGAGGACACTGTCCAGTTTAAGTTTGGGGGTACGCTCGGTACGCGTTTCTTACCTTCGCATTCATATGTATATTTTGCATCTGCATATTAATATCCATAAAATCCATAAAAATTTGAAAATTTTCTAAAAAAATATAAAAACTTTTTTGTCAAGTTAGCTTGTGGAAGAACTCTGATTCAACATTCGACGGTTTTTGTTTGAAAAAATAGGAATAACTAAATCTTATGTTTGGATTTTGAAAACCTAAAAGATAACTCTCCTTTGAAGTTAACTATAGCTGATATACGTCTTTACATCACACTACACGTGTCGTAAGATTTTGGGAATTAGATGACAAGTCTTTCATGTTTAAACTTTTAAACAGATAAATGATTTTCTGAGGATCAAATAGGTTTGTTCTGAAATAAGTAATGTCAAGAATAGTTTATGAAGTAAAGCGAATATGAAGGAATGTTATTGATGCCATAATTGGAGCTAAGTCTGAAAAATAACCCATCTGAAACTTGATTGGAATGATTACACACCAAACCCACTAAACACGTCTTTTATCCAAAAAAATAATTGAACTGCCGGTTATATCTCCGTTCGTATTAAATCATCTGATTTTCACGCCATACTGTTTTTTGTTTTTGGACCTAGGTAACTTGAGTAATTAAGTCCGCTGGGGTGTTTCTACACCTAATGCCCTAAAATCAACTGGTTTGGGTGCATTGGCCCAAAGCTCGCTAAGAAGCCTAGAAAGTCCAGTTTTAAAACAAAGTCAAGCAAGTGTTCTCTCCGAGTTAAAATTCCTAACGGTTCTTTGTGTGAGAATAATCTTGATAAAAGACAGGCCTTTTATAAAAATTTTAGCGGAGATATGAAGGTTTTATTCTATGATAAAGACTATTGCACGTTCACAAAGGTGTGTATGAAATGAAAACAAGAAAAAGGTGGAGTGAAAAATACGACTTAGTTTCCTGTTATGGAAGATAGAAATTCTGAAGTTGAAACCTTACTGGAAAACGAAACTTGAAAAATGCTTAACTCTTTATAAAACTTATGTGATCCTTTTTAAATTGTTATCTGGGCTTTATTGTGCGACATGATGACTTTATTCGACCTTTCGGGAACTTAACGACACTATTTGCACTGCACGTAAAGACATATACAATCTGTAGTTAAATAAGAAGCGAGGTGTGAAAAATAAAGATTCGATGGTCTAGACTTAGGATTATAGAATTGTTATTTTCTAAAACAAAACTTTAGGGTTTGAAGCTTAGTTATTTTACAAAACCAACTTGACCGGATTTTGTGGGTAGTATCCGCTGAAAACCCTCAGGAGACAACACTCCTCCTACTAGGGACACCTAGAGGTTTAACGGCTTGTTGCACATGCTCAGTGCAATCGCGTTCCCTGCGAAAGTGAGGTTAGGAAATTTTTTGTGAATAAATGGGCTTTGCTCGGGACGAGCAAATGATAAGTTTGGGGGTATTTGTTCATATCAGATTTTTGCATTTTCATACCGCCCAATTTTTGTCACATTGCATATCGGTAGATACTCTTGAGCCGTGTTTGCTAGTCAATTGCAGGATACAGGTTTTCGGTTCTAAAATGGTGAAATTCATGGAAAACACGACAAAATCCGGGTTCCTGCCAACCACAGATAAAAACACGGTCTCCGCTCTTCATCCGTATGTTGCCAGATACCAGTTTAGGAAGACAAAATGTCAAATCAATGTCACCTTCATGCACAAGGCTCAATGGTAGCACAAAATCCAAGAGATCTACGCGGAGCTCGAGGCAATCATGACAAAATCTTGACAAAAAGTCCACCTTTCCCTCAACAGAAATTCTGGAGAAATCGTGGAGCCAAATTGAGAAAACACATGTACCAGAGAGAAGAGTACATCAAAACAGGGTGCCACCAAAAGTGCCAAGTTCCAATTCATCAAGAAGGCCGCGGATCCGCGGCAAAAGGTGGGTCCAGGCTGCGGATCCGCGGCCGTTTAGGCTCCAAGCTTGCAGATTTTTGGGGGGTGTTTTGGTCTTTTCGTATGTATTCTGAAGGTTGCCCTAGATTTCCATTCTCCAGCCTATAAATAGCCCAGAAGTTTGAGAAGGAAAGGGTCCATTCTTGTATTTCTTTTTGCTAGGTTTTAGTTTACATGTTCTTCTTCCTCTTCTCACCTCTTCTCCATTAAACTTGTAAGTGAGCTTTTGAGTGAAGAGTGATGAATAAAGAAGACCATTTTATTATCATGCTTGTCTCCTTATCTTTATGCTTGTTGTAATTTTAATTTGTTAAGTAGTTGTTGTTATTTCCTTGTTGTTTATTTCTTCTCTCTTTTTCTTTATCATTCATACGACAATGATACTTACGCTCGATCCTCGCCAAGGTGAGGTCGCAAATAGTTAGTCGTATTCTCCTAATCTCCTTCTTTCTATCTTCTTCCTTTGTTTTGTTTTGTTTTTCCTTATCATGAAGTGTGAGTAGTTTTATACTTGTTAGGGTAGGATAAGGGAAGTTTGAGAGAAGGAAATCTCTCTCACTCATTCCTTGCCCAACAACTTAAATCGACTCCCGTTAATTGAACCACAATCCGCTCCTTACGGCACCCTATCCTACATGATAGCGGTGATTCCGTAGTGAGACCGGTTGTGGTTGAATTAACCGGAGGTTATGGATAAGAGCCAAGAACGGACGGACAAGCACCAAAAGGAAGGACTATGTGTTGGAAAGCCTAGCTTATACTCGCAAGTTCCTTTCTAGTCGTGCTAATCCCCGTTGTTGCCGATTACCGTAACACCGATATTAAGAGGGGCAACGAAAGATGTGGAGACTCCTAACTCAAACTAACCTAATCCTAACCCTAACAAGCTCTCTTTAAATATCAACTCAACACTTAGTTAATCACAAACAAAATCTGAACAACCGGACTTAACTCGTTAAAACACATTGAAAAAGACTCCCATCTCCCTGCGGACGACCCGTACTCAACCGGCTAGCTACAAGCGAAACCGTCTTGATTGCGGTATTTAAACTAGAACTTGAACACGCACATATCCTATCAATCATGTGATGAGGATGGTGTGGGTTTGTTGTGAAATGGAGTTGCTGCCGTGGCTGATAAAATATAAGCTGAAAGGTGTTAAGCTGTTGCAGAATTGAGGCTGATGTTTTTTTTTTTGAATGGGGTTATGGCTGTTGTATCAGCAGGTAGGGGCTATGGTGGCATGTAGCTGTGTAGGGTTGGCTGATGCAAGATTGGGGGCTGAATTGTGCTGATGTAGCTGAAGTGTGCTGATGGGTTGATATGGGGGCTGATGTGTTGGTATTGGGCTGATGTATCAGCTGCTGTTGCAGCAATGATGATGTTGCTGATGCTGATGAAAAAGGGGGCTGAAGTTGATGTAAGCTTGGACTGATGGCAAGTTTCAGCAGCTGCTTCTGCTGCTGTTTTCCTGATACAATGGGCTCAAATGTGTTCAATTGATGCATAATTTTAGCTGCTGGTGTAGGGGCTATTGTATTGGAAGGTGTAGCAGCTGCTGATGCTGTCTTAATTGATGTATAATGGTATTTAGGGGGGGCTGATGCTATGATATTGGGGTTGATGTTCAGGATTGGGGTTGAGCTGCTGATGTAGTTGGGTTGAAATATGCTGATGGTGGCTAATGTGTTGGGGTGTTGTGTGCAAGGTGTAGGATTGATGGTGGTGTGGTGTTTGAGTGAGAGGGAGAGATGTAATAGGTATTTAAAAGTTGAGAAAAGAAATGGAGTGTGACACTTCCTAGCCACCACTCTCTCTCTCTCATGAATGTTGCATGACAACCATCTTATCCCCTCTCTCTCCCCTACCAAATGTCAACCTACCCTAATCCCCCTTAACGAGCTAAAACCCCTAATTAAGCTAATTAACATAACCAAAAGGTTTAAGCCACCATGGTCACCTAAGCATGGTCTAACCCTAGGCCACCATGAGTCCAAAACAAGAAACAAGTGTAGAAAATGTCATGTGCACATTTTTGCACAAAAAGCCAAAAATCCACTTAGCGATTTTTAGTCGCGATTAATGCCAAAATAACATATAATCCAACATCAAAACTGCAAAATGGCATATTTCCACAAAACAAGCTATTTTAGAATTTCTAAAATTTTCTCCAGAATTTTCACCATTTATCGGTATTTAATTATACCGACTATTAAAATATTCATTAAAATAAATATTAAATTCTGAAAATTCCCAAAAATAATATTTTATTTTTTTGAAATGTTACAGCTCGTCCCGAGCAAAACCATTTTTATTCTCAACAAAATCCTAACCTCACTTTCGCAGGGAATCGTGATTGCACTAAGCTCGTGCAACAAGCCGTTAAACCTCTAGGTGTCCCTAGTAAGAGGAGTGTTGTCTCCTGAGGGTTTTCAGCGGATACTACCCACAAAATCCAATCAATTTGGCTTGTTTAACTTTCATTCTTCAATTTGGTATTCTAGCAAGAAATTCTATTATCTTTAACTTAGAAATCATCAACCCATATTTTTCACACTTACTTATCATTTAACTTAAGATCGTATATGTTCTGCAAATTTATTAAGCTTTCAGCATCTTTTGAATTTTCCTTCTAGGGTTCCATCTCAACTTAAGAATTTTTATCATCTCTACTGAAGGTATAAGCCCTGTCTTTCATTCCTTTCTCTCATCCAAACCCCAATCATATACCCCTACGTGTGTGTATGTATCGCCCCTACACTTGGAAATTCAATTCAAGCAATCATACTCTTGTCCATCGTCCAAAATACTTTTAGTTGGTGAATTTTTAGATTAAATTGCTCACACATCCTTCATGCGACCTTTAATACTTCTTGAGGTACTAACGACCGATTACAAAATGTTCTTGCGCATTTAGGCGTAATTCCTCGTCTTGTAATACTCAAGGCTTAGCAGTGACTCCCAAACCAGTTGGTCTGAGGCACTAGGTGATGAAGCACCCTCGCTATATATTTTTCTATTTATGCAGCCTTAATTAATTACAAAACCAGTGTTCATTTTTTTATCTCTTTATTCACACTTGTATTTTTATTTTATTTTCTTTCATATTAAGGATTTTAGACAAGAGCATTTCAAGGTATCCTCTACTATTCCAAGTTTCAAGGTGTTTGTGCAAGTTGTAGGGTATATATTTTCAAAATTTAGACTTAAGGTTCAAAATTATTTTTCAAACTTACACTTCAAATAAAAATTCAATACTCTTCCCTTATTTTGACTTAGCCCAAGAACTGAACGCAAAATTTACCTATTTCTAAACAATTTACAAGGACATATACTCTCTATAGTTAAACTTTAAGAAAGGTTATTTTTAGGCTTTTTAATTTACTAAGTTTAGGATCTAGTTATTCCTTTCTATTCAACCGTCATGTTGAACTTAAGTCAATTATGGACAAAATTGAATTTTTCAATTTTTATAATTTTCTTAAAAAAAATTTCAATTTTTTATTTTATTTTAATTTATATATATATATATATTTTATTTTCATTTTTAATTTTTTTTAATAATTTTTTTTATAAAGATGCAATGCGGAATTAAATATGCAAAGAAAGAAAAAACAAATATGTACAAAAATAAAAATATGCAATGCAATGATAACTATTTACAAACCACCTCCACCCCCAAACTTATCAAAAGCAGTGTCCTCACTGCTCATGGCCACACCGTCGCCTCGAACGTGAACGGGAACGTTCCTCTCTCACCAGCAGGGTGGTCATGCCGTGCTCTATCTCTGTCACTTGATGATCCAGGTGTAAGTCTATGTTACCCATCCCGGTACTTTCGGGGAGGCGGAATAGGTAAAAATCGAATTTTTCTCACAAGGAAACATAGACTAACCATGAAGGATCTTTGCTAAACAAAAACTAACAAACAAAAAAGAAGCTTTAACTACTAGGTCAAGAGGTTATACCAAAAGATTGAACTCCTTCTCTTCTTATGTTGCTTCCTTTTCTTGTGTGCTCCTTTGAGTGGTGTAGACGGCTCCTCCTCTTCGTCTTCTCTTTGCCAAAGAAAGATCCACCCGAAGGCCTCTACCTTGAGCTCCTACCTCAACTATGAAGTAACTAGAGTGCTTGGCTTGCTAGACTAAGAACCCTAGAGTGGGTAGAGAGGTTTTTGGTGGTTTAGTCTCAAAAGCTTATGATTTTCAACACATGAAACACTTAAGCATTGAGAGAGGAAGAAGGAGAGCTAACTATGAGAGAGAAAGAGAATGATAGAATGAAAAATGAACCTTGCTCTCATATGATAAATGTATGATAATAAAAATAACAATTAAGTAAATTGTGATGGTGAATTGATTTGACCACTATGATTTCATATTTAATGCTAAGCATGCTTCAAGAAGCATCTTATGCTTAGCAAAAACAAAAGGAAAAATATCTAGGTCAATGAAAGTCAACAAGTCAAATGGTCAAACCATTTCTAACCATGATACAATTATACTTAATTAATAGTATTAATCATATTTCTCATTCTCATTAGGGTTTTGATCAAGTCAATGGTCAAAAACCCTAACGAGGTGTCTCCCTCTTCACCTCTGTCAACTGTACGTACGTACCCGCATTCGTGTTCCGAAGAAACACGAATACAATGAGACAAGACCAATCCCAAAAGAAATACTAGGATCTGGCTTAAACCAAAGCCCACTAGTATCAACTGCCCGAACACCAAACGTGCACAAGTGCGCGTATGTGAACGAACTCGTCGTAAAACCATACGACCTCTTCTCTGTTTTGCCCAAAGTTGAACAACCCTCTGTGTGGGACTCAAAAGACTCGACACTACGCTGGCAGTTGGTTTAACCACAGGCCACAAGTGGTACTAGATGTACGTAATGGTCCCCAGGTAGATGCCGATAAGAAGACTGATGAGGTGAACCCATCGGAACTCCTACTAAGCCTGAATGTGATAATCTCCGTACAGTCCGGTCTGTTCGTCTAAGAGTATCGCATATCAGGCCTAGGGGGGCGGTAAACGTCAGACCCCTAATAGCGGTACAAGTCGTGTCGGAGTGTAGCCCATAACACCCTGAGAAACTACTGGAAACACTGCCAGTAAATCTCGCTTGCCCTGGCCAGGGACTTTGTGTAATGGCTCTCCTAGACACAGCACGATATCAACCCCCAATACCGGGAGAGACGAATCTGTAAGTCGATGTAGTACACCCCAGTACTTATGGGGAGGCGGAATTTTCAAAAACGATCAAGTTTAAAGAACGAACATCGACTAACCGCTTGAATCGAAGCTAAACAAATAATAACCGAACACATAGCTATACTAAACTATAGTGTTAAGGGATTATACCTAATGAAAATGGTCCTTCGTCTTTGTGTCCTCCTTTGTTCTCCTCGACCTTCTCTAGGTAGTAGACGATCCACCCGAGAGCAAGACACCAAGCTACACCTCTAACTTGAAGTAACTAATCAACTTTGATTGCTAATCAAAGATGAAAGGATGATGTAGAGTGAAGGTAATGGATGTTTAAGTCTAACTAATCCTTTGATCTCAACACATGAGGATTAAGGATTAGTCTTCTTGAAGATGAGAGCTTGAGGAGAGAGAATGTGAATAATATTATGAGATGAGAAAATGAGTGTATCATAATATATCATGAAGCATTCTTATTTAAAAAAAATGAATAAAAGAAATGAATAAGCATGCTTCATAAATGAAAAGAGGTGATTCATTAAGCATGTGTCATTATCATTTATGGTGCAATAATGATAATGATGAATCACCTCATGACTCACTTTCTTATCCATAAGTAACCTCCTTAGTCACATCTTCTAGAAGCTTCTCGTACAATTACGAGAACGCCCCTCCGATCCGCAAAAATACGGAAAAACTTTAGACTGTAAAAATCCAATAACCGGATACCAGTAACTGGCTTAAACCAAAACCGACTGGTAAAAACTGTCCGAAAGTCGTACGCGCGTAAACGCACGTATGCGTCCGAACCCTTTGTCGCAAAACCATGCAACCTCTATATCGTTTCGCCTGGAGTAGGAAACTCTCTGTGTGGGACTCTAGAGACTCGACTACTACGCTGGCAGTGGGTTTAACCACAGACCGCAAGCGGCACTAGCTGTACGTAACGGTCCCCAGGTAGTTGTCGATAAGAAGGCCGATGAGAAAACCCATCCGAACTCCTACTGAGTCTGATGTGACAATCTCCATACAGTCCGGTCCGTTTGTCCAAGACTATCGCATATCGGGCCTAGGGGGCGGCAAGCATCAGTCCCCTAATAGCGGTATAAGTCGTGTCGGAGGGAAGCCCATTACACCCTGAGAAACTACTGGAACCTACCAGCAAATCTCGCTTGCCCTGGCCAGGGACTTTGCGTAATGGCTCTCTGACACAGCACGATATCTACTCCCAATACCGGGAGGGACGAATCCTGTCTAACCGCCACTGCCTCCAAGTGCTCGGGACTGCACCCAACTGCTACCTGTTTGCACGACTCCTTTGAGCCGTGGTAGGGTAGCAATCTAAGAACAGTGGGACACACTCGAGGCGAAGTAGCAGTGTCAAGTCTGCGGACTACACTGTACTCATGTCACCTGGGAACTGTTTACTGACGACTGGTATAAAACCAACCAACAGTTCCCTGTGAGTCCTGTCCGGTGTACCCGTAACCTAACGAGCACCTGTATACTATCTCCAGTACGACGTACTGACGGCTGTGGGACAGACCATCTCCCCAACTGGGATGAGAAGCGTACACACCAGTCTACTCCGGAGTATCGATGCTCTGTCTCGATAATCCAACGACCAGGGACCTGAAAAAGGATGTGCTTGTAGACTACCCAGCCCCCACTAGTGTGACTGCCATCACAACGCTGGTAGACAAGCAAGATCCTAAGAGCTCTATCAATACGTACACTCACATATTAAGATAGAAAAACCAAGTAGCATACTACCATGTTTAGCAAGACTGTTATATACATGTGAATATCCCAAGCTTCCATTAAGTAATATACAAACTAGTATGATACAGTAATGGCCTTCTAGGGCATAAACACTAACAATCTCCCACTTGCACTAGGGCCATGTACTGGCATATCGTAGACCAATGATCTCGAGTAGCCTCTCGAACTGAATCTGAGGAAGGGCCTTCGTGAATGGATCAGCAATGTTCTCTTCTAAAGCAACTCTCCGAACCTCGATCTCCTGACGATCAATGATCTCCCTGATCAGGTGATACCGCCTTAAGATGTGTCTGGACTTCTGATGGGACCTTGGTTCCTTCGCTAAAGCTATAGCTCCGTTGTTGTCGCAATACAGAGGTATTGGATCAACTATGGTAGGAACAACCTGAAGTTCAGTTAGGAACTTCTTCATCCAGACTGCTTCTTTTGCGGCATCGCAAGCAGCTATATACTCCGCTTCCATCGTCGAGTCGGCAACGGTGTCCTGCTTGGAGCTCTTCCAGCACACCGCCCCTCCATTGAGGGTAAAGACATAACCCGACATGGACTTGGAATCGTCCTTATCACTCTGGAAGCCGGAATCAGCAAAGGCCTCCAACCTGAGGTCTTTTGCGCCGTAAACCAAGAACATCTCCTTAGTCCTTCTCAGGTACTTGAGAATGTTCTTTACTGCTATCCAGTGCTTCTCCCCTGGGTCTGACTGATACCGGCTTACCACGCTTAGTGCGTAAGCTACATCTGGTCTGGTACACAACATCGCATACATTATAGAGCCTACCGCAGAAGCGTAGGGTATAATAGACATGCGTTCCCTTTCCAAATCAGTCTTGGGAGACATCTCTTTGGAGAGGGTGATTCCGTGACAAGCCGGCAGATTACCGCGCTTAGAATCTTCCATACTGAATCTTTTCAGTACAGTGTCGATATACCTGGACTGCGAAAGTCCCAACATCCTCTTGGATCTATCACGATAGATCCGGATCCCCAGAATGTAAGAGGCATCACCCAGGTCTTTCATGGAGAACCTGTGTGATAAGAATCCTTTGACAGATTGTAGCATAGGAATGTCGTTTCCTATCAATAGAATGTCATCCACGTACAAGACGAGGAATACGACACTTCTGGCCACAACTTTACTATATATGCACGGTTCATCTGGATTTTTGATAAAGTCATATTCTTTGACTGTCTCATCAAAACAGATGTTCCAACTCCGCGATGCCTGCTTTAGTCCATAAATGGACTTAAGCAGCTTGCATACTTTCCCGCTGCTCCCACTCTGATTGAAACCCTCTGGCTGATCCATATAGACGCTCTCTTCTAAATTTCCATTCAGAAAAGCCGTCTTTACGTCCATCTGCCAGATTTCATAATCATGGAAGGCAGCAATAGCAAGAAGGACCCGAATGGATTTGAGCATAGCCACTGGAGAAAAAGTTTCGTCATAGTCCAAACCAGGTTTTTGACGAAAACCCTTTGCAACAAGTCTAGCCTTATAGGTTTCCACCTGTCCATCTACACCAATCTTTTTCTTGAAGATCCATTTTCATCCTATGGGTTTTACCCCATCTGGAGCAAAGTCCAAAGTCCATACTTTGTTGGTGTACATGGACTCCATTTCGGTTCGCATTGCATCTAGCCATCGTACCGAGTCGCCGCTCTGGATGGCCTGCTGGAAGTCAGTAGGTTCATCATCATCTATGATGCAATCCTCTCTATCCCCGTCTATGAGAAAACCGTAGTATCTCTCAGGCGGATGAGACGGCCTACTACTCCTGCGGAGGGGTGCGGGGATGTCCTGTTCTTCTTGAACTTCCGGTTCTACCAAACTTTCAGTAGCAGTTTGTGGTTCTGGAATTTCTTCCAGTTCTATTTCGCTCCCACTTGATTCCTTTTCTAAAAACTGATGTTCTAGAAAATGGGCATTACGAGAAACAAATACCTTTTGTTCCTCTGCGTAATAGAATAGATATCCCCTGGAGTGCTTTGGATATCCCACAAACAAACACTTTACTGATCGTGCCTCGAGCTTGTCCACATGCTGCTTTTTAACAAAAGCTGGACATCCCCAAATCTTTATATACTGTAGATGGGGTTTCTTCCCACTCCACATCTGATATGGAGTGGTAGGCACAGTCTTGGTAGGTACCATGTTCAAAAGATATGTCGCTGATTCTAGCGCATGTCCCCAGAAAGATCGCGGTAACTCAGCATTACTCATCATGGATCGTACCATATCCAATAGGGTTCGATTCCGTCTCTCCGATACACCGTTATGCTGTGGAGTGTACGGAGGAGTAAGCTGAGAGAGAATTCCTTTCTCTTTTAGGTAACCTAGGAACTCGGCACTCAAGTATTCACCACCTCGATCAGATCTAAGTGTCTTTATACTTTTTCCGGTTTTGTTTTCTACTTCATTCTTATACTCTTGGAATTTCTCAAAAGCCTCGGATTTATGTTTCATCAGATAAATGAATCCGTATCTTGAGTAATCATCCGTGAAAGTAATGAAATAGGAAAAACCACCTCTCGCATGTGTAGACATTGGACCACATACATCGCTGTGTATGAGTCCTAAGAGCTCGCTCGCTCTTACTCCTTGTCCAGTGAATGGAGTCTTTGTAATCTTTCCTTTGAGACAAGATTGACAAGTGTCATAAGATTGATATTCGAACGAGTCCAAATATCCTTCTCTATGCAACTTAGTCAACCTTCTCTCATTGATGTGACCCAGTCTACAATGCCATAAGAAAGCTTTATTTAAATCTGGAGACTTTCTTTTTAGTGTGTTCTGGACATTGAAAATTTGGAGTTGGTTTAAAACATATATGCCGTTATTTAATGTACCGGACCCAATCAAACCATGATTAAGGTGGATGTTAACAACATCTCTTACAAACGTGAAATCATAACCTTTATTTGATAACAAGGAAACTGATATGATATTACACGTTAAGCTGGGTACAAAATAACAGTTATGTAAAACCAAAATGTGTCCACTCGTCAATCCTAGGTGATAATCCCCGACGGACGCAGCTCCCACGCTAGCTCCGTTAGCAACCCTGAGGATCATATCACCTTCCTTCAGCACTCTACGGTTTCTCAGTGCCTGCAATGAATTGCAAATATGAGATCCTGATCCGGTATCCAATACCCAGGAAGTAGAGTTGATCGACAGACAATTCTCAATTACAAACACACCTGAAGTCGAAGCCACAGCTTGCTTCGGTTCCTGGTTCTTGGCGTTCCACGCCTTGCAATCCTTCTTCCAGTGCCCTTTCCTGTGACAATGGAAGCACTCATCCTGGCCAACTATCGGTACTGCTTTCTTTTTCTTTCCCTTCCCTCCCACCTTACTAACACCTCCTCTAGGTCTGGGTGCGGCCTTCTTCTTCCTTCCTTTGGCCCTAGCCTTGGACCCGGAAGAAGATGAACCGCCAACAAACATAGCGGGTGTTTCCCTTGATGTCTTCAAGGTGCCCTCTGCACTCCTTAACATGTTCAGGAGTTCCGGAAGTTCAACTTCTTTTCTTTGAAGGTTGAAGTTCAGGATAAACTGGGCGTAGGTGTGAGGAAGGGACTGGAGAATAAGGTCTGTATAGAGCTCATTATCCAAAGTCGTCCCAAGGTCTGCGAGCTCTTCAATATAGCTGATCATCTGTAGGACATGTTCACCTACCGATGACCCGGCAGCCAACCTCGCTCGAAACAAGTTCTTAGAGGTCTCGTATCTTGCTATACGAGATTGCTCTCCATAAAGTTCCTTTGTATGGAGAAATATGCCATCTAGGGACATATTCTCGTGCCTTCTCTGATGTTCATTGTTCATCGAGGCAAGCACGATGCACTTGGCTCTCGCGCAATCTAAATCCCAGGTTTTGCGGATTTCCTTATCCGCATTGCTGGATTTGGGACCAGGGACAGCAGGTGCCGTAGCGGTGAGGACGTACCCCAGTTTGTCATAGGTCAAAGCCATTTTGACATTCCGCAGCCAATCTTTATAGTTTGGCCCTGTCAGTATATTTTTCTCTAAAAGTAACTTAAGTCCAGTCATTTTCAGGGTCGCTGCAATTAGGAGAGAGAGAAGAAAACTCTTTAGCATGATGCTCTTGCAAGTTTAGAGTGGTTTTTAGTTTATCTAAACTGAATGGCTCCCACTGTTTCTCGAATCCTTCCTCAAACCATAAAAGAAGAATTAGTCAAGACTATTCTCACCGTACAATACTTGCTTAACCGTTCAGCCAGGCTGGTGTCGGTACTTCGAGGGAGGTTTTCCAACGCTTTCGCGAAGTTCCTTAATTAAATAACCTCTTTTCTCTGGGGGCGTAACCCCGCTGACACTTTTCTGGACACCTACTAGGTTTATAGCATTGATCGTTAAGTGACGAATATCCTGATAAGTATCATATACTCACAGTAGGATCGGGATCCAAATATCATCGTATGATAATGTTGAAGGAATGCTGCCAACATTCATCAAACTCAAAATGGTATGCATCTCTTTGCAAATTTCAGTTTCTTTAGAAATTCCCGATATAAGTTTTTGCCCCATGCTCTTATGACCTTGGCGTTAGGTCAAAATGTCATAAGTCACATGTCAAGTTCTACCCATCATTATCTTGTCAATTTGAACCCATCCGTATATATCCTTGACGTTCGGCCAAAATGATAATACGACTGTCCCAAACTAACTCATCTATCTATGCAACAAATGAATATCCAGCAGCTACCAAACACTATGCCTTGGCGTTAGGTCAAAATACATAGCTTGAATACTACTGAATACCCAGATGAAATGACGGAGGGCTACGACTGGTTTTGGCGAAACCGTGAACGTAGTGAACTTGATATAACCGAAGGAACCTGATAGCTTTTAAAAGGAGTGGTTAAAGCTCCGCATTTAAAAATATCTGTTTTAAAAATAACCGAGTGGTTTCTTTTAAATTGTTCCAACGATTAAAACTTTGGTTTATTTTACTTTGCATTATAGATAATGCGTCCCATCATTAACCTATCATTGCAGAAAACAACGAAAATACAACGTCCTCTTATGCCATCCGCATTCGCCACGGGGTCCCGTCATCACCCGTTAGGTTACTTAACTAACGACAGAGCGGGGGCTGGGCTAGCGCGGGTGTAAAACATAAGTGGCGTCTAAATAGCTATCATAAATATAGATATTTTACATTCGTCTGACGCAATGATATTCATTCCAGAACACAGATAAACAATATTGGATTTGCAAGCAATCTGTATTTCTTTTGAGCCTGCAAGAAAAGACAGATTACACAGTTGTGATGAATAGCCGTTACCCCACCCTCGACCCCTACGGGTACGGCAAACTACCCACCCGGTAGTCTGTGTACCCCACCTTGGGTCAGTCCTAGGAGCAAAAACAGTAAAATGAAATAATACAACGGTGGCTACGACCGCAACCTGGAAGTGCCCCGCAAAAATAATATTACAACAAATTACATTTACAACAAATGAATTACACAATAACCCATTGCTAACCCCGGCTATACACCACAACAGTCCAATACAGTTTATATGCACAAACAGATATAACCATTTCAGAAATGTGCAACCCCCTGCCAACCGACATACTAGCAGTTGGGGGAGCTTTACGAACACATTAAACAATCACAGATATAATCCAATATGCAAATACTGTACAATTTCGATCGATTAAACAACATCAATATTGCTCCAAAATCTGCTCTGTTAAACAGTAACCTGAGCAAATATTAAATATTCCAGAAAACCCCAAATATCACAGGGGACCCACACATGAAAGATGAGTCCATGACTCGGCAACTCGGCCGCGGAAGCGCGGCGGATCGGTGGGATCCGCCGCCCTTCCGCGGCGCTTTAGCCGAGTCATGGGCTCGAATTTCTTGGGTGTTCTCCTGGACTCCTTTCTAGCTTTCTGAGCAACCCTGAACAATTTTAGGACATCATTTTAAATTCGACAGAAACTGATTAGATTTAGGGTTTTCCGGCTTCGTTTTTCCGTTCGAAATTCGTACAAATTTGCAATCAAGTTATTTATTGTTTAGCGAGGCTTTGATACCACTGTAAGTCGATGTAGTACACCCCAGTACTTATGGGGAGGCGGAATTTTCAAAAACGATCAAGTTTAAAGAACGAACATCGACTAACCGCTTGAATCGAAGCTAAACAAATAATAACCGAACACATAGCTATACTAAACTATAGTGTTAAGGGATTATACCTAATGAAAACGGTCCTTCGTCTTTGTGTTCTCCTTTGTTCTCCTCGACCTTCTCTAGGTAGTAGACGATCCACCCGAGAGCAAGACACCAAGCTACACCTCTAACTTGAGGTAACTAATCAACTTTGATTGCTAATCAAAGATGAAAGGATGATGTAGAGTGAAGGTAATGGATGTTTAAGTCTAACTAATCCTTTGATCTCAACACATGAGGATTAAGGATTAGTCTTCTTGAAGATGAGAGCTTGAGGAGAGAGAATGTGAATAATATTATGAGATGAGAAAATGAGTGTATCATAATATATCATGAAGCATTCTTATTTAAGAAAAATGAATAAAAGAAATGAATAAGCATGCTTCATAAATGAAAAGAGGTGATTCATTAAGCATGTGTCATTATCATTTATGGTGCAATAATGATAATGATGAATCACCTCATGACTCACTTTCTTATCCATAAGTAACCTCCTTAGTCACATCTTCTAGAAGCTTCTCGTACAATTACGAGAACGCCCCTCCGATCCGCAAAAATACGGAAAAACTTTAGACTGTAAAAATCCAATAACCGGATACCAGTAACTGGCTTAAACCAAAGCCGACTGGTAAAAACTGTCCGAAAGTCGTACGCGCGTAAACGCACGTATGCGTCCGAACCCTTTGTCGCAAAACCATGCAACCTCTATATCGTTTCGCCTGGAGTAGGAAATTCTCTATGTGGGACTCTAGAGACTCGACTACTACGCTGGCAGTGGGTTTAACCACAGACCGCAAGCGGCACTAGCTGTACGTAACGGTCCCCAGGTAGTTGTCGATAAGAAGGCCGATGAGAAAACCCATCCGAACTCCTACTGAGTCTGATGTGACAATCTCCATACAGTCCGGTCCGTTCGTCCAAGACTATCGCATATCGGGCCTAGGGGGCGGCAAGCGTCAGTCCCCTAATAGCGGTATAAGTCGTGTCGGAGGGAAGCCCATTACACCCTGAGAAACTACTGGAACCTACCAGCAAATCTCGCTTGCCCTGGCAAGGGACTTTGCGTAATGGCTCTCTGACACAGCACGATATCTACTCCCAATACCGGGAGGGACGAATCATGTCTAACCGCCACTGCCTCCAAGTGCTCGGGACTGCACCCAACTGCTACCTGTTTGCACGACTCCTTTGAGCCGTGGTAGGGTAGCAATCTAAGAACAGTGGGACACACTCGAGGCGAAGTAGCAGTGTCAAGTCTGCGGACTACGCTGTACTCATGTCACCTGGGAACTGTTTACTGACGACTGGTATAAAACCAACCAACAGTTCCCTGTGAGTCCTGTCCGGTGTACCCGTAACCTAACGAGCACCTGTATACTATCTCCAGTACGACGTACTGACGGCTGTGGGACAGACCATCTCCCCAACTGGGATGAGAAGCGTACACACCAGTCTACTCCGGAGTATCGATGCTCTGTCTCGATAATCCAACGACCAGGGACCTGAAAAAGGATGTGCTTGTAGACTACCCAGCCCCCACTAGTGTGACTGCCATCACAACGCTGGTAGACAAGCAAGATCCTAAGAGCTCTATCAATACGTACACTCACATATTAAGATAGAAAAACCAAGTAGCATACTACCATGTTTAGCAAGACTGTTATATACATGTGAATATCCCAAGCTTCCATTAAGTAATATACAAACTAGTATGATACAGTAATGGCCTTCTAGGGCATAAACACTAACAGAATCATGTCTAACCATCACTGCCTCCAAGTGCTTCGGGACTGCACCCAACTACTACCTGTTTGCATGACTCAATAGAGCCGTGGTAGGGTAGTAATCAAAGAACAGTGGGAACACACTCGAGGCGAAGTGACAGTGTCAAGTCAACGGACTAAGCTGTACTCATGTCACCTGGGAACTGATAACTGACGATAGGTATAATACCAACCAACAGTTCCCAGCGAGTCCTGTCCAGTGTACTCGTAACCTAACGAGCACCTGCATACTATCTCCAGTACGACGTACCGATGGTTGTGGGACAGACCATCTTCCCTCCTGGGATGAGAAGCGTATACACTAGTCTACTCTGGAGTATCGATGCCCTATCTCGATAAGCCTGCGACCAGGGAACAGTATAAGGATGTGCTTGTAGACTACCCAGCCCCCACTAGTGTGACTGCCATCACAATGCTGGTAGTCAAGCAAAGATCCTAAGGGCTCTATCAATATGTATTAGCGATATGTTAAAAAGAAACACATACACATATTAAGATAGATACAAACCAAGTATCATACTACCATATTGAGCAGGAATGTCAATCCGTGTATATATCCCAAGCTTCCAAAATGTAATATACAAACTAGTACTATACAATAATGGCCTCTATGGCATATCACACTAACAATCTCCCACTTGCACGAAGGCCATGTGCTGGCATATCGCAGACCTATCATCTCGAATAGCTTCTCGAACTGCGTCTGAGGAATGACTTTTGTGAATGGATCTGCAGTGTTATCCTCTGTAGCAACCCTCCGAACCTCGATCTCCCGGCGATCCCCAATCTCCCTGATCAGGTGATACCGCCTCAAGATGTGTCTGGACTTCTGATGGGACCTGGGTTCCTTCGCTAATGTATAGCCCCGTTGTTGTCATAATACAGAGGTATTGGATCAACAATGGACGGAACCACCTGAAGTTCTGTTAAGAACTTCCTCATCCAGACGGCATCTTTTGCTGCATCAGATGCTGCGATATACTCCGCTTCAATCGTCGAGTCAGCAACGGTTTCTTGTTTGGAACTCTTCCAACACACCGCCCCTCCATTGAGAGTAAAGACATAACCCCACATGGATTTGGAGTCATCCTTGTCACTCTAGAGACTGGAGTCAGCAAAGGCCTCGATCTGGAGGTCTTTTCCGCCGTAAACCAAAAACATATCCTTAGTCCTTCTCAGGTACTTCAGAATGTTCTTTACCGCTATCCAGTGCTTCTCCCCAGGGTTTGACTGATACCGGCTTACTACACTCAGTGCATAATCTACATCTGGTCTGGTACACAACATCGCATACATTATAGAACCTACCGCAGAAGCGTAGGGTATAATAGACATGCGATCCCTTTCCAAATCAGTCTTGGGAGACATCTCTTTGGAGAGGGTGATCCCGTGATAAGCCGGTAAATTACCGCGCTTGGAATCTTCCATACTGAATCTTTTCAATATGGTGTCGATGTACCTGGACTGTGAAAGTCCCAACATCCTTTTAGATCTATCACGATATATCCAGATCCCCAGAATATAAGAGGCATCACCCAGGTCTTTCATGGAGAACCTGTGTGACAGATTGTAGCATAGGAATGTCATTTCCTATCAAGAGAATGTCATCCACGTACAAGACGAGGAATACAACAGTTCGTGCTACAATCTTACTATAAATGCATGGTTCATCTGGATTTTTGATAAAGTCAAATTCTTTGACCGTCTCATCAAAGCAGATATTCCAACTCCGCGATGCCTGCTTTAGTCCATAAATGGACTTAAGCAACTTGCACACTTTTCCGTTGCTCCCACTCTGAATGAAACCCTCTGGCTGGTCCATATAGACACACACCTCTACATTTCCATTTAGAAAAGCGGTTTTTACGTCCATCTGCCAAATCTCATAATCATGGTGTAGGGATCCTAGGCACACTCAAGAGGTTCCACAAGGCATCAACCATGCCAAAATCAAATTTTTTCTATGTGCCGAGAAACCCTAATTAAGATCGTTTACTAGAGGTAAGGCGAAAGCAAGCAAGTAAACTACTTTACCTACTAAGTGAAAAGGATTACAACCTTTGTAGATCTGGTCCTTCACTTCTAAAGCTCCGTGTTGACGTCCCTTCGCTGTGATCATCGGGATCCCGAACCCTAGCGTTGGTTTCATCGGAGAAAAGAGCGGGCTAGGTCGTTGGCTTCGAGGCCGAAGATGATCTACGTCGGGTAGACTCAAACTCAAGCTATTCCTTCACTTGGTCAAGAACTTTGTGAAGAGAACACCCTATACAACATGGCAAGTGGTAGAGGATGAAGAAATAGGAAGTGGGTTCACTTTGGATTTGGATTTCTCACTCTAAATCTTCACTTAAAAATTTCAAGCAAGCTTTCTTCTTCTTGAAGAAGAAGAAAGAAAAGAATGAATAATCAATAATAGAATATGAATAATCAAGTGAAGTCTATCATCTTGCAACCATGGGTGAGTTAACTTTTGTAGAGAATAAACTAGAGTTTAGGTTGATGGTTAGGTCAAAGAACAAAACAAAATGGTTAGACTTTTTCAAAGATGCTAAGAAGCTTCATGAAGCTTGAAGCCAAAACAAGAAAAGCCACAATTTAGTTTTACCAAAATAAATAAATAAACAAATAAAACCCAACCATTAACCTAAACATGGTGTAAGTCATACACACATCCAAGTTTGCATGTATCATCAATCATGATACAAACTAGTGCACAAACATATATCATATATACAACTTGTGCAGATCAAGTGAGAAAATCAATCTTAAGTGAACAAATACTAGTTAATGTAAAGCAATATATCAAATATATAATTATACATTAAATCATTAAATCAATACTTGATTTAATGATCCGGTCATATCGCATATAACCGACTAATATGTAGTGTATCAATATATCGAATCAACACTTGATTCGGTAACCCGGCTATATCACATATAACCGTCCGATGATACAAATCGCGAGAATAGAATACAGTATCACATACTGGTATTATTCTCGGTCCCGCATATATCTCATATGCGCTCCTATTTCATTTCGCTTGAGCCAGGAAACCCCTGTGTAGGACTCTAAAGACTCGTCAATACGCCGGCAGTAGGTGATGATCATATCAAACACCCACAAGCCGCAAGCGGTCTGCTAAACGTAACGGCCACCCGGGTATTGAGCGATCAGAAGATCAATGAGCAAGCCTGCTCACACTCCTGTGAATCCAACCAGTAACACTTACCGCACAGTCCGGTCTGTTCGTCTGATATGTCGCATATCTCGCCTAGGGGTGGTAAACGTCAGACCCCAGTAGCTTGATAAGTCATGCCGATGTAAGGTCCATAACAAACATGAAACTACTGATAACACTTACCAGTAAATCAGTGCAACCCTGGCCAGGGATTTCCAGTTATGGCCAGTCGAGCATAGCGCAACATCAACCCCCAATACCGGGAGAGACGAATCCCCTCCTATCGCTCATTGCCTCCATGTGAATCGGGACTGTACCCAAAAACCACCTGTTTGCACGACTCAGTAGAGCCGTGGTAGGGTGGAAATCAAAGCACAGTGGGAGACACACAAGGCTCTATGACGATCTCGGGTCAACAGACTAAGCTATACCAGTGTCACCAGAGAACTGCCATCTGACGTGAGGTATAATACCATCCGGGAGTTCTCGGCGAGTCCGTTCAGTGTACCCAGTCTCCACTGAGCACCCGCATACCGTCTCTGATGTTAAACACCAATGGATATGGGATCATCCATCGCCCATCACATGGATCGAGAAGATATACGCTAGTCTACTCTGGATTATCGATGCCCCGTCTCGATATTCCCACGACTAAGAACATTGAAGGATGTACTCATTGACTACCCAGGCCCTACTAGTATGATCTACATCATAGTCCTGGAAGTCGAGTACACATCATAAGGGCTTTATCAACATGTAACAGAGAGACATCAAGTATACATGTTAAGATAAAGAGCAACCAGATAGCATACTATCATGTCGAGCAAGAAAGTCCTACCTATATATGTTCCAGCATCCACTACAATATACATCTCATGTACAGTAATGGCCTCTAGGGCATACATATAATTAACAATCTCCCACTTGCACTAGGGCCATCTGTAGCAGTGGTTGCAGTATCTCATACTCAACCATCCCATATAAGTCTCTCTCTGGGAAAAGGCCTTTGTGAGTGGATCCGCCGTGTTGTCCTCTAAGTCTACTCTCCAAACCTCGATCACCCTGGAGATCAACTATCTCCATGATCAGGTGATGCTGCCTCAGAATATGTCTGGGTCACTGATGGGACCGGGGTTCCTGGGCCAAAGACACACTTCCATTGTCACACAATGGCAGGAACCTAGTTCATCTCATGAACTAATATACACCCAAACTTCCTCTTTGGTAGTATCTTTGATAGCGATGTCACCAGCCTTTGTCGTCTAGTTTTCCACGGTATCTCGCTTGGAACTCTTCCAACATACCGTCCCTCCACTGAGGGTAAAGACAATGCCTGCGACTGACATTCAGTCGTCCTTATCACCCTGGAAATTTTCCAGTGATTCTCCCCAGGATCGATTGATACCATCTTACTACACCTAGTGAGAACCCTAACATCCATTTAGATCTATCTTATAGATCCAAAACCTAGGATTTAAGAGGTATCACTTTGATCCTATGTGGAGAATCCTTGTGATAAGAGGAGATTGACCGAGTGTAGCATAGGAAACTCTTTTCCTATTAAGAGTATGTTATCCACGTACTCTACGAGGATCACCACCTTACTCTCTACTACCTTTTTATATACACAAGGTTCATCTACCATTTTGATGAAGTCAAAATCTTTGACTATCGCATCAAAACAGACGTTCCAACTCCGCGATGCCTGCTTTAATCTGTAAAGCAACTTGCACACGTTTCCGCTGCTCCCACTGTCTACGAAGCCCTCTGGCTGTGTACTTATAGACGCTCTCTTCTAAATCAATATTTAGAAAAGCAGTCATGACACCCAACCGCCAGATATCGTAGTCATGGTATGTAGCCGTGGCAAGTTGGATCTGGATGGACTTAAGCACAGCCACTGGAAAAGGTTTCATCATTATCCACGCCTGGTCGATGACGAAAACCTTTAACAAGTCTAGCTTTGAAAGTCTCAACTTTTCCATATACACCAAGTAATCTTCTCAAGATATACTTGCTCCTGATAGGGATTTAACCCTTCAGATATAGCAGCCAAAGTCCATACTTTGTTGGTGTACATGGATTCGATCTCAGATCGCTAAGTATCCAGCCATTCTTACAGAGTCCCCACTCTTGATGGCCTGCTCGAAACTAGTTGGGTCATCATCTCATGATGCAATCCTCACTCCTACTGTCATCGAGAAACCAAAGTATCTCTCAGGCAGGTGAGGAACCCTGCTAGATCGGCGGAGAGGCCGAGGATCGTCGGAGACTATTGAATCCTTTGGTTCTATCAAATCATCAGCTGTAGTTTGTATAGCTGGAAATCCTTCCAGTTCTACAGAACTGATCTTGCCTCGATCTTGTCCGGATTTTGCTTTTGACATAGGCCAGACAATCCCAAATCTTAACTTACTTAAGAGATAGGCTCTTCCTATACCATATCTCATATGGAGTGGTAGGCAGTGATCTGATTCGAACCTAATTCAATAGGTATGCAGCTTCTTAAGTGCATAACCCCCAAAAGGAAACAGGTAACTCAGTAGTACTCATCATAGAGCGCACCATATCATATAGGGTGTGATTGCTCCATCCCGATACACCGTTGTGCTGTGGTGTATACAGAGGAGTAACACTGAGAGAGAATCTCATTCTCCTTTAGAATAGTCCAAGAATTCCATGCACAAGTATTCTCCTCCCTGATCTCATCATAGGACATAATACTTATACCTATATTGGTTCTCTACTTCTGACTTATATTCTTTGAATTTCTCAAAAGCTTCAGACATTTGTTTCATCAGGAACATGTGTCCGAATCTTGAGAGATCATCAGTGAATGTAAGGAAGTACAAAGAACCAGTCTTGGCATATGTAGACTGGGGACCTTCATACATCACTATGTATCAGTCCCAAGAGTTTACTAACTCTTTCTTTGTTTCGAGTAAACAGAGCTATGGTCATCTTATCTTTGTGACATGACTGGCAAGTTTCATAAGATGTAAATTCAAACTAATTTAAATATGCATCTAAATGTAACTTTAGCTAGTCGGGTCACATTGATATGACCTAGTCTACAATACCTCAAGAAGGAATCGTTCAATTCTGAACTCTTCCTATTGTGTGTGTTCTGTACGTTAAGAACCGTGGTCTGATTTAGAATGTATATGCTTTTAGATAACGTGCCTGAACCGATCAACTCTTGATATAGGATATGTGCAAAACATTATCCAACAATACAAAATTATATCCTTCTTTAGTAAATAAAGAGACTGATATGATACTGTATATCAGGTTCGGTATCTAATAACATTCGTTCAGAATTAGTGTATTTTGGTAATACAGGGTGATAGTGACCAACAGACTTGGCTGCAACACTTGCACCGTTTTCTGTCTCATGAAACTTATCACCCGTTCTCAGTTCTCTACCTTTCTTTAGCCCTATGTAACAGATTACCTATCAGGGATCCTGATCCGGTATCAAATAGCCAGGACGCAGAGGATACTGAGAAACAGTTCTTTGTAATGAACGCACCCGAAGGAGATGCATCTCATGCATTTTCATCGTTTGGACGGCATGGGAATCTTGGTATTCCCCTAATTCCTGCTCGGTTTTATAACAATTATAAGTTGGAGCGGGACCAACGTTCCCCAGCTCAGTAAAACAAGCGGGTTCGGTCAATACATCCATATTATTATCTTGATTAAGGCGTGACATGGTCGCTACCTGGAGAGAGAGAGAAGAAAACACTCTGCGTGCGCTCTTGCAAGATTAGATTGGTTGTTTATTTTATCTAATCAGGATGGCTCCCACTGTTTTTATCAAATCTTCTTTCAAACCCTAAAAGGAAAGACTAGCCGGGATTACTTACACTCTACAAGTTCGCCAATCTTTCAGCCAGGCCAGTGCCGGTACTTTGAGGGAGGTTTCCCGTGCTTTCTCACGGACCTAATTAAAATAAACCTCGTTTTCCCAGGGGCGTAACCCCGTTGACACCTTTCTAGACACCTACTTGATCGGCTAATTGTAAAGTGCAAAACTCTCCCAGGAGTAACAATTACTCGTAGTGGGTATCAGGATCCAACTATCTTATAGAAGGTATGTAATCTCATTGCAAATTTTAACACTTGAAACTCCCGATAAAGGTTTTTACCCCTAGCACTTATGACCTTAACTATGGTCAACAAATCATAAGCACTAGTCAAGTTCTACCCGTTATTTCGTGATTAATTAGACCCACCCACATGACCCTTAACTAAGGTCAAGAAAGTCATGCGACTGTCCTAACTAATCGCATCATATGCGGTGTAGGAAGACATCACTTAGCTACCGTACACTGTGCCTTGACTATGGTCAACAAACACAGCACGAATACTAAGTACTCTACTTCCTAAAATGACGGAGGGTTGCGGATGGTTTTTAAGAAAACCTTTAACGCTTTGAACTTGATCTCGTTGCAGAATCAAATGGTTTTTAAATGGAGTGTTTTTGAGGCTTTTGTAGTTTTGCTAAAGGGGTCACTCCCGGTGAAGGGATCGTCGGCCCTTTCCTCGTCGAATGAGGTGCAGGATATACACAATACCACTATGCAAAGAAAGAACTAGAAAAGCAATCAAAAGACAAACCGAAGGTTGTAGCATCTGCTAATTATTGCTAAAGAGCTCACTCCCGGTGAAAGGATCGTCGGCTCTTTTCTTATCGAATAAGGTGCTGGATGTTCTACAAGGAACACCGCTATGCAAAGCAACAACTAGAGCTACCTTATTTTATTTTTGAAATTTGATTCCACAACATCTTTTAGGTTTATTTTTTTTCATTAATCTCATTAATGAATGTCCCATCATTTAAGTCCACCTAAACATCACAGATAAATATAACGTACACTTATGCCATCCACATTCGCCTCGATGTCCCGTCTGCACCGTTAGGTTAGGTAACTAACGGCAGAGCGGGGCAGGGCTAGCACGGATGTAAAACATAAGCAACGTCTATATAATATATCATATATACTATATACAATATTTATCTGAACAAATCACATGATCACATCACAAATAACACAGCAGAAAATATCATATGAAATATTGGATATACTAGGACGTCCGTGTTTTATTTTGAGCCTATATAAAACATGGATTCCACGGTCGTGATGAATAGCCAATCTCACATCCTAGACCCCTACGAGAGCGGTAAGCAACCCTACCAATTCTAGAGTTAGGAGACCCGGACTCGACTCCTCGAGATGGTCTCCCACTGGACCCTAGAACCCGGTTACTTGTGCTCCCCGCCTTGGGTCTATCCTAATGCGGAAAAGTAAATAATATACAATGGTGACATCATCCTCAACCTGGAAGTGCCCCAATAAAAGAATATTACATACAAGTTTTTTTACATGAATGAAAATGAAAAACACTCGTCTCACATAAAAAAAACCCGGCTATTCAAACACGACGATCCAATATAACATATCCAGCAACACATAACATCACATGTCATCAACGTAAGTAAATATGCGTATCCCAATTGTCGTTGACATATAGCAACGAAACCGGCGATATCACATATTACACTTACGGTCGCAGAAAAGAAAGTGTAAAACTACAACAGTTGGAATCCGCAACCTCTTTAGACATCGCATGCCTAATCAAATGAATTCCTTGGACATCGCATGCCAAACAATTATAAACCCCGCATTTTAGTCTCATTATCGAAAACACTTTTCAATATCAAGTCGGGCAATTCAACAAGATTCCCGACATCCTGAACGAATGCTCGTCGCAAACTTTAGTAGACGGCCGCACCCCGATACCGTCGACGAAGTGCACTAAGGCGGAACACCGCTGCTGCGAGCACCCGAACGGATGCTTTTGGCGACGGGGTTCTCCTACAGTCACTTGGTCGGGGCTATGGGGTGTAGCTGTCTATTAAGTTTACCCGGCGAGTATCAGCGTACGCTACGTGATTGCGACGGACTTTTGATCGCATCAAAATTCCGTGGCAACCGATCAAATGAGACTAAAGTGTTAGATTTATAACATTCAAATGTTGTTGATTCCAATTATTGTATCACATTCCAGATAAATAGACAATGTTAAACATTCCGATCGAATAATCAAACACCCAAGTTTTCCCAATAGCTCAACACTTGAGGGGAGTTTAAAAACATCCATTTCATGCCACAGTACCAACGGTCTAGCCGTAGAAGGGTCAAGACAACGCCTCATATGTGGCACGCCGTACTTCCCCAAACCCTAAGGTTCAGAGGGCAGTTCAAGACGGTCACATAATCGAGTTAAGCTTTGTTGTCTTCTAGAGGGTCCATCGCGTTACTTGCACTACTTAGACGTTCTTAAACTACGGAAAAATCCAACACTTGAAAATTTTCCGGCAGGGGAAAAGGTGAGATATTGATATCCGGTCGAACATTTTAACATATTCTAAAATACCCGGAAAAACAAAATAAACAAAGTTAAATAATACGATCGAATCATCGAGTCCCCAATACAACCCAGAAAACTCAACTGTTGAGTATAAATTAAAAATTTCCAGAAAACACAGGAATTACAGATGGGCATTACTGTGCAAAGCACGTGCCAAGAGTCACCTTTATGGCCGCGGAACCGTCGTGCAAGCCAGGGTGGGGCCGCGGTTCCGCGGCGCATTGGTCGACTTAGGGGCATGTGCTCCACAGTAATTCCTATAAAACCCTGCTGAATTTTTTGGATATTTTTAATTTGGAAAAATCCACAATTTCAGAAAAAGTACAGAGAAGGGTATCGATTAGGGTTTCGGGGTTCGATCGGGTTTCTAATTTCGTCTACACTTCGCCTAAAGCTCTATCTAGGCTCTGATACCACTGTAGGTATCCTAGGCACACTCAAGAGGTTCCACAAGTCATCAACCATGCCAAAATTAAATTTTTTCTATGTGCCGAGAAACCCTAATTAAGATCGTTTACAAGAGGTAAGGCGAAAGCAAGCAAGTAAACTACTTTACCTACTAAGTGAAAAGGATTACAACCTTTGTAGATCCGGACCTTCACTTCTAAAGCTCCGTGTTGACGTCCCTTCGCTGCGATCATCGGGATCCCGAACCCTAGCGTTGGTTTCATCGGAGAAAAGAGCAGGCTAAGTCGTTGACTTCGAGGCCGAAGATGATCTACGTCGGGGAGACTCAAACTCAAGCTATTCCTTCACTTGGTCAAGAACTTTGTGAAGAGAACACCCTATACAACATGGAAAGTGGTAGAGGATGAAGAAATAGGAAGTGGGTTCACTTTGGATTTGGATTTCTCACTCTAAATCTTCACTTAAAAATTTCAAGCAAGATTTCTTCTTCTTGAAGAAGAAGAAGAAGAAAGAAAAGAATGAATAATCAATAATAGAATATGAATAATCAAGTGAAGTCTATCATCTTGCAACCATGGGTGAGTTAACTTTTGTAGAGAATAAACTAGAGTTTAGGTTGATGGTTAGGTCAAAGAACAAAACATAATGGTTAGCCTTTTTCAAAGATGCTAAGAAGCTTCATGAAACTTGAAGCCAAAACAAGAAAAGCCACCATTTAGTTTTACCAAAATAAATAAATAAACAAATAAAACCCAACCATTAACCTAAACATGGTGTAAGTCATACACACACCCAAGTTTGCATGTATCATCAATCATGATACAAACTAGTGCACAAACATATATCATATATACAACTTGTGCACATCAAGTGAGAAAATCAATCTTAAGTGAACAAATACTAGTTAATGTAAAGTAATATATCAAATATATAATTATACATTAAATCATTAAATCAATACTTGATTTAATGATCCGGTCATATCGCATATAACCGACTAATATGTAGTGTATCAATATATCGAATCAACACTTGATTCGGTAACTCAGCTATATCACATATAACCGTCCGATGATACAAATCGCGAGAATAGAATACAGTATCACATACTGGTATTATTCTCGGTCCCGCACAAATCTCATATGCGCTCCTATTTCGTTTCGCTTGAGCCAGGAAACCCCTGTGTAGGACTCTAAAGACTCGTCAATACGCCGGCAGTAGGTGATGATCATATCAAACACCCACAAGCCGTAAGCGGTCTGCTAAACGTAATGGCCACCCGGGTATTGAGCGATCAGAAGATCAACGAGCAAGCCTGCTCACACTCCTGTGTTTCCAACCAGTAACACTTACCGCACAGTCCGGTCTGTTCGTCTGATATGTCGCATATCTCGCCTAGGGGTGGTAAACGTCAGACCCCAGTAGCTTGATAAGTCATGCCGATGTAAGGTCCTTAACAAGCATGAAACTACTGATAACACTTACCAGTAAATCAGTGCAACCCTGGCCAGGGATTTCCAGTTATGGCCAGTCGAGCATGGCGCAACATCAACCCCCAATACCGGGAGAGACGAATCCCCTCCTATCGCTCATTGCCTCCATGTGAATCAGGACTGTACCCAAAAACCACCTGTTTGCACGACTCAGTAGAGCCGTGGTAGGGTGGAAATCAAAGCACAGTGGGAGACACACAAGGCTCTATGACGATCTCGGGTCAACAGACTAAGCTATACCAGTGTCACCAGAGAACTACCATCTGACGTGAGGTATAATACCATCTAGGAGTTCTCGGTGAGTCCGTTCAGTGTACCCAGTCTCCACTGAGCACCCGCATACTGTCTCTGATGTCAAACACCAATGGATATGGGATCATCCATCGCCTATCACATGGATCGAGAAGATATACGCTAGTCTACTCTGGAATATCGATGCCCCGTCTCGATATTCCCACGACTAGGAACATTGAAGGATGTACTCATTGACTACCCAGGCCCCACTAGTATGATCTACATCATAGTCCTGGAAGTCGAGTACACATCCTAAGGGCTTTATCAACATGTAACAGAGAGACATCAAGTATACATGTTAAGATAAAGAGCAACCAGATAGCGTACTATCATGTCGAGCAAGAAAGTCCTACCTATATATGTCCCAGCATCCACTACAATATACATCTCATGTACAGTAATGGCCTCTAGGGCATACATATAACTAACACATTGAAGGCAGCAATGGCAAGAAGGATCCAAATAGATTTGAGCATAGCCACTGGTGAAAAGGTTTCGTCATAGTCCAAGCCAGGTCTTTGACGAAAACCCTTTGCAACAAGTCTAGCCTTATAGGTTTCAACCTGTCCATCTACACCAATCTTCTTTTTGAAGATCCATTTGCAGCCTACGGGTTTTACCCCTTCTGGAGCAATGTCCAAAGTCCATACTTTGTTGGTGTACATGGACTCCATCTCGGTCCGCATTGCATCCAGCCATTTTACTGAGTCAGTGCTCTGAACGACTTGTTGGAAGTTAGTCGGCTCATCATTATCAATGATGCAATCCTCTCTATCCCCGTCTATGAGAAAATCGTAGTATCTCTCATGCATATGAGACAGCCTATTACTCCTGCGGAGAGGTGCGGGAATGTCCTGTTCTTTTGAAACTTCTGGTTCCACCAAGCTTTCAGTAATAGCTTGTGGTTCTGGAATTTCTTCTATTTCTATTGCGCTCCCACTAGTTTCCTTTTCCAAGAAGTGGTGTTCCAGAAAGTGGGCATGACGAGAAACAAAAACCTTTTGTTCCTCTGCGTGATAGAAAAGATACCCCCTGGAGTTCTTTGGGTATCCCACAAACTTACACAGTACTGAGCGTGCCTTAAGTTTGTCTTCATGCTGCTTTTTGACAAAAGCTGGACATCCCCATATCTTCAGATATTGAAGATAGGGTTTCTTCCCACTCCACATCTGATATGGTGTGGTAGGCACAGTCTTGGTAGGAACCTTGTTTAAAAGATATGCAGCTGATTCTAGTGCATAGCCCCAGAATGATCGTGGTAGCTCAGCGTTACTCATCATGGAACGTACCATATCCAATAGGGTTCGGTTCCGTCTCTCCGATACACCGTTGTGGAGTGGAGTGTATGGGGGAGTAAGCTGAGAGAGAATTCCATTCTCTTTTAGGTAATCCAGGAACTCGGCACTTAAGTATTCACCACTTCGATTAGATCTTAGTGTCTTGATACTTTTGCCGGTTTGTTTTTCTACTTCATTCTTATATTCCTGGAATTTCTTAAAGGCCTCGGATTTATGCTTCATTAAGACGACATGTCCATACCTAGAGAAATCATCCGTAAAAGTAATGAAATAGGAAAAACCACTTCTTGCATGTGTAGACATTGGACCACACACGTCGCTGTGTACGAGTCCCAAGAGCTCACTCGCTCTTACTCCGTGTCCAGTAAACTGAGTCTTTGTCATCTTTCCTTTGAGACATGATTGACAAGTTGCATAAGAATGATATTCGAACGGATCCAAACATCCTTCTTTATGTAACTTAGTTAACCTTGTCTCATTTATGTGACCCAGTCTACAATGCCATAAGAAAGCATGATTTCATTCTGGAGACTTTCTTTTGTGTGTATTCTGGATATTGAAAATCTGTGGTTGGTTTAATACGTATATACCATTGCTTAATGTACCCGACCCAATCAAAATATGATTAAGGTGAATGTATACAACATTGTTTACAAATGCAAAATCATAACCTTCTTTAGACATTAAAGATACAGATATGATATTACAAGTCGAACTGGGTACAAAATAACAGTTGCGCAAAACCAAAACATGTCCATCTGTCAATCCTAAGTGATAGTCCCCCACGGACTCATCATCCATGCTTGCTCCGTTTGCAACTCTGAGGGTCATATCACCCGCCTTCAAAACCCTACGGCTTCTCAGTGCCTGCAAAGAATTACAGATATGAGATCCCGATCCGGTATCCAATACCCAGGAAGTAGAGTTGATTGACAAACAGTTTTCAATAACATACACACCTGAAGCCGAAGCCACAACTTGCTTCGGGTCCTGGTTCTTGGCCTTCCAAGCCCTGCAATCTTTCTTCCAGTGTCCTTTCTTGTGACAATAAAAGCATTCTTCCTTCCCCACAATCTGTCCCGCTACCTTTGCTTTTCCCTTGGCTTCCACCTTACTAACACCGCCCCTTGGTTTGGTGGGGGCCTTCTTCTTCTTTTTCTTGGCTTTCGCCTTGGACCTAGAAGAGGAAGCTCCTCCAACAAACAAAGCGGGTGTTTCCCTGACTTTCTGCAGGGTGCCCTCTGCACTCTTCAACATGTTGAGGAGTTCCGGAAGTTCAACTTCTTTTCTTTGCATGTTGAAATTCAGGATAAACTGGGCGTAGGTGGAAGGAAGGGACTGGAGAATCAAGTCAGTGTACAGCTCATTCTCTAATGTGGTCCCGAGGTCCACGAGCTCCTCAATGTAGCCAATCATCTTCAGGACGTATTCCCCTACAGATGATCCGACGGCCAACCTCGCTTGAAACAGTTTCTTCGAGGTCTTGTATCTTGCGATACGGGATTGCTCTCCATGTAGTTCCTTAGTATGGAGAAATATGGATTCAAGATCCATATCCTCGTGCCTCCTCTGATGTTCATTGTCCATAGAGGCAAGCACGAGGCACTTGGCCTTCGCGCTGTCAATCTCCCAGGTCTTACGGATTTCCTTATCCGCGACACTGGATTCTGGACCTGGGACGGCGGGGGCTTTAGTAGTAAGGAGATACCCTAGCTTGTCATAAGTGCTTGCCATTTTGACATTCCTGAACCAATCTTTATAGTTTGGCCCTATCAGTATGTTTTTATCTAAAAGTAACTTAAGGCCCGTCATGATGTTTGGTTGCTGCAATTAGGAGAGAAGAAACACTTTAGCATGATGCTCTTGCAAGTTTAGAGTGGTTTTTAGTTTGTCTAAACAGGATGTCTCCCACTGTTTCTCGAATCCTTCCTCAAACCATAAACGAAGAAATAGTCGGGATTGATCTCACCGTACAATTCTTGCTTAACCGTTCAGCCAGGCCAGTGTCGGTACTTCGAGGGAGGTTTTACGACGCTTTCGTGAAGTTCCTTAATTAAATAACCTTTTTTCCCTGTGGGCGTAGCCCCGCTAACACCTTTCTAGTCACCTACTTGGTTTATAGCATTGATTGTTAAGTGAAAAAATCTCCTGAGGATTAGCATATACTCACAGTAGGATCGGGATCCAAATATCATCGTGTGATAAAGCTGAAGGAATTCTACCAAAATCATCACACTCCAAATGGTATGCAACACTAGCAAGTTTCAGTTTCTTTAGAAACTCCCGATGTGGATTTTTGCCCCATGCTCTTATGATCTTGACGAAGGCCAACATATCATAAGTCACATGTCAAGTTCTACCCGTCATTATCCAGGTTAATTTGAACCCACCCGTACATACCCTTGACGAAGGCCAAAATAACAGTACGACTGTCCCAAACCAACGCATCTATTTATGAAACAGATAAATATTCGGCAGCTACCAATCGCTATGCCTTGGCGAAGGTCAAAGTAAATAGCTTGAATACTACTGAATATTTAACTGAAATGACGGAGGGCTACGAATGGTTTTGGCGAAACCGTGAACGTAGTGAACTTGATATAATCGAAGGAACCTAATAGCTTTTAAAAGGAGTGGTTTAAGTTCCGCATTTTAAAAGTTTTGCTGTTTTGAAAAAAAACCGAGTGGTTTTGAAATTGTTCCAACGATTCAACTTTGGTTTGTTTTCTTTGCATTAATATAATGTGTCCCATCAATTAATCCTACCATTGCAGAAAACAACAAAAATATAACGTACGCTTATGCCATCCGCATTCGCCACGGGGCCTCATCATCACCCGTTAGGTTACTTAACTAACGACAGAGCAGGGGCTGGACTAGCGCTGATGCAAAACATAAGCAACGCCTACTAGATATCATATATAGATATATACATTCGTCAGACGCAATGATAGTCATTCCAGATCACAGATGAACACATTGGATATGCTAGGAATCCGTGTTTCGTTCAAGCCTGCAACGAAAGACGGATTACACGGTCGTGATGAATAGCCAAAACCCCACCCTAGACCCCTACGGGTGCGGCAAACTACCCGCCAAATACCCAAAGTGGAGCAGTCTCCCTCAACAAAGTGAGTAGGCCACTCGGCACTTCAAAGTACCCGGTAGTCTGTGCACCCCACCTTGGGTCTATCCTAGGAGCAGATAACAGTAAAAGAAATAATATACAAAGGCGGCTACATCCTCAACCCGGATGTGCGACCCAAAAATAATATTACATCAATTTACAATTTACATCAAATGAAAGATAAATAAACACTCATCTCACACCCCGACTATTCATCCACGACAATCCAACAAGTTCATATACACAATCCAACATCACAGATCACAGATATGTACAACCCATACTAATCGACGTATAGCGATTAGCAGACATTCAGTACATATATCACATTACAGATATAATCCAATTAGCTAAAGTTTATAGAATTTCGATCAATATGCAAATTTGAAACTACCCCAAATACAACACTGTACCCAGAAAAATCTGGGCAGAAACAAAGTATCTGAAAAATCCCAAAATACCAAGCTGGACAATCTGCAGGAAAAACGAGTTGACTCCGAGTCGACTCGGCCGCGGATCCGCAGCGAAACGCATGGTTTTGCCACGCTTCCGCGGCTGTCTGACCGAGTCATGATCTCGTTTTTCTTGGGTGTCCCTAAAAAAACCTGCACGTATTTTTCAGGTCTCTGAAAATATTTTTAGACCTGTTTTAAAATCGGCAGAAAACACAAGTTTTTGATAGTTTTTTGCGATTTTTCCGGGATTGAAGTTCTAAAGACTTTGCTAACTTGTTAGTTGTTGTTTAGCTAGGCTCTGATACCACTGTAAGTCTATGTTACCCACCCTGGTACTTTCGGGGATGCGGAATAGGTAAAAATCGAATTTTTCTCACAAGGAAACATAGACTAACCATGAAGGTTCTTTGCTAAACAAAAACTAACAAACAAACAATAAGCTTTAACTACTAGGTTAAGAGGTTATACCAAAAGCTTGAACTCCTTCTCTTCTTGTGTTGCTTCCTTTTCTTGTGTGCTCCTTTGACTGGTGTAGACGGCTCCTCCTCTTCGTCTTCTCTTTGCCATAGAAAGATCCACCCGAAGGCCTCTATCTTGAGCTCCTACCTCAACTATGAAGTAACTAGAGTGCTTGTCTTGCTAGACTAAGAACCCTAGAGTGAGTAGAGAGGTTTTTGGTGGTTTAGTCTCAAAAGCTTAAGATTTTCAACACATGAAACACTTAAGCTTTGAGAAAGGAAGAAGGAGAGCTAACTATGAGAGAGAAAGATAACGATAGAATGAAAAATGAACATTGCTCTCATATGATAAATGTATGATAATAACAATAACAATTAAGTAAATTGTGATGGTGAATTGATTTGACCACTATCATTTCATATTTAATGCTAAGCATGCTTCAAGAAGCATCTTATGCTTAACAAAAACAAAAGGAAAAATATCTAGGTCAATGAAAGTCAACAAGTCAAATGGTCAAACCATTTCTAACCATGATACAATTATACTTAATTAATATTATTAATCATATTTCTCATTCTCATTAGGGTTTTGATCAAGTCAATGGTTAAAAACCCTAATGAGGTGTCTCCGTCTCTGCCTCTGTCAACTGAACGTACGTACCCGCATTCGTGTTCCGAAGAAACACAAATACAATGAGACAAGACCAATCCCAAAACAAATACTAGGATGTGGCTTAAACCAAAGACCACTAGTATCAACTGCCCGAACACCAAACGTGCACAAGTACGCGTATGTGAATGAACCCTCGTCGTAAAACAATACGACCTCTACTCTGTTTCGCCCAAAGGTGAACAACCCTCTGTGTAGGACTCTAAAGACTCGACACTACGCTGGCAGTAGGTTTAACCACAGGCCGCAAGCGGTACTAGCTGTACGTAACGGTTCCCAGGTAGATGCCGATAAGAAGACTGATGAGGTGAACCCATCGGAACTCCTACTGAGCCTGAATATGACAATCTCCGTACAGTCCGGTCTGTTCGTCTAAGAGTATCGCATGTCAGGCCTAGGGGGGCGGTAAACGTCAGACCCCTAATAGCGGTACAAGTCGTGTCGGAGTATAGCCCAGAACACCCTAAGAAACTACAGGAAACGCTGCCAGTAAATCTCGCTTGCCCTGGCCAGGGACTTTGTGTAATGCTCTCCTAGACACAGCACGATATCTACCCCCAATACCGGGAGAGAAGAATCCTGTCTAACCGTCACTGCCTCCAAGTGCTTCGGGACTGCACCCAACTACTACCTGTTTGCATGACTCAATAAAGCCGTGGTAGGGTAGTAATCAAAGAACAGTGGGAACACACTCGAGGCGAAGTGACAGTGTCAAGTCAACGGACTAAGCTGTACTCATGTCACCTGGGAACTGATAACTGACGATAGGTATAATACCAACCAACAGTTCCCAGCGAGTCCTGTCCAGTATACTCGTAACCTAACGAGCACCTGTATACTATCTCCAGTACGACGTACCGATGGTTGTGGGACAGACCATCTCCCCTCCTGGGATGAGAAGCGTATACACTAGTCTACTCTGGAGTATCGATGCCCTATCTCGATAATCCTGGGACCAGGGACCAGTATAAGGATATGCTTGTAGACTACCCAGCCCCTACTAGTATGACTGCCATCACAACGCTGGTAGTCAAGCAAAGATCCTAAGGGCTCTATCAATATGTATTAGTGATATGTTAAAAAGAAACGCATACACATATTAAGATAGATACAAACCAAGTAGCATACTACCATATTGAGCAAGAATGTCAATCCGTGTATATATCCCAAGCTTCCAAAATGTAATATACAAACTAGTACTATACAATAATGGCCTCTAGGGCATATCACACTAACACCGGTTGGTCACCATCCCTACCAATCTGTCAATCCCCCTAACGGCTTTCCTAAGTAAACGTGCATGTGCTGCAGGGGTAAGCTCTTCCTCGCTCGCGGTCGAGCTGGAGCTGGGTGTCTTAGAGGGTTCATCCTCGGCCGGCTCAGTGCGCGACCATATATCAGGTAAGCGTGTGTAGGACGTGGATACACCCTCAATAAGAGGTCTAACAGGGATCTCTCCATGCATATAAAACTCGAATTCCTCCATAGGGAGGAAATAGCGACACAGTTGTGTCACTCACATAGGGCATGGGTAATTGACAGCCCTTTTGCCCGCACCCATGGAGTGAAGTAAGACCGTGCACATATCATAGCTTGGGTTCCTAATCATCAAGGTGTGCACGATATGAAGTGATGGTGTGAAAAATGTCGTATTGTGGGAACTACCAAAAATGTTATTTTTTGCCCAACGGCACACAGTTAAGAAATTTGCAAAGAGGGTTCTAGCCTGGATGCCTTTACGTGGCTCCCTCGAACAGTCATTACCCATCAAGGGTAGGTAATCCTCAAATTGGAGGGGTTGGTCATGAGTAGGTAGTCTAGGTATTAAGGTGACTTCATGGATGAAGACCCTATCGATTATGATTTCCCTATAACCCCAAATTAGCCTAATGTATCCGTGTTGTGAGAGGCAACCATCCTCCATGCACTCGTAAAATCGGGTGACGAGATTCGGAAGCGCGAAGGCATTCGGATGATTAAACAGTAAAAAATTCCATCCGCGCCTATGGATCTCTTCACCGAAATAACTTCTGTAGATCGTGTGTGCAAAGATTTGGGAAAAGTCCCTCTCGAATTGTAAAGTTGGTGCCATTACAGAGAGCTAAATACAAAAATATGAAATCGACAGAGAGGGAAAAAGCAGTGCAGACCTCTTCTGAAAATTTCAGAGGGTGACGAAGCAGAGGCGCGGCGGTTGCGCGGCCGAAGGGGCGATTTGCGGCCGAAGGGCGGCGCTCTGGGGCGATCTCTTTGCTCTGGCTGCTGCGGCGGCTAGGGTTTGAGGAGAGGAAAAATTTAGGGCTATGAATATTCAGAGGAGGAGTCGGTGTTTATTTATAGGGGGTATTTTTGGTTATTTGTCAAAAGGACCTCTTAAAAAGAGGAATTATTTGTAAAATTTTTTTTTATTTTATTTTTTATTAAAACTGAATTTTACAAAAATACTCCCCCAAAATTTTTTAATTTTTAATTTTTAATTTTTTTATATATAATTTACAAGTGTGACATACCCCCAAACTTATTTGAAACAGTGTTTCCACTGTTTATGGCTGGATAACCGAAATTTGGGGGTAGATGGAGGAAGATCAGGCAATGTAAATCGGCTCCTATAACAGCAGGAGCTCCTCCGAATGGTCCGCAGTGAGGAACGGTTTAAGTCTATGTCCGTTCACTTTAAATAGTGAACCATCCTCCGGATTTTCTAAGTCGACCGTACTGTGCGGATATACGGTGCGTACCAAAAATGGCCCTTTCCATCGAGATCTGAGCTTGCCGGGATGGAAATGAAGCCGGGTGTCGTAAAGTAAAACCTGTTGACCAGGTTTGAAAGTTTTTCGCATGATGTGTTTATCGTGAAACACCCACGTTCGGTTTTTGACGACAACCGCATTCACGTAGGCTTCATCCCGAAGCTCGTTCAATTCATTTAATTGCAGCTTTCTATTGCTACCCACATCTCCGAGAGATTGATTCAACTCTTTTATTGCCCAAAATGCTCTATGCTCAATTTCAACTGGAAGGTGGCAAGACTTTCCATAAACAAGCCTAAATGGAGACATGCCAAGATCGGTCTTATAGGCAGTTCGAAATGCCCAACGGGCATCAATAAGTTTTGACTACCAATCTTTACGGTTTTTGGAAACCGTTTTCTCTAATATTTGTTTAATTTGCCGATTTGAAATCTCGGCTTGCCCACCAGTTAGGGGATGATAGGGCGTTGATAGCTTGTGATTAATGGAATATTTCCGCATTAAGGACTCGAAAGTCCTATCACAGAAATGAGTTCCATTATCGCTGATGATTGCTCGTGGAAGCCCAAACCGGGAGAAAATGTTCTCTTTGAGGAACCTAACGACAACCTTGTTGTCATTAGTCCGGCTGGGCACAGCCTCGGCCCATTTAGAAACATAGTCAACAGCGAGGAGAATATACATGTTCCCAAAAGAATTAGGAAACGGTCCCATAAAATCTATCCCCCAAACATCAAAAATTTCAACAACCAATATTCGTTGGAGCGGCATTTCGTTTCTCCAAGATATCCGGCCCATGTGTTGGCAACGGGAGCATGTCTTGCAGTAATCATGTGCGTCTTTAAAAAATTGTGGCTAATAGAAGCCACACTGCAAGATCTTTTCGGCTTTCTTTTTTGGGCCAAAATTCCCGCCACATGCTTGATCGTGTCAAAAAGACAGCACGCTCGTAAACTCATTGTCGGGGACACACCGACGAATAATTTGGTCGGGACAGTATTTGAATAGATACGGTTCATCCCAGTAAAAATGTTTTACCTGAGATAGAAATCGGAGTCTATTCTGATTCAACCAATCATTAGGTATAAGTCCGGTGGCCAAATAATTCACAATATCTACGATCCAAGATTCGTATGACATAGTCAAGAGCTGCTCATCTGGAAAAACGTCTTTTATAGGTAATTGAAGCGTCGGCGAAGAAGGAAGGCGTGAAAGATGGTCGGCGACTACGTTTTCGCATCCTCTCTTGTCTCTGATGACAAGATCGAACTCTTGTAGTAGGATGATCCAACGTATCAGCCGAGATTTAGCGTCCTTCTTCGCAAAAAGATGGCGAAGAGCTGAGTGGTCAGTGTAAACGATGACTGGAGAGCCGATTAAGTAGGGCCTGAATTTTTCTAATGCAAACACAACAGCTAAGAATTCCTTCTCAGTTGTTGTGTAATTTAATTGGGCCTCGTTCAATGTTCGGCTAGCGTAATAAATTACATGCGGTATCTTATTGATGTGCTGTCCAAGGACAGCACTAATGGCAAAATTGTAGGGTTGCTAGGCACGCGCACAAGGTTCTACGAGGCATCAACCATGCCCGATTTAAAAATTAGCCGTGCCGAACAATCCGAAGCCGGATCTTTAAACTAGGGTTTAGGCAAAAACTAACATGCTAAACAGTTTAACACTTAGTGAGAGGGATTACAACCTTTGTAGATCCGGTCCTTCACTTCATAAGCTCCGTGTTGTGGTCCCTTCGCTGCGATCATCGGGTTCCGGACTCTCGAGAGGTTCCACGAAGAGAAAGATGCAGTCTAGCTTCCGATCTTCGATACAAAGATGATCTACCTTGAAGTTTCATTAACACAAGCTAACACTCACTAAATGATGTGAACACCCTCATCTAAATGGCAAGGGAAGATGAGGATGATGAAGTAGGATTTTTTCTCTCTTTATTTATCTTTTCTCACATTTATTCATCACTTGGAAAAAAGCTAGTAAGCTTTTTCCATGAAGAAAGAAGAAGGAAGAAGATGAAGAATAATGATAAGCATCCTTTTGTGATGAATAGTAATCAAGAATATATGATTGATTATCAAACCATGGTCAAGGATGAGAGGCTAAACCTATGTAGAGAATAAACTAGAGTTAGGGTTTGGTTAGGTCAAAGCATGAGTCATAACAAAATATCTTTATCATGACAAAATAGAATCCTTCTAGAATGAACAAGAAGGAGCTAACCCTAATCAAACCCTAATCCCTTTTTATCATCCTTAAACATGTTTTATAATAAATCATATCATGTCACAATAATATATATCACATATATATTATATATTTGCAACAAAAGAAAATAATACAATTAACATATATCGCATATATATCAATGTATTAATCCGGTGAGAAAAAGAATCTTTTAGTGAGCTAATATTAGTTAATGTAATTTAATATATCATATATATTTTTATACATTAAATTATCGAATCAACCCTTGATCCGACAATCCGGCTATATCGCATATAACCGACTAATATTTATCCGTACCGATTCATCGAATCAACACTTGATCCGATGACCCGGCTGATATCAAATATCGCGAGAATAGAATATGGTATCTCATATCGTATTATCCTCGGTCCCGCACATATCACATATGTGCTCCTACTCCATTTTGCCTGAGCCAAGAAACCTCTGTGTAGGATTCTAAAGAATCGTCAATACGCCGGCAGTAGGTGATGATCATATCAAACACCCACAAGCTGCAAGCGGTCAGCTAAACGTAATAGCCACCCAGGTATGGAGCGCTCAGAAGATCAACAAGCAATCCTGTACATTCTCCTGTGAATCCAAACAGTAACACTCCCGTACAGTCCGTTCTCGTCGTCTGATATGTCGCATATCTCGCCTAGGGGTGGTAAACGTCAGACCCCAGTAGCTCGATAAATCGTGTCGATATGAGGTCTATAACAGTTCGAGAAACTACTGATAACACTTACCAGTAAATCTCAACAACCCTGGCCAGGGATTTCCGGTTATAGCCAATCGAACACAGCACAACATCAACTCCCTATACCGGGAGAGACGAATCCCCTCCTATCGCTCATTGCCTCCATGTGATTCGGGACTGTACCCAAAAGCCACCTTTTTGCACGCCCTCTTGGACGTGGTATGATGGAAATCAAAGCACAGTGGGAATCACACAAGACTCTATGACGATCTCGGGTCAACAGACTACTCTGTACCAGTGTCACCGGAGAACTGCTATCTGACGTGAGGTATAATACCATCTGAGAGTTCTCGGCGAGTCCGTCCAGTGTACCCAGTCTCTACTGAGCACCCGTACACCATCCTTGATATCAAACACCGATGGATATGGGATTATCCATCGCCCATCATATGGGTCAAGATGCGTATACGCTAGTCTACTCTTATGCATCGATGCCCTATCTCGATACACCCTCGACTAGGAACAGTTATAGGATGTACTCGTCGACTACCGTGGCCCCACTAGTATGATCTCATCATAGTCCCAGTAGTCGAGTACATATCCTAAAGGCTTTATCAACATGTAATATAGAGACAATCAGAGTACATGTTAAGATAAAGTGAAACCAGATAGCATACTATCATGTCGAGCAAGAAAGTCCTCCCTATATATGTCCTAGCATCCTTTACAATATACATCGTATGTACAGTAATGGCCTCTAGGGCATACATATAACTAACAAAAATTAGATGCATCACACATAATTTCAAATGGATGCGTCCAGTGGGGAGACGAAAGAATGGGAGCGGAAGTGAGTGAGTTTTTCGATGACTCGAACACCTTCATACAGCTCGAGTCGAAATCAAAAGTGGTGTCCTTGGCCAACAAAAGAGTTAAGGGTCTAGAAATCTTGCTAAAATCCTTGATGAACCGTCTATAGAAACCGGCATGGCCAAGGAAGGCTCGAATGTCTCGGACGCATTTGGGAGGAGGAAGATTGGAAATAACTTCAATCTTAGCTTTATCTACCTCGATGCCATTTTCCGAGATGATATGTCATAAGACAATACCTTATCGCACCATAAAGTGGCATTTCTCCCAATTTAAAGTAAGGTTCTTATCCTTACACCGGGTAAGAACAGCGTCGAGATGAAGCAAACACTCATCAAAGGAGTCGCCGAAAATGGAGAAATCATCCATGAAGATCTCCAAGATTTTTTTCACCATGTCTGAAAAAATTTCCATCATACACCGCTGAAAAGTAGCGGGTGCATTGCATAACTCAAAGGGCATGCGACGGTAAGCAAACGTACCGAAGGGACAAGTGAATGTGGTCATGTTTTGGTCCTTTTCGGCGATGGGAATTTGATTATAGCCGGAGTAGCCATCCAAAAAGCAATAAAATTCATGCCCAGCCAATCGTTCTAGCATTTGGTCAATGAAAGGTAATGGAAAGTGGTCTTTCCGTGTCGCGGCGTTGAGTTTTCTATAAGCGATGCATACTCTCCACCCAGTTTGTGTGCGAGTAGGTATTAACTCATTCTCCTCATTAGTTATAACCGTTATGCCCGATATCTTTGGGACAACAAGAATGGGGCTAACCCACTGGCTATCGGAGATAGGGTAAATGATACCACTATCAAGACACTTTACAATCTCCTTTTTAACAGCCTCCTTCATTACTGGGTTGAGGCGTCTCTGTGGATCCCTGGCTGGCTTGGCATCATCCATCAAATGAATATGATGTTCAACTATTAAGGGACTAATCCCCTTAATGTCCGCCATAGTCCAGCCAAAAGCTTGCCGATTGTTTTGTAAGACCGTTAAAAGGGCTTTCTCTTGCTCGGGGGCTAGAGATGCCGATATGATAACAGGAAGGGTCTCATTCTCACCTAAGTAAGCATATTTAAGGTGAGACGGCAATAGCTTGAGTTCGAGTGTTGGAGGCGAAACAATTGAAGGTAAAATTGGTGAAATTGTCTCGAACTCGAAGGATTCCAACAGAGGTTCAAAACGAGTGTAAGCAACCGAGTCGGATGGTTCAGTTATCTCATCCGAAAATTCAAAGGATTCAAACTCGGGTGGTGAAAGTTCAAGATCGTTCGTCAAAGTGAAACACTCGTAGTCGTTATCGGGTGTGAAAGCAGTATCATGTTCAAGGAGGAATGCAGTAGAGGCGTCAAAGTTGTTGTGATTGAACAGAAATTTTTCGAGCTCACAATCCTCCTGAGTGATCTCTTGGATCGAGCAAACATCAAGTATATTAGCAATAGGTTCGGAGGGCTGATTCCCCAATTTAAAAATGTTGAGATCAATTGTCATGTTTCCAAAAGATAGGTTCATTGAACCATTTCGACAATTGATCAGCGCATTAGAAGTTGCAAGGAATGGTCGACCGGGTATCACCAAAATTTGACTCTGGGGGTTAGCTACAGGCTGTGTTTCCATAACAATGAAATCAACGGGGAATATGAAGTTGTTAGCGTATATGCCCTAGGGGCCATTATTGTATCATACTAGTTTGTATATTACTTAATGGAAGCTTGGGATATTCAGAGTTATATTAACAGTCTCGCTCAACATAGTAGTATGCTACTTGGTTTATATCTATCTTAATATGTGTATATGTTAGCATATCGTGAATACATATTGGTAGAGCCCTTAGGATCTTGCTTGACTACCAGTGTTGTGATGGCAGTCACACTAGTGGGGGCTGGGTAGTCTACAAGCACATTCTTTTTTCAGGTCCCTAGTCGTAGGATTATCGAGACAGGGCATCGATACTCCGGAGTAGACTAGTGTATACGCTTCTCATCCCAGTTGGGGAGATGGTCTGTCCCACAGCCATTAGTACGTTGTACTGGAGATAGTATACAGGTGCTCGTTGGGTTACGAGTACACCGGACAGGACTCGCAGGGAACTGTTGGTTGGTATTATACCCGTCGTCAGTTAACAGTTCCCAGGTGACATGAGTACAGCATAGTCCGCAGACTTGATACTGCTGCTTCGTCTCGAGTGTGTTCCCACTGTTCTTAGATTGCTACCCTACCACGGCTCAAAGGAGTCGTGCAAACAGGTAGCAGTTGGGTTCAGTCCCGAAGCACTTGGAGACAGTGGCGGTTAGATAGGATTCGTCTCTCCCGGTATTGGGAGTTGATATCGCGTTGTGTTTGGAGAGACATTACGCAAAGTCCCTGGCCAGGGCAAACGAGATTTACTGATAGGATTTCCAGTAGCTTCTCAAGGTGTAATTGGATTCACTCTGACACGACTTATACCGCTTTTAGGGGACTGACGCTTGCCGCCCCCTAGGCCCGATATGCGATAGTCCTAGACGAACAGACCGGAATGTACGGAGATTATCACATCAGGCTCAGTAGGAGTTCGGATAGGTTTCCTTATCGGCCTTCTTATCGACAACTACCTGGGAACCGTTACGTACAGCTAGTACCTCTTGCGGCCTGTGGTTAAACCCACTGCCAGCGTAGTGTCGAGTCTTTAGAGTCCCACACAGAGAGTTTCCCTTCTTCAGGCGAAACGATATAGAGGTCGTATGGTTTTACGACAAGGGCTCGGATACATACGTGTATTTATGCACGTACGATGTTCGGACAAATAATACTAGTGGGCTTTAGTTTAAACCAGATTCTAGTATTGGATTATTGGATTTATACAGTCTCAGATTTTCCGTGTTTTTACGGATGGGAGTGGCATTCTCGTAATTAGTCGAGAAGATTCTAGAAGAAAGATGAGGTGGAGACCTTAGGTGTAATTTGCATTAAATGAATTTGTGACTCATGAAGTGATTCATCCAAATGAGTTAAAGAAGCATTTATTGCTTAATGACTCATGAGATGATTCATTCATTTGTATTAAATGAAGCATGGTCGTAATTATCTATATGATTTATTTGATAATTATTATGCTTCATTATATATATAATGAGTTATATTTTCATTTCATTATTACAAACACATTCTCTCTCCTCAAGCTCTCTCTCCTCAAAAACCTCACCCTAATCCTTTCATGTGTCGAGATCCCAAGGGTTAGCAAGACTAAAAGATCCTTAATCCTCTTCTATATCCTCTAGGTTACTTTGATTAGCAATCATAACCACCTAGTTACCTCAAGTGAGAGGTTAAAGCTTGGAGAAGGAACTCTCGGGTGGATCTTCTATCCCATCGAGGAGGCCGACGAGGAGGTGAACAACAAGAACAAGAAGGACTAGAATCTTGAGGTATAATCATCTATCATAGTAGTTAATCACTTCTATATAGTTGTTAGTTAGGATTTAGCAAAGATCCGTAATGTTAGTCGATGTTAACTTAAACAAAATGATTGTTTTACCTATTCCGCCTTCCCGCATCATGTGGGGTGTCTAACGTCGACTTACAGAAGTCCCCTACTTTAATCAACACATCCTCTAACTCACCCCTAGGATGGGTGATGGATCGATAGGCCATTTGGAGAGTACAATGTGTGGGTTTCAACTCTCTAACGCCTAGTTGCTCATATACTGAATAGGGAAGTAGGTTAACACTGGCACCAAGATCTAAAAGTGCGCGGTTGATGTTCTTATCCCCAATAGTTATTGAAATCTTAGGACAGCCAGGGTTCTTTCGTTTTATGGGTAAAGGTTGGGTAAGAGCATCACTTACTGCACTAGCCAAGAAAACTTTCTTAGGTACCTGTGATTTCCTCTTCTTAGTGCATAAGTCCTTCAAGATTTTGGCGTAAGAAGGGACTTGTTGGATTGCATCTAAGAGAGGAATATTAATATTAACCTGTTTGAATAACTCCACAATCTTCTCCATTTGTGGAGTTTGTTTATTGGATCTCAACCTGATTGGAAATGGGACAATTTGAAAAGTTGTTGAGTCCAATGTTTGTGGAGTGAGATGTGGAGTTGGAACGGATCCCAGTGTTGGTGTTTTCATGGAGTGAGACGTGGGTCCGTTCGGAGTAGTAGAAGAATTAGAGCCTTGTGAAGAAGGGAGAACAGGATCTGAAAATGAAGAAGAGGCGGCGGACGGGGTGTCATCATCAGTGCCAATGTTGATTTTCAGTACTCTACCGGATCTCAACGTGGTCACGGCACTTACATTATGATTTTGTCGTCCAAGAGCAACATGTGCATTTTGTGTGTGGCCAGGATTTGGCAATGGTTGAGATGGGAGCTTTCCCTTTTCTCGCTCGTTTAACGCAGCATTCAGTTGTGCAATTTGGGCTTCAATTGTTTTGATGCTTTGATCATGTGAAGCAGTGTGTTGCACCAAAGACTGAATGGAAGACCGGATATTGATGGAGGATTGAGTTGATTGATTTAAAAACGCATCCAGACTTCGTTCAAGCGAAGAGGCCTTATCATTATTTGGCTGAAAAAATTTGTATTGAGGATAAGAATTGTTTGGTGCAAAATTGTTCGCTTGGTTTTGGTAAGGTTGGGGTTGGAAGGGCTGCTGATATTGATGAAGTGTTTGTGGTTGTGCTTGTTGTTGAGGAGAAGTCCTCTGAAAATTGTTGTTGCCTTGGAATTGTTGTTGATTTTGATTCAGGCGAAATTTGGGTGGCTCCTCCTGTTGGATATAGTGCCCTCGAAGTCAATTATTGGATCGCGGGTACGTGATTGTGATGATTGAGTGATGACCTATACAGGAAGAACAGTCTTACTCGAGATGATAATATGCTCTCTGGTTTGTCTCTATCATAGTATACATGCTTTAGTTCATTATTGCATATTGATAGAGCCCATAGAATTCTTGCTTGACAGCCAGCAGTATGATGGAGATCATATACGTAGGAGCTGGGGTCTATAAGCACATCCTTAATGTGTCCCTAGTCGTGGGAGTTTCGAGACTGGGCATCGATACTCCATAGTAGACTAGTGTATACAGTTCGAGACCCCGACGAGGGGCGGTGGCCGGTCTGACAATCCACTGGTGTCAGTTAGTTCACCTAAGATGTATACAGGTGCTCATTCGGTTATGAGTACACCGGAAAAGACTCGCCGGGAACCTGCTAGTTGGTATTATATCTATTGTCAGATAGCAGTTCCCAGATGACATGTGTACAGGTTAGTCTGTCGACCTGAGATCATCATTTGTCTTGTGTGAGTTCCCACTGTGCTTTGATTACTACCCTACCACGGCTCAAAGGAGTCGTGCAAACAGGTTTTAGTTGGGTACAGTCCCGAGCCACATGTAGGCAGTGAGCGGATCGTCGGGGATTCGTCTCTCCCGGTATTGGGGGTTGATGTCGCACAGTGCACGGGTGGCCATCACCAGAAATCCCTTGCCAAGGTAATTGAGAATTACTGATTCAGATCAGTAGTTTCTTAGGTGGTGATGGGCTTCATACCGACACGAATTATCGCGTTAGTAGGGGTCTGATTTTATCCACCCCCATAGACTCGATATGCGATACTCTTAGAAGAACAGACCGGACTGTACGGATATTGTCACTGTTAGGCTCAGTAGGGTTCCTGGATGAGTTCGCTCATCAGTTTTCCTTTCATTCAATACATAGGCAACCGTTACGTACAGCTAGTACCACTAACGTGCTTGTGGTTAAACCCACTGCCAGTGTATTGAAGAGTCATTAGAGTCCCCCACAGACAGTTTCCCAAATTCGGGCGAAACGTTGTAGAGGCCGTATGGTTTTTGTTTCAGGGTTCAAACATGCACGTGCACTTGTGCACGTGTCATGGTTCGGACAGATAATACTAGTGGGCTTTGGTTTAAGCCAGATTCTTGTATTATATTGTGTTGGAATATTTTAGTCTCGTTGTATCCGTATTCGCTCGAATACGGATGCGGGTATGTATATACAGACGAGTGGTTTTCTTGTGATCCGTTACAAGATTACTTTTTGAAGTTGCCATTTTCTTATCTTTCGATTCAAATATTTAGTTTAATATTTTAATGTGGAAGTGTAAGTTATTGTGTGAAATGTGAGCACATGGTTTTTTCCTTGATTCTTTGCCGATCATTTTCTTTGTGAGGGAATTTCATTTGCATGAATTTTGCGACTCATCACTTGAACTTCTGTTGGGCATGGCTAATTTTGTGAGCAACTTGGGGCCCATTCTTTTTGTTGTGCTGGCAGGCAATTCGTGGGGAGCATGGGTTGCAATTTAGCGTGTCATGATTTGCATTTATTAGGCATGGTCATTTTCTTTTCCAAGGCACAATTCTTGGGCATGGGCTTTATTTTCAAAAGTCAAAGGAGGGGGCTGGAAAATTTTTGAGGGGAGAGGAAAATATGTTGGGGGTTGAATCTATCTAAAAGATCTCACAAAATTCTTAGTGATTCCCAGAGAGCACAAATTCCTTTATGGCCGAGCCCCCTTGTTTTTCCCACTTGCAAATTTCTAAATGCTCACATTTCTCATTCTCACCAATTGGCAACATCATTTACCTTCACCCGATTCATCGGGTGCCTTGAGATAAAATATTCTACACTCTCTCTACTTCATCCTTGAACATGTCGGCTAGCATACTTCATGTCCGAGTTGCTTCGTTTTAAAGCGGGAGCCCGTATAAAAAATCCTCGACGTGGTGCCATTCCGATGAGAGAGACCGGAGAGCGGAGTTGTTCCGGACAGCGGCGAGGAGCTAGGAAAGTGATTGAAGACCGAAGGACACGGATCGATCGGTATAATCTCTGAACTCATTTTATAGATTGCTTGTTAACGGTTAATGGAACGATCCGGGTATTGGTTGCGGTAGCGTCAAGTTTTGATAAAATTTTTGTTCCGCGTTTGGCGTCGGATTGACGGCCGGGGCGTTGCCGTAACCCAACAATGGTATCAGAGCCACCCATTAACCGTTAATTAGCTTGTTCTAACATGTTTAAAAGCCCGATCGAACAAAATTTCCGAAACCGCAATTTCAATAATAAAGTTTCTGTCGATTTTTTTTTGTTATCGAAAAATTATTTTGAGTGTTTCGGAAAAACAGGCAGGCCTTTATATGACAACTGTAAAAATTTTGTTGCATGTTCCCTCTGTTACGCAGCGGAACCGCGGCCGTACGCACGCTTTGGCCGCGGTTCCGCCGCAGTGTTGGGGTTTGAGTGCACTAAATTTTTTCTTTGGGTCTTTAACTTGGAATTGGGGTTTCTGGAAAATTTAGTTTTGGCCCAGATTATTTTGAGTACTGGATTTGTGCTTAGGGCCCACTTCGGGAAGTTTTGCTGATCGGAATTTTAAATGTGTTAGTTTACAGTGCTTTACATTATTATCTGTGACCGTGAATGTCATTTGAACGGTAAATCTTGTTTAATTGCTATAGTCCTTTTAGACGGGTTTGCGAACGTGACATTCACGTTGATGTTCTGTGTTGTGCTGTGATATTGCGGATTTGTCGTGGTGGATAGTTCCTGTGCAATGGTAGTGCTGTTTGGATTTATTTGTACATTTGATATTGCGGGGCGAGCATCCGAGATGTGGACTGCCGTCACTGCCTGTTTGTATATTATTCTTTTGGGGCACGACCGGTTTGAGGTCGATGTACCCGTTGTATATATTTTCTTTTCTGTACTAGGATTACCCCACGGTGGGGGTGCACGGATAACTGGGTTCTAGAGGACAACGGGCCCGCATCTCATGGCGTTGAGACAGAGGCGGCTTCACTCTAGAATTGGCAGGCTATTCGCCGCACTCGTAGGGGGTATAGGTTGATCCAAGGAGGGGTGCTCAAGTTACCGGATTCCGTGAAGTGCTGGGTGGTCCATTCAATTTGATGAAGGGGGCTGCCTCGCTTCGGGTTTTGGCGGGTAACTTACCGCGCTCGTAGGGGTCTAGGTTTTCATTGCACAGGCTATCCACACGACCAGGGGAACATCGGGTTTCACTTATGGCTTTATGAAACCCGGGGATCCTAGATTATCTGTATTGTTCTGTGATGCTTATTACTTTTCTGTGTTGTTGCATTAATCATACCTGGAGCGATTATTATATATTGATATATATATATACTAGTAGATGTTGTATATGTTTTACTCCAACGCTAGTCCAGTCCCCGCTCTGTTGTTAGTTAAGTAACCTAACGGGTGATGACGGGTCCCAGTGGCGAATGCGGATGGCATATACATACATTATTTTTTTGTTCTTTTCTGGTGTGATCATTTGATGGGACTGCGTTGATTCTTATCAATGCAAAGAAAACAAACTTTTTTATGATGTTGTTGGAACAACTTTCAAAAAGCTGTTATTGCTAGGGCGTTTTCTTCTGTTTTGCACAGTGGTATTCGGTTATGAATATCCAGCACCTCATTCGACGAGGCAAGGGCCGAGATCCCTTCATCGGGAGTGACCCCTTGGACAGAGGTTTGCGTCAGGGTAATAACTTCACTATGTTAGTGTATATGCCCTAGAGGCCATTACTGTATCATACTAGCTTGTATATTACTTAATGGAATCTTGGGATATTCACAGTTGTATATACAATCATGCTCAAAATGGTAGTATGCTACTTGGTTTGTCTCTACTTCAATATGTGCATGTGTTTCTTTTAGCATATCGCTTATATACATATTAGTAGAGCCCTTAGGATCTTTGCTTGATTACCAGCGTTGTGATGGCAGTCATACTTATGGGGGCTGGGTAATCTATAAGCACATCCTTATACAAGTCCCTAGTCGTAGGACTATCGAGACAGGGCATCGATACTCCGGAGTAGACTAGCGTATACGCTTCTCATCCCATCACGGGAGGTGGTCTGTCCCACAGCCATCAGTACGTCGTACTGGAGATAGTATACGGGTGCTCGTTAGGTTACGAGTACACTGGACAGGACTCGTCGGGAACTGATGGATGGTATTATACCTATCGTCAGTTATCAGTTCCCAGGTGACATGAGTACAGCTTAGTCCGCTGATTTGACACTGTCACTTCGCCTCGAGTGTGTTCCCACTGTACTTAGATTACTACCCTACTACGGCTCAAAGGAGTCGTGCAAACAGATAGTAGTTGGGTGCAGTCCCGAAGCACTTGGAGGCAGTGACAGTTAGACAGGATTCGTCTCTCCCGGTATTGGGGGTTGACATCGCGCTGTGTCTAGGAGAGCCATTACATGAGTAGTCCCTGGCCAGGGCAAGCGAGATATACTGGTAGGTTTCCAGTGTTATCTCAGGGTGTTTTGGGCTACACTCCGACACGACTTGTACCGCTATTAGGGGACTGACGTCCGCCACCCCCTAGGCCCGCCATGCGATATATCAGACGAACAGACCGGACTGTACGGAGATTGTCACATACAGGCTCGGTAGGAGTTCGGATGGGTTTACCTCATCGGCCTTCTTATCGACATCTACCTGGGGACCGTTACGCACAGCTAGTGCCGCTTGTGGTCTGTGGTTAAACCCACTGCCAGCGTAGTGTCGAGTCTTTAGAGTCCCACACAGAGAGTTTCCCTGCACTGAGCGAAACGTGTAGAGGCCGTATGGTTTTTGTTAGTTGTATGTATGCCCTAGAGGCCAGTATTGTACAGATGATGTATATTATATTGGATGCTTGGACATATATAGAGATGACTTTCTTGCTCGATATGATAGTATGCTATCTGGTTACTCTTTATCTTAACATGTACACTAGTCTCTTTATACTGTCTTATAGTTACATGTTGGTAAAGCCCTTAGGATGTGTACTTGACTACCTGGACTATGATGCAGATCATACTAGTGGGGACATGGTAGTCCATAAGTACATCCTTCAAGGTCCCTAGTCGTGGGTGTATCGAGACGGGTGATCGATATACCAGAGTAGACTAGCGTATACGCTTCTCGACCCATGAGATGGGCGATGGATGATCCCATATCCATTGGTGTTTGACATCAGAGATGGTATACGGGTGCTCAGTGGAGACTGGGTACACTGGACGGACTCGCCGAGAACTCCCAGATGGTATTATACCTCACGTCAGATGGCAGTTCTCAGGTGACACTTGTGCAGGTTAGTCTGTAGACCCGAGATCGTCATAGAGTCTTGTGTGATTCCCACTGTGCTTTGATCTCCACCTTACCACATCCATGAGGGCGTGCAAAACGGTGGTCTTTGGGTACAGTCCCGAGTCACATGGAGGCAATGAGCGATAGGAGGGGTTTCGTCTCTCCCGGTATTGGGGGTTGATGTTGCGCTGTGCTCGATTGGCCGTAACAGGGAAGTCCCTGGCCAGGGCTGATCAGAGATTTGCTGGTAAGTGTTACCAGTAGTTTCTCGACCCGTTATGAGCCTCACATCGTCACGACTTATCGAGTTATTGGGGTCTGACGTTTACCACCCCTAGACTTGATATGCGACATATCAGACGAAGAGACCGGACTGTATGGTAAGTGTTACTGGTCGGATTCGCAGGAGTGTGAGCGGGCTAGCTCGTCGATCTTCTGATCGCTCAATACCCGGGTGGCCGTTACGTTTAGCAGACCGCTTGCGGCTTGTGGGTGCTTGATATGATCATCATCTGCTACCGGCGTATTGACGAGTCTTTAGAGTCCTACACAGAGGTTTCCTAGCTCAAGCGAAACGAAATAGGAGTGCATATGAGATATGTGTGGGACTGAGAATAATGCGTGTATGTGATACCGTATTTGATTCTCGCGATTTATGTTTCGATTGGTTGTATGAGATATGACCTAGTTATCGAATCATTGATTCGATAAATCGATGCATTGAATACTAGTCGGTCGTGTGCGACATGACCGGATCATTGAATCAAGTGTTGATTTAATGATTTAATGTATAATTATATATTTGATATATTACTTTGCATTAACTAGTATTGGTTCACTTTAAACGGATTTTTCTCACTTGGATTGCACATTGTATATGTGATATACTTTTGTGCACTTTTTTGTATCATGTTTGATGATACTTGATCATATGGTTAAGTGAATAGAATTAAACCATGGTTATTATGATAATTAGGGTTTTGCATATTTATTTATTCATTTATTTGTTTATTCATTTATTTGGATAAGTTTAAAATAGAATGGTGGTTTTCTTTGTCTTTTAGTTGAAGCTTCATGAAGCTTTGACTTCTTAACCTTTCATGTCATCATGCTTAACCCTAACCCATCCATTAACCATGGTCTATTCTCTACACTTGACCCTAGTAAGAATTATGATAAGTAGTCCTTTTTCTTTTTATTTTAAAGAACACTTATCATATTTCTTGCTCATCTTCTTCTTCTTCTTCAAGTGAGAAACCTAGATGCCATTAATGGCAACTTGAGATCTAGTGAGAGAAATCCAAATCTAAAGTGAACCCACCTCCTATTTCTTCATCCTCTACCTCTTGCCAAGTGGTTTTGGGTGTTTTCTTCACAAGTTTCACTACTTGGTGAAGTCGAAGCTTGAACTAGTGCAACCTCGACGTAGATCGTCTTTGACACGAAGCCGACGACCCAGCTCGCCCGTTTTCCCGATGAAGCCGACGAATGAGTCTAGGATTCATGATGTACAGCGAGAAGACTTCATTGCGGAGCCGAGGAGGTGGATATCCGGATCTACAAAGGTTGTAATTTCCATATCCAAGTAGTTAAGTGTTAACTAGTTTACTTTTCACCTAGATTTCTAGCAACGATCCGTAGTCTAGGGTTTCCCGGCACCATTTTTTTTGAAATTGGCATGTTCGATGCCTTGTGAGACCTCTATAGGGTGCCTAGGAACCTTTCACTGGTATCAGAGCCTAGCTAGAGCCTTAGGCGAAGTCTAGACGGAATTTGAATTCTGATCGAACCGAAACCCAACCCCAAATATTGCTCTCTGTACTTTTTCTAAAATCGTGGATTTTTCCAAATTAAAAATATGCAGAAAACTTGGCAGGGAATTCTAAGAATTACGACGCAAATTTTATTCCATGAACAGTGATAAGCGCGGCGGAACCGCGGCCTATGCCAACTTAGACGGCGGTTCCGCGGCGGATTGATGACGTCAGCCCTAACTGTTTGCACAGTAATTCATAGTTTCAGGTTCTGAGTTCTCTGGGTATTTTTAAAACTAATTCGAGAGTTGAATTTTCTGGGGTGTATTAGAGCTTCGGTGTTTCGACCGGATTATCAAACTTCGTCCTTGTGTTTTTCCGGATAAATTTTGAATATGTTAAAAAGTTCGACCGGATATAAATACCCAATTTTTCCCATGTCGGGAAATTTCCAAGTGTTGGATTTTTCCGTAGTTTAACGACGTTCTAAGTAGTGCAAGTAACGCGATGGACCCTCTAGAAGAAAACAAACCTTAACTCGATTATGTGACCGTCTTGAACTGCCCTTTGAACCTTCGGGTTTGGGGCAGTACGGCGTGCCACATGTGAGGCGTTGGCTTGACCCTTCTACGGCTGGACCGTTGGTACTGAGGCACGAACTGAATGTTGTTAGACTTATTTCATGTGTTGAGCTGTATCGGGAAAACTTGGGTATTCGACTGTTCGATCGGAAAGTTTAACATTTTCTGTTTATCTGGAATGTGATACAATAATTGGAATTCACAAACAGTTATGAGATAACTGAATGATTGTTATAAATCTAGCAGTTTAGTCCCACATGATAATGAAAAGAGTTTTCGATAATGAGACTAAAATGCGGGATTTATATCTGTTAGGCATGTGATGTCTAAGTATTTCATTTGATTAGGCATGCGATGTCTAAAGAAGTTGCGGATTCCAATTGTTGTAGTTTTACACTTTCTTTTCTATGACCGTAAGTGTAGTATGTTCATATCGTCGGTTTCGTTGCTATACGTCAATGACAATTGGGGTATGCATACTTACTTACGTTGATGACATGTGATGTTATGTGTTGCTGGATATGTTATATTGGATCGTCGTGTTTGAATAGCCGGGGGTTTTTATGTGAGATGGGTGTTTTTCATTTTCATTCATGTAAAAACTTGTATGTAATATTCTTTTATTTGGGGCACTTCCAGGTAGCGGAAGTTGTCACCCTTTGTATATTATTTACTTTTCCGCATTAGGATAGACCCAAGGAGGGGAGCACAAGTAACCGGGTTCTGGGGTCCAGTGGGAGACCAACTCGAGGAGTCGAGTCCGGGTCTCCTAACCCTAGAATTGGCAGGGTTGCTTGCCGCTCTCGTAGGGGTCTAGGGGTGTGGGATTGGCTATTCATCACGACCGTGGAATTCGTGTTTTATACTGGCTCGTATTGAAAACACGGACGTCCTAGTATATCCAATATTTCATATGTTTATTCTGCTGCGATATCTGTGTTGTGACTCTGTGATGGATATAGTATATAGTATATATGATATATTATATAGACGTTACTTATGTTTTACACCCGCGCTAGCCCTGCCCTGCTCTGTCGTTAGTTACCTAACCTAACGGTGCACGAGGGGACATCGAGGCGAATGCGGATGGCATAAGTGTACGTCATATCTATCTGTGATGTTTAGGTATTTAAATGATGGGACTTCATTAATGTGATTAATGAAAGATAAGAAACCTAAGATGTTGTGGAATCGAATTTTAAAATAAAACAGGTAGCTACAGTTCTTGCTTTGCACAGCGGTATATATGATATACCCTGCACCTTATTCGATGAGGAAAGGACCGAGATCCCTTCACCGGGAGTGACTCCTTTAGCAATAACTGGCAGATGCTACACACTCGGTTTGCTTTTGATTGCTTCTATAGTTTATGCTTTGCACAGTGATATATATGATATATCCTGCACCGCATTCGACGAGGAAAGGGCCGACGATCCTTTCACCGGGAGTGACCCCTTTAGCAAGACTAGAAAAGCCTCAAAATCACTCCATTTTAAAATTTCATTTGATTCTACAACGATATCAAGTTCATTACGCAATAGGTTTTCAGAAAAAACTGCGTAGCCCTCCGTCATTTCAGATAAGTTACATATAGTATTCGTGCTACATTTGTTGGCTTTCGTCAAGGTGTAGTGTGCGGTAGCTATGTGCTGTTTATCTACTGCATATGATGCGACTGGATTAGGATAGTCGTACGGCTTTGTTGGCTTTCGTCAAGGGTCGTGCGGGTGGGTTTAATTCAGTCAAGAAATGTATGGGTTGAACTTGACTAGCGGGCTGTGGCTTGTTGGCTTTCGTCAAGGTCATAGCACGCTAGGGGCAAAAGTATTATCGGGAATTTCAAGTGTTGAAATTTGCAATGAGATTGCATACCTTCTATGAGATAGTTGGATCCCGATACCCACCGCGAGTAAAAGTTACTCCTGGGAGAGTTTTACACATTGCAATTAGCTGATCAAGTAGGTGTCTAGAAAGGTGTCAACGGGGTTACGCCTCTGGGAAAACGAGGTTTACATTAATTAGGTTCGTGTGAAAGCACGGGGGACCTCCCTCAAAGTACCGACACTGGCCTGGCTGAAAGATTGGCGAACTTGTAGTGTGTAATTAATCCCGGCTAGTCTTTCCTTTTAGGGTTTGAAGGAAGATTTGATAAAAAGCAGTGGGAGCCATCCTGATTAGATAAGATAATAACCAATCTGATCTTGCACGAGCATACGCTAAAGTGTTTTCTTCTCTCTCTCTCCAGGTAGCGACCATTTCATGCCCTAATGAAGATAATAATATGGATGTATTGACCGAACCCGCATGTTGTACTGTGCTGGGGAACGTTGGTTCCGTTCTTTCTTATAAGAGTTATAGGAATGAACAGGATATAGGGGAATACCAGGATTCCCATGCCACCCGATTGAAGAAAGTACATGTTGATGCATTTTCTTCGGGTGTGTTCGTTACTGAGAACTGTTTCTCTATTTGCTCTACGTCCTGGGTATTAGATACCGGGTCAGGATCCCATATATGTAATCAGTTACATGGGCTTAGGAAAGGTAGAGAACTTGGAGAAGGTGATAAAGACATTAGAGTTGGAAATGGTGCAATTGTTGCAGCTAAGACTGTCGGGGAATATCACCTTGTATTACCAACTGGTAATACATTGGTTCTGAACGAATGCTATTACATGCCGAACCTGATATGCAACATTATATCGGTTTCTTTATTAAGTAAAGAGGGATATAATTTTGTATTACAGGATAATGTTATGAACATTTTCCGTAACCAAAAGTTGGTTGGATCAGGCACGTTGTGCAATGGCATTTATGTTCTAAATCAATCAACAGTTCTGAGCATAACAAACACACACAAGAGGAAGAGTTCAGAACTGAACGAATCCTACTTGTGGCATTGTAGACTGGGTCACATCAATGTGACACGACTGGCTAAGTTGCATAAAGATGGATATTTGAAACCTTTCGAATTTTCATCTTATGACACTTGCCAGTCATGTCTCAAAGGCAAGATGACCAAAACTCCGTTTACGGGACACGGAGAAAGGGTTACCGAATTCTTGGGACTAATACATAGCGATGTATGTGGTCCCATGTCTACACATGCCAGGGATGGTTCTTCGTACTTCATTACATTCACTGACGATCTCTCAAGATACGGACATGTGTACTTGATAAGACACAAGTCTGAAGCTTTTGAGAAATTTAGAGAATATAAACAAGAAGTCGAAAACCAAACCGGAAAAAGTATTAAAATCCTTCGATCTGATCGAGGAGGTGAATACTTGAGCAATGAATTCCTGGACTTCCTAAAAGAGAATGGGATTCTCTCTCAGCTGACTCCTCCATATACACCACAGCACAACGGTGTATCAGAACGGAGGAACCGCACCCTATTAGATATGGTGCGCTCTATGATGAGCACAGCTGAGTTACCTATTTCCTTCTGGGGATATGCACTGGAAACAGCTGCAGACCTATTGAATATGGTTCCCACCAAAACTGTGCCGACCACTCCATATGAGATATGGAAAGGAAAGAGACCATGTCTTAATTATGTTAAGATATGGGGTTGTCCGGTCTATATAAAAACGCAAAATCCGGACAAACTCGCGGCAAGGTCCATTCTGTGTAAGTTTATTGGATATCCCAAACATTCACGAGGGTATATCTTCTACCACCCTGAGGAACAAAGAGTGTTTGTTTCTCGGCATGCCACCTTTTTAGAAAAGGAATTTCTTGAAAAAGAGATTAGTGGTCATGAGGTAGAACTGGAAGAAGTTCCAGCTGCAGAAGCTACAACAGAAGATCTGGTGGAACCAGAGGATTCCATAGTTCCCGATGAACCCCAGCCACTCCGCCGATCTAGTAGGGTTCCTCGCCAACCTGAGAGATACTATGGTTTTCTCATGGACGGTGGAAGCGAGGATTGCATCATGGAGGATGATGACCCAACTAGCTTCGAGCAGGCCATCACGAGTGGAGACTCAGTGAAATGGCTGGATGCTATGCGGTCTGAGATGGATTCCATGTACACCAACAAAGTATGGACTTTGGAAGTTTCTCTTGAAGGGGTAAAACCCATTGGGAGCAAGTGGATCTTCAAGAAGAAACTTGGTGTAGATGGGAAAGTGGAGACTTTCAAAGCTAGACTTGTAGCAAAGGGTTTTCGTCAAAGACCAGGTGTGGACTATGACGAGACCTTTTCTCCAGTGGCTATGCTTAAATCCATCCGGATCATGCTTGCCATCGCTGCATATCATGATTACGAAATCTGGAAAATGGATGTTAAGACCGCCTTTCTAAACGGTGATTTAGAAGAGTGCGTGTACATGACTCAGCCAGAGGGCTTCGTAGACAGTGGGAGCAGCGGGAAGGTGTGCAAGCTGCTTAAATCCATTTATGGATTAAAGCAAGCATCGCGGAGTTGGAACATCTGCTTTGACGTCGTTATCAAAGAGTTTGATTTCGTCAAAAACCCAGATGAACCTTGTATCTACAAGAAGGTGGCAGAGAGTAAGGTTGTCTTCCTCGTATTGTACGTGGACGACATACTCTTGATAGGCAATGATATTCCTATGCTGCAATCGGTCAAGCTCTTCTTATCACAAAGATTCTCAATGAAAGATCTTGGTGATGCCTCCTGCATATTGGGAATTAGGATCTATAGAGATAGATCCAAACGGATTTTGGGATTGTCCCAATCCAGGTACATTGACACCATACTAAAGAGGTTTAGTATGGAAGAGTCCAAGCGTGGGAACTTGCCCACGATCTCTGGAGTCACTCTCTCCAAAGAGATGTCTCCCAAGACTGATTTGGAGAGAGCTCGCATGCAAGGGATACCCTATGCTTCGGCAGTAGGCTCTATCATGTATGCGATGCTATGTACCAGACCCGATGTAGCATACTCACTAAGTGTAGTGAGCAGGTATCAAGCTGATCCTGGAGAGAGTCACTGGACAGCTGTGAAGAGCATTCTCAAGTACTTGCGAAGGACTAGAGATATGTTCTTGGTGTATGGTAACGGAGAACTCCAAGTGGAGTCCTTTACCGATTCGAGCTTCCAGAGTGATAAGGACGACTCTAAGTCGCAGTCAGGCTTTGTCTTTACCCTTTACGGAGGGGCGGTTAGCTGGAAGAGTTCCAAGCAGGATACCGTGGCAGACTCGACGATGGAGGCTGAATACATCGCTGCCAACGATGCTGCCAAAGAGGCTGTTTGGATCAAGAAGTTCATTACTGAACTTGGAGTGGTTCCATCCATTGAGCATCCAATACCTTTGTATTGCGATAACAATGGAGCAGTGGCTTTGGCCAAGGAACCCAGGTCCCATCAGCGATCCAGGCATATTCTGAGGCGGTATCACCTGATCCGGGACATAGTTGATCGCCGGGAGATCGAGGTCAGGAGAGTTGACACGAAGAACAACACGGCGGATCCACTCACGAAGGCCATTCCCCAGATACAGTTTGAGAGACTCTTCGGGATGCTCGGTATGCGATACTACAGCAGCTGGCCCTAGTGCAAGTGGGAGATTGTTAGTTGTATGTATGCCCTAGAGGCCAGTATTGTACAGATGATGTATATTATATTGGATGCTTGGACATATATAGAGATGACTTTCTTGCTCGATATGATAGTATGCTATCTGGTTACTCTTTATCTTAACATGTACACTAGTCTCTTTATACTGTCTTATAGTTACATGTTGGTAAAGCCCTTAGGATGTGTACTTGACTACCTGGACTATGATGCAGATCATACTAGTGGGGACATGGTAGTCCATAAGTACATCCTTCAAGGTCCCTAGTCGTGGGTGTATCGAGACGGGGCATCGATATACCAGAGTAGACTAGCGTATACGCTTCTCGACCCATGAGATGGGCGATGGATGATCCCATATCCATTGGTGTTTGACATCAGAGATGGTATACGGGTGCTCAGTGGAGACTGGGTACACTGGACGGACTCGCCGAGAACTCCCAGATGGTATTATACCTCACGTCAGATGGCAGTTCTCAGGTGACACTTGTGCAGGTTAGTCTGTAGACCCGAGATCGTCATAGAGTCTTGTGTGATTCCCACTGTGCTTTGATCTCCACCTTACCACATCCATGAGGGCGTGCAAAACGGTGGTCTTTGGGTACAGTCCCGAGTCACATGGAGGCAATGAGCGATAGGAGGGGTTTCGTCTCTCCCGGTATTGGGGGTTGATGTTGCGCTGTGCTCGATTGGCCGTAACAGGGAAGTCCCTGGCCAGGGCTGATCAGAGATTTGCTGGTAAGTGTTACCAGTAGTTTCTCGACCCGTTATGAGCCTCACATCGTCACGACTTATCGGGTTATTGGGGTCTGACGTTTACCACCCCTAGACTTGATATGCGACATATCAGACGAAGAGACCGGACTGTATGGTAAGTGTTACTGGTCGGATTCGCAGGAGTGTGAGCGGGCTAGCTCGTCGATCTTCTGATCGCTCAATACCCGGGTGGCCGTTACGTTTAGCAGACCACTTGCGGCTTGTGGGTGCTTGATATGATCATCATCTGCTACCGGCGTATTGACGAGTCTTTAGAGTCCTACACAGAGGTTTCCTAGCTCAAGCGAAACGAAATAGGAGTGCATATGAGATATGTGCGGGACCGAGAATAATGCTTGTATGTGATACCGTATTTGATTCTCGCGATTTATGTTTCGATTGGTTGTATGAGATATGACCTAGTTATCGAATCATTGATTCGATAAATCGATGCATTGAATACTAGTCGGTCGTGTGCGACATGACCGGATCATTGAATCAAGTGTTGATTTAATGATTTAATGTATAATTATATATTTGATATATTACTTTTCATTAACTAGTATTGGTTCACTTTAAACGGATTTTTCTCACTTGGATTGCACATTGTATATGTGATATACTTTTGTGCACTTTTTTGTATCATGTTTGATGATACTTGATCATATGGTTAAGTGAATAGAATTAAACCATGGTTATTATGATAATTAGGGTTTTGCATATTTATTTATTCATTTATTTGTTTATTCATTTATTTGGATAAGTTTAAAATAGAATGGTGGTTTTCTTTGTCTTTTAGTTGAAGCTTCATGAAGCTTTGACTTCTTAACCTTTCATGTCATCATGCTTAACCCTAACCCATCCATTAACCATGGTTTATTCTCTACACTTGACCCTAGTAAGAATTATGATAAGTATTCCTTTTTCTTTTTATTTTAAAGAACACTTATCATATTTCTTGCTCATCTTCTTCTTCTTCTTCAAGTGAGAAACCTAGATGCCATTAATGGCAACTTGAGATCTAGTGAGAGAAATCCAAATCTAAAGTGAACCCACCTCCTATTTCTTCATCCTCTACCTCTTGCCAAGTGGTTTTGGGTGTTTTCTTCACAAGTTTCACTACTTGGTGAAGTCGAAGCTTGAACTAGTGCAACCTCGACGTAGATCGTCTTTGACACGAAGCCGACGACCCAGCTCGCCCGTTTTCCCGATGAAGCCGACGAATGAGTCTAGGATTGATGATGTACAGCGAGAAGACTTCATTGCGGAGCCGAGGAGGTGGATATCCGGATCTACAAAGGTTGTAATTTCCATATCCAAGTAGTTAAGTGTTAACTAGTTTACTTTTCGCCTAGATTTCTAGCAACGATCCGTAGTCTAGGGTTTCCCGGCACCATTTTTTTTGAAATTGGCATGTTCGATGCCTTGTGAGACCTCTATAGGGTGCCTAGGAACCTTTCAGTTTTACGGCAGGGCTGCAATCACTTGCGTACACTTGTGTGCGTATGTTGTTCGGGCAGGCAATACTAGTGGGCTTTGGTTTAAGCCAGATCCTAGTATTGCACGGATGGATTTGTTTTTGTCTTCAGTGCATTCGCATTCTACGGAATGCGGATGCGGGTGTGTATGCACAGTTTTGAGGAGTGATGAAGGAGGAGGTGCCTCATTAGGGTTTTGGCAGTTGGTTCGGCCAAAACCATTATGTGGCTGGCTCATTAGGGTTTTGGCAATTTGTTCGGTCAAAACCATTATGAGTCGGAGACATTGTTTACTAATCCTATTAGTGATAATTATATGATGGCTAATTACTTTGACCATTTGACCTTCTTTGACCACACTTGACTTTGTTGACTGTTTGACCAAAGTGGACTTTTGACCTTCATGAGAGGTCTAGAGTTTTCTTTGGATTTCTTTTTATTTCTTGAGTTATGAAAATGGTCATGTCATTAGTGCCATCAACTTTATCATGATAGGATTAGTAATGATGATATTTGAGTGTTATTGCAACCATGGTTGTTTTTCTCTTGGTTAAGCTTTTTCATTTCTTCATTCTCATTCTCTCTCTTAAAAAGGAAATGAGAAAGAGTTCCATGGTTGCTCCTCCTTCTTCCTCCTCTTGATTCTTCCTTTGATCTCATGTGTTGAGAGAAAAAGGATTCCACTTGACAAAACCATCCCTTTACCACTTCTACACAACCTAGGGCTTCTAGATTAGCGATCTTGTCGCCCTAGTTGCCTCGGCTCGAGATGGAGCTCGGTGTACAACTCTCGGGTGGATCGTCTTCGATTCAAGAAGGCCGCGGAGGTGCCCAAGGTCCGGATCGATACTTAGAGCTTGGATGGATGAGCGGGACAGCGGAATGAAGACCCGAAGGACCGGTTTCGTGAGGTATACTTTCTACAGCATAGTAGTTAAAGCCTCTAGTAGTTTACTAGTTACTAGTTTAGCAAAGATCCGTGCTTTAAGTCCATGTTGCCTTGCGCCAAATCATTGTTTTTCGTCGTTTCCGCCTCCCCGTAAGAACCGGGATGAGCAACGTGGACTTACACACTATAGTCGATTACTTTTTGCTTTGCATCATGATATTCAGTTTGGAATACCCTGCACCTCATTCAACGAGAAAAGAGCCAAGATCCCTTCACCGGAAGTAACCTCTTTAGCAAAGGTTTTCGTAACTATATATTTATAAAAACTATCTAGTTCCTTCAACGATATCAAGTTCATTACGTTAATGGTTTTTCGCCAAAAACCAGCCGTAGCCCTCCGTCATTTCAGATTAGTATTGCTTAGTATTCGTGCTACGTATGTTGACTGTGTCAAGGCGTAATGTGCGGTAGCTCTGTAATGCTTTTCTATCGCATGGATATATAGATTGGTTAGGACAGTCGTACGGTCATGTTGACTGTGTCAAGGACTCGTACAGGTGGGTTTAATGCAATCAAGATAATGACGGGTTGAACTTGACTAGGATCCTTTGATATGTTGACTATGTCAAGGTCACTTGGGTCCTACGGGTAAAAACACACATCGGGAGTTTCAAACATACAGGAAACTTGCCAGGCATGCGCATACCTTCTGGAGTGTGGTAACTTGAGTGGCTTCCATCAAGTTATCATGCGATGAAAGTTGGATCCCGATTCCCACTGATGAGTTAGTTTACTCATCAGGTGATTCCGACTGATTCTTCTTTCAGTTTTGGAGGAGAATTTGAGAAAACAGTGGGAGGTTTCCTTATTAGATAAAATGATTAACTATTCTGATCTAGGTTAGAGTGTACGCAGAGTGTTTCTTTTCTCTCTCTCTTTGACTGCCACCATGACCTGACCTTAGACAATAACTTAGTAACCAAGTTAACCAAACTTTCTTATAACACTGGCCTTTGGATTGTCTGAGTTGCATACATCATTGCCACTCCTTCTTTTACCCTTTGAGTTTCTCCAGAACACCCCGTATTATTACGATCATCCACTTCTATTGGATAAATCCATCGTATGGTTATATACGAACTCGGAGGAATTTCTTCGAGGATGGATTCAGGTTCTGTAGAGATTGAATAGGACTATTCAGTTGTCTTTTCCTTTTACCTTCTCTCAGGTTGTGAGGGCTCCTAGGATTAGGAGTGGGTACACCTATTATGCTTATTGGATAGTCTTCTTCCAAACCATAGGCAGGTGCCGAAAGGTAGGGAATGAAGAAAACCAATTATCCTAAGTGCGGTGTACAGAAGGTGATAAGTAAAGACAAATAAAGGGATTAGAAAGAGGGCAAAGTAAATTGCGACTGCTATCATTCACGACCAAACCACGTATTTCATCGCCACTCTACTTCACTTTTGTATTTCTCCAGAACACCCCGTATCACTACGAACATCCAATTCCATTGGATAAATCCATCGTATGGTTATATACGAACTCGAAGGAACTTTTTCGAGGATGGATTCTGGTTCAGGAGAAATAGGAATAAGGTTTATTCAGTTGGTTTTTATCCTTACCTTCTCTCAGGTTGCAAGTGCTCCTAGGATTAGGAGAGTACACCTATTATGCTTATTGGATAGTCTTATTCCAAACCATAGGCTGGTGTCGAACGGTAGGGAAGGAAGAAAACCATTAAGCCTAACGATGGTGTACAGAAGGTAACGACTAAAGACAAATAAAGGGATTTGGAGAGATGGCAACGAAATATACGGTTACAGTCATGAATCTGCATAATGGAAGAGACATTAATAGGAATACCCGGATAACCCCACGAAACATATTCTTGTTTCAGTTTCACTGTGTATTGAAAACTGATTTCCCAATTAGACCCTTGCTCCAGGGTATGTATTTACCAGGTATAATTCTCACATCCGTATGGTTTTACAGATGATGAGTAGGAGTAAGTTATTGAGAATTAGGTGATCATCCTCATTATATCGGAATTCGTTGTAATTGGTGATATTTGAGGAAATCGCCTGGGTACAGTTTTCAGCCTACGACGCACAGGGTTTGAGTTATTCAACTCACGGGACATATACAAAATATTGTTTGTTGTCCAGTGTCCATTAGGACAAAGGGGTTGGTCCTCGTACTGTATTCTGTTTACTTGTGACTTCTCAAGTTTTAGACAAGTGTTTCGTAGAAATACAAGGTCCAAGTTTGAGAAGTTATAGGTATAGGAATAAAGTAGAGAACCATGTGTTGCAAGTGTTAGGATTCTTCAAGGTGATCGAAGATGTAGATACTTGTGGTTGGTATTCAGTTGATAGTAATGGTTTTTGAGAAACTTGTTTCTCTTTCAGGTTACTCACAATTGGATACACTCCTAAGTTGAGTAATGCTGACCGTCCTCTCTCCATTTAGTTGACATGCACTGGAGACAACTGTATGATTTGAATCTGGTTCCAATTAGATTAGTGTCTCTATTTCTATATTGTATATAGAATGGTTCGTATCTTAACGATATTAAGGTACGGGGAGTTTTCCGGCTTATGCTTAAAACCAGACTCTGGATAACTCAAGGCACGTTTTTGTAATGGCAGTTTATGGGTTAACCCAGGCTTTGACGAGGGTTAATTTTCTACCATCTGGAAGATCAATAGTGATATTGTTCTTGACTCTCCACAGTTTTAGTAAAATGGATTTTTTCAGAAAAAAGTAGTGGGAGTATCGTAGAGCTGGAAGAGATTCCAGAACCGCAAACGATTACGGAAAATTTAATAGGACCTAAAGATTCAATCAGGATTGACATTCCATTAGCCACTCCGCAGATATGGTGGGTAACCTCAGGCACCCGATAGGTACTCCGGTATCCTCAAGGACGGTGAAAGGGAGGTTCTTGTTTACCCAGACTTGATACTACTGTTGTTCCAAACTATGAGACCCGGCAAGAGGATGAGTATAGCGTCGTTCTAAACTAGCTTTAGAAGTGCACGTATATATTATTCTGCCAGAGGGTTGTTGTGGTCAGTAGGAGCAGCGTAAGCATAGTGGACAAGTAGCTTATGTCTATTTGTAGACTAAAGCAGATAAAGCGGAGATATATCATCTATTTCTAATGTGACAGTCATGGGCCTTGACTTCATCAGAATAGAGGATGGATCTGTTAAGAAGATAGTAGGGTGTAATGTCATGGTATTTGGATGACACACACATAGTAGGAAGTGAAATTCCTATATTACGATCGGTTATACAGTGGTTGTCACGCAGTAGATTCTCCATATAGGATTTGGATATTATATAAGGCATTCTAGTTATTAGATCTATGGTTTTAAGATCTAGATTTGGGAAGTGTCCCAATCTGGGTACTTAGACAGTATTCTAAACGTATTTTAGAATGGATGGCTCCTGGCATGGTGGTGTACCTGCAGGTGAAGGAGTCACCCTATCTGAAGGTGTCTTACAGACTAAAGGGGAGATGGATGTGCATGATTGACATATCACTTGCTTAGGCAATTGAGTCAGTCATGAGATGTCATGTACCACACCAGATGTTGTTTTTGCACGAGATGCAATAAGTTTATATATATTAATCCAATCCTGGAGAAACGTTCGGAGGCAGTTTTAGAACATAAGTAGATGTTCTAGGGATTTGATAACGGTAGTATCCTTCGAGGGACGGTTATCATTCCCGGCTTCCAAGGTGACTTGGATGACAGAGTGACTGTCAGAGTTACAGTTTTCCCTCGGACGAGGGGCAGTAGTTTGGATAGGTGGTCCAAGCGGATACTGTGGGAGGCATGGTGCAGGATGCTGATTAAATTCAGTTGACGATACAGTCTAAGATGTTTGGATTTGGAGTTCATTTATGAACTGGGTCCCATCAGATATCCAGACATATTCTAAGACAGGTATTTCTCATTTTGGGAGATGGCTTTCTCCGCGAATTTGAGATTAAGAGAGACATGTAAAGAAACATCAGGGCGGATCCACTCACTGAGGCTATTTCTCGAACGCAATAGTTTTACAAACAAGCTTTGTGAAACTGATTAGTAGAGTAGTTGGATGTTCGGTATCCCACGGGCTGTGAGTATGCGACATCGCAATAATTAGCCTTAGGTGCAAGTGGTAGATTGTTGGATATAGTCCCCTCGAAGTCAATTATTGGATCGCGGGTACGTGATTGTGATGATTGAGTGAGGACCTATACCGGTAGAACAATTTTACTCGAGATGATAGTATGCTATCTGGTTTGTCTCTATCATAGTATACATGCTTTAGTTCACTATTGCATGTTGATAGAGCCCATAGGATTCTTGCTTGACAGCCAGCAGTATGATGGCGATCATATACGTGGGAGCTGGGGTCTATAAGCACATCCTTAATATGTCCCTAGTCGTGGGAGTTTCAAGACTGGGCGTCGATACTCCAGAGTAGACTAGTGTATACAGTTCGAGACCCCGACGAGGGGAGGTGGCCGGTCTCACAATCCACTGGTGTCAGTTAGTTCACCTAAGATGTATACAGGTGCTCATTCGGTTATGAGTACACCGGACAGGAGTCGCCGGGAACCTGTTAGTTGGTATTATACCTATTGTCAGATAGCAGTTCCCAGGCGACATGTGTACAGGTTAGTCTATCGACCTGAGATCGTCATTTGTCTCGTGTGAGTTCCCACTGTGCTTTGATTACTACCCTACCACGGCTCAAAGGAGTCGTGCAAACAGGCTTTAGTTGGGTACAGTCCCGAGCCACATGGAGGCAGTGAGCGGATCGTCGGGGATTCGTCTCTCCCGGTATTGGGGGTTGATGTCGCACAGTACATGGGTGGCCATCACCAGAAATCCTTGGCCAAGGTAATCGAGAATTACTGATTCGGATCAGTAGTTTCTCAGGTGGTGATGAGCTTCATACCGACACGAATTATCGCGTTAGTAGGGGTCTGACTTTATCCACCCCCTAGACTCGATATGCGATACTCTTAGACGAACAGACCGGACTGTACGGATATTGTCACTGTTAGGCTCAGTAGAGTTCCTGGATGAGTTCGCTCATCAGTTTCCCTTTCATTCAATACATAGGCAACCGTTACGTACAGCTAGTACCATTGACGTGCTTGTGGTTAAACCCACTGCCAGTGTATTGAAGAGTCATTAGAGTCCCCCACAAACAGTTTCCCAAGTTCGGGCGAAACGTTGTAGTGGCCGTATGGTTTTTGTTGCAGGGTTCGAACATGCACGTGCACTAGTGCACGTGTCATGGTTCGGACAGATAATACTAGTGGGTTTTGGTTTAAGACAGATCCTTGTATTATATTGTGTTGGAATATTTTAGTCTCGTTGTATCCGTATTCGGTCGAATACGGATGTGGGTATGTATATACAGACGAGGAGTTTTCTTGTGATCCGTTATAAGATTACTTTTTTAAGTTGCCATTTTCTTATCTTCCGATTCAAATATTTAGTTTAATATTTTAATGTGGAAGTGTAAGTTATTGTGTGAAATGTGAGCACATGGTTTTTTCCTTGATTCTTGGCCGAGCATTTTCTTTGTGAGGGAATTTCATTTGCATGCATTTTGTGACTCATCACTTGAACTTCTATTGGGCATGGCTTAATTTTGTGAGCAACTTGGGGCCCATTCTTTTTGTTGTGCTGGCAGGCAATTCGTGGGGAGCATGAGTTGCAATTTGGTGTGTCATGATTTGCATTTATTAGGCATGGTCATTTTCTTTTCCAAGGCACAATTCTTGGGCATAGGCTTTAGTTTCGAAAGTCAAAGGAGGAGGATGGAAAATTTTTGAGGGGAGAGAAAAATATGTTGGGGGTTGAATCTATCTAAAAGATCTCACAAAATTCTTAGTGATTCCCAGAGAGCACAAATTCCTTCATGGCCGAGCCCCCCTGGTTTTTCCTACTTGCAAATTTCTAAATTCTCACATTTCTCATTCTCACCAATTGGCAACATCATTTACCTTCACCCGATTCATCGGGTGCCATGAGATAAAATATTCTACACTCTCTCTACTTCACCCTTGGACATGTCGACTAGCAAACTTCATGTCCTAGTTGCTTCGTTTTGAAGCGGGAGCCCGTATAAAGAATCCTCGACGTGGTGCCATTCCGATGAGCGAGACCGGAGAGCGGAGTTGTTCCGGAAAGCGGCGAGGAGCTAGGAAAGAGATTGAAGACTGAAGGACACGGATCGATCGGTATAATCTCTGAACTCATTTTATAGATTGCTAGTTAACGGTTAATGGAATGATCCGGGTCTTGGTTGCGGTAGCATCAAGTTTTGATAAAATTTTTGTTCCGCATTTGGCGTCGGATTGACGGCCGGGGCGCTGCCGTAACCCAACACCTCCAACCAGGATTATAAGTTGAAGAGTATGGATCATTTCTTTGTCTTTGCTGAAAGGCAGCATTGACTTGATCCTGTTCTTGAGCAGGTGGATTGTAAGGACACTCTTCAGTAAGATGTGATGGATCCGAACAACAAGCGCATATAGTGCGAGTGGGTAAAGCAGGGGCAGGAGAAGGCGATGAGAATTTGCTCTCAATTGCCTCTAGTTTTTTCACGATTGCAGCCATTTCGGCCTTCATTGCAATCGACATATCAAGTTGATGAATGTCTGCCCTAGACTGACCGGAAGAAGTAGATGAAGTGGTCTGTCTAGTGCTTTCCAACTAAAGTGTTTGTTCAATAAGATCGTCGAGAAATTGCCTAGCTTCCTCGTCAGATTTGGTTAAAAAGTGACCTTGACAAATGGTTTCCAGCAACTGTTTAGTTGCTGGGTTCAGTCCTTCGTATAATGTTTGGCAAAGTTTCCATCTCTCAATACCGTGATGAGGGCACTGAACAAGGTCTTTGAATCTTTCGAAACACTTCCGAAAAGGTTCGGAAGGAAGCTGGGAAAATTGGTTAATTTCATTACGAATTCTCGCGGTCTTGTGATGTGGGTAAAACTTTTTAAGAAAAGCTTTAACAAACTCTTCCCAACTGTTTATAGAATGTGATGCGGTGCTATACAACCACTTTTCAGCTAGGTCACATATAGTGAAAGGAATGACGCGTAGCCGTATAGCATCGTCGGACAGTTGGGTGGTCTTCATCATGCCACAAACATTCTGGAATTTGTTAATGAAGATATAGGCATCTTCGGATTCCAGCCCGTGAAATTTGGGCAACATATTGATGATGTGGGGCATAATTTCGAAGTTGTCCCCATTAGCCGGCAGAAGTGAAAGACATGTAGGAAGTGCGGAGCGGGTGGGATAGAAATGATCCTGGAGCGCGATTCGCTGGGGCGCTGCAACAGGAGGGTGTTGTGGGTTATTCGCATCCAGTTGAGGTGGAATCAGTCCCGAGGTAGGTAAGGGGTTGTTAGGATTGAATCATGACATCTCCTTAGAAGATGATGAATGTGAAGATGAAGGTAAAGATGAAAAAGAAGTGGAGGGAGTTTCGACTTCGGAGTCGAATGCGTCGTCAGTAGCGACTAACGAGACACAGACTAATCGGGCGCTAGTGTCCCTAGTCCAATTGGACATACACTAAACGAGTTGTAGTGTAGTCGAAAAGTAGAATGTGAGGGTAAGAAAACGTCAATGGGGAAATGTGGGTGAAAGTTGGGTGCAATGGAATTCTAGCGGCAAATGACAAGTTTTTAAAAAAAAAAATAGTTTTTTTTATAATGATTTGTGTGCAAAGATTTATACGGAATTAAATTCAATCAACCACAGTTAAACATGCACAATCAAGCCTAGATCTAGGATCTCCTAAGTCAACTAGACTGCTCCTAACTGGTCCAAAGCGACAGGTTGTGAGATATCCCTCAAATTGCCTCTTCACCGCCAATTGTGGCCAGGTAAGCACAAGTGAAGAAAGGAGGGTTCCGCTCACGAATCACCGTGAGACGGGCCTTTTAAAGTTACCATTCTCACTTGTCTAGCCTAGGCACCACAAAATCAGGTTTAGATAAACGACTGAATGCCCACAACCTTCCTCTGTCCTAATGAGCGCGACAGTCCTTAATTGGCTGAGTCTAGATATATTTTAATTAGCTCAATGGTTGATGCATATGCTTTTTGTGATATTTGGGGTCTTAGGAAGGGTAGTGAAATTCCCCACCCAATCTTGATTGGTGTTATAGCCCGTTAGATTCCGTTTTAAAAATGCAAAGCAGTAATACACGAAATCAAAAACATTTGCCAAAATTTTTTCTTTTTATTTGCGGTGCAAAGAATCCTGCACAAAATGATTTATTGGAGAGGGAGAAGAAGTTTTGCGCAAAGAACCCTGCAGAAAAAATTTCAGTGGAGTGCAGAGGGTAGGGGAGAGGACAAAAATACTTACAGAGAATTTTTTGGGCTGTTGACGTCAGCAAACGGCCGTGGATCCGCGGTTAAATCCTCAAATCTGCGATGGTTCCGCGATGGATCAATCGGTTCAGAGCTTAAAATTTTTTCTCTATTCTGTTGTGGTTCTCCTTTGTCTGTTCAGATCTTCTGTTTCTTGATTTGTTCACTGGGCTTGCTCCAGATCTGAATCAGTCCGTCTTCTTTTCCTGCATAATTCGCACAAAATCAATCAAAAATAACAAGATGATTTTTTTATGTATTTTTATTTTTTCTATTTTTCTATTTTTCAATTTCAATTAACCCGAAATTACAAACAGAAAATAACTACCGTCTCCCCGGCAACGGCGCCATTTGATTGTTATAGATTTTGTATCTGCGTGTTAAATTGAAGAATACTGCAATCAATACGGTGTCGCTTGGTAGCTAGCCGGTTGAGTACGGGTCGGTCCACGGGGAAATCGTGTTCTTTTCTTTAAGTTCTAACGAGTTAAGTCCAAAAGAAATGATGGTTTTGATTTACGATCTAGGAAAGAGATTAAATTGATTAAAAGTCTTGCTAGGGTTAGGATTAGGTTCGTTTGGAAAAGGGATTCTACCCACTGCTTTCCTTGCCCTAGTTAAGAATATAGGTGTCACGACCTGAAGGGTACGGAACGTGACTGGCACTTAAGTTACGAAACGTTTCAAGGCGTACGTAAAATAAGCAAGCCAAAACCCAGAAATCAAAACCATAAAACAATAGAATGAAAGAAAAACCATATAAGTCGCATCAAATCCTTTAAAGAACAACATCACATTTTTCCAAAAATTTCGGCAGAATCTCCTTTGTAAAAATTGGCCCCCAAACGGGTACAAAACATGAATATATATGAATATCATGAAATAAGGCATCCCTAAGCGGGAGCTAGCTCTTCGCCGAAGCGGACTCAAATCCCACGCAATGTAAATCAGCAATGTGCAGAATAAGCATAAAAAGCACAAGTAATCACATCATGTCGGCTCAAGTGAGCTCGACCCCAAAATACAGCATAAAAGTCCACAAATCTCACTGTCTCGTCTCTAGGTCAATATACATCAATACAAGTAGCAGGTACAGTAGATATGGTAGACACATTAGATACAGTAGATGGAGTACTCTAGATACAATCAATATACAAGGTGGTGCAAAATAATATCACAACCCACCTACGAGTAAAAGCCTCCAGTCCAGGCAAAAGAGGCAAAAGAAGCAAGTGCGTCCTGTTGGAGATAGTGCCCTCAGAGTCAATTATTGGATCACAGGCACGTGATTGCAATGATTGAGGGAGGACCTATACCGGTAGGACAGTCTTACTCAAGATGATAGTATGCTATCTGGTTTATCTTTATCATCGTGTACTGCTTTAGGTGACCTTACAGGTCACTATTGCACGTTGATAGAACCCCTAGGATTCTTGCTTGACTGCCAGCAGTATGAGGGCGATCATATACGTGGGAGCTGGGGTCTATAAGCACATCCATAAAAGGTCCCTAGTCGTGGGAGTTTCGAGACAGGGCATCGATACTCCAGAGTAGACTAGTGTATACAGTCGAGACCCCGACGAGGGGCGGTGGCCTGTCTCACAAGCCACTGGTGTCAGTTGGTTCTCCTAAGATGTGTACAGGTGCTCATTAGGTTATGAGTACACCGTACAAGACTCGCCGGGAACATGCTAGTTGGTATTATACCTGACGTCAGATAGCAGTTCCCTGGTGACATGTGTACAGGTTAGTTCATCGACCTGAGATCGTCATTTGTCTCGTGTGAGTTCCCACTGTACTTTGATTACTACCCTACCACGCTCAAAGGAGTTGTGCAAACAGGTTTTAGTTGGGTACAGTCCCGAGCCACATGGAGGCAGTGAGCGGATCTGCAGGGGTTCGTCTCTCCCGGTATTGGGGGTGAGGTCGCGCTGTGTCTAGGAGAGCCATTACACGAAGTCCTTGGCCAAGCAGGAGATTTACTGGTAGGTATTCCAGTAGTATCTCAGGGTGTTCTGGGCTACACTCCGACACGACTTGTACCGCTTTTGTGGTCTGACTTTTACCAACCCCTAGGCCCGCCATGCGATGCTCATAGACGAACGGACCGGACTGTACGAATATTGTCACTAACAGGCTCAGTAGGGTGTAAGGATGAGTTCGCTCATCGACGTCCCTTTTGGTCAATACCTGGTAGCCCGTCACGTATGGCTAATACATCTGACGTGCTAGTGGTTAAATCCACAGCCAAAGTATTGACGAGTCTTTAGAGTCCCCCACAGACCGTTTTCTCAAGTTTCGGGCGAAACGCTGTAGAGGCCGTATGGAGATATGGCAGGGTTCGATCTTATACGTGCAGTATGGCACGGATCAAGATCGGACGGATAATACTAGCGGGCTTCGGTTTAAGCCGGATCCTAGTATTGTACAGTGTAGATTTTATCTCATTGCATTTGTATTCAGTGGGAATACAAATGCGGGTATGTATATACAGTCGCGGGGTTTTCCTGTAATTTATTACGGGATCAGTTTTTTGGAGTTGCCAGTTTGCATTCCGTTTCAGCCAGTTTTCCTTTCTTCCTTTCGTTGGCTGATTATTGATGGAGGGGCTAATTTGCATATTTGCAAATTAGCAATTGTGGAGTTTTTTTTTTGATTTGTGGCTTCATGATGGTTCTTTGCATCGTGAGATTCTTTTTGCATCACTTGGTTTGCATTTATGAGAAAAGATTAGATTAGAAATGGAAGTGACATTATTTCCTCATTATCTTCACACATTTGTATATGCCATTTCTCTCTCTCCTCATTCTTGATCAAGGGGCCGGCCACACAAAAAGGAGAGGATGAGGGAAAATTTCATTTGGGGTGTGGGGAAATTCTTCATATCATTCTTTTGTTCACACCAAAAATCCCAAGTTCATTTTAAAAAGTTCATTCCTCCATCATGGCAACTTCATAGCCCATGAGACATGCTACTACACTTAGCCTACAGCATTTCTTGGGCACGTCGGCTTGCCAACTTCGTGCGCGAGTTGCCTCGGTCCAGAGGTGGGAGCCCGTAAAAGAACCTGGCGGTATGGTGCCCATTCCGACGAGGAGATGAAGACCGGAGATTCCGTGAGGAGATCGGAGTGGAGGCCGAAGACCGGAGGACACGGATCGCTCGGTATAGCTCTCTACCCTTTCTCGTATTTGCTAGCATTAGGTTAATGGCCCGATAGGGGTTTATAAGTGCGCGGTAGTGCCGGTTTCTAGTTTTTAGAAAAGCTTCGTTTCTGCATTCCGGCATCGGATTGACGCCCTGGGCGCTGCCATGCACTAACATTGGTATCAGAGCCACGCCATTAACCTAGTCTAGCTTGCTCTAACGTGTTTACAAGTTCGATCGATTGGATTTTCCAAAAACCGTGTTTCTTGTCACAGTTTCTGTCGAAATTTTTTTATTGTCAAAAAAATATTTGGTATGTTGCAGAAATGTGTGCAGGGTTTTCTGAGAACACTGAAGAAAATTGGTACCATGATGTTACTGTAGCGCCGCGGAACCGTGGCAAAAACCCCATTTTGGCCGCGGTTCCGCCGCCGAACACTGTCTTCACTGCACCAAATTTCTCCAGTGGGTCTCTGTCTTGAAAATGAGGTTTTTGGTATATTCTTTTTGGGCCCAGATTTTCTTTGAGTGCTACAGTAGTGCTTGGGGCCCACTTCGGTAAATTTGATCGATCAAAAATTTTAAACATGTTAATTCACAGTATTTACATTATATCTGCGACCGTGAATGTCATTTGATCGGTAAATCCTGTCTAACTGCTATAGCCCTTTTAGACGGATTTGCGAACGTGACATTCACGTTGATGTTCTGTGTTGTGCTGTGATGTTGCGGATTGTCGTGGTGGATAGCCTGGATGCAATGGTAGTACAGTTTGGTTTATTATGTACATTTGATATTGCGGGGCGAGCATCCGACATGTGGACTGCCGTCACTGCCTTTTTGTATATTATTCTTTTGGGGCACGACCGGGCTGAGGTCGATATACCCGTTGTATGTATATTTTACTTTCTGTACTAGGATTTCCCCGCGGAGGGGTGCACGGATAGCCGGGTTCTAGAGGGCAACGGGCCCGCATCTCATGGCATTGAGACGGAGGGGGCTTTACTCTAGAATTGGCGGGCTATTCGCCGCACTCGTAGGGGGTATAGGTTGACCCAGGAGGGGTGCCCAAGTTACCGGATTCTGTGAAGTGCTGGGTGGCCCATTCACATTGCTGAAGGGGGCTGCCTCGCTTCAGGTTTTGGCGGGTAACTTGCCGCGCCCGTAGGGGTCTAGGATTTCATTGCACAGGCTATCCACACGACTAGGGGAACGTCGGGTTTCAGTAGCGGCTCTATGAAACCCGGGGATCCCAGATATCTGTATTGTTCTGTGATGATGGTTACATTTCTTTGATGTTGCATTTTATCACGCCTTGAGCGAATATTATATATTGATATATATACTAGTAGATGTTGTATATGTTTGCATCCGCGCTAGTCCAGTCCCCGCTCTGTCGTTAGTTAAGTAACCTAACGGGTGATGACGGGACCCAGTGGCGAATGCGGATGGCATATACGTACTTCATTATTTTCGTTCTTTATTGGTGTGATCAATTGATGGGACTGCGTTGATTCGGATCAATGCAAGCTAAACAAACCTATTCTGATGTTGTTGGAACATTTTTCAAAAAGCTGTTATTGCAAGGAAGTTCTCTTTTGTTTTGCACAGTGGTATTCGATTATGAATATCCAGCACCTCAGTTGACGAGGCAAGGGCCGAGATCCCTTCACCGGGAGTGACCCCTTGGACAGAAGTTTGCGTCAGGGCAAAAACTTCACTATAGTCGTTTACTTTTGCTTTGCATCATGGTATTCAGTTGGAATATCCTGCACCTCATTCCACGGGGAAAGAGCCGAGATCTCTTCACCGGGAGTGACCTCTTTAGCAAAGGTTTTCGCCACTATATTTTTAAAAGCTATCCAGTTCCTTCAACGATATCAAATTCATTACGTTAAAGGTTTTTCGCCAGAAACCATTCGTTGCCCTCCGTCATTTCAGACGGGTAGCACGTAGTATTCATGCTATGTTTGTTGACCTTCGTCAAGGCATAGTGTATGGTAGCTACTTGTTACCTTTCTGCTGCATAGATAGATGCGTTGGTTTGGGACAGTCGTATAGCCTTGTTGACCTTGTCAAGGGCTTGTATGGGTGGGTTCAAATTAACCTGGACAATGACGGGTAGAACATGACATGTGACTTATGATTTGTTGACCTTCGTCAAGGTCATAAGAGCATGGGGCAAAAATCACATCGGGAGTTTCTAAAGAAATTGAAACTTGCCAGATATGCGCATACCTTCTGGAGTGTGATAACGTGAGCGGATTCCGTCACGTTATCATGCGATGATAGTTGGATCCCGATTCCCACTGATGAGTTGGTTTACTCCTCGGGCGATCCCGACTAATTCTTCTTTCAGGTTTGGGGAAGAATTTGACGTTACAGTGGAAGGTTTCCTGATTAGATAAAGTGATAACCATTCTGATCTAGGTTAGAGTGCACGCTGAGTGTTTCTTTTCTCTCTCTCTTTGGCAGCGACCATGACCCGACCCTTGACTATGACTCAGTGACCAAGTTGACAGAACCTTCTTATAAGACTGGCTTTTGGATTGTTAGAGTTGCAAACCTCATTGCCACTCCTACTTTTACCCTTTTCTCCAGAACACCCCGTATTACTACGAACATCCACTTCTATTGGATAAAACCATCGTATGGTTATATACGAACTCGAAGGAATTTATTCAAGGATGGTTTCCGGTTCTGTAGAAAACGAATAGCACTATTCAGTTGTCTTTTCCTTTTACCTTCTCTCAGGTTGCGAGTGCTCCTTGGATTAGGACAATACACCTATTACGAAAATTGGATAGTCTTCTTCCAAACCATAGGCAAGTGCCAACCAGTAGGGAATGAGAAAACCAATTAGCCTAAACGGTGTACAGAAGGTATTAAGTAAAGACAAATAAAGGGATTAGTAAGAGGGCAAAGTAAACTGCAACTGCTATTCATGACCAAACCAAGTATTTCATTACCACTCCCACTTCACCTTTGTATTTCTCCAGAACACTCCGTATCACTACGAAGATCCACAGTTTATTGGATACTCCATCGTATGGTTATATACGAACTCGAAGGAACTTGTTCCAGTTCAGGGATGGATTCTGGTTCAGGAGAAATAGGATTAAGGTTTTATTCGGTTGTATTTTATCTTCACCTTCTCTCGCATTGCGGGTGCTCCTAGGATTAGGACAGCACACCCATTATGCTTATTGGATAGTCTTCTTCCAAGCCATAGGCTGGTGCCGAACGGTAGGGAAGGAAGAAAACCATTTAGCCTAAAGGGGTGTGCAGAAGGTAATGACTAAATACATATGAAGGGATTTGGAGAGATGGCAAAGAAATATACGGTTATAGTTGTGCATCTGATAATGGAAGAGGTATTACTAGGAATACCCGGATACCCCTACGAAACATTTCAATGTTTCAGTATTCACTGTGTACTGTTGAAAGAGAACCGATTTCCCAATTAGTCCTTGCTCCAGGGTATGTATTTACCAGGTTTAATTCTCACATCTGTATGGTTTTACAGATGATGAGTGGGAGTAAGTTATTGGGAATTAGGTGATCATCCTCATTATATCGGAATTCGTTGTAATTGGTGATATTTGAGGAAATCGCCTGGGTTGTTTGCCGGACGGCAAATAATTGGTTTTGAATATCCGTTGTTATGCACCAATTTCAAATTGATATATCTGTACGTCTATTTTTATAGAGTAAGATATACCTTTTTGAAATTATGTCTATGACATTTACCTGTATCAGTGGATGGTTAGGTAAGGAGCGTTGAACAGCGGTGTAATTCTTCTTAACCATAAGTACAGTTTTTAACCTACGACACATAGGGAATGAGTTATTAGACTCAAGGGAGTTGTACAAAGTATTGTATATTGTCCAGTGTCCATTAGGACAGAGAGGGTTGGTTCCCGTACAATATTTGGTTTACTTATGACTTCTCTGGTTCTTAGACAAGTGTTTCGTAGAAACACAAGGTCCAAGTTTTGAGAAGTTATAGGTATAAGAGTAAAGTAGAGAACCAGGTATTGCAAGTATCGGGATTCTTCAAGATGATCGAAGATGTAGATACTTGTGAATGGTATTCAGTTGATAGTAATGATTAAGAGAACTTGCTTCTCTTTCAGGTTACTCATAATTGGAAGCATTCCTAAGCTGAGTAACGCTGATCGGCCTCCTTCCATTTAGTTGACATGCACTGGAGACAGCTGCATGATTTGAATCAGGTTCCAATTAAATCGGTGCCTCTTTTTCTGTATTGGATATAGAACAGTTCATATCTTGACATTGTTAAGGTACGGGGAGTTGTCCGGCTTATGCTTAAAACCAGACTCTGGATAACTCAAGGCACGTTTCTGTAATGGCTGTTTGTGGGTTGACCCAGGCTATGACGAGGGTTGACTTTCTACCATCTGGGAGATCAATAGTGATATTGTTCTAGACTCGCCATAGTTTTAAGTAAAATGGATTTTTTCAGAAAACAGTAGTGGGAGTATGGTAGAACTGGAAGTGATTCCAGAACTGCAAACAATTACTGAAAATTTAATAAGAACCTAAAGATTCAATCTGGTTTGACATTCCATTGGCCACTCCGCAGATAAGGTGGGTAACCCCAGGCACCCGAGAGGTACTCCGGTAGCCTCAAGGACGGTGACAGGGAGGTTCTTTTTTACCCAGACTTGCCATTGCTGTTGTTCCAGACTGTGAGACCCGGCAGGAGGATGAGTATAGCGTCGTTCTAAACTAGCTTTAGAAGTGCACGTGTATATGACTCTGCCAGAGGGTTGTCGTAGTCAGTGGGAGCAGCGGAAGCATGGTGGACAAATGGCTTATGTCTATTTATAGACTAAAGCAGATATAGCGGAGATAGATCATCTATTTCTGATGTGACAGTCATAGGTTTGACTTCATCAGAATAGGGGATGGATCAGTTAAGAAAGTAGCAGGGTGTGATGTCCTGGTATTTGGATGACATACACAGAGTAGGAAATGAAATTCCTATACCACGGTCGGTTATACTTTGGTTGTCACACAGTAGTTTCTCCACATAGGAATTGGATTTTATATCATACATTCTGGTTACTGGATCTATGGTTTTAGATCTAGATTTGGGAAGTGTCCCAATCTGGGTACTTAGACAGCATTCTAAAGGTGTTTTAGAATGGACGACTCCTGGCACGGTAGTGTACCTGCAGGTGATGGAGTCACCCTCTCTAAAGGTGTCTTACAGACTAAAGGGGAGAGGGCTGTGCATGATTGGCAGATCACTTGCTTAGGTAATTGAGTTGATCATGAGATGTCAAGCACCACACCAGATGTTGTTTTTGCATGAGATGCAATAAGTTGATATTGATCAAATCCTGGAGAAACATTCGGAAGCAGTTTTAGAACATAAGTGAATGTTCTAGGGATATGATAACGACATCCTCCTTCGGGAGACAATTATCATTCAAGGCTTCCAAGGTGACCTGGATGACAGAGTGGCTGTCAGAGTTATAGTTTTCCCTCTGACGAGGGGCAGTATTTTGGACAGGTGGTCCAGGCGAATACCGAGGGAGGGATGGCGCAGGATACTGATTAAGTTCAGTTGACGATACAGTCTAAGAAGTTTGGATTTGGAGTTCACTTATGAACTAGGTCCCATCAGACATCCAAATATATTCTAAGACATGTATTGCTCATTTCGGGAGATGGGTTTCTCCGTGAACTTGAGATAAGGAGAGACATAGAAAGAAACATCACAGCGGATCCACTCACTAAGGCTATTCCTCGAACGCAATAGTTTCACAAACGAGCTTTGCGAGACTGACTAGTAGAGGAGTTGGGTATTCGATATCACACGGGCTGTGATTATGCGACATCACAATAATTAGCCTTGAGTGCAAGTGGGAGATTGTTGGAGATAGTGCTCTCAGAGTCAATTATTGGATCACAGGCACGTGATTGCAATGATTGAGGGAGGACCTATACCGGTAGGACAGTCTTACTCAAGATGATAGTATGCTATCTGGTTTATCTTTATCATCGTGTACTGCTTTAAGTGACCTTACAGGTCACTATTGCACGTTGATAGAGCCCCTAAGATTCTTGCTTGAGTGCCAGCAGTATGAGGGCGATCATATACGTGGGAGCTGGGGTCTATAAGCACATCCTTAAAAGGTCCCTAGTCGTGGGAGTTTCGAGACAGGGCATCGATACTCCAGAGTAGACTAATGTATACAGTCGAGACCCCGACGAGGGGCGGTGGCCGGTCTCACAAGCCACTGGTGTCAGTTGGTTCACCTAAGATGTATACAGGTGCTCATTGGGTTATGAGTACACCGGACAGGACTCGCCGGGAACATGCTAGTTGGTCTTATACCTGACGTAAGATAGCAGTTCCCTGGTGACATGTGTACAGGTTAGTTCATCGACCTGAGATCGTCATTTGTCTCATGTGAGTTCCCACTGTACTTTGATTACTACCCTACCACGCTCAAAGGAGTTGTGCAAACAGGTTTTAGTTGGGTACAGTCCCGAGCCACATGGAGGCAGTGAGCGGATCTGCAGGGGTTCGTCTCTCCCGGTATTGGGGGTGAGGTCGCGCTGTGTCTAGGAGAGCCATTACATGAAGTCCTTGGCCAAGGCAGGAGATTTACTGGTAGGTATTCCAGTAGTATCTCAGGGTGTTCTGGGCTACACTCCGACACGACTTGTACCGCTTTTGGGGTCTGACTTTTACCAACCCCTAGGCCCACCATGCGATGCTCATAGACGAACGGACCGGACTGTACGAATAGCTTTCAAAGAGCATTTTTCTCCCCCTCAGGATTGTCACTAACAGGCTCAGTAGGGTGTAAGGATGAGTTCGCTCATCGACGTCCCTTTTGGTCAATACCTGGTAGCCTGTCACGTAAGGCTAATACATCTGACGTGCTAGTGGTTAAATCCACAGCCAAAGTATTGACGAGTCTTTAGAGTCCCCCACAGACCGTTTTCTCAAGTTTCGGGCGAAACGCTGTAGAGGCCGTATGGAGATATGGCAGGGTTCGATCTTATACGTGCGGTATGGCACGGATCAAGATCGGACGGATAATACTAGCGGGCTTCGGTTTAAGCCGGATCCTAGTATTGTACAGTGTAGATTTTGTCTCATTGCATTTGTACTCAGTAGGAATACAAATGCGGGTATGTATATACAGCCGCGGAGTTTTCCTATAATTTATTACGGGATCAGTTTTTTGGAGTTGCCAGTTTGCATTCCGTTTCAGCCAGTTTTCCTTTCTTCTTTTCGTTGGCTGATTATTGATGGAGGGGCTAATTGCATATTTGCAAATTAGCTATTGTGGAGGTTTTTTTTTTGTGATTTGTGGCTTCATGATGGTTCTTTGCATCATGAGATTCTTTTTGCATCACTTGGTTTGCATTTATGAGAAAAGATTAGATTAGAAATGGAAGTGACATTATTTCCTCATTATCTTCACACATTTGTATATGCGATTTCCCTCTCTCCTCATTCTTGATCAAGGGGCCGGCCACACAAAAAGGAGAGGATGAGGGAAAATTTCATTTGGGGTGTGGGGAAATTCTTCATATCATTCTTTTGTTCACACCAAAAATCCCAAGTTCATTTTAAAAAGTTCATTCCTCCATCATGCCAACTTCATACCCCATGAGACATAGCTACTACACTTAGCCTACAACATTTCTTGGGCACGTCGGCTTGCCAACATCGTGCGCGAGTTGCCTCGGTCCAGAGGTGGGAGCCCGTAAAAGAACCTGGCGGTGTGGTGCCCGTTCCGACGAGGAGATGAAGACCGGTGATTCCGCGAGGAGATCGGAGTGGAGGCCGAAGACCGAAGGACAAGGATCGCTCGGTATAGCTCTCTACCCTTTCTCGTATTTGCTAGCATTAGGTTAATAGGCCGATCCGGGTTTATAAGTGCGCGGTAGTGCCGGTTTCTAGTTTTTAGAAAAGCTTCGTTTCCGCATTCCAGCGTCGGATTGACGCCCGGGGCGCTGCCGTGCACTTACACGTCCGCCGCTACTGTGCTGACGGAGCGGAGGCTGTGGCACAACGGGGGTGAGTTGCCAACTCGTGAGTAATAAATAACATCTAGAGAGGCTATCGCAAGAATGCACGCAAGTTTCATAACATCATATGTATGCAACATGAATCAGTGTACAATAATAATCTGGCATGAAGTACTAGCAGGTATGTATGCAACATGAATCAACTCGTGATCTGAATATGTAGATATAAGAATCATTATTTTCTTCTTAGAAATCTCTTTTGAAATATCAGAATAATATCAATAGATTCAACAGGAATTCGTGTCCAGCATCGACACCTCAAGCAACTATCTCAAATCCCATGTATCCATATCACAGTATCTCTGGCCTCAGCCGTCCGGCTGACCCATCATAAGTATCAATATCTCAACATCCCACGGCCACGGTCGGTATCCTCTGGGTATCCGCCGCGTCAAAAATCACCGGTAGGTGGTCTGCCCCTGCCAGGCTCATCGTCTACTACTCGAACTTCTTGCCCCGGGGTACCTTACCGGGCCCACTATGTACCCGAGACGGTTCATCGAACTCCTTGAAACGGGTCTAGAAAACCAACAGAAAAACTCATGGTGGACGACACATACATCAATAGAAAACCGCAACTTGCATATTTTAAAAAGCGTAATAAGTTTATAATTCCTTGCGGTTTTCCCCCAAAATCCAAAAATCTCATAAATCTCAAGAAAATCATCATAAGTGCACAGGTCAATAATAGTGAATGCCTATGGTATCAACAAATCAAGCTGCAATGTATGATTAATTGACAAGGCATGAACGAATGATGTAATGAGGTACATGCATATGAATAGCAATCCTACATGTTTATCTTAAGGAATTAAATGCATTAGCACAGGTTTAAGCATCATATATGGTGAAATTGTTCTAGATTGCAAGTTATCTAGTGTTGTGACATAGCAATTACTAAGGCGTGTGTGTCCGCATGAATAGTGCTCGTGCTGCATAAAAACCCTGGCAATGTTGCAGGTGTCCTATGAAATGAGTTCGCACATGTATGTAAGTATATAGATCATGAATGTAGCAAGATGTTCAGGCAATCATTATACTCATAATTACTAATACCACTAGGAATCTTTTTAAATTACTCAAACTATCGGGCGTCTTGCGCCATCCAAACAATTGTCCCCCGTAGATGTTACATCTACTCACCCGTGATCTCACGCTAGGTGTATCCGACCACCTGCTTTCCTTTCTCCGCGGCGCTCGAAGTCCCCGCCTGCGAACCTAGAATTTACATAAAATAACACACATGAGGCAAATCCCGCAAAAGTGCGATATCACGATCAAAGGATAAACTCACGTCGGAAACTAAACGCGCGCGCACTCGATACGTCAAAACGTGCAAAACCTCACCAGAAACCACCCCGACTCGCTGTGTCGCGCAGTGCACTACAAACCCAACACAGAACACACACGTGTCGCGCAAGTTAAAAAGTATGGAAAAAGGGTTTTAAGTTCCAGATTTTTACTTGAGTGAAAATATAAAAAGTTTCATATACCAAAACCCTCAAATATACAGCAGATTCCTACAGACCAAAACCCAACACCCATATCCACCTTCTGGCCGCAATTTGCGGCCAGACAGAATAAATCTGCGGCCTAAAGGGGGAGAGGGGGACCCGTGCTTCGTGTGTGTGTCTCTGGCTTGGTCACTATGCTACAGTATCAGCAAATTTTTCCTGAAGTACCCGGGTCAAGAGCAGATCCCAGAATGGCTAAAAAATCTAAACTAAACGCTAAATTACACTAATTTGAAACTATATCTTATTTTAGTGAAATCTGGGGCAAATCATAGGTTAAATGGCCTTAAAAACACTTAGTCTAGCTACACTAACCATAAAAATCATCACTTGGCCAAAACTCCACTTAAATCACCATAACTAGCACTAAAATCACATTAAACCCTCATTCTAGCTCAAATAACCATATTCTAGCAAGAAAGAAGTTAAGTTAAAGAAATTATACCTCACTTGACCCTAGGTACAAGGAGAAGGAGGATAAGAAGAGGAGGAGCTGTTGTTGCTGCTGTGTGCTGCTGCTACTGCTGCCTGTTGCTGTTGCTGCATTGCTGTTGTTGTTGTTGCTGCTGGCTGCTGCTGCTACTGCCTCTGCTGCTGCTGCTGCTTGTGTTGCTTGCTTGATGTTGCTTGCTTGCTGTTGCTGCTGTTGTTGGGTGTGTGAATGAGAGGGAGAGAGAGAAGTGAGAAGAGAAAGTGTGAGTGTTATGAAAAGAAATGAGAGATATGAGAGAGTCAAATCTCCCTCTCTCTCACCTCATTAAATGCAAGCATGGCCAAGCCCACCATGCTCTTTCTCTCTCTCTCTCCAAGTCAACCACAAAGCAAAGATTCATTTTCTTTTCTTTTCTTTTTTTTTTTAAAGAGAAAAACTAATACACTTAAAGAAATTCATATTAACTTAATGATATGGGTTAGTTCACCATGGTTACTAAACATGGTTTAACCCTACCTTAACCCTAGTTAACATGCACAAGTGTGTGCAAGCCAATTTAAATTCTAATAAAATATTCATAAATCCAGATAAAATATTTGAAAACCGTTTTGATAAGCTTTTTACTAAGAACCCCACCCTAAAACACAAATAACCACTAATCACATTCTAGGGTGCTACAATCTCCCCCTTAAAGAAATTCGTCCCCGAATTTAAAAATATAGCTACGCGTACCTTCAAAGAGACGAGGGAAATTCTTCCGCATCTCGCCCTCGGCCTCCCAAGTGATCTCTTCACCATTCGGGCTGCGCCAAAGAACCTTCACAGACGGCAAGACCTTTGATCGAAGTTTCTTCACCTGCCGATCAAATATCACTACTGGCTGCTCGGTGAACGAAAGATCGCACTCAAGCTGAACGGTCTGATGCTGAATCATGTGAGACGGGTCATGAAGTTATCTGCGTAGCATCGACACGTGAAATACTGGGTGAACATCCGGGAAGCTGGGTGGAAGAGCCAAACGATATGCAACCGCGCTGACACGCTCGAGGATCTCGAAGGGACCCACAAATCTGGGACTAAGCTTTCCTTTTCGCCCAAATCTCATCACGCCCTTCATCGGAGAGACCCTCAGAAAAACATGATCTCCAACTGCGAACTCTAGTCTGCGATGACGTCTATCTTCATACGATTTCTTCCGGCTCTGAGCCGCTCTCATCCAATCTCGAATCAACTGTACTTTCTCGGTCGTCTCCTGCACGATCTGTGGCCCCAAAATACTGCTCTCGCTAATCTCAATCCAACAGACGGGTGATCTACATCTCCTCCCATACAAGGCCTCGAAATGTGCCATCTAAATAGTATCCTGAAAGCTGTTGTTGTAGGAGAACTCCACTAAGGGTAAATGATGATCCCAGCTACCTCCGAAGTCTAAAACGCACGCTCGGAGCATGTCCTCGAGAGTCTGAATAGTCCGCTCTGACTGGCCGTCGGTCTGTGGATGAAATGCTGTGCTGAAATTCAAACGGGTGCCCAACGCCTCCTGAAGTCTCTACCATAGTAGGCTGGTAAACTGGGTGCCTCGGTCTGACACGATACAAGTCGGGACGCCATGCAACCGTACGATCTCGTCGATGTAAATCTGGGCATACTGAGCAAAACTGAAAGTGGTCTTCACTGGAAGGAAGTGAGCCGCTTTCGTCAATCGATCCACGATCACCCAAATGGAGTCGTACCCTCGAATAGTCCTGGGTAGACCCACAACGAAGTCCATAGAAATCTGCTCCCATTTCCACTCCGGAATGGGTAAAGGCTGCAATTCTCCCGCGGGCCTCTGGTGCTCGGCCTTGACTTGCTGACAAGTCAGGCATCTCGACATGAAGTCTGTGATGTCCTTCTTCATTCCGTCCCACCAGTAAACATCTCGCAAGTCGTGGTACATCTTGGTGGAACCGGGATGAACGCTATATATCGATCTATGGGCCTCCTCAAGAATCTCATGCCGCAGTCCCTCAGAATCTGGTATGCACAATCAAGTCCCAAATCGCAGTACTCCCTAATCATCGATCATGAACTCGGAATCTCTGCCCTGCCTAATCTGCTCCATGATCTCTAAAAGATGGTCATCACCACGCTGTTCTTCGCGAACACGGTCAAGCAACTGCGGACGTGCATGAATATGTGCAAGCTGTCCCCCTGTCGGAGTGAACTCGAACTCAACTCGGCTGTCGCATAAAATCTGCCAATCTGCTGACGACTGCCTCTGCACGGCGCTCAAATAAGATAGACTACCTCCGGGCCTCCTACTCAAAGCATCTGCCACTACGTTCGTCTTGCCCGGATGGTAAAGAATCTCGCAATCATAGTATTTCACCAGCTCCATCTAACGGCGCTGTCTCAGGTTCAAGTCTCGCTGCTGAAATATGTACTTGAAGCTCTTGTGGTCCGTAAATATCTGGCACGACTCGCCGTATAGGTAATATCTCTAGATCTTGAGTGCAAACACCACTGCAGCCATCTCTAAATCGTGCATAGGATAGTTCAGTTCGTGCGTCTTCAGCTGTCGAGAAGCATACGCAACAACTCTGTCGTGCTGCATCAACACGCAACCTAGTCTCACTCGCGAAGCGTCGCAATAAACTACGAATCCGCCCGAACCAGAAGGCAATGACAACACTGGTGCAGTAGTCAGACGAGTCTTCAACTTCTGGAAGCTATGTTCGCACGCCTCGGTCCAATCAAAAGGAACTCCCTTCCGGGTCAACCCGGTCAATGGTGCTGCAATACGGGAGAAGTCCTGAACGAATCGTCGATAGTAGCCAGCCAGGCCTAGGAAACTGCGGATCTCCGTAACTGATGTCGGTCTGGGCCAATGCAGAACGGCCTCGATCTTCCTCGGGTCCACACATATGCCATCTCTTATAACCACGTGACCCAAGAAATCAACGCTGTCAAGCCAAAACGCACACTTGGAGAATTTCGCGAACAGCTGGTGCTCCCTCAAAGTCTGCAACGTGATCCGCAAATGCTGCTCGTGCTCCTCTCGGCTCAGGGAATACAACAAAATGTCGTCAATAAACCCGATGATGAAAAGATCTAGATACGGCCTGAAAATGCGGTTCATCAAATCCATAACTGCGGCTGGTGCATTGGTGAGCCCGAACGACATCGCCAAAAACTCATAATGCCCGTAACGCGTGCGAAAAGCCGTCCTCGGAATATCCTCCTGTCGCACCCGCAACTGATGGTAACCCGATCGCAGGTCAATCCTCGAAAAGTATCCCGCACCCTGAAGCTGGTCGAACAAATCATCGATACGTGGTAAGGGATATCTGTTCCGTACGGTAACTCTGTTCAGCTGGCGGTAATCAATGCACAAGCGCAAACTTCCGTCTTTCTTCTTGACGAACAAGACAGGAGCACCCCACGGAGAAACACTAGGTTGAACAAGCCCTTTATCTAAGAAATCCTGCAACTGATCCTTCAGCTCTCTAAGCTCCGCCGGGGCCATCCGATAAGGAGGTATGGAAATAGGCCTCGAGCCGGGAATCAAGTCGATGCAGAAAGCAATATCGCGCTCAGACGGTAACCCAGGCAGCTCGTCAGGGAAAACATCAGGGAACTCTCTAACAATCGGGACCTGGTCCAACGGAACCTCTGTAGCTCGAGTATCATAAACAGATGCTAAGAATCCCTGACATCCCCTCCGTAATAGCTGACCGGCGCGAAGAGACGAAATCAAGCTGGGAAGGGTGACACTGCGGTCTCCCTGAATAACCAGGACTGGCTTTCCCGGAAAACTAAATCTGACTGCCTTCTCACGGCAGTCCACAGATGCATAATAAGTGGCTAGCCAGTCCATGCCTAGAAGCACATCAAAGTCCAACATATCGAGGAGAATCAAATCAACCGATGAATCCCTCTCCCCGATATGAACGGAACACAAACGAAACACAAAACGAGCGAAAAACGACTCGCCGACCGGAGTAATAACCATAAGCGGCTGATTTAACGACGTCGACTCATGGCCCAACATCGGTGCAAAGTGTATAGATACATACGAATGTGTGGAACCAGGGTCGAATAAAACTCGCGCGTCGAAAGAACACACTGGCAAGGTACCTGTCACAACGGCATTGGATGCCTGCGCATCCTGCGGTGTCAAAACGAAAACTCGGGCCTGTCCCCCACCAATAGCTAGCTGACCTCTGCCTCGGCCTCTGCCTCCTCGCCCTCTCTGAACAGGACCGCCGGGCCCACGGTCTCTGGGGGCATCTAACTGACGTGGAGCATCGCCGGGGGTAGGAAGTAGAGCTCTCTGAGGAGGTGGTGAAGGTGGTAAAGTCACGTGTGGAGCTGTCGCCGCTCCCTGTCGCCTCACCGGACAGTCTCTGATACGATGGTGCGGACTCCCGCACCCAAAAAATCCTGGCGACGCCTGCTGTCTCTGCAGATAAGAACCAAATAGCTGACCTCGTCCAACTCCTCTGCCGCCACCATCCCTCGAGAAGAATCTGGCACGATGCCTCTGAGCTGGCATATCGGTACGAATTTTCTTCGGCCCAGAAACGGTCGAAGTCTCTGAAATACGCGCCTCCATCCGTAAGGCCGTGTCCATAACAGCTGCATATGTGTCAAAGTGCTGGGCGCCGATGGAAAGGAATAACTGTGTGTCGAGTCCTTGCACAAACCTCTTTACCCTCTTTTCTTCAATATCAACCAAGTACGGAGCATATCGGGACAACTGAGTAAACTGGATATCATACTTGGACACTGTCATCCCTGGAGTCTTGATCAAAGCCTCAAAACTACGAGCTCTAGCATCACGAACGCTCTCGGGAAGGAAACGGGCTAGAAATACTGCTGTGAACTCGGCCCAAGTCATAGGAGGTAGACCTGCAGCTCGACCTCTCCCGACCGACTCACACCATGTTTGCTCAAGGCCCGCTAAACGGAAACTCGTAAGCTCCACCCATCTGTCGTCAGAACATCTGAACGAACCACAAATCCTAGCTAAATTGTCAAGGAATGTCTGCGGATCCTCCGATGCATCGGTGCCGGTGAAGACTGGGGGTCTCAGCCTCATGAAATCCTGTAGCGATACTGGGATAGCCACGGTAGTAGTAGTAGGAGCAACTGTCTGGGAAGCAGGTACTATGGTAGTCTGTGCTGCGGTAGGTACGTCCTCCGATCTCGGTGCACGACTGGCGTCCACTAAGGATCCCACCAACTGTCGTAACTCCTGCATACCTCCCATCATCTGTCGTAGCTCCTCCATACCAGACTCTAACCTATCCATACGGCCTGGGGAAGGCGGATCGGTCTGTCCCTGGGGAGGAGGTACACCGTCCTGCTCGGTCCTCGTCTCGGACGAGCCTGCTCGTATCTCATCTCGAGCGGCAGCTCTCTGCGCTCTCGTAGCCTTCAGCGGCATAGTGGCTGGTACAGGAAACATGATAAAAAGAACAGTGCAAAGAATCATAGGATACACGGAATTGAAGGAGGAATTTCAAGCAGGTATATCCTAAAGTCACCTAGGCGGAGTACCGTATCGCAATATGCCGCGGACATACATACGCTACGTTACCCTGCTTAATTCACTTACTCCATCTACCAAGGGTCATTCTACACTCAGAAAGGTAAAACCTATCGCTCTGATACCAACTTTGTCACGACCCGAAGGGTACGGAACGTGACTGGCACTTAAGTTATGAAACGTCTCAAGGCGTACGTAAAATAAGCAAGCCAAAACCCAGAAATCAAAACCATAAAACAATAGAGTGAAAGAAAAACCATATAAGTCGCATCAAATCCTTTAAAGAACAACATCACATTTTCCCAAAAATTTCGGCAGAATCTCCTTTGTAAAAATTGGCCGCCAAACGGGTACAAAACAGGAATATATATGAATATCATGAAATAAGGCATCCCCAAGCGGGAGCTAGCTCTTCGCCGAAGTGGACTCAAATCCCACGCAATGTAAATCAGCAATGTGCAGAATAAGCATAAAAAGCATAAGTAATAACATCATATCGGCTCAAGTGAGCTCGACCCCAAAATACAGCATAAAAGTCCACAAATCTCACTATCTCGTCTCTAGGTCAATATACATCAATACAAGTAGCAGGTACAGTAGATACGGTAGACACATTAGATATAGTAGATGGAGTACTCTAGATACAATGAATATACAAGGTGGTACAAAAATAATATCACAACCCACCTACGAGCAAAAGCCTCGAGTCCAGGCAAAAGAAGCAAGTGCGTCCGCTGCTACTGTGCTGACGGAGCGGACCTGCAAAAAGGCTATGGCACAACGGGGGTGAGTTGCCAACTCGTGAGTAATAAATAACATCTAGAGAGGCTATCGCAAGCTCGCACGCAAGTGTCATAACATCATTAATACTGATATGGCATGATATACTAGCAATTATGTATGCAACATGAATCAGTGTACAATACTAATCTGGCATGAAGTACTAGCACGTATGTATGCAACATGAATCAACTCGTGATCTGAATATGTAGATATAAGAATCATTATTTTCTTCTTAGAAATCTCTTTTGAAATATCAGCATAATATCAATAGAATCAACAGGAATCCGTGTCCAGCATCGACACCTCAAACAACTATCTCAAATCTCATGTATCCATATCACAGTATCTCTGGCCTCAGCCGTCCGGCTGACCCATCTCACGTATCAATATCTTAACATCTCACGGCCACGGTCGGTACCTCTGGGTATCCGCCGCGTCAACAATCACCGGTAGGTAGTCTGCCCCTGCCAGGCTCATCGTCTACTACTCGAACTTCTTGCCCCGGGGTACCTTACCGGGCCCACCATGTACCCGAGACGATTCATCCAACTCCTCAAAATGGGTCTCGAAAACCAACAGAAAAACTCATGGTGGACGGCACATACATCAATAGAAAACCGCAACTTGCATATTTTAAAAAGGGTAATAAGTTTATAATTCCTTGCTGTTTTCCCCCAAAATCCAGAAATCTCATAAATCTCAAGAAAATCATCATAAGTGCAGAGGTCAATAATAGTGAATGCCTATGGTATCAATAAATCAAGCTGCAATGTATGATTAATAGACTAGGCATGAACGAATGATGTAATGAGGTACATGCATATGAATAGCAATCCTACATGTTTATCTTGAGGAATTAAATGCATTAGCACAGGTTTAAGCATCATATATGGTGAAATTGTTCTAGATTGCAAGTTATCTAGTGTTGTGACATAGCAATTACCAAGGCATGTGTGTCTGCATGAATAGTGCCCGTGCTGCATAAAAACCCTGGAAATGGTGCAGGTGTCCTATGAAATGAGTTCGCACATGTATGTAAGTATATAGATCATGAATGTAGCAAGATGTTCAGGCAAACATTATACTCATAATTATTAATACCACTATGAATCTTTTTAAATTACTCAAACTATCGGGCGTCTTGCGCCATCCAAACGATTGTCCCCCGTAGATGTTACATCTAATCACCCGTGATCTCGTGCTAGGTGTATCCGACCACCTGCTTTCGTTTCTCCGCGGCGCTCGAAGTCCCCGCCTGCGAACCAAGAATTTACATAAAGTAACACACATGAGGCAAATCCCGCAAAAGTGCGATATCACGATCAAAGGAAATACTCGTGTCGGAAACTAAACGTGCGCGCACTCGATACGTCAAAACGTGCAAAACCTCACCATAAACCACCCCGACTCGCTGTGTCGCGTAGTGCACCACAGACCCAATACAGAACACACACGTGTCGCGCAAGTTAAAAAGTATGGAAAAAGGGTTTTAAGTTCCAGATTTTGACTTGAGTGAAAATATAAAAGGTTGCATATACCAAAACCCTCAAATATACAGAAGACTCCTACAGACCAAAACCCAACACCCACATCCACCTTCTGGCCGCAATTTGCGGCCAAACAGAATAAATCTACGGCCTAAAGGGGGAGAGGGGGCCCCGTGCTTCGTTTGTGTGTCTCTGGCTTGGTCACTATGCTACAATATCAGCAACTTTTTCCTGAAGTACCCGGGTCAAGAGCAGATCCCAGAATGGCTAAAAAATCTAAACTAAACGCTAAATTACACTAATTTGAAACTATATGGTATTTTAGTGAAATCTATGGCAAATCTTAGGTTAAATGGCCTTAAAAACACTTAGTCTAGCTACACTAACTATAAAAATCATCACTTGGCCAAAACTCCACTTAAATCACCATAACTAGCACTAAAATCACATTAAACCCTCATTTTAGCTCAAATAACCATATTCTAGCAAGAAAGAAGTTATGCTAAAGAAATTATACCTCACTTGACCCTAGGTACAAGGAGAAGGCGGAGAAGAAGAGGAGGAGGAGCTGTTGTTGCTGCTGTGTGCTGCTGCTGCTGCCTGTTGCTGCAGCTGCATTGCTGCTGCTGTTGCTTGCTTGCTGCTGCTGCTGGTGTTGGGTGTGTGAATGAGAGGGAGAGAGAGAAGTGAGAAGAGAAAGTGTGAGTGTTATGAAAAGAAATGAGAGATATGAGAGAGTCAAACCTCCCTCTCTCTCACCTCATTAAATTCAAGCATGGCCAAGCCCATCATGCTCTCTCTCTCTCTCTCTCCAAGTCAACCACAAAGCAAAAATTCATTTTCTTTTCTTTTCTTTTTTTTTTAAAGAGAAAAACTAATACACTTAATGAAATTCAAATTAACTTAATGATATGGGTTAGTTCACCATGGTTACTAAACATGATTTAACCCTAACTTAACCCTAGTTAAAATGCACAAGTGTGTGCAAGCCAATTTAAATTCTAATAAAATATTCATAAATCCAGATAAAATATTTGAAAACCATTTTGATAAGCTTTTTACTAAGAACCCCACACTAAAATACAAATAACCACTAATCACATTCTAGGGTGCTACAATAGGTGTTAAGGTAATAGTCAATAAAGGGGATTAGCGCGACTAGGAAGAAACTTAGTTTCTTCCTTTTGGCCCTTGTCCGTCCTTTCTTAACTCTTAGCCCTAAGCTCTATTTAAATCCACCACAACCGGTCTAACTAGGGAATCACCCCTATCTTGTGGGATATGGTGCCGTAGTGAGCGGTGTGTGGTTCATTTAAATAGAGTCCGTATGAATTAAAATTATAGAGGCAAGGAAAGGAGTGAGAGAGATTTCCTTCTCTCAAACCTTCCCGATCCTAACCCTAACAAGTGAGGAATAACTCACTCATTAGGGTATTAACAATAGAATTCATTTTTTTTATAAATTTTTATATTAGAAAACTAAATTGCAAATATTCAAAGAACAGATAAAAAATGCAAGAATTAAATTCAGAAAAGGAATGCGAGATAAAAATAAAAATACCTTACTTTATTGAAACCTCTTCAACGATTACAATGAAATTAAAATTTAGACCTAGAATTAAAAAGAGGCATGCCTAACTAGGCTTCTGCCTTTCTTATTTATAGATAGGTGAAACCCCAGGTTTTACATCTGATCCATACATGAAATTACAAAACTACCATAAGAAAGCCGGGTCAAAGCACCGACACCCACCGACACGTGCACCGACACGTGCACTGCACGGCCGTGGAACCGCTGCAGAATGCCATGTTTGGCCGCGGTTCCGCGGCCATATGGTGGGCTTTTGGGCTCAGTTTCTCAGGGCTGCTTCATGTTACTTTTTCCTTCTGTTTTCTTCACTTGGTTCCTCAGAATCTTTTCTACTTTCTTCCATATTTCCAACAGTGCAGAATTATGTGAACTTTTACCGTGAGCTTCGTTTTGAAGTCTTGTATCTTGTGCTACCCTTGTGCTTTTTGCATTGAACTGTTTACCGATCTTCATTTCTTCCTTGAACTGTTAGGCGGCATCATACGGATTCATCTATTGTTGGTCGTAGTCTCACATTTGTAGCGTCTTTTCATGAATTTCACTGTAATGATCTGAGAACCTGTAACCTGCAACTATTTAGCAGACATGGATCAAAAGCACCTATTTATTAGAAATATGATTAAGAATGGGCGATATAATAATGCAAAATTCTGATATGAACAGTATGCGGTACGCCAGCAGCTGGACTTAGAGCAGACGTTGGGTATTCGGTATGCTAATTACTGGCCTTTAGTGCAAGTGGGAGATTGTTGGATATGTATGCCCTAGAGGCCAGTATTGTATATGTATACATAAGGATGCTGGGGATATGTATGTACAGGACAATCTTGCTCAGTATATAGTATATTGTTTGACTTGTCTTTGTCAGGATATGTGTATTTATTTCGATTGATGTTTTATCCAGCTTGCACATATTGATAAAGACTTGATACAGTAAGATACTATTATGGTTTGTCTTTATCTTAACATGTGCATATGTTATATATGTCGACCACATGTTGATAAAGCCCGTAGGATCTTTCTTGACTACCGGCGTTATGATGGCGATCATACTTGTAGGAGCTGGGTAGTCTATAAGCACATCCTTAAAAGTCCCAAGTCGTAGGAGAATCGAGATCGGGCATTGATACTCTAGAGTAGACTTGCGTATACGTTTCGAGACCCCGACGAGGGGCGGTGGTTGGTCCCACAACCATTTGTGTGATCACCTAAGATTGTATTCGGGTGCTCAGTGGGGGTGAGTACACCGGACGGACTCGTTGAGAATCTCTAGATGGTATTATACCTATCGTCAGATAGCGGTTCTCATATGACATGTGTACAGGTTAGTCATTGGACCTAAGGTCATCATTTGTCTCATATGAGTTCCCACTATGCTTTGATCACTACCCTACCACGGCTCTACTGAGTCGTGCAAATAGGTTTTGGTTGGGTACAGTCCCGAGCCACATGGAGGCAATGAATGATTGTCAGGGATTCGTCTCTCTCGGTATTGGGAGTTGATATCGCACCATGTTCGATTGGCTAGGACCATAATGTAGGGAATCTCTAGCACCATCCTAGAGGAGAATGTGATTCTCTCTCAGCATTACTCCTCCGTATACACCACAGCACGTCGGTGTATCGGGGTAGAGCAATCACACCCTATGTGATATGGTGTGCTCTATGATGAGTACTACTGAGTAGCCTATTTCCTTTATGGGTTATGTACTTGCGAAGCTGCATACCTATTGAATTGGGTTCCAACCAAATCAGGTGCCTACCATTCCATATGTGATATAGTATGGGAAGAGCCCATCTCTTAAGGATGTTAAGATTTGGGGTTGTCCGGCCTATGTCTAAAAGCAAAATCCGGACAAGCTCGAGGCAAGGTCAGTTCTGTGGAAGTTTGTTGGATATCCCAAGCATTCGCAAGGGAATATCTTCTACCACACTGAGGAGCAAAAGGTGTTTTGTTTTTTAGCATGCCACCTTTTGAGAAGGGAATTTCTTGTGAAGAAATTAGTGGTAATGAGGTAGAACTGGAAGGAGTTCCAGCTATACAAACTGCAGCTGATGATTTGGTAGAACTGGAGGATTCAATAGTTTTCTAACAAACCTTAGCCTCTCCGCCGATCTGGTAGGGTTCCTCATCCGCCTGAGAGATACTTCGGTTTCTCTATGACAGTGGGAGCGAGGATTGCATCATGAGATGATGACCCAACTAGTTTCGAGCAGGCCATCAGGAGTTGGGACTCTGTAAGAATGGCTGGATGCTAAGTGATCTGAGATGGAATCCATATACACCAACAAAGTATGGACTTTGGTTGCTTTATCTGAAGGGTTAAATCCACATCAGGAGCAAGTATATCTTGAGAAGATTACTAGGTGTACATGGAAAAGTTGAGACTTTCAAAGCTAAGACTAGTTGTAAAAGGTTCTCGTCATCGACCAGGGTTGGATAATGATGAAACCTTTTCTAGTGCCTATGCTTAAGTCCATCCAGATCCTACTTGCTATTGCTATATACCATGATTACGATATCTGGCGGTTGGGTGTCATGACTGTTATTCTAAATGATGATTTAGAAGAGAGCGTCTATAAGTACACAGCCAGAGGACTTCGTAGACAATGGGAGCAGCGGAAACGTGTGCAAGTTGCTTTATGAGTTAAAGCAGGCATCGCGGAGTTGGAACATCTGTTTTGATGTGGTAGTCAAATAGTTTGACTTTATCAAAATGGTAGATGAACCTTGTATATACAAAAGGGTGGTAGGAAGTATGGTGATGATCCTCGTATTGTACATGGATGACATACTCTTGATAGGAAAGGAGTTTCCTATGCTACGCTCGGTCAATCTCCTCTTATCACAAGGATTCTTCATATAGGATCAAGGTGATATCTCCTAAATCCTGGGTTTTGGATCTATGAGATAGATCTAATTGGATATTAGGATTCTCACTAGTTGTAGTGAGATGGTATCAATCGATCCTGGGGAGAATCACAGGATAGGATCCAGGGTGGTAAGGAAGACTTAATGTCAGTCACAGGAATTGTCTTTACCCTCAGTAGAGGGACGGTATGTTGGAAGAGTTCCAAGCTAGATACCAAGGCAAACTAGACGATAAAGGCTGGATACATTGCTACCAAGGATGCTACCAAAGAGGTAGTCTAGATGTATATAAGTTCATGAGATGAACTTCGTTCCTACCATTGTGTGACAATGGAGTTGTGGCTTTGGCCTAGGAAACCCCGTCCCATCAGAGATCCAGACATATTCTTAGGCAGTATCACCTGATCATGGAGATGGTTGATCTCTAGGGAGATCGAGGATAGGAGAGTAGACACAGAGGACAACAGCGCGGATCCACTCACAAAGGCCTATTTACCAGTAGAGAATTTTATGGGATGGTTGAGTATGAGATACTTCAACCACCGCTGATTGTTGGGTATGAGATACTACAACAGATGGCTCTAGTGCAAGTGGGAGATTGTTAGTGATATGTATGCCCTAGAGGCCATTACTGTACATACGATGTATATTGTAGTGGATGCTTGGACATATATATGGAGGACTTTCTTGCTCGACATGATAGTATGCTATCTGGTTGCTCTTTATCTTAACGTGTACGCTGATTGTCTCTATGTTACATGTTGATAAAGCCCTTAGGATGAGTACTTGACTACCAGGACTATGATGCAGATCATACTAGTGGGCACAGTGTAGTCGCTAAGTACATCCTTCAAATGTTCCTAGTCGTAGGTGTATCGATATAGGGCATCGATATACCAGAGTAGAGTAGCGTATAGCTTCTCGACCCATGTAGATGGGCGATGGATGATCCCATATCCATTGGTGTTTGACATCAGAGACAGTATACGGGTGCTCAGTGGAGACTGGGTACACTGGACGGACTCGCCGAGAACTCCCAGATGTTATTATACCTATCGTCAGATGGCAGTTCTCTAGTGACATTGGTACAGCTTAGTCTGTAGACCCGAGATCGTCATATTGTCTTGTGTGATTCCGACTGTGCTTTGGTTTCCACCTTACCACGTTCAAGAGAACGTGCAAAACGATGGCTTTTGGGTACAGTCCCGAGTTACATGGAGTCAATGAGCGATAGGAGGGGTTTCGTCTCTCCCGGTATAGGGAGTTGATGTTGTGTAGTGCTCGATTGGCTATAACAGGAAGTCCTTGGCCAAGGCAGCTTCAGAGATATACTGGTAAGTGTTATCAGTAGTTTCTTGACCCGTTATGAGCCTACAATCGACAGGACTTATCGAGTTACTAGGGTCTTACGTTTACCACCCCTAAACGAGATATGCGACATATCAGACGAAGAGACCAGACTGTACGGTAGTGTTACTGATTGGATTCGCAGGAGTGTGAGAAGGCTTGCTTTTTGATCTTCTGATCGCTCAATACCCGGGTGGCCGTTACGTTTAGCAGACCGCTTGCGGCTTGTGGGTGTTTGATATGATCATCACCTACTACCGGCGTATTGACGAGTCTTTAGAGTCCTACACAGGGGTTTCCTGGCTCAAGTGAAACGGAGTAGGAGCACATATGTGATATGTGCGGGACCGAGATTGATACGATATGAGATACCGTATTCTATTCTCGCGATTTATGACATTGATCGGTTGTATGCGATATAGCCGGGTTATCGGATCAAGTGTTGATTCGATAATTTGTTACATAAGATATTAGTCGGTCAAAGCCGGATTATTAAATAAAGAGTTGATTTAATAATTTAATGTATAATTTTATATTTGATATATTACATTACATTAACTAGTATTAGCTCACTTAAGATTTGTTTTCTCACTTTGTGTGCACATTGTACATATGTGATATGTATGTTTGTGTACATGCATTGTGTCATGGTTGATGATACATGAAAGATGGGTGTATGAGACTTATACAATCATTAGGTTAAATTAGGGGTTTATTATTTCTTAAGATTTAACAAAAGAGGATAACTTAGTCAAAGTTGTCAAGCTTGGAAGAAGCTTGTAGAAACTTTGACAAAGTCCGCTCTTTTGTCATTTCCTTAGATATTACTTAACCCACCCCTTAACCTTACACCTCGGTCAATTCTCTACATGAGTTAAGCATGAGGGCTTAACTCAACCATGGGTGACATAATTCATTTGGATGAATTATTCACAAGACTTCTTCTTCTTCTTCAAGCTCCATGAAAAAGATTTCTAGCTTTAATGGAGTTATGAGAAAAAGTGTGAGAAAATCAATTCTAAAGTGAGCCCACTTCCTACTTCTCATCCTCTACTACTTGCCATGTAGTATAGGGTGTTCTCTTCACAATGTTCATGACCTAGTGAAGGAATAGCTTGAGTTAGTGTCTCCTCGACGTAGATCATCTTCGGCCTCGAAGTCTTCGAAGAAAGCATGTTCGTTTCTTCAACGGAGCCTCTCTAGAGTCCGGAGTTCATGATCACAGCGGAGGGGACTACTACACGGAGCTATTGAAGTGAAGGAACGGTCTACAAAGGCTGTATTCCTTGCTCTCTTTACTTATGCAAAGTGTTTGCATTCTTATCCCGTATTATTTCTAGTTAACGATCTAGTTTAGGGTTAGCTAAAACGGCAAAATTTTAATTTGGCATGGACGATGCCTCCCGAAACCTTGCTACCGTGTTCGGTAACCCTTCAGTGGTATCAGAGACATGCTAGAAATAAATACGAATTTTGTTAAGATCACGATGTTGTATACTGAAAACTGTGTGTTGATTTAGGACGTATATCCCGTTATTAAGTGTACCATACCCAACCAACATTTGATTCAGGTGAATGTTCATAACATTGTTCTGGAATATAAAGTTATATCCTTCATTGTCTAACAAAGAAACTGATATTATATTACATAGCATACTTGGTACAAAATAACATGGGTTCAAAACCAAAATACATCCAGATGGCAACCCCAAGTGATACTCTCCCACTGCGACTGTATGTACATTGGAACCATTTCCAACGCGGAGAGCATGGTCACATGTCTTCAAAACTTTGCTATTTCTCAGTCCTTGCATAGAATTGCAAATGTGAGAACCTGAACCGGTATCTAATACCCAGGAAGCAGAGTTTATTGAAAAACAGTTTTCTGTCACAAACACACCTGAAGCGGAAGCATCCCTATGCTTCTTCTTGAGGTTCAAGTACTCTGTACAGTTGCACTTCCAATGTCCTGTCTTATGGCAATGAAAACATTCGCCTTTCCCCGAGTCTCCAGCTTTGGACTTTTCCTTTCCCTTCACCTTTTTAACTCCACCCTTAGGATTGGTGGGCTTCTTCTTTTTCTTTCCTTTGGACTTAGCCTTAGGGCGAGAAGAAGAAGATTTCCCAATAGTCATAACGGGAGTTTTCATCGATTTCATAGTGCTCTCTGCACTCCTTAACATATTAAGGAGTTCAGGTAGCTCCTTCTCCATGCCGTGCATGTTGAAGTTAACTATGAACTGAGCAAAGGTGGAGGGGAGGGACTGCAGAATAATATCCGTATATTGTTCATTGTCCATTGTCCATCCTAGGTCCTAAAGCTCTTCTATAAGATCAATCATCTTCAGAACATGATCACCTACCGGTGTGCCAGGGGCCATTCGCATCTGAAACAATTTCTTTGATGCTTCGTATCGTAATACGCGGGATTGCTCTCCATACAACTCCTTTGTATAGAGGAATATGGTTTGAATGTCCATATTCTCGTGCTGCTTTTGATGTGTATTGTCCATCGATGCAAGCGCGAGGCATTTGGCCGTGGCACAGTCAGCGTCCCATGTCTTGCGGACTTCAATGTCCGCAACTGAGGATTTTGGACCTGGGACGGGCGGGGCTGAAGCCGTGAGGACATATGATACTTTATCATAAGTCAAGGCTATTTTCAGATTCCTCAGCCAGTCTTTATAATTGGTCCCATTCAGTTTATTTTTATCTAGTAGAAGCTTGAGTCCAGTCATTGGTATCTGCCATTAAGAGAGAGAAAAGAATACACTCAGCGAAAGCTCTTGCATAGATCAGATTGGTTATTATCTTGTCTAATCGATGTCTCCCACTGCTTTAATCAAGTTTTTCTTTCAAACCTTAAAAAGAAAACTAGCCAGGATTAATTACAGTCTACAACTTCGCTAACCGTTCAGCCAGGCCAGTGTCGGTACATGAGGGAGGTTCCCCGTGCTTTCGCACGGACCTAATTAAAGTAAACCTCATTTTCCCAGAGGCGTAGCCCCGTTAACACCTTTCTAGACACCTAATGAGTTAGCTAATTGTAAACTGCAAAACTCTCCTAGGAGCAACTATTGCCCACAGTGGGATCGGGATCCAACCATCACATGGAAGGTATGCAATCTCATTGCAAATTTCAACACTTGAAATTCCCGATGTAATTTTTTACCCCTAGTACTTATGACCTTAACTATGGTCAACAAATCATAAGTACCAGTCAAGTTCTACCCGTCATTTCTTGATCAATTAGACCCACCCATATGACCCTTAACTATGGTCAACAAAGTCACATGAATGTCCTAATTAATCTGCATCATATGCAGTGTAGGAAGACATCACTTAGCTACCGTACACTACGCCTTAACTAAAGTCAACAAACGTAGCACGAATACTAAGTACTCTACTTCCTAAAATGACGGAGGGTTGCGGATGATTTTTAAGAAAATCTTTAACGCTTTGAACTTGATATCGTTGTAGAATCAAATAGTTTTCAAAAGGAGTGGCTTAAGCTCCGCGGTTTTGAAATGTAGCTTTTTCACAAATAGCCGAGTGGTTTTCAAATCCGATTCTACAACATCTTTTTAGGTTTATTTTCTTTACATTAATCATATTAATGTAATCCCATCATTTAAGTCCTTAAGCCAATCACAGAAAAGAAACAAAAATAACACGTACGCTTATGCCATCCGCATTCGCCGCAATGTTCTGTTATGCACCGTTAGGTTACTTAACTAATGGCATACCGGGACGGGACTAGCGCGGGTGTAAAACATAAGCAACGTCTACTATATATCATATATATAATATGTCATTCGTCTCAGATATCTCAGAACACAGGCAGCAGAAACTTATATATAATGTGGGATATACTAGGACGTCCGTATTTAGTATTTAGCCAACAATAGAAAATACGGATTCCACAGTCGCGATGAATAGCCAAGCCCACACCCCTAGACCCCTACGAGAGTGGCAAACGACCCTACCAATCCTGGAGTTTAGGAGACCCGGTCTCGACTCCTCGAGATGGCCTCCCACTGAACCCCAGAACCCGGTCACTTGTGCTCCCCTCCTTGGGTCTATCCTAATGCGGAAAAGTAAATAATATACAACACTGGTGACACAACCTCAACCCGGAAGTGCCCCAAATAAAAGAATATTACATTACATTTGAATTTACATGAATGAAAATATAAAACTCTCATCTCACATAAAAAAAACCCGGCTATTCGATCGCGACAATCCTGCACATCATATCTCAGCAACACATAATATCATATATCATCAACGTAAGTAAGTATGCGTACCCCAATTGTCGTTGATGTATAGCAACGAAAACGGCGATATCGAACATACTACACTTACGGTCACAGAAAAGAAAGTGTAAAACTACAATATTTGGAATCCACATTCTCTTTAGACATCATAAATGCGAAATATCACATACTTCGTATTTCATGCCTAAACTATATGAATTCCACATATTGTATCACATTCCAGATAAATAGACAATATTAAAGTTTTCGACCGAACGATCAAATACCCAAGATTCCCTAAAGCTCAACACTTGAGCGGAGTTCAAAAACCCGGAGTGTGACACAGTAGTAGCGGTCCAGCCGTAGAAGGGTCAAGCCAATGCCTCACATGTGGCACGCCGTACTGCCCCAAACCCTAAGGTTCAAAGGGCAGTTCAAGACGGTCACATAATCGAGTTAAGGTTTGTTGTCTTCTACAGGGTCCATCACAAAACTTGCATGTATCTCCAAAAGATTTAAACCCCGTGAAAAGTGAGCAAATGATAGTCGTTCGAACACTTCAATACTTTCTAGTTTACCCGGAAAAGAAACGAAATGAAAATTTCGATCGAATCGTCGAGTCCAAAACCATCTCCAGAAATAACAGTACTGGATTCAGATTAAACATACCTAAAAAAATATACAAGCAGTTTTAGGAGTTACTGTGCAAAAACGAAGCCATGAAGCCTCTGTACGGCCGCGGAGCCGCGACCTAAGCAAGTATTTGCCGCGGTTCCGCGGCTGTTTGTTCAGATCATGGGTTCGTATTTCACAGTATTTCTTATATTTTCCTGCTGTATTTTTTAAGTATTTTTAATTCTGAAAAATGTCAGATTTTAAAATTTCTCCAGAGAGGGTCTCGAAAAGTCGTATTTTGATCCGATCGGGATTTTTACTTCGTAAAAGTGTCGCCTAATATTCTAGGTCGGCTCTGATACCAATGTAAGGTTTACCTAGCACCTTATGAGAGGTTTGGAAGCATCACATGTCACAAAGTTCAAATTTTTTGGGTGCTAAGTAAGCATACAAAGGATCTATCCTAGAAAATTAGGGTTTCATAAACATTAACTAACATCATATGTTATAAAGGCTAGGATTTTGAGACTACAACCTTTGTAGCTCCCTTTTATAGACTCCTTGGCCACTTGAGAGTTGGAAAAAGATTAGCTTGAAGTCCCCTAACGTCCACGACGATCCATCCGAAGCTCTTTTGTCCAAGCTATCAACTTCACTTTAACAAGAAGATTAAATGAAGCAAACACTCTAAACAAGTGGGCTAGACTTGTGTAGAATGGTGTTGTGGTTCTCTTTCTCACTTCAAAATCCTATATTTATGTGTATTTTGCTCACTTGAAAAGTCTAGAGAGCAAGAGCTCAAGGTTGAAGAAGATGATGGCTATTTTTGAGAATAAGAGAAGATAAACTCTAATGAGAAAAATGAAAAATATAAGTATATATATTTTCCACTTCTCATTGCAAACCATGGTTAATGATAAAGATATTATTGACTTTGAGTTTAAAACAACAAAGGAAAAATAACCAAGGGTTAAAAAGTAGGTGAACATGATAAGATGAAGAAGAGTGTAGAAACATTCTATGAATTAACCCTTTTTCTTTTTCCTTTTGTTTTAACACAAATGCAATAATAATCCATATAATAACCCATGGTGTGAGTCTTATATTGCCACCATTCTCTATGTATAAACAACCATGATAGAATGATGTATGTATGCATGTGTGCATGCACATCTATATGTGCATGAACAAGAATGAATGCATACATGCATGCATACATCCAAAAGAAACAAGATAGGATTTCTAGTAAGAAGCTAATGGCTAAATGATAAATCAACACTTGATTTATCAACCCGGTCATATCATATACGACCCGACCAAAAGCAAGCCGCCCGATCAATATACGGTATCCTATACGCGCATTTTAATCGGGTCCATGCGCATATCGCATATGCGCACCACAAAGTTTTGCCTGGACTAGGTAACTTCTTTGTGGGACTCTAAGACTTGTCAATACGCCGGTAGTGGGTGATGATCATATCAAGCACCCCCAAGCCGCAAGCGGTCAGCTAAACGTAACGTCCACCCGGGTATTGAGCGATCAGAAGAAAACAAGCGAACCTGCTACAACTCCCGTCGAGCCAACCATGGTGGGTTTAATCATGGGGATTAAGTCTTTTGGGTTTTAATTAAGTTTATTTGGTTAATGAATGGTTGCTTTAATTTGAATTTCCTTTTGGAGTGTTGACTTGGTGAGAATGAGAGAGAGAGAATGCATCATGGCAAAAGCCATGCTTGCATTTAATGAAGAGAGAGAGTGGAGGGGTTGACCTTGGAGGGTATCTTTTCTTTTCCTCTCATTCTTGTGTTGTTTCTCTCAACCTCTCACTCATACCCTCACACACACACACACCCCTCACAGCAGCAGCAGCAGCAAGCTCAGCAGCAGCTGAAGCAAGAACAACAGCAACAGTGAGCAGCAGCAACAACACAACTCGAGCTGCAGCTCCTTCCCTCTACTCCTTCTTCTTCCTCCAGCTCCCTAGGGTCGAGTGTGAGGTATACTTCTTGAACTTACCCCCTAGTTTGCTTAATTAGTGTAACTTAGCTTCGATTAGTGTTTATTGATGCGTTTTAGTGCGATATGTGGTAATTAGTGGGAACCTTGACCAAGTGATGTTTGAACTGGTTTTAGTAAGTTGATAGAGCGTTGTTAGGGCCATGTTAACCTAGCTTAACCCCCAATTTCACTAAAATACCACCAGATCCCAATTTGATGCAAATTCATCGTTTTAAGCAAATTTTTACTTTCTGTAAACTGCTATCGACCCAGTGAGTTCAGAATAATTTTGAGATGACTGCAGTATAGTTGTTAGGTGCTGATCCCCCAGGTAGAACCCGACCCCTAAATTCCGTACAGTGGCCGCCGAAATATTGTTTCTGGCCGCAATTTGCGGCCAGATGGGGAGGGTTTGGGTTGGGGTTTGGTCCTATAGGTGTCTGTTGCTACCCTTAGACTCATGGCATGTATAATTTTATTTAATTCTTACTGTAGAAAAATCTGGAGCTAAATACCTATTTCTCGTATTTTAAACCTTCGCGACACGCGTGATACGTGTGTGGGTTTGGGGTTTCTGCGTATCGCGACGCGTCGGGGTAGTTTCAGGCCCGTAATCACACGTTTTAGCGTATCGCGCACACGCGCGCTTGGTTTGCGACGCGGGTTTCTAGTTTGACCTTAATATCACGTTTTTGTGGATTTGAGCTTATATGTTATATATTGTGTGATTCTAGGTTCGCAGGCGAGTGAGACGGACGCTGCGAAGAAGGGGAAGCAAGTCGTCGGCTACACTTAGCGCGAGACTTCGGTGAGTAGATTTAACATCTACGGGGATATCGCCCGCATGGCGTTATGCGTTAGGGCTGATAGAACCTTATAGTTATATGTTGCATTTATCCCATTGACTGTCATTACATACTGCATTCCTTGCTATATGTAAGTAAACTTAGAATTGATAGAACACCGCACTATTACTAACGGTTCATGTTGCACGAGCACTAATCTGCATGTTACACACACACCGTTAGTAATTGCCATGACATACTCACTGTAGAACTGCCATGATTATATTGCTGTAGTTCATTTCATATATGATTCGATATGATTTTCATAGGAATTGGGAGCCGCATGATGTCTTTAAAAACGGAAACTATTTTAAAAGCGGTTTCCCCTTGTACCTATATTATGGCTTGATGTACATAGCATATCGCATTTGATTTACTTCTTGGTGTTGGATTTTCATGTGATTTCTGGTTTTGAGGACCGTGGGATTATTTAAGAAAAGATGCACTATTTGAAAACCCGGTTCCTCGTGATATGATATTTCGGTGCGTCCACCACGCGTTTTCTCGGTGCTGAGACGTGTGTTTGAAACCCGATTCGAGGAGTTGGATGATCCGTTTGCGGGTTCGTGGTGGACCCGGTATGGTTCCCCGGGGCGAGAAATTTTTTTTGTGGAGTAGACGATGACCCTAGCAGGGTGGCGAGTGCCTACCGGTGATTGGTTGAACCTGGCGGTTATCCGGAGGATACTGACCAGAGTCGAAAGATGGATGCGGGATGATCCGTACTGCCGGGGCCAAGGGCCGATACCGCAGACGGAGCCCGTGGGCTGATCCGGACTTACGGAGCCCGATATATGAGATTTGCGTGTCGATGCTGGACATGAGTATTTGATGATATTTGGGTGCCGATGTTGGGCACTCGTGATTTCTCAGAGATTTACAGGATTTGAGGGCCGAGGAGAGTGCCGACGCCTGAGTTTATTTGGGATTTGGGGTGCAGTTTTGGGCACCGATTACCTTTCCACGTTGATATTCCGTGTCGATGTTATTTATCCCATGCTCAGCATTGATTATCATGTATCTCATCCTGTAGTATTTTACCTGACAGAGCATTTGCATGATTATTGCACCTACTGCTTGTCGCATATAGACCTTACTTGCTGGCATATGATAGAGTAGCGCAGTACATGGATGCTCGCGATTACCTTTATATGTTATCTCTATTCATGAGTTGGCAACTCACCCCCGTTGTGCCACAGTATTTGCAGGTTGCCCATCGGAGTAGTCGCGGCAGGCTGTCTTTTGCATCTTTTGGCTACAGATACCACTACAGTTGGTGCGAGAGCTGTTTTGCTTTTAGGTGGGTTGTGGTATCTGATTTCTTTTATTGTACCCCTTTTGTATCTAGTATTCTCCATCTACCATATATGTACTGGACTTAGTGACAGTGTGAGGACGATGATGTATATTTCTTTGTATTCTGGTGTCGAGCTTGTGGGAGCCGACTGTTTTTATATGCAGTTTATTATTCTGGGATGTTTACTTATTGCTCATTCTTCGCTACAGCGTCGTATATTACTCTTGTGATGATGGTTTCCGCTGTTGGGCGTGATTTCTTCCGTTTGGGAATATTTTGTTTCATTATATCTCATTTTCACTCATATCCTGTTTTATACCCGATTTCGGGGTTACTTTTACAAAGGAAATGCTGCCAAAATTATTTAAATGATGACGTAACTTTAAAAGAACTTATTGAACTATTTAAGGTTTCTAAATGTTTTAACTAAATGTTTTCAACACTCGCTACTTTTATATGGTTTTGATTTCTGGGTTCGGCTTACTTAGTCGCGTTACGCCTGTAGACGTTGCGTGGTTAAGTGCCGGTCACGAGTCGAAATATTCGGGTCGTGACAAAGTTGGTATCAGAGCATAGGTTTTACCTTTCGGAGTGTAGGATGACCTTGGTATGATGGAGTAGGTAGCTGAAGCAGAGTGGCGTAGCGTGTGTATGTTCCGCGGCATACTCACGACACGGTACTCCGCCAAGGCGACCTTAGGACTTATTGATTTAAATTCCTTCTTGAGTATATATATTCTTGTGATTCGATTTCCGTATTCTTATCGGATCCTAATTTCCTTTCAGCCATTATGCCGCCAAAGACTACGAGGGCGCAGAGAGCGGCCGCGAGGGCCGAGATTCGAGTTGATTCGTCTGAGACAAGGACTGATCCGGGCAGTACACCGGTTGTTCCCGTGCAGGTTGTTCCTCCCGTGACAGATCAGATCGCTACGCTAGGGGCGGGTATGCAGGAGATGCGCCAGACGGTAGGATCCAGCATGCAGGAGATGCGCCAGATGATAGGATCGCTAGTTGAGACGCTTCGAGCGCAGCGACCAGAGGTAGCTCCACCCGTTACAGAGACCGCGATGGTACCTACCGCACAGCCAGTTGCCCCTGCAGCCACGGAGGTGATTACAGTATCGCTATCAGAGTTCATGAGGCTGAAGCCTCCGGTGTTCACAGGCACCGATACAGCCGAGGACCCACAGTCTTTCATTGATAGGATGGCCCGGATATGCCGTTCCCTCAGATGCGCAGATGCGAGATGGGTTGAGTTCGCGAGCTTTCGCCAGGAAGGTCTTGCGCAGAAGTGGTGTGATTCAGTTGAGAAGGGCAGAGCGGCAGGTCTTCCTCCTATGACCTGGACAGAGTTCGTAGCACTATTCCTTGCCCGCTTTCTCCCACTGAGTGTCAGAGATGCTAGAGCACGCAGGTTCGAGTCCTTACGCCAGACTCCGGAGATGTCAGTGGTAGAGTATGACGTGCTATTTACAGAGCTAGCAGTTTATGCTCCATACCTGGTGGTTACCGAGGAGATGCGAGTCATGAGATTTGTTCGAGGCTTGCTTACACCACTGTTCCTTGCGATCAGCGCGCAGCATTACGAGACATATGCAGCAGCGGTAGACGCAGCCCTATTAGTCGAGGAGCGCCTTGCTGAGACTTCGGTAGTTCAAGAGCCGAAGAGAGTTCGTACTAGTATATCCGCACGGAGACAGACATTCAGACGCCGCGACAGGTACCGTTCTGGTACGAGGAGTGGCAGAGATTCGGGAAGAGGCCAGATGTTTAGCTCATATCCACGGGAGAGCCAGCAGTCGCCGCAGGGTTGCTTTATGTAGGGTTCCTAGGCACTCACTAGAGGTCTCACAAGGCATCAACCATGCCAATTTCAAATTCTATATGTGCCGAGAAACCCTAACAAGATCGTTGGCTAGAATTTTAGGCGACAAATGAAACTAGTTAACATTTTAACTAAGTGAACGAACATACAACCTTTGTAGATCCGTTTCTCCACCTCCTAGCCTCCGTGATGAAGTCCTCTCCGCTGTCCAAATCGAACCATGACTCTAGCATCGGCTTCATCGGAGAAAAAGCGGGCTAGATCATCGACGACGATGCCGAAGATGATCTACGTCGAGGCATCACTAGATCAAGCTCCACCTTCACCAAGCCATGAAAACTTGTGAAGGAAACACCCTATACTACTTGGCAAGAGGTAGAGGATGAAGAAATAGGAAGTGGGTTCACTTTAGAATTGGATTTCTCACTCTTATTCATCAATCACCATTGATGGTCAAGCTTTTTCTTCTTGTGAAGAAGAAGAAGAAGATGAAAAGAATAATATGATAAGTTAAAAGAAAATAATACTTATCATATAATAAAGCATGGTCAAGTGTAGAGAACTAACTAAGGTTATGTGAATGGTTAGGGTTAAAAGAACAAGACAAAATGGTCACTTGGTCAAAGCTTCATGAAGCTTCAATAAGCTTCATGAAAGAAAAGAAAGAAAGAAACCATTTTGCTTTTCTTTTTATGCTTTTATTAATATCCAAAATGAATAAACAAATAATTAAATGAAAAAGCAAAACCCTAATCATTAACTTAACTATGGTTTAATTCTATACACTTAACCAAAGAAGCATGTATCATCAAACATGATACAATCATTTGTACAATAAGTATATCACATATACAACTTGTACATCCAAGTGAGAAAATCCATTTAAAGTGAACCAATACTAGTTAATGCAAAGTAATATATCAAATATATAATTATGCATTAAATCATTAAATCAACACTTGATTTAACGATCCGGTCATATCGCATATAACCGACTAGTATCCTATGTATCGGCTTATCGAATCAATACTTGATTCGATAACTAGGTTATATCGGATACAACCAATCGATACATTCATCGCGAGAATAGAATACGGTATCATATACACGCATTATTCTCGGTCCCGCACATATCTCATATGCGCTCCTATTTCGTTTCGCTTGAGCCAGGAAACCTCTGTGTAGGACTCTAAAGACTCGTCAATACGCCGGCAGCAGGTGATGATCATATCAAACACCCACAAGCCGCAAGCGGTCTGCTAAACGTAACGGCCACCCGGGTATTGAGCGATCAGAAGATCGACGAGCAAGCCCGCTCACACTCCAGTGAATCCAACCAGTAACACTTACCGTACAGTCCGGTCTGATCGTCTGATATGTCGCATATCTCGCCTAGGGGTGGTAAACGTCAGACCCCAATAGCTCGATAAGTCGTGTCGATATGAGGTCTATAATAGTTCGAGAAACTACTGGTAACACTTACCAGTATATCTCAGCAACCCTGGTAACACTTACCAGTATATCTCAGCAACCCTGGCCAGGGATTTCCGGTTATAGCCAATCGAACACAGCGCAACATCAACTCCCTATACCGGGAGAGACGAATCCCCTCCTATCGCTCATCGCCTCCATGTGATTCAGGACTGTACCCAAAAACCACCGTTTTGCACGCCCTCTTGGACGTAGTAAGGTGGAAATCAAAGCACAGTGGGAACCACACAAGACTCTATGACGATCTCGGGTCAACAGACTACTCTGTACCAGTGTCACCTGAGAACCGCCATCTGACGTAAGGTATAATACCATCTGGGAGTTCTCGGCGAGTCCGTCTAGTGTACCCAGTCTCTACTGAGCACCCGTATATGATCTCTGATGTCAAACACCAATGGATATGGGATCATCCATCGCCCATCTGTATGGGTCGAGAAGGTATACGCTAGTCTACACTGGTATATCGATGCCCCGTCTCGATACACCCACGACTAGGGACCTTGAAGGATGTACTTATGGACTACCATGTCCCCACTAGTATGATCCGCATCACATTCCAGGTAGTCAAGTACACATCCTAAGGGCTTTACCAACATGTAACAGAGAGACAATCAGTGTACACGTTAAGGTAAAGATCAACCAGATAGCATACTATCATGTCGAGCAAGAAAGTCCTCCCTATATATGTCCCAGCATCCACTACAATATACATCCAATGTATAGTAATGGCCTCTAGGGCATACATATAACTAACAATCTCCCACTTGCACTAGGGCCATCTGTACAGCAGTGGTTGAAGTATCTCATACTCAACCATCCCATAAAAGTCTCTCTCTGGGAATAGGCCTTTGTGAGTGGATCCGCCGTGTTGTCCTTTGAGTCTGCTCTCCTAACCTCGATCAGCCTGGAGATCAACCATCTCCATGATCAGGTGATACTGCCTTAGAATATGTCTGGATCACTGATGGTACGGGGGTTCCTGGCATAAGCCACAACTCCATTGTCACACAATGGGAGGAACTAAGTTCATCTCATGAACAAATATACATCCAGACTGCTTCTTTGGTAGCAACTTAAGTAGCGATGTATCGTGCCTTTATCGTCTAGTATGTCACGGTATCTAGCTTGGAACTCTTCCAACATACCGTCCCTTTACTGAGGGTAAAGACAATGCCTGCGACTGACATTCAGTCGTCTTTATCACCCTGGAACACTTCCAGTGATTTTCCCCATGATCAACTGATACCATCTCACTACAACTAGTGAGTATCCTAATATCCATTTAGATCTATCTCATAGATCCAAAACCCAGGATTTAGTAGGTATCAGTTTGATCCTATGTGGAGAATCATTGTGATAAGCGGAGATTGATCGAGCGTAGCATAGGAAACTCCTTCACTATCAAGAGTATGTCATCCACGTACTCTACGAGGATCGTCACAATACTCCCTACTACCTTTTTGTTTATACAAGGTTCATCTACCATTTTGATGATGTCAACTTCTTTGACTAATCCATCAAAACAGATGTTCCAACTCCGCGATGCCTGCTTTATCCTATAAAGCATCTTGCACACGTTTCCGCTGCTCCCATTGTCTATGAGGCCCTCTGGCTGTGTACTTATAGACGCACTCTTCTAAAACATCATTTAGAAAAGCAGTCATGACACCCAACCGCCAGATATCGTAGTCATGGTATGTAGCCGTGGCAAGTAGCATCTGGATGGACTTAAGCATAGGTACTGGAAAAGGTTTCATCATTATCCACGCCTGGTCGATGACTAAAACCTTTAACAAGTCTAGCTTTGAAAGTCACAACTTTTCCATCTACACCAAGTAATCTTCTCAAGATATACTTGCTCCTGATGGGGATTTAACCCTTCAGATATAGCAACCAAAGTCCATACTTTGTTGGTGTACATGGATTCCATCTCAGATCGCTAAGCATCCAGCCATTCTTACAGAGTCCTACTCCTGATGGCCAGCTCGAAACTAGTTAGGTCATCATCTCATGATGCAGTCCTCGCTCCCACTGTCATAGAGAAACCGAAGTAACTCTCAGGTGGGTGAGGAACCATACTAGATCGGCGGAGAGGCTGAGGTTCGTTGGAATCTACTGAATCCTTTGGTTATGTCAAATCAGCTGCAGTTTGTATAGCTGGAACATTTCCAGTTCTACATAACAGACGTTGCCTCGAGTTTGTCCGGATTTTGCTTTTTAGACATAGGCCGGACAACCCCAAATCTTAACTAACTTAAGATATGGGCTCTTCCCTTTCCATATCACATATGAAGTGGTAGGCAACTGATTTAATTTGAACCCTATTCAATAGGTATGCAACTTCATAAGTGCATAACTCCCTAAAGGAAATAGGTAACTCAGTAGTACTCATCATAGAGCACACCTTATCATATAGGGTGTAATTGCTCCGCCCCGATATACCATCGTGCTATGGTGTATACGGAGGAGTAATTCTGAGAGAGAATCTCATTCTCCTTTAGAAAAGTCTAAGAATTCCGTGCTCAAGTATTCTCCTCCCCGATCTCATCATAGGACATAATACTTATACCCGTATTTTGGTTCTCTACTTCTAACTTATATTCTATGAATATCTCAAAAGGTTCGGACTTGTGTTTCAACAGGAACATGTGTCTGAATCTCGAGAGATTATCAGAGAATGTAATGAAGTACAAAGAACCGGTCTTGGCATGTGTAGACAGGGGACCTACATACATCAACATGTATCATCCCAAGAGTTCATTAACTCTTTTTCTGTTTCCAATAAACAGAGCTATGGTCATTTTATCTTTGTGACATGACTGCCGAGTTTCACAAGATGTAAATTCAAACTGATTTAAATATGCATTTAAATGTAACTCCAGCTAGTCGGGTCGCATTGATATGACCTAGTCTACAATACCTCAAGAAGGATCCGTTCATTTCTGAACTCTTCCTCTTGTGTGTGATCCATATACTAAGAACTGTAGTTTGATTTAGAACATCAATGGTTTTAGATAACGTGCCTGAACCGATCAACTTTTGATATAGGAAATGTTCAAAACATTATCCAACAATACAAAATTATATCCTTTCTTTACTAATAAAGAAACTGATATGATTTTGCATATCAGGTTCGGTATCTAATAACATTCGTTCATAATCAATGTATTGGTAATACAGGGTGACAGTGACCGACAGACTTAGCTGCAACACTTGCCCCGTTTTCTGTCTCATGAAACTTATCACCCGTTCTCAGTTTTTCTACCCTTTTGTAGCCCTATGTAACAGATTACATATCTGGGATCCTGATCTGGTATCATATACCAAGGATGCGGAGGATACTGAGAAACAGTTCTGTATAATGAACACACCCGAAGATGATGCATCAACATGCACTCTCTTTGTTTGGGCGGCATGGGAATCTTGGTATTCCCCTATTTCCTGCTCTGTCTTATAACTATTATAAGTTGGAGCGGGACCAACGTTCCCCAGCTCAGTAAAACAAGCGGGTTCGGTCAATATTCCGTATTATTATCTTGATTAAGGCGTGATATGGTCGCTACCAGGAGAGAGAGAGAAGAAAACACTCAGCGTGCGCTCTTGCAAGAATAGATTGGTTTTTATTTTATCTAATCAGGATGGCTCCCACTGCTTTTTATCAAATCTTCCTTCAAACCCTAAAAGGAAAGACTAGCCGGGATTAATTACACACTACAAGTTCGCCAATCTTTCAGCCAGGCCAGTGTCGGTACTTTGAGGGAGATCCCCCGTGCTTTCGCACGAACCTAATTAATGTAAACCTCGTTTTCCCAGAGGCGTAACCCCGTTGACACCTTTCTAGACACCTACTTGATCGGCTAATTGTAATGTGTAAAACTCTCCCAGGAGTAACTCTTACTCGCAGCGGGTATCGGGATCCAACTATCTCATAGAAGGTATGCAATCTCATTGCAAATTTCAACACTTGAAATTCCCGATAATATTTTACCCCTAGTGTCCTATGACCTTGACGAATGCCAAACAACCCATAGTCCACTAGTCAAGTTCAACCCGTACATTTCTTGATCGAATTAAACCCACCCGCACGACCCTTGACGAATGCCAAACAACGCCGTACGAATACCCTAATCCAATCTGCATCATATGCATAGGCAGATAAATACTAGTTAGCTACCGTACACTACGCCTTGACGAATGCCAAACTACCGTAGCACGAATACTAAATAGTACTTATCTGAAATGACGGAGGGCTACGACAGGTTTTTCTGAAAACCTATTGCGTAATGAACTTGATATCGTTATAGAATCAAATGATTTTAAAATGGAGTGCTTTTGAGGCTTTTCTAGTTTTGCTAAAGGAGTCACTCCCGGTGAAGGGATCGTCGGTCCTTTCCTCGTCGAATGAGGTGCGGGATATATCATATATATCACTGTGCAAAGAAAAAACACTTAAAAGCAATCAAAAGACAAACCGAGTGTGTAGCATCTGCCAGTTATTGCTAAAGGAGTCACTTCCGGTGAAGGGATCTCGGTCCTTTCCTTATCGAATAAGGTGCAGGATATATCGTATATACCGCTGTGCAAAGCAAGAACTGTAGCTACCTGTTTTTGTTTTTGAAATTCGATTCTACAACATCTTTAGGTTTATTTTATTTCATTAATCACATTAATGAAGTCCCATCATTTAAGTACCTAAACATCACAGATAAATACGACGTACACTTATGCCATCCGCATTCGCCTCGATGTCCCCTCGTGCACCGTTAGGTTAGGTAACTAACGACAGAGCGGGGCAGGGCTAGCGCGGGTGTAAAACATAAGTAACGTCTATATAATATATCATATATACTATATACTGTATCTATCACAGAACATCACATGATCACATCACAGATATCGCAGCAGAAGAATCATATGAAATATTGGATATACTAGGACGTCCGTGTTTTCAATACGAGCCAGTATAAAACACGGATTCCACGGTCGTGATGAATAGCCAAACCCACACCCCTAGACCCCTACGAGAGCGGCAAGTAACCCTACCAATTCTAGAGTTAGGAGACCCGGACTCGACTCCTCGAGTTGGTCTCCCCCTGGACTCCAGAACCCGGTTACTTGTGCCCTCCTTCTTGGGTCTATCCTAGTGCAGAAAAGTAAATAATATACAAAAGGTGACTACTTCCGCAACCTGGAAGTACCCCAATAAAAGAATATTACATACAAGTTTTTACATGAATGAAAATGAAAAACACTCAAGTGTAATTGCTCCGCCCCGATATACCATCGTGCTATGGTGTATAGGAGGTATCACTTTGATCCTTTATGGAGAATCCTTGTGATAAGCGGAGATTGACCAATCGTAGCATAGGAAACTCCTTCCCTATCAAGAGTATGTCATCCACGTACTCTACGAGGATCACCACCATACTCTCTACTACCTTTTTGTATATACAAGGTTCATCTACCATTTTGATGAAGTCAAACTTTTTGACTACCACATCAAAACAGACGTTCCAACTCCGCGATGCCAGCTTTATCACATAAAACATCTTGCACACGTTTCCGCTGCTCCCACTGTCTACGAAGCCCTCTGGCTATGTACTTATAGACGCTCTCTTCCAAATCAACATTTAGAAAAGCAGTCATGACACCCAACCACCAGATATCGTAGTCATGGTATGTAGCCGTGGTAAGTAAGATCTGGATGGACTTAAGCATAGCTTTGAAAGTCTCAACTTTTCTATGTACACCAAGTAATCTTCTCAAGATATACTTTCTCCTGATGGGGATTTAACCCTTCAGATAAAGCAACCAAAGTCCATACTTTGTTGGTGTATAAGGATTCCATCTCAGATCACTAAGCATCCAGCCATTCTTACAGAGTCCCACTCCTGATGGCCAGCTCGAAACTAGTTTGGTTCATCATCTCATGATGCAATCCTCGCTCCCACTGTCATAGAGAAACCGAAGTATCTCTCAGGTAGGTGAGGTACCCTACTAGATCTGCGGAGAGGCTGAGGTTCGTTGGAAACTATTGAATCCTTTGGTTCTACCAAATTATCTGATGTAGTTTTTATAGCTGGAACTCCTTCCAGTTCTACCTCATGACCACTAATTTCTTCATAAGAAATTCCCTTTCACAAAGGTGGCATGCTGAGAAACAAAACATCTTTTGTTCCTCGGTTAGGTAGAAGATATTCCCTTGTGTATGCTTGGGATATCCAACAAACTTCCACAGATCAGACTTTGTCTCGAGTTTGTCCGGATTTTGCTTTTTAGACATAGGCCGGACAACCCCAAATCTTAACAAACTTAAGATATGGGCTCTTCCCTTTCCATATCACATATGAAGTGGTAGACAACTGATTTGATTTGAACCCTATTCAATAGGTATGCAGCTTCTCAAGTGCATAACTCTCAAAAGGAAATAAGCAACTCAGTAGTACTCATCATAGAGCACACCATATCACATAGGGTGTTATTGCTCCACCCCGATATACCATCGTGCTATGGTGTATACGGAGGAGTAATGTTGAGAGAGAATCTCATTCTCCTTTAGAATAATCCAGGAATTCCGTGCTCAAGTATTCTCCTCCCTGATCTCATCAAAGGACATAATACTTATACCCGTTGTTGGTTCTCTACTTCTAATTTATATTCTGTGAATATCTCAAAAGCTTCGGACTTGTGTTTCAACAGGAACATATGTATGAATCTTGAGAGATCATCAGAGAATGTAATGAAGTACAAAGAACCGGTCTTGGCATGTGTAAACAGGGGACCTTCATACATCAGCATGTCTCAATCCCAAGAGTTCACTAACTCTTTCTCTGTTTCCAATAAACAGAGCTATGGTCATCTTATCTTTGTGACATGACCGGCAAGTTTCATAAGATGTAAATTCAAACTAATTTAAATATGCATCTAAATGTAACTTGGCTAGTCGGGTCGCATTGATATGACCTAGTCTACAATACCTCAAGAATGATTCGTTCATTTCTGAACTATTCCTCTTGTGTGTGTTCTGTATACTAAGAACTGTAGTTTGATTTAGAACGTCAATGCTTTTAGATAACGCGCATGAACCGATCAACACTTGATATAGGAAATGTTCAAAACATTATCCAACAATACAAAATTATATCCTTCATTACTAATAAAGAGACTGATATGATGTTGTATATCAGGTTCGGTATCTAATAATATTCGTTCAGAATCAATGTATTCTGGTAATACAGGGTGATAGTGACCAACAGACTTGGCTGCAACACTTGCACCATTTCTATCTCATGAAACTTATCACCCGTTCTCAGTTCTTTACCTATCTGTAGCCCATGTAACAGATTACATATGCGGGATCCTGATCCGGTATCTCATACCCAGGACGTAAAGGATACTGAGAAACAGTTCTATGTAATGAACACACCCGAAGATGATGCATCAGCATGCACTTTCTTCGTTTGGGCGGCACGGGAATTCTGGTAATCCCCAATTTCCTGCTCTGTCTTATAACAATTATAAGTTGGAGCGGGACCAACGTTCTCTAGCTCAGTATAACAAGCGGGTTCGGTCAATACATCCGTATTATTATCTTGATTAAGGCGTGATATGGTCGCTACCTGGAGAGAGAGAGAAGAAAACACTCAGCGTATGCTCTTGCAAGATTAGATTGGTTATCTAATATATCTAATCAGGATGTCTCCCATTGTTTTAGTCAAATCTTCCTTCAAACCCTAAAAGGAAAGACTAGCCGGGATTAATTACACGCTACAAGTTCGCTAATCTTTCAGCCAGGCCAGTGTCGGTACTTTGAGGGAGGTTCCCCGTGCTTTCGCACGGGCCTAATTAAAGTAAACCTTATTTTCCCAGGGGCGTAACCCCGTTAACACCTTTCTAGACTCCTACTTGATCGGCTAATTGTAATGTGTAAAACTCTTCCAGGAGTAACTCTTACTCGCAGCGGGTATCGGGATCCAACTATCTCATAGAAGGTATGCAATCTGATTGCAAATTTCAACACTTGAAATTCCTAATAATATTTTACCCCTAGCGTCCTATGACCTTCACGGAGGCCAAACTACCCATAGTCCGCTAGTCAAGTTCAACCCGTCATTTCCTGATTGAATTAAACCCACCCGCACGACCCTTGACGGAGGCCAAACTACGCCGTACGAATACCTTAATCCAATCGCATCGTATGCTAGCAGATAAGCATTAGTTAGCTACCATACACTACGCCTTGACGGAGGCCAAACTACGCCGTACGAATACCCTAATCCAATCGCATCGTATGCTAGCAGATAAGCATTAGTTAGCTACCATACACTACGCCTTGACGGAGGCCAAACTACCGCAGCACGAATACTAACTAGTACTTATCTGAAATGACGGAGGGCTACGACAGGTTTTTAAGAAAACCCTTTGCGTAATGAACTTGATATCGTTGTAGAATCGAGTGATTTTAAATGTAATGTTTTTGAGGCTTTTCTAGTTTTGCTAAAGGAGTCACTCCCGGTGAAGGGATCGTCGGCCCTTTCCTCATCGAATAAGGTGCAGGATATTTCATAAATATCACTATGCAAAGAAAGAACTATAGAAGCAATCAAAAGACAAACCGAGTTTTTAGCATCTGCTAGTTTCACTAAAGAGGTCACTTCCGGTGAAGGGATCTCGGCTCTTTCCTTATCGAATAAGGTGCTGGATGTTCTACAAGGAACACCGCTATGCAAAGCAAGAACTAGAGCTACCAGTTTTTAAATAAGTTTCTACAACATCTTAGGTTTCTTTTATTTCATTAATCTCATTAATGAAGTCCCATTTTAATTATGCTTCACAAGCATCAGATATGAAACGAAATCAACAATATATAATATATATCTCATATATATATAATATAAACATTCGTCTCAGGCAGTAATATGATCTCATCACAGAACATTGCAGCAGAAGAACATATATGACATATTGGATATACTAGGACGTCCGTGTTTTTAATACGAGCTTGTATAAAACACGGATTCCACGGTCGCAATGAATAGCCAAACCCACATCCCTAGACCCCTACGAGAGCGTCAAGCAACACTGCCAATTCTAGGGTTAGGAGACCCGATCTCGACTCCTCGAGATGGTCTCCCACTGGACCCTAGAATCCGGTTACTTGTGCTCCCCGCCTTGGGTCTACCTAATGCAGAAAAGTAAATATTATACAATGGTGACATCATCCTCAGCCCGGAAGTGCCCCAATAAAAGAATATTACATACAAATGAATTTTACATGAATGAAAAAGAAAAAAACTCTCATCTCACATAAAACCCTCGGCTATTCAAAACACGACGATCCAATATAACATATAACAGCAACACATAATATCTCATATCATCAACGTAAGCAAGTATGCTTATCCCGATTGTCGTTGATGTACAGCAACGAAGCCGGCGATACACAACATACTACGCTTACGGTCACAGAAAAGAAAGTGTAAAACTACAACATTTGGAATCCGCAACCTCCTTAGACATCGCATGCCTAACCAAATGAATTCCTTAGACATCGCATGCCTAACAATTATAAACCCCGCATTTTAGTCTCTTTATCGAAAGCTCTTTTCAATATCAAGTCGGGCAATTCAACAAGATTCCCGACATCTTGATCGAATGCTCGTCGCAAACTTTAGTAGACGGCTGCACCCCCAGATGCCGTCGACGAAGTGCACTAAGGTGGAACACCGCTGCCGCGAGCATCCGAACGGATGCTTTTGGCGACGGGGTTCTCTTACAGTCACTTGGTCGGGGCTATGGGGCGTGGCTATCTATTAAATTTACCCGGCGAGTATCCGCGTACGCTACGTGATTGTGACGGACTTTTGATCACATCAAAATTCCGTGGCAACCGATCATCTGAAACTGAACTGCTAGATTTATAACATTCAAATTAGTTATCTCATAACTACATGTGGATTCCAAATATTGTATCACATTCATGATAAATAGACAATGTTAAACTTTCCGATCGAATAATCAAACACCCAAGATTTCCCCAATATATCTCAACACTTGAAATCATTTTAAAAACATCCATCACATGCTACAGTACTATTGGTCCAGCCGTAGAAGGGTCAAGCCAACGCCTCACATGTGGCACGCCGTACTGCCCCAAACCCTAAGGTTTAGAGGCAGTTCTAGACGGTCACATAATCGAGTTAAGGTTTGTTGTCTTCTAGAGGGTCCACCGCGTTACTTGCATGACTTAGAACGTTCTTAAACTCGAGAAAAAATCCAAGTTTTGAAAAAATTTCCGACAGGGGAAAAAGTGAGTTATTGATTTCCGTTCGAACTTTTTAACAGTTTCTAAAATTTACCTGGACAAACTAAACAATGTTAAATTATCCGATCGAATCAACGAGTCCCTAATACAACCAAGAAAACTCAACACTTGAGTGGAATTAAAAAATCCCCAGAAAAAAATGACAAGAAAGGACCTAAGAATAAATATATGAAGTTCCAGGGACTAATTCAAAATTTTGGCCGCAGAACCGCTGCCAAACCCTTGGTTTGGCCGCGGTTCCGCGGTCAAATCAGCGAATTAAAGGTCCGTACTTCACAGTAATTCTTAGTTTTTCCTGCTTAATTTTCAGAGCATTTGTAATTCATAAAAAATCACATTTTTGAAAAATATCCAGAGAGGGGTTCAAATTAGGGTTTCGGTGTTCGATCGGACTTTAAACTTCGTCTAGACTTCGCCTAAAGCTCTAGCTTGGCTCTGATACCACTGTAGGGTTGCTAGGCATGCTCACAAGGTTCTACGAGGCATCAACCATGCCCGATTAAAAATTTAGCCGTGCCGAACAACCCAAAGCCGGATCTTTAAACTAGAGTTTAGGTGAAAACAAGCATGTTAAACACTTTAACACTAAGTGAGAGCGATTACAACCTTTGTAGATCCGGTCCTTCACTTCTTAAGCTCAGTGTTGAGGTCCCTTCGCTGCGATCATCGTGTTCCAGACTCTCGAGAGGTTCCACGAAGAGAAAAATGCAAGCTTGCTTCCGATCTTCGATACAAAGATGATCTACCTTGATGTTTCATTAACACAATCTAACACTCACTAAATGAAGTGAACACCCTCATATAAATGGCAAGGATAGATGAGAATGATGAAGTAGGATTTTTGCTCTCTTTTATTATCTTTTTCTCACACTCATTCATCACTTGGAAAAAAGCTAGTAAGCTTTTTCCATGAAAGAAAGTAGAAGGAAGAAGAAGAAGAATATCATCATCCTTTTGTGATGAATAATGAATTATTGTAGTGGTTACAAATCTAACCAAGGGTTAAGCATGAGGGGGTTAACCCTTGTAGAGAATTAACTAGAGTTAATGGTTTGGATTGGGTTAACATAATATCTTCATAAAATATCAAGCAAAACACAAAGTCAAAGCTTCATGAAGCTTCATGGAAGCTTCATCCAAAAGCTAACCCTAATCCAAACCCTAACCAAATTTAAACCCTAAACCATTGTTAAATTTGTAACCCTAACATGTTACAATATTATATATCACATATACAATATATTTTGTAACAATAGAAAATAATACAATTAACATATATCGCATATATATCAATGTATTATCCCGTGAGAAAATGAATCTTTTAGTGAGCTAATATTAGTTAATGTAATTTAATATATCATATATATTATTATATATTAAATTATCGAATCAACACTTGATCCGATAATCCGGCTATTTCACAAATAACCAACAAATACGATGACCCGGCTATATCACATATACCCGGCCGATATCTCATATCGCGAGAATCCAATACGGTATCACATTCCGCATTATCCTCGGTCCCGCACATATCACATAAGTGCTCCTACTCCGTTTTGCCTGAGTCAAGAAACCTCTGTGTAGGACTCTAAAGAATCGTCAATACGCCGGCAGTAGGTGATGATCACATCAAACAGCCACAAGCTGCAAGCGGTGAGCTAAACGTGACAGCCACCCAGGTATTGAGCGCTCAGAAGATCAACAAGCAAGCCTGTACATTCTCCTGTGAATCCAATCAGTAACACTCCCGTACAGTCCGGTCACGTCGTCTGATATGTCGCATATCTCTCCTAGGGGTGGTAAACGTCAGACCCAGTAGCTTGATAAGTCGTGTCGATATGAGGTCTATAACAGTTCGAGAAAATACTGATAACACTAACCAGTAAATCTCAGCAACCCTGGCCAGGGATTTCCAGTTATAGCCAATCGAACGCAGCACAACATCAACTCCCTATACCGGGAGAGTCGAATTCCCTCCTATCGCTCATTGCCTCCATGTGATTCAGGACTGTACCCAAAAGCCACCTTTTTGCATGCCCTCTTGGACGTGGTATGATGGAAATCAAAGCACAGTGGGAATCATACAAGACTCTATGACGATCTCGGGTCAACAGACTACTCTATACCAGTGTCACCAGAGAACTGCCATCTGACGTGAGGTATAATACCATCTGGGAGTTCTCGGCGAGTCCGTCCAGTGTACCCAGTCTCTACTGAGCACCCGTACACCATCCTTGATGTCAAACACCGATGGATATGGGATCATCTATCGCCCATCATATGGGTCAAGATGCGTATACGCTAGTCTGCTCTAGTGTATCGATGCCCTGTCTCGATACACCCTCGAGTAGGAAAAGTTATAGGATGTACTCGTCGACTACCGTGGCCCCACTAGTATGATCTCATCATAGTCTCAGTAGTCGAGTACATATCCTAAGGGCTTTATCAACATGTAACATAGAGACAATCAGAGTACATGTTAAGATAAAGTACAACCAGATAGCATACTATCATGTCAAGAAAGAAAGTCCTCCCTATATATGTCCAAGCATCCACTACAATATACATCATATGTACAGTAATGGACTCTAGGGCATACATATAACTAACACATGTGCAGCCAAGGAACAAAACGATATCAAGTGTAATAACTGTGTACAAATCATAAATACCAAGTAGGTGCAACCATGATGGACGAAAACAAATATCATAGAACTCGGTCATCAAAACTAGGTATGAAGAGTGGAGAGAGAGAAGAAGAAGCCCCTTAACCCTAGATTTAGGTTTCCTTTTATAAGTCATCCAAAACCCTAGATCTAGAATTCAAATTTCAAATTTCCCTCCAAAAGTTTGTTAGAGAGAGGCTTCTAGAAGTAGTTTGTTGGAGGGAATATTCTAGAATGATGAATTTGTTAGGCCGAGCCTTCTAGATGAAGCCATGTGGCATTCTGGAAACTTCTGGAAGCTTAGGCCGTTTTAGGAAGCACGTGAAGAAAAGATGAGGAGCTGATGTCATCATTCCACCGCGGATCCGCGGCGGGAAGCGCCCATTGGCCGCGGATCCGCGGTCAACTGGAGCCTTCATTGCTTGATCTTTCTGGAATGTTCTTGTACTGACTTCTTGGCACTTCTTTCATGTGAAGAATATTTTTTTATTTTCTCTTTCACTGCCAGATCCCATGTCTTGGACTTGGCGTATTTATCTCAGCACTTTTAACTGTTTTGGCTCTGTTCGTGGAATTTCCTGCACAGATTCTCGAGACAAGTGTTACGCTATACAAGGATGATGCAATACCATGATAAACACTCAATTTCCCTTAAAATGTCGGTTTTAGTATACGACATAGGTAATCTGGTATTTTACGACTGTTTTGCTAATATGTGCAATATTCAAACCGAACACCTCTAGATGAATGCAAATGGTAGGGAAATTGACGTGTTAAATATACATTATTTTCGACTGATCAAATTCCCCAAACTTATTTTCGGTCCTCTCGAGCGAATTGTTTTATTAAAAAGAGAAGGAGAAAATAAAGAAATAGAAAAACTAACAAGCACACTTTCGTAGGCAACACGATTGCACTGAGCACCTGCAACATGCCTTTAAACCTCTAGGTGTTCCTAGTAGGAGGAGTGTTGTCTCCTGAGGGTTTTCAGCGGATTGCACCCACAAAATCCAATAATAAAAGGAAGACCGTAAATATTACATATAAAGATAAGAATTTAAAGAAAGCAAGATTTATCACAATCAAGAAAGCATCGCATCGAAACTAGGTCGTCGATTCTTCAATTTACAAGAGTTTACAAAACTCAAAGGACTTAAGAATCGTTTCAAGATTTATCACATCATCATCTATTGATCGTCTCGACTCCTTTACGAGCGGAGTTTTACTCAAACATCACAACAAGAACCACAATCACAAATTGAGATCGAATCATGATGCAAGAATTTAAAGAAAGCAAGATTAAAGAATTTCACCTTTTATTTATCAACAATTCCGTTACAATTCGCTCAAGAACTACAATGTGGAATGAACTCGATTGTCGATTTGGCTTCGCTCGTCTCCTTGAGTCGTGGATCGGCTTGGATCACTTGCTCGATTGAAGATCGGCTCCGCTCCTAAAAGGTTGAAGGCTTCTCGCTTGATTTGGTACTCGGGATCTTGAATTTGGCTTTGGAATTCGAATTAGGGTTTACAAGTTGTGTCACTCAACTTGTATGAAGAGTGGAGAGAGAGAAGAAGAAGCCCCTTAACCCTAGATCTATGTTTCCTTTTATAAGCCATCCAAAACCTAGATCTAGAATTCAAATTTCAAATTTCCCTCCAAAAGTTTGTTAGAGAGAGGCTTCTAGAAGTAGTTTGTTGGAGGGAATATTCTAGAATGAAGAATTTGTTAGGCCGAGCCTTCTAGATGAAGCCACGTGGCATTCTGGAAACTTCTGGAAGCTTAGGCCGTTATAGGAAGCACGTGAAGAAAAGATGAGGAGCTGATGTCATCATTCCACCGCAGATCCGCGGCGGGAAGCGCCCATTGGCCGCGGATCCGCGGTCAACTGGAGTCTTCATTGCTTGATCTTTCTGGAATGTTCTTGTACTGACTTCTTGGCACTTATTTCATGTGAAGAATATTTTTTTATTTTCTGTTTCACTGCGAGATCCCAAGTCTTGGACTTGGCGTATTTATCTCAGCACTTTTAACTGTTTTGGCTCTGTTCGTGGAATTTCCTGCACAGATTCTCGAGACAAGTGTTACGCTATACAAGGATGATGAAATACCATGATAAACACTCAATTTTCCTTAAAATGTCGGTTTTAGTATACGGCACAGGTAATCTGGTATTTTACGACTGTTTTGCTAATATGTGCAATATTCAAACCGAACACCTCTAGATGAATGCAAATGGTAGGGAAATTGACGTGTTAAAAATACATTATTTTCGACTGATCAAATTCCCCCAAACTTATTTTCGGTCGTCTCGAGCGAATTGTTTTATTGAAAAGAGAAGGAGAGAATAAAGAAATAGAAAAACTAACTAGCACACTTTCGTAGGCAACACGATTGCACTGAGCACGTGCAACAAAGCTTTAAACCTCTAGGTGTCCCTAGTAGGAGGAGTGTTGTCTCCTGAGGGTTTTCAGCGGATTGCACCCACAAAATCCAATAATAAAATGAAAACCGTAAATATAACATATAAAGATAAGAATTGTAAAAGAAAAGCTTTGAAAATTAGAGTTTTCAACTATGCTAGCTTTTCGGTTGTCATGAGCCCTATCTTAATAGTCATGAAAAGATGTTAGAAATCACATCATCCCTCAATAAAACATCGTCTTTATTCTTCATTCCTATCTTTATTCCAAACATCGATCATATAACCCTACGTGTGTGTAAAGAACATCCCTACACCCGGAGAATTCAATTCAAGCTATCATACTCTTGTCCATCTGCCTCAGTACTTTTTAAATAATGAATATTTAGATTTGCTCACACATTTTCATGCGACCGTTAATACTTCTTGAGGTACTAACCGGCCGATTACTCATGTGTTTGCTTATTAGGTGTATTTCCTCGTCTTGCACCACCTAAGGCTTAGCAGTGACTCCCAGACCAGTTGGTCTAAGGCACTAGGTGATGAAGCACCCTCGCTATATTTTTTTATTGCTTCCTTGGCGATAACAAAACCAATGTTTATTTTTCTCACCATTTTATATTTTATTCATTTTTTTTATTTCCTTCATACTTTGGCTTTCAGACAAGAGCATTTCAAGGTATCCTCTACTATCCCGAGCTTCAAGACGTGTGTAAGTGCGAATAGTAGGGTATCAACGTTCAAAATGTTTGGCTTCCAGAATAGGAACTATTTTTCAGACTTATTTTTATCCTCAGATTAGTGACTTCCTTCATCTTACTAACCGTTGGGGAAACGGCTCATCACTACTTATTACTAGTTCGTATAAGAAAACTTCTAATTTTCTTGGTTTTCTTATATTTTTCCAATCTTTTGGATGTAATTTTTCACTATCTAATCTTTTATTATCTTATTTATGTACAAAAAAAAATTTAAAATTTTTATAGTTTTTTTCAAAAATGTTTTGTGCTTATGCAAAGTATGATGCAATTGATGCGAAAATAAGCACAAACCTCCCCCAAACTTGTTTTCAACAGTGTCCTCACTGTTGCCATCTGCTAGATCTCAAAAACCTGTAAGCCTGGGAGGAAATTTATTAACGGGGGCAAAATATATAAGTGAAGATCCTCCCCCAAACTTATTTTTGGCTCATCATTTTGTGTAAAAAAATTTCATTTCAAGAGCCAGATTATACCCCCCAAACTTGAGTTAAGCAATGTTAATCTTTGAAAATCACAAGAGGGGGTCAAAAATCATTGGTCGATGCCAAGCTTTGCAAAGACCGAAGGTTAACACCAACCATTCAAAAATTTTATCAATGTAGTGCTCAGGTTGGTGGAAGAAGAAGTGGGGAAAGGGTAAGTGGTGGAATAGAATGTGTGTGCGTCTCATTTTGGAGAGACGATGCAGTGAATGTGATGGATTACTCGCATTCTTTTTACAGTCCATATGAAAGGGTGCAGGTTCAATTTCATTGTTTGGGAGATGATTCATCTCAACACCCGTGTCATTCAAAAATGCGAGTTCATCAGCGAAGATTCCATCAATACCCCGGAGAATAATGTCATCACAAAGCACGGGGTGATCTTCAGACTCCAAAAACGGTTCATAATCAGTGTTAGTTATTGACCCGGACATCTCGGTGGAAGGGTCCGTATGTGTATGATACATAGTTGGGTCAAACAACAACGAATGAAAAGAGTCAAGATCAGTATCATGAGGATCATCAAATTCGCTGCTGTCGACATCCATTAAGTCGACAGAACAGACCTAAGCAGTAGGTTCGGAGGGTACACTTCCCAACTTGTAAATGTTCAGCTCAATTGACCTATTCCCGAAAGATAGGTTCATAGAGTTGTTTCTACAGTTGATTACAGCATTGGAAGTAGCCAAAAAGGGACGACCTAGAATCACCGGAATTTGGTTCCGTGGGTTCGCTATAGGCTGTGTATCAAGAACAATAAAGTCCACAGGGAATACAAATTCCCCGATTTTTATCAACACATCCTCCAGTTCACCCCTAGGTTTGGCGATAGATCGGTCGGCCATCTGTAGAGTTATGCTCGAGGGCTTTAACACTCCGATACCTAGTTGCTCGTAGACTGAGTAAGGAAGCAAGTTAACACTAGCGCCAAGGTCAAGTAAAGCACGGTTAATGTGTTTATCCCCAATAGAAATAGAAATAGTAGGACAGCCAGGGTCCTTACGTTTCCTTGGTAATTGTTGGGGAAAAGCCGTGTCTACAGTGTTTGACATGAACACTTTTTTCGGCACTTGAGTCTTCCTCTTCCTAGTGCACAAGTTCTTAAGAATTTTCGCATAGGACGAAACTTGTTGGATAGCATCTAGGAGAGGGATGTTGATGTTAACTTCCTTAAACATGTCCACAAGCTTCTCTCTTTGTGCATCATGTTTGTTGGGCCTCAACCTTCCAGGAAATGGAGCTCTATCAATAAGTGTTGGGTCCAACATTTATGGAGAAGTTTGTGGGGGTGGAAAAAATGAGGTGGGTGGAGGGTTCGAGCCTTTGGGAAAACGAAGAATAGTCTCGGAAGAAGAAGAAGGTAAATTGGACGAAATAGGGTAAGAAGTAGAAGTGGGAATGGAAGTGGAAGTGGAAGCCGGGGTGTTAATGATCAATTCATCATTATCAATTTGTTCACCCACATGATTTTCTAGCACCCTCCTAGATCTCAACGTGGTAAGTGCATCCTCATTAGTGCAATGTGAAGGTCCAGGATCAGGTAGGGGTTGAGATGGAAGATTCCCTTTTTCTCTAGCACTTATTTCGGCTGTTATTCGTGCAATTTGTGCTTCCATCGATTTAATATTCTCATTTTGAGTGAGAATGATCTTTATCATATTATCGATGGAAGATTGAAAACCTGCCGACCCTTGGATGGATTGTTTCATGAAAGTAACCAAGGTTTGTACTAGTGTAGAGGTATTATCAGTACCGGCCAATTGCAAAGAGTTTTCATGTGGTGCAAAAGTGTTGGCCGGATTTTGAAAATTTTGTGGTTGGAAGGGGTGCTGACTCGGTTGTAGTGGTTGCTGTTGCTGTGGAGGGACCCTTTGGAAAGTGTTCTAGTTTAGATCAGTGTATTGAGGTTGGTGTTGGATCCAAGAAAAATCAGGGTGATTCTTCCAATCTTGATTATATGAGGAAGAAGAAGGATCGTTTCCAGGTCTTTGCTGAAATGCAGCATTAGTGTGACCTTGAAACGGTACATTCAAAGGACATTCTTCCGTCAAATGTGAAGGGTTTGAACAGCAGCCACACACGGTTTTGGGAAGTGTGTATTGGTTTAGGGAGGCTGAAGAGATTTTGTTTTCTATAGCGTCGAGTTTCCTTTGTATTGTGGCCATTTCGGCTTTCATTGTGACGGAAACATCGAGCTGATTGACCTCTTCCCTAGGCGGTGGTGGTCTAACACTTTCCCATTGTGATGTGTTTTGAGCTAAATCTTCTAGGTATTTCCAAGCTTCACCATCATCTTTAGATAGGAATTGGCAATGACATATGATTTCAAGCATCTGTCTAGTAGTGAGATCAATACCCTCATAGATAATTCGACACAAATCCCATCTGGAGATTCCGTGATGAGGGCATTGGATAAGAAGATCCTTGAACCGTTCAAAGCATTTCCAGAATGGTTCATTGGGAAGTTGGGTAAATTTGAAGATTTCATTCCGAACACGGCTGGTCTTGTAATTGGGATAAAATTTCTTAAGGAATGTTGTAACAAATTCATCCCATTTTGAAATGGAATGTGCGGTTGTATTGTAAAGCCACTTATCGGCTAAGTCGCACAAAGTGAATGGGAGAAAACGTAGACGCAGAGCATCCACAGACAGTTGTGACGTTCCATTCATTGCGCATACGTTTTCGAATTTGGAGATAAAAACGTATGCGTCTTCAGAATCAAGACCGTGAAATTTGGGTAACAGTTTGATGAATTGGAGATTGATTTCAAAATTTTCCCCGTTGGCTGGTGGTATAGAAAGACAGGTGGGAAGGGGAACACGTGAAGGATAGCATCTCTCTTGGAGAGAAATGCGTGGAGGATTCTGCGCACCTGCGGGCGGTGGCAGAGTGGTGTAAAAGTTTGATGGAAATTCGTCCATCGCGGTGGTGGTGGGAAAAAGAAAAGGTAGAAATACTGACTTTAGGGTCGATAGGGGAAAACGCGGACAAGACGGGCACTAGAATCCCTTGTCCAGCCGAGCTTGCACTAAAGGGTTTAGTACAAGTGGCAGCGTTGATATAATTAGGGGAAAGATGAAGTGGTGTTTGTTTTGAAAAAGATACGGATTTTTGAAAAAAATGATGCAAATCACAACAAATGCAACAAGCAAAACCCTTAGTCTAATGGTCACCTAGGTCAAGGCTCTAGACCGCTCCTAACTGCCAAAAGACAAGTCGTAGGATCAATCCTCCACTGCCTCTTTGTCTCTCCTGTGGCCAGGCAAGTGCCAGGTAAGTGGGAGGTTCTCCGCTACGTAAGTAGTGGGCCTAATTAAGTAACCACTTGCCTTAGACACACTTTCCTTAGACACCACAAAAGAAACGCGGATAAGCAATAGATTACCCACGGCCTTCTCCTGTCCTAAGTGAGCGCGACGGTCCTTAGAGTCATGTCTAGATTTCTTTTAGTTAATGAGGGTAATGCGGATGAAAATTTTGTGATTTTCGGGGCATAGGAAGGGTAATGAACTCCCCACCTAATCTGAATTTGGCCGTGCCCCTTAAATTCCGTATTAATAATGCAAACAACCAAGATCAAACACGCACAATTTTTATTTTTGCGGCGCTACGAATTTTGCAAAGAAACCTGCAGAAAATTGTTATTGGAGCAGATGAGGAAGGAGATAAGAAAGTAAGAAGTCACCTGAGAAATTTTAGCGCAGAGATGAAACAGTCACGTGGCGGATCCGCCGCAGGAGGTAGGTAATTGCCGCAGAAACGTGGTTGAAAGAAGAGATCCCTGCACAAATTTTTAGGCAACTGCTTCTGTTGCCTCCCTTAGATCTCTGGAATATTCAGAAAAAATTTTCCCAAGCTCTACAGATTCCAGATTTCCTCGCAACAAATCACAACAAATTGTTTAGTGCTTGTGCGAATTTAGATATAAAATTTTTGATGGAATAAATTTTTCAACTCAAATTTCAAAAACGAACGAATTAGCGCACTATCCCCGGCAACGGCGCCATTTGATTGATTGATTTTTCTCGGTTCGTGTCGGTAGAAAATTGTATAGAAATCACAACCAAAAATATTTGACCGCAATCAATAACGGTGTCGATTGTAGCACGTTAGTAAGTGCGGATCGTCCACAGGGAAAGTGTAATCGTTCGTATTTCAAATTAGATGAGTCGAAAATTTAATGAAAAGAAAAGAAACTATTCATGATTTATAGAATTGAAGTTCAAGAACTAGTAAAATTTAGATCTAATAACTAGAAAACATTAAAATCAAGAATTGAGAATTTATGATTTCCAAACCAAATATCAAGATTCGAAGTAAGGCTCATAGGAATCGATCGGATCTATAGATGTGATGAAATCTAGAGATTACATATTCTTATCCATCGATGAATTGATACTAGATCGATGATGATCAACGAGAATTAGGGATTTCTTGTGAAACTAGGGTTTCATCTTCTATCCCTTGTTCCTTCATCGATATCATTCACATTCTAGCCTCTAGTAAATTCAAGAATCGATCGTGGATCCCTAATTTCGAGCGAACACAATCAAGAAAGCATCGCATCGAAACTAGGTCGTCGATTCTTCAATTTACTAGAGTTTACAAAACTCATAGGACTTAAGAATCGTTTCAAGATTTGTCACATCATCATCTATTGATCGTCTCGACTCCTTTACGAGCGGAGTTTTACTCAAACATCACAACAAGAACCACAATCACAAATTGAGATCGAATCATGATGCAAGAATTTAAAGAAAGCAAGATTAAAGAATTTCACCTTTTATTTATCAACAATTCCGTTACAATTCGCTCAAGAACTACAATGAGGAATGAACTCGATCGTCGATTTGGCTTCGCTCGTCTCCTTGAGTCGTGGATCAGCTTGGATCACTTGCTCGATTGAAGATCGGCTCCGGTCCTAAAAGGTTGAAGGCTTCTCTCTTGATTTGGTACTCAGGATCTTGAATTTGGCTTTGGAATTTGAATTAGGGTTTACAAGTTGTGTCACTCAACTTGTATGAAGAGTCGAGAGAGAGAAGAAGAAGACCCTTAACCTTAGATCTAGGTTTCCTTTTATAAGCCATCCAAAACCCTAGATCTAGAATTCAAATTTCAAATTTCCCTCCAAAAGTTTGTTAGAGAGAGGCTTCTAGAAGTAGTTTGTTGGAGGGAATATTCTATAATGAAGAATTTGTTAGGCCGAGCATTCTAGATGAAGCCACGTGGCATTCTGGACACTTCTGGAAGCTTAGGCCGTTATAGGAAGCACGTGAAGAAAAGATGAGGAGCTGATGTCATCATTCCACCGCGGATCCGCGGCGGGAAGCGCCCATTAGCCGCGGATCCTCGGTCAACTGGAGCCTTCATTGCTTGATCTTTCTGGAATGTTCTTGTACTGACTTCTTGGCGCTTATTTCATGTGAAGAATATTTTTTTATTTTCTCTTTCACTGCCAGATCCCAAGTCTTGGACTTGGCGTATTTATCTCAGCACTTTTAACTGTTTTGTCTCTGTTCCAAGAATTTCCTGCACAGATTCTCGAGACAAGTGTTGCGCTATACAAGGATGATGCAATGCCATGATAAACACTCAATTTCCCTTAAAATGTCGGTTTTAGTATACAACACAGGTAATCTGGTATTTTACGACTGTTTTGCTAATATGTGCAATATTCAAACCGAACCTCTAGATGAATGCTAATGGTAGGGAAATTGACGTGTTAAAAATACATTATTTTCGACTGATCACCACTTCCTACTTCTTCATCGTCAACTACTTGCCATGTAGTATAGGGTGTTCTCTTCACAAAGTTCATGACCTAGTGAAGGAATAACTTGAGTTAGTGTCTCCTCGACATAGATCATCTTCGGCCTCGAAGTCTTCGAAGCAAGCACATTCGTTTCTTCAACGGAGCCTCTCTAGAGTCCGGAGTTCACGATCGCAGCGGAGGGGACTACTACACGAAGCTATTGAAGTGAAGGACTGGTCTACAAAGGTTGTATTCCTTGCTCTCTTTACTTATACAAAGTGTTTGCATTCTTATCCCGTATTATTTCTAGTTAACGATCTAGTTTAGGGTTAACTAAAACCGCAAATTTTTAATTTGGCATGGACGATGCCTCCCGAAACCTTGCTGCCGTCTTAGGTAACCCTTCAATCCTAATGCGGAAAAGTAAATAATATACAACAATGGTGACATCATCCTCAATCCGGAAGTGCCCCAATAAAAGAATATAAAATACAATTAATTTTTCATGAATGAAAAGAAAAACTCCCATCTCACATAAAACCCTCGGCCATTCATTCACGACGATCATGTACATCATATCTCAGCAACACATAATATCACATATCATCAACATAAGTAAGTATGTGTACCCCAATTGTCATTAATGTGTAGCAACGAAACCGGCGATACACCACATACTACACTTACGGTCGCAGGAAAGAAAGTGAAAAACTACAACAATTGGAATCAACACTGCCTTTAGACATCATAAACCCTGAATATCATATATTCTGGATTTCATGCCTAACAATGCAAATCTTACATTTTGGTCTCAACCATGAAAACACCTTTTCAAAAGAAGTCGAGTAACTCAACAAGATTCCCGATTCTACCGAGGCTAAAATATTAGATTTACACGCAACTAATTACTTTTCACAAAACTAATAAGAGTAGATTCCAATTATTGTATCACATTCACCAAAATCTAGACAATGTTAAACGTTTCGATCGAGTCAACAAACACCCACAAATTGCCCCGAGAGTTCAACACTTGAGCAAAGCTAAAATATCCAAAAATGTGCCACAGTGCGTATGGACCAACCGTAGAAGGGTCAACCCTTGCCTCACCTATGGCGCCACAGGACTACGGCAAACCCTAAGGTTTGGCCGCGGTTCCATCGTCATAGAATCGAGTTAGGGTTATGTTCCTTTAGAGGGTCCATAGGGTTACTTGCATGAACATTCAAATATATTTAACTTGGAAAATTCCAACACTTGGAAAATTTCCAGCGAGGGTAATGAGGTGGTGTGTGATGTTCGTTCGAACTGTTAAACATCGTCCAAGTTACCGAAAAAAATGTTAAAATTACGACTACAAAATACTCTGAATTATCCCCTAAGCAAAATTAGCATCACATGAAATTTTGGGCTAAATAAACAACACTTGAAACCCCAAAATCTACAGACCAGAGCACAGGAAAAAATCGAGGCAAATCAGGGCAAAAGGGGCCAGTCTCCTCGGTGTTTTAGGGGCAGTGCTCGGGTGAAATCCGAGGGAATTGACTTAATTGTGTTATGTGTTCTCAGTGCATCACATGCAAGCTTCTGCAGTTACTAAATTTTTTTCGAGCCCATTTAAAAATCAACAGAGAGCATTATTCAGGGTTTCAGAATATCGTTATTTCGGAGTTGTTTCAGTTTCGTAATTAATCTAACATCGTCTAAGTTTCTAGCTTGGCTCTGATACCACTGTAGGGATTCTCTAGCACCATCCTAGGTTTTGGGTTGCATCACACATTCTATATTAAAATTTTAGAGGGTGCTAAACAATACCAACCTTGAATCGAACTAGAAAAATAGTATAACAACATATAGTATCACATACAAAGTAGTGTCTAACACTAAGAGGTAAGTAATACAACCTTTGTAGACCACCACTTGTGACTACTTGGATCGAGTAGGGTTTGAACCGGTTTGCTAGAATCCTTTCAAGTCCATGATGATCCACCACGAAGTCCCTTTGCTCAAGCTCCTAGCTTCACTTGATCTATGAAGAAGTGGAGCAAACAACCTACACTAATGGGCTAGACTAGTATAGATTGGTGATGTGGATTTGGATCTCACTTAAAAACCTTTTCTTTTTAAGTTCTTCTCTCACTTTTTGAAACCCTAGAGAGCTTGAAGGAGAGAGGAAGAAGATGATGGCTAAAACTTGACTCAAGTGAATAATGCAACATAATCCCAATAGAGTTAGAATTATGTCATGCTAAACTATGGTTACAAAATATCTAGATATTTTGTGACTTGAGGTTAAGCAAAACCATGGGCTACAAAACCATGGGCAATGAAACCATTGACTTTGGTCAACTCAAAAGAGTTGAATAGTCAACCATGATTTTATTCCCATTTTGCTTTTCTCAAATAATCAAAATATACAAATATGTTACCATGTGAGTCTTGCATTGCCACCACCAATGTATCATTAACCATGACACATGTATGCTTGCATGTGTGCATACATATCAACATATACATACACTCATGCATGCATCATAAAGAAATAGGTTTTAAAAAATGAGCTAATGGACTAAATATTAAATTAACACTTGATTTAATAACCCGGTAATATCACATACGACCCGTCCAATAGTAAACGCCCGATTAAAATACGGTATCTAAATTACGCATTTAATCGAGCTCCTGCGCATATCCCATATGCACCCCACATCTTTTCGCCTGAGCTAGGAGACCCTTTTGTGGGACTCTAAGACTCGTCAATACGCTAGCAGTAGGCAGTGATCACATCACATGGCCACAAACCGTCAGTGGCACAAGCTGTACGTAACGGCTCCCAGGTATTGAGCGATCAAAAGAAACACAATCGAACCTGCTAAAACTCCCATCGAGCCAACTGGCAACACTTACCGTACAGTCCGGTCTCTTCTTCAATAGTGCTGCATATCAAGTCTAGGGATGGTATCGTCGACCCTATTAACCCAATAAGTTATGCCTGTATATGGCTCATAACAGTTAGAGAAACTACTGATAACACTTATCAGTAAATCTCAGCAGCCTTGGCCGGGGACTTCCTGTTATAGCCAATCGTACATAGCGCAACATCAACCCTAATATCGGGAGAGACGAAACCCCTCCTATCGCTCATTGCCTCCATGTGCCTCGGGACAGTACCCAAAATCCACCTGTTTGCACGACTCAGTAGAGTCGTGATAGGGTGGAGATCAAAGTATAGTGGGAGGACACACGAGACTATATGACGATCTCGGGTCTACAGACTAACCTGTACCAGTGTCACCTGAGAACTGCTATCCAACGATAGATATAATAGCACATAGGAGTTCTCGGCGAGTCCGTTCAGTGTACCCAGTCTCACTGAGCACCCGTATACGGTCTTTGGTGTCACCACACCAATGGATATGGGATCATCCATCGCCCATCATATGGGACAAGTAACGTATACGCTAGTCTACTCTGGAAATATCGATGACCCGTCTCGATACACCCACGACTAGGAACATGTTAGTTATGTATATGCCCTAGAGGCCATTGTTGTACATATGATGTATATTATGATGGATGCTTAGATATATACAGAGAGGACTTTCTTGCTCGTCATGATAGTATGCTATTTGGTTTCACTTTATCTTAACATGTTGACTTGTATTGGTTTACTGTTTTTCTCTCACATGTTGATAAAGCCCTTAGGATCTGTACTCGACTACTGGGACTATGATGAGATCATACTAGTGGGGCCATGATAGTCGATGAGTACATCCTATAACTGTTCCTAGTCGAGGGTATATCGAGACAGGGCATCGATACACCAGAGTAGACTGGCGTATACGCATCTTGACCCATATGATGGGCGATGGATGATCCCATATCCATCGGTGTTTGACATCAGAGATGGTGTACGGGTGCTCAGTGGAGACTGGGTACACTGGACGGACTCGCCGAGAACTCCCAGATGGTGATATACCACACGTCAGATGGCAGTTCTCCGGTGACACTGGTACAGGGTAGTCTGTAGACCCGAGATCGTCATAGAGTCTTGTGTGATTCCTACTGTGCTTTGATTTCCACCTTACCACGTCCAAGAGGGCGTGCAAAACGGTAGCTTTTGGGTACAGTCCTGAATCACATGGAGGCAATGAGCGATAGGAGGGGATTCGTCTCTCCCGATATAGGGAGTTGATGTTGTGCTGTGTTCGATTGGCTATAATTGGAAATCCTTGGCCAGGGCTGATATAGAGATTTACTGGTAAGTGTTACTAGTAGTTTCTCGACTCGTTATGAGCCATACATCGACACGACTTATCGGTTACTGGGGTCTGACGTATACCACCCCTAGACTTGATATGCAACATATCAGACGAACAGACCGGACTGTACGGGAGTGTTACTGATTGGATTCACAGGAGAACGCACAGGCTAGCTTGTTGATCTTCTGATCGCTCAATACCTGGGTGGCTATTACGTTTAGCTGACCGCTTGCAGCTTGTGGGTGTTTGATATGATCATCACCTGCTACCGGCATATTGACGATTCTTTAGAGTCCTACACAGAGGTTTCTTGGCTCAGGCGAAACGGAGTAGAGGCACATATGTGATATGTGCAGGACCGAGAATAATGGGATATGAGATACCGTATTATATTCTCGCGATATTTAGATATGAACCGGGTCATCGGATCAAGTGTTGATTCGATGAATCGGTACATGATATATTAGTCGGTAATGTTCGATATAGCCGGATCGTCGGATCAAGTGTTGATTCGATGATTTAATGTAAAATAATATATATGATATATTGTATTACATTATCTAATATTGGCTCGCTTTACTATTTCATTTTCTCACTGGATGATACATTGATGTATATGCGATATATGTTAATTGTATTATTTTCTTTTGTTGCAAATATATAATATATATGTGATATATATTATTGTGACATGATATGATTTATTATTAAACATGTTTAAGGATGATTAAAAGAGATTAGGGTTTGATTAGGGTTAGCTTCTTCTTGCACCTTCTAAAATCTTTGTTTTTGTCATGCTTAAGATATTATTGTTGATATTTTTGCATGACTCATAACTTAACCTAACCAAACCCTAACTCTAGTTTATTCTCTACAAACTCTTAGCCACTCATCCTTGACCATGGTTGATATATCAATCATATGGTTTTCTTTTCTATTCATCACAAAAGGAATTATCATTATCTTTTCCATCATCATCTTCTTCTCTCTTGATTTTGAGCTCACTAGAAATTCCATTTGTGATGATAAATTGTGAGAAAGTGAATTAAAAAGAAAGCATAAATACTACTCCTTCATCCTCATCTCATCTAGCCCATGAGATTAGTGTGTTCATCTCTTTAGAGTGAGAAAGCTTGAGTTATTGAAACTTCGACGTAGATCATCGGAGATTTGGCACACTTCAAGCTAGCATGGATCGTTCGAGTCGTGGAGCCTCTCTTGAGTCCGGGAGATCGAGGATCGCGGCGAAGGGACTTCTACTCGGAGCTTGTGAAGCGAAGGAGCGGACTACAAAGGTTGTAATCCCTCACACTTAGATAAAAAGATGTTATCTTGCATGCTTAACCCTAATAATCTAGCAAAGATCCTGTCTTTGGGTTGTTCGGCACGTCTAAATTTTTATCCGGGCATGTTTGATGCCTTATGAACCTTCACAAGAGTGCCTAGGAACCCTACAGTGGTATCAGAGCCTAGCTAGAGCATTAGGCGACATGTTTACGAAGTTAAAAATCCGATCGAACCCGAACCGACAAAATTTACCCCCTCTCTGGAAATTTTTCAAAATCTGGGATTTTTCTGAATTAAAAATACGTAAAAAAATCAGCAGGGAATTATAAGAATTACCATGAAACACGGGCCCACAAATCCACCAAACCGCGGCGGAACCGCGGCGGGAACCTGCTTCCCGCGGCGGTTCCGCGGCGGAATCTTGGAATTGTGACACGTGGTTTTCATGGTAATAACCGTAGGTGCTTGTTGATGCTTCTGGGTATTTTAAAAAAATGATTCAAGTGTTGTTTAATCTGGGGTTTATTTTGTAATCGTAGATTCGATCGGAAAATTTAAATTCGTTGTTTTTCCGGATATTTAGAAACTGTTAAACTCTTTGAACGGATATCATTAACCCACTTTATCTCGGCACGTAAAACTTTCGAGTGTTGAATTTTTATCGGGTTTAAATCTTTCGGAAAACTTGTACAAGTTAAGCGGTGGACCCTCTAGAAGACAACAAACCTTAACTCGATTATGTGACCGTCTTGAACTGCCTTTTGAACCTTCGGGTTTGGGGCAGTACGGCGTGCCACATGTGAGGCGTTGGCTTGACCCTTCTACGGCTGGATCACCGGTATTGTGACATATTCTGGGATTATTTGAACTCCGCTCAAGTGTTGAGCACTTTAGGAAATTTTGGGTATTTGATTATCTGTTCAAAAATTTTAATACTATCTATTTATCTGGAATGTGATACAATATGTGGAATTCATAGAGTTAGGCATAAATGCGAAGTATGTGATATTTCAGATTTACGATGTCTAAAGTGATTGTGGATTCCAAATGTTGTAGTTTTACACTTTCTTTTCTGTGACCGTAAGTGTAATATGTGATATCGCCGGTTTCGTTGCTATATGTCAACGACAATTGGGATGCGCATATTTACTTACGTTGATGATATGTGATATTATGTGTTGCTGTGATATGTTATATTGGATCGTCGCGTTCTGAATAGCCGGGCGTTTTATCTTAGATGAGGGTTTTTATTTTCATTCATGTAAAATTCATTTGTAATGTAATATTCTTTTATTTGGGGCACTTCCAGGTTGAGGTTGATGTCACCAGTGTATATTATTTACTTTTCCGTATTAGGTAGACCCTAGGAGGGGAGCACAAGTAACCGGGTTCTAGGGTCCAGTGGGAGGCCATCTCGAGGAGTCGAGATCGGGTCTCCTAACCCTAGAATTGGCAGTGTTACTTGCCGCTCTCGTAGGGGTCTTGGGATGTGGGTTTGGCTATTCGTCGCGACCGTGGAATCCGTGTTTTATACAGGCTCGTATGGAAAACACGGACGTCCTAGTATATCCAATATTTCATATATGTTCTTCTGCTGCAATGTTCTGTGATGAGATCATATTACTGCCTGAGACGAATGCTTATACTATATATATATATATATGCTGATATATAAATATTACTGCTTTCGTTTCTTCTGTAATGCTTAGGAAGCATAAGCTGATGGGAATTTTATTAATAAGATTAATAAAAAGAAAAGAAACCTAAAGATGTTGTAGAATCAAAACTTTATAAAAAGGGTAGCTACAGTTTTGCTTTGCACAGTGATGTATATGATATATCCTGCACCTTATTCGATGGGGAAAGAGCCGACGATCCCTTCACCGGGAGTGACCTCTTTAGCGAAACTGGCAGATGCTACAAAACTCGGTTTGTCTTTTGATTGCTTTTAGAGTTTTGCTTTGCACAGCGGTATATATGATATATCCTGCACCTTATTCGATGAGGAAAGGGCCGACGATCCCTTCACCGGGAGTGACCCGTTTAGCGAAACTAAGAAAAGCCTCAAAAAAACTCCTTTTTCAAAAACTACTCGATTCTACGACGATATCAAGTTTATTACGCAATAGGTTTTCTGAAAAATCTGCGTAACCCTCCGTCATTTCAGATAAGTACTACTTAGTATTCATGCTGCGGTTGTTTGGCCTCCGTCAAGGCGTAGTGTACGGTAGCTAACTAGTGCTTATCTGCTAGCATATGATGCGATTGGATTAAGGTATTCGTACGGCGTAGTTTGGCCTCCGTCAAGGGTCGTACGGGTGGGTTTAATTCAATCAAGAAATGAGGGGTTGAACTTGACTAGCGCCCTATGGGTAGTTTGGCCTCCGTTAAGGTCATGGGATGCTAGGGGAAAAATATTATCGGGAATTTCAAGTGTTGAAATTTGCAATGAGATTGCATACCTTCTATAAGATAGTTGGATCCCGATACCCACTGTGAGTAAGTGTTACTCCCGGGAGAGTTTTACACAGGACAATTAGTCATTCAAGTAGGTGTCTAGAAAAGTGTTAACGGGGTTACGCCTATGGGAAAACGATGTTTACTTTAATTAGGTCCGTGCGAAAGCACGGGGAACCTCCCTCAAAGTACCGACACTGATCTGGCTGAAAGATTGACGAAATTGTAGGGTGTAATTAATCCCAGCTAATCTTACCTTTTAGGGTTTGAAGGTAGATTTGATAAAAATAGTAGGAGACATCCTGATTAGATAAGATAATAACCAATCTAATCTTGCAAGAGCATACGCTAAAGTGTTTTCTTCTCTCTCTCTCCAGGTAGCGACCATGTCAGGCCATAATCAAGATAATAATATGGATGTATTGACTGAACCCGCTTATTATACTGGGCAGGGGAACGTTGGACCCGTTCTTTCTTATAAGAGTTATAAGACTGGACAGGAAACAGGAGAATATCTGGATTCTCAAGACGCCCAAAAGAACATGCATGTTGATGCATCTTCTTCGGGTGTATTAGTTATTGAGAACTGTTTCTCAGTTCACCCTACGTCCTGGGTATTAGATACCGGATCAGGATCCCACATATGTAAATTGTTACATGGGTTACGAAAAGGTAGAGAACTGGAAAATGGTGATCATTCCGTTCAAGTAGGGAACGGTGCAAGTATTGTAGCCAAAGTAGTCGGCGAATATCACCTTGTATTACCAAGTCGTAATACGCTGATTCTGAATGAGTGTTATTATATACCGAACATGATGTGCAACATTATATCAGTTTCTTTATTAAGTAAAGAAGGATATAATTTTGTAGTACAGGATAATGTTATGAACATCTTCCTAAATCAAAAGTTGATTGCATCAGGCTCGTTACATAATGGCATATTCATTCTCAATCAAAATACAGTCCTCAATATACAAAACACACACAGGAGGAAAAGTTCAGAAATGAACGAATCCTACTTGTGGCATTGTAGACTTGGTCATATCAATGCAACACGACTGGCTAAGTTACATAAAGATGGATATTTGAATCCGTTCGAATTATCATCTTATGATACTTGCCATTCATGTCTCAAAGGAAAAATGACCAAAGCTCCGTTTAGTGGACATGGAGAAAGAGTTACCGAACTCTTAGGACTGGTACATAGTGATGTATGCGGTCCCATGTCTACGCATGCCAGGAACGGTTCTTCCTACTTCATTACATTCACTGACGATCTCTCTAGATATGGACATGTGTTTCTGATGAAACATAAGTATGAAGATTTTGAGAAATTCAGAGAATATAAGCATGAAGTAGAGAACCAAACGGGCAAAAGTACTAAGATTCTTCGATCTGATCGAGGAGGTGAATACTTAAGCAGTGAGTTCCTAGACTATCTAAAAGAGAATGGGATTCTCTCTCAGCTTACTCCTCCTTATACACCACAGCACAACGGTGTATCTGAGCGGAGGAATCACACCCTATTAGATATGGTGCGCTCTATGATGAGCGAGGCTGAGTTACCTATTTCCTTTTTGGTATATGTACTGGAGACAGCTGCATACATACTGAATAAAGTTCCTACCAAATCTGTGTCTACCACCCCATATGAGATATGGGAAGGGAAGAGACCATATCTTAATTTTATTAAGATATGGGGTTGCCCGGCCTATGTTAAAACACACAATCCGGGCAAGCTCGAGGCAAGGTCTGTCCTATATAAGTTTATTGGATATCCCAAGCATTCGTGAGGGTATATCTTCTACCACTCCGAGGAACAAAAGGTGTTTGTTTCTCGACATGCCACCTTTTTAGAAAAAGGGTTTTCTTATGAAAGAAATTGATGGCAATGAGGTAGAACTGGAAGAGGTTCCAGCGACACAAACTACGACAGATGATTTAGTGAAACCAGAGGATTCAGTAGTACCCGACGAACCCCAGCCTCTCCGCCGATCTAGTAGGGTTTCTCATCCACCTGAGAGATACTACGGTTTTCTCATTGATGGTGGAAGCGAGGATTGCATCACGGATGATGATGACCCCACTAGTTTCGAGCAGGCCATCACGAGTAGTGACTCTGTGAAATGGCTGGATGCAATGCGATCTGAGATGGAATCCATGTACACCAACAAAGTATGGACTTTGGAAAATGCTCCTGAAGGGGTAAAACCCATTGGGAGCAAGTGGATCTTTAAAAAGAAATTTGGTGTAGATGGAAAAGTTGAGACTTTCAAAGCTAGACTTGTAGCAAAGGGATTTCGTCAAAGACCAGGTGTGGATTATGACGAAACCTTTTCTCCAGTGGCTATGCTTAAGTCCATCCGGATCTTACTTGCCATTGCTGCATACCTTGACTACGAAATCTGGCAAATGGATGTTAAGACCGCCTTTCTAAACGGTGATTTAGAAGAGAGCATGTACATGACTCAACCAGAGGGCTTCGTAGATAGTGGGAGCAGCGGAAAGGTGTGCAAGCTGCTTAAATCCATTTATGGGTTAAAGCAAGCATCGCGGAGTTGGAACATCTGTTTTGATGTTGTAGTCAAAGAGTTTGACTTCATCAAAAATATAGATGAACCTTGTATCTATAAGAAGGTAGCAGAGGGTAAGGTTGTCTTCTTCGCATTGTACGTAGATGACATACTCTTGATAGGAAATGACATTCCTATGCTGCAATCAGTCAAGCTCTTCTTATCACAGAGATTCTCAATGAAAGATCTAGGTGATGCCTCCTGCATATTGGGAATCATGATCTATAGAGATAGATCTAAACGGATATTGGGATTGTCCCAATCCAGGTACATTGACACCATACTAAAGAGGTTTAGTATGGAAGAATCCAAGCGTGGGAACCAACCCACGATCTTTGGACTCACTCTCTCCAAAGAGATGTCTCCCAAGACTGATTTGGAGAGAGCTCGCATGCAAGGGATACCCTATGCTTCGGCAGTAGGCTCTATCATGTATGCGATGCTATGTACCAGACCCGATGTAGCATACTCACTAAGTGTAGTGAGTCGGTATCAAGCAGATCCTGGAGAGAGTCACTGGACAGCGGTGAAGAACATTCTCATGTACTTACGAAGGACTAAGGAGATGTTCTTGGTGTATGGTAACGGAGAACTCCAGGTGGAGTCCTTTACCGATTCCAGCTTCCAAAGTGATAAGGACGACTCTAAGTCGCACTCGGGATTTGTCTTTACCCTCAATGGAGGGGCGGTATGTTGGAAGAGTTCCAAACAGGATACCGTTGCAGACTCGACGATGGAGGCTGAATACATCGCTGCCAACGATGCTGCCAAAGAGGCTGTCTGGATCAAGAAGTTCATTAGTGAACTTGGTGTGGTTCCATCCATTGAACATCCAATACCTCTGTATTGCGATAACAATGGAGCTGTGGCTTTGGCCAAGGTACCCAGATCCCATCAGAAATCCAGACATATTCTGAGGTGGTATCACCTCATCAGGGAGATAGTTGATCGCCGGGAGATCGAGGTCAGGAGAGTAGATACGAAGGACAACACTGCGGATCCACTCACGAAGGCTATTCCCCAGATACAGTTTGAGAGATTATTCGGGATGCTAGGTATGAGATACTACAGCAGCTGGCCTTAGTGCAAGTGGGAGATTGTTAGTTATGTATATGCCCTAGAGGCTATTGTTGTACATATGATGTATATTATGATGGATGCTTAGATATATCAGAGAGGACTTTCTTGCTCGTCATGATAGTATGCTATTTGGTTTCACTTTATCTTAACATGTTGAATTGTATTGGTTTACTGTTTTTCTCTCACATGTTGATAAAGCCCTTAGGATCTGTACTCGACTACTGGGACTATGATGAGATCATACTAGTGGGGCCATGATAGTCGATGAGTACATCCTATAACTGTTCCTAGTCAAGGGTATATCGAGACAGGGCATCGATACACCAGAGTAGACTAGCGTATACGCATCTTGACCCATATGATGGGCGATGGATGATCCCATATCCATCGGTGTTTGACATTAGAGATGGTGTACGGGTGCTCAGTGGAGACTGGGTACACTGGACGGACTCGCCGAGAACTCCCAGATGGTGATATACCACACGTCAGATGGCAGTTCTCCGGTGACACTGGTACAGGGTAGTCTGTAGACCCGAGATCGTCATAGAGTCTTGTGTGATTCCCACTGTGCTTTGATTTCCACCTTACCACGTCCAAGAGGGCGTGCAAAACGGTAGCTTTTGGGTACAGTCCCGAATCACATGGAGGCAATGAGCGATAGGAGGGGATTCGTCTCTCCCGGTATAGGGAGTTGATGTTGTGCTGTGTTCGATTGGCTATAACTGGAAGTCCCTGGCCAGGGCTGATATAGAGATTTACTGGTAATTGTTACTAGTAGTTTCTCGACTCGTTATGAGCCATACATCGACACGACTTATCGGTTACTGGGGTCTGACGTATACCATCCCTAGACTTAATATGCAACATATCAGACGAACAGGCCGGACTGTACGGGAGTGTTACTGATTGGATTCACAGGAGAACGCACAGGCTAGCTTGTTGATCTTCTGATCGCTCAATACCTGGGTAGCTGTTACGTTTAGCTGACCGCTTGCAGCTTGTGGGTGTTTGATATGATCATCACCTGCTACCGGCGTATTGACAATTCTTTAGAGTCCTACACAGAGGTTTCTTGGCTCAGGCGAAACGGATTAGAGGCACATATGTGATATGTGCAGGACCGAGAATAATGCGATATGAGATACCGTATTATATTCTCACGATATTTAGATATGAACCGGGTCATCGGATCAAGTGTTGATTCAATGAATCGGTACATGATATATTAGTTAGTAATATTCGATATAGCCGGATCGTCGGATCAAGTGTTGATTCGATGATTTAATGTAAAATAATATATATGATATATTGTATTACATTATCTAATATTGGCTCGCTTTACTATTTCATTTTCTCACTGGATGATACATTGATATATATGCGATATATGTTAATTGTATTATTTTCTTTTGTTGCAAATATATAATATATATGTGATATATATTATTGTGACATGATATGATTTATTATTAAACATGTTTAAGGATGATTAAAAGAGATTAGGGTTTGATTAGGGTTAGCTTCTTCTTGCACCTTCTAGAAGCTTTGTTTTTGTCATGCTTAAGATATTATGCTTGATATTTTTGCATGACTCATAACTTAACCTAACCAAACCCTAACTCTAGTTTATTCTCTACAAACTCTTAGCCACTCATCCTTGACCATGGTTGATATATCAATCATATGGTTTTCTTTTCTATTCATCACAAAAGGAATTATCATTATCTTTTCCATCATCATCTTCTTCTCTCTTGATTTTGAGCTCACTAGAAATTCCATTTGTGATGATAAATTGTGAGAAAGTGAATTAAAAAGAAAGCATAAATACTACTCCTTCATCCTCATCTCATCTAGCCCATGAGATTAGTGTGTTCATCTCTTTAGAGTGAGAAAGCTTGAGTTATTGAAACTTCGACGTAGATCATCGGAGATTTGGAACATTTCAAGCTAGCATGGATCGTTCGAGTCGTGGAGCCTCTCTTGACTCCGGGAGATCGAGGATCGCGGCGAAGGGACTTCTACTCGGAGCTTGTGAAGCGAAGGAGCGGACTACAAAGATTGTAATCCATCACACTTAGATAAAAAGATGTTATCTTGCATGCTTAACCCTAATAATCTAGCAAAGATCCTGTCTTTGGGTTGTTCGGCACGTCTAAATTTTTATCCGGGCATGTTTGATGCCTTATGAACCTTCACAAGAGTGCCTAGGAACCCTACAGAACATTTTAAGGATATGCTCATAAACTACACATGTCCCACTAGTATGATCAGCATCATAATCTCAGTAGTCAAGAAAATATCCTAAGGGCTTTATCAACATGTACCATATGAATAAGAAGCATGATCAAATGAACATGTCAAAATAAAGTACAACTAGATAGCAAACTATCATGTCGAGCAAGAATGTCCCCTGAATACACACACACACACACACACACACACACACATACCGGTACATACACTATCATATAAAGGATTCTAGGGCATACATATATCCAACACATAAGACCTTGGCCAAGGCAATTGGGATTTACTGATAGGCTGATCAGTAGTTTCTCGGATTGGTCCTGAGCCGCATCAGCACGAACTATCGGGTTATTAGGGTCAGAAATTTACCACCCCCTAGACCCGGTATGCGATACTCTTAGACGAAGAGACCGAACTGTACGGATATTTTCACGGATAGGCTCAGTAGGGATCCGGATGAGTTTGCTCGTCGACCTTCCTTTTCGACAGTTACCTGGGTAGCCGTTACGTACAGCTAGTGCCGCTAACGCACTTATGGTTAAATCCACTGCCAGCGTACTATCTATTCTTTAGAGTCCCACGCAGAGGGTTTCCCTGCTTTGGGCAAAATGATGTAGAGGCCGTATGGTTTTACGACAGGGTTCGATCACATACGTGTACTTGTGCACACATGATGTTCGGGCGGATAATACTAGCGGGCTTTGGTTTAAGCCGGATCCTAGTATTATATTGATGGATTATTTTCGTCTCTTTTGCATTCGTATTTTTCGGAATACGAATACTGGTATGTATATACGGTGAGGGGTATTCTTGTAATTTGTTACAAGAGTGCTTTTAAGAAGAAGAATCCTCATTATTTGTTTTAACCATTTAGTTAAATGGTTAATGAGGTGGAGGTATGAGGTGTTGACTTTTCTTAAGTGAACCATGGCTAAATTGTTAACTCACTCAGTAGTTATGGATTACTATTGAGGCAAGAAAATATCAAGATATTTTTGTGATGGAGACATTTCTCATCATTATCTAGGCATGCTTGCATTATTAGAAAAAAGATTAGCCGTTCTTCACTTGAGTTTTTCTATGGTTTCTCTCTACAACACTCTCATCTCCTCCAAGCTTCTCTTCTTTTACCTCAAGCCCTAATAGTCTCATGTGTTGAGAAACCTAGGATTCTTGAGACAGAATATTCCATCATCACTCTCTTCATCACCTAGGTTACTTAGATTAGCAAACCAAGTGACCTAGTTACCTCGGTTTAGAGATAGGAGTCCAAAGTAGACACTCTCGGGTGGATCATCTTTGACACAAGGAGCCGGCGATCAAACTCGATCATGGAGGCCACTAGGAGCGCACTAAAGGAGAGGAGTGAAGACCTGAAGGACTTGAGCCTCTTGGTATTACTCTTTTCATAGTAGATAGCTTCTCCTTTTTTTCTAGTTAGGTTTATAGTAGATCCGGTTTAAGATTATTCTAGCGCCAAGTTTCGATCGATTGAAAAAAAAATTGTTCCGCATTTGGCCACGGAAGTTGGCCGAGGCACTAGCGTAACCTTTCAAAATCCACCTGTTTGCATGCTCTCTTGAGTGTGGTAGGGAGGAAATCAAAGCACAATGGGAATCACATAAGACTCTATGACGATCTCGGGTCTACAGACTAACCTGTACCAGTATCACCAGAGAACTGCTATCTGACGATAAGTACAATACCATCTAGGAGTTCTCGGCTAGTCCTGTTCGGTGTACCCATTCTCCAATGAGCACTTATGTACAATCTTTGATGTCAAACACCAATGGCTGTGGGATCAACCATCGCCCTATACAAGGTCAAGAAATGTACACACTAGTCTACTCTGGAATATCGATGCCCTGTTTTGATACTCCCTCGACTAGTAACAATTAGAGGATGAACTTGTGGACTACACAGGCCACACTAGTATGATCTGCATCATAGTCCTGGTAGTCAAGTACACATCCTAAAGGCTTTATCAATATGTAACGGCGAGACAGTATAATGATACAAGTGTATATGTTAAGATAACGAGCAACCAGATAGCATACTATCATGTCGAGCAAGAAAGTCCTCTCTATATATGTTTAAGCTGCTGGGTTCCGTAGCATCACCACTGGGTTTCGGGAGGTATCGATCATGCCGTTTTCAAAAATTTGGCGCGGTAAAGAACCCTAACCTAGATCTTAACTAGAGAATTAGATGAAACATGCATGTAAACATCTTTACATCTAAGTGAACAAGGAATACAACCTTTGTAGACCGGTCCTTCACTTCAATAGCTCCGTGTAATAGTACCTTCGCTCCAAGTAGTGAACTCCTGGACTCTAGAAAGGCTCCACAAGATGAAAAGAACAAACTTGCTTGAAGTCTTCGAGGCCGAAGATGACTTACGTCGAAGAGACACCAACTAAAGGTACCTCCTCACTAATTAGGAATTGGTAAAGGAAACAACCTAAACTAAATGGCTAGTCTAGTGTAGGTTGATGAAGTAGGAATTTTGCTCACTTTAGAAATATTTTTCTCACTCATTTTCTTTACCTCCCCAAAAGCTAGAGAGCTTGAGGAAGGAGATGAAGAAAAGCAACCATGGAGAGAAGCAAGTGTAGAAAGAATCTCATGAGTGAGAATAGCAACCATGGGTGAGATAATATCTCATATTAACTCATGTAGAGACTTAACCATGGCTTAAGGTGTTAGTCGATGTAGTACACCCCAGTACTTGTGGGGAGGCGGATTTTACAAAAACGATCAAGTTTAAGGAACGAACATCGACTAACCGCTTAAATCGAAGCTAAACAAATAATAACCAAACACATAGCTAAACTAAACTATAGTGTTAAGGGATTATACCGATCGAAACTAGTCCTTCGTCTTTACGTCCTCCTTTGTTCTCCTCGACCTTCTCTAGGTAGTAGACGATCCACCCGAGAGCGAAACTCCAAGCTAAACCTCTAACTTGAGGTAACTAATCAACTTTGATTGCTAATCAAAGATGAAAGGATGATGTAGAGTAAAGGTTATGGATTGTTTAGTCTAACTAATCCTTTGATCTCAACACATGAGGATTAAGGATTAGGGTTTGAAGATGAGAGCTTGAGGAGAGAGAATGTGAGATAAGATAATGAGAGGAGAGAGAGTGTATCATAATATATTATGAAGCATTCTTATTTTCAATAAATGAATAAAAGAAATGAATAAGCATGCTTTATGAAATATCTAGTGGTGATTCATTAGCATGAGTCATTAAGCAATAAATGTGCATTAATGAAATGAATGAATCACCACCATGACTCACTCTCTTATCCAAAAGAAACCTCCTTAGTCACATCTTCTAGAAGCTTCTCGAGTAATTACGAGAACGCCCCTCCGATCCGTAAAAATACAGAAAAACTTTAGACTGTATAAATCCAATAACCGGATACCAGTAACTGGCTTAAACCAAAGCCGACTGGTAAAAACTGTCCGAAAGTCGTACGCGCGTAAACGCACGTATGCGTCCGAACCCTTTGTCGCAAAACCATGCAACCTCTATATCGTTTCGCCTGGAGTAGGAAACTCTCTGTGTGGGACTCTAGAGACTCGACTACTACGCTGGCAGTGGGTTTAACCACAGACCGCAAGCGGCACTAGCTGTACGTAACGGTCCCCAGGTAGTTGTCGATAAGAAGGCCGATGAGAAAACCCATCCGAACTCCTACTGAGTCTGATGTGACAATCTCCATACAGTCCGGTCCGTTCGTCCAAGACTATCGCATATCGGGCCTAGGGGGGCGGAAAGCGTCAGTCCCCTAATAGCGGTATAAGTCGTGTCGGAGTAAAGCCCATTACACCCTGAGAAACTGCTGGAACCTACCAGCAAATCTCGCTTGCCCTGGCCAGGGACTTTGCGTAATGGCTCTCTGACACAGCACGATATCTACTCCCAATACCGGGAGGGACGAATCCTGTCTAACCGCCACTGCCTCCAAGTGCTCGGGACTGCACCCAACTGCTACCTGTTTGCACGACTCCATAGAGCCGTGGTAGGGTAGCAATCTAAGAACAGTGGGACACACTCGAGGCGAAGTAGCAGTGTCAAGTCTGCGGACTACGCTGTACTCATGTCACCTGGGAACTGTTTACTGACGACTGGTATCAAACCAACCAACAGTTCCCTGTGAGTCCTGTCCGGTGTACCCGTAACCTAACGAGCACCTGTATACTATCTCCAGTACCACGTACTGACGGCTGTGGGACAGACCATCTCCCCAACTGGGATGAGAAGCGTACACACCAGTCTACTCCGGAGTATCGATGCTCTGTCTCGATAATCCAACGACCAGGGACCTGAATAAGGATGTGCTTGTAGACTACCCAGCCCCCACTAGTGTGACTGCCATCACAACGCTGGTAGACAAGCAAGATCCTAAGAGCTCTATCAATACGTACACTCACATATTAAGATAGAAAAACCAAGTAGCATACTACCATGTTTAGCAAGACTGTTATATACATGTGAATATCCCAAGCTTCCATTAAGTAATATACAAGCTAGTATGATACAGTAATGGCCTTCTAGGGCATAAACACTAACAATCTCCCACTTGCACTAGGGCCATGTACTGGCATATCGTAGACCAATGATCTCGAGTAGCCTCTCGAACTGAATCTGAGGAAGGGCCTTCGTGAATGGATCAGCAATGTTCTCTTCTGAAGCAACTCTCCGAACCTCGATCTCCTGACGATCAATGATCTCCCTGATCAGGTGATACCGCCTCAAGATGTGTCTGGACTTCTGATGGGACCTTGGTTCCTTCGCTAAAGCTATAGCTCCGTTGTTGTCGCAATACAGAGGTATTGGATCAACTATGGTAGGAACCACCTGAAGTTCTATTAGGAACTTCTTCATCCAGACTGCTTCTTTTGCGGCATCGCAAGCAGCTATATACTCCGCTTCCATCGTCGAGTCAGCAACGGTGTCCTGCTTGGAGCTCTTCCAGCACACCGCCCCTCCATTGAGGGTAAAGACATATCCCGACATGGACTTGGAATCGTCCTTATCACTCTGGAAGCCGGAATCAGCAAAGGCCTCCAACCTGAGGTCTTTTCCGCCGTAAACCAAGAACATCTCCTTAGTCCTCCTCAGGTACTTGAGAATGTTCTTTACTGCTATCCAGTGTTTCTCCCCTGGGTCTGACTGATACCGGCTTACCACGCTTAGTGCGTAAGCTACATCTGGTCTGGTACACAATATCGCATACATTATAGAGCCTACCGCAGAAGCGTAGGGTATAATAGACATGCGTTCCCTTTCCAAATCAGTCTTGGGAGACATCTCTTTGGAGAGGGTGATTCCGTGACAAGCCGGTAGATTACCGCGCTTTGAATCTTCCATACTGAATCTTTTCAGTACAGTGTCGATATACCTGGACTGCGAAAGTTCCAACATCCTCTTGGATCTATCACGATAGATCCGGATCCCCAGAATGTAAGAGGCATCACCCAGGTCTTTCATGGAGAACCTGTGTGACAAGAATCCTTTGACAGATTGTAGCATAGGAATGTCATTTCCTATCAATAGAATGTCATCCACGTACAAGACGAGGAATACGACACTTCTGGCCACAACTTTACTATATATGCACGGTTCATCTGGATTTTTGATAAAGTCATATTCTTTGACTGTCTCATCAAAACAGATGTTCCAACTCCGCGATGCCTGCTTTAGTCCATAAATAGACTTAACCAGCTTGCACACTTTCCCGCTGCTCCCACTCTGATTGAAACCCTCTGGCTGATCCATATAGACGTTCTCTTCTAAATTTCCATTCAGAAAAGCCGTCTTTACGTCCATCTGCCAGATTTCATAATCATGGAAGGCAGCAATAGCAAGAAGGACCCGAATGGATTTGAGCATAGCCACTGGAGAAAAGGTTTCGTCATAGTCCAAACCAGGTCTTTGACGAAAAACCTTTGCAACAAGTCTAGCCTTATAGGTTTCCACCTGTCCATCTACACCAATCTTTTTCTTGAAGATCCATTTGCATCCTATGGGTTTTACCCCATCTGGAGCAAAGTCCAAAGTCCATACTTTGTTGGTGTACATGGACTCCATTTCGGTCCGCATTGCATCTAGCCATCGTACCGAGTCGCCGCTCTGGATGGCCTGCTGGAAGTCAGTAGGTTCATCATCATCTATGATGCAATCCTCTCTATCCCCGTCTATGAGAAAACCGTAGTATCTCTCAGGCGGACGAGACGGCCTACTACTCCTGCGGAGGGGTGCGGGAATGTTCTGTTCTTCTTGAACCTCTGGTTCTACCAAACTTTCAGTAGCAGTTTGTGGTTCTGGAATTTCTTCCAGTTCTATTTCGCTCCCACTTGATTCCTTTTCTAAAAACTGATGTTCTAGAAAATGGGCATTACGAGAAACAAATACCTTCTGTTCCTCTGCGTAATAGAATAGATATCCCCTGGAGTGCTTTGGATATCCCACAAACAAACACTTTACTGATCGTGCCTCGAGCTTGTCCACATGCTGCTTTTTAACAAAAGCTGGACATCCCCAAATCTTTATATACTGTAGATGGGGTTTCTTCCCACTCCACATCTGATATGGAGTGGTAGGCACAGTCTTGGTAGGTACCATGTTCAAAAGATATGCCGCTGATTCTAGCGCATGTCCCCAGAAAGATCGCGGTAACTCAGCATTACTCATCATGGATCGTACCATATCCAATAGGGTTCGATTCCGTCTCTCCGATACACCGTTGTGCTGTGGAGTGTATGGAGGAGTAAGCTGAGAGAGAATTCCTTTCTCTTTTAGGTAACCTAGGAACTCGGCACTCAAGTATTCACCACCTCGATCAGATCTTAGTATCTTAATACTTTTGCCGGTTTGGTTTTCTACTTCATTCTTATACTCCTGGAATTTCTCAAAAGCCTCGGATTTATGTTTCATCAGATAAATGAATCCGTATCTTGAGTAATCATCCGTGAAAGTAATGAAATAGGAAAAACCACCTCTCGCATGTGTAGACATTGGACCGCATACATCACTGTGTATGAGTCCTAAGAGCTCGCTCGCTCTTACTCCTTGTCCAGTGAATGGAGTCTTTGTCATCTTTCCTTTGAGACAAGATTGACAAGTGTCATAAGTTTGATATTCGAACGTGTCCAAATATCCTTCTCTATGCAACTTAGTCAACCTTCTCTCATTGATGTGACCCAGTCTACAATGCCATAAGAAAGCTTTATTTAAATCTGGAGACTTTCTTTTTAGTGTGTTCTGGACATTGAAAATTTGGAGTTGGTTTAACACATATATGCCGTTATTTAGAGTACCGGACCCAATCAAACCATGATTAAGGTGGATGTTGACAACATCTCTTACAAACGTGAAATCATAACCTTTATTTGATAACAAGGAAACTGATATGATATTACACGTTAAGCTGGGTACAAAATAACAGTTATGTAAAACCAAAATGTGTCCACTCGTCAATCCTAGGTGATAATCCCCGACGGACGCAGCTCCCACGCTAGCTCCGTTAGCAACCCTGAGGATCATATCACCTTCCTTCAGCACTCTACGGTTTCTCAGTGCCTGCAATGAATTGCAAATATGAGATCCTGATCCGGTATCCAATACCCAGGAAGTAGAGTTGATCGACAGACAATTCTCAATTACAAACACACCTGAAGTCGAAGCCACAGCTTGCTTCGGTTCCTGGTTCTTGGCGTTCCACGCCTTGCAATCCTTCTTCCAGTGCCCTTTCCTGTGACAATGGAAGCACTCATCCAGGCCAACTACCGGTGCTGTAAACTTTTTCTTTCCCTTCTTTCCTACCTTACTAACACCTCCTCTAGGTCTGGGTGCGGCCTTCTTCTTCCTTCCTTTGGCCCTAGCCTTGGACCCGGAAGAAGATGAACCGCCAACAAACATAGCGGGTGTTTCCCTTGCCTTCTGCAAGGTGCCCTCTGCACTCCTTAACATGTTCAGGAGTTCCGCAAGTTCAACTTCTTTTCCTTGAAGATTGAAGTTGAGGATAAACTGGGCGTAGGTGGGAGGAAGGGACTGGAGAACAAGGTCTGTATAGAGCTCATTATCCAAAGTCGTCCCAAGGTCCGCGAGCTCTTCAATATAGCCGATCATCTGTAGGACATGTTCACCTACTGATGACCCGACAGCCAACCTCGCTCGAAACAGTTTCTTAGAGGTCTCGTATCTTGCTATACGAGATTGCTCTCCATAAAGTTCCTTTGTATGGAGAAATATGCCATCTAGGGACATATCCTCGTGCCTCCTCTGATGTTCATTGTTCATCGAGGCAAGCACGATGCACTTGGCTCTCGCGCAATCTAAATCCCAGGTTTTGCGGATTTCCTTATCCGCATTGCTGGATTTTGGACCAAGGACAGCAGGTGCTGTAGCGGTGAGGACGTACCCCAGTTTGTCATAGGTCAAAGCCATCTTGACATTCCGCAGCCAATCTTTATAGTTTGGCCCCGTCAGTATATTTTTCTCTAAAAGTAACTTAAGTCCAGTCATTTTCAGGGTCGCTGCAATAAGGAGAGAGAGAAGAAAACTCTTTAGCATGATGCTCTTGCAAGTTTAGAGTGGTTTTTAGTTTATCTAAACTGGATGGCTCCCACTGTTTCTCGAATCCTTCCTCAAACCATAAAAGAAGAATTAGCCAAGACTATTCTCACCGTACAATACTTGCTTAACCGTTCAGCCAGGCCGGTGTCGATACTTCGAGGGAGGTTTTCCAACGCTTTCGCGAAGTTCCTTAATTAAATAACCTCTTTTCTTTGGGGGCGTAACCCCTCTGACACTTTTCTGGACACCTACTAGGTTTATAGCATTGATCGTTAAGCGACGAATATCCTGATAAGTAGCATATACTCACAGTAGGATCGGGATCCAAATATCATCGTATGATAATGTTGAAGGAATCCTACCAACATTCATCAAACTCCAAATGGTATGCATCTCTTTGCAAATTTCAGTTTCTTTAGAAATTCCCGATATAAGTTTTTGCCCCATGCTCTTATGACCTTAGCGTTAGGTCAAAATGTCATAAGTCACATGTCAAGTTCTACCCATCATTATCTTGTCAATTTGAACCCATCCGTATATATCCTTGACGTTCGGCCAAAATGATAATACGACTGTCCCAAACTAACTCATCTATCTATGCAACAAATGAATATCCAGCAGCTACCAAACACTATGCCTTGGCGTTAGGTCAAAATACATAGCTTGAATACTACTGAATACCCAGATGAAATGACGGAGGGCTACGAATGGTTTTGGCGAAACCGTGAACGTAGTGAACTTGATATAACCGAAGGAACCTGATAGCTTTTAAAAGGAGTGGTTAAGACTCCGCATTTAAAAATATCTGTTTTAAAAATAACCGAGTGGTTTCTTTTAAATTGTTCCAACGATTTAAACTTTGGTTTGTTTTACTTTGCATTATAGATAATGCGTCCCATCATTAACCTATCATTGCAGAAAACAACGAAAATATAACGTCCTCTTATGCCATCCGCATTCGCCACGGGGTCCCGTCATCACCCGTTAGGTTACTTAACTAACGACAGAGCGGGGGCTGGGCTAGCGCGGGTGTAAAACATAAGTGACGTCTAAATAGCTATAATAATGTAACATCTTCAAAAATATAAAATATTAATTTTGGGAATTTTTATAATTTAATATTATTTTATTGATTATTTTAATATTAAATGCAATTAAATAGGAAAAATGTTAGAAAAAATTATGAAAAATTATGGAAAATTCTAAAATAGGGTAAATTAGTGAATTATGACATTTTTAAGTTGTTGTGATCATTTTGACACTAATTTAGTGCTAATCGCGATTAAAAATCGCTAATCGGGTTTTTAGCAAATTTTGAGCAAAACATGCACACACTACTTTTTCCACACTTGTGCACTTTTCTTGCCATGATTTATCATTTGGGATTACTATTGAGGTGAGAAGGTTTGAATTAGGGATTAAAAGAAAAGAAATAGAAAAGAAAAGGATTAAAGAATGGGGTTTGGTGAGAAGAGGGTATGGGCTTCTTTGACCTCCACACTTAGCCATTTCTCTCTTCATTTTTCCCTCCCTCTCTTCCTCCTACTGCTGCTGCTGCTTCCTTTCCCCTTTCCTCCCCTCTTCAATCCCTCAAATCATCTCAAAAGCTATCCCAAAACCCTATATCGGTTTCACAAAAAGTGTGCACAAGCTTGAGATCTACAAGATGGACTAAGAAAGCATGGATTTTGGCCACTAGGGGCAACTCAAGAAAATTCTTGAGTTGCCAAATGAGGTAATTTCTGAACCATTGTCTTAGTTTTAGCATTTCCTATACCCTATGCAAGTTGTTAATCGATATTATGTGATATTATGGACATGATGAAAACCTAGTTAGGGTTTGAGGGAAACTTGAGTTGTAATGTGAAATTGAGTTCAATTGAGGTTATATAAACACCCTAGTGCATGAATTGGAACCCAAAACCTGAAGCTAGAACTAGAAATACGGATTTTAGAAACCGATATCGGGGAAAATGTGAAATCTGTGCATGTTAACTTGAATCTGCTATTACCCCGAGAACCCTAAAATGATATTGAGTGGGAATTGAGATGTGCAGGCACAATAGAGGCAACACCCCAAACCCTAGCCCCCAACTCCCATTACCGGCCGCCAATTCTTCCCTTTTGGCCGCCAATTGCGGCCTGGGTCCCACCTCCTTGGCTCGTTTTGGTTCTGTAGCTTCTACATTGTTAGTTTAGGCCCCTGGTATATATAGATTTGTATAAAGTGACCTAGGGTGAAATCTGGGACATATTTCCTAAGTTGCTGTTTTGGATTTTAGTTTCCGTATTCCGTATTTTCATTTCTGCATTGGTGTGATTCGTTTTACCTCGACTATTTGACGTTTTTACGACGATATAGAGGGTTTAGTGATGGTTTTGAAGGCGTGCCATAGGTTTTCACCTATAGGCCCCTTATCGTGTCGTTTTGGACTTCGTATGCCGTTTTAGCTTTGATTTGGTTTTGATGCGATGCGATACGTGTGTTATGTGTAGGTACACCGCGACGATCCGAGACGATGCGGAGGATGACAGTGACGTCGACACTGACACGCAGGACTCAGGTGAGTAGATTATATCTACAGGGGGAAGTCGGGTGGATGACGTATAGCACCCCCGCAGTCCGTGGTGTGGTATACGAATACGTATACCCACGTATATTTATTATGTGTTGTTAGGATCATTGATATGAATAATGGTTTTATTGATGATGAGATATATGGTTTGGGTATAGTACGAACCCTAGGTAGCGATTGCACATACTTACACACATACTTACATACCTACATTCACACCCTTGCATACTACTCATACTTGCAGTGTTTGATGATTTGGGATGACTTTGGAGATGAGTCGATGATGTGGACTTTGCGCCGCGAGATCGGCGAGTTGATGTTGATTCATATATGGGATATGATTTGTGTTTTCTTGCGGGCTTGGGATATGTGTTACCCCGCATGCTTACTTCATTGATGGTATCGTTTTGTGCTAGGCATAGAGTAGTACCCTAGACTGTTTGATCTGATGATAGTGATACCTATTATGTGACGAGATAGTGAGATGTTGACCCTACCCAACTATTGGGGATGCCGTACGATGATTTACCGTACGAGCCGATATTGATGATAGATCCGCACTCATAACTCGAGGATACCTTACGATATGACATTGAGGCGGGATCACCGACTATATATATATATATATATATATCGACTCAGAGGTTAGGCGGTTCCCTTACCTGTAGTTCAGCCGTATAGTTAGTATAGTTGTTAGAGTAGATGAGACTTCTTACCTATTTCAAAAACTAACGAATCGTGGGTATTTTTAAAGACAGCTCAAGGGAATCTACGGATATTTCAAAAACGACGTATCTTTTCATAAAAACACCGTAGCCCCTATTTTCAAAACCCCATGATTCGAGTTATTTCTAAAAGGCACCAATTGTAGGACTTATGTTAGATCAATGCAGATTAGTGTTGGTTACGTCTAGTTTGAGCTCCCACTCCCTTTCTGTGGTTCGCTTTGCATCGCATTTTCATACTATGTTGCATGCTCCAGTATTAATATCATGCTGCTAGGACACCAGCACCATTATCGATGATGCATCTGTTCCACGTACACTTGTTGCCGGCTCACACACTCATCATCTATAATTGCCATGTCACTACACTGTAGTACCATTACATTCATTATATGATTCTTACATGACATGATGATGTACATACCTTCTTTACATGTAGCATACATCATGGATTGATTGCATAACACATCGCATTGGATTTATTTCTTGATGTTGGATGTTCATGTGATTTCTGGATTTGGGAACCGAGGATGTCTTTAAAAGAGAATACATTATTGCTTTAAAAACCCGGTTACCCTTGATATGATATTTGGTGCGTCCACCATGTGTTTTCTCGGTGCTGAGAGCGACATGTGAAACCCGAATCGAGGAGGCGGATGAGGCCGATTGCGGGTACATGGTGGACCCGGTAAGGTACCCCGGGGCAAGAAGACGTGGTGATGACGATGAGCCTGGCAGGGGGAGATTGCCTACCGGTGACTTTACCCGACGCGTCGGATATCCGGAGGATACCGTCGTGGTCTGAGATTTATGGTAGGGGCCGGTCTGGACTGACGGCGCCCTAGATATGATGGTTGAGACTTTGAGATATCAGGATATTGGGATTTCGTTTGTGCCGATGCTAGGCACAGTTTTATGCTGATTTCATTATGGTACCTTATTTTTAAAATACAGGGGAAATCCCACTAAAGTATGAAAACAGTTGTTTCAGGTAAACGTGTTCTGTTTTCTCGCATTCATATCTCATTCATATGCTATATTGTTATCTGAGGCACTGACACAGACACAAGAGATTGCACTCGGGTTAGATATTTACCCTAGCCTTGCTATAGGCTGCATGCTTTATATTGAGGATTTTTATACTGATCGTTGACTTAGGATTATGTCTTGCATTCGGTTTCTGCTTGTAGATGTTTCTATTCACGAGTTGGCAACTCACCCCCGTTGTGCCACAGTTCTTGCAGGTTCTGCCGTACAGGTTCCTTTGCGGTATTTCTGGCACACTACTTCTTGCGGGTGACTTGCTTTTGGTAGGTGGGTTCTTTCGCATCAGGAGCCACCATTGTATTTATTTACTTCATTGTATCTAGAATTGTCCATCAACCAAAACTGTATATTCTTTCAGACTCAGAGACAGTGTTGTATTACTCGACCTTAGAGTCGCGCTTAGTAGTATTGCGGTTTTCTGTTGCTTTTGAGCTTTCTTTGATTTTGATCCTCGCCACTTGGCGTTGTATATTATTATATCATTGCGTGGTTGTGACCGTCGATTGACGAAGAGCTAGCTCCCGCTTGGGGATGCCTTTATCATGTTATATCTTGTTATTATCGTTTTACCCCATTCGGGGCCAGTTTTACAAAAGAAACTCTGCCGAAATTTCTAGAAAAGACTGTACCGTTTTTAAAATGCACATTCGGCTTAGTTATTTTGAAACCTTGATTTCAACGTGTTTTCTTCACTTCTTTAAACCAGTTTTCCCTACTTTTTTATTTAAAATGGTTTTAGATTTCTGGGCTTTTGGCTTACTTGGATCAGATGGAGTCCTATAGGCTTCATATGGTTCAAGGGCTAGTCACGTGCTCTTTCGGGTCGTGACAAAGTTGGTATCAGAGCGCTAGGTTGACCTTGGTTCGAGTCTAAGTTTGACTATGTGGAGCCTAGGGCGTTGTTTATATACGGAACTTAGGCTTGACCTTACGGAACTTAGACTTGGTCGAGGGGGTGTAAACCCGAACTTTCGTCGTTTTAGGATGACCCTTGGTTGATGGATTAGGTGACTAAAGTAGAGTGACGTACCGTTGGTATGTTCCGCGGCATACTTACGACACGCCACTCCGCTTAAGGAACCTTAGGATGTGCATATTTCTTGAGATCAGTGATTCTTTTCATATCCAGGATTATTCATCCATTTGAGATCCCCGATTCTATTAGTTTCATGATCATACCTTCATTGATGCTGTTCCTCCCTATGATCATGTATCCACTCTGGATCTGTTGTTTCCTTTCTTGCCACTGATGTGCTCTCTTTGATACTCGATTGAGATTCCTGTCACCATGGTTGAGCGCAGTTGGGCTGCTGCTAGGGTTACGGCCGGTGTGAGCTCGTTTGGTACGAGGGCCGACCATTGTGTTTTCTGGTGACATGGGAATGTCTCGAGTTAGTATTGGTGATTGTGACCTCTAGTGGAGGCGAGTGCTTGGTCTTGCACCGGATGATCGGGCCATTGTTAGAGCTGCCAGTTGAGAGAGGACTGTTGATGTACAGCGTACCTCAGAGGTTGTGATGTCGCCTACCGTGCAGACAGATGGACCAGCTGTTGCTGAGATTGACAGGATGTTGCTTTCGGAGCTTACGAGCTGAGATTGCCGGAGCTGTTAGGCAGATGAGACAGATGATAGCTAGTCTACCGGTTTGAGAGACGAAGGTGATCCGTCCGATTTTGCGCCAGAGCGGGCCCAGTTGAGTTGAAGATTTCCAGTATGGAGAATCTTACTCAGATCGAGAGCAGACCGATTCAGAGATGACCGCCAATGTATTGCCCTTCCTGGAGGATTGAGGCATTGTCCGGCGTACAGGCGTATGACCCAGTTGCTGCTGTAAATGATGAGATATCGCCCAGATGATTGGAGCTGTTGCAGCGTGAGCATATACTCAGAGAGATGATAGCGAGTCGCTAGTCACCTGAGGATGAATGACTAGGACATGTGGTTCGTTCGTTACCGATGCGAGGACATCAGATAGATTGTTTCCAGCTAGAGACGACTTCACGCAGGTTCGATGAGAGTCGATTGAGACGATCGAATGTCAGGAGCCATTTTCTAAGTTTAAAGTATACGGAAAGACATGCAGGTGATTCTATGGACCCTCTAGAAGAATGAAACCCTAACTCGACTAATGACCGTGTGACAGCCCTTGAACCTTAGGGTTTACGGCGGTTCCGCGGCGCCATCAGTGAGGCTTGGGTTTGCCCTTCTACGGCTGGACCACCGACGCTGTGGCATGTACTCGATACTATTAAACTGTACCCGAGATGTGAGCTCTTGGGGGATTATGAGGATCTGACGAGTCGATCGGATGGTTCGACATCTTTCGGATATCGTGATGGGACACTGCTTGGGAGACTCCAGATACGAGGATAGCCGCCGGAGCGCAGTTCGAGTAGCCATGATGAGACGAGTCCGAATTAGTCGACATTTGAGCAGAGTGAAGAAAAGAGTTCGTACGAGGTTTCGACGAGATGATGTTCCACTCCACTGATGTTAGAGATGTGATACGCACCCAGAGGCGTGGTTTATGGATATATCTTCCAGAAAGAAGCGCGATGAGTATGCAGCCGTTCCGGAACAAGCTTTAGCTTCAGCATTGGATGATGACGTCCGGGCTTTCGGCAAGACTGAGATTTGAGAAAGGAACCTCGACAGGACTTTTCTGGAGTACGATTCGAGAAGACCTAGACCAGGAGTGGTCATTTTGCGCACACCCAGCAGACCAGAGGTTGGAATTGTCGACGAGGTAGTTGACCAGGATCGGATAAAGGGACTTACCAGATGCGTTGCGAATTGAGCAAGGACAGTCGAGAGATGAGTATTCCTCCGATGGTTGAGACGTGTTCCCGAGGATCTGTTCGACCAGACAGCTTCTACAGGATGATGAAGCTACAGAGTACGCGATTTCGAGTCCGTGCGAGAGACTTCAGATTGACCGGTTTCCGAGAAATGTTGTGCTGAGGACACAGATGCCCTTTGAGCGAGAAGAGGTAGTACAAGAGAGCCAGCATCTGTACAGATCGGCATAGGCATGATTGGAAGAGACCTTGAGCTGGATTCCTTCCAGGACATTGCTGCAATGATGTTTACACCCAGGATCAGATGTGTGACGTGCATTCAGAGAGTCAGAGGCCGACGCCAGTGATATGCTGCCTTACGAGTGGTCGTGAGGTTTGACCGAGAGGTGACCAGAGAAGTATCAGAACGGAATCGTCCCCGTTAGCACACCTGACAGGGCCGATGAGCCGATTAACCGCGAGATAGGAAATCCGCAAAGAAGATAAGGACCCAGAGTCAGAGGACGCCAGACCGTGAGCAAGAGGCAAGTAGATATCCTGCGCTGCTAGCAGTGGATGCACCGACTCCTTCTCGACCTTGAAGGATGAATTTACCGACGACGGTACTTATGATTTGTGATTTTGTGATTCGATTATCACGTATCCGTCATTATTGGATTTCGGTATTTTGGGCGTTCTGTTTGCATGATTTAGTTTTGATGATTGAGTTTCCTGATATTTGTTTCATGCACCCACTGGATATTTATATATTTCACGCATAGTTATTACATTGAGATATTGATTGAGATTTCATGCCTATCGTATTCAGTGATTTGATTTGCACTTCCAGCGTAGCTTTCATGCACCTTTAGTGTTTTGACATACGATTCTAGTGCACACCAGATGCACTGAATCGGGATTCTTCGTGCATGTTATATGCACCTGATTTGGTTGCTGTCAGGCATGCACGTTGCCTACGGCAGATGTTTCGTGCACACCCGTTGCACATAGTTGTTCTATACACCTGTTTGACACATATTTGGATTTTGATTCCTTGCGCACCAGACGCATAGGATATTCCTATATATGCATTTTGAGGATGGATTTCTAGTATGGCAGTACATTTTATGATATTCTCTCTGTATTGATAATTTCGGAGCCCCGACAAAATTGGAGTTTTCAGAAATGTTTTGGAAATTGGGGGGGGGATTAAATTTAAATTCGGGGACCGAATTTCTTTAAGGGGGGTAGATTGTAACATCTTCAAAAATATAAAATATTAATTTTGGGAATTTTTATAATTTAATATTATTTTATTGATTATTTTAATATTAAATGCAATTAAATAGGAAAAATGTTAGAAAAAATTATGAAAAATTATGGAAAATTCTAAAATAGGGTAAATTAGTGAATTATGACATTTTTAAGTTGTTGTGATCATTTTGACACTAATTTAGTGCTAATCGCGATTAAAAATCGCTAATCGGGTTTTTAGCAAATTTTGAGCAAAACATGCACACACTACTTTTTCCACACTTGTGCACTTTTCTTGCCATGATTTATCATTTGGGATTACTATTGAGGTGAGAAGGTTTGAATTAGGGATTAAAAGAAAAGAAATAGAAAAGAAAAGGATTAAAGAATGGGGTTTGGTGAGAAGAGGGTATGGGCTTCTTTGACCTCCACACTTAGCCATTTCTCTCTTCATTTTTCCCTCCCTCTCTTCCTCCTACTGCTGCTGCTGCTTCCTTTCCCCTTTCCTCCCCTCTTCAATCCCTCAAATCATCTCAAAAGCTATCCCAAAACCCTATATCGGTTTCACAAAAAGTGTGCACAAGCTTGAGATCTACAAGATGGACTAAGAAAGCATGGATTTTGGCCACTAGGGGCAACTCAAGAAAATTCTTGAGTTGCCAAATGAGGTAATTTCTGAACCATTGTCTTAGTTTTAGCATTTCCTATACCCTATGCAAGTTGTTAATCGATATTATGTGATATTATGGACATGATGAAAACCTAGTTAGGGTTTGAGGGAAACTTGAGTTGTAATGTGAAATTGAGTTCAATTGAGGTTATATAAACACCCTAGTGCATGAATTGGAACCCAAAACCTGAAGCTAGAACTAGAAATACGGATTTTAGAAACCGATATCGGGGAAAATGTGAAATCTGTGCATGTTAACTTGAATCTGCTATTACCCCGAGAACCCTAAAATGATATTGAGTGGGAATTGAGATGTGCAGGCACAATAGAGGCAACACCCCAAACCCTAGCCCCCAACTCCCATTACCGGCCGCCAATTCTTCCCTTTTGGCCGCCAATTGCGGCCTGGGTCCCACCTCCTTGGCTCGTTTTGGTTCTGTAGCTTCTACATTGTTAGTTTAGGCCCCTGGTATATATAGATTTGTATAAAGTGACCTAGGGTGAAATCTGGGACATATTTCCTAAGTTGCTGTTTTGGATTTTAGTTTCCGTATTCCGTATTTTCATTTCTGCATTGGTGTGATTCGTTTTACCTCGACTATTTGACGTTTTTACGACGATATAGAGGGTTTAGTGATGGTTTTGAAGGCGTGCCATAGGTTTTCACCTATAGGCCCCTTATCGTGTCGTTTTGGACTTCGTATGCCGTTTTAGCTTTGATTTGGTTTTGATGCGATGCGATACGTGTGTTATGTGTAGGTACACCGCGACGATCCGAGACGATGCGGAGGATGACAGTGACGTCGACACCGACACGCAGGACTCAGGTGAGTTGATTATATCTACAGGGGGAAGTCGGGTGGATGGCGTATAGCACCCCCGCAGTCCGTGGTGTGGTATACGAATACGTATACCCACGTATATTTATTATGTGTTGTTAGGATCATTGATATGAATAATGGTTTTATTGATGATAAGATATATGGTTTGGGTATAGTACGAACCCTAGGTAGCGATTGCACATACTTACACACATACTTACATACCTACATTCACACCCTTGCATACTACTCATACTTGCAGTGTTTGATGATTTGGGATGACTTTGGAGATGAGTCGATGATGTGGACTTTGCGCCGCGAGATCGGCGAGTTGATGTTGATTCATATATGGGATATGATTTGTGTTTTCTTGCGGGCTTGGGATATGTGTTACCCCGCATGCTTACTTCATTGATGGTATCGTTTTGTGCTAGGCATAGAGTAGTACCCTAGACTGTTTGATCTGATGATAGTGATACCTATTATGTGACGAGATAGTGAGATGTTGACCCTACCCAGCTATTGGGGATGCCGTACGATGATTTACCGTACGAGCCGATATTGATGATAGATCCGCACTCATAACTCGAGGATACCTTACGATATGACATTGAGGCGGGATCACCGACTATATATATATATATATATATATCGACTCAGAGGTTAGGCGGTTCCCTTACCTGTAGTTCAGCCGTATAGTTAGTATAGTTGTTAGAGTAGATGAGACTTCTTACCTATTTCAAAAACTAACGAATCGTGGGTATTTTTAAAGACAGCTCAAGGGAATCTACGGATATTTCAAAAACGACGTATCTTTTCATAAAAACACCGTAGCCCCTATTTTCAAAACCCCATGATTCGAGTTATTTCTAAAAGGCACCAATTGTAGGACTTATGTTAGATCAATGCAGATTAGTGTTGGTTACGTCTAGTTTGAGCTCCCACTCCCTTTCTGTGGTTCGCTTTGCATCGCATTTTCATACTATGTTGCATGCTCCAGTATTAATATCATGCTGCTAGGACACCAGCACCATTATCGATGATGCATCTGTTCCACGTACACTTGTTGCCGGCTCACACACTCATCATCTATAATTGCCATGTCACTACACTGTAGTACCATTACATTCATTATATGATTCTTACATGACATGATGATGTACATACCTTCTTTACATGTAGCATACATCATGGATTGATTGCATAACACATCGCATTGGATTTATTTCTTGATGTTGGATGTTCATGTGATTTCTGGATTTGGGAACCGAGGATGTCTTTAAAAGAGAATACATTATTGCTTTAAAAACCCGGTTACCCTTGATATGATATTTGGTGCGTCCACCATGTGTTTTCTCGGTGCTGAGAGCGACATGTGAAACCCGAATCGAGGAGGCGGATGAGGCCGATTGCGGGTACATGGTGGACCCGGTAAGGTACCCCGGGGCAAGAAGACGTGGTGATGACGATGAGCCTGGCAGGGGGAGATTGCCTACCGGTGACTTTACCCGACGCGTCGGATATCCGGAGGATACCGTCGTGGTCTGAGATTTATGGTAGGGGCCGGTCTGGACTGACGGCGCCCTAGATATGATGGTTGAGACTTTGAGATATCAGGATATTGGGATTTCGTTTGTGCCGATGCTAGGCACAGTTTTATGCTGATTTCATTATGGTACCTTATTTTTAAAATACAGGGGAAATCCCACTAAAGTATGAAAACAGTTGTTTCAGGTAAACGTGTTCTGTTTTCTCGCATTCATATCTCATTCATATGCTATATTGTTATCTGACGCACTGACACAGACACAAGAGATTGCACTCGGGTTAGATATTTACCCTAGCCTTGCTATAGGCTGCATGCTTTATATTGAGGATTTTTATACTGATCGTTGACTTAGGATTATGTCTTGCATTCGGTTTCTGCTTGTAGATGTTTCTATTCACGAGTTGGCAACTCACCCCCGTTGTGCCACAGTTCTTGCAGGTTCTGCCGTACAGGTTCCTTTGCGGTATTTCTGGCACACTACTTCTTGCGGGTGACTTGCTTTTGGTAGGTGGGTTCTTTCGCATCAGGAGCCACCATTGTATTTATTTACTTCATTGTATCTAGAATTGTCCATCAACCAAAACTGTATATTCTTTCAGACTCAGAGACAGTGTTGTATTACTCGACCTTAGAGTCGCGCTTAGTAGTATTGCGGTTTTCTGTTGCTTTTGAGCTTTCTTTGATTTTGATCCTCGCCACTTGGCGTTGTATATTATTATATCATTGCGTGGTTGTGACCGTCGATTGACGAAGAGCTAGCTCCCGCTTGGGGATGCCTTTATCATGTTATATCTTGTTATTATCGTTTTACCCCATTCGGGGCCAGTTTTACAAAAGAAACTCTGCCGAAATTTCTAGAAAAGACTGTACCGTTTTTAAAATGCACATTCGGCTTAGTTATTTTGAAACCTTGATTTCAACGTGTTTTCTTCACTTCTTTAAACCAGTTTTCCCTACTTTTTTATTTAAAATGGTTTTAGATTTCTGGGCTTTTGGCTTACTTGGATCAGATGGAGTCCTATAGGCTTCATATGGTTCAAGGGCCAGTCACGTGCTCTTTCGGGTCGTGACAAATAAATATAGATATTTTACATTCGTCTGACGCAATGATATTCATTCCAGAACACAGATAAACAATATTGGATTTGCAAGCAATCTGTATTTCTTTTGAGCCTGCAAGAAAAGACAGATTACACAGTTGTGATGAATAGCCGTTACCCCACCCTCGACCCCTACGGGTACGGCAAACTACCCACCCGGCAGTCTGTGTACCCCACCTTGGGTCAGTCCTAGGAGCAAAAACAGTAAAATGAAATAATACAACGGTGGCTACGACCGCAACCTGGAAGTGCCCCGCAAAAATAATATTACAACAAATTACATTTACAACAAATGAATTATTCAATAACCCATTGCTAACCCCGGCTATACACCACAACAGTCCAATACAGTTTATATGCACAAACAGATATAACCATTTCAGAAATGTGCAACCCCCTGCCAACCGACATACTAGCAGTTGGGGGAGGTTTACGAACACATTAAACAATCACAGATATAATCCAATACGCAAATACTGTACAATTCGATCGAATAAACAACATCAATATTGCTCCAAAATCTGCTCTGTTAAACAGTAACCTGAGCAATAATTAAACATTCCAGAAAACCCAAAACACCACAGGGGACCCACCCAAAAAAAACGAGCTCGTGACTCGTCAACTCGGCCGCGGTTGCGCGGCGGATCGGTGGGATCCGCCGCCCTTCCGCGGCGCTTTAGACGAATCAGAAGCCCAAATTTTTTGGGTGTTCTACTGTGGTCATGTCAAGCTCTCTGAACATACCTGAAAAATTTTCTGACTTCATTTTAACTTCGACAGAAACTTGACAGAATTAGGGTTTTGCGGCTTTGTTTTTCCGTTCGAAATTCGTACAAATTTGCAATTAAGTTATTTATTGTTTAGCGAGGCTCTGATACCACTGTTAGTCGATGTAGTACACCCCAGTACTTGTGGGGAGGCGGATTTTACAAAAACGATCAAGTTTAAGGAACGAACATCGACTAACCGCTTAAATCGAAGCTAAACAAATAATAACCAAACACATAGCTAAACTAAACTATAGTGTTAAGGGATTATACCGATCGAAACTAGTCCTTCGTCTTTACGTCCTCCTTTGTTCTCCTCGACCTTCTCTAGGTAGTAGACGATCCACCCGAGAGCGAAACTCCAAGCTAAACCTCTAACTTGAGGTAACTAATCAAATTTGATTGCTAATCAAAGATGAAAGGATGATGTAGAGTAAAGGTTATGGATTGTTTAGTCTAACTAATCCTTTGATCTCAACACATGAGGATTAAGGATTAGGGTTTGAAGATGAGAGCTTGAGGAGAGAGAATGTGAGATAAGATAATGAGAGGAGAGAGAGTGTATCATAATATATTATGAAGCATTCTTATTTTCAATAAATGAATAAAAGAAATGAATAAGCATGCTTTATGAAATATCTAGTGGTGATTCATTAGCATGAGTCATTAAGCAATAAATGTGCATTAATGAAATGAATGAATCACCACCATGACTCACTCTCTTATCCAAAAGAAACCTCCTTAGTCACATCTTCTAGAAGCTTCTCGAGTAATTACGAGAACGCCCCTCCGATCCGTAAAAATACGGAAAAACTTTAGACTGTATAAATCCAATAACCGGATACCAGTAACTGGCTTAAACCAAAGCCGACTGGTAAAAACTGTCCGAAAGTCGTACGCGCGTAAACGCACGTATGCGTCCGAACCCTTTGTCGCAAAACCATGCAACCTCTATATCGTTTCGCCTGGAGTAGGAAACTCTCTGTGTGGGACTCTAGAGACTCGACTACTACGCTGGCAGTGGGTTTAACCACAGACCGCAAGCGGCACTAGCTGTACGTAACGGTCCCCAGGTAGTTGTCGATAAGAAGGCCGATGAGAAAACCCATCCGAACTCCTACTGAGTCTGATGTGACAATCTCCATACAGTCCGGTCCGTTCGTCCAAGACTATCGCATATCGGGCCTAGGGGGGCGGAAAGCGTCAGTCCCCTAATAGCGGTATAAGTCGTGTCGGAGTAAAGCCCATTACACCCTGAGAAACTGCTGGAACCTACCAGCAAATCTCGCTTGCCCTGGCCAGGGACTTTGCGTAATGGCTCTCTGACACAGCACGATATCTACTCCCAATACCGGGAGGGACGAATCCTGTCTAACCGCCACTGCCTCCAAGTGCTCGGGACTGCACCCAACTGCTACCTGTTTGCACGACTCCATAGAGCCGTGGTAGGGTAGCAATCTAAGAACAGTGGGACACACTCGAGGCGAAGTAGCAGTGTCAAGTCTGCGGACTACGCTGTACTCATGTCACCTGGGAACTGTTTACTGACGACTGGTATCAAACCAACCAACAGTTCCCTGTGAGTCCTGTCCGGTGTACCCGTAACCTAACGAGCACCTGTATACTATCTCCAGTACCACGTACTGACGGCTGTGGGACAGACCATCTCCCCAACTGGGATGAGAAGCGTACACACCAGTCTACTCCGGAGTATCGATGCTCTGTCTCGATAATCCAACGACCAGGGACCTGAATAAGGATGTGCTTGTAGACTACCCAGCCCCCACTAGTGTGACTGCCATCACAACGCTGGTAGACAAGCAAGATCCTAAGAGCTCTATCAATACGTACACTCACATATTAAGATAGAAAAACCAAGTAGCATACTACCATGTTTAGCAAGACTGTTATATACATGTGAATATCCCAAGCTTCCATTAAGTAATATACAAGCTAGTATGATACAGTAATGGCCTTCTAGGGCATAAACACTAACATAAGGTAATGGTTGGGTTAATAAATATCTCTATTAAAACAAAATTAGTGGACTAAGTCAATGGTTCTACAAGCTTCCACTAAGTTCAAACCATGTGACTAATTTCCAACTAATTTTGATTTACTTTAAATAAATAAAACCCTTCATTATGTTAAGCATGGTGTGAGTCTCACACACCCATGTAGCATGTTGCAACTAGCATGACACAATAATATATATCACATATATATTAAGTGCACACAAGTGAGAAAAAGAAATGCTTAAGTGAGCTAATATTAGTTAATGTAAATTAATATATCAAATATATAATTATACATTAAATTATTAAATCAACACTTGATTTAATAATCCGGTTATATCACATATAACCGACTAATATCATTTGTATCAACTTATCGAATCAACACTTGATTCGATAATTCGGCTATATCACATATAACCGACCGATACCTCATATCGCGAGAATAGAATACGGTATCACATAAGCTTATTAATCTTGGTCTCGCACATATCACATATGTGCTCTTACTTCATTTCACCTGAGCCAGGAAACCTCTGTGTAGGACTCTAAAGACTCATCAATACGCCGGCATTAGGTGGTGATCATATTAGTCACCCACAAGCCTTCAGCAGTATGCTAGACGTAACGGCCACCCGGGTATTGAGCGATCAGAAGATCAACAAGCAAGCCTGCTTATACTCCTGCGAATCCAATAAGTAACACTACCGTACAGTCCGGTCTCTTCGTATGATATGTCGCATATATCGCCTGGGGGTGGTAAACGTCAGACCCCAATAGCTTGATAAGTCATGCCGATGCAAGGGCCATAACGGTTCGAGAAACTACTGATAACATTTACCAGTAAATCTCAACAACCCTGGCCAGGGATTTCCTGTTATGGCCAATCGAGCATAGCGCAACATCTGTTAGTTGTATGTATGCCCTAGAGGCCAGTATTGTACAGATGATGTATATTATATTGGATGCTTGGACATATATAGAGAGGACTTTCTTGCTCGATATGATAGTATGCTATCTGGTTTCTCTTTATCTTAACATGTATACTTGTCTCTTGATACTGTCTTATAGTTACATGTTGGTAAAGCCCTTAGGATGTGTACTTGACTACCAGGACTATGATGCAGATCATACTAGTGGGGCCATGGTAGTCCATAAGTACATCCTTTAATGTTCCTAGTCGTGGGTGTATCGAGACAGGGCATCGATATACCAGAGTAGACTAGCGTATACGCTTCTCGACCCATGAGATGGGCGATGGATGATCCCATATCCATTGATGTTTGACATCAGAGATGGTATACGGGTGCTCAGTGGAGACTGGGTACACTGGACGGACTCGCCGAGAACTCCCAGATGGTATTATACCTCACGTCAGATGGCAGTTCTCCAGTAACACTTGTGCAGGTTAGTCTGTAGACCCGAGATCGTCATAGAGTCTTGTGTGATTCCCACTGTGCTTTGTTTTCCACCTTACCACGTCCAAGAGGCGTGCAAAACGGTGGTTTTTGGGTACAGTCCCGAGTCACATGGAGGCAATGAGCGATAGGAGGGGTTTCGTCTCTCCCGGTATTGGGGGTTGATGTTGCGCTGTGCTCGATTGGCCATAACAGGGAAGCCCCTGGCCAGGGCTGATTTAGAGATTTACTGGTAAGTGTTACCAGTAGTTTCTCGACCAGTTATGAGCCTCACATCGGCACGACTTATCGGTTATTGGGGTCTGACGTTTACCACCCCTAGACTTGATATGCGACATATCAGACGAGGAGACCGGACTTTACGGGAAGTGTTACCGTTAGGCTTTTATAGGAGTTAGAGCGGGCTTGCTTGCTGATCTTCTAATCACTCAATACCCAGGTATCCGTTACGTCCGGCTAGTACCGCTGACGGCTTGTGGGTGCTTGATGTGATCATCACCTACTGCCGGCGTATTGACGAGTCTTTAGAGTCCTACATAGAGGTTTTACTGGCTCAGGAAAAACGAAATAGGAGCGCATATGTGATATGTGCGGGACCGAGAATAATGCGTGTATGTGATACCGTATTCTATTCTCGCGACTTTTTGTATCGGTCGGTTATATGTGATATAGCCGGGTTATCGAATCAAGTGTTGATTCGATAAGTCGATGCATTGGATGTTAGTCGGTTATATGAGATATAACAGGATTATTAAGTCAAGTGTTGATTTAATAATTTAGTGTATAATTGTATATTTGATATACTAATTTACATTAACTAGCATTTGTTCACTTAAGGATTTTTCTCACATGTGCACAACTTTAATATATATGTGATATATATTAAAATGTGTTTTCCTTTTGTATCATGGTTTTTGATCACATAACATGGGTGTGCAAGACATACACCATTCTATTTTAAATGGTGGTTTATAATTATTTAAGATAATTACAAATTAGTGGAGCTCTTGTCACAAGCATGAAGCTTGTAGAAGCTTGTGGATGCTTTGACAAAGTCCACTAACTTTGTTTTACTTCAGATTTTTATTAACCTAATCATTTTGGATAAGCCATGGTTATGTCTCTACATGAGTTAGTATATGATACTCACTCACCCATGGTTAGCTCTCTTGACTTGATCATTATCCTTATCTTTTCTTTGGTTCATCTTCTTCTTCTTTGAGCAAAAGAAAAGATTGCTAGGGTTTTCAAAAGAGAGTGAAAGATTATGAGAAAACAAATTCTAAAGAGAACCCACTTCCTATTTCTCCATCCTCTACTAGACTAGCACTTTAGTTTAAGGTGTTTGCTTCACTAATTCTCTAGATTAGTGAAGTAGTAGCTTGAGTTGGTATTCCCTCGACGTAGATCATCTTTGGCCTCGAAGACTTCAAGCAAGGACGCTTCTTTCGCCTCGTGAAGCCATGCAAGAGCCCGGGAGAACCATGATCGCAGCGAAGGGACTACAAAAAGGAGCTTTAAAAGTGAAGGACCGATCTACAAAGGTTGTATTTCATATTCACTTAGTCGTAAATGATATTTACTTGCATGTGAAACCCTAATTATCTAGCAAAGATCTTGTTTAGGGTTGTTCGGCACGGCTAAAATTTTAATCGGGCATGGTTGATGCCTTGTAGAACCTTTTTAGAGTGCCTAGGAACCCTACAGTGGTATCAGAGCCTAGCTAGAGCATTAGGCGACTTGTTTACGAATTTAAAACTCCGATCGAACCCCGAAACGTCGAAATAGACCCCTCTCTGGAAATTTTGTAAAAATGTGATTTTTTCTGCATTAAAAATACTCAAAAAAATCAGCAGGGAATTCTAAGAGTTACTGTAAAACACGACATCCTAATTCCACCAAAGCGCCGCGGAACCGCGGCAATACCTTGCTTGCGCGGTGGTTCCGCTGCGGAATAATAGAATTAGGGTTAGTGTTTTGTGCAGTAATATCCGTAGGTACTTGTACATTCTTCTGGGTATTTTTAATCTGACTCAAGTGTTGAGTGTTCTGGGGATTATTTTGTATTTGTTGATTCGATCAGAAAATTTAATTTCGTGCTTTTTCCGGATAATTTAGAAAGTATTAAAATGTTCGAACGGATATAATTAACTCGCTTTTTCCCGACAGGAAAAACTTTCAAGTGTTGAATTTTTCTTAAGTTTAAATCTTTCGCAAAACGTGCAAGTAACGCGATGGACCCTCTAGAAGAACACAAACCTTAACTCGATTATGTGACCGTCTGAACCGCCTCTAAACCTTAGGGTTTGGGGCAGTACGGCGTGCCACATGTGAGGCGTTGGCTTGACCCTTCTACGGCTGGACCGTTGGTACCGTGACGTATTCTGGAATTTTTTGAACACCGCTCAAGTGTTGAGCTATTTAGGAAATCTTGGGTATTTGATTATTCGATCGGAAAGTTTAATACTGTCTATTTATCTGGAATGTGATACAATATGTGGAATTCATATCGTTAGGCATGAAATGCGAAGTATGTGATATTCGGATTTAAGATGTCTAAAGAGATTGTGGATTCCAAATGTTGTAGTTTTACACTTTCTTTTCTGCGACCGCAAGTGTAATATGTGATATCGCCGGTTTCGTTGCTATATGTCAACGACAATTGGGATGCGCATATTTACTTACGTTGATGACATGTGATGTTATGTATTGCTGGATATATTATATTGGATCGTCGCGTATTTGAATAGCCGGGGGTTTTATGTGAGATGAGGGTTTTTATTTTCATTCATGTAAAATTAAATGTATGTAATATTCTTTTATTGGGGAACTTCCGGGATGAGGTTGATGTCACCATTTGTATATTATTTAATTTTCCTCACTAGGATAGACCCAAGGAGGAGAGCACAAGTAACCGGGTTCTTGAGTCCAGTGGGAGACCAACTCGAGGAGTCAACTCTAGAATTTGTAGGGTTGCTTGTCGCTCTCGTAGGGGTCTAGGGGTGTGGGTTTGGCTATTCATCACGACCGTGGAATCCGTGTTTTATAGAGGCTCAAAATAAAACACGGATGTCCTAGTATATCCAATGTTTCATATGTTTCTTCTGCTGTGATATCTGTAATGTGATCATTTGATATGTTGAGATGGATACTGTATATAGTATATATGATATATTATATAGACGTTACTTATGTTTTACACTCGCACTAGCCCTGCCCCGCTCTGCCGTTAGTTACCTAACCTAACGGTGCACGAGGGGACATCGAGGCGAATGCGGATAGCATAAGTGTACGTCGTATTTATCTGTGATGTTTAGGTGACTTAAATGATGGGACTTCATTAATATGATTAATGAAAGAAAAGAAACCTAAAAGATGTTGTAGAATCAAATTTTCAAAAAGGGTAGCTACAGTTTTTTCTTTGCATAGCGATATATATGATATATCCTGCACCTTATTCGATGAGGAAAGAGCCGAGATCCCTTCACCGGGAGTGACCTCTTTAGCAAAACTGGCAGATGCTACAACACTCGGTTTGTCTTTTGATTGCTTTTAGAGTTTTTCTTTGCATGGTGATATATATGATATGTCCTGCACCTTATTCGATGAGGAAAGAGCCGAGATCTCTTCACCGGGAATGACCTCTTTAGCAAAACTAGTGAAAGCCTCAAAAACACTCCTTTTCAAAATTCACTCGATTATGCAACGATATCAAGTTCATTACGCACTAGGTTTTCAGAAAAACCTGTTGTAGCCCTCCGTCATTTCAGATAAGAACTGTTTAGTATTCGTGCTGCGTTTATTGGCCTTTGTCAAGGCGTAGTGTGCGGTAGCTGAATGGTGCTTATCTGCTTATGCATATGATGCCGATTGTTTTGGGGTAGTCGTATGACCTTGTTGGCCTTTGTCAAGGGTCGTGCGGGTGGGTTTGATTCAATCAAGAAATGACGGGTTGAACTTGACTAGCATCCTATGATTTTTTGGCCTTTGTCAAGGTCATAGGGGTTAGGGGCAAAATATTATTGGGAATTTCAAATGTTGAAATTTGCAATGAGATTGCGTACCTTCTATGAGATAGTTGGATCCCGATACCCAATGCGAGTAATAGTTACTCCTGGGAGAGTTTTACACAGGATAATTAGTCGATCAAGTAGGTGTCTAGAAAGGTGTCATTGGGGTTACGCCTCTGGGAAAACGAGGTTTACTTTAATTAGGTCCGTGCGAAAGCACGGGGAACCTCCCTCAAAGTACCGACACTGGCCTGGCTGAAAGATTGGCAAAATTGTAGGGTGTAATTAATCCCGGCTAGTTTTTCCTTTTAGGGTTTGAAGGAAAATTTGATAAAAACAGTGGGAGCCATCCTGATTAGATAAAATAATAACCAATCTGATCTTGCAAGAGCATATGCTAAAATGTTTTCTTCTCTCTCTCTCCAGGTAGCGACCATATCATGCCTTAATCAAGATAATAATATGGTTGTATTGACTGAACCCACATGTTATACTGTGCTGGGGAACGTTGGTTCCGTTCTTTCTTATAAAAGTAATAAGACTGAACAGGATATAGGGGAATACCGGGATTCCCATGCCACCCGAATGAAGAAAGTACATGTTGATGCATGTTCTTCGGGTGTGTTCGTTACAGAGAACTGTTTCTCCATTTGCTCTACGTCCTGGGTATTAGATACCGGGTCGGGATCCCATATATGTAATAAGTTACATGGGCTTAGGAAAGGTAGAGAACTTAGAGAAGGTGATAAAGACATAAGGGTTGGAAATGATGCAATTGTTGCAGCTAAAACCGTCGGGGAATATCACCTTATATTGCCAACTGGTAATACATTGATTCTGAACGAATGCTATTACATGTCGAACCTGATATGCAACATTATATCGGGTTCTTTGTTGAGTAAAGAGGGATATAATTTTGTAATACAGGATAATGTTATGAACATTTTTTTAAACCAAAAGTTGGTTGGATCAGGCACGTTGTGCAATGACGTTTATGTTCTAAATCAATCAACAGTTCTAAGCATAACAAACACACACAATAGGAAGAGTTTAGAACTGAACGAATCCTTCTTGTGGCATTGTAGACTGGGTCACATCAATGCGACACGGCTAGCTAAGTTGCATGTGGATGAATATTTGAATCCTTTTGAATTTTCATCTTATGATACTTGCCAGTCATGTCTCAAAGGAAAGATGACCAAAACTCCGTTTACGGGACACGGAGAAAGAGTTACGGAACTCTTGGGACTAGTACATAGTGATGTATGCGGTCCCATGTCTAGACATGCCAGGGATAGTTCTTCGTACTTCATTACATTCACTGACGATCTCTCTAGATTCGGGTATGTGTTCCTGATGAAACACAAATCAGAAGCTTTTGAGAAATTTAGAGAATATAAACAAGAAGTCGAGAACCAAACCGGGAAAAGTATTAAAATCCTTCGATCTGATCGAGGAGGTGAATACTTGAACAATGAATTCCTGGACTTCCTAAAAGATAATGGGATTCTCTCTCAGCTAACTCCTCCATATACACCACAGCACAACGGTGTATCGGAACGGAGGAACCGCACCCTATTAGATATGGTGCGCTCTATGATGAGCACAACTGAGTTACCTATTTCCTTCTGGGGGTACGCGCTGGAGACAGCAGCATACCTATTGAATCAAGTTCCATCTAAATCTGTACCTACCACACCATATAAGATATGGAGTGGGAAGAGACCATGTCTTAAACGAGTTAAGATATGGGGTTGTCCAGCCTATGTCAAAAGGCAAAATCCGGACAAACTCGAGGCACGGTCAGTTCTATGCAAGTTTGTGGGATATCCCAAACATTCACATGGATATCTTTTCTACCATACTGAGGAACAAAAAGTGTTTGTTTCTCGACATGCCACCTTTTTAGAAAAGGAATTTGTTACAAAAAAATTAGTGGCGACGAGGTAGAACTGGAAGAAATTCCGGCTACACAAACTCAAACTGAAGATTTAGTGGAACCAGAGGATTCGGTAGTTCCCGATGAACCCCAGCCACTCCGCCGATCTAGTAGGGTTCCTCACCCACTTAAGAGATACTACGGTTTTCTTATGGATGGTGGGAGCGAGGATTGCATCATGGAGGATGATGACCCAACTAGCTTCGAGCAGGCCATCACGAGTGGGGACTCAGTGAAATGGCTGGATGCAATGCGGTCCGAGATGGAATCCATGTACACCAACAAAGTATGGACTTTGGAAGATGCTCCTGAAGGGGTAAAACCCATTGGGAGCAAGTGGATCTTCAAGAAAAAACTTGGTGTAGATGGGAAAGTGGAGACTTTCAAAGCTAGACTTGTTGCAAAGGGTTTTCGTCAAAGACCAAGTGTGGACTATGACGAAACCTTTTCTCCAGTGGCTATGCTTAAATCCATCCGGATCATGCTTGCCATCGTTGCATATCATGACTACGAAATCTGGCAAATGGATGTTAAGACCACCTTTCTAAACGGTGATTTAGAAGAGACTGTGTACATGACTCAGCCAGAGGGCTTCGTAGCTAGTGGGAGCAGCGGGAAGGTGTGCAAGCTGCTTAAATCCATTTATGGATTAAAGCAAGTATCGCGGAGTTGGAACATCTGCTTTGACGTCGTTATCAAAGAGTTTGATTTCGTCAAAAACATAGATGAACCTTGTATCTACAAGAAGGTGGCAGATAGTAAGGTTGTCTTCCTCGTATTGTACGTGGACGGCATACTCTTGATAGGAAATGACATTCCTATGCTGCAATCAGTCAAGCTCTTCTTATCACAAAGATTCTCAATGAAAAATCTAGGGGATGCCTCTTACATCTTGGGGATTAAGATCTATATAGATAAATCCAAACGGATACTGGGATTGTCCCAATCTAGGTACATTGACACCATACTAAAGCGGTTTAGTATGGAAGAGTCCAAACGTGGGTTTTTACCCACGATCTCAGGGCTCACTCTCTCCAAAAAGATGTCTCCCAAGACTGATTTGGAGAGAGCTCGCATGCAAGGGATACCCTATGCTTCGGCAGTAGGCTCTATCATGTACGCAATGCTATGTACCAGACCCGATGTAGCACACTCACTAAGTGTAGTGAGTAGGTATCAAGCTAATCCTGGAGAGAGTCACTGGACAGCTGTGAAGATCATTCTCAAGTACTTACGAAGGACTAAAGAGATGCTCTTGGTGTATGGTAACGGAGAACTCCAAGTGGAGTCCTTTACCGATTCGAGCTTCCAGAGTGATAAGGACGACTCTAAGTCGCACTCGGGATTTGTCTTTACCCTTTACGGAGAGGACGTTAGCTGGAAGAGTTCCAAGCAGGAAACCGTGGCAGACTCGACGATGGAGGCTGAATACATCGCTGCCAACGATGCTGCCAAAGAGGCTGTCTGAATCAAGAAGTTCATTACTGAACTTGGAGTGGTTCTATCCATTGAGCATCCAATACCTTTGTATTGTGATAACAATGGAGCGGTGGCTTTGTCCAAGGAACCCAGGTCCCATCAGCGATCCAGGCATATTCTGAGGCGGTATCACCTGATCCGGGAGATAGTAGATCGCCGGGAGATCGAGGTCAGGAAGGTTGACACGAAGAACAACAATGCGGATCGACTCACGAAGGCCATTCCCCAGATACAGTTTGAGAGACTCTTCGGGATGCTTGGTATGCGATACTACAGCAGCTGGCCCTAGTGCAAGTGGGAGATTGTTAGTTGTATGTATGCCCTAGAGGCTAGTATTGTACAGATGATGTATATTATATTGGATGCTTGGACATATATAGAGAGGACTTTATTGCTCAATATAATAGTATGCTATCCGGTTGCTCTTTATCTTAACATGTATACTTGTCTCTTGATACTGTCTTATAGTTATATGTTGGTAAGGCCCTTAGGATGTGTACTTGACTACCAGGACTATGATGCAGATCATACTAGTGGGGCCATGGTAGTCCATAAGTACATCCTTTAATGTTCCTAGTCGTGGGTGTATCGAGACAGGGCATCGATATACTAGAGTAGACTAGCATATACGCTTCTCGACCCATGAGATGGGCGATGGATGATCCCATATCCATTAGTGTTTGACATCAGAGATGGTATACGTGTGCTCAGTGGAGACTGGGTACACTTGACGGACTCGCCGAGAACTCCCAGATGGTATTATACCTCACGTCAGATGGCAGTTCTCTGGTGACACTTGTGCAGGTTAGTATGTAGACCCAAGATCGTCATAGAGTCTTGTGTGATTCCCACTGTGCTTTGATTTCCACCTTACCACGTCCAAGAGGGTGTGCAGAATGGTGGTTTTTGGGTACTGTCCAGAGTCACATGGAGGCAATGAGCGATAGGAGGGGTTTCTTCTCTCCTGGTATTGGGGGTTGATGTTGCGCTGTGCTCGATTGGCCATAACAGGGAAGTCCCTGGCCAGGGCTGATTTAGAGATTTACTGGTAAGTGTTACCAGTAGTTTCTCGACCCGTTATGACCCTCACATCGGCACGACTTATCGGTTATTAGGGTCTGACGTTTACCACCCCTAGACTTGATATGCGACATATCAGACGAGGGGACCGGACTGTACGGGAAGTGTTACCGTGAGGCTTTTACAGGAGTTGGAGCGGGCTTGCTTGCTGATCTTCTAATCGCTCAATACCCCGGTAGCCGTTACGTCCAGCTAGTACCGCTGACGGCTTGTGGGTGCTTGATGTGATCATCACCTACTGCCCGCGTATTGACGAGTCTTTAGAGTCCTACATAGAGGTTTTACTGGCTCAGGCAAAATGAAATAGGAGCGCATATGTGATATGTACGGGACCGAGAATAATGCGTGTATGTGATACCGTATTCTATTCTCGCGACTTTTTGTATCGGTCGGTTATATGTGATATAGCCGGGTTATCGAATCAAGTGTTGATTCGATAAGTCGATGCATTGGATGTTAGTCGGTTATGTGAGATATAAATGATTTATTAAGTCAAGTTTTGATTTAATAATTTAGTGTATAATTGTATATTTGATATACTAATTTCCATTAACTAACATTTGTTCATTTAAGGATTTTTCTCACATGTGCACAACTTTAATATATATGTGATATATATTAAAATGTGTTTTCTTTTTGTATCATGGTTGTTGATACACATAACATGGGTGTGCAAGACATACACCATTCTATTTTAAATGGTGGTTTATAATTATTTAAGGTAATTACAAATTAGTGGAGCTCTTGTCACAAGCATGAAGCTTGTAGAAGCTTGTGGATGCTTTGACAAAGTCCACTAACTTTGTTTTACTTTAGATTTTTATTAACCTAACCATTTTGGATAAGCCATGGTTATATCTCTACATGAGTTAGTATATGATACTCACTCACCCATGGTTAGCTCTCTTGACTGGATCATTATCCTCATCTTTTCTTTGGTTCATCTTCTTCTTCTTTGAGCAAAAGAAAAGATTGCTAGGGTTTTCAAAAGAGAGTGAAAGATTGTGAGAAAACAAATTCTAAAGAGAACCCACTTCCTATTTCTCCATCCTCTACTAGACTAGCACTTTAGTTTTGGGTGTTTGCTTCACTAATTCTCTAGATTAGTGAAGTAGTAGCTTGAGTTGGTATTCCCTCGACGTAGATCATCTTCGGCCTCGAAGACTTCAAGCAAGGACGCTTCTTTCGCCTCGTGAAGCCATGCAAGAGCCCGGGAGAACCATGATCGCAGCGAAGGGACAACAACAAGGAGCTTTATAAGTGAAAGACCAATCTACAAAGGGTGTATTTCGTATTCACTTAGTCGTAAATGATATTTACTTGCAAATGAAACCCTAATTATCTAGTAAAGATCTTGTTTAGGGTTGTTCTGCACGGCTAAAATTTTAATCGGGCATGGTTGATGCCTTTTAGAACCTTCTTAGAGTGCCTAGGAACCCTACAACATCAACCCCCCATACCGAGAGAGACGAATCCGCTCCTATCGCTCATTGCCTCCATGTAACTTGGGACTGTACCCAAAAACCACCGTTTTGCACGTTCTCTTGAACGTTGTAAGGTGGAAATCAAAGCATAGTGGGAATCACACAAGACTGTATGACGATCTCGGGTCTACAGACTAACCTGTACAAGTGTCAACAGAGAACTGCTATCTGACGATAGGTATAATACTATCTAAGAGTTCTCAGCGAGTCCGTTCAGTGTACCCAATCTCAACTGAGCACCCGTATACCTTCTCTGATGTCAAACACCAATGGATGTAGGATCATCCATCACCCATCATATGGGTCAAGAAGCTTATACGCTAGTCTACTCTGGAATATCGATGCCCCGTCTCGATACTCCCTCGACTAAGAACAATTGAAGGATGTACTTACCGACTACCCTTACCCCACTAGTACGATCTACATCATAATCCCGGTAGTCAATTACTCATCCTAAAGGCTTTATCAACATGTAACAGAGAGACAATAAGTGTACATGTTAAGATAAAGAGCAACCAGATAGCATACTATCATCTCGAGCAAGAAAGTCCTCCCTATATATGTCCAAGCATCCACTATAATATACATCACATGTACAATAATGGCCTCAGGGCATACATACAACTAACAATCTCCCACTTGAACTAGGGCCATTTCTTGTAGTTTCTCATACTCAACGTCCCATAAAAGTCTCTCTAGGGAAAGGCCTTTGTGAGTGGATCCGCCGTGTTATCCTTCGCGTCACTCTCCTGACCTCGATCACCTGGAGATCAACAATCTCCCTGATCAGGTGATTCTATCTCTGAATATGTCTGGATCGCAGATGGGACCGGGGTTCCTAGGCCAAAGACACAACTCCATTGTTGTCATAATAACAGTTATTGGACGCTCAATGGTAGGAACCATGTTCATCTCATGAACAAGGAATATGCAGACAATCTTCTTTAGTAGTATCGTTGGTAGCGATGTATACAGCCTTTATCGTCTAGTTTGCCACGGTATCTAGCTTGGAACTCTTCGAACATACCGTCCCTCCACATAGGGTAAAGACAAAGCCCGAGACTGACTTTGAGTTGACCTTATCACTCTGGAAGCTCGGATTAGTAAAGGACTCCCAGTGGAGTTCACCGTTACCAAACACCAAGAACATTTCTTTAGTGCTTCTCAAGTACTTAAGAATGTCCTTCACAGATGTCCAGTGATTCTCCTAAGATCCGATTGATTCCTGATCACTACACCTAGTGAGTTTGCTACATGTGGTCTGGTACAAAACATCGCATACATGACAGAGCTTAGTGCCGAAGCATAGGGTGTCCCTTGTACGCGAGCTCTTTCCAAATTAGTCTTGGGAGACATCTTTTTGGAGAGAGTGATTCCTGAGTAAGTGGGCGAACCACCACGCTTATAATCTTCCATACTAAACCCCTTTAGTATGGTGTTAATGTACTTGGATTTGGGAAACTCCCAACATCCACTTAGATCTATCACCATAGATCATTATCCACAAGATGTAGTAGGTATCATCCAGAACTTCCATGGAGAATTCTCGTGATAAGAGGAGCTTGACCGAATGTAGCATAGGAAACCATTTCCTATCAAGAGTATGTCATCTACGTACGATACGAGGAAGACAACCTTACTCTCTACAACCTTCTTGTATATACAAGGTTCATCTACCATTTTGATGAAGTCAAACACTTTGACTGCCACATCAAAATAGATGTTCCTTTGTAACATTTCAGAAAAATATAATATTATTTTGGGAATTTTCATAATTTAATATTAATTTTTAATGAATATTTTAATAGTCGGTATAATTAAATACCGATAAATGGGGAAAATTCTGGAGAAAATTTTAGAAATTTTAAAATAGGTTATTTTGTGGAAATATGCCATTTTACAGTTCTTATGTTGAATTATATGCTATGTTGGTGTTAATCGCGATTAAAAATAGCTAATTGGATTTTTGGCTTTTTGTGCAAAAATGTTGCACATAACATTTTCCACACTTGTCTCATGTTATGGACTTATGGTGGCCTAGGGTTGAATCATGTTTAGGGGACCTTGGTGGGTTGAACCATTTGGTTAATTTAAGTGGGTTAGTTAAGGGTTAGCTTTGTTAAGAATTGGTTAAGATTAAGGTTGACTTGTGTAGGGAGAAAGAGCCATGATGGCTTTGTATCTTGTGAGCATTGTTTCAAGAGAGAGAGAGAGATGGCTAGGGTGTGCCATGATCCATATCATTCTTTATTACCCTTTGTGCTCTTCACCCCCCCTCTCACATCTTCTAACTCTCTCTCACACTGACTAATACATCAGCAAAAGAGAACAACCCAACACTTCAGCCAACACCTACACACCCTACATCAGCAACAGCAGCTGATGACACAACTTCAGCCCCAATGTCTCACATCAGCCCTGAACAGCTGAAACAAATCCATCAGCCCCCAATCATGCATCAACACCCCACTAGCTACCCTACACAAGCTCCTAACCCCCTTAGCCCAATACCTACACACTCACATCAGCCCCCATATCAACACATCAGCCCCAAATCCCTCACATCAGCCACCCCAACACTTCAGCTGCATCAGCAGTAGCATCATCAGCACTATCAGCCTAGACTTCTGCTGCATCAGTAGCAGCCCCATCAACAACACCAACCCAACATCATATACTACAACCCACACACCGACATCACAAAAATAAAACAACAGCAGCATCAGCTGCAGTGGGAAACAGCAGCATCAGCAGCTATTGGCATCAGCAGCAGCTGCTACAGGAGCAACTACAGCAACTCTCCAGCAGCAACCATCCCTCTTCTTCCTCTCTTCTCATATATCTTAGGATATCCAGAGGTATAACCCCTTAACCCGACTTCTAGCTTGCAAATATATGGTTATTTAGCTGAAAATTTAGTGCTTGCTATGTAGTTTAGTGCTAGTTTAGTGATTTTGAGTGAGATTTGGCCAAGAGTTGGTTTTGAATGTTAGTATAGCCTTATTAGGTGTGTTTGAGACCAGTTCACCCCAGAATTTCCCCAGATTCCAGAAAAATACCAGATATGTTATACTTGGCGTAATTTAGCGATTTTGTCGACTTTTGGACCTTTCTGGAAACTGCTATCAACCCGGACATCCTAAAATAAAATAAACTTGGCAGTAGGCTGTGCAGGCACCCTGGAACCATCACCCAAAACCCTAGCCCCCACCTCATTTTTCTGGCCGCAGTTTTATTCCTTCTGGCCGCAATTTGCGGCCAGAGCAGGAGGGAATCGTCTCGTTTTGCGTGAACAGCCCTATTTCATGTAAACTTGACCCCTGCTATGTCTAGTTTTGACTGATTCCAGTTAAGGTAAAATCTGGGTTGATATTTGTGAGTTGGCGTATGATTTACGACTTGTTTTAGCATGGGTTTTAGTATTCGATGTTTCGTTTACGTCGGGTGGCGTTTGGACGTCAACGACAGTGGATATTGGCTGTGTTTGCACGCAAGGCGATAGGTTTTTACCTATTGGCGTAACGTGCACCATTTTGGTTTCCGACATGGTTTTCACGTGTTTTAGCGTGTGATATCCTTGTAGGTACCCCGCGTGGCGTCGAATCGTTGGAGCTGCAAATGGCGACATCGGCACCGGCACACATATGAAAGGTGAGTAGATTTATATCTACGGGGAGAAGTCGGGTGGATGGCGTATAGCACCCCCGCAATTCGTCGTTATGTATACGGATGCCTATACACACTTACATTTAATATATGTTGTTTGGGATTAATTATTGATGTTAAGATGGATATTGGTGTGTTGGATTGATAAAGGTTATGAAACCCTAGGTAGTGGGTGCACTACATAGATATATACACACTTACATACTTGCATATACTCTTATTTCATATGTGGTTATGGGATTCTATATAGTTATGTGTTCACATGGGTATGGGACTAGGTGTTCACATATGGATTTGAGGATGATACTTGGCTTTGAGTTGAGTCGATGATATTGATCCGAGATTATGATTTTCGGGAACATGGTAGAAATCATATTTGAGATACGTCGTGATGCTTTAGCGGATTTCGGAATAATGATGCCATAGGAATAGTGATATATATTAAAGGATCGACATGTGATTATGATACGAGATAGGATATGATATGACATCTTACGATAAGATAATTATGATAGGCCTCCTTGGGCGTTGTTTACTCCTTGAGACGATATATGATGATGATATCGATTTATACGAGACTGTCAATCGGAAGCCGGATCATGATGATAGTGATGATATTAGCTTTGTACTGGACGTAGGTCAGTACCCAGATGATGATATTTGATATAGAGAATACTAGACGAATGATATGACAAATGTGATATTGACCCGTACCCAGATTTGGGGATGCGTACGACGGATTTACGTACGAGCTGTAATTTGATGTTTTGATCCGCACTCTTGACTTGGGAGTAACCGATTATAGGGATATAGTATCGGGTATGATATTATCGAGGCGGAATCACCGACTATGTATATAGTTATGTGCATCGACTCAGAGGTTAGGCGGTTTCCCTTACCTACTGTTAGCTTTAGCTCAGCCTTATAGTGGTGCAGCTATATGACTCTTATGACATTAGATGTAGTTTATTTATCCTGGTATTTGGTATTCAGCTCCCGCATATTATTATTGTTGTTCTGCATCGCATACTTCTTGTGATTCATATTCTATTGTTGATATCATGCTGTTAGGACACCAGCACCATTACCGATAATGCGTATGTACCACGTACACTTACTTGCCAGTTCACACCCATCTTCATCGGTAATTGCCATGTCACTACACAGTAGTATTATTGCTGCAGGATATGACCCTTGTATGTGCATACTATTATTCCATGTTGCATGATATACTGTTATACTTGCACTTCATTGATATGTCACATACATCATGTTTTCTGATTATGCGCATTGAGATATGTTGTTCTATGATATTTCTGGATTTGGGAACCGTGGGTATTTCAAAGAGATTATGTAATTGTTGTAAAAACCCGGTTACCCCTGATATGATATTTCAGTGCGTCCACCATGTGTTTCTCGGTGCTGAGAGCGACATGTGAAACCCGATTCGAGAAGGCGGATGAGGCCGATTGCGGGTACATGGTGGGCCCGGTGCGGTACCCCGGGACAAGAAGATCGCAGGAGATGGCATTGAGCCTGGTAGGGGAGCACTACCGACCGGTGATTTTACCCGACACGTCGGATATCCGGAGTATACCGTCGTGGTCTTGAGATTGATGGTAGGGGCCGGTTTGGATTGACGGCGCCCTAGATGGTGAGACTTATCAGAGATATTGAGATATTGAGATTTGAGGCTATGTTTCGTGCCGATGCTGGGCACAGGTTTCATGATGTGTTTTCATGATTTTGACTATATCCTCATATTTACATGCATGATGTTTATTGTCATTGGGTGATACGTGGACGGGATCCACCTATATACAGACATTGATCACATACAGACTTGATTACATTGATCATACTTTTCATGCATTCATACATCATTCATATGATACATTGCTACCTGAGGCACTGACATTGACACGGGTACATGGGATTACATTTGGGTTAGATAGTTACCCTAGTCATGGTTATAGAATGCCGGTTATATATTTGAGGATTATATTATGATCGTATGACCTAGGATTGCGTCATACATGCGATTTTCTGTTCGTAGATGTGTTTCTATTCACGAGTTGGAAACTCACCCCCGTTGTGCCCCAGTTTCTTGCAGGTGTTGCCGTACGGATTTCATTACGGCTTTGTGGGCACATCTTCTTCAGGTGACTTGCTAGTAGGTGGGTTATTTGTATCATACCCATCAGTATACCTTGTATATTATGTTTCAGTTGTATCTAGAAGTTCCATCAACCAAATATGTACTTATTGAGATAAAGACCAGTATTGTTCATTCTTTCGACCTTAGAGTCACACGTTATATTTCTCCGGGTTTCATGCTGTTGAGTTCCCTTTTTTGTTGTGATCTTCACCTTTAGGCGTTGTATATTATGTTGCAAACTGGTTGATTTACATATGGTTTTCCTTCACTCCACTACTTTTCTTGGTTTGGATTTCTGAGCTTGGTTTACTTAGAGCACGTACGCCTTGAGACGTGCGTAGCCTAAGTGCCGGTCATGTTCAGTACTTTCGGGTCGTGACAAAGTTGGTATCAAAGCGTTAGGTTTTACCTTCAGAGAATAGGATGACCCTTGGTTGATGGAACAGGTGACTAAAGTAGAGTGACGTACCGTGGGTATATCCGCGACATATTTACGACATGCCACTCCACTTAAGAAGCCTTAGGATGTACGTTTCCTTGTTCAGTATTATATTCCTTCCTGATCTAGCCTCATCGGTACCAGTTATGGTTTTGCTGCCACGATTACGGGCAGGGAGAGCTACGGCTAGAATTGCGGTCAGCATGAGCTCGTTACGAACGAGGACTGACCGAGGCGTAATTTTGGGTGACACACGATTGTAGAGATGTGTCTTTTTACTGTGCTTCGCGCCACGAGCGTGGATGGATTGCTGTATGAGATTACTCGGACGTGCAGATTAGCACCAGAGAATTGAACCACTGACAGAGGCCAGCCAGATTGTGATGACCGTTGATGTATGGCTTATTCATGACGATTGAGGCACGGTTCAGCGTGCAGACGAGTGAGCCCGTTATTGCTACGAACGACGAGATATCGCCCCAGATGTTGAAACTATTGCGGTATGAGTGTACTAAGAGATGATAGAAGCCCGCTAGTCACCAAGGATGAATGACTAGGACATAAGGATCGTTCGCTACCCCGATGCGAGGTCATCAGATAGATTGATTCCAGCTGAGACGACTTCACGCGGAGACGTTGAGAGTCAACAGAGACGATCGAATGTCAGAAACCTATTAGTCCAAGTTTAAAGTATTCGGAAAGACAGGCAGGCAATTCTATGGTCCCTCTAGAAGAATGAAACCCTAACTCGACTTAATGACCGTGTGAAAGCCCTTGAACCTTAGGGTTTGCGGCAGTTCTGCGGTGCCATTAGTGAGGCTTGGGTTTGCCCTTCTACGGCTGGACCACCGATGCTGTGGTATGTACTCAATACTATTATACTGTACCCAAGATGATGAGCTCTTGGGGGATTTGATGTCTTGACAAATCGATCGGATGGCTCGACTAATTCGGATGCTAGATGGTGAGATGCACTTCTTGGGAGACTCCAGATACGAGGATAGCCGTTGGAGCTCAGCCCATGCAGCCACGACGAGACGAGTCCGGAGCAGTCGACATTAGAGGAAAATGGAGTAAGAGGTTCGTACAAGACTTGGATAAGATGACGTTCCACTCCGCCGACACCAGAGATATGATACGCATGCCGAGGCATTGTACTGAATATACCTTCCAGAAGGAGACGCGATGAGTATGCAGTCGTTTCGGAGCAGAAACAGATATAGTAACGGACGATGACTCCAGGACAATTGGCAGAGACAAGATTTGGAAGCGACCTTGAGCAGGATTCCTTCCAGGACACTGCTGCAATGATATTTGCACCTAGGATCAGATGTGTCGCATCATTCAGAGAGCCAGAGGCCGACACCAGTAACATGTTGCTTCACGAGTGGTCGCGATGATTGACCGAGAGATGACCAGAGAAGTGCCATAACGGGATCATCCCCGTTAGCACACCTGACAGGGCCGATGAGCCGATGGATCGTGAGATTGGAAACCCACAGAGAAGACTTGGACCCAGGAGTGGTCATATTACGCACACCGGCAGGCCAGAGTTCAGGATCGACGACGAGACGTGCCATGAGTGATCACGACGGTTGGCCAGAGATTCTTAGAGGATGTGCTTGAGCGGAACTATTCCGCCATACTTGATTTCGGTATTTGGACGATTTATTCGCGTGAGTTGATTTTGATGATTGAGGGTTACGATTTTCGCACAGTTGTTGCACATGATATCGTTTTCGTGCCTTGGTTTCACATGTTTGTGATTTTATGGGGTTTAGACATTGAGTTGATTTTGTGCGTATGCACGCGCACGATTTGGTTTTTTTGCACTTTGCATAGTTTACATATGCTTGCAGTGCAGTGACATATATTTTTGTGCACTTGGAAGCACTGGACTTCGATTTCGAGGGTGATGCTCGATATTTGTTTTATGCATCTTATGCACCTGATGGGATTTGCGCGTGTTCGGCGCTTGATATTGGATTTCATGATTTCGGGCATGATGGATGCACCGGAATTGGACTTTTTAGCGCATGATGGGCGCATGTTATGATATGCGATTTGGTGCACACCAGATGCACTAAATCGAGATTCTTCGTTCATATCAGATGCACCTGTTTTTGCTGTCAGGCACACATGTGGCCCATGACAGATGCTTCGTGCACACCCAATGCACTGAGATGTTGTTTCTGTGCGCATGTATGGCGCATTTATGGATTTTGATTTCCGTGCGCACCGGACACACGTAGTATTCTTATGCATATTTTGGGATTGATTTCTTATGGAGCAATACGTTTATGATATTGCGATTTGTTTTGGCACTGAGCAGGACTAGTCAGAGGATAGTGCCTGAATATATTTCGCATGCATTGATAGATTTCAAGGGATTTCCAAAAGCGAGCTATAGTCTCATTATTTACATACGTGTCCGATGCGACGCGAGACGTTTGGAACGAGGGAACCCTTCTAAATTGTTTTTAAAACGGCGGGTCGTGAATGTTAAACAAAAGGTATATACGTATATGGCTATTTTCTTATAAAGACGTCCGCCACTGTACAGTGTGGTGTGCATTACACATTGATTTTAAACAAATATATATTTGGCATGCATTCCCTTCGAGATATTTACATGTACGGATTTGGTATTTACGTATATAGTTCCGATTTATGGCATATCGGTTTTGCTTTGGATTTAGCCTTCGTGCTTTCGCCTTGACTCCGATGATTGCAGGATGCTTGACGGAGTTGTGATTTTGAGTTATCTGCTCATTGCTCTTGCGCTTGGATTGCGCTACGATGTGTTTTATGGATTGTTGATTTCGGAGCCTCGTGGACATGGACATTTTATTGAAATGTTTTAGAGTTTGGGAGTTTAAATTTAAATTCGGGGACCGAATTTCTTTAAGGGGGGAAGACTGTAACATTTCAGAAAAATATAATATTATTTTGGGAATTTTCATAATTTAATATTAATTTTTAATGAATATTTTAATAGTCGGTATAATTAAATATCGATAAATGGGGAAAATTCTGGAGAAAATTTTAGAAATTTTAAAATAGGTTATTTTGTGGAAATATGCCATTTTACAGTTCTTTTGTTGAATTATATGCTATGTTGGTTGTAATCGCGATTAAAAATCGCTAATTGGGTTTTTGTGCAAAAATGTTGCACATAACATTTTCCACACTTGTCTCATGTTATGGACTTATGGTGGCCTAGGGTTGAATCATGTTTAGGGGACCTTGGTGGGTTGAACCATTTGGTTAATTTAAGTGGGTTAGTTAAGGGTTAGCTTTGTTAAGAATTGGTTAAGATTAAGGTTGACTTGTGTAGGGAGAAAGAGCCATGATGGCTTTGTATCTTGTGAGCATTGTTTCAAGAGAGAGAGAGAGAGAGATGGCTAGGGTGTGCCATGATCCATATCATTCTTTATTTCCCTTTGTGCTCTTCACCCCCCCTCTCACATCTTCTAACTCTCTCTCACACTCACTAATACATCAGCAAAAGAGAACAACACAACACTTCAGCCAACACCTACACACCCAACATCAGCAACACCAGCTGATGAAACAGCTTCAGCCCCAATGTCTCACATCAGCCCCTGAACAGCTGAAACAAATCCATCAGCCCCCAATCTTGCATCAACACCCCACTAGCTACCCTACACCAGCCCCTAACCATCTTAGCCCAATACCTACACACTCACATCAGCCCCCATATCAACACATCAGCCCCAAATCCCTCACATCAGCCACCCCAATACTTCAGCTGCATCAGCAGTAGCATCATCAGCACTATCAGCCTAGACTTCTGCTGCCTCAGCCGCAGCCCCATCAACAACACCAACCCAACATCATATACTACAACCCACACACCAACATCACAAAAATAAAACAACAGCAGCATCAGCTGCAGTGGGAAACAGCAGCATCAGCAGCTATTGGCATCAGCAGCAGCTGCTACAGGAGCAACTGCAGCAACTCTCCAGCAGCAACCATCCCTATTCTTCCTCTCTTCTCATATATCTTAGGATATCCAGAGGTATAACCCCTTAACCCGACTTCTAGCTTGCAAATATATGGTTATTTAGCAGAAAATTTAGTGCTTGCTATGTAGTTTAGTGCTAGTTTAGTGATTTTGAGTGAGATTTGGCCAAGAGTTGGTTTTGAATGTTAGTATAGCCTTATTAGGTGTGTTTGAGACCAGTTCACCCCAGAATTTCCCCAGATTCCAGAAAAATACCAGATATGTTATACTTGGCGTAATTTAGCGATTTTGTCGACTTTTGGACCTTTCTGGAAACTGCTATCAACCCGGACCTCCTAAAATAAAATTGACTTGGCAGTAGGCTGTGCAGGCACCCTGGAACCATCACCCAAAACCCTAGCCCCCACCTCATTTTTCTGGCCGCAGTTTTATTCCTTCTGGCCGCAATTTGCGGCCAGAGCAGGAGGGAATCGTCTCATTTTGCGTGCACGGCCCTATTTCATGTAAACTTGACCCCTGCTATGTCTAGTTTTGACTGATTCCAGTTAGGGTAAAATCTGGGTTGATTTTCTTGAGTTGGCGTATGATTTATGACTTGTTTTAGCATGGGTTTTAGTATTCGATGTTTCGTTTCCGTTGGGTGGCGTTTGGACGTCAACGACGGTGGATATTGGCTGTGTTTGCACGCAAGGCGATAGGTTCTTCCCTATTGGCGTAACGTGCACCATTTTGGTTTCCGACATGGTTTTCACGTGTTTTAGCGTGTGATATCCTTGTAGGTACCCCGCGTGGCGTCGAAGCGTTGGAGATGCAAATGGCGACATCGGCACCGGCACACATATGAAAGGTGAGTAGATTTATATCTACGGGGAGAAGTCGGGTGGATGGCGTATATCACCCCCGCAATTCGTCGTTATGTATACGGATGCCTATACACACTTACATTTAATATATGTTGTTTGGGATTAATTATTGATGTTAAGATGGATATTGGTGTGTTGGATTGATAAAGGTTACGAAACCCTAGGTAGTGGGTGCACTACACAGATATACACACACTTACATACTTGCATATACCCTTATTTCATATGTGGTAATGGGATTCTATATAGTTATGTGTTCACATGGGTATGGGACTAGGTGTTCACATATGGATTTGAGGATGATACTTGGATTTGAGTTGAGTCGATGATATTGATCCGAGATTATGATTTTCGGGAACATGGTAGAAATCATATTTGAGATACGTCGTGATGCTTTAGCGGATTTCGGAATAATGATGCCATAGGAATAGTGATATATATTAAAGGATCGACATGTGATTATGATACGAGATAGGATATGATATGACATCTTATGATAAGATAATTGTGATAGGCCTCCTTGGGCGTTGTTTACTCCTTGAGACGATATATGATGATGATATCGATTTATACGAGACTGTCAATCGGAAGCCGGATCATGATGATAGTGATGATATTAGCTTTGTACTGGACGTAGGTCAGTACCCAGATGATGATATTTGATATAGAGAATACTAGACGAATGATATGACAAATGTGATATTGACCCGTACCCAGATTTGGGGATGCCGTACGACGGATTTACGTACGAGCTGTAATTTGATGTTTTGATCCGCACTCTTGACTTGGGAGTAACCGATTATAGGCATATAGTATCGGGTATGATATTATCGAGGCGGAATCACCGACTATGTATATAGTTATGTGCATCGACTCAAAGGTTAGGCAGTTTCCCTTACCTACTGTTAGCTTTAGCTCAGCCTTATAGTGGTGCAGCTATATGACTCTTATGACATTAGATGCAGTTTAGTTATCCTGGTATTTGGTATTCAGCTCCCGCATATTATTATTGTTGTTCTGCATCGCATACTTCTTGTGATTCATATTCTATTGTTGATATCATGCTGTTAGGACACCAACACCATTACCGATGATGCGTATGTACCACGTACACTTACTTGCCAGTTCACACACATCTTCATCGGTAATTGCCATGTCACTACACAGTAGTATTATTGCTGCAGGATATGACCCTTGTATGTGCATACTATTATTCCATGTTGCATGATATACTATTATACTTGCACTTCATTGATATGTTACATACATCATGTTTTCTGATTATGCGCATTGAGATATGTTGTTCTATGATATTTCTGGATTTGGGAACCGTGGGTATTTCAAAGAGATTATGTAATTGTTGTAAAAACCCGGTTACCCCTGATATGATATTTCAGTGCGTCCACCATGTGTTTTCTCGGTGCTGAGAGCGATATGTGAAACCCGATTCGAGGAGGCAGATGAGGCCGATTGCGGGTACATGGTGGGCCCGGTGCGGTACCCTGGGGCAAGAAGATCGCAGGAGATGGCGTTGAGCCTGGCAGGGGAGCACTACCGACCGGTGATTTAACCCGACACGTCGGATATCCGGAGGATACCGTCGTGGTCTTGAGATTGATGGTAGGGGCCGGTCTGGATTGACGGCGCCTTAGATGGTGAGACTTATCAGAGATATTGAGATTTTGAGATTTGAGGCTATGTTTCGTGCCGATGCTGGGCACAGGTTTCATGATGTGTTTTCATGATTTTGATTATATCCTCTTATTTACATGCATGATGCTTATTGTCATTGGGTGATACGTGGACGGGATCCACCTATATACAGACATTGATCACATACAGACTTGATTACATTGATCATACTTTTCATGCATTCATACATCATTCATATGATACATTGCTAACTGAGGCACTGACATTGACACGGGTACATGGGATTACATTTGGGTTAGATAGTTACCCTAGTCATGGTTATAGAATGTTGGTTATATATTTGAGGATTATATTATGATCGTATGACCTAGGATTGCGTCATACATGCGATTTTCTGTTCGTAGATGTGTTTCTATTCACGAGTTGGCAACTCACCCCCGTTGTGCCCCAGTTTCTTGCAGGTGTTGCCGTACGGATTTCATTACGGCTTTGTGGGCACAGCTTCTTCAGGTGACTTGCTAGTAGGTGGGTTATTTGTATCATACCCAGCAATATACCTTGTATATTATGTTTCAGTTGTATCTAGAAGTTCCTTCAACAAAACATGTACTTATTGAGATAAAGACCAGTATTGTTCATTCTTTCGACCTTAGAGTCGCACGTTATATTTCTCTGGATTTCATGCTGTTGAGTTCCCTTTTTTGTTGTGATCCTCGCCTGTAGGCGTTGTATATTATGTTGCAAACTGGTTGATTTACATATGGTTTTCCTTCACTCCACTACTTTTCTTGGTTTGGATTTCTGGGCTCGGTTTACTTAGAGCACGTACGCCTTGAGACGTGCGTAGTCTAAGTGCCGGTCATGTTCCGTACTTTCGGGTCGTGACATCCTTCCAGCCATTTCACAGTGTCCCCACTCATAATGGCCTTCCTAAACCTAATTTGGTCATGATCTACCATGATGCAATCCTTTCTCCCACCGTAACCGATGAAACCGCAGTATCTCTCAGGTGGATGAGGAACCCTACCAGATTTGCGGAGAGGCTGAGGTTCGTTGGAGTCTATTGAATCCTTTTGTTCCACTAAATCATCAGTCCTAGTTTGTATAGATGGAACTCCTTCCAGTTCTTCTTCATGACCATAAATTTCTTCCACAAGAAATTCCTTTTCTAAAAAGGTAGCATGCTGAGAAACAAAACACCTTTTGCTTCTCAGTATAGTAGAAGATATACCCTCGCGAATGTTTGGGATATCCAACAAACTTACAGAACTGACCTTGCCTCGAGTTTGTCCGGATTTTTCCTTTCAACATAGGCCGGACAATTCCATATCTTACTTCGTTTAAGACATGGTCTTTTCCCATACCATATCGCATATGGAGTGGTAGACAATTGATTTGGTTGGAATCATATTCAATAGGTATGCAGCTTCTCAAGTGCATAACCCCCCAAAAGGAAACATGCAACTCAACAATACTCATCATAGAGCGCACCATATCTCATAGGGTGCGATTCCTCCACCACGATACACTATAGTGTTGTTGTTTATACGAAGGAGTAAGCTGAGAGAGAATCCTATTCTCTTTTTAGATAATCAAAGAATCCCATGCCCAAGTATTCCCTTCTCCGATCACATCGAATGACTTAATACTTTTACCCGTCTGGTTCTCAACTTCGTACTTATATTCCTTGAATTTCTCAAAAGTTTCAGACTCGTGTTTCAATAGGAACACATGTCCGAATCTTGAGAGATCGTCGATGAATGTAATGAAGTACAAAAAACCAACCCTGGCATGTGTAGACATAGGACCGTATATGTCACGACCCGAAATACCACGTGACTGGCCCTTGAATCATATGAAGTCTATAGGACCCCATCTAATTAAAGTAAGCCAAAAGCCCAGAAATATAAAACCATTTTGAAGAAATGTTTTATTAATAAGCCGAATATGCATTTTAAAATCACAAGTCTTTCTGAAAATTTCGGCAGAGTTTCCTTTGTAAATACTGGCCCCGAACGGGGTACAACATGATAAATATATACAATGATAAAAGGCATCCCCAAGCAGGAGCTAGCTCTTCGTCAAACGACGGCCACAACCATGGAAGCAATATAATATACAACGCTGAAAGGCGAGGATAAAAACTCAAAAGGAACTCAAATCAGCATAAAAACCCATAATAATACAACGCGCGACTCTAAGGTCGAAAGAATATACAACTCTGCTCTCTAAGTTTGAAATAAATATACATGTCTGGTTGATGGATTTTACTAGATACAGCAATGTAAATAAAGTACAAGGGTGGTCACGATGTGAGTGAACCCAACTACCAAAGCAAATCACCCGGAAAGGAAGCAGTGTGCCAGCAAAACCGTAAAGGAACCTGTACGGCAAAACCTGCAAGAAACTGTGGCACAACGGGGGTGAGTTGCCAACTCGTGAGTAGAAAACATCACCGAGCAGAAATCGTATGAATGACACAATCCTAGGTCAATACGATCAATAAATATAACCTCAAAATGATAGGTCTGAAGCATAAAAAGGTGGCAAGGGTAAACGTCTATACAAGTGTAATCTCAGTGCTCGTGTCAGTTCCACAAGTAGCAATATATCATATGTATGAGGTATGAATGTAATGTAATGAAATGAGCGAGACAACTGTTTCCTTTATTTAATGAGATATCCGAATGTATATAAATCGAGTAGCATCAATGAAATCAACAGAGAAATCCGTGTCAAGCATCGACACAAAACATAAATCCCAATATCTCAACATCTCAGGCTCCGGCTACCCGGACTGGCCTGTATCAACAAATCTCAATATCTCAGTGTCTCAAATCTCAATATCTCAGGCATCCGAATCGTCTGCGGGATCGGCCCGCGGGCTCCGGCAGAACAGATTAGCCTATAACCATCTCATGACTCCGGTCGGTATCCTCCGGATAACCGACGAGTCTAAAAATATCACTGGTAGGTAGTGCCCCCTGCCAGGCTCATCATCCTCCATGAAATCACTCTCGCCTCGGGATACCTCACCGGGTCAACCATGTACCCGCAGACGGTTCATACGACTCCTCGAATCGGGTCTCGAAATCCAATCTCATAACCGAGAAAATATCATTGTGGATGACTCATACATCACGAGAAAACCGTACTTTTCATTTTAAAAAGAGAGAGAGAGAGAGAAGTTTATATATATTCTTGCGGTTTTCTCTCAATTCCAGGAAATCTCATGAAAATCCGAAATCAATCATCAATAGCGAGTAAACAGAGATTATCGGTATAAAACTCCATAATACTGCATAACAGTGAATAATAATATGCATGAAGTAGCAAGTAACTGCAATGTCTAAACTGGCATATAAAGCAAGTACACTATATCATATCGAAACTATCAGCTAACAAGCTATGTCAATGAAATAATATTCTCTAAAGTGTATGTAACATGGCAATTACCGATGATGATGTGTGTGAGCCGGCAAGTAAGTGTATGTGGAACATACGCATCATCGGTAAGGGTGCTGGTGTCCTGACAGCATGATTTCAATATTAACATATGAAAACACAATATAAGCATGCGATGCGATGCGAACAACAATAATATGCGGGAGCTGAAAAATAACGCAACAATAACGAATTTACAGTACTAGACATGTCTCAAAATTGGTTTGCCATTTGAAATAATACGAATCGTGGTGTTATGAAAATAAGGGCTACGGTGTTTTTAAGAAAAGATACGTCCTTTGAAACACCCGTAGAACCCCTTGTCCCGTCTTTAAAATGCACACGATTCGTTAGTTTTGAAATAGGTATGAGTCAATTCTAGTCTAACATATACAATTAAACTACAGGACTGAGCTAACAGGCTAATCGAAAGGTAAGGAAACCGCCTAACATCTGAGTCGATACATACATATATATATATATATATATATATATATATAATATAGTCGGTGATCCCGCCTCAATAGTATCATATGCGATACAGTATCTATCTCATGACATCCTCGAGTCAGGAGTGCGGATCTATCATCAATATATAGCTCGTACGGTAAATTCGTCGTACGGCCTCCCAAATCTGGGTACGGGTCAATGTCACATGTATCACATTATTCATCTGGTATCCTCATTATCAAATATCATGATCCGGGGTACTGATCTACATCTAGTACAATACTGATACCATATATGTATATGCATGCGTGTGTATGAAAACACTATGTCGAAAGGACCCGCTAAAACAACATGTCGTATTTCAAATACAAACCATGTCACATCACCGATCTCACGGCCTCAAGCCCAATCTCATCGACTCATCTCCAATCCCAAGTACTATCCTCATCTTCCAGTATATGTATATGTATATATATATACATAATCCCATATACGCACAAGTAATAAAAAATGTATGCAAGTGTGTGCGTGTGCGTGTGGGTGTAACAACTACTCTAGGGTTTCGCAACTAACACTAAACTAATCCATGAACACCTAGAATCTATCTTTATCATCAATAAACTCATATCAACATAATATATATATATGTGTGTATACGTATTCGTATACATCACTACGAACTGCGGGGATGCTATACGCCATCCACCCGACTTCCCCCGTAAATATACATCTACTCACCTGGATCTTCGCTTGCCGTTGCCGATGTCTCCACGCGCTTGCTTGTCATCTCGAAGTCCTCGTGGGGGTACCTACATATCATAACACATCGCAATGCGTATTAAAATCCAGTCGGAAAACCAAAACGGCATACGTTTCTCACATAGGTCAAAACCTATGGTCTCGCATGCAAAACACCACCAATACTCCCCAGTCGTTGATGTACAAACATCCAACAACTTAACGCAAATCCAAATATCAAAACTTATCATTTAAAATACAGAAAACACATCCAAAAATCACACTAAAATGCTTCCAGATTTTGACTCAGGCCAAAACAAGGTGCATAAACAATACTGGGGTGATGTTTAGGGTGCATATGAGCTACAGGAGGGACCAGGGCACCTAGCTCACCAAAGTGGCCGGCCACCCTAGTCCAAAATCCATCCTCCTCGGTTCTTGAGGGGAGTTGGGGTCTCGTACTCCTACAGTGGGTGAATGGTGGTTCAATTGTGTCTCTAGAGTTGTTTGCTTATCCTAAAAACATGCCAGGTCATCCCAAATTTCCCTGCACCCTCTAATACTTCACAAACCGACATAACAAGTTCCTTTTTTTCAGAAATTTGGGTTTCAGGTTTTATCTTGTGTATGTTCTGGGTTTGTAACACTATGGGGGGGTTTAAGGTCACTCAAAACACTTAAGTTGTCCACACAATCTCAACATAAACCCTAACCCACTCTATGAATTTCCAAAGTTCACTAAACACCACTAAAACGATTCTAAACTTGAATAGAGGCTAAAGCAAATGGAATACTACATTATTTGTGAAAGGATTACCTCATTTGGAAACTCAAGAATCTTCTTGAGTTGCCCAAGTGCATAAAATCAAGTCTTGCTTGGTCCAAAGTGTTTGCCATGAGCTTGTGCACACTTTTTGTGAAATGGGAGTGGGGTTTTGGGTTGTTTTTGGGTGTGTTGGTGGTGATTTGAGGAGGGGGGAGATGAGGGCAGCAGCAAAGAGGAAATGAGGGGAGAAAATGATGAAGGAAGAAGAAGGGAACAAATGGGCATGGCACTCTCTTGACCCCTCACTTTCTCTCACATGCCCATACCTAATTTTTTTATGTTTTCCTTTTCTTTTGTTTTGTTTTCTTTTTATTCTCCTCAATTCATTCTAAAACAAACCATGCTAGAAAATGAAGAAAACCATGTAGGAAAATATAACAAGTGTTAAAAATGACATATTCATGTCATGTGCACAAAACACGCTTAAAGCTCGATTAGCGATTTTTAATCGCGATTTGCACTAAAATAGTTTCAAATAAATCATAAACTTTCATAATTTGCACGAATCACATAAAGCACCCTCATTTCAGCAATTTCTAAAAAATTTCAAATTTTCCACCCATTTATCGGTATTTAATTATACCACAATATTAAAATATTCATTATATTTAATATTTAATTATAAAAATTCCCCAAAATAATATTTTATTTTTCTGAAATGTTATAATCTTCCCCCCTTAAAGAAATTTGGTCCCCGAATTTAAATTTAAACCCCTCAATACTAAAACATTTCAGTAAAAAGATCCAGTCGTCGTGGCTCTGAAACCATCAAGGCATAAAACACGTCGTAGCGCAATGCGTGCGCATGAACAATGAGCAGATAACCCAAAATCAGAACTCCGTCAAGCGTCCCGCAATCATCGGAGTCATGGGGAAGACATCATTGTCTAAATCCAATACGAAAACCAATATGATATACATCAACACTATACATATAAACACCTGAAGGAAATGCATGCCAAACCGTTTTAAGTCGCTGTGTTATGCGCATAACACTACACAGTGGCGGATGTCTATAGTAAGAAAATAGTTGTATCTATATATATCCTTTGTTTAATATGCACGTCCTGCCGTTTTGAAAACAATTTAGAAGGATTTCTTGTTTTAAACGTTTCGTGTCGTCTCAGACACGTAGGTAAATACTGAGACTATAGCTCCCTTTTTGGAAATACCTTCGATATCTATTAATGCATGCAAAAATATATCCAGGTACTGTCCTCTGACTAGTCCTGCTCAGCTACTATATCAAGTAGTAAATATCATAAAAACGTACTGCACTATAAGAAATCAATCCCGAAATGTGCATAAGAATGCCGTGTGCGTCTGGTGTGCACGGAAATCAAATCCATGAATGTGACATACATGTGCACAGAAACAACATCTAAGTGCAACGGCTGTGCACGAAACATCTGTCAAGGGCAACGGTGTGCCTGACAGCAATATCAGGTGCATCTGATATGCACGAAGAATCCCGATTTAGTGCATCTAGTGTGCACCAAAATCGCATCTCATATCGCCCAACAAGCGCGAAAATCCAAATCAGGTTCATCCATCATGCACGAATAAAATCTAAATCATGTGCATCCAACATGCACAAAATCACGAAATCCAATATCAAGCGCAGAACGTGCGCAAAATCCAATCCAAGCGCGTCAAATATACGAAAGAATCCAATCAGGTGCACAAAACAAATATCGAGTATCACAATCGAAATTGACGGTATACAACACATCTCAAATCCAAATCAAGTATACCGTAGTATATAATCTCATAACCATGTGCAACCGCGTGCACAAAATACGCATCAAGTGCACTGCAAGCATATGTGAACTATACCGAGTGCAAAACCAAATCGTGTGCGTACCATGTGCACAAAATCAATCCAACTGTATGAAATCCATGAATCATAAACATATGCAGCCAAGGCACAACACGATATCAAGTTCAATAACTATGCACAAACTATAAATACTAAGTGTTGGAGATAGTGCCCTCAGAGTCAATTATTGGATCACAGGCACGTGATTGCAATGATTGAGGGGAGGACCTGTCCCAGTAGGACAGTCTTACTCAAGATGATAGTATGCTATCTGGTTTACCTTTATCATCGTGTACTGCTTTAGGTGACCTTACAGGTCACTATTGCACGTTGATAGAGCCCCTAGGATTCTTTCTTGACTACCGGCAGTATGAGGGCGATCATATACATGGGAGCTGGTAGTCTATAAGCACATCCTTAAAAGGTCCCTAGTCGTAGAAGTTTCGAGACAGGGCATCGATTCTCCAGAGTAGACTAGTGTATACAGTCGAGACCCCGACGAGGGGCGGTGGCCGGTCTCACAAACCACTGGTGTCAGTTAGTTCACCTAAGATGTATACAGGTGCTCATTGGGTTATGAGTACACCGGACAGGACTCGCCGGGAACCTGCTAGTTGGTCTTATACCTGACGTCAGATAGCAGTTCCCTGGTGACATGTGTACAGGTTAGTTCATCGACCTGAGGATCGTCATTTGTCTCGTGTGAGTTCCCACCGTGCTTTGATTACTACCCTACCACGGCTCAAAGGAGTCGTGCAAACAGGTTTTAGTTGGGTACAGTCCCGAGCCACATGGAGGCAGTGAGCGGATCTTCAGGGGTTCGTCTCTCCCGGTATTGGGGGTGAGTTCGCGCTGTGTCTAGGAGAGCCATTACACGAAGTCCTTGGCCAAGGCAGGAGATTTACTGGTAGGTATTCCAGTAGTATCTCAGGGTGTTCTGGGCTACACTCCGACACGACTTGTACCGCTTTTGGGGGTCTGACTTTTACCAACCCCCTAGGCCCGCCATGCGATACTCATAGACGAACGGACCGGAATGTACAGATATTGTCACTGACAGGCTCAGTAGGGTGTCAGGATGAGTTCGCTCATCGACGTCCCTTTTGGTCAATAGCTGGTGGCCCGTCACGTATTGGCTTATACCTCTGACGTGCTAGTGGTTAAATCCACAGCCATAGTATTGACGAGTCTTTAGAGTCCACCACACTCTCAGTTACTCAGGTTTCGGGCGAAACACTGTAGAGGCCGTATGGAGATATGGCAGGGTTCGATCAGATACGTGCGGTATTGTACGGATCGTGATCGGACAGATTTTACTAGCCGGCTTTGGCTTAAGCCGGATCCTAGTATAGTACAGTGTAGTTTTGTCTCTTTGCATTTGTGTTTAGTGGGAATACAGATGCGGGTGTGTATGCACAGTATCGGGGTTTTCCTGTAATTTATTACGGGACCAGTTTTCTGGAGTTGCCAGTTTGCATTCCGTTCCGGCCGGTTTTCCTTTATTCTTTCCCGGTCGGACTTTTCCGATGGAGGGGGTTATTTGCAAGTTTGCAAATAACATCTGTGGAAGGGGTATCTTGCATATTGGTGGCATCATGATAGTTTTTCATGATGAGATTCTTTTTCCTTCTTATCACTTGCTTTATGGTGATTAGAGTTGATTAGAGTTTGATGTGAGATTGTTATCATTTCTTTAGGGTTGTGGTCATCCCCTTACTTTTACTACACTCACCTCCCTTATACATGATGCTTTCCCTCCACCATTTCCTTGCATAGGCCGGCCACATTTTTGAGAGGGGAAGAAGAGAGAGGATCATTGGGTGAGGGTGGGAAAATTATCATTCATATCATTTTTCCATTGCCACCAAAATTTCCAAGTTCATTTCTCAACCTCATTCCTCCATCAAGGCAACATAACCCCAAAGAGACAAAGCACTACACATTCTACAGCAAATCTTGGGCACGTCGACTTGCCAGCTTCGTGCCCGAGTTGCCTCGGTATAGAGGCGGGAGCCTGTAAAACACGCAGGCGATGTGGTGCCCTTACGGCGAGGAGGCGACGATATGGAGACAGGACTTTCCGCAGGAGATCGGGACGATGACGAGAAGACCGGAGGACTCGGATCACTCGGTATATCTCTAACCCGTCTTGTAGTCAGCTAGAACTAGTTTAATGGCCCGATCCGGGTGTTTAGTGCGCGGTGGTGCCGGTTTGCTAAGTTCGCAAAATTAAAGTTTATCACCGCTTCCGCATTTGGCCGTCGGATTGACGGCCGGGGCGCCGCCGTGCACTTACAGTGGTATCAGAGCCTCGCCATTAACTTAGTCTAGCTTTGTTTAATGTGTTTGCATTTCCGATTGACCAAAATTCCAAAAACCGTATTTTTCTTCACATCAGTTTCTGTCGAAATTTTTTGAAGTCCAAAAATTTTTCTGGTTGTCTCAGAATGATGTGCAGGGAGTTCTAAGAACACTGGAAAAATTTGATGACCCGATCCCTCCGTACGACCGCGGAACAGCGGCCATAACCCCTCTTTGGCCGCGGTTCCGCCGCAGGAATGTGGGTTCATGTCATCATTTTTTTGCAGTGTGCTTGTGGGCTGAAAATAGGGGTTTTGGAATATTAATTTTGGGCCCAGGATTTCTTGGTGTGCTACAGTAGTACTTGGGGTCCCACTTGTTAAAATTTGATCGATCGGAATATTTTAAACACATTATTTAACAGTATTTACATTATATCTGCGACCGTGAATGTCACTCGATCGGTAAATCCTGTCTAGCTGCTATAGCCCGGTTAGACGGATTTGCGAACGTGACTTTCACGTTGATGTTCTGTGTTATGCTGTGATGTTGCGGATCGGTCATGGGGGATAGCCTGGATGCAATGCTAGTACAGTTTTTGTTGTATTATGTACATTTGATATTGCGGGGCGAGCGTCCGACATGTGTACTGCCGTCACTGCCTGTTTGTATTATTATTTTGTGGCACGACCTGGTTGCGGTCGATGTACCCGTTGTATGTATATTTTACTTTCTGTACTAGGATTACCCCGCGGAGGGGTGCACGGATGGCCGGGTTCTAGAGGGCAACAAGCCCGCATCTCATGGCATTGAGACGGAAGGGGCTTCACTCTAGGATTGGCGGGCTATTCGCCGCACTCGTAGGGGGTACAGGTTGACCCAGGAGGGGTGCCCAAGTTACCGGATTCCGTGAAATGCTGGGTGGTCCATTCACGGTGCTGAAGGGGGCTGCCTCGCTTCAGGTCTTGGCGGGTGACTTGCCGCGCCCGTAGGGGTCTAGGATTCATTACACAGGCTATCCACACGACCAGGGGAACGTCGGGTTTCAGTAGTGGCTCTGTGAAACCCGGGGATCCCAGATATCTGTATTGTTCTGTGATGCTGTACTTTTCTGTGATGTTGTATTTTATCACGCCTTGAGCGAAATATAATATATTGGTATATATATTAGTAGATGTTGTATATGTTTTACATCCGCGCTAGTCCAGTCCCCGCTCTGTCGTTAGTTAGCTAACCTAACGGGTAATGACGGGACCCAGTGGCGAATGCGGATGGCATATACGTACATCAGTATATTTTCGTTCTTTGTGGTGTGATCAATTGATGGGATTGCGTTGATTCGGATCAATGCAAGTTAAAACAAACCTAATCTGATGTTGTTGGAACACTTTTCAAAAAGCTGTTATTGCAAAGTCGTTCTCTTTTGTTTTGCATCGTGGTATTCAGTTGGAATATCCTGCTCCTCAGTCGACGAGGCAAGGGCCGAGATCCCTTCACCGGGAGTGACCCCTTGGACAGATGTTTGCGTCAGGGCAATAACTTCACTATAGCCGATTGCTTTTGCTTTGCATCGTGGTATTCATTTGGAATATCCTGCACCCCATTCTACGTGGAAAGAGCCGAGATCCCTTCACCGGGAGTGACCTCTTTAGTAAAGGTTTTCGTCACTATATTTTCTAAATGGCTATCCGTTCCTTCAACGATATCAAGTTCATTACGTTAAAGGTTTTTGCCAGAAACCATTCGTAGCCCTCCGTCGTTTCATATGGGTGGTCAATAGTATTCAAGCTGTGTATGTTGGCCAAAGTCAAGGCACAGTGATTGGTAGCTATTGGGGTATTCATATGCAGCATAGATAGATGCGTTGGTTTGGGACAGTCGTACTGCCATTTTGGCCAAAGTCAAGGGTATGTACGGGTGGGTTCAAATTAACCTGGAGAATGACGGGTAGAACTTGACATGTGACTTATGATATGTTGGCCAAAGTCAAGGTCATAAGTGCATGGGGTAAAAATCACATCCGGAGTTTCAAAAGTACTGAAACTTGCCAGATATGCGCATACCTTCTGGAGTGTGACACCGTGAGCGGATTCCATCACGTTATCATGCAATGATAGTTGGATCCCGATTCCCACTGATGAGTTATTTTACTCCTCGGATGACCCCGACTAATTCTTCTTTCAGGTTTGGAGGAGAATTTGAGGTACAGTGGGAGGTTTCCTGATTAGAAAAAGTGATAACCATTCTGATCTAGGATAGAGTGCACGCTGAGTGTTTCTTTTCTCTCTCTCTTCGGCAGCGACCATTGACCCGACCCTAGACTATGACTCAGTGACCAAGTTGACCGAACATTCTTAACACTGGCTTTTGGATTGTCAGAGTCGCAAACTTCTTTGCCACTCCTACTTTTACCCTTTTCTCCGGGACACCCCGTATTACTACGAACGTCCACTTCCATTGGACAAAACCATCGTATGGTTATATACGAACTCGAAGGACTTCGAGGATGGTTTCTGGTTCTGGAGAAAACGGATAGGACTATTCAGTTGTCTTTTCATTTCACCTTCTCTCAGGTTGCGAGTACTCCTTGGTTTAGGAGTAGTACACCTATTACGCAAATTGGATAGTCTTCTTCCAAACCATAGGCTGGTGCTGACCGGTAGGGAATGAAGAAAACCAGTTAGCCTAAACGGTGTACAGAAGGTATTAAGTTAAGACAAAGCAAGGGATTAGTAAGAGGACAAAGTAAAGTGCGACTGCTATTCACGAACAAACCAAGTATTTCTTCGCCAATCCTAAATCACCTTTGTATTTCTCTAGGACACTCCGTATCACTACGAAGATCCCAGTTTATTATATAATCCATCGTATGGTTATATACGAACTCGAAAGGAACTTGTTCCAGTTCGGGGATGGATCCTGGTTCAGGAGAAATAGGAATAAAATACATTCAGGTGTCTTTTATCTTCACCTTCTCTCGCGTTGCGAGTGCTCCTAGGATTAGGACAGTACACCCTTTATGCTTATTGGATAGTCTTCTTCCAAACCATAGGCTGGTGCCGAACGGTAGGGAATGAAGAAAACCATTTGGCCTAAAGGGGTGTACAGAAGCTAATGACTAAAGACATATAAAGGGATTTGGAGAAGTGGAAAAGAATTATACGGTTATAGTTGTGAATCTGGCTAATGGAAGAGGCATTACTAAGGAATACCAGGATACCCTATCGAAACATTTCAATGTTTCAGTTTCACTGTGTACTGTTAAAAGAAAACTGATTTCCCAATTAGACACTTGCTCCAGGGTATGTATGTGTTTACCAGGTATGATTCTCACATATGTATGGTTTTATAGATGATGAGTGGGAGTAAGTTATTTGGAATTAGGTGACCATCCTTAATATATCGGGATTCGTTGTAATTGGTGATATTTGAGGAAGCCACCTGGGTTGTTTGCCAGTCGGCAAATATTTGGTTTTGAATATCCGTTGTTATGCACCAATTTCAAATTGATATATCTGTACGTCTATTTTTATAGAGTGAGATATACCTTTTTGAAATTATGTCTATGACATTTACCTATACCAGTGGATGGTTAGGTAAGGAGCATTGAACAGCGGTGTAATTCTTCTTAACCATAAGTACAGTTTTCAACCTACGACACACAGTGAATGAGTTGTTAGACTCAGCGGACTTATACAGAGTATTGTATATTGTCCAGTGTCCATTAGGACAGAGGGGTTGGTCCTCGTACTATATTCGATTTACTTATAACTTCTCTAGTTCTTAGACAGGTGTTTCGTAGAAACACAAGGTCGAAGTTTTGAGAAGTTATAGGTATAAGAATAAAGTAGAGAACCAGGTGTTGCAAGCATCGGGATTCTTCAAAGTGATCGAAGATGTAGATACTTGTACATGGTATTCAGTTGATAGTAGTGGTTAAGAGAACTTGCTTCTCTTTCAGGTTACTCATAATTGGAAGCATTCCTAAGTTGAGTAACGCTGATCGGCCTCCTTCCATTTAGTTGACATGCACTGGAGACAGCTGCATGATTTGAATCTGGTTCAATTAAATCAGTGCCTCTGTTTCTATATTGGATATAGAACAGTTCATATCTTGACGTTGTTAAGATACGGGGAGTTGTCCAGCTTATGCTTAAAACCAGACTCTGGATAACTCAAGGCACGTTTCTGTAATGACTGTTTGTGGGTTGACCCGGGCTATGCAGAGGGTTGATATTCTACCATCTGGAAGATCAATAGCGATATTGTTCTTGACTCGCCACAGTTTTATTAAAAATGGATTTTTTCAGAAAACAGTAGTGGGAGTATGGTAGGACTGGAAGTGATTCCAGAACCGTAAACGATTACTAAAGATTTGATAAGAACCTAAAGATTCAATCTGGTTTGACATTCCATTGGCCACTCCGCAGATAAGGTGGGTAACCTCAGGCACCCGATAGGTACTTCGGTATGCTCAAGGACGGTGGCAGAGAGGTTCTTGTTTACCCAGACTTGCCATTGCTGTTGTTCCAGACTGTGAGACCCGGCAGGAGAATGAGTATAGCGTCGTTCTAAACTAGTTTTAGAAGTGCACGTCTATATGACTCTGCCAGAGGGTTGTCGTAGTCAGTGGGAGCAGCGGAAGCATTGGTGGACATCAGGCTTATGTCTATTTATAGACTAAAGAAGATATAGCGGAGATAGACCATCTATTTCTGATATGACAGTCATAGGTTTGACTTCATCAGAATAGGGGATGGATCTGTTGAGAAGGTAGTAGGGTGTGATATCTTGGTATTTGATGACATACACAGAGTGGGAAGTGATATTCCTATACTACGATCGGTTATACTATAGTCGTCACACAGTAGTTTCTCCACATAGGATTTGGATATTATATCAGACATTCTGGTTACTAGATCTATGGTTTTTGTCACGACCTGAAAGAGCACGTGACTGGCCCTCGAACCATATGAAATCTATAGGACTCCATCTGATCCAAGTAAGCCAAAGCCCAGAAATCTAAAACCATTTTAAGAGTAAGTGAAGAAAACTGGTTTAAAGAAGTGAAGGAAAATATGTTTGAAGTCGAGGGTTTTAAATAACTAAGCCGAAAGTGCATTTTTAAAAGGTAAAGTCTTTTCTAAAAATTTCGGCAGAGTTTCTTTTGTAAATACTGGCCCCGAACGGGATACAACAAGCATAACATATATACAATGATAAAAGGCATCCCCAAGCGGGAGCTAGCTCTTCGTCAATTGACGGTCACAACCACACATGCAATATAATATACAACGCCGAAAGGCGAGGATCGATCCAAAAGAAACACAGTAAGCATGAAAACCGCAATACTACTAAGCGCGACTCTAAGGCCAAATAAAACATCACTAAAGTCTGAGTCTGAAACAATAAACAAATTTGGTTGATGGAAATTCTAGATACAAAGAATAATATAAGTACAATGGTGGTTTTGATGCAAAAGGAACCACCTACCAAATGCAATTCACCCGCAAGGAAGCAATGTGCCAGAAATGCCGCAAAGGAACCTGTACGGCAAAACCTGCAAGAACTGTGGCACAACGGGGGTGAGTTGCCAACTCGTGAATAGAGAATAACTACAAGCAGAAACCGAACGCAAGACATAATCCTAGGTCAAAACGATCAGTACAAAATCCTCAATATAAAACATGCAGCCTATAACAAGGCTAGGGTAAATATCTAACCCGAGTGTAATCTCCTGTGCCTGTGTCAGTGCCTCAGGTAGCAATATAACATAAGAATGAGGTATGAATGCATGAGAACATAATACATGTAAATGAAGAAACTGTTTTCATACTTTAGTGAGATTTCCTTTGTATTTTTAAAATGAGGTATCATAATGAAATCAGCATAAAACAGTGCCTAACATCGGCACAAAACGTAATCCAAATATCCCGATATCTCTGTATCTCAATCACAAAATCTAGGGCGCCGTCAGTCCAGACCGGCCCCTACCATCAATCTCAAGACCACGACGGTATCCTCCGGATATCCGACGCGTCAGGTAAAATCACCGGTCGGTAGTGCTCCCCTGCCAGGCTCAACGTCATCACCACATTCATCTTGCCCCGGGGTACCGCACCGGGTCCACCATGTACCCGAAACGGTTCATCCGTCTCCTCGAATCGGGTTTCCAAATCCATCAGCAAACTCATGGTGGACGACTCATACATCATGGGAAAACCGCACTTTTTATTTTAAAAGAGAGAAAATGTTTATCTGTGTTTTTGCGGTTTTCCTCCAAATCCAGAAAATCTCACGGAAATCCAAATCCAAAATCTCAGTAACACGTAAAATAGTGAATATATGCATGAGAATCCATGAATGCGGCATAACAATGAATATCAGTATGCATGAAGTAGCAGGTAATAACTACAATGTCTAAACTATTAGCTAATAGGTTATGTCAAGCAATAGTATTTTCTAAGGTGTACGTGACATGGCAATTACCGATGAAGATGTGTGTGAGCCGGCAAGTAAGTGTACGTGGTACATACGCAACATCGGTAATGGTGCTGGTGTCCTAACAGCATGATATCAATAATGGAGTATGAAACATAATATAAGAATGCGATGCAAAGCGAACCACAAAAAAAGTGGGAGCTGAATCTAGACGCAACTATAACTAATCTGCATTAATCTAATATAAGTCCTACAAATGGTGCCTTTTGAAATATCACGAATCATGGGGTTTTGAAAATAGGGGCTACGGTGTTTTTATGAAAAGATACGCCTTTTGAAATGTCCGTAGATTCCTTGACCTGTCTTTTAAAATACCCACGACCCGCTAGTTTTGAAATAGGTAGGAGCCTAATCTATTCTAACAACTACACTAAACTATACAGCTGAACTAACAAGCTGAGCTACAGGTAAGGAAACCGCCTAACATCTGAGTCGATATATATATAGATATAATAGTCGGTGATTCCGCCTCAATAGTATCGCGTACGATACAGTATATCATATGACATCCTCAAGTCATGAGTGCGGATCTATCATCAATGTAAAGCTCATACGGTAAATCGTCGTACGGCATCCCAATAGCTGGGTACGGGTCAATATCACACTATCTCATCACACTTCAGGTATCACTATCAACATATCATATAATCTGGGGTACTATTCTATGTCTAGTATAAATCGATACCATCAATAAAATATGCATGCGGAGGTAAACACACATCCCAAGCCCGCAAGAATCATATTTCGTATCCCAAATACGAATCATATCACATCACCGATCTCGCGGCACAAAGCCCAATTTCATTGACTCATCTCCAAAGTCATCCAATATCATCAACACAGTGCCAGTATAAGTAATATGCAAGGGTGTGCGTGTAGGTGTAATTCTATTCTAGGGTTCGCGACTATGAACTACACTAGTCACTTCTAACCCCACACTATCCATAATACACATAACTATCATATATAATAACAACTACGGACTGCGGGGGTGCTATACGCCATCCACCCGACTTCCCCCAGTAGATATAATCTACTCACCTTGCTTCTCGTGTGCCAAAGCCGATGTCGCTATCTTCACCTCCTTTGCCTCAACATCACGCGGGGTACCTACAAGTATATCACAATGCTAAAGCACATGAAAATCACATCGGAAACCAAAATAGCACACGCTACCCGCATAGATAAAAACCTATCGACTCGCATGTAAACACAATCAAAATCCACTTGTCGTTGACGTCCAAACGCCACCCGACAGGAATGAATCACCAAATACCAAAATCCATGCTAAAACAAGTCCCAAATTATACACCAACATAGGAAAACCAACCCAGATTTCACCCTAGATGGAATCAGTCAAAACTAGACATACTCAGGGTCAAAACTAGAGGAAATGGGGGCATGCACAGAAAACGAGGCAATTCCTTAAAATACCTTATTTTAGAATTTTCCATAATTTTTCCCCATTTATCTGTATTTAATTATACCAGAATATTAAAATATTCATTAAAATAATATTAAATTATAAAATTTCCCAAAAATCATATTTTATTATTTTGAAGACGTTACAATCTACCCCCCTTAAAGAAATTCGGTCCCCGAATTTAAATTTAAACCCCCAAATACTAAAATATTTCAATACAAATTCCAAGTCATCGGGGCTCCGAAATCATCTATACATAAAACATCATAGCGCAATACATGCGCATGAGTACTGAGCAGATAACTCAAAAGCAACACTCCATCAAGCATCCGCAATCATCGGAGTTATGGTAACGACACAATGTCAAATCCAATACAAAATCAATATGATATGGACCAAGACTATACATGTAGACACCCAATCTATACATGTAATTAGCTGATGCAACTGTATGCCAAATCTTTTTAAGTCGCTGTGCGATGCGCGTAACACTGCACAGTGGCGGACGTTTCTCATAAGAAAATAACTATATATGTGTATATATATCCTTTGTTTAATAAGCACGTTCCACCATTTTGAAAATAATCAGAAGGGTTTCCTTGTTTTTAAAACGTTTTGTGTCATATCGGACACGTAGGTATATACTGAGACTATAGCTCGCTTTTCGGAAATCCCTTCGATAACTATCGATGCATGCAAAATATATCCAGGCACTGTCCACTGACTAGTCCTGCTCAGTATGAAAGCAAATATCCCACATCATAAATTCCAAAAATGCACATAACACCACCCTGTGCGTCTGACGCGCACGGAAATCAAAATCCATATATGCGCTAAACATGTGCACAAAACAACATCTAGATGCAACGGGTGTGCACGAAGCATCTGTCATAGACAACATGTGTGCCTGACAGCCAAAACAGGTGCATCTGAAATGCACGAAGAATCTCGATTTAGTGCATCTGATGTGCCCCAAAATCGTATCTCAAAACATGCGCCCAACATGCGCGAAAATCCAAATCGGTGCATCCATCATGCACGAATGAAAATCTAGACCCTGCGCACTCAATATGCACGGAATCACAAAATCCAATAGCAACGTCGAATATGCGTAAGTCAAACCCCAAAGCACGGAGTGCAAGAATCCACATCAATATCACAATCAAAATCGACATACCGAAAGGCATCAAATCGAAGTCAGGTGCAATCGTAATGCACAAAATATAAATCCGGTGCAACAAAGGCACGAAATATAAATCTGATGCGATAAACGCAAGAAACATAAAACTGGTGCGACAAATGCACGAAGTTTAGAACTGGTGCATCCCATGCACAAATACCAAGCAATAACTCAAATACGTAAGCAGCAACACCAAGTGTATCCAGATATGAAGAAAATCATAAACGTGTGCAGCTGCGGGCACAAAACACATATCGATGCACTACAAGTACATATAAGCTATACCGAGTGCAAAATCAAAACACTAAAATTACATGAAACTCTGCTGGAAACGTAAATCAAATCACCAGCATAAAATAGGCATGAAATCGCAATCAACAGCTCAAGAGTAATAATTATGTACAAGGTATAAATACCCAGTAGGTGCAACCATGGTGCACAAAATCAAATATCATGAAACTCAGTCATCAAAACTAAATCATGCAAACAGAACGCCCAAAATACCGAAATCCAAAATGACGGATACGTGATAATCGAATCACAAAATCACAAATCATAAATACCGTCGTCGGTAGTTCCTCCTTCAAGGTCGAGAAGGAGTCGGTGCAATCCACTGCTAGCAGCGCAGGATATCTACCTGCCTCTTGCTCACGATCTGGCGTCCTCTGGCTCTCTGGGTCCTTATCTTCTCCGTGGATTTCCAATCTCACAGTCAACCGGCTCATCGGCCCTGTCAGATGTGCTAACGGGGACGATTCCGTTCTGGCACTTCTCTGGTCACCTCTCGGTCAAACCTCACGACCACTCGTAAGGCAGCATATCACTGGCGTCGGCCTCTGGCTCTCTGAAAGCATGTCACACATCTGATCCTGGGTGCAATCATCATGGCAGCAATGTCCTGGAAGGGATCCTGCTCAAGGTCTCTTCCAAGCATGCCTATGCCGATCTGTACAGAGGCTGGCCTTCCTGCACAACCTCTTCTCGCTCAAAAGACACCTGTGTCCTCAGCACAATATTTTCTCAGAAACTGGTCACATCCCAACGTCTCTGTAAGCATATCAAGTCTCTAGTCTCGACGGGAAGCAATGACAGCTCGTCAGTGTCTCACACGAACCTCTTGTTCCACCTGTATCTATCGCCGTCCATTATGGCGTCTTGCTAAGCTACGATGCACCGCACTGTTCTCGGCCGCAGTCAATCTGAAGTCTCTCGTACGGACTCGAAATCGCGTACTCTGTAGCTTCATCATTCCGTAGAAGATGTCAGGCCGAACTGGTCCTCGGGAACACGTCCCAACCATCGGAGGAATACTTATCACTCGCCCGTCCTTGGTCAATCCGCAACGCATCTGGGTAAGTTCCTTTATCCGAACTTAGTCGACTACCCCGTCGACAATGCCGAACTCTGTCCTGCTGGGTGTGCGCAATACGACCACTCCTGGTCTAGGTCTTCTCGTATCGTACTCCAGAAAGGTCCTGTCGAGGTTCCTTCTCAAATCTCAAACCTGCCGAAATGCCCGGAAGTCGTCATCCGATGCTGAATCTAAAGCTCATTCCGGAACGGCTGCATACATATTGCGCTTCTTTCTGGAAGATCTATCCACATACCACGCCTCGGGGTGCGTATCACATCTCTGATGTCAGCGGAGTGGGACGTCATCTCGTCGAAATATCTTGCGAACTCTTTTCTTCACTCTGCGTCAATGTCGACTGATTCGGACTCGTCTCATCATGGCTGCATGTACTGTGCTCCAACGGCTATGCTCGCATCTGGAGTCTCCCAAGCAGTGTCCCATCACGATATCCGAAGATGTCGAACCATCCGATCGACTCGCCAGATCCTCATAATCCCCCAAGAGCTCACATCTCGGGTACAGTTTAATAGTATCGAGTACATGCCACAGCGTCGGTGGTCCAGCCGTAGAAGGGCAAACCCAAGCCTCACTAATGGCGCCGAGGAACCGCCGCAAACCCGAAGGTTCAAAGGCTTTCACACGGTCATTAAGTCGAGTTAGGGTTTCATTCTTCTAGAGGGTCCATAGAATCACCTGCATGTCTTTCCGTATACTTTAAACTTGGAAAATAGGTTCCTGACATTCGATCGTCTCTATCGACTCTCAACGAACCTGCGTGAAGTCGTCTCTATCTGGAATCGATCCACCTGATGACTCGCATCGGGTAAGCAAACTCACCACACGTCCCAGTCATTCATCCTCGGTGACTAGCGACTCGCTATCATAACTCCAAGAACATGCTCATGCTGCAGTAGCTCCAACCATCTGGGCGATATCTCGTCATTTGCAGTAGCAACTGGCTCATACGCCTGTACGCCGAACAACGCCTCAATCCTCCAGGAAAGGCAATACATAAGCGGTCATCTCTGAGTCGGTCTGCTCTAGATCTGAGTAAGACTCTCCACACTGGAAATCTTCAACTCAACTGGGCCCGCTCCGGTGCATAAATCGGACGAATCACCTTCGTCTCTCAAATCGAGTAGACTAGCTATAATCTGTCTCATATCTGTCTGGAAGCTCCGACAATCTAAGCTCGTAAGCTCCGAAAGCGACATCCCGTCAATCTCAGCAACAGCTGGTCCCTCTGTCTGCACGGTAGGCGACATCATAATCTCTGAGGTATGATGTACATCAACAGTCCTCTCTCAACTGGCAGCTCTAACAATGGCCCGATCATCCGGTGCAAAACCAAGCACTCGCCTCCACTTGAGGTCACAGTCATCAATACTAACTCGAGACGTTCCCATGTCACCAGAAAACACAATGGTCAGCCCTCGTACCAGACGAGCTCGCACTGACCGTAACCCTAGCAGCAGCCCAAACTGCGCTCAAACATGGCGACAGGAACCTCAATCGAGTATCGAAGAGAGCAGATCAATGGCAAGAAAGGAAACAACAGATTCAAAGTGGATACATGATCATAGGAAGGAACAGCATCAATGGAGGTATGATCATGAAACTAATAGAATCGGGGATCTCAAATGGATGTATAATCCAGGATATGAAGAGAATCACTGATCTCGAAAGTATGTACATCCTATGGTTCCTTAAGCGGAGTGGCGTGTCGTAAGTATGCCGCGGAACATACCAACGGTACGTCACTCTACTTTAGTCACCTAATCCATCAACCAAGGGTCATCCTATACGACGAAAGTTCGGGTCTAATACCCCCTCGACTAAGTCTAAGTTCCGTAAGGTCAAGCCTAAGTTCCGTATATATATAAACGCCCTAGGCTCCACATAGTCAAACTTAGACTCGAACCAAGGTCAACCTAGCGCTTTGATACCAACTTTGTCACGACCCGAAAGAGCACGTGACTGGCCCTCGAACCATATGAAATCTATAGGACTCCATCTGATCCAAGTAAGCCAAAGCCCAGAAATCTAAAACCATTTTAAGAGTAAGTGAAGAAAACTGGTTTAAAGAAGTGAAGGAAAATATGTTTGAAGTCGAGGGTTTTAAATAACTAAGCCGAAAGTGCATTTTTAAAAGGTAAAGTCTTTTCTAAAAATTTCGGCAGAGTTTCTTTTGTAAATACTGGCCCCGAACGGGATACAACAAGCATAACATATATACAATGATAAAAGGCATCCCCAAGCGGGAGCTAGCTCTTCGTCAATTGACGGTCACAACCACACATGCAATATAATATACAACGCCGAAAGGCGAGGATCGATCCAAAAGAAACACAGTAAGCATGAAAACCGCAATACTACTAAGCGCGACTCTAAGGCCAAATAAAACATCACTAAAGTCTGAGTCTGAAACAATAAACAAATTTGGTTGATGGAAATTCTAGATACAAAGAATAATATAAGTACAATGGTGGTTTTGATGCAAAAGGAACCACCTACCAAATGCAATTCACCCGCAAGGAAGCAATGTGCCAGAAATGCCGCAAAGGAACCTGTACGGCAAAACCTGCAAGAACTGTGGCACAACGGGGGTGAGTTGCCAACTCGTGAATAGAGAATAACTACAAGCAGAAACCGAACGCAAGACATAATCCTAGGTCAAAACGATCAGTACAAAATCCTCAATATAAAACATGCAGCCTATAACAAGGCTAGGGTAAATATCTAACCCGAGTGTAATCTCCTGTGCCTGTGTCAGTGCCTCAGGTAGCAATATAACATAAGAATGAGGTATGAATGCATGAGAACATAATACATGTAAATGAAGAAACTGTTTTCATACTTTAGTGAGATTTCCTTTGTATTTTTAAAATGAGGTATCATAATGAAATCAGCATAAAACAGTGCCTAACATCGGCACAAAACGTAATCCAAATATCCCGATATCTCTGTATCTCAATCACAAAATCTAGGGCGCCGTCAGTCCAGACCGGCCCCTACCATCAATCTCAAGACCACGACGGTATCCTCCGGATATCCGACGCGTCAGGTAAAATCACCGGTCGGTAGTGCTCCCCTGCCAGGCTCAACGTCATCACCACATTCATCTTGCCCCGGGGTACCGCACCGGGTCCACCATGTACCCGAAACGGTTCATCCGTCTCCTCGAATCGGGTTTCCAAATCCATCAGCAAACTCATGGTGGACGACTCATACATCATGGGAAAACCGCACTTTTTATTTTAAAAGAGAGAAAATGTTTATCTGTGTTTTTGCGGTTTTCCTCCAAATCCAGAAAATCTCACGGAAATCCAAATCCAAAATCTCAGTAACACGTAAAATAGTGAATATATGCATGAGAATCCATGAATGCGGCATAACAATGAATATCAGTATGCATGAAGTAGCAGGTAATAACTACAATGTCTAAACTATTAGCTAATAGGTTATGTCAAGCAATAGTATTTTCTAAGGTGTACGTGACATGGCAATTACCGATGAAGATGTGTGTGAGCCGGCAAGTAAGTGTACGTGGTACATACGCAACATCGGTAATGGTGCTGGTGTCCTAACAGCATGATATCAATAATGGAGTATGAAACATAATATAAGAATGCGATGCAAAGCGAACCACAAAAAAAGTGGGAGCTGAATCTAGACGCAACTATAACTAATCTGCATTAATCTAATATAAGTCCTACAAATGGTGCCTTTTGAAATATCACGAATCATGGGGTTTTGAAAATAGGGGCTACGGTGTTTTTATGAAAAGATACGCCTTTTGAAATGTCCGTAGATTCCTTGACCTGTCTTTTAAAATACCCACGACCCGCTAGTTTTGAAATAGGTAGGAGCCTAATCTATTCTAACAACTACACTAAACTATACAGCTGAACTAACAAGCTGAGCTACAGGTAAGGAAACCGCCTAACATCTGAGTCGATATATATATAGATATAATAGTCGGTGATTCCGCCTCAATAGTATCGCGTACGATACAGTATATCATATGACATCCTCAAGTCATGAGTGCGGATCTATCATCAATGTAAAGCTCATACGGTAAATCGTCGTACGGCATCCCAATAGCTGGGTACGGGTCAATATCACACTATCTCATCACACTTCAGGTATCACTATCAACATATCATATAATCTGGGGTACTATTCTATGTCTAGTATAAATCGATACCATCAATAAAATATGCATGCGGAGGTAAACACACATCCCAAGCCCGCAAGAATCACATTTCGTATCCCAAATACGAATCATATCACATCACCGATCTCGCGGCACAAAGCCCAATTTCATTGACTCATCTCCAAAGTCATCCAATATCATCAACACAGTGCCAGTATAAGTAATATGCAAGGGTGTGCGTGTAGGTGTAATTCTATTCTAGGGTTCGCGACTATGAACTACACTAGTCACTTCTAACCCTACACTATCCATAATACACATAACTATCATATATAATAACAACTACGGACTGCGGGGGTGCTATACGCCATCCACCCGACTTCCCCCAGTAGATATAATCTACTCACCTTGCTTCTCGTGTGCCAAAGCCGATGTCGCTATCTTCACCTCCTTTGCCTCAACATCACGCGGGGTACCTACAAGTATATCACAATGCTAAAGCACATGAAAATCACATCGGAAACCAAAATAGCACACGCTACCCGCATAGATAAAAACCTATCGACTCGCATGTAAACACAATCAAAATCCACTTGTCGTTGACGTCCAAACGCCACCCGACAGGAATGAATCACCAAATACCAAAATCCATGCTAAAACAAGTCCCAAATTATACACCAACATAGGAAAACCAACCCAGATTTCACCCTAGATGGAATCAGTCAAAACTAGACATACTCAGGGTCAAAACTAGAGGAAATGGGGGCATGCACAGAAAACGAGGCAATTCCTTAAAATACCTTATTTTAGAATTTTCCATAATTTTTCCCCATTTATCTGTATTTAATTATACCAGAATATTAAAATATTCATTAAAATAATATTAAATTATAAAATTTCCCAAAAATCATATTTTATTATTTTGAAGACGTTACAGTTTTAGATCTAGATTTGGGTGGTTTCCCAATCTGGGTACTTTGACCGCATTCTATGAGTATTTAGAATGGACGACTCCTGGCACGGTAATGTACCTGCAGGTGATGGAGTCACCTTCTCTAAAGGTGTCTTACAGACTAAAGGGGAGAGGGATACGCATGATTGACAGATCACTTGCTTAGGCAATTGAGTCAATCATGAAATGTCAAGTACCACACCAGATGTTGTTCTTGCAGTAGGTGCAATAAGTTGATATTGATCCAATCCTGGAGAAACAGTCGGAAGCAGTTATAGAACATAAGTTGATGTTCTAGGGATATGATAACAGCAGCCTCCTTTGGGAGACGGTTATCATTCCAGGCTTCCAAGGTGACCTGGATGACAGAATGACTGTCAGAGTTATAGTTTTCCCTCTGATGAGGGGCAGTATTTTGGACAGGTGGTCCAGGTGGATACTGAGGGAAGGCATGGCACAGGATACTGATTAAGTTCAGTTGACGATACAGTCTAAGAAGTTTGGATTTGGAGTTCATTTATGAGCTAGGTCCCATCAGACATCCAGACATTCTAAGACAGGTATTGCTCATTTCGGGAGATAGCTTTCTCCGCGAACTTGAGATAGAGAGAGACATAAAAAGAAACATCAAAGCGGATCCACTCACTGAGGCTATTCCTCGAACGCAATGGTTTCGCAAACGAGTTTTGTGAGACTGACTAGTAGAGGAGTTGGGTGTTCGGTATCACACGAGCTGTGAGTATGCGACGTCGCAATAATTAGCCTTGAGTGCAAGTGGGAGATTGTTGGAGATAGTGCCCTCAGAGTCAATTATTGGATCACAGGCACATGATTGCAATGATTGAGGGGAGGACCTGTCCCAGTAGGACAGTCTTACTCAAGATGATAGTATGCTATCTGGTTTACCTTTATCATCGTGTACTGCTTTAGGTGACCTTACAGGTCACTATTGCACGTTGATAGAGCCCCTAGGATTCTTGCTTGACTACCGGCAGTATGAGGGCGATCATATACGTGGGAGCTGGTAGTCTATAAGCACATCCTTAAAAGGTCCCTAGTCGTAGGAGTTTCGAAACAGGGCATCGATTCTCCAGAGTAGACTAGTGTATACAGTCGAGACCCCGACGAGGGGCGGTGGCCGGCCTCACAAGCCACTGGTGTCAGTTGGTTCACCTAAGATGTATACAGGTGCTCATTGGGTTATGAGTACACCGGACAGGACTCGTCGGGAACCTGCTAGTTGGTCTTATACCTGACGTCAGATAGCAGTTCCCTGGTGACATGTGTACTTGTTAGTTCATCGACCTGAGGATCGTCATTTGTCTCGTGTGAGTTCCCACTGTGCTTTGATTACTACCCTACCACGGCTCAAAGGAGTCGTGCAAACAGGTTTTAGTTGGGTACAGTCCCAAGCCACATGGAGGCAGTGAGCGGATCTTCAGGGGTTCGTCTCTCCCGGTATTGGGGGTGAGTTCGCGCTGTGTCTAGGAGAGCCATTACACGAAGTCCTTGGCCAAGGCAGGAGATTTACTGGTAGGTATTCCAGTAGTATCTCAGGGTGTTCTGGGCTACACTCCGACACGACTTGTACCGCTTTTGGGGGTCTGACTTTTACCAACCCCCTAGGCCCGCCATGCGATGCTCATAGACGAACGGACTGGAATGTACGGATATTGTCACTGACAGGCTCAGTAGGGTGTCAGGATGAGTTCGCTCATCGACGTCCCTTTTGGTCAATAGCTGGTGGCCCGTCACGTATTGGCTTATACCTCTGACGTGCTAGTGGTTAAATCCACAGCCATAGTATTGACGAGTCTATAGAGTCAACCACACTCTCAGTTACTCAGGTTTCGGGCGAAATGCTGTAGAGGCCGTAGGGAGATATGGCAGGGTTCGATCAGATACGTGCGGTATTGCACGGATCGTGATCGGACTGATTTTAATAGCCGGCTTTGGCTTAAGCCGGATCCTAGTATAGTACAGTGTAGTTTTGTCTCTTTGCATTTGTGTTCAGTGGGAATACAGATGCGGGTGTGTATGCACAGTATCGGGGTTTTCCTGTAATTTATTACGGGACCAGTTTTCTGGAGTTGCCAGTTTGCATTCCGTTCCGGCCGGTTTTCCTTTGTTCTTTCCCGGCCGGACTTTTCCGATGGAGGGGGTTATTTGCAAGTTTGCAAATAACATCTGTGGAAGGGGTATCTTGCATATTGGTGGCATCATGATAGTTTTTCATGATGAGATTCTTTTTCCTTCTTATCACTTGCTTTATGGTGATTAGAGTTGATTAGAGTTTGATGTGACATTGTTATCATTTCTTTAGGGTTGTGGTCACCCCCTTACTTTTACTACACTCACCTCCCTTATACATGATGCTTTCCCTCCACCATTTCCTTGCATAGGCCGGCCACATTTTTGAGAGGGGAAGAAGAGAGAGGATCATTGGGTGAGGGTGGGAAAATTATCATTCATATCATTTTTCCATTGCCACCAAAATTCCCAAGTTCATTTCTCAACCTCATTCCTCCATCAAGGCAACATAACCCCAAAGAGACAAAGCACTACACATTCTACAGCAAATCTTGGGCACGTCGACTTGCCAGCTTCGTGCCCGAGTTGCCTCGGTATAGAGGCGGGAGCCCGTAAAACACGCAGGCGATGTGGTGCCCTTCCGGCGAGGAGGCGACGATATGGAGACAGGACTTTCCACAGGAGATCGGGACGATGACGAGAAGATCGGAGGACTCGGATCACTCGGTATATCTCTAACCCGTCTTGTAGTCAGCTAGAACTAGTTTAATGGCCCGATCCGGGTGTTTAGTACGCGGTGGTGCCGGTTTGCTAAGTTCGCAAAATTAAAGTTTATCACCGCTTCCGCATTTGGCCGTCGGATTGACGGCCGGGGCGCCGCCGTGCACTTACACTAAGTAGGTGCAACTATGGTGCACGAAAACAAATATCATGAAACTCAGTCATCAAAACTCAATCATGCGAATAGATCGCCCAAAATACCGAAATCAAGTATGGAGGAATAGTCCCGCTCAAGCACATCCTCTAAGAATCTCTGGCCAACTGTCATGGTCACTCATAACATGTTTCGTCGACGGTGCTGAACTCTGGCCTGCTGGGTATGCGTAAAATGACCATTCCTGGGTCCAAGTCTTCTCGTAATTTATTCCAGAATGGTCCTGTCGAGGTCTCTCCCAAATCTCGTTTCTGCCGAACTGCCCGGAGTTTATCATCCTTTACTATATCTGTTTCTTGTTCCGGAATGGCTGCATACTCATCGCGACTCCTTCTGGAAGATATATCCATATATAACGCCTCTGTATGCGTATCTCATCTCTGATGTCGGCGGAGTGGAACGTCATCTCATCAAGATCTCGTACGAACTGATTGTTAGAGATTCTGCGTGTTCAAGTTTTAGGTAATTACCGCAATCAAGACGGTTTCGCTTGTAGCTAGCCGGTTGAGTACGGGTCGTCCGCAGGGAGATGGGAATCTTTTTCTATGTGCTTTAACGAGTTAAGTCAGTTTTCCAGATTTTGTTGTGATTATCTAAGTGTTCAAATGATATTTAAAGAGAGCTTGTTAGGGTTAGGATTAGGTTAGTTTGAGTTAGGAGTCTCCCACATCTTTCGTTGCCCCTCTTAATATCGGTGTTACGGTAATCGGCAACAACGGGGATTAGCACGACTAGGAAGGAACTTGCGAGTATAAGCTAGGCTTTCCAACGCATAAGTTCTTCCTTTTGGTGCTTGTCCGTCCGTTCTTGGCTCTTAGCCATAACCTCCGGTTAATTCAACCACAACCGGTCTCACTACGGAATCACCGCTATCATGTAGGATAGGGTGCCGTAAGGAGCGGATTGTGGTTCAATTAACGGGAGTCGAATTAAGCTGTTGGGAAAGGAAAGAGTGAGAGAGATTTCCTTCTCTCAAACTTCCCTTATCCTACCCTAACAAGTACGAAACTACTCACATATCATGATACGGAAAAATAAAACAAAACAAAAGAGGAAGATAGAAAGAAAGAGATTAGAAGATAACAACTAGCTATTTGCGACCTCACCTTGGCGAGGATCAAGCGTAAGCATCACGGTTGTGTTAAGGATAAAGAAAAAGAGAGAAGAAAGAAACAACAAGAAATAACAACAACTAGTTAACAAATTAAAATTACAACAATTATAGAAAGAACAAGACAAGCATGATAATAAAATGAACTTCTTTATTCACCATTCTTCACCCACCAAGCTCATTACAAGTTTTAATGGAGAAGAGATGAGAAGAGGAAGAAGAAACACAACTAAACCTAGAAAAGAAAATACAAGATTATGCCCCCTTTCCTTCACAAAGTTCTGGGCTATTTATAGGCTGAAAAATAAAAACCTAGGGCAACCACCAGAACACAACTGAAAAGACCCAATTACCCCCCAAAACTCTTTGTCTGCGGCGCCAGTACGGCCGCGGTTCCGCGGCCTAAGCATGCTTAGGCCGCGGTTCCGCGGCCTACTTAGGGAATTAGGTCACCAACTTTGGTGACAACTCCTGGTTTGTAGTGCCCTTTACTCTGGTATATATATTTTTTCAATTTGTCTTCACGATTTTTCCAGAATTTCTGTTGAGGGAAAGGTGGACTTTTTGTCAAGATTTTCTTGAGCTCCGCGTAGATTTCTTGGAACTTGTGTTGCCATTGAGCCTTGTGCATGAAGGTGACAATCGATTTGCCATTTTGTCTCCTAAACTGGTGTGTGGCAACAGACGGATAAAGAGCGGAGACCCGTGTTTTATCTGTGGTTGGCAGGAACCCGGATTTTGTCGTGTTTTCCATGAATTTCACCATTTAGAGCCGAGAACCTGTATCCTGCAATTGACTAGCAAACACGGCTCAAGAATACCTACCGATAAGCAATGTGATAAAAATTGGGCGGTATGAAAATGCAAAAATCTAATATGAACAAATACCCCCAAACTTATCATTTGCTCGTCCCGAGCAAAGCCAATTTATTCACAAAAAATTTCCTAACCTCACTTTCGCAGGGAACGCGATTGCACTGAGCATGTGCAACAAGCCGTTAAACCTCTAGGTGTCCCTAGTAGGAGGAGTGTTGTCTCCTGAGGGTTTTCAGCGGATACTACCCACAAAATCCGGTCAAGTTGGTTTTTAAAAATAACTAAAATTCAAACCCTAAAGTTTTGTTTAAGAAAATAAAAATCCTATAATCCTAAGTCTAGACTATCGAACCTTTATTTTTCACACCTCGCTTCTTATTTAACTACAGATTTTATATGTCTTTACGTGCAGTGCAAATAGTGTCGTTAAGTTCCCGAAAGATCGAATAAAGTCATTATGTCACACAATAAAGCCCAGATAACAATTTTAAAAGGATCACATAAGTTTTATAAAGAGTTAAGCATTTTTCAAGTTTCATTTTCCAGTAAGGTTTCAACTTCAGAATTTCTATCTTCCTTAACAGGAAACTAAGTCGTATTTTTCACTCCACCTTTTTCTTGTTTTCATTTCATACACACCTCTGTGAACGTGCAATAGTCTTTATCATAGAATAAAACCTTCATATCTCCGTTAAATTTTTTTTTATAAAAGCCTGTCTTTTATCATGATTATTCTCACACAAAGAACCGTTAGGAATTTTAACTCGGAGAGAACACTTGCTTGACTTTGTTTTAATCTGGACTTTCTAGGCTTTTTAGCGAGCTTTGGGCCAATGCTTCCAAACCAGTTGATTTTAGGGCATTAGGTGTAGAAACACCCCAGCGGACTTAATTACTCAAGTTACCTAGGTCCAAAAACAAAAGACAGTTTGGCGTGAAAATCAGATGATTTAATACGAACGGAGATATAACCGGCTGTTCAATTATTTTTTTTTGGATAAAAGACGTGTTTAGTGGGTTCGGTGTGTAATCATTCCAATCAAGTTTCGGATGGGTTATTTTTCAGACTTAGTTCCAATTACGGCATCAATACATTCCTTCATATTCGCTTTACTTCATAAACTATTCTTGACATTACTTATTTCAGAACAAACCTATTTGATCCTCAGAAAATCATTTATCTGTTTAAAAGTTTTTAAACATAAAAGACTTGTCATCTAATTCCCAAAAACTCACGACACGTGTAGTGTGATGTAAAGACGTATATCAGCTATAGTTAACTTCAAAGGAGAGTTATCTTTCAGGTTTTCAAAATCTAAACATAAGATTTAGTTATTCCTATTTTTTCAAACAAAAACCGTCGAAATGTTGAATCAGAGTTCTTCCACAAGCTAACTTGACAGAAAAGTTTTTATGTTTTTAGAAAATTTTCAGATTTTTATCGATTTTATGGATTTTAAAATGCAGATGCAAAATATACATATGAATGCGAAGGTAAGAATTGCGTACCGAGCGTACCCCCAAACTTAAACTGGACAGTGTTCTCACTGTCGTTGCATGAAGAGATAATTTGAAGGGTCAAAATTGTCGGTTAGCGATACACAAATTTTTTTATTTTTTTGGTTTTTAAAGAAAAGAAAAAGAAAAATAATATACACAAATATATATACAAAATGGTTTATACATACCCCCAAACTTATTTGGAACAGTGTTCACTGTTCTTGGCTGGATAACCGAAGTTTGGAGGTCGGCAGAGGAAGATCAGGCAGGGTAAACCGGCTCCTGTAAGAACAGGAGCTCCTCTGTTGGTTCGGCGCTAAGGTACGGTTTTAGTCGGTGTCCGTTCACTTTGAAAAATGAACCGTCCTTTGGATTTTCCAAATCCACAGCGCCGTGCGGATACACATTCCGCACAAAATACGGCCCTTTCCAGCGAGATCTGAGCTTTCCTGGATGGAAGTGAAGTCGGGTGTCGTAAAGCAGTACCTGTTGACCAGGTACGAAGGTTTTGCGCAAAAGGTGTTTATCGTGAAACACCTTCGTTCGATTCTTAACGACAACCGCGTTATCGTAAGCCTCATCCCTAAGCTCGCTCAGTTCGTTCAACTGCAGCTTCCGATGGCTGCCCGCATCTTCGAGAGACAGATTCAACTCTTTTATCGCCCAAAATGCGCGATGCTCTATTTCGACAGGTAGGTGGCAGGCTTTTCCGTACACAAGCCGATAGGGAGACATGCCAAGGTCGGTCTTATAAGCGGTTCGAAATGCCCAAAGGGCATCAGTGAGTTTCAGCGACCAATCCTTACGGTTCTTGGAAACCGTCTTCTCCAGTATCTGCTTGATTTGCCGATTTGAAACTTCGGCCTGCCCGCAGGTTTGGGGGTGGTAGGGCGTAGAGAGCTTATGATTAATGGAGTATTTCCGCATCAAGGCCTCGAAAGTCTTGTTGCAGAAATGACTTCCATTGTCGCTAATGATCGCTCGGGGGTGCCCAAACCGGGAGAAAATGTTTTCTTTAAGGAACCTAACGACAACCTTGTTGTCGTTAGTTCGGCTGGGCACAGCCTCGACCCATTTAGAGACGTAATCAACAGCGAGAAGGATGTACAAGTTCCCGAAAGAGCTGGGAAACGGCCCCATGAAATCTATCCCCCAAACATCGAAAATCTCCACAACCAAGATCGGTTGGAGCGGCATTTCGTTCCTCCGGGATATCCGGACCAAGTGTTGGCACCGGGAGCAAGTCTTGCAATAGTCATGAGCGTCTTTGAAGAGTTGTGGCCAGTAGAAACCACATTACAAGATCTTCTCAGCTGTCTTTTTGGGCCCAAAATGCCCGCCACACGCTTGATCGTGGCAAAATGACAGCACACTCTTGAATTCCTCGTCAGGGACACACCGACGAATAATCTGGTCGGGACAGTACTTGAACAAATAGGGTTCGTCCCAGTAAAAGTGCTTTACTTGGGATAAGAAGCGAAGTCTGTTCTGACTCGACCATTCAGTAGTAATCCCGTGGCCAAATAGTTCACAATATCTGCGAACCAGGGTTCACAAGATACTGTCAAGAGCTGTTCATCCGGGAAAACGTCGTTGATCGGAATTGGAAGCGAAGGCGAAGAAGGAAGTCGTGAGAGATGGTCGGCAACTACGTTTTCACATCCTCTTTTGTCCTTAATGACAAGGTCAAACTCTTGAAGCAAGAGGATCCAACGTATTAACCGAGATTTTGCATCTTTCTTCGCAAAAAGATGGCGCAGAGCAGAATGGTCAGTGTAGACAATGACTGGAGAGCCGATGAGGTAGGGCCTGAACTTTTCTAAAGCAAATACAACAGCTAAGAATTCCTTCTCAGTTGTTGTATAATTGAGTTGTGCGTCGTTCAGGGTTCGGCTCGCATAATAGATTACGTGCGGCATCTTGTTGATGTGTTGTCCAAGGACAGCACCAATGGCAAAGTCGGATGCATCGCACATAATCTCAAATGGGTGCGTCCAGTCAGGTGAAGAAAGAACGGGAGCAGAAGTGAGTGAGCGTTTCAATGACTCGAATGCAGTCACACAGCTCGAGTTGAAGTCGAAAGGCGTATCCTTGGCCAGCAAAAGAGTCAAGGGCCTAGCAATCTTGCTAAAGCCCTTGATAAACCGTCTATAGAAACCGGCATGGCCAAGGAAGGCTCGGATATCTCTGACGCATCGGGGAGGAGGCAGATTGGAAATGACCTCAATCTTTGCTTTGTCAACCTCTATGCCATTTTGCGAAATGATATGTCCTAAGACAATACCTTCACGCACCATGAAGTGGCATTTCTCCCAATTCAAAGTGAGATTCTTGTCCTTACATCGGGTAAGGACAGCGTCAAGATGCAGAAAACACTCGTTGAAGGAATCGCCGAAGATGGAGAAATCATCCATGAAAATCTCCAGAAATTTTTCTACCATGTCTGAGAAGATTCCCATCATACACCGCTGGAAGGTAGCGGGCGCATTGCATAACCCAAAGGGCATGTGACGATATGCGAACGTGCCGAAAGGACAAGTGAATGCGGTCTTGTCCTGGTCTTTTTCGGCGATGGGAATCTGATTATAGCTGGAGTAGCCATCAAGAAAGCAGTATTACTCGTGTCCGGCCAATCGTTCAAGCATCTAGTCAATGAAGGGTACCGGAAAGTGGTCTTTCCGCGTTGCGGCGTTGAGTTTTCTGTAATCAATGCATACTCGCCACCCAGTTTGGGTGCGAGTAGGGATTAACTCGTTCGCCTCGTTGGTTATGACCGTGATGCCCGACTTCTTGGGGACAACATGAATGGGGCTAACCCACTGGCTATCAGAGATAGGGTAAATGATACCACTATCTAGACATTTTACGATCTCCTTCTTCACAGCCTCTTTCATGACTGGATTGAGACGTCTTTGTGGATCCCGGGCTGGTTTGGCATCATCCATCAGATGAATGTGATGCTCAACGATAAGGGGACTAATCCCCTTGATGTCCGCCATGGACCAGCCAAAAGCTTGCCTGTTGCTGTGCAAGACCGCGAGAAGGGCTTTCTCTTGCTCTGGAGCTAGAGAAGCCGAAATGATGACAGGGAGGGTCTCGTTCTCACCTAAGTAAGCATACTTAAGGTGAGACGGCAAAGGCTTGAGTTCGAGCGTTGGAGGTGAAACGATGGAAGGCAAGATTGGTGCAGAGGTCTCGAACTCAAAGGACTCCAGCAAAGGTTCAAAGCGAGTGTAGGCGACCGAGTCGGATGGTTCAGGTAACTCATCCGAAAATTCGAAAGATTCAAACTCGGGTTGTGCGCGGTTAAGATCGTTCGAGAACGTAAAACACTCGTAGTCGTTATCGGGCGCAGAAACAGCAGCAGGTTCGAGGAGGAACGCACTAGTGGCGTCAAGATTATCGTGTTCGAACAGAAACTCCTCGAATTCACACTCTTCAGGGGTGATCTCCTGGATCGAGCAGACGTCCAGTATATGAGCATTAGGTTCGGCGGGCTGATTCCCCAACCTAAAAATGTGGAGTTCAATCGTCATGTTTCAAAAAAGAGAGGTTCATCGAACCATTACGATAATTGATCACAGCATTTGAGGTTGCAAGGAATGGGCGACCGAGTATCACCGGAATTTGATTCCGGGGGTTAGCTACAGGCTGTGTATCTAATACAATGAAGTCAACGGGGAATATGAAGTCCCCGACTTTTATTAACACATCCTCTAGCTCACCCCTAGGATGGGTGATCGATCGGTCGGCCATTTGGAGAGTGCAGTGCGTGGGTTTCAGCTCTCCGACGCCAAATTGCTCGTATACTGAATACGGAAGCAGGTTAACACTGGCACCAAGATCTAATAGTGCGCGGTTGATGTTCTTATCCCCAATAGTAATAGAAATCGTAGGACAGCCAGGGTCCTTCCGTTTTTGTGGTAAAGATTGGGTAAGGGCATCACTCACAGCACTAGCCAAGAAAACTTTCTTGGGTACCTGAGACTTCCTCTTTTTCGTGCACAAGTCCTTTAAGATTTTCGCGTAGGACGGGACTTGTTGGACAACATCTAAAAAAGGAATGTTAATGTTAACTTGCTTAAATAACTCCAGAATCTTCTACATTTGTGGATTTTGTTTGTTAGACCTCAACCGGTTTGGAAATGGAACATTTTGAAAATTGGTTGAGTCTAATGCTGGAGGAGGAGATTGTGGAGTTGGAACGGATCCCAGAACAGGTGTTTTCGTGGAGTGAGAAGTGGGTCCATTCAGAGTAGAAGAAGAAGCAGAAGGAGAGCCTTTTGAAGAATGGAGAATAGGCTCAGAAGACGAAGAAGCAGGAGAAGAAGACGAAGAAGAAGAAGAAGCGGCCGAGGTGTCATCGTTGATCTGTTTGCCAATGTTGTTTTGCAGCATCCTTCCCGATCTCAGTGTGGTCACGGCACTCACATTATGGTTCTGTTGTTCAAGAGCAACATGTGCATTATGTGGGTGACCGGGATTTGGGAGTGGCTGGGATGGGAGCTTCCCCTTCTCTCGCTCGCTTAAGGCCGCGTTCAGCTGTGCAATCTGGGCCTCGATGGTCTTGATGCTCTGCCTGTGTGCGGCAGTGTGTTGCACTAAGGATTGAATGAAAGACTGGATGTTGGCGGTGGACTGAGTCGATTGTTTAACGAACGCCTCCAGACTTCGTTCGAGCGAGGAAACCTTATCGTTGTTTGACGGAACAAAGTTGTTTGGTGGAAAAGAATTGTTGGGTGCAAAGTTGTTCGTCTGATTCTGAAAAGGTTGGGGTTGGAAGGGCTGCTGATACTGAGTTTGTTGTTGCGCTTGTTGTTGCGGCGGAGGGGCCCTTTGGAAATTGTTACCTTGGAATTGATTCTGATTCTGATTCCAGGCGAAATTGGGGTGGTTCCTCCAACCGGGATTGTAGGTGGAAGAGTATGGATCATTCCTTGGTCTTTGCTGGAATGCATTAACCTGATCCTGTCCTTGCGATGGTGGATTGTAAGGACACTCTTCGGTCAAGTGAGAAGGATCGGAACAACAAGCGCAGATGGTACGAAGGGGGAGAACAGGGGCAGGAGCAGGAGAAGAAAATTTGCTCTCTATCGCTTCAAGCTTTCTTGTTATTGCAGCCATTTCAGCTTTCATCGCAATAGAGACATCAAGCTGGTGAATTCCTACCCTAGACTGACCGGTAGAAGTGGAGGTAGAAGAAGAAGAAGTCGGTCTGGTGCTCTCCTACTGTAGCGTTTGCTCCGCAAGGTCGTCAAAGAACTGCCACGCTTCCTCGTCAGATTTTGATAGGAAGTGGCCCTGACAGATGGTTTCCAACAACTGCTTCGTTGCTGGGTTCAGGCCCTCGTATAAGGTTTGGCAAAGTTGCCATTTCTCTATACCGTGGTGAGGACACTGAACAAGAAGGTCTTTGTACCGGTCAAAGCACTTCCAGAAGGGTTCAGAAGGAAGCTGAGAGAATTGGTTGATTTCATTGCGAATCCTTGCGGTTTTATGATTCGGATAGAACTTTTTGAGAAACGCTTTAACAAACTCGTCCCAACTGGTTATGGAGTGGGAAGCGGTGCTATACAGCCATTTTTCAGCGAGATCGCATAAAGTGAACGGAATGACCCGTAGACGTATAGCATCGTCCGACAGTTGGGTAGTTTTCATCATGGCACAGACGTTTTGAAATTTGTTGATGAAGATATAGGCATCTTCAGATTCAAGCCCATGAAATCGTGGAAGCATGTTGATGAAGTGGGGCTTAATTTCAAAGTTGTCCCCATTGGCCGGAGGAAGAGAAAGGCAGGTGGGAAGTGCAGAACGGGTGGGATAGAAACGATCCTGGAGCGCGATTCGCTGCGGCGCTACAACAGGCGGTGGAGGTGGGATATTGGTCTCCGTAGGAGGTGGAGCCAATCCAGCGGTAGTCAAAGAGATGTTCGGATTAAATCCTGACATCGCGGAAGAAGAGGTTGGTGAAGGTGAAGGTGAAGATGTATGAACAGAATTCCGGTCAACGTCGGAGTTGGCCGGCAAAGGAAGGGGTGAAAGAGGAGTGGACGGAGTTTCGACTTCGGAGTCGATCGCGTAGTCGGTAGCGACTAACGTAACGCGGACTAGACGGGTGCTAGTGTCCCGAGTCCAAGCGGACATACACTAAACGAGTTTAGTATAGTCAAAGCGGAGAAGGTGAGGGTAAGAAAACGTCAATGGAGAAAGGTGATGGGTGGTGGGTGAAAAATGGATTTGGCGACAAAGGGCAAGTTTTTATAAAAGTTTTTTTTGATTTTTTTCTTTTTTTTTAGAAAGAGATTTACAGAAATATGTACGGACTTACGGCTTTAAGTAATCACAAACAAGATATGCACAATCTCACCTAGATCTAGGGTCGCCTAGGTCTACTAGACCTGCTCCTAACTGTTCTAGAGGGATAGAAAAAGGACCTCAAACCGCCTCTTCTCCGTCTAATGCGGCCAGATAAGTGCCAGGTAAGTGGGAGGTTGTCCAACGCTTTCGCGAAGTTCGTTAATTAAATAACCACTTGCCTTCGTCACACTTGCCTAGGCACCGCAAAAGTCAGATAGGATAAACGGCCGATGCCTGTAACTAGTCCTCTGTCCTAATGAGCGCGAAGTCCTTAGGGCTGAGTCTAGTATTTTTTAATTTTTACAATGGTCAATGCATATGCTTTTTGTGATTTTTGGGGTCCTGGGAAGGGTGATGAAATCCCCACCCAATCTGAATTGGTTTCAAGCCCCTTAAGTCCGTATTAAGAAATGCAAAGCAGTAACAAATCAACTGCAAACAATTTTTATTTTTTAGCGCGGCGCAAAGAATCCTGCACAAGAACAGTTTATTAGAAGGGGGAGAAGAGTTTGCGCAAAGAAATCTGCAGAAAACACAGTTTATTGGAGTCCAGAGGAGTGGGAGAGAGGAGAGAGACTTACAGAGAGATTTTGGGGCTCTGAAGGCACCAAGTGGCCGCGGATCCGCGGCCAAACACCTGATTAGGCCGTGGTTCCGCGGCTATGTGGAGGGATCATGCTCCCAAAATTTTTAGGTGTGTTGTTCTCGGAGTCCTCTGCTTGTCTGGATTTGCTGAATATTGATTTGCTCACTGTATCTGCTCCAGATTTTTACAGTAGACCTTTTTCTTCGTTTCAATAAGATGTGGGTCTATCTTCCCACGTCTTTGGCACTGTACTTGAACTCCGTATTATCCGACGTCTTTGGCCACTGAACTCGAACTTCGTATTTTCCTGCACACTTGCACAAAAACTAATCAAAAATAACAAGATGATTTTTTTACAAAGTATATTTTTTTTCTTTTTTCGGTTATATTCACAAGTTAACCCGAAATTACACAAGGAAATAAACTACCGTCTCCCCGGCAACGGCGCCATTTGATTGTTAGAGATTCTGTGTGTTCAAGTTTTAGTTAATTACAGCAATCAAGACGGTTTCGCTTGTAGCTAGCCGGTTGAGTACGGGTCGTCCGCAGGGAGATGGGAATCTTTTTCTATGTGCTTTAACGAGTTAAGTCAGTTTTCCAGATTTTGTTGTGATTATCTAAGTGTTCAAATGATATTTAAAGAGAGCTTTTAGGGTTAGGATTAGGTTAGTTTGAGTTAGGAGTCTCCCACATCTTTCGTTGCCCCTCTTAATATCGGTGTTACGGTAATCGGCAACAACGGGGATTAGCACGACTAGGAAGGAACTTGCGAGTATAAGCTAGGCTTTCCAACGCATAAGTTCTTCCTTTTGGTGCTTGTCCGTCCGTTCTTGGCTCTTAGCCATAACCTCCGGTTAATTCAACCACAACCGGTCTCACTACGGAATCACCGCTATCATGTAGGATAGGGTGCCGTAAGGAGCGGATTGTGGTTCAATTAACGGGAGTCGAATTAAGCTGTTGGGCAAGGAAAGAGTGAGAGGGATTTCCTTCTCTCAAACTTCCCTTATCCTACCCTAACAAGTACGAAACTACTCACACATCATGATACGGAAAAATAAAACAAAACAAAAGAGGAAGATAGAAAGAAAGAGATTAGAAGATAACAACTAGCTATTTGCGACCTCACCTTGGCGAGAATCAAGCGTAAGCATCACGGTTGTGTTAAGGATAAAGAAAAAGATAGAAGAAAGAAACAACAAGAAATAACAACAACTAGTTAACAAATTAAAATTACAACAATTATAGAAAGAACAAGACAAGCATGATAATAAAATGAACTTCTTTATTCACCATTCTTCACTCACCAAGCTCATTACAAGTTTTAATGGAGAAGAGATGAGAAGAGGAAGAAGAAACACAACTAAACCTAGAAAAGAAAATACAAGATTATGCCCCCTTTCCTTCACAAAGTTCTGGGCTATTTATAGGCTGAAAAATGAAAACCTAGGGCAACCACCAGAACACAACTGAAAAGACCCAATTACCCCCCAAAACTCTTTGTCTGCGGCGCCAGTACGGCCGCGGTTCCGCGGCCTAAGCATGCTTAGGCCGCGGTTCCGCGGCCTACTTAGGGAATTAGGTCACCAACTTTGGTGACAACTCCTGGTTTGTAGTGCCCTTTACTCTGGTATATATATTTTTTCAATTTGTCTTCACGATTTTTCCAGAATTTCTGTTGAGGGAAAGGTGGACTTTTTGTCAAGATTTTCTTGAGCTCCGCGTAGATTTCTTGGAACTTGTGTTGCCATTGAGCCTTTTGCATGAAGGTGACAATCGATTTGCCATTTTGTCTCCTAAACTGGTGTGTGGCAACAGACGGATAAAGAGCGGAGACCCGTGTTTTATCTGTGGTTGGCAGGAACCCGGATTTTGTCGTGTTTTCCATGAATTTCACCGTTTAGAGCCGAAAACCTGTATCCTGCAATTGACTAGCAAACACGGCTCAAGAATACCTACCGATAAGCAATGTGATAAAAATTGGGCGGTATGAAAATGCAAAAATCTGATATGAACACGAACCTCTTACTCCATTTTTCTCTACTGTCGACTGCTTCGGACTCGTTTCATCGTGGCTACATGGACTGTGCTCCAACGGCTAGACTCGTATCTGGAGTCTCCCAAGCAATGCATCCAATCACATGATATCCGAAAGATGTCGAACCATTCGATCGACTCATCAAAACCTCATAATCCCCCAAGAGATCAACATCTTGAGTACAGTTTAATAGTATCGAGTACATGCCACAGTACCTATAGACCTACCGTAGAAGGGCAAACCCAAGCCTCATTAGTGGCACCGCGGAACTGCCGCAAACCCGAAGGTTCAAAAGCTTTCACGTGGTCATTATGTCGAGTTAGGGTTTCATTCTTCTAAAGGGTCCGTAGAGTTACTTTCATGTTTTCTTCGAATACTTTAAAATTAGAAAATGGGTTTCTGACATTCGATCGTCTCTATCGACTCCCAACATATCTGTGTGAAGTCTCCTCAAGCTGGAATCAATCAATCTGATGACCTTGCATCGGGGTAAGCGAACGAACCACATGTCCTTAGTCGTTCATCCTCGGACGACTAGCGACCTTCTATCATATCTCTAAGTATATACTCATGCTGCAGTAACTCCAACATCTGGGGCGATATCTCGTCGTTCGCAGCAACAACTGGCTTATTCGTCTGCACGTTGAACAATGCCTCAATCATCATGAATAAGCGATGCATCAATGGTCATCACATCCTGGCTGGCCTCTAACAGTGGCTCAATCCTCTGGTGCTGATCTGCACGTCCGAGAAATCTCATAAAAGCGATCCATCAAATGCTCACGGCGCGAAACCATAATAAAACAACGCCTCACTATGCAATCGTATCCCTGGAATCACGCTCTGGTCAGTCCCCGTCCATAACGAGCTCATGCTGACCGCAACTCTAGTCGTAACTCTCTCTGCCCGTGTAATCGTGCCAGCAAAACCATATACCAATATCGATGAGGATAGATCATGAATGAATATAATGCTGTGCAAGGAAATGTACATCCTAAGGCTTCTTAAGCGGAGTAGCGTATCGTAAGTATGCCGCGGAACATACACACGGTACGTCAGTGGTCGGATGAACAGAATGTCCAAGGAAGGAGAACTCTCCTTAAGTCACCTGCTCCATCAACCAAGGTCAACCTATGCGACGAAAGTTCGGGTCTAATACCCCCTCGACTAAGTCTAAGTTCCGTAAGATCAAGCCTAGATTCCGTATATATACATACGCCCTAGGCTCCGCATAGTCAAACCTAGACTCGAACCAAGGTTAACCTAGAGCTCTGATACCAACTTTTTCACGATCCAAAATAGCACGTGACTGGCCCTTGAATCATATGAAGTCTATAGGACCCCATCTAATTCAAGTAAGCCAAAAGCCCAGAAATCTAAAACCATTTTGAAGAAATGTTTTATTAAAATAAGACGAATATGCATTTTAAAATCATAAGTCTTTTCTGAAAATTTCGGCAGAATTTCCTTTGTAAATACTGGCCCCGAACGGGGTACAACATGATAAATATATACAATGATAAAAGGCATCCCCAAGTGGGAGCTAGCTCTTCGTCAAACGTCGGCCACAACCACGCAAGCAATATAATATACAACGCCGAAGGGCGGGGATCAAAACTCAAAAGGAACTCAAATCAGCATGAAAACCCATAATAATACAACGCGCGACTCTAAGGTCGAAAGAATATACAACTCTGGTCTCTAAGTCTGAAATAAATATACATGTCTCGTTGATGGAGTTTACTAGATACAACAATGTAAATAAAGTACAAGGATGGTCACGATATGAGTGAACCCACATACCAAAGCAAATCACCCGGAAAGGAAGCAGTGTGCCAGCAAAGCCGTAATGGAACCTGTACGGCAAAACCTGTAAGAAACTGTGGCACAATGGGGGTGAGTTGCTAACTCGTGAGTAGAAAACATCACCGAGCAGAAATCGTATGTATGACACAATCCTAGGTCAATACGATCAATAAATATAACCTCAAAATGATAAGTCTGAAGCATAAAAAGGTGGCAAGGGTAAACGTCTATACAAGTGTAATCTCAATGCTCGTGTCAATGCCTCAGGTAGCAATATATCATATGCATGAGGTATGAATGTAATGTAATGAAATGAGTGAGACAACTGTTTTCTTTATTTAATGAGATATCTGTATGTATATAAATCGAGTAACATCAATGAAATCAACAGAGAAATCCGTATCAAGCATCGACACAAAACATAAATCCCGATATCTCAACATCTCTGGCTCCGGCTACCCGGACTGGCCTGTATCATCAAATCTCAATATCTCAGTGTCTCAAATCTTAAATCTCAACATCTCAAATCTCAAATCTCAATATCTCAGGCATCCGTATCATCTGCGGGATCGGCCCGCGGGCTCCGGCAGAACAGATCAGCCTATAACCATCTCATGACTCCGGTCGGTATCCTCCGGATAACCGACGAGTCCAAAAATATCACCGGTATGTAGTGGCCCCTGCCAGGATCATCATCCTCCATGAAATCACTCTTGCCTCGGGGTACCTCACCGGGTCCACCATGTACCCGCGGACGGTTCATAGGACTCCTCGAATCGGGTCTCGAAATCAAATCTCATAACCGAGAAAACATCATGGTGGACGACTCATACATCACGAGAAAACCGCACTTTTCATTTTAGAGAGAGACAGAGAGAGAAGTTTATATATATTCTTGCGGTTTTCTCTCAAATCCAGGAAATCTCATGAAAATCCGAAATCCAATCATCAATAGCGAGTAAACAGTGAATATCGGCATAAAACTCCATAATACTGCATAACGGTGAATAATAATTTGCATGAAGTAGCAACTAATAACTACAATGTCTAAACTGGCATATAAAGCAAGTACACTATATCATATCGAAACTATCAGCTAACAAGCTATGTCAATGAAATAATATTCTCTAAAGTGTACGTGACATGGCAATTACCGATGATGATGTGTGTGAGCCGGCAAGTAAGTGTATGTGGAACATACGCATCATCGGTAAGGGTGCTGGTGTCCTGACAGAATGATTTCAATATTAACATATGAAAACACAATATAAGCATGCGATGCGATGTGAACAACAATAATATGCGGGAGCTGAAAAATAACGCACCAATAAGGAATTTACAATACTAGACATGTGTCAAAACTGGTTTGCCCTTTGAAATAATACTAATCGTGGTGTTTTGAAAATAAGGGCTACGGTGTTTTTAAGAAAAGATACGTCCTTTGAAATACCCGTAGAACCCCTTGTCCCTTCTTTAAAATGCGCACGATTCGTTAGTTTTGAAATAGGTATGAGTCAATTCTAGTCTAACATCTACAATTAAACTACAGGACTGAGCTAACAAGCTAATCGAAAGGTAAGAAAACCGCCTAACATCTGAGTCGAGACATATATATATATATATATATAATATAGTCGGTGATCTCGCCTCAATAGTATCATATGCGATACAGTATCTATATCATGACATCCTCGAGTCAAGAGTGCGGATCCATCATCAATATATAGCTCGTACGGTAAATCTTTTTTACGGCCTCCCAAATCTGGGTACGGGTCAATGTCACATCTAGCACATTATTCATCTGGTATCCACTTTATCAAATATCATGATCCAGGGTACTGATCTACGTCTAGTACAATACTGATACCATATATGTATATGCATGCGTGTTTATGAAAACACTTTGTCGAAAGGACCCGCTAAAACATCATGTCGTATCTCAAATACTAACCATGTCACATCACCGATCTCATGGCCTCAAGCCCCAGCTCATCGAATCATCTCCAATCCCAAATACTATCCTCATCATCCAGTATATATATATGTATATGTATATATATACATAATCCCATATACGCACAAGTAATAAAAAATGTATGCAAGTGTGTGTGTGCGTGTGGGTGTAACAACTACTCTAGGGTTTCGCAACTAACACTAAACTAATCCATGAACACCTAGAATCTATCTTTATCATCAATAAACTCATATCAACATAATATATATATGTGTGTATACGTATTCGTATACATCACTAAGAACTGCGGGGTGCTATACGTCATCCACCCGACTTCCCCCGTAGATATATATCTACTCACCTGGATCTTCGCTTGCCGTTGCCGACGTCGCCACGCGCTTTCTTGTCATCTCGAAGTCCTCATGGGGTACCTACATATCATAACACATCGCAATGCGTATTAAAATCCAGTCGGAAAACCAAAACGGCATACGTTTCTCACATAGGTCAAAACCTATGGTCTCGCATGCAAAACACGATCAATACTCCTTAGTCGTTGATGTACAAACATCCAACAACTAAACGCAAATCCAAATATCAAAACTTATCATTTAAAATACGGAAAACACATCCAAAAATCACACTAAAATGCTTCCAGATTTTGACTCAGGCCAAAACAAGGTGCATAAACAATACCGGGGTGATGTATAGGGTGCATATGAGCTACAGGAAGGACCATGGCACCTAGCTCACCAAAGTGGCCGGCCACCCTAGTCCAAAATCCGTCCTCCTCGGTTCTTGAAGGGAGTTGGGGTCTCTTACTCCTACAGTGGGTGCATGGTGGTTCAATTGTGTCTCTAGAGTTGTTTGCTTATCCTAAAAACATGCCAGGTCATCCCAGATTTCCCTACACCCTCTAATACTTCACAAACCGACATAACAAGTTCCTGTTTTTCAGAAATTTGGGTTTCAGGTTTTATCTTGTGTATGTTCTGGGTTTGTAACACCATGGGGGTGGTTTAAGGTCACTCAAAACACTCAAGTTCACCACACAATCTCAACTTAAACCCTAACCCTCTCTATGAATTTCCAAAGTGCACTAAACACCACTAAAACGATTCTAAACTTGAATAGAGGCTAAAGAAAATGGAATACTACATTATTTGTGAAAGGATTACATCATTTGGCAACTCAAGAATCTTCTTGAGTTTCCCATGTGCCCAAAATCAAGTCTTGCTTGGTCCAAAGTGTTTGCCATGAGCTTGTGCACACTTTTTATGAAATGGGAGTGGGGTTTTGGGTTGTTTTTGGGTGTGTTGGTGGTGATTTGAGGAGGGAGGAGATGAGGGCAGCAGCAAAGAGGAAATGAGGGGAGAAAATGATGAAGAAAGAAGAAGGGAACAAATGGGCATGGCTCTCTCTTGACCCCTCACTTTCTCTCATATGCCCATACCTCATTTTTTTATGTTTTCCTTTTGTTTTGTTTTGTTTTCTTTTCATTCTCCTCAATTCATTCCAAAACAAACCATGCTAGAAAATGAAGAAAACAATGTAGGAAAATGTAACAAGTGTTAAAAATGACATATTCATGTCATGTGCACAAAACACGCTTAAAGCTCGAATAGCGATTTTTAATCTCGATTTGCACTAAAATAGTGTCAAATAAATCATAAACTTTCATAATTTGCACGAATCACATAAAGCACCCTCATTTCAGTAATTTCTAAAAATTTACAAATTTTCCCCCCATTTATCGGTATTTAATTATACCACAATATTAAAATATTCATTATATTTAATATTTAATTATAAAAATTCCTAAAAAAAATATTTTATTTTTCTGAAATGTTACAGTATACATCATCATGTATCCGTCCCAAGAGTTCAGTAACTCTAACTCTGTTTTCAGTAAACAGAATTTTGGTCATTTTACCTTTGAGACGTGACTGGCAAGTATCATAAGATGAAAATTCGAACGGATTCAAATATTCATCCTTATGTAACTTAGCTAGTTGTGTCGCATTGATATGATCTAGTCTACAATGCCATAAGAAGGATTCGTTCATTTCTGAACTATTCCTCTTGTGTGTGTTCTATATACTTTGAACTGTGGTTTGATTTAGAACATATATGCTATTACATAACGTGCCTGATCCAATCAACTCTTGATTAAGGAAAATGTTCACAACATTATCATGCAATATAAAATTATATCCTTCTTTAACTTAATAAAGAAACTGATGTAATGTTGTATATCAGGTTCGGCATATAATAACATTTGTTCAGAATCAATGCATTTGGTAATACAAGGTGATATCTGCTAACTGATTTGGCAGCAACAATTGCACTATTCTCTACACTTAGAGACATATCACCCAATCCCAGTTCTCTACCTTTCTGTAACCCATGTAACAGATTACATATATGGGATCCTTATCCGGTATCTCACACCTAGGACGTAGAGGATACTGAGAAACAGTTTTCGGTAACAAACACACCCGAAGAATATGCATCAGCATGCTCTTTCTTCAATTTGGTGGCATGGGAATCCCGGTATTCCCCTATTTCCTGCTCAGACTTATAACAATTATAAGTTGGAGCGGAACCAACGTTCCCCAGCTCAGTATAATAAGCAAGTTCGGTCAATACATCCATATTATTATCTTGATTAAGGCATGTTACGGTCGCTACCAGGAGAGAGAGAGAGAGAGAAGAAACACTCTGCGTATGCTCTAGCAAGATCAGATTGGTTATTATTTTATCTAATCATGATGTCTCTCACTGTTTTTATCAAATCTTCCTTAAAACCCTAAAAGGTAAGACTAGCCGGGATTAATCACACCCTACAAGTTCGCGAATCTTTCGGCCAGGCCAGTGTCGGTACTTTGAGGGAGGTTCCCCGTGCTTTCGCACGAACCTAATTAAAATAAACCTCGTTTTCCCAGGGGTATAACCCCGTTAACACCTTTCTAGATACCTACTTGATCGGCTAATAATAATATGCAAAACTCTCCCAGGAGTAACTCTTACTCGTAGTGGGTATCGGGATCCAACTATCTCATAGAAGGTATGCAATCTCATTGCAAATTTCAACACTTGAAATTCCCGATAATATTCTGCCCCTAGGAACTTATGACCTTAACAAGGTCAACAAATCATAAACGCTAGCCAAGTTCAACCCGTACTTTCATGATTGAAGTAAACCCACCCATACGACCCTTAACAAGTTCAACAAAGTCATACGACTACCCTAATCCAATCGCATCACATGTTTAAGCAGATAAGCACTATTCAGCTACCGCACACTACGCCTTAACAAGGTCAACAAACATAGCATGAATACTAAGTATCACTTATCTGAAATGACGGAGGGCTACGACGGGTTTTTAAGAAAACCTTTTGCATAATGAACTTGATATCGTTTTAGAATCGAATGATTTTGAAAAGGAGTGTTTTTTAGGCTTTTGCTAGTTTCGCTAAAGAGGTCACTCCCGGTGAAGGGATCTCGGCTCGTTCCTCATCGAATGAGGTGCTGGATATTCATGAATACCACTATGCAAAGCAAGAACTAGAGAAGCAATCAAAAACAAAACCAAGTGGGTTGTAGAATCTGCTAGCTTTTTTCTAAAGAGGTCACTCCCGGTGAAGGGATCTCGGCTCTTTCCTCATCGAATGAGGTGCTGGATATTCTACAAGGAATAACTCTATGCAAAGCAAAAACTAGAGCTACCCTTTTTGAAAATTTGATTCTACAACATCTTTAGGTTTCTTTCTTTTTCATTAATCTCATTAATGAAGTCCCATCAATTATGCTTCCTACGCATCACAGAAGAAATGAAAATACAACGTACGCTTATGCCATCCGCATTCGCCACAGTGTCTCGTTATGCACCGTTAGGTTACTTAACTAACGACATAGCGGGGCGAGACTAGCGCGGGTGTAAAACATAAGCAACGTTTATTATATATATATATATATAATAACAACATTCGTCTCATCATATAAAGTGATCACATCACAGAATATCAGCTGCAGAAGTCCACATATGAAATATTGGATATACTAGGAATTCCGTGTTTTAAATTAAGCCAGTAAAAAACACTGATTCCACGGTCGCGATAAATAGCCAAACCCACATCCCTAGACCCCTACGAGAGCGGCAAGCAACCCTACCAATTCTAGAGTTAGAAGACCCGGTCTCGACTCCTCGAAATGGTCTCCCACTGGACCCTAGAACCCGGTTACTTGTGCTCCCCGCCTTGGGTTTATCCTAATGCGGAAAAGTAAATAATATACATCAATGGTGACAACATCCTCAACCCGGAAGTGCTCCAATAGAAGAATATTACATGAATGAAAATGAAAAACTCTCATCTCATGCAAAAAAACCCAGCTATTCAAACACGATGATCCAATATAACATATCACAACAACACATAACATCACATGTCATCAACGTAAGTAAATATGTGTATCCCAATTGTCGTTGACATATAGCAACGAAACCGGCAATACACCACATATTACACTTACGGTCGCAGAAAAGAAAGTGAAAACTACAACAATTGGAATCCGCAACCACCTTAGACATCATAAACCCAATGTATCACATACTTTGGATTTCATGCTTAACCAAATGAATTCCTTAGGCATCATAAACCCGGAATATCACATATTCCGAATTTCATGCCTAACAATTATAAACCTCGCATTTTAGTCTCGTTTTTGAAAACACTTTCCAATAACAAGTCGGAAAATTCAACAAGATTCCCGACAACCTGATCGAATGCTCGTCGGAAACTTTAGTAGATGGCCGCACCCCCAACGCCGTCGACGGAGTGCACTTAGGTGGAACACCGCGGCCGCGAGTACCCGAACGGATGCTTTTGGCAACCGGGTTCTCCTACAGTCACTTGGTCGGGGCTATGGGGCGTGGCTATCTAGTAACGTTACCCGGCGAGTATCCGCGTATACTACGTAATTGCGATGGACTTTTGATCCACATCAAAATCCCGTGGCAACCGATCAAATGAGACTAAATTGCTAGATTTATAAAATTCAAATTAGTTTTCACAAAACTAATTATTGTGGATTCCAAATATTGTATCACAATTCACAGATAGGTAGATGATGTTAAACTTTTCGATCGAAACAACAAACACCCACTTGTTTCCCAAAGCGCTCAACACTTGAGCACAGTTTAAAAAACTACACAGAACATGCCACATCACCTATGGACCAACCGTAGAAAGGCCGACACACGCCTCACTCATAGCGCCGCGGAACTGCCGCAAACCCAATGGTATGGACACGGTTCCGCGGTCAAAGAGTCGAGTTTGGGTATCGTTCTTCTAGAGGGTCCATAGAAAACACCTGCATGATTTTCTGAAGATTTTAAACTTGGAAAAATCCAACTCTTGGAAAATTTCCAGCGAGGGAGAAAAATGGGTATTTGATATTCGTTCGAACTTTTTAACGTCGTCTAAAGTACCCGAAACGATGTTAGAATTATGGCTACGAAATACTCTGAATTGCCTTTACAGAAAGATAACATCGCATGCAATATTAGTAAAAACAAGCAACAACTGAAACACCAAAACCCAGAGACCAGAACACCGCAAAAAATTGAAGCCGGAAGCCAACTAAAAAACCGGTGGGGCCGGTTTTTAACAACATGTGGACGGTCAAATTCAGGCGAGGAGGGCTCAATTTTCTGTGGTGTTCATTCTACATCACATGTAACATTCTGCAGGTGCTTAAAAAAATTTAGACACTTTGAAAAATTCGAAAGAAACTCGATTTTTATTTTGAGTGTTTCAGAGTTGTTTCGGTTTCGTAATTCTACAAATATCGTCTAATTCTCTAGCATGTCTCTGATACCACTGCTGCATTCCGTAGCACCGCCACTGGGTTTCGGGACGCATTGACCATGTCGTTTTCAAAAATTTAGCAAGCTAAAGAACCCTAACCTAGAATCATAACTAGAGAATTAGACGAAACATGCATGTAAACATCTTTACATCTAAGTGAACAGGGAATACAACCTTTGTAGACCGGTCACTTCAATAGCTCCGTGTAGTAGTCCCTTCGCTCCAATTAGTGAACTCCCGGACTGTAGAAAAGCTCCACAAGATGAAAGGAACAAACTTGCTTGAAGTCTTCTAGGCCGAAGATGATCTATGTCGAGGAGACACACACTCAAGCTACCTCCTCACTAATTAGGAATTGGTGAAGGAAACAACCTAAACTAAATGGCTAGTCTAGTGTAGGTTGATGAAGTAGGAATTTTGCTCACTTTAGAAATATTTTTCTCACTCATTTTTTTCACCTTCCAAAAAGCTAGAGAGCTTGAAGAAGGAGATGAAGAAAAGCAACCATGGAGAGAAGCAAGTGTAGAATGAATCTCATGAGTGAGAATAGCAACCATGGGTGAGATAATATCTCATATTAACTCTTGTAGAGACTTAACCATGGCTTAAGGTAATGATTGGGTTAATAAATGTCTCTAATAAAAAAAATTAGTGGACTAAGTCAATGGTTCTATAAACTTCCACTAAGCGCAAACCATATGACTAATTTCCAACTAATTTTGATTTACTTTAAATAAATAAAACCCTTCATTCTGTTAAGCATGGTACGAGTCTCATACACCCATGTAGCATGTTGTAACTAGAATGACACAATAATATATATCACATATATATTAAGTGCACACAAGTGATAAAAAGAAATGCTTAAGTAAGCTAATATTAGTTAATGTAAATTAATATATCAAATATATAATTATACATTAAATTATTGAATCAACACTTGATTTAATAATCCGGCTATATCACATATAACCGACTAATATCATTTGTATCAACTTATCGAATCAACACTTGATTCGATAATTCGGCTATATCACATATAACCGACCGATATCTCATATCGCGAGAATAGAATACGGTATCAAATACATGTATTAATCTCGGTCCCGCACATATCACATATGTGCTCCTACTTCGTTTCGCGTGAACCAGGAAACCTCTGTGTAAGACTCTAAAGACTCGTCAATACGCCGGCAGTAGGTGGTGATCATATCAGTCACCCACAAGCCGTCAGCGGTGTGCTAGACGTAACTGCCGCCCGGGTATTGAGCGATCAGAAAATCAACAAGCAAGCCTGCTCATACTCCTGCGAATCCAATATGTAACACTACCGTACAGTCTTGTCTCTTCGTCTGATATGTCGCATATCTCGCATGGGGGTGGTAAATGTCAGACCCCAATACCTTGATAAGTCATGTCGATGCAAGGCCCATAACGGTTCGAGAAAATACCGATAACACTTACCAGTAAATCTCAGCAACCCTGACCAGGGATTTCTTGTTATGGCCACTCGAGCATAGCACAACATCAACCCCCATTACCGGGAGAGACGAATCCCCTCCTATCGCTCATTGCCTCCATGTGACTCAGGACTGTACCCAAAAACCACCGTTTTGCACGTTCTCTTGAACGTGGTAAGGTGGAAATCAAAGCGCATTGCGAATCACACAAGACCCTATGACGATCTCGGGTCTACAGACTAACCTGTACCAGTGTCACCAAAGAACTGCTATCTGACGATAGGTATAATACCATATAGGAGTTCTCGGCGAGTCCGTTCAGTGTACCCAGTCTCCACTAAGCACCCGTATACCTTCTCTGATGTCAAACACCAATGGATGTGGGATCATCCATCGCCCATCATATGGGTCAAGAAGCGTATACACTAGTCTACTCTGGAATATCGATGTACCGTCTCGATACTCCCTCGAATAGGAACAATTGAAGGATGTACTTACCGACTACCTTTTCCCCACTAGTATGATCTACATCATAATACCGGTACTCGAGTACTCATCCTTTGGGCTTTATCAACATGTAACAGAGAGACAATAAGTGTACATGTTAAGATAAAGAGTAACCAGATAGCATACTATCATGTCGAGCAAGAAAGTCCTCCCTATATATGTCCAAGCATCCACTATAATATACATCACATGTACAATAATGGCCTCTAGGGCATACATATAACTAACAGAAAGATACTCGGCTTTTTCATGAAAAAGAAAATATTTCAAATACGGAGCTTAAGCCACTCCCTTTCAAATTATTTGGTTCTACAACGATATCAAGTTCAATACGTTAAAGGTTTTCATCAAAACCATTCGGAGCCCTCCGCTATTTTAGGAAGTAGAGTACTTAGTATTCGTGCTACGTTTGTTGACTATAGTTAAGGCGTAGTGTACGGTAGCTAAGTGATATATTCCTATAAAACATATGATGCGATCGATTAGGACTTTTGTATGACTTTGTTGACCATAGTCATGGGTCATACGAATGGGTCTAAATCAATCATGAAATGACGGGTAGAACTTGACCAGCGCTTATGATTTGTTGACCAAAGTTAAGGTCATAAGTTACTAGGGGTAAAAACTATATCGGGAATTTCAAGTGTTGAAATTTGCAATGAGATTGCATACCTTCTATTTGATTGTTGGATCCCGATCTAACTGTGAGTAATAGTTACTCACGGGAGAATTTTACACTTTAAAATTAGCTAATCCAGTAGATGTCTAGAAAGGTGTCAACGAAGTTATGCCTCTAAAGAAACAATGTTTATTTTAATTAGGTCCGTGCGACAGCATGGGGAACCTCCCTCGGAGTACCGATACTGGCCTGGCTAACCGGTTAGCGAACTTGTAGAATGTAATTAATCCTGGCTTATTTTCTTTTTAGGGTTTGAAGGAAAATTTGATAAAAGCAGTGGGCGTCATCAATTAGATAAGATAAATAACCAATCTAATCATGCAAGAGTTTTTGCTGAGTGTTTTCTTTTCTCTCTCCAAATGGCAGATACCAATGACGGGACTTAAGCTTCTACTAGGAAAAAAATAAACTAACGGGACCTAATTATAAAGACTGGCTGAGGAACGCGAACATTGCCCTTACTTATGATAAGGTTGCATACGTCCTCACTACTCCAGCCCCTTCCCTCCCTAGCCCTGATTCCTCTATTGCGGATAAGGAGATCCGCAAGACAAAGGATATCGATTGCGCCACAGCAAACTGACATGAGAAGATAGATGTACAATCCATCATTTTCCATACAAAAGAATTGTTTGGGGAGCAATCTCGTGCTCTTTGTTACGAGGCCACACGAAAGTTGTTTCAAATGAGGATGGCTGCCGGTACATCTGTAGGAGATCATGTCCTAAAGATGATAGGACTTATTGAAGAGCTTGAAGACATGGGATGGACCATGGAGAATGAACAATATATTGATATTGTTCTACAGTCTCCCCCCGCCTATTCTTATGAAAGTTCGGGTTTAATACCCCCTCGGCCAAGTCTAAGTTCCGCATGGTCAAGCATAGGTTCCGAATATGTATATACGCCCTAGACTCCGCATAGTCAAACCGGTAGGGTTCCTAAGCACGACAGCATGGTTTCGGGTGGCATCATCCATGCCAAATAAATTTTTTTCCATGTTTAAACAACTCTAAACAAGATCTTTAACTAGATAATCATACGGAAACATAAAGTAAACATCTTTACTTCTAAGTGATTAGAGATTACAACCTTTGTAGTTCGCTCCTTCACTTCATAAGCTCCAAGTAGTGGTCCCTGCGCTGCGATCCAAGAACTCCCGGACTCTTGAGAAGCTCCACAAGGTGAATGATGCATGCTTGCTTGTAGTCTTCGAAATCCAAGATGATCTACATTGAGAAAACACAAACTCAAGCTATCTCTTCACTAATATGAAATTAGTGAAGCTAACACCCTAATCTAAGTGGCTAGTTTAGAAGAGGATGATGAAGTAGGAAGTGGGGTCTCTTTAGTTTTCTTTTTCTCACTTTATTTCATCACATGGAAAAAAGCTAGTGTTCATATCATAATTTTTCATTATTATATTCCCCATCCTTAATCATTTTACAAATAAATAGGTGCTTTTGATCCATGTCTGTTGAATAGTTGCAGGTTACAGGTTCTCGGAACAATACAGTGAAAATGGTGAAAAGACGCTGCAAAAGTGAGACTACGACCAACAAATAGAAGAATCTTTATCATGCCTACAGTTTGAGGAAAAAAAGAAGATCAATGAACAATTTCACAAAGTACGAAGGCAGCCCAAGATTCAAGACTTCAACACGAAGCGAACAGTAAAAGCCCACAACATTTCTGCACTGTGGAAATCTGGAAGAAACTAGAAAAGAGTTTGAAGAACCAAGTGAAGAAAACAGAAGCAAATAGCAACAGGAAGAAGCCCTAGAAAAATGAGCCAGCAAGCCCATCACATGGCCGCGGATCCGTGGCCAAACAAGGCATATGGCCGCGGATCCGCGGCCGTGCTGTGCATGTGCGGTGCATGTCGGTGCGTGTCGGTGGAGTCGGTGCATTGACCCGGTTTTTTAGGGTATTTTTTTAAATTTAGATATGGATCATATGTAAACCCTAGGGTTTCTATTCACTATAAATAGGAACCCTAAAGCTCTTTTTGGAGCATGCCTCTTCTTATTTATCTTGTTTAGAATTTTTATTCCCTGTAATTGTTGAAGAGTGCATCTAATAAAAAAGTAAGTTTCTTTTCTGCCCTAGTTATTTCTCTAGCAATTTTATTTCTCTGCCGGAGTTATAATTTTTTTTATCTGCCATAGTTGTTAAATTAAAACTAAAATAAAAATATGAACTCGTATATCAATTCCCTAATGAGTGAGTAGTTCCTCACTTGTTAGGGTTAGGTTTGGGGAAGATTTGAGAGATGAAAACCTCTCACCCCTTTATTGCCCATTATACATTTTAAAGTAGGACTCTATGCATACATACACATACCGTTCACTACGGCACCCTATCCCACGAGGTAGCGGTGATACCATTGTTAAAGACCGGTTGTGTATGATTTCCATGGAGGTTAGGGTAAGAGTTAAGAAAGGACGGACAATGACCAAGAGGAAGAAACTAGGTTTCTTCCCGATCATGCTAATCCCCTTTGTTAACTATTACCTTAACACCTAAAAAGTAAAGTTGTTAATTAGGGCAAAGAAAGCGGTGAGAATAATTGATTTTCCAAACTAACATAAACCTAACCCTAGCAAGGTTTTAATCCTGATCAAACTCAACTTTAGTTTTTATTGATAATCAAACCTACCATAATTGGAATTAACTCGTTAGAACAACTAGAAAATACACAAAATCCCTATGGACCGACCCGTACTCAACCGGCTAGCTACCAAGCGACACCGTTCTTGATTGCGGTTAATTCTTTGATCACAAATAGCATAAGCACTAAATCTCACATCAATCAAATGGCGTCGTTGCCGGGGATGGCGTAGTTATTTTCTTTTTGTAATTTTGGGTTAGTTAAAAATTTAAAAAAATGAAAAAAATAAAAAAAATATTAAAAAAAATTCATCTTGTTATTTTTTGAAGGGTTTTCGTGTGAATTGTACAGGATCGAAGAGACGAACATATTCAGATCTGGAAAAATCCTGTGAGTAAAACAGCAAATAGCAGATCTGAACAAACAGAGGATAACCACAAAAGAGAAACAGAAAAGTTTGGAGGCTTGATCCATCTTTTTTACCGCGGAACCGCCGCAGTTAAGCAACTTTGACCGCGGATCCGCCGCGGCTTGCTTAGGTCAGCAAGCCAAAACCTCTCTGTAAGCACTCTTTTCCTATCTTCTGCCCTCTGTAGTCCTCTGAAAAGTTTTCCTGCAGGGTTCTTTGCGCAAAAACTTCTCTCCCTTCTCTAATAACTTGATCTTGTGCAAGATTCTTTGCACCGCAATAAAAGAAAAAAAAATTGGCAAGTGTTTTGTGTGTTTACTGCTTTGTATTTTTAAAACTGATTTTAAGGGGCTATAACACCAATTCAAATTGGGTGGAGATTTCATTACCCTTCCTAGGACCCCAAAAATCACAAAAAAAAATCTTTTTGCATTAACCTTCGAGTTAATTAAAAAAAAAAGATTAGACTCAGCCTATAAGGACTGTCGTGCTCATTAGGACAAAGGAATAGTTGTAGGCATCGGTCGTTTATCTAAACCAGACTTTGTGGTGCCTAGGCTAGACAAGTGGGAAATGTAATTTTAAAAGGCCCGTCTCACGGTGATTCGTGAGCGGATCCCTCCTTTCTTTACTTGTGCTTACCTGGCCACAATTGGCGGTGAAGAGGCGATTTGAGGATCTCACAACTTGCCCTTTGGAACAGTTAGGAGCAGTCTAGTTGACCTAGGAGACCCTAGCTCTAGGCTTGATTCTGCATATTATGATTGCTTGAACGTGTGCCTAAGCTTCTTATAAAAATCTTTTGCAAAAACTCCTTATATAAAAAAAACACAAAACAGAAAATTTTACAAAAAAAGACTTGCCAATTTTCTCACTAGAAATCCCTTACACCCACTTTCTTCCATTGACGTTATCTTACCCCCCACCTTCTGTTTCTACTTTTTGACTACACTACACCTCATTAGTGTATGTCCAGTTGGACTAGGGACACTAGCGCCCGTTTAGTCCGTGTCTCGTTAGTGCCGACTGACGATGCTTTCGACTCCGAAGTCGAAATTCCATCCACTTCTTTACCTTCATCTTCACGTTCACCATTTCCTAAAGAGATGTCAGGATTCGATCCTAACAACCCTTTACCGCCTGTTGAAGCGCCCCAACGAATCGCGCTTCAGGATCTTTTCTATCCCGTCCGCACCGCACTTCCCACTTGTCTTTCACTTCCACCGGCTAATGGGGATAACTTCGAGATTAAACCCCACTTCATCAATATGTTGCCCAAATTTCACGGGATGGAATCCGAAGATGCCTATATCTTCATTAACAAATTCCAGAATGTTTGCGCAATGATGAAGACCACACAACTTTCTGATGATACTATAAGGCTACGTGTCATTCCATTCACCTTATTTGACCTAGCCGAAAAATGGTTATATAGCACAGCATCACACTCCATAAAAATTTGAGAAGAGTTTGTTATGGCTTTTCTAAAAAAGTTTTACCCACACCACAAGACCGCGAGAATTCGCAACGAAATTGTTCAATTTTCCCAGCTTCCTTCCGAACCTTTTTGGAAGTGTTTTGAAAGATTTAAGGACCTCCTTGTTCAGTGTCCTCACCACGGTATCGAGAATTGGCAACTTTGCCAAACTTTATACGAAGGACTGAACCCAGCAACTAAGCAGTTGTTGGAAACCATTTGTCAAGGTTACTTTCTTACAAAATCGAGCGAGGAAGCTTGGCAATTTCTCAATGATCTTGCTGAACAAACACTGCAGTGGGAAAGCACTAAGACCACTTCATCTACTTCATCAGGTCAGTCTAGGGCAGGCATACATCAACTTGATATGTCTATTGCAATGAAGGCCGAAATGGTTGCACTTCTGAAAAAGCTAGAAGCAATTGAGAGCAAATTCTCATCGCCTTCTCCTGCCCCTGCTTTACCCACTCGCACTATTTGCGCTTGTTGTTCGGATCTGTTCCATCTAACCGAAGAGTGTCCTTACAACCCACCTGTTCAAGGACAAGATCAAGTCAATGCCGTCTTTCAGCAAAGACAAAGAAATGATCCATACTCTTCAACTTATAATCCTGGTTGGAGGAGCCACCCAAATTTTGCTTGGAATCAAAATCAACAACAATTCCAAGGCAATAACAACTTTCAAAGGCCTCCTCTACAACAACAAACCCCTCAACAAACTCAATATCAGCAACCTTTCCAACCCCAACCTTACCAAAACCAAAACCAAATGAACAACTTTGTACCAAACAACTCTTATCCTCAAAAAAATTTTGTTCGGCCGAATAACGATAAGGTTTCCTCGCTAGAACGAAGTTTGGATGCGTTTTTAAAACAATCTACACAATCCTCAGTAAGGTTGGAGTCTTCCATTCAGTCTTTGGTGCAAAATAGTGTTTCACATTATCAGAGCATCAAATCAATTGAGACCCAAATTGCACAACTTAATGCTGCGTTAAGAGAGCGAGAAAAAGGAAAGCTTCCGTCTCAACCATTGCCAAATCCCGGTCACACACACAACGCACATGTTGCTTATGAACAAAAAAATCATAATGTAAATGCTGTGACCACGTTGAGATCTGGAAGAGAGTTACACAATAATGTGGGTATTAGTGATGAAACTCTGGCTGCCGCTTCTTCTTCTTCTTCTTCTTCGTTATCTTCTTCTTTGTCAAAGCATGTTCTTCATTCTTCACAAGGCTCTATTGCTTCTAATTCGAACGGACCCACATCTCACTCCACGATAACACCAACAATGGGATCCATTCCAACTCCGCAATCTACTCCACAAACATTGGACTCAACAAATTTTCAAAATATTCCATTTCCAAACAGGATGAGATCCAATAAACAAACTCCACAAATGGAGAAGATTGTGGAGTTATTCAAACAGGTTAGCATTAACATACCTCTCTTGGATGCAATCCAACAAGTCCCTTCTTACGCTAAAATCTTGAAGGATTTATGGACCAAGAAGAGGAAGTCTCAGGTACCCAAGAAAGTATTCGTAGCTAGTGCCGTGAGCAATGCTATTACCCAACCTCAACCTTTGCCCCAAAAACGAAAGGACCCTGGCTGTCCTATAATTTCAATAACAATTGGGGATAAGAACATCAATCGTGCACTTTTAGATCTTGGTTCCAGTGTTAACCTGCTTCCCTATTCCGTTTATGAGCAATTAGGTGTTGGAGAGTTGAAACCCACTCATTGTACTCTCCAAATGGCCGATCGATCCATCACCCATCCAAGGGGTGAGTTAGAGGATGTGTTGATCAAAGTAGTGGACTTCATATTCCCCGTTGATTTCATTGTTATGGACACACAGCCTGTGGCTAACCTACAGAACCAAATTCCGGTGATTCTCGGTCGACCATTTTTGGCCACTTCCAATGCTGTAATCAACTGTCGTAACGGCTCTATGACTCTATGCTTCGGGAAGATGTCAAGTGAGTTCAACATTTACAAGATAGGAAGTCTGCCCTCCGAACCTTCTGCTCATGCATGTTCTATCGAATTAATGGATGTCGATAGCAGCGAATTTGATCAGCTTCAGGATACTGATCCAGATTCTTTTCATACGTTGTTTGACCCAACTATGTATTATACACATACGGACTCTTCCATTGAGTTGTCCGGGTCAACATCTAACGCTGATTATGAATCTTTCATGGAGTCTAGAGATCACCCCACTCTTTCTGATGACATTATTCTTCAGGGTATCGATGAAAGGTTTGAGGAAATTTTCGCTGATGCGCTCGCATTTTTAGCAAACACGGGTGTTGAGATGAATCAACTCCAAAAAGAAATTGAACCTCCGCCCCTTCTTCTTGACAATCACAAAAATGCGAGTAATCGATCGTCACAATCACTTTGTCGTCTCTTCAAATTGAGATGCAAACCACTTCTGTTACACCACTTATCTATTCCCCTCTTCTTCATGATTCTAGACAACATACTCTACCACCAACCGCTGTTTTTTACTGATAAATTCTTCGAATGGTTGGTATTGACTTTTGTCCTGTGCAAAGCTTGGCATTGACTTGTAACATTGTTTAATTCAAGTTTGGGGGGAAGTTGTTGTATATATTTTCTTTTTCTTTTTTTTTTCTGTTAACAATAAAAAAATTAATAAGGGGAGTGCCGACAATTTTGACCTTCTTGGTGTAGCCTGACAGTGAGGACACTGTCAAGTTTAAGTTTGGGGGTGTGCTCGGTAAGCCTTCTTCTTTCGCATTCATATGTATATTTTTGCATTTGCATACTTATTTTAATACCCATAAAAATTGAAAAAAAAATTAAAAATTTTAAAAATTGAAAAGTTCAATTTTGGCATATTTGACTTTAGTTTGACGAGAAGGTTGAATAGTAGGGAAAAACTAGATCCTAAACTTAGTAAATTAAAAACCCTAAAAATAACATTTCTTAAAATTCAACGGTGGAAAATATATGTCCTTGTGGTTTACTTAGAAATAGGCAAATTTTGAGTTCACTTCTTGGGCCAAGTCAAAATAAGGGAAGAGTATTGAAATTTTTATTGAAGTGTAATTCTGAAAATATCTACCCTACAACTTGCACAAACATGCACCTTGAAGCTTGGAATAGTAGAGGATACCTTGAAATGCTCTTGTCTAAAATCCTTAGTATGATGGAAAATAAAATTATAAGTGTGAATAAAGAGATACAAAAAAATGAACACTGGTTTTGTAATTACTTAAGGCTGCGTAAAATTTAAAAAAAAATATAGCGAGAGTGCTTTATCACCTAGTGCCTTAGACCAATTGGTTTGGGAGTCACTGCTAAAGCCTTAAGTATTATAAGATGAGGAATTACGACTTAATGCACGAACACAATTTGTAATCGGTCGTTGGTACCTCAAGAAGTATTAACGGTCGCATGAAGGATGAGTGAGCAATTTGATCTAAAAAATTCACCAATTAAAAGTACTTTGGACAATAGACAAGAGTATGATAGTTTGAATCGAATTTCCAAGTGTAGGGGTGATACATACACACACGTAGGGGTATATGATTGGGGTTTGGATGAGAGATATGGAATGAAAAATAGGACTTATATCTTCAGTAGAGATGATAAAAATTCCTAAGTTGAGATGGAACCTTAGAAGGAAAATTCATAAGATGCTAAAAGCTAAGTAAATTTACAGAACATATACAATCTTAAGTTAAAAGATAAGGAAGCGTGAAAAATATGGGTTGATAATTTCTGAGTTAAAGATAATGGAATTTCTTGCTAGAACACCGAATTGAAGAATAAAAGTCAATAGGCTAAATTGATAAGATTTTGTGGGTAGTATCAGCTGAAAACCCTCAGGAGACAACACTCCTCCTACTAGGGACACCTAGAGGTTTAACGGTTTGTTGCACGAGCTCAGTGCAATCGCGTCTCCCTGCGAAAGTGAGGGTAGGCTTTTTTTCGACAATAAACTAGTTTTGCTCGGAACGAGCAAAAGATAAGTTTGGGGGTATTTGTTCATATCATAATTTTGCATTATTATATTCCCCATTCTTAATCATTTTACAAATAAATATGTGGTTTTGATCCATGTGTGTTGAATAGTTGCAGGTTACAGGTTCTTGGAACAATATAGTGAAAATGGTGAAAAGACGCTACAAAAGTGAGACTACGACCAACAAATAGAAGAATCTTTATCATGCCTACAGTTTGAGGGACAAACGAAGATCAATGAACATTTTCACAAAGTACGAAGGCAGCCCAAGATTCAAGACTTCAACACGAAACGAACGGTAAAAGCCCACAACATTTCTGCACTGTGGAAGCCTGGAAGAAACTAGAAAAGAGTCTGAAGAACCAAGTGAAGAAAACAGAAGCAAATAGCAATAGGAAGAAGCCCTAGAAAATTGAGTGTCACGTCCCGAAAGTACGGAACATGACCGGCACTTAACTACGAAACGTCTCGAGGCGTACGTAATCTAAGTGAGCCGAAAACCCAGAAAACCAAACCAAGAAAAGTAGTAGAGTGAAGGAAAACCAATTTAAATCAAGTAGTTTTAATAGCATAGGCCGAATTATGCGTTTTTTAAAAGCATCAAATATTTACTGAAAATTTCGGCAGAGTCTCCTTTGTAAATACTGGCCCCAAACGGGATACAACATGAATAGTATACGAAATCAATAAAAGGCATCCACAAGTGGGAGCCAGCTCTTCGTCAAACGACGGTCACAACCACACAAGCAATATAATATACAACGCCAAGGGTGAGGATCAAAACTCAAAAGCAAACTCAAAGCAACAAGAAATCCACAGAAATATAACGCGCGACTCTAAGGTCGAAAGAATAACATCACTGGTCTATATCTCAAAAACAAATAAATGTTTGGTTGATGGAATTTACAAGATACAACTGAATAATATTATACAAAATATAATGATGGGTACGATACCAATAAACCCACCTACTAGCAAAATCACCCGAAGGAAACAGTGCCAGCAAAGTCGTAATGAAACCTGTACGGCAAAACCTGCAAGAACTGTGGCACAACGGGGGTGAGTTGCCAACTCGTGAATAGAATACATCTACGAACAAGAATCGCATGCATGACGCAATCCTAGGTCATACGATCATAATATATCCTCAAATATATATAACACGCAGCCTATAACAATGACTAGGGTAAATATCTAACCCGAGTGTAATACCATGTGCCCGTGTCAGTGACTCAGGTAGCAATGTATCATATGGATGATGTATGAATGCATGAAACAGAATGCATGTACTGAAGAAAACTGCTTTCATAAATTAGTGAGATTTCTGTATTTTTAAAATGAGGTATCATAAATGAAATCAGCATAAACAGTGTCTAGCATCGACACAAAACAAGTATCCAAATATATCGATATCTCTGTGTCGCAATCTCTGTACCTCAATATCTCAAAATCTCAATGTCTCAATCACAATATCTAGGGCGCCGTCAGTCCAGACCGGCCCCTACCATCCATCTGAAAACTACGACGGTATCCTCCGGATATCCGACGCGTCGGGTAAAATCACCGGTCGGTAGTGCTCCCCTGCCAGGCTCAACGCCATCATCTGCGATCCTCTTGCCCTGGGGTACCGCACCGGGTCCACCATATACCCGAAACGATTCCTCCACTCCTCGAACTCGGGTCTCGAAATCCATCAGCAAACTCATGGTGGACGACTTATACATCATGAGAAAATCCCACTTTTCTTTTTTTTAAAAAAGAAAAAGAATTTTATAAGTGTTTTTGCGGTTTTCCCCCAAATCCAGGAAATCTCATGAAAATCCGAATCCAAATCCTCAATAGCATGTAAACAGTGAATTTAGACATAAAAATCCATGAATGCGGCATATCAATGAATAATAACATGCATGATGTAGCAAGTAATATCTACAATGTCTAAACTCGCATATAAGGCAAGTACACTAATATCATGTCTAAACTATTAGCTAACAACCTATGTCAAATGAAATAGTATTTTCTAAAGTGTTCGTGACATGGCAATTACAGATGAAGATGTGTGTGAGCCGGCAAGTAAGTGTACGTAGTACATACGCGTCATTGGTAATGGTGCTGGTGTCCTAACAGCATGATATCAATAATGAAATATGAATTACAATAAGTATGCGATGCGGAGCAACAACAATAATATGCGGGAGCAGAATACTAGACACAACGATAACTAATCTGCATTACCCTAATATAAGTCCTACAATAGTGCCTTTTGAAATAACACGAATCGCGGTGTTTTGAAAATAAGGGCTACGGTGTTTTTAAGAAAAGATACGCCTTTTGAAATATCCGTAGAATCCCTTGACCTGTCTTTTAAAATACCCGCGATTCGTTAGTTTTGAAATAGGTAGGAGTCTAATCTAGTCTAACAACTACACTAAACTATACGGCTGAACTAACAAGCTGAACTACAGGTAAGGAAACCGCCTAACATCTGAGTCGATACATATACATACATGTATATATATTAGTCGGTGATCCCGTCTCAATAATATCATATCCGATACCATATCTATAATCAGACATCCCAAGTCAAGAGTGCGGATCAATCATCAATATATAGCTCGTACGTAAATCCGTCGTACGACATCCCCAAATCTGGGTACGGGTCAATATCATACTCATCACACTGTTCATCTGGTATCCTCTTTATCAAGATCATCATCTGGGGTACTGACCTACGTATAGTACACTACTAATATTACTATTCACCTGGCATCGTCATCCAAAGATCCGCTATAACATCAGGACGTATCTCAAGTACGAATCCTGCCATATCACCGATCTCACGACCTCAACTCAAATCTCAACGACTCATCTCAATCCCAAGTATCATCCGCAAATCCAGTATGTGAACACCTGGTCCCATACCCAGGTGAACACATAAACACATATCCCCATATACGCACAGGTAATAACATAGAATGTGTGTGTGTGCGTGTGTGGATGTAACAACTACTCTAGGGTTTCACAACTAACACTAAACTAATCCATGAACATCTAGAATCTACCTTTATCATCAAGTCTCATATCAACATAATATATATAATCAAAATATATTTTTGTATACGTATTCGTATACATCACCACGAACTGCGGGGGTGCTATACGCCGTCCACCCGACTTCTCCCCGTAGATATAAATCTACTCACTTGGTCCTTGCTCGCCGGTGCCGACGTCGCCACGCGCTTGTGTCACGTCCCGAAAGTACGGAACATGACCGGCACTTAAACTACGAAACGTCTCGAAGCGTACGTAATCTAAGTAAGCCGAAAACCCAGAAATCCAAACCAAGAAAAGTAGTAGAGTGAAGGAAAAACCAATTTAAATCAAGTAGTTTTATTATCATAAGCTGAATTATGCGTTTTTAAAAACATCAAATATTTGTTGAAAAGTTCGGCAGAGTCTCCTTTGTAAATACTGGCCCCCAAACGGGATACAACATGAATAGTATACGAAATCAATAAAAGGTATCCCCAAGCGGGAGCTAGCTCTTCGTCAATCGACGGTCACAACCACACAAGTAATATAATATACAACGCCAAGGGCGAGGATCAAAACTCAAAATGAAACTCAAAACCACAAGAAATCCACAAAAATATAACGCGCGAATCTAAGGTCGAAAGAATAACATCACTGGTTTCCATCTCAAAATAAATACAAGTTTGGTTGATGGAATTTACTAGATACAACTGAATAATATTATACAAAGTAATATGATGGGTACGATACCAATAAACCCACCTACTAGCAAGTCACCCGAAAGAAACAGTGCCAGCAAAGCCGTAATGAAACCTGTACGGCAAAACCTGCAAGAAACTGTGGCACAACGGGGGTTAGTTGCCAACTCGTGAGTAGAAAAATATCTACGAACAGAAATCTCATGAACAACGCAATCCTAGGTCAACGATCATAATATATCCTCAAATATATAACATGCAGCCTATAACAATGGCTAGGGTAAATATCTAACCCGAGTGTAATCCCATGTGCCTGTGTCAGTGCCTCAGGTAGCAATATATCATATGGATGATGTATGAACGCATGAAACAGAATGCATGTACTGATGAAAACTGCTGTCATAAATTAGTGAGATTTCTGTATCTTTTTAAAAACGAGGTATCATAAATGAAATCAGCATAAACAGTGCCTAGCATCGATACAAAACAAGTATCCAAATCTCTCGATATCTCTGTGTCGCAATCTCTGTACCTCAATATCTCAAAATCTCTGTATGTCAATCTCACTATCTAGGGCGCCGTCAGTCCAGACCGGCCCCTACCATCAATCTCAAGACCACGACGGTATCCTCCAGATATCCGACGCGTCGGGTAAAATCACCAGTAGGTAGTACTCCCCTGCCAGGCTCACATCGTCATCATCACGCGCTTCTTGCCCCGGGGTACCTTACCGGGTCCACCATGTACCCGAAATGGTTCATCCGTCTTCTTGAATCGGGTCTCAAAATCCATCAGCAAACTCATGGTGGACGACTCATACATCATGGGAAACCACGCTTTTCATTTAAAAAGTGAGAGAAGAAGTTTGTATAAGTTTTGCGGTTTTCCCCCAAATCCAGAAAATCTCATGGAAATCCGAATCCAAAACCTCAATAGCACGTAAAATAGTGAATATATGCATGAGAATCAATGAATGCGGCATAACAAGGAATAACAGTATGCATGAAGTAGCAGGTAATAACTACAATGTCTAAACTAGCATATAAAGCAAGTACACTAATATTATGTCTAAACTATTAGCTAACAGGCTATGTCAGTGTAATAGTATTTTCTAAGTGTACGTGACATGGCAATTACCGATGAAGATGTGTGTGTGTTGGAGATAGTGCCCTCAGAGTCAATTATTGGATCACAGGCACGTGATTGCAATGATTGAGGGAGGACCTATCCCGGTAGGACAGTCTTACTCGAGATGATAGTATGCTATCCGGTTTACCTTTATCATCGTGTACTGCTTTAGGTGACCTTACAGGTCACTATTGCACGTTGATAGAGCCCCTAGGATTCTTGCTTGACTGCCAGCAGTATGAGGGCGATCATATACGTGGGAGCTGGTAGTCTATAAGCACATCCTTAAAAGGTCCCTAGTCGTGGGAGTTTCGAGATAGGGCATCGATACTCCAGAGTAGACTAGTGTATACAGTCGAGACCCCGACGAGGGGCGGTGGCCGGTCTCACAAGCCAGTGGTGTCAGTTGGTTCACCTAAGATATATACAGGTGCTCATTGGGTTATGAGTACACCGGACAGGACTCGCCGGGAACATGCTAGTTGGTCTTATACTTGACGTCAGATAGAAGTTCCCTGGTGACATGTATACAGGTTAGTTCATCGACCTGGGGATCGTCATTTGTCTCGTGTGAGTTCCCACTGTACTTTGATTACTACCCTACCACGCTCAAAGGAGACGTGCAAACAGGTTTTAGTTGGGTACAGTCCCGAGCCACATGGAGGCAGTGAGCGGATCTTCAGGGGTTCGTCTCTCCCGGTATTGGGGGTGAGTTCGCGCTGTGTCTAGGAGAGCCATTACACGAAGTCCTTGGCCAAGGCAGGAGATTTACTGGTAGGTACTCCAGTAGTATCTCAGGGTGTTCTGGGCTACACTCCAACACGACTTGTACCGCTTTTGGGGGTCTGACTTTTACCAACCCCCTAGGCCCGCCATGCGATGCTCATAGACAAACGGACCGGACTGTACGGATATTGTCACTGACAGGCTCAGTAGGGTGTCAGGACGAGTTCGCTCATCGACGTCCCTTTTGGTCAAATGCTGGTGGCCCGTCACGTATTGGCTTATACCTCTGACGTGCTAGTGGTTAAATCCACAGCCATAGTATTGACGAGTCTTTAGAGTCCACCACACTTATAGTTACTCAAGCTTTCGGGCGAAACGCTGTAGAGGCCGTATGGAGATATGGCAGGGTCCGATCAGATACGTGCGGTATTGCACGGATCAGGATCGGATGGTAAGTACTAGAGGCCGTATAGATATATGGCAAGGTTCGATCGGATACGTGCGGTATTGCACGGATCAGGATCGAACGGATATTACTAGCCGGCTTTGGTTTAAGCCGGATCCTAGCATAGTACAGTGTAGATTTTGTCTCTTTGCATTTGTGTTCAGTCGGAATACAGATGCGGGTGTGTATACACAGTTTCGGGGTTTTTCCTGTAATTTATTACGGGACCAGTTTTCTGGAGTAGCCAGTTTGCATTCCGTTCCGGCCGGTTTTCCTTTGTTCTTTCGCGGCCGGACTTTTGATGGAGGGGGTTATTTGCAAGTTTGCAAATAACATTTGTGGAGGGGATTTCTTGCATATGGATTAATTATGAGAGCATCTTTTAATACCATTCTTTTCTATCATCATTTCATGCATTCATGGTGATTAGAGTTGATTAGGAATTGATTTGAGATTGTTATCATTGCTTTGGATGTGGTCACCCTCCACCTTTTACTACACTCACCTCCCTCATGTATTATGTTTATCCCTCCACCATTTTCCAAAAGAGAGAGAGGTCGGCCACACTAATTTGGAGAGGAGAAATGAGAGAGTTTCATTTGAAGTGGTGGCATTAATCTTCATCTCATTTTTCCCTTGCTAGAAAATTGAAAGCACCAATTTTCCTTAAACTCTTCCTCCATCCTCCATGGCAACAAAACCCCAATGAGACATAGACTCTACACTAGCCTACAGCAAATCTTGGACGCGTCGGCTAGCCAACTTCGCGCCCGAGTTGCCTCGGTATAGAGGCGGGAGCCCGTAAAAGATGCAGGCGATGTGGTGCACTTCCGGCGACGAGGTGGAGATCGGACATTCCGTGGGAGATCAGGATGACGGCGAGAAGACCGGAGGACTCAGATCACTCGGTATATCTCCCTTCCCTATCTTGTAGTTAGCTAGGACTAGTTAATGGCCCGATCCGGGTGTTTAGTGCGCGGTGGTGCCGGTTTGCTAGTTTGCAAAATTAAAGTTTTTCGCTTCCGCATTTTGGCGTCGGATTGACGGCCGGGGCGGCGCCGTGCACTTACAGGGTGAGCTGGCAAGTAAGTGTACGTGGTACATACGCATCATCGATAATGGTGATGGTGTCCTAACAGCATGATATCAATAATGAAATATGGATTACAATAAGTATACGATACGGAGCAACAACAATAATATGCGGGAGCTGAATACTAGACACAACGATAACTAAACTGCACTACCCTAATATAAGTCCAACAATAGTGCCTTTTGAAATAACACGAATCGCGGTGTTTTGAAAATAAGGGCTACAGTGTTTTTAAGAAAAGACACGTCTTTTGAAATATCCGTAGAATCCCTTGACCTGTCTTTTAAAATACCCACGATTCGTTAGTTTTGAAATAGGTAGGAGTCTAATCTAGTCTAACAACTACACTAAACTATACGGCTGAACTAACAAGCTGAACTACAGGTAAGGAAACCTCCTAACATCTGAGTCGATACGTATACATACCTGTATATATATTAGTCGGTGATCCCGCCTCAATAATATCATATCCGATACCATATCTATAATCAGACATCCCAAGTCAAGAGTGCGGATCAATCATCAATATATAGCTCGTACGTAAATCCGTCGTACGACATCCCCAAATCTGGGTACGGGTCAATATCATACTCATCACACTGTTCATCTAGTATCCTCTTTATCAAGAGCATCGTTTGGGGTACTGACCTACGTCTAGTACACTACTAATATCACTATTCATATGGCATTGTCATCCAAAGATCCGCAATAACATCATGACGTATCTCAAGTATGAATCCTGCCATATCACCGATCTCACGGCCTCAACTCAGATCTCATCGACTCATCTCAATCCCAAGTATCATCCGCAAATCCAGTATGTGAACACCTAGTCCCATACCCAGGTGAACACATAAACACATCTCCCCATATACGCACAGGTAATAACATAGATGTATGCATGTGTGTGTTCGTGCGCGTGTGGGTGTAACAACTACTCTAGGGTTTCACAACTAACACTAAACTAATCCATGAACAACTAGAATCTACCTTTATCATCAAGTCTCATATCAACATAAAATATATAATGAAAATATATGTGTGCATACATATTCATATACATCACCACGAACTGCGGGGGTGCTATACGCCATCCACCCGACTTCTCCCCGTAGATATAAATCTACTCACCTGGTCCTTACTCGCCGGTGCCGATATCGCCACGCGCTTGCTTGTCGTCTCGAATTCCACATGGGGTACCTACATATCATAATGCACAGTATCGCATTAAAACCAAATTCGAAATCGAAACGACATACGAAAATCAAATCGACACGCGTATCACGCATAGGTCAAAACCTATCGCCTACGCATGCAAGAATAGCCAAACCAACCCTCGATGTCGATGTACAAACGTCAAACCATCGAGAAAAACCGAAACACTCTCATTTGCGTATTCACGAACACTAATTATTATATAAAATAGGTTAAAATTCGCAAAAACCCCTAAATTCACCTTAAAAGCCTTTTTTTCCGAAAATCTAGCAAGCAAAAATTACCCGTTTTAGTACAAATCTCGACGTTTAAACAAATCTAGCGGCCATAATACTTATTAAATATCTTCAATAAGTCATAAAAACAATTTCCATAATTTAATCCCAATAAATTTCATTAACCCCAAAATTCTAGTTTACAATATACCCAAATTTTAACAATTTTATAGCAAAAATGCTCAAACAACAATTTAGCTTGGATTTTCATGAACTAAAAGCATTAAACCACTCAATATAATATTTATAATGACATGAAACCTTAATTTGAATTTTATCTCACAAGAATATAATTATTTTAAAAACCTAGTTTACAATTTATATAAATATCACAATTTAAATCAACAAAAAGCAAATAAGCAACTTAATTTGATTTAGCAAAATATTAATATGGAAAATACCTCCCACAACCATAGTCTCACAACACAAAACCCTAACTAGATTTTTCACAAACCCTAATCTAAACCTTCTCTTGCAAACCCACAACTTTCAATTAAACCGAAATTAAGCACCTAACAAGCTTCAATAAGGAATTTAAACCAAAAAGAACAATGGGTCAAAAGTTATACCTCACAACCATGAATCAAACTACAAATCTAGACCTCTAATTTGGAATCCTTGCACCAAGATCCATGCTAAAGAAGATGAGGGAAAATGGGTAGGAATCGGATTTGGATTTCGGTGAGATTTTACTTGATTTTTTGACAATTTTTTTTGATGGAAAAGAGAGGAGAAGAGGGAGGGGGGGCTGCTGTTTTGAGGCCAGAAAATTCGGCCAGAAATGTGGGGAGGGGTGAGGGAGGAGAGAGAGTGAGGTGGAGAAAGTGGGGGAAAGTCAAAGTCCACCCTTTTACTTTTATCACTTTCTTTTCTTTTCTTTTCTATTCAAAAGTAGGTGATTGGAGAGAGAAAAAGAGGGAGGGGCTGTCAAAGTAGGGCCGGCCACATGGGGCGGGGGAGAGAGGGTGAGGTGTGGTTGTGTGGGTTAGGGAAAAAGATAAATGTATTACCCCAATTCCCATTAACACTAATTTCACCGAAAAAAGCCTTTTTCTTCGATATTTTCTAAACCGTTTTGGCAAACCATTTCATTTCAAAACCACATGATAAAATTTTGTTTAATGTGTTATGATGCACCAAATTTGTTTCAACTCATTCCAATTTGTAATTTTCCCTAATTAAATGTATTAGTGACGGCTTAAAATAATTAATTTCGGAAAAAATTTCAGAAAATTTGAAATTTCACCAGTGGCTCAATAAACACCAATTAATAGCAATTACATAGATAGAATATATATATTTAATTTTATAATAAAAATATTTGTATTTTGACTTTTTACGGAAAAACCCTCTTATTTTACCGATTTTCCGAAATTTCACCGAAACGATTTTCAAAACGTTACAATCTTCCTCCCTTAAAGAAATTCGGTCCCCGAATTTAAATTAAAACTCCCCCCAAATACTAAAACATCTAAGCAAAACCATCAAATCGCCGGGGCTCCGAAATCGTAAATACATAAAACAAATCGTAGCGCAGGGCATGTGCATGAAAAATGAGCATATAACTCAAAATCAAAACTCCGTCAAGCATCCCGCAATCATCGGAGTCATGGTAAAGACACAAATGTCAAATCCAATACAAAACCAATATGATATAACTCGAAACTATACACGTAAATATCAAATCTATATATGTAAATATATGAAGGGAATGCATGCCAAATCTCTTAAAGTTGCTATGCAATGCGCATAACACTGCACAGTGGCGGACGTCTATCATAAGAAAATAATCATATACATATATACCTTTTTTTTTGAACTGTACGTTCCGCCATTTTGGGAAACAATTTGGAAGGGTTTTCTTGTTTTAAATGTTTCGTGTCATATCAGACACGTAGGTAAATACTGAGACTATAGCTCGCTTTTTGGAATTCTCTTCGATAGCTATCAATGCATGCAAAATACATTCAGGTACTGTCCTCTGACTAGTCCTGCTCAGTACGAAAACTCATAGCAAATATCATAAAGCGTAATGCTCTATAAGAAATCAATCCCAAAATATGCATACGAATACTACGTGTGTCTGGTGCGCACGGAAATCAAAATCCATATATGTGCCAACATGTGCACAGAAACAAGATCTAAGTGCATCGGGTGTGCACGAAACATCTGTCATAGGCAACGTGGGTGCCTGACAGCAAAAATCAAGTGCATCTGACATGCACGAAGAATCTCGATTTAGTGCATCTGGTGTGCACCAAAATCGCACCTCAAAACATGCGCCCAACATGCGCGAAAATCCAAATCAGGTGCATCCATCATGCACGAAATCATGAAATACAATATTAAGCGCCGAATATGCGCAAAATCCAATCAGGTGTACAAGGTGCACAAAACAAATATCGAACATCACAATCGAAATCGAAGTCCAGTGCATCTAAATGCACAACATACGTAATACTGCACTGCAAGCATATATGAACTATACCGAGTGCAAAAACCAAATCGTGTTCGTACATACGCACAAAATCAATTCAACTGTATGAAACCAATAAAATCATAAACATGCGAAACCAAGGCACGAAAATGATATCAAGTGCAACAACTGTGCAAAAATCGTAAATACTCAGTAGGTGCAACCATGGTACATGAAAACAAATATCATGAAACTCAATCATCAAAATCAGTCATGCGAATAGATCGTCCAAAATACCAAAATCAAATATGGGGGAATAGCACCGCTCAAGCACATTCTCCAAGAATCTATGGCCAACTGTCGTGGTCACTCATAGCATGTCTCGTCGACGATACTGAACTCTGGCCTGCCGGTGTGCATAACATGACCACTCCAGGGTCCAAGTCTTCTCGTAATTTATTCCAGAAAGGTCCTATCGAGATCTCTCCCAATTCTCGTCTCTGCCGAACTGTCCGGAAGTCATCGTCCCTTACTAGATCAGTTCTCGTTCCGGAATGGCTGCATACTCATCGCGACTCCTTCTGGAACGTATATCCAAGTACAATGCCTCGGCATGCGTATCGCATCTCTGATGTCGGTGGAGTGAAACGTCATCTTATCCATATCTTGTATGGACCTCTTTACTCCACTTTCTTTAATATCGACTGCTTCGGACTCGTCTCGTCGTGGCTGCATGGACTGAGCTCCTACGGCTATCCTCGTATCTGGAGTCTCCTAAGAAATGCATCTCACCACCTGGCATCCGAATGAAGTCGAACCATACGATCGATTCGTTAAAACCTCATAATCCACAAAGAGCTCAACATCTTGGGTACAGTTCAACAGTATCGAGTACGTACCACAGCATCGATGGTCCAGCCGTAGAAGGGCAAACCCAAGACTCACTAATGGCGCCGCGGAACTGCCGCAAACCCTAAGGTTCAAAGGCTTTCACACGGTCATTAAGTCAAGTTAGGGTTTCATTCTTCTAGAGGGTCCATTGAATTGCCTGCATGCCTTTCCGAATACTTTAAACTTGGAATAATAGGTTGCTGACATTCGATCGTCTCTGCCAACTCTCAATGTCTCCGCGTGAAGTCATCTCTAGCTGGAATCAATCTATCTGATGAGCTCGCATCGGGGTAGGCGAACGAACCACCTGTCCTAGTCATTCATCCTCGGGTGACTAGCGACCTTCTATCATCTATTAGTACAACTCGTCCTGCAATAGCTCTAACATCTGGGGCTATATCTCGTCGTTCGCAGCAATGACAGGCTCACTCGTCTGCACGCTGAACAGTGCCTCAATCATCATGAATAAGCAATACACCAACGGTCATCAAAATCTGGTTGGCCTCTGTCATTGGCTCAATCCTCTGGGCTAATCTGCACGTCTAAGTAATCTCATACAGCAATCCACCCAACGCTCGTAGCGCGAAAACACAATAAAAAGACACATCTCCGCAATCGTGTGTCGCCGGAATTACGCACTGGTCAGTCCTCGTTCGTGACGAGCTCATGCTGACCGCAACTCTAGCCGTAGCTCTCCCTGCCCGTAATCGTGGCAGCAAACCATAACTGATACCGATGAGGCTAAATCAGGAATGAATATAATACTGAACAAAGAAATGTACATCCTAAGGCTTCTTAAGTGGAGTAGCGTATCGTAAGTATGCCGCGGAACATACCCACGGTACGTCACTCTACTTTAGTCACCTATTCCATCAACCAAGGGTCATCCTACGCTCCGAAGGAAAAACCTAACGCTCTGATACCAACTTTGTCACGTCCCGAAAGTACGGAACATGACCGGCACTTAAACTACGAAACATCTCGAGGCGTACGTAATCTAAGTAAGCCGAAAACCCAGAAATCCAAACCAAGAAAAGTAGTAGAGTGAAGGAAAAACCAATTTAAATCAAGTAGTTTTATTAGCATAAGCCGAATTATGCGCTTTTAAAAACATCAAATATTTCTTGAAAATTTCGGCAAAGTCTCCTTTGTAAATACTGGCCCCCAAACGGGATACAACATGAATAGTATACGAAATCAATAAAAGGCATCCCCAAGCGGGAGCTAGCTCTTCGTCCATCGACAGTCACAACCACATAAGTAATATAATATACAACGCTAAGGCGAGGATCAAAACTCAAAAGGAAACTCAAATCCACAAGAAATCCATAGAAATATAACGCGCGACTCTAAGGTCGAAAGAATAACATCACTGGTCTCTATCTCAAAATAAATACATGTTTGGTTGATGGAATTTACTAGATACAACTAAATAATATTATACAAAGTAATATGATGGGTACGATACCAATAAACCCACCTACTAGCAAGTCACTCGAAAGAAGCAGTGCCAGCAAAGCCGTAATGAAACCTGTACGGCAAAACCTGCAAGAAACTGTAGCACAACGGGGGTGAGTTTCCAACTCGTAAGTAGAAAAACATCTATGAACAGAAATCGCATGAACAATGCAATCCTAGGTCAACGATCATAATATATCCTCAAATATATAACATGCAGCCTATAACAATGGCTAGGGTAAATATCTAACCCGAGTGTAATCCCATGTGCCTGTGTCAGTGCCTCAGGTAGCAATATATCATATGGATGATGTATGAATGCATGAAACAGAATGCATGTACTGATGAAAACTGCTGTCATAAATTAGTGAGATTTCTGTATCTTTTTAAAAACGAGGTATCATAAATGAAATCAGCATAAACAGTGCCTAGCATCGACACAAAACAAGTATCCAAATCTCTCGATATCTCTGTGTCGCAATCTCTGTACCTCAATATCTCAAAATCTCTGTATGTCAATCTCACTATCTAGGGCGCCGTCAGTCCAGACCGGCCCCTACCATAAATCTCAAGACTACGACAGTATCCTCCGGATATCCGACGCGTCGGGTAAAATCACCGGTAGGTAGTGCTCCCCTGCCAGGCTCACATCGTCATCATCACGCGCTTCTTGCCCCAGGGTACCTTACCGGGTCCACCATGTACCCGAAACGGCTCATCCGTCTCCTCGAATCGGGTCTCGAAATCCATCATCAAACTCATGGTGGACGACTCATACATCATGGGAAAACCGCGCTTTTCATTTAAAAAGAGAGAGAAGAAGTTTGTATAAGTTTTGCGGTTTTCCCCCAAATCCAGAAAATCTCATGGAAATCCGAATCCAAAACCTCAATAGCACGTAAAATAGTGAATATATGCATGAGAATCCATGAATGCGGCATAACAAGGAATAACATTATGCATGAAGTAGCAGGTAATAACTACAATGTCTAAACTAGCATATAAGGCAAGTACACTAATATCATGTCTAAACTATTAGCTAACAGGCTATGTCAATGTAATAGTATTTTCTAAGTGTACGTAACATGGCAATTACCGATGAAGATGTGTGTGAGCCGGCAAGTAAGTGTACGTAGTACATACGCATCATCGGTAATGGTGATGGTGTCCTAACAGCATGATATCAATAATGAAATATGAATTACAATAAGTATGCGATGCGGAGCAACAACAATAATATGCGGGAGCTGAATACTAGACACAACGATAACTAAACTGCATTACCCTAATATAATTCCTACAATAGTGCCTTTTGAAATAACACGAATCGCGGTGTTTTGAAAATAAGGGCGACTGTGTTTTTAAGAAAAGATACGTCTTTTGAAATATCCGTAGAATCCCTTGACCTGTCTTTTAAAATACCCACGATTCGTTAGTTTTGAAATAGGTAGGAGTCTAATCTAGTCTAACAACTACACTAAACTATATGGCTGAACTAACAAGCTGAACTACAGGTAAGGAAACCGCCTAACATCTGAGTCGATACATATACATACCTGTATATATATTAGTCGGTGATTCCGCCGCAATAATATCATATCCGATACCATATCTATAATCAGACATCCCAAGTCAAGAGTGCGGATCAATCATCAATATATAGCTCGTACGTAAATCCGTCGTACGGCATACCCAAATCTGGGTACGGGTCAATATCATACTCATCACACCGTTCATCTGGTATCCTCTTTATCAAGATCATCATCTGGGGTACTGACCTACGTCTAGTACACTACTAATATCTCTATTCACATGGCATTGTCATCCAAAGATCCGCTATAACATCAGGACGTATCTCAAGTACGAATCCTGCCATATCACCGATCTCACGGACTCAACTCAAATCTCATCGACTCATCTCAATCCCAAGTATCATCCGCAAATCCAGTATGTGAACACCTAGTCCTATACCCAGGTGAACACATAAACACATCTCCCTATATACGCACAGGTAATAACATAGATGTATGCATGTGCGTGTGTGCGTGTGTGGGTGTAACAACTACTCTAGGGTTTCGCAACTAACACTAAACTGATCCATGAACACCTAGAATCTACCTTTATCATCAAGTCTCATATCAACATAAAATATATAATCAAAATATATGTGTGTATACGTATTCGTATACATCACAACGAACTGCGGGGGTGCTATACACCATCCACCGGACTTCTCCCCGTAGATATAAACCTACTCACCTCGTCCTTGCTCGCCGGTGCCGATGTCGCCATGCGCTTGCTTGTCGTCTCGAATTCCACATGGGTTACCTACATATCATAACGCACCGTATCGCATTAAAACCAAATTCGAAATCGAAACGGCATACGAAAATCAAATCGGCACGCGTATCACGCATAGGTCAAAATCTATCGCCTACGCATGCAAGAATAGCCAAACCAACCCTCGATATCGATGTACAAACGTCAAACCATCGAAAAAAACCCAAACACTCTCATTTGCGTATTCACGAACACTAATTATAATATAAAATAGGTTAAAATTCACAAAAACCCCAAATTCACCTTAAAAGCCATTTTTCCGAAAATCTAGCAAGCAAAAATTACCCGTTTTAGTACAAAACTCGACGTTTAAACAAATCTAGCGGCCATAATACTTATTAAATATCTTAAATAAGTCATAAAAACAATTTCCATAATTTAATCCCAATAAATTTCATTAACCCCAAAATTCTAGTTTACAATATACCCAAATTTTAACAATTTTATAGCAAAAATGTACAAACAACAATTTAGCTTGGATTTTCATGAACTAAAAGCATTAAACCACTCAATATAATATTTATAATGACATGAAACCTTAATTTGAATTTTATCTCACAAGAATATAATTATTTTAAAAACCTAGTTTACAATTTATATAAATATCACAATTTAAATCAACAAAAAGCAAATTAGCAACTTAATTTGATTTAGCAAAATATTAATATGGCAAATACCTCCCACAACCATAGTCTCACAACACAAAACCCTAACTAGATTTTTCACAAACCCTAATCTAAACCTTCTCTTGCAAACCCACAACTTTCAATTAAACCGAAATTAAGCACCTAATAAGCTTCAATAAGGAATTTAAACCAAAAAGAACAATGAGTCAAAAGTTATACCTCACAACCATGAATCAAACTACAAATCTAGACCTCCAATTTGGAATCCTTTCACCAAGATCCATGCTAAATAAGATGAGGGAAAATGGGTAGGAATCGGATTTGGATTTCGGTGAGATTTTACTTGATTTTTTGACAATTTTATTTGATGGAAAAGAGAGGAGAAGAGGGAAGGGGGCTGTTGCTGTTTTGAGGCCAGAAAATTCGGCCAGAAATGTGGGGAGGGGTGAGGGAGGAGAGAGAGTGAGGTGGAGAAAGTGGGGGAAAGTCAAACTCCACCCTTTTACTTTTATTACTTTCTTTTCTTTTCTTTTCTTTTCTATTCAAAAGTAGGTTATTGGAGAGAGAAAAAGAGGGTGGGGCTGTCAAAGTGGGGCTGGCCACATGGGGAGGGGGAGAGAGGGTGAGGTGTGGATGTGTGGGTTAGGAAAAAAGATAAATGTATTACCCCAATTCCCATTACCACTAATTTCACCGAAAAAAGTCTTTTTATTCGATATTTTCTAAACCGTTTTGGCAAACCATTTCATTTAAAAAACCACATGATAAAATTTTGTTTAATGTGTTATGATGCACAAAATTTGTTTCAACTCATTCCAATTTATAACTTTCCCTAATTAAATATACTAGTGACGGCTTAAAATAATATTAAAATAATTAATTTCGGAAAAATTTTCAGAAAATTTGAAATTTCACCAATGTCTCAATAAACATTAATTAATAGCAATTACATAGCTAGAATATGTATATTTAATTTTATAATAAAGATATTTGTATTTTGACATTTTACGGAAACACCCCTTTATTATACCGATTTTCCGAAATTTCACCGAAACGATTTTCAAAACGTTACAGCTTGCTTGTCACCTCGAAGTACACATGGGGTACCTACATATCATAACGCACCGTATCGCACTAAAATCCGACTCATGACCAAAACGACACACGAATCCCACATAGGTCAAAACCAATGGCTGCTTTCACAATTCAACCCAAAAACGCTCGACGTCGGCGTACAAACGCCAAACCATCGAGAAAAACTCAAAGACACTCATTTGCACCATCACAAGAACTAATTATACTATAAAATAGGTTAAAATTCACAAAAACCCCAAATTCAGTTTAAAAGCCATTTTTCCGAAAATCTAGCAAGCAAAAATTACCCGTTTTTGTACAAAACTCGACGTTTAAACAAATATAGCGGCTATAATACTTATTAAACATCTTAAATAAGTCATACAACCCATTTCAAAAATTTAATCTCAACAATTCTTATAAAACTAAAAATTCTAGTTTTGCAATTTATCTAATTTTAACAATTTCAACTAAAAATGCACAAAAAAACCACTACGCTTGGGTTTGCATGAACCAAAGGCATTAAACCACTCAATATAATATTTATAATGACATGTAACCTTAATTAGAATTTTATCTCACCGAAATATAAATATTTTAAAAACCTAGTTTGCAATTTATATAATTATCACAATTTAAATCAACAAAAATGCAAACTAGCAACTTAATTTGATTTAGTATAACCTTGATATGTCAAATACATCCCACAACCATAGTCTCACAACACAAAACCCTAAATAGATTTTTCACAAACCCTAATCTAAACCTTCTCTTGAAAACCCACATCTTTCAATTAAACCATAATTAAGCACCTAATAAGCTACTTTAAAGAATTTAAACCAACAATTGAACGATGGGACAAAAGTTATACCACACAAACCATGATCAAACTTGAAATCTAGACCTCCATTTTGAAATCCTTGCACTAAGATCCATGCTAAAGGAGATGAGGGAAAATGGCTACGGCTTTGTTTTGAATTTTTGTTTGGATTTTAGATGGAAATGGGTGAATTTTTTTGAGGGAAAATGAGGGGAGAAGAGGGAAGGGGGGCTGCTGTTGGGGGATAGAAATTTCGGCCAGGTGTGGTGTGGGGGTGAGGGAGGATAGAGAGTGAGGTGGAGAAAGTGAGAAGAAAAGTCAAAGTCCACATTTTACTTCTATCATTTTCTTTTCTTTTCTTTTGCAAAACAAGTGGGGACGATTGAGGGGGGGCTGCTGAATTCAGCCAAGGGGAAGGAAAAATGGGGGTGTGTGAGTGTGGGTATGGGTGTGGAGTGATGGAAAATGATAAATACTATACCCCAAACATCCATTTACACTAAATTCACTAAAAAAAACCCTTTTTTCTTCAATAATTTCTAAACCGTTTTGGCAAACCATTTCATTACAAAAACAACATGTTAAAATTTTGTTTAATGTGTTATGATGCAAAAAAAATTGTTTCAACTCATTCCAGTTTGTAATTTTCCCTAATTAAATGTATTAGTGATGGTTTAAAATAATATTAAAATAATTAATTTCGGAAAAAATTTCAGAAAATTTGAAATTTCACCAGTGGCTCAATAAACACTAAATAGTAGCAGTTACATAGCTAGAATATGTATTTTTAATTTTATAATGAAGATATTTGTATTTTGATTTTTTACAGAAAACCCCCTTATTTTACCGTTTTTCCGAAATTTCACCGAAACGATTTTCAAAACGTTACAATCTTCCCCCCTTAAAGAAATTCGGTCCCCGAATTTAGATTAAAACTCCCCCCCAAATACTAAAACATCTAAGCAAAACCATCAAGTCTCGGGGCTCCGAAATCATAAATACATAAAACAAATCGTAGCGCAGCGCATGCGCATGAAAAATGAGCATATAACTCAAAATCAAAACTCCGTCAAGCATCCCGCAATCATCAGAGTCATGGTAAAGACACAAATGTTAAATCCAATACAAAAACAATATGATATAACTCGAAACTATGCACGTAAATATTAAATCTATATATGTAAATATCTGATGGAAATGCATGCCAAATCTCTTAAAGTCGCTGTGCAATGCGCATAACACTGCACAGTGGCGGACGTCTATCATAAGAAAATAACTATATACATATATACCTTTTGTTTGAAATGTACGTTCCGCCATTTTGGGAAACAATTTAGAAGGGTTTCCTTGTTTTAAACGTTTCGTGTCATATCAGACACGTAGGTAAATACTGAGACTATAGCTCGCTTTTTGGAATTCCCTTCGATAGCTATCAATGCATGCAAAATACATTCAGGTACTGTCCTCTGACTAGTCCTGCTCAGTACGAAACGCATAGCAAATATCATAAAAACGTACTGCTATATAAGAAATCATTCCCAAAATACGCGTATGAATACTATGTGTGTCTGGTGCGCACGGAAATCAAAATCCATATACGTGCCATACAAGTGCACAGAAACAAGATCTAAGTGCATCGGGTGTGCACGAAGCATCTGTCGTAGGCAACGTGTGTGCCTGACAGCAAAATCAGGTGCATCTGACATGCACGAAAAATCTCGATTTAGTGCATCTGGTGTACACCAAAATCGCATCTCAAAACATGCGCTCAACATGTGCGAAAATCCAAGGCAGGTGCACAAGGTGCACAAAACCAATATCGAGCATCACAATCGAAATAGAAGTCCAGTGCATCTAAATGCACAAAATGCGTATCACTGCACTGCAAGAATATGTGAACTATACCGAGTGCAAAAACCAAATTCTATGCGTATATACGCACAAATCAAATCAACTATATGAAATCCATATAATCACAAACATGAGAAACCAAGGCACGAAGACTATCTCAAGTGCAACAACTGTGCAAAAATCGTAAATACTCAGTAATGCATCCATGGCGCATGAAAACAATATCATGAAACTCAATCATCAAAACCAAATCATGCGAATATATCGCTCAAAATACCAAAATCAAGTATGGCGGAATAGTCCCGCTCAAGCACATCCTCCAAGAATCTCTGGCCAACTGTTGTGGTCACTCATAGCATGTCTCGTCAACGATCATGAACTCTGTCCTGCCGGTGTGCGTAACATGACCACTCCTGGGTCCATGTCTTCTCGTAATTCATCCCAGAAAGGTCCTGTCGAGATCTCTCCCAAATCTCGTCTCTACCGAACTGTCCGGAAGTCATCGTCCCTTACTAGATCTGTTCTCGTTCCGGAACGGCTGCATACTCATCGCGACTCTTTCTGGAAGGTATGTCCAAGTACAATGCCTCGGCATGTGTATCGCATCTCTGATGTCGGCGGAGTGGAACGTCGTCTCATCAAGATCTCGTACGAACCTCTTACTCCACTTTCTCTAATGTCGACTGCTTCGGACTCGTCTCGTCGTGGCTGCATGGACTGAGCTCCAACGGCTATCCACGTATCTGGAGTCTCCCAAGAAATGCATCTCACCACCTAGCATCCGAATGAAGTCGAACCATCCGATCGATTCGTTAAAACCTCATAATCCCCCAAGAGCTCAATATCATGGGTACAGTTTAATAGTATCGAGTACGTACCACAACATTGATGGTCCAGCCGTAGAAAGGCAAACCCAAGCCTCACTTATGGCGCCGCGGAACTACCGCAAACCTTAAGGTTCAAAGGCTTTCACACGGTCATTAAGTCGAGTTAGGGTTTCATTCTTCTAGAGGGTCCATAGAATTGCTTGCATGTCTTTCCGAATACTTTAAACTTGGAATAATAGGTTTCTGACATTCGATCGTCTCTGTCGATTCTCAACGTCTCCGCGTGAAGTCGTCTCTAGCTGGAATCAATCTATTTGATGACCTCGCATCGGGATAGTCAACGAACCATATGTCCTAGTCATTCATCCTCGGTGACTAGCGACCTTCTATCATCTCTTAGTACAACTCGTACTACAATAGCTCCAACATCTGGGGCGATATCTCGTCGTTCGCAGCAATAACTGGCTCGCTCGTCTGCAAGTTGAACAGTGCCTCAATCATCATGAATAAGCAATACGCCAGCGGTCATCAAAATCTGGCTGGCCTCTATCATTGGCTCAATCCTCTGGTACTGATCGGCACGTCCGAGATATCTCATAAAGGCGATCCGCCAAACGCTCGTGGCGCGAAAACACAGTAAAAAGACACATCTCCGCAATCATGTGTCGCCGGAATTACGCCCTGGTCAGTCCTCGTTCGTGACGAGCTCGTACTGACCGAAACTCTAGCCGTAGCTCTCCCTGCCCGTAATCGTGGCAGTAAACCGTAACTGATACCGATGAGGCTAGATTAGGAATGAATATGATACTGAGCAAAGAAATGTATGTCCTAAGGCTCCTTAAGTGGAGTAGCGTATCGTAAGTATGCCGCGGAACATACCCACGGTACGTCACTCTACTTTAGTCACCTATTCTATCAACCAAGGGTCATCTACGCTCCGAAGGTAAAACCTGACGCTTTGATACCAACTTTGTCACGTCCCGAAAGTACGGAACATGACCGGCACTTAACTACGAAACGTCTTGAGGCGTACGTAATCTAAGTGAGCCGAAAACCCAGAAAACCAAACCAAGAAAAGTAGTAGAGTGAAGGAAAACCAATTTAAATCAAGTAGTTTTAATAGCATAAGCCGAATTATGCGTTTTTTTAAAAGCATCAAATATTTACTGAAAATTTCGGTAGAGTCTCCTTTGTAAATACTGGCCCCCAAACGGGATACAACATGAATAGTATACGAAATCAATAAAAGGCATCCCCAAGCGGGAGCTAGCTCTTCGTCAAACGACGGTCACAACCACACAAGCAATATAATATACAACGCCAAGGGCGAGGATCAAAACTCAAAAGGAAACTCAAAGCAACAAGAAATCCACAGAAATATAACGCGCGACTCTAAGGTCGAAAGAATAACATCACTGGTCACTACCTCAAAAACAAATACATGTTTGGTTGATGGAATTTACTAGATGTTAGTGTATATGCCCTAGAGGCAATTACTGTATCATACTGGATTGTATATTACTTAATGGAAGCTTGGGATATTCACCTTGTATTGACATTCTTGCTCAAAATGGTAGTATGCTACTTGGTTTGTTTCTGCTTTAATGTGTGCATGTGTTTCTTTTAGCATATCGCCTTTACACATTAGTGGAGCCCTTAGGATCTTTGCTTGATTACCAGCGTTGTGATGGCAGTCACACTCGTGGGGGCTGGGTAATCTATAAGCACATCCATATGCAGGTCCTTAGTCGCAGGACTATCGAGACAGGGCATCGATACTCCGGAGTAGACTAGCATATGCGCTTCTCATCCCAGCTTGGGAGACGGCCTGTCCCACAGCCGTCAGTACGTCGTACTTGGGATAGTATGCGGGTGCTCGTTAGGTTACGAGTACACTGGACAAGACTCGTCGGGAACTGTTGGTTGGTATTATACCTATCGTCAGTTATCAGTTCCCAGGTGACATGAGTACAGCTTAGTCCGTTGACTTGACACTGTCACTTCGCCTCGAGTGTGTTCCCACTATACTTTGATTACTACCCTACCACGGCTCAAAGGAGTCATGCAAACAGGTAGTTTTTGGGTGCAGTCCCGAAGCACTTGGAGGCAGTGACGGTTAGACAGGATTCGTCTCTCCCGGTATTGGGGGTTGATATCGCGCTGTGTCTAGGAGAGCCATTACACAAAGTCCCTGGCCAGGGCAAGCGAGATAGACTGGTAGGTTCCCAGTGTTATCTCAGGTGTTCTGGGCTACACTCCGGCATGACTTGTACCGCTAGTAGGGGAATGACATTTACCGCCCCCTAGGCCTGCCATGCGATGTTCTTAGACGAACAGACCGGACTGTACGGAGACTGTCACATTCAGGCTCAGTAGGAGTTCGATGGGGTTTACCTCGTCAGTCTTCTTATCGGCATCTACCTGGGGACCGTTACGTACAGCTAGTGCCGCTTGCGGTCTGTGGTTAAACCCACTGCCAGCGTAATGTCCAGTCTTTAGAGTCCCACACAGAGGGTTATTCGCCTTTAGGCAAAATGAGTAGAGGTCGCATGGTATTGCGACAGGGTTCGTTCACATCCGCGCACTTGTGCACGTTTGGTGTCCGGACAGCTTATACTAGCGGGCTTTGGTTTAAGCCGGATCCTAGTATATGAGTTGGGATTGGTTTTATCTCGTTGTATTCGTGTTCCTCGGAACACGGATACGGGTGTGTATGCACAGTTGACTGAGACAGAGGCAGAGGACTTTTATTAGGGTTGATGACTATTGTCATTTTCTTAACCCAAATGTTTTGTGTGAATTATGATTTATTAATAATTGGTTAATTATAATTGTGCATGGTTAGGGTTGTTGACCATTTGACTATACTTGACTTGTTGACCTAGGTTGACAAGTTGACCATCATCATTCCATATGAAAGATGCTCTTTGATCCTTGGGAAGGCATTTAATGTGAAATGATAATGGTCATTTCTTGATTAACCATGACAATTATCTTGACTAATTTCAACTAAAAATGCACAAAAAAACCACTACGCTTGGTGTTGCATGAACCAAAGGCATTAAACCACTCAATATAATATTTATAATGACATGTAACCTTAATTAGAATTTTATCTCACCAAAATATAAATATTTTAAAAACCTAGTTTGCAATTTATATAATTATCACAATTTAAATCAACAAAAATGCAAACTAGCAACTTAATTTGATTTAGCATAACATTGATATGTTAAATACATCCCACAACCATAGTCTCACAACACAAAACCCTAACTAGATTTTTCACAAACCCTAATCTAAACCTTCTCTTGAAAACCCACAACTTTCAATTAAACCATAATTAAGCACCTAATAAGCTACACCAAGGAATTTAAACCAACAATTGAACAATGGGTCAAAAGTTATACCTCACAAACCATGATCAAACTTGAAATCTAGACCTCCATTTTGAAATCCTTGCACTAAGATCCATGCTAAAGGAGAAGAGGGAAAATGGGTAGGGCTTTGTTTTGAATTTTTGTTTGGATTTTAGATGGAAATGGGTGAATTTTTTTCAGGGGAGAAGAGGGAAGGGGGCTGCTGCTGTTGGGGGACAGAAATTTAGGCCAGGTGTGGTGTGGGGGTGAGGGAGGAGAGAGAGTGAGGTGGAGAAAGTGAGAAGAAAAGTCAAAGTCCACCTTTTACTTCTATCATTATCTTTTCTTTTCTCTTCTTTTCTTTTGCAAAACAAGTGGGGACAATTGAGGGGGGGCTGCTGAATTCAGCCAAGGGGAAGGAAAAATGGGGGTGTGTGAGTGTGGGTATGGGTGTGGGGTGATTGAAAATGATAAATACTATACCCCAAACATCCATTTGCACCAAATTCACTAAAAAAAAGCCATTTTTCTTCAATAATTTCTAAACCGTTTTGGCAAACCATTTCATTTCAAAAACAACATGTTGAAATTTTGTTTAATGTGTTATGTTGCACAAAATTTGTTTCAAATCATTCCAGTTTGTAATTTTCCCTAATTAAATGTATTAGTGACGGCTTAAAATAATATAAAAATAATTAATTTCGGAAAAAATTTCAGAAAATTTGAAATTTCACCAGTGGCTTAATAAACATTAAATACTAGCAATTACATAGCTAGAATATGTATTTTTAATTTTATAATAAAGATATTTGTTTTTTGACTTTTTACAGAAAACCCCTTTATTTTACCGTTTTTCCGAAATTTCACCGAAGCGATTTTCAAAACGTTACATTGAGCCAGCAAGCCCATCACATGGCCATGGATCCGCGGCCGTGCTGTGCACATGCGGTGCGTGTCGGTGGATTCTGTGCATTGACACGGTTTTCTTAGGGTATTTTTTTAAATTTAGATATGGATCAGATGTAAATCCTAGGGTTTCTATTCACTATAAATAGGAACCCTAAAGCTCTTTTTGGAGCATGCCACTTTTTATTTATCTAGTTTAGAATTTTTATTCCCTGTAATTATTGAAGAGTGCATCTAATAAAAAAGTAAGTTTCTTTTCTGCCCTAGTTATTTCTCTAGCAATTTTATTTCTCTGCCGTAGTTATAAATTTTTTTATCTGCCATAGTTGTTAAATTAAAACTAAAATAAAAAAATGAACTCGTTTATCAATTCCCTAATGAGTGAGTAGTTCCTCACTTGTTAGGGTTAGGTTTGGGGAAGGTTTGAGAGATGAAAATCTCTCACCCCTTTCTTTCCCGTTATTCATTTTAAAGTAGGACTCTATGCATACATACATATACCGCTCACTACGGCACCCTATCCCACGAGGTAGCAGTGATACCATAGTTAAAGACCGGTTGTGTATGATTTCCATGGAGGTTAGGGTAAGAGTTAAGAAAGGACGGACAAGGACCAAGAGGAAGAAACCTAGTTTCTTCCCGATCGTGCTAATCCCCTTTGTTAACTATTACCTTAACACCTAAAAAGTAAAGTTCTTAATTATGGCATAGAAAGCGGTAAGAATAATTGATTTTCCAAACTAACCTAAACCTAACCCTAGCAAGGTTTTAATCCTAATCAAACTCAACTTTAGTTTTTATTGATAATCAAACCTACCACAATTGGAATTGACTCGTTAGAACAACTAGAAAATACACAAAATCCTTATGGACCAACCCGTACTCAACCGGCTAGCTACCAAGCGACACCGTTCTTGATTGTGGTTAATTCTTTGATCCCAAATTGCATAAGCACTAAATCTCACAACAACCAGCTAGCAAGCTTTCATGAGGAAGAAGAAGATGAAGTGATGAAAGAATAAAACTTGTGAGGTTAGAAAATGCAACCATGGTGAGTTATGTCATGCCTTAACCCTTGTAAAGAATAAACCATGGCTAAATGATTAGGGTTAGGTCAATAAATATCTTAGGTTAAAACAAAACACATGGACTTAGTCAATGGTTCTACAAGCTTCATGAAAGCTCAACTATGACTAATTCCAACATATTTGAATTAACTGAAATAAATAAAAACCTAACCCTAATTACAAGTATGGTATCATTCTCATACACCCAAGTTTGCATGTGTAACCAAGCATGTCACAATTATATATCACATATATAATTTTGTGGACAAAAGAAAATAATACAATTAACATATATCACATATATATCAATGTATCATCAAGTGAGAAAAAGTAATTCTTAAGTGAGCTAATATTAGTTAATGTAATTTAATATATCAAATATATAATTCTACATTAAATTATTAAATCAACACTTGATTTAATAATCCGGCTATATTACATATAACCGACTAATATAATATGTATCATTTTATCGAATCAACACTTGATCCGATAATCCGGTTATATTACATATAACCGGCTGAAATCACATATCGCGAGAATAGAATACGGTATCACATATCGTATTAATCTCAGTCCCGCACATATCACATATGTGCTCCTACTCCATTTCGCCTAAGCCAGGAAACCTCTTTGTAGGACTCTAAAGACTCGTCAATACGCCGGCAGTAGGTGATGATCATATCAAACACCCACAAGCTGCAAGCGGTAAGCTAAACGTAACAGCCACTCGGGTATTGAGCGATTAGAAAATCAACAAGCAAGCCTTCTCACACTCCTATGAATCCATTCGGTAACACTACCATACAGTCTGGTCTCTTCGTCTGATATGTCGCATATCCAGTCTAGGGAGGTAAACGTCAGACCCCAGTAACCGATAAGTCGTGTCGATGTGAAGCTCATAACGGGTCGAGAAACTACTGATAACACTTACCAGTAGATCTCCATATCAGCCCTGGCCAGGGACTTCCAGTTATAGCCAATCGAACACAGCGCACCATCAACCCCTAATACCGGGAGAGACGAAACCCCTCCTATCGCTCATTGCCTCCATGTGATTCGGGACTGCACCCAAAATCCACCGTTTTTCACGTTCTCATGAACGTGGTAAGGTGGAAATCAAAGCACAGTGGGAATCACACAAGACTCTATGACGATCTCGGGTCTACAGACTAACCTGTACCAGTGTCACCAGAGAACTGCTATCTGACGATAGTTATAATACCATCAAGGAGTTCTCGGCGAGTCCGTTCAGTGTACCCAGTCTCTACTGAGAACCCGTGTACCATTTTTGATGTCAAACACCAATGGATGTGGGATCATCCATCTCCCATCATATGGGTCAAGATGCGTATACGCTAGTATACTCTGGAGTATCGATGGCCTGTCTCGATACACCCTCGACTAGGAACAATTATAGGATGTACTCGTGGACTACCCTGGCCCCACTCGTATGATCTGCATCATAGTCCTACTAGTCAAGTACATATCCTAAGGGCTTTATCAACATGTGAGAGCAAGACAGTAACACAATACAGGTCAACATGTAAAGACAAAGAGCAACCATATAGCATACTATCATGTCGAGCAACAAAGTCCTCTCTAGATATATCCAAGCATCCACTATAATATACATCATATGTAAAATAATGGCCTCTAGGGCATATACATAACTAACAATCTCCCACTTGCACTAAGGCCAGCTGTTGTAGTATCTCATACCCAACATCCTGAAGAGTCTCTCAAATTGTATCTGGGGTATGGCCTTCGTGAGTGGATCTGCAGTGTTGTCCTTCATGTCAACTCTCCTGACCTCGATCTCTCGGCGATAACCTATTTCCCGGATCAGGTGATACCGCCTCAGAATATGCCTGGTTCTCTGATGGGACCTGGGTTCCTTGGCCAAAGCCACAGCTCCATTGTTATCATAATATAAAGGTATTGGATGCTCAATAGATGGAACCACACCAAGTTCAGTTATGAACTTCTTCATTCAGACAGCATCTTTGGCAGCATCGTTGGCAGCGATGTATTCAGCCTCCATCGTTGAGTCTGCTACGGTTTCCTGTTTGGAACTCTTCCAACAAACCGCCCCTCCATTGAGGGTAAAGACAGATCTCGAGTGAGACTTAGAGTCGTCCTTATCACTCTAGAAGCTCGAATCGGTAAAGGACTCCACCTGGAGTTCTCCGTTACCATACACCAAGAACATCTCTTTAGTCCTTCTCAAGTACTTCAGAATGTTCTTCACAGCTGTCCAGTGACTCTCTCCTGGATCTGCTTGATACTTACTCACTACACTTAGTGAGTATGCTACATCGGGTCTGGTACATAGCATCGCGTACATGATAGAACCTACTGCCGAAGCATAGGGTATCCCTTGCATGAGAGTTCTTTCCAAATCAGTCTTAGGAGACATCTCTTTGGAGAGAGGGAGTCCAGAGATCGTGGGTAAATTCCCACGCTTGGATTCTTCCATACTTAACCTCTTTAGTATGGTGTTAATGTACCTGGATTGGGACAATCCCAGTATCCGTTTAGATCTATCTCTATAGATCTTAATCCCCAAGATGCAGGAGGCATCGCTTAGATCATTCATTGAGAATCTATGTGATAAAAAGAGCTTGACCAAGTGCAGCATAGGAACATTATTCTTATCAAGAGTATGTCATCCACGTACAATACGAGGAAGACAACCTTATTCTCTGCCACCTTCTTGTATATACAAGGTTCATCTACGTTCTCGATGAAATCAAACTCTTTAACTACCACATCAAAACAGATGTTCCAACTCCGCGATGCCTGCTTTAACTCGTAGATGGATTTAAGAAGCTTGCACACCTTCCCGCTGCTCCCACTGTCTACGAAGCCCTCTGGCTGAGTCATGTACACGCACTCTTCTAAATCACCATTTAGAAAGGCGGTCTTAACATCCATTTACCAGATTTCGTAGTCATGGTATGCAGCAATGGCAAGTAGGATCCGGATGGACTTAAGCATAGCTACTGGAGAAATTGATTCATCATAATCCATACCTGGTCATTGACGAAAACCTTTTGCAACAAGTTTAGCTTTGAATGTCTCAACTTTTCCATCTACACCAAGTTTCATCTTAAAGTTCCATTTGCTCCTAATGGGTTTTACCCTTTCAGGAGCAACTTCCAAAGTCCATACTTTGTTGGTGTACATGGATTCCATCTCAGATCGCATTGCATCCATCCATTTCACAGAGTCCCCACTCGTGATGGCCTGCTCGAAGCTAGTTGGGTCATCATCATCCATGATGCAGTCCTCGCTTCTACCATCAATGAGAAAACCGTAGTATCTCTCTGGTGGATGAGGATCCCTACTAGATAAGCGGAGAGGCTGAGGTTCGTTGGGAACTATTGAATCCTCTGGTTCTACCAAATCTTCTGTTGCAGTTTGTGTAGATGGAACTTTTTCCAGTTCTACCTCCTCGCCACTAATTTCCTTTGCAAGAAATTCCTTTTCTAAAAAGGCGGCATGCTGAGCATTAAACACCTTTTGTTCCTTAGGGTGGTAGAAGATATGTCCTCGCGAATGCTTGGGATATCCTACAAACTTGCACAGAATTGATCTTGCCTCGAGCTTATCTGGATTTTTCTTTTTAACATAGGCCGGGCAACCCCATATATTAAAAAAATTACGACACGGTCTCTTCCCCTCCTATATTTCATATGGAGTGGTAGGCACTGATTTGGTTGGAACTCAATTCAATAGGTATATGGCTGTCTCAAGCACATACCCCCAAAAGGAAATAGGCAACTCAGCAGTGCTCATCATAGAGTGCACAATATCTAATAGGGTGCGATTCCTCCGCTCCGATACACCGTTTGTTAGTGTATATGCCCTAGAGGCCATTACTGTATCATACTAGCTTGTATATTACTTGATGGAAGCTTGGGATATTCACAGTTGTATAGACAATCTTACTCAAAATGGTAGTATGCTACTTGGTTTGTTTCTACTTTAATATGTGCATGTGTTTCTTTTAGCATATCGCTTATACATATTAGTAGAGCCCTTAGGATCTTTGCTTGATTACCAGCGTTGTGATGGTAATCACACTAGTGGGGGCTGGGTAATTTACAAGCACATCCTTATACAGGTCCCTAGTCGTAGGACTATCGAGACAGGGCATCGATACTCCGTAGTAGACTAGCGTATGCGCTTCTCATCGCAGCAGGGGAGACGGTCTGTCCCACAGCCGTCAGTACGTCGTACTTGAGATAGTATGCGGGTGCTCGTTATGTTACGAGTACACTGGACATGACTCGTCGGGAACTGTTGGTTGGTACTATACCTATCGTCAGTTATCTGTTCCCAGGTGACATGAGTACAGCTTAGTCCGCTGACTTGACACCGTCACTTCACCTCGAGTGTGTTACCACTGTACTTTGATTACTACCCTACCACGGCTTAAAGGAGTCATGCAAATAGGTAGTAGTTGGGTGCAGTCCCGAAGCACTTGGAGGCAGTGACGGTTAGACAGGATTAGTCTCTCCCGGTATTGGGAGTTGATATCGCGCTGTGTCAAGGAGAGCCATTACACATAGTCGTCCCTGGCCAGGGCAAGCGAGATATACTGGTAGGTTTCCTGTGTTATCTCAAGGTGTTCTGGGCTATACTCCGACACGACTTGTACCGCTATTAGGGGACTGACGTTTACCGCCCTCTAGGCCCGCCATGCGATATTCTCAGACGAACGGACCGGACTGTACGGAGATTGTCACATTCAGGCTCAATATGAGTTCGACTCATCAGTCTTCTTATCGGCATCTACCTGGGGGCCGTTATGCACATCTAGTGCCGCTTGCGGTCTGTGGTTAAACCCACTGCCAGCGTAGTGTCGAGTCTTTAGAGTCCCACACAGAGAGCTATTCGCCTTTGGGCAAAATGAGTAGAGGTCGTATGGTTTTGCGACAGGGTTCGGTCACATCCGCGCACTTGTGAACGTTTGGTGTCCGGGCAGTTATTACTAGCGGGCTTTGGTTTAAGCCAGATCCTAGTATACGTTTTGGGATTGGTTTTATCTCGTTTGTATTCATGTTCCTCGGAACACGGATGCGGGTATGTATGCATAGTTGATAGAGACAGAGGCGGAGGATCTCTTTGTATTCGTGTTCCTCGGAACACGGATGCCGGTGTGTATGCACAGTTGACAGAGACAGAGGCAGAGGATTCTCATTAGGGTTGTTGACTGTTGACTTTTTCTAAACCCTAATGAGAATAAGAAATATGATTTATAATAATATTAATTAAGTATTATTGTGCCATGGTTGGGTTGAAAGTTTGACTTTGTTGACTAGTTTGGACTTGTTGACCATCATCATTGCATGGCTATCATTTCATGGCTATGACTTTTGGCTTGCTTGTTGTTCTTTACAAAATGAGTGCATGAAATGATAATGCCATTGACATGAACCATCACAAAATACTTAATTATTATTATTATGATGATTATTTTTCCTTTTGAGAGCATGGTTGTAAAAAGTCTTGCTCATTCTATCATATTGTTTCTCTCTAATCCTCAATCTCTCCCTCTTCCTCGTCCTCTTGCTCATGGTTCTCTTGTCTCATGAGTTGAGAAGCAAGAACCATTGAGATAAAACCCTAAAACACTTCTCTACTCATCCTAGAATACAAGGTCTAGCAACCCAAGTATTTTAGTTTCCTCTAGATAGAGGTTGGAGCCAAAGGTAGAAGCTTTCGGGTGGATCCATCTTCGGCACAAGGAGACGACGAGGTGAGGCCGATCCGACCACCACAAGGAGTCGAAGAGAAGGAGTTCAAGATTAGGTATAACCCCTAGCACAGTAGCTAACCTCTTAGTTCGTTTGTTAAATAATTTGTTTAGCAAAGATCCGGTTTTTGAGTCCATGTTACCTCCACCAAAAAATAGTTTTTTACCGCTTCCGCATCCCCGAAAGAACCGGGACGGGTAACGTGGACTTACAGTGGTATCAGAGCCTAGCTAGACACTATCTAGCATGTTAGCAAAGTATCTAGAATTTCGATCGGAGAAAAAAAATCACAAAACACGTCCGAAAACCATGCTTGCTGTCGATTTTTAAAACAGCTCAAAAAATAATTTGACATATCTTAAAAATCGTCTCAGGGTTTTCTGTAAACACACAGCAAAAACGATCCAGCGAGTCGACCAACGCACCGCGGAACCGCGGCAAGAACATGCTTCTTGCCGCGGATCCGCTTCCGAGTTGACTCGGCCGTGGATCGGTTTTGCTGCAGTGTGTTTTGTGTGGTGTTTTGGGATTTTTGGAATATGTTGTTTCTGCCAAGATTTTCCAAAAAAACAAATTTGAGTTTGGGGTGGTTACAAATCCATATTTTGATCGAACTTCTGTAGACTTTAGCTAATAGGTTATATCTGTGATGTGATATATGTATTGAACGTCTGCTAATCGCTATACGTCGATTAGTGGGGGTTATACATATTTGTGATCTGCAATTTTGCTGGTATGTGTATATGAATTCGTTGGATTGTCGCGGATGAATAGCCGGGGGGTTGTGAGATGAGAGTTTTCTTTATCTTTCAATTCATGTAATTTGTAATTGATGTAATATTATTTGTATGGCCGCACATCCGGGATGAGGTTGTAGCCGCCATTGTATATTATTTCTTTTACTGTTTTTGCTCCTAGGATAGACCCAAGATGGGGTGCACAAACTACCGGGTACCTCGAAGTGCCGAGTGGCCTACTCACGTTGTTGCGGGAGGTTGCTTCACTTCGGGTATTTGGCGGGTAGTTTGCCGCACCCATAGGGGTCTAGGGTGGGGTCTTGGCTATTCATTGCGACCGTGTAATCCGCTTTTCGTTGCAGGCTCGAACGAAACGTGGATTCCTAGTATATCCAATGTGTTCATCTGTGATCTGGAATGGCTATCATTGCATCTGACGAATGTAAATATCTATATATGATATCTATTTAGGCGTTGCTTATGTTTTGCATCCGCGCTAGTCCAGCCCCCGCTCTGTCGTTAGTTAAGTAACCTAACGGGTAATGACGGGGCCCCGTGGCGAATGCGGATGGCATAAGCGTACGTCATATTTTCGTTGTTTTCTGCAATGGTAGGTTTAAATGATGGGACGCATTAAATTAATGCAAGAAAATAACCAAAGTTAAAGTCGTTGGAACAATTTCAAAACCACTTGGTTTCTTTAAAAAAAACAACTTTTAAACGCGGAGCTTAAGCCACTCCTTTTAAAAGCTATCTCGTTCCTTCGATTATATCAAGTTCACTACGTTCACGGTTTCGCCAAAACCATTCGTAGCCCTCCGTCGTTTCATATGAATATCCAACAGTATTCAAGCTATGTTTGTTGGCCTTAGTCAAGGCATAGTGATTGGTAGCTGGTGGGTATTCATATGTTGCATAGATAGATGCGTTGGTTTGGGACAGTCGTATTACTTTGTTGGCCATAGTCAAGGCTATATACGGGTGGGTTCAAATCAACCTGGACAATGACGGGTAGAACTTGACATGTGACTTATGATTTGTTGGCCTTAGTCAAGGTCATAAGAGCATGGGGCAAAAATCCACATCGGGAGTTTCTAAAGAAACTGAAACTTGCTAGCGCAGTTTACCATTTGGAGTGTGATGATTCTGGTAGGATTCCTTCAGTTTTGTCACACGATGATATTTGGATCCCGATCCTACTGTGAGTATATGCTACTCCTCGGGAACTTTCTCACTTAACGATCAACGCTATAAGCCAAGTAGGTGACTAGAAAGGTGTTAGCGGGGCTACGCCTCCAAGGAAAAGAGGTTCTTTAATTAAGGAACATCGTGAAAGCGTTGGAAAACCTCCCTCGAAATACCGACACTGGCCTGGCTGAACGGTTAAGCAAGTATTTTACGGTGAGATTGATCCCGACTAATTCTTGTAGGGTTACTAGGAACACTCAAGAGGTTCCACAAGGCATCAACCATGCCAAATTCAAATTTTCCGGTGCTGAGAAACCCTAAACTAGATCGATTACTTGAGGTAAGGCGAAAGAACATGCAAGTTAACAACTTAACTACAAGTGAAAGGGATTACAACCTTTGTAGATCCGGTCCTCCACTTCTTTAGCTCCGAGATGACGTCCCTTAGCTGCGATCACCGGGATCCCGGACTCTAGCGATGGTTTCGTCGGAGAAATGAGCGGGCTAGGTCGTTGACTTCGATGCCGAAAATGATCTACGTCGAGGCAACTCTAACTCAAGCTCCATCTTCACTTGGTCATGAAACTTGTGAAGATAACACACTCTACTACATGGCAAGTGGTAGAGGATGAAGAAATAGGAAGTGGGTTCACTTTGGATTTGGATTCTCACTTGGATTCATCACTTAGAATTTTCTAGCAAGCTTTTCTTTTCTTCATGAAGAAGAAGAAGAAGATGAAAGAAAAAGAATTATCACAAAAAGAAAATTCAAGCGATATCTATCATATTGCAACCACGGGTGAGATAAACTCATGTAGAGAATAAACTAGGGTTTAGGTAAATGGTTAAGGTTAAGGAATAAAACAAAATGGTAAGACTTTTTCAAAGATGCTAGAAAACAACATGAAGCTTCTAGTAAAGAAAAGAAAGAAAGCCACCATTTTGTTTTAACTAAATAAATAAAGAAATAAATAATACCTTAACCATTAACCTAAACTATGGTTTAAAGCATGCACACCCAAGTTTGCATGTATCATCAAACATGATACAAACAAGTGCACAAATATATATCATATATACAATGTGCACAATCTAGTGAGAAAATAATCTTAAGTGAACCAATACTAGTTAATGTAAAGTAATATATCAAATATATAATTATACATTAAATCATTAAATCAACACTTGATTTAATGATCCGGTCATACTGCATATAACCGACTAATATCAAGTGTATCAATGTATCGAATCAACACTTGATTCGGTAACCCGGCTATATCTCATATAACCGTCCAATGATACATATCGCGAGAATAGAATACAGTATCACATACTGGTATTATCCTCGGTCCCGCACATATCTCATATGCGCTCCTATTTCGTTTCGCTTGAGCCAGAAAACCTCTGTGTAGGACTCTAAAAACTCGTCAATACGCCGACAGTAGGTGATGATCATATCAAACACCCACAAGCCGCAAGCGGTCTGCTAAACGTAAAGGCCACCCGGGTATTGAGAAATCAGAAGATCAACGAGCAAGCCCGCTCACACTCCTGTGAATCCAACCAGTAACACTACTGTACAGTCCGGTCTGTTCGTCTGATATGTCGCATATCTCGTCTAGGGGTGGTAAACGTCAGACCCCAATAACTCGATAAGTCGTGTCGATATGAGGCTCATAACGGGTCAAGAAACTACTGGTAACACTTACCAGTAAATCCCTAAAGCAGCCTTGGCCAAGGACTTCCTGTTATAGCCAATCGAGCACTGCGCAACATCAGCTCCCTATACCGGGAGAGACGAAACCCCTCCTATCGCTCATTGCCTCCATGTGATTCGGGACTGTACCCAAAAGCCACCTTTTTGCACGCCCTCTTGGACGTGGTATAATGGAAATCAAAGCACAGTGGGAATCACACAAGATTCTATGACGATCTCGGGTCTACAGACTAACCTGTACCAGTGTCACCAGAGAACTGCCATCTGACGTAAGGTATAATACCATCTGGGAGTTCTCGGCGAGTCCGTCCAGTGTACCCAGTCTCCATTGAGCACCCGTATATCATCTCTGATGTCAAACACCAATGGATATGGGATCATCCATCGCCCATCTGTATTGGTCGAGAAGGTATACGCTGGTCTACTCTGGTATATCGATGCCCCGTCTCGATACACCTACAACTAGGGACTTTGAAGGATGTACTTATGGAATATCATGTCCCCACTAGTATGATCCGCATCATAGTCCAGGTAGTCAAGTACACATCCTTAGGGCTTTACCAACATGTAACAGAGAGACAATCAGTGTACACGTTAAAGTAAAGAGTAACCAGATAGCATACTATCATATCGAGCAAGAAAGTCATCCCTATATATGTCCAAGCATCTACTACAATATACATCCTATGTATAGTAATGGCCTCTAGGGCATACATATAACTAACAATCTCCCACTTACACTAGGGCTATCTGATAGCAGTGGTTGTAGTATCTCATACTCAACCATCCCATAAAAGTCTCTCTTTGGGAAAAGGCCTTTGTGAGTGGATCCGCCGTGTTGTCCTCTGAGTCTACTCTCCTAACCTAGATCACCCTGGAGATCAACTATCACCATGATCAGGTGATGCTGCCTCAGAATATGTCTGGATCACTGATGGGACAGGCGTTCCTAGGCATAAGCCACAACTCCATTGTCTCACAATGGTAGGAACGAAGTTCATCTCATGAACTAATATACACCCAGACTTCCTCTTTGGTAGTATCTTTGGTAACGATGTATCTTGCCTTTAATCATCTTGTATGTCACGGTATCTAGCTTGGAACTCTTCCAACATACCGTCCCTCCACTGAGGGTAAAGACAATGCCTGCGACTGACATTCAGTCGTCCTTATCACCCTGGAACCTTTCCAGTGATCCTCCCCAGGATCGATTGATACCATCTCACTACAACTAATGAGTATCCTAACATCCAATTAGATCTATCTCATAGATCCAAAACCCAGGATTTAGTAGGTATCACTTTGATCCTATATGGAGAATCCTTGTGATAAGCGGAGATTGACCGAGCGTAGCATAGGAAACTCCTTCCCTATCAAGAGTATGTCATCCACGTACTCTACGAGGATCACCAGCATACTCCCTACTACCTTTTTGTATATACAAGGTTCATCTACCATTTTGATGATGTCAAACTTTTTGACTAACTCATCAAAACAGATGTTCCAACTCCGCGATGCCTGCTTTATCACATAAAACATCTTGCACACGTTTCCGCTGCTCCCACTTTCTACGAAGCCCTCTGACTGTGTACTTATAGACTCTCTCTTCTAAATCTTTATTTAGAAAAGCAGTCATGACACCCAACCGCCAGATATCGTAGTCATGGTATGTAGCCGTGGCAAGTAGGATCTGGATGGACTTAAGCATAGGTACTTAGAAAAGGTTTCATCACAATCCATAGCTGGTCAATGATGCAAACCTTTAACAAATCTAGCTTTGAAAGTCTTAACTTTTCCTTGTACACCAAGTAATCTTCTCAAGATATACTTGCTCCTGATGGGGATTTAACCCTTCATATAAAGCAACCAAAGTCCATACTTTGTTGGTGTATAAGGATTCCATCTCAGATCGATAAGCATCCAACCATTCTTACAGAGTCCTACTCCTGATGGCCAGCCCGAAACTAGTTGGGTCATCATCTCATGATGCAATCCTTGCTCCCACTGTCATAGAGAAACCGAAGTATCTCTCAGGTGGGTGAGGAACCCTACTAGATCGGCGGAGAGGCTGAGGTTCGTTGGTTGCTATTGAATCCTTTGGTTCTACCAAATCATCAGCTGCAGTTTGTATAGCTAGAACTCTTTCCAGTTCTACCTCATGTCCACAAATTTCTTCATAAGAAATTCCCTTTCACAAAGGTGCCATGCTGAGTAACAAAACATCTTTTGTTCCTCGGTTAGGTAGAAGATATTCCCTTGCGTATGCTTGGGATATCCAACAAACTTCTACAGTACTGACTTTGCCTCGAGCTTGTCCAGATTTTGCCTTTTAGACATAGGCCGGGCAACCCCAAATCTTAACTGACTTAAGAGATGGGCTCTTCCCTTTCCATATCTCATATGAAATGGTAGGCATCTGATTTGATCGGAACCCTATTCAATAGGTATGCAACTTCATAAGTGCATAACTCCCTAAAAAGAAATAGGAAACTCAGTAGTACTCATCATAGAGCACACCATATCACATAGGGTGCTATTGCTCCGCCCCTATATACCATCGTGCTATGGTGTATACGGAGGAGTAATGCTGAGAGAGAATCTTATTCTTAGAATAGTCCAGGAATCCCGTGCTCAAGTATTCTCCTCCCTGATCACATCAAAGGACATAATACTTATACCCGTTGTTGGTTCTCTACTTCTAACTTATATTCTGTGAATATCTCAAAAGGTTCGGACTTGTGTTTCAACAGGAACATATGTCTGAATCTTGAGAGATCATCAGAGAATTTAATGAAGTACAAAGAACCGGTCTTGGCATTTGTAGACAGGGGACCTTCATACATCAATATGTATCATCCCAAGAGTTCACTAACTCTTTCTCTGTTTCCAATAAACAGAGCTATGGTCATCTTATCTCTGTGACATGACTGGAAAGTTTCACAAGATGTAAATTCAAACTAATTTAAATATGCATCTATATGTAACTTCAGCTAGTCGGGTCGAATTGATATGACTTAGTCTACAATACCTCAAGAAGGATTCGTTCATTTCTGATCTCTTCCTCTTGTGTGTGTTCTATATACTAAGAACTGTGGTTTGATTTAGAACGTCAATGCTTTTAGATAACGTGCCTGAACCGATCAACTCTTGATATAGGAAATGTTCAAAACATTATCCAATCAATACAAAATTATATCCCTTTTTATCTAAATAAAGAGACTGATATGATTTTGTATATCAGGTTTGGTATCTAATAACATTTGTTCAGAATCAATGTATTCTGGTAATACAGGGTGACAGTGACCAACAGACTTGGCTGCAATACTTGCACCGTTTTCTGTCTCATGAAACTTATCACCCGTTCTCAGTTCTCTACCTTTCTGTAGCCCATATAATATATTACATATGTGGGATCTTGATCCGGTATCATATAGCCAGGACGTAATGGACATTTGAGAAACAGTTCTCTGTAATGAACACACCCGAAGATGATGCATCAACATGCACTTTCTTCGTTTGGGTGGCACGGGAATTCTGGTAATCCCCAATTTCCTTCTCTGTCTTATAACAATTATAAGTTGGAGCGGGACCTGTAGGGTTCCTAGGCACTCACAAGAGGGTCTCACAGGGCATCAACCATGCCAATTTACAATTTTAACGGTGCCGAGAAACCCTAACAAGATCGTTGGCTAGAATTTAGGCGATAAAATGAAACTAGTTAACACTTAACTACAAGTACGGATATACAACCTTTGTAGATCCGGTGCTCCACCTCCATGGCTCCGTGATGGTGTCTCCTCGCTGTCCAAAACGGATCCCGGGCTCTAGCGTCGGCTTCATCGGAGAAGAAGCGGGCTAGGTCATCGACGACGATGCCGAAGATGATCTACGTCGAGGCATCGCTAGATCAAGCTCCAACTTCACCAAGTCAAGAAACTTGTGAAGGAAACACACTCTACTACTTGGCAAGAGGTAGAGGATGAAGAAATAGGAAGTGGGTTCACTTTAGAATTGGATTTCTCACTTGATATCTCAAGTTGCCATTGATGGAGCAAGGTTCTTCATCTTGAAGATAAAGAAAAAGAAGAAGAAGAAGATAATATTATGATAAGTATATTCAAAATGAATAATAAAATCAATACTTATCATATGGCAACCATGATTAGGTGTAGAGAATAGACCATGGTTAATTGCAACGGTTAGGGTTAAACATAAAGACAAAATGGTCACTAGGTCAAAGCTTCAAGAAGCTTCATAAACAAACAAAGAAAGCCACCATTTTCTCTTCATCAATTTCTTTTGCTAAAATAAACAAAATGGATAAACAAATGAATAAATAAACAAGTAAATGAAGCAAAAGAAACCCTAACCATTGACCAACCATGGTTTAAACCATACACCAATCTATCATGTATCATCAAACATGATACAATCAAATACACAAAAGTATATCACATATACAACTTGTGCAATGCAAGTGAGAAAATCCATTTAAAGTGAACCAATACTAGTTAATGCAAAGTAATATATCAAATATATAATTATACATTTAATCATTAAATTAACACTTGACTTAACGATCCGGTCATGTCGTACATAACCGACTAGTATTCAATGTATCGGCTTATCGAATCAATCCTTGATTCGATAACTAGGTTATATCGCATACAACCACATCGATACATTCATCGCGAGAATGGAATACGGTATCACATACACGCATTATTCTCGGTCCCGCACATATCTCATATGCGCTCCTATTTCGTTTCGCTTGAGCCAGGAAACCTCTGTGTAGGACTCTAAAGACTCGTCAATACGCCGGCAGCAGATGATGATCATATCAAGCACCCACAAGCCGCAAGCGGTCTGCTAAACTCAACGGCCACCCGGGTATTGAGCGATCAGAAGATCGACGAGCAAGCCCGTTCACACTCCAGTGAATCCAACCAGTAACACTACCGTACAGTCCGGTCTGTTCGTCTGATATATCGCATATCTTGCCTAGGGGTGGTAAACGTCAGACCCCAATAGCTCGATAAGTCGTGTCGATATGAGGTCTATAACTGTTCGAGAAACTACTGGTAACACTTACCAGTATATCTCAGCAATCCTGGCCAGGGATTTCCGGTTATAGCCAATCGAACACAGCGCAACATCAACTCCCTATACCGGGAGAGACGAATCCCCTCCTATCGCTTATTGCCTCCATGTGATTCGGGACTGTACCCAAAAACCACCGTTTTGCACGCCCTCTTGGATGTGGTAAGATGGAAATCAAAGCACAGTGGGAACCACACAAGACTCTATGACGATCTCGGGTCAACAGACTACTCTGTACCAGTGTCACCAGAGAACTGCTATCTGACGTAAGGTATAATACCATCTGGGAGTTCTCGGCGAGTCCGTCCAGTGTACCCAGTCTCTACTGAGCACCCGTATATCATCTCTGATGTCAAACACCAATGGATATGGGATCATCCATCGCCCATCTGTATGGGTCGAGAAGGTATACGCTAGTCTACTCTGGTATATCGATGCCCCGTCTCGATACACCCACGACTAGGGACTTTGAAGGATGTACTTATGGACTACCATGTCCCCACTAGTATGATCTGCATCATAGTCCAGGTAGTCAAGTACACATCCTAAGGGCTTTACCAACATGTAACAGAGAGACATCCAGTATACATGTTAAGGTAAAGAGCAACCAGATAGCATACTATCATGTCGAGCAAGAAAGTCCTCCCTATATATGTCCCAGCATCCACTACAATATACATCCAATGTACAGTAATGGCCTCTAGGGCATACATATAACTAACAATCTCCCACTTGCACTAGGGCCAACTGTAGCAGTGGTTGTAGTATCTCATACTCAACCATCCTATAAAAGTCTCTCTCTGGGAATAGGCCTTCGCGAGTGGATCCGCCGTGTTGTCCTCTGAGTCTACTCTCCTAACCTCGATCCTTTAGAGATCAACCATCTCCATGATGAGGTGATACTGCCTTAGAATATGTCTGGATCACTGATGGGACGGACGTTCCTTGGCTTAAGCCACATCTCCATCGTCACACAATGGGAGGAACTAAGTTCATCTCATGAACCAATATACATCCAGACTGCCTCTTTGGTAGCATCTTAAGTAGCGATGTATCCAGCCTTTATCGTCTAGTATGCCACGGTATCTAGCTTGGAACTCTTCCAACATACCGTCCCTTTTCTGAGGGTAAAGACAATGCCTGTGACTGACATTCAGTCGTCTTTATCACCCTGGAACACTTCCAGTGATTCTCCCCAGGATCGATTGATACCATCTCACTACTGCTAGTGAGTATCCTAACATCCAATTAGATCTATCTCATAGATCCGAAATCCAGGATTTAGTAGGTATCATTTTGATCCTATATGGAGAATCATTGTGATAAGCGGAGATTGACTGAGCGTAGCATAGGAAACTCCTTCCCTATCTTGAGTATGTCATCCATGTACTATACGAGGATCGTCACCATACTCCCTACTACCTTTTTGTTTATACAAGGTTCATCTACCATTTTGATGATGTCAAACTCTTTGACTAATCCATCAAAACAGATGTTCCAACTCCGCGATGCCTGCTTTATCAGATAAAACATCTTGCACACGTTTCCGCTGCTCCCACTGTCTACGAGGCCCTCTGGCTGTGTACTTATAGACGCTCTCTTCTAAAATATCATTTAGAAAAGATGTCATGACACCCAACCACCAGATATCGTAGTCATGGTATGTAGCCGTGGCAAGTAGGATCTGGATGGACTTAAGCATAGCCACTGGAAAAAGGTTTCATCATTATCCACGCCTGGTCGATGACAAAAACCTTTAACAAGTCTAGCTTTGAAAGTCTCAACTTTTCCATTTACACCAAGTAATCTTCTCAAGATATACTTGCTCCTGATGGGGATTCAACCCTTCAGATATAGCAACCAAAGTCCATACTTTGTTGGTGTATAAGGATTCCATCTCAGATCTCTAAGCATCCAGCCATTCTTACAGAGTTTTACTCCTGATGGCCAGCTCGAAACCAGTTAGGTCATCATCGCATAATGCAATCCTCGCTCCCACTGTCATAGAGAAACCGAAGTATCTCTCAGGTGGGTGAGAAACCCTACTAGATCGGTGGAGAGGCTGAGGTTCGTTGGCATCTACTGAATCCTTTGGTTATACCAAATCATCTGTTGTATTTTGTATAGCTGGAACCTTTCCAGTTCTACATTACAGACCTTGCCTCGAGCTTGTCCGGATTTTGCTTTTTAGACATAGGCCGGACAACCCCAAATCTTAACTAGCTTAAGACATGGGCTCTTCCCCTTCCATATCACATATGAAGTGGTAGGCACTGATTTGATTCGAACCTAATTCAATAGGTATGCAACTTCATAAGTGCATAACTCCCAAATGGAAATAGGTAACTCAGTAGTACTCATCATAGAGCATACCATATCAAATAGGGTGTATCTGCTCCGCCCCGATATACCATCGTGCTATGGTGTATACGGAGGAGTAATGCTGAGAGAGAATCTCATTCTCCTTTAGAATAGTCCAGGATTTCCATGCTCAAGTATTCTCCTCCTCGATCACATCAAAGGACATAATACTTATACCCGTATTTTGGTTCTCTACTTCTAACTTATATTCTATGAATATCTCAAAAGGTTCGGACTTGTGTTTCAACAAGAACATAGATCTGAATCTCGAGAGATTATCAGAGAATGTAATGAAGTACGAAGAACCGGTCTTGGCATGTGTAGACAGGGGACCTACATACATCAACATGTATCATCCCAAGAGTTCACTAACTCTTTCTCTGTTTCCAATAAACAGGGCTATGGTCATCTTATCTTTGTGACATGACTGGCAAGTTTCACAAGATGTAAATTCAAACTAATTTAAACATGCATCTAAATGTAACTTCAGCTAGTCGTGTCGCATTGATATGACCTAGTCTACAATACCTCAAGAAGAATTCGTTCATTTCTGAACTCTTCCTCTTGTGTGTGTTCTGTATACTAAGAACTGTAGTTTGATTTAGAACGTCAATGCTTTTAGATAACGTGCCTGAACCGATCAACTTTTGATATAGGAAATGTCCAAAACATTATCCAACAATACAAAATTTTATCATTTCTTTACTTATAAAGAGACTGATATGATTTTGTATATCAGGTTCGGTATCTAATAACATTCGTTCAGAATCAATGTATTGGTAATACAGGGTGACAGTGACCAACAGACTTGGATGCAACTCTTGCCCCGTTTTCTGCCTCATGAAACTTATCACCCGTTCTCAGTTTTTCTACCCTTTTGTAGCCCTATGTAACATATTACATATCTGGGATCCTGATCCGGTATCATATACCCAGGATGCGGAGGATACTGAGAAACAGTTCTTTGTAACGAACACACCCGAAGATGATGCATCATATGCACTTTCTTCGTTTGGGCGGCACGGGAATTCTGGTATTCCCCAATTTCCTGCTCTGTTTTATAACTATTATAAGTTGGAGCGGGACCAACGTTCCCCAGCTCAGTATAACAAGCGGGATCGGTCAATTATCCGTATTATTATCTTGATTAAGGCGTGATATGGTCGCTACCTGGAGAGAGAGAGAGAAGAAAACACTCAGCGTGCGCTCTTGCAAGAATAGATTGGTTATTATTTTATCTAATCAGGATGGCTCCCACTGCTTTTTATCAAATCTTCCTTCAAACCCTAAAAGGAAAGACTAGCCGGGATTAATTACACACTACAAGTTCGCCAATCTTTTAGCCAGGCCAGTGTCGGTACTTTGAGGGAGGTCCCCCGTGCTTTCGCACGAACCTAATTAATGTAAACCTCGTTTTCCCAGAGGCGTAACCCCGTTGACACCTTTCTAGACACCTACTTGATCGGCTAATTATAATGTGTAAAACTCTCCCAGGAGTAACTCTTACTCGCAGCGGGTATCGGGATCCAACTATCTCATAGAAGGTATGCAATCTCATTGCAAATTTCAACACTTGAAATTCCCGATAATATTTTGCCCCAAGCGTCCTATGACCTTGACAGAGGTCAACAAACCATAGGCTGCTAGTCAAGTTCAACCCGTCATTTCTTGATTGAAGTAAACCTACCCGTACGACCCTTGACAGAGGTCAACAAGGTCGCACGACTACCCTAAATCAATCACATCATATGCTTATGCAGATAAGCGCTAATCAACTACCGCACACTACGCCTTGACAGAGGTCAACAAACGCAGCACGAATACTAACTAGTACTTATCTGAAATGACGGAGGGCTACGACAGGTTTTTCTGAAAACCTATTGCGTAATGAACTTGATATCGTTGTAGAATCGAATGAATTTTGAAATTGAGTGTTTTTGAGGCTTTTCTAGTTTTGCTAAAGGAGTCACTCCCGGTGAAGGGATCGTCGGTCCTTTCTTCGTCGAATGAGGTGCGGGATATATCATATATATCACTGTGCAAAGCAAAAAACACTTAAAAGCAATCAAAAGACAAACCGAGTGTGTAGCATCTGCCAGTTATTGCTAAAGGAGTCACTCCCGGTGAAGGGATCTCGGTCCTTTCCTCATCGAATAAGGTGCAGGATATATCGAATATACCACTGTGCAAAGCAAGAACTGTAGCTACCTGTTTTATTTTGAAATTTGATTCTACAACATCTTAGGTTTCTTTTATTTCATTAATCATATTAATGAAGTCCCTTCATTTAAGTACCTAAACATCACAGATAAATACGACGTACACTTATGCCATCCGCATTCGCCTCGATGTCCCCTCGTGCACCGTTAGGTTAGGTAACTAACGGCAGAGTGGGGCAGGGCTAGCACGGGTGTAAAACATAAGTAACGGCTATATAATATATCATATATACTATATACTGTATCTATCACAAAACATCACATGATCACATCACAGATATCGCAGCAGAAGAATCATATGAAATATTGGATATACTAGGACGTCCGTGTTTTCAATACGAGCCAGTATAAAACACGGATTCCACGGTCGTGATGAATAGCCAAACCACACCCCTAGACCCCTACGAGAGCGGCAAGCAACCCTACCAATTCTGGAGTTAGGAGACTCGGGCTCGACTCCTCGAGTTGGTCTCCCACTGGACTCCAGAACCCGGTTACTTGTGCCCTCCTCCTTGGGTCTGTCCTAGTGCGGAAAAGTAAATAATATACAAAGGGTGACAACTTCCGCAACCTGGAAGTGCCCCGAATAAAAAGAATATTACATACAAGTTTTTACATGAATGAAAATGAAAAACACTCATCTCACATAAAACCCCCCCGGCTATTCAAACACGACGATCCAATATAACATATCCAGCAACACATAACATCACATGTCATCAACGTAAGTAAATATGCGCATCCCAATTGTCGTTGACATATAGCAACGAAACCGGCGATATCACATATTACACTTTCGGTCACAGAAAAGAAAGTGTAAAACTACAACAGTTGGAATCCGCAACCTCCTCAGACATCGCATGCCTGATCAAATGAATTACTTAGACATCACATGCCTAACAATTATAAACCCCGCATTTTAGTCTCAATTATCGAAAACTCTTTTCGATATAAAGTCGGGCAATTCAACAAGATTCCCGAAAACCTGATCGAATGCTCGTCGCAAACTTCAGTAGACGGCCGCACCCCCGACACCGTCGACAAAGTGCACCAAGGCGGAACACCGCTGCCGTGAGCACCCGAACGGATGCTTTCGGCGACGGGGTTCTCCTATAGTCACTTGGTCGGGGCTATGGAGTGAGGCTGTCTATTAAGTTTACCCGGCGAGTATCCGCGTACACTACGTGATTGCGACGGACTTTTGATCACATCAAAATTCCGTGGCAAACGATCAAGTGAGACTAAACTGCTATGTTTATAACATTCATTCAGTTATCTCATAACTTATTGTGAATTCCAATTATTGTATCACATTCCGGATAAAATAGAAAATGTTAAACTTTTCGATCGAACAGTCGAACACCCAAGCTTTCCCGATATAACTCAACTCATGAAATAAGTCTAACAACATTCAGTTCGTGCCTCAGTACCAACGGTCCAGCTGTAGAAGGGTCAAGCCAACGCCTCACATGTGGCACGCCGTACTGCCCCAAACCCTAAGGTTCAAAGGGCAGTTCAAGACGGTCACATAATCGAGTTAAGGTTTGTTGTTTTCTAGAGGGTCCATCGAGTTACTTGCACTACTTAGAATGTCTTTAAACCACGGAAAAATCCAACACTTGGAAATTTCCCGACAGGGGAAAAAGTGGGTATTTATATCCGGTCGAACTTTTTAACATATTCTAAAATATACCCGGAAAAACAAATAGACAAAGTTTGACAATTCGATGAATAGTCGAATCCCCAAAACAACCCCAGAAAATTCAACTCTTGAATAATATTTAAAAATACCCAGAAAACTCAGCACCAGAAAAGAGGAATTACTGTGCAAAATAGGAAGGGTGACGTCATCAAATGGCCGCTGAACCGCCGCAGAAGCCAGGCTTCTGCCGCGGTTCCGCCGCCGTTTGCACTGTTCATGAATTAATTTTTGCGCAGTAATTCTTAGAATTCCCTGCTGAATTTTTTAAGCATTTTTAATATCGAAAAACTCCATATTTTGGAAAAAGTCCAGAGAGCATGTTTGCGTTAGGGTTTCGGGTTCGTTCGGGTTTCAAACTTCGTCTAGACTTCGCCTAAGGCTCTAGCTAGGCTCTGATACCACTGTAGGGTTCCTAGGCACTCATAAGAGGGTCTCACAAGGCATCAACCATGCCAATTTACAATTTTAACGGTGCCGAGAAACCCTAACAAGATCGTTGGCTAGAATTTTAGGCGATAAAATGAAACTAGTTAACACTTAACTACAAGTACGGATATACAACCTTTGTAGATCCGGTGCTCCACCTCCATGGCTCCGTGATGGTGTCTCCTCGCTGTCCAAAACGGATCCCGGGCTCTAGCGTCGGCTTCATCGGAGAAGAAGCGGGCTAGGTCATCGACGACGATGCCGAAGATGATCTACGTCGAGGCATCGCTAGATCAAGCTCCAACATCACCAAGTCAAGAAACTTGTGAAGGAAACACACTCTACTACTTGGCAAGAGGTAGAGGATGAAGAAATAGGAAGTGGGTTCACTTTAGAATTGGATTTCTCACTTGATATCTCAAGTTGCCATTGATGGAGCAAGGTTCTTCATCTTGAAGATAAAGAAGAAGAAGAAGATAATATTATGATAAGTATATTCAAAATGAATAATAAAATCAATACTTATCATATGGCAACCATGATTAGGTGTAGAGAATAGACCATGGTTAATTGCAAGGGTTAGGGTTAAACATAAAGACAAAATGGTCACTAGGTCAAAGCTTCAAGAAGCTTCATAAACAAACAAAGAAAGCCACCATTTTATCTTCATCAATTTCTTTTGCTAAAATAAACAAAATGGATAAACAAATGAATAAATAAACAAGTAAATGAAGCAAAAGAAACCCTAACCATTGACCAACCATGGTTTAAACCATACACCAATCTATCATGTATCATCAAACATGATACAATCAAATGCACAAAAGTATATCACATATACAACTTGTGCAATGCAAGTGAGAAAATCCTTTTAAAGTGAACCAATACTAGTTAATGCAAAGTAATATATCAAATATATAATTATACATTAAATCATTAAATCAACACTTGATTTAACGATCCGGTCATGTCGCACATAACCGACTAGTATTCAATGTATCGGCTTATCGAATCAATCCTTGATTCGATAACTAGGTTATATCGCATACAACCACATCGATACATTCATCACGAGAATGGAATACGGTATCACATACACGCATTATTCTCGGTCCCGCACATATCTCATATGCGCTCCTATTTCGTTTCGCTTCAGCCAGGAAACCTCTGTGTAGGACTCTAAAGACTCGTCAATACGCCGGCAGCAGATGATGATCATATCAAGCACCCACAAGCCGCAAGCGGTCTGCTAAACGTAACGGCCACCCGGGTATTGAGCGATCAGAAGATCGACGAGCAAGCCCGCTCACACTCCAGTGAATCCAACCAGTAACACTACCGTACAGTCCGGTCTGTTCGTCTGATATGTCGCATATCTTGCCTAGGGGTGGTAAACGTCAGACCCCAATAGCTCGATAAGTCGTGTCGATATGAGGTCTATAACTGTTTGAGAAACTACTGGTAACACTTACCAGTATATCTTAGCAACCCTGGCCAGGGATTTCCGGTTATAGCCAATCGAACACAGCGCAACATCAACTCCCTATACCGGGAGAGACGAATCCCCTCCTATCGCTCATTGCCTCCATGTGATTCGGGACTGTACCCAAAAACCACCGTTTTGCACGCCCTCTTGGACGTGGTAAGATGGAAATCAAACCACAGTGGGAACCACACAAGACTCTATGACGATCTCGGGTCAACAGACTACTCTGTACCAGTGTCACCAGAGAACTGCCATCTGACGTAAGGTATAATACCATCTGGGAGTTCTCGGCGAGTTCGTCCAGTGTACCCAGTCTCTACTGAGCACCCGTATATCATCTCTGATGTCAAACACCAATGGATATGGGATCATCCATCGCCCATCTGTATTGGTCGAGAAGGTATACGCTAGTCTACTCTGGTATATCGATGCCCCGTCTCGATACACCCACGACTAGGGACTTTGAAGGATGTACTTATGGACTACCATGTCCCCACTAGTATGATCCACATCATAGTCCAGGTAGTCAAGTACACATCCTAAGGGCTTTACCAACATGTAACAGAGAGACATCCAGTATACATGTTAAGGTAAAGAGCAACCAGATAGCATACTATCATGTCGAGCAAGAAAGTCCTCCCTATATATGTCCCAGCATCCACTACAATATACATCCAATGTACAGTAATGGCCTCTAGGGCATACATATAACTAACAGGACCAACGTTCCCCAGCTCAGTATAACAAGCGGGTTCGGTCAATATATCCGTTTTATTATCTTGATTAAGGCGTGACATGGTCGCTACCTGGAGAGAGAGAGAAGAAAACACTTTGCGTGCGCTCTTGTAAGATCAGATTGGTTATTATTTTATCTAATCAGGATGGCTCCCACTGTTTTTATCAAATCTTCCTTCAAACCCTAAAAGGAAAGACTAGCCGGGATTAATTACACGCTACAAGTTCGCCAATCTTTCAGCCAGGCTAGTGTCGGTATTTTGAGGGAGGTTTCCCGTGCTTTCGCACAGACCTAATTAAAGTAAACCTCATTTTCCCAGAGGCGTAACCCCGTTGACACCTTTCTAGACACCTACTTGATCGGATAATTGTAATGTGTAAAACTCTCCCAGGAGTAACAATTACTCGCAGTGGGTATCGGGATCCAACTATCTCATAGAAAGTATGCAATCTCATTGCAAATTTCAACACTTGAAATTCCCGATAATATTTTGCCCCTAGCGTCCTATGACCTTGACGGAGGCCAAAGTACCCATAGTCCGCTAGTCAAATTCAACCCGTCATTTCCTGATTGAATTAAACCCACCCGCACGACTCTTGACGGAGGCCAAACTACGCCGTACGAATACCCTAATCCAATCGCATCGTATGCTAGCAGATAAGCATTAGTTAGCTACCGTACACTACGCCTTGACGGAGGCCAAACTACAGCAGCACGAATACTAACTAGTACTTATCTGAAATGACGGAGGGCTATGACAGATTTTTAAGAAAACTCTTTGCGTAATGAATTTGATATCGTTGTAGAATCAAATGATTTTAAAATGGAGTGTTTTTGAGGCTTTTCTAGTGTTGCTAAAGGGGTCACTCCCGGTGAAGGGATCGTCGGCCCTTTCCTCATCGAATAAGGTGCAGGATATATCATATATACCACTATGCAAAGCAAAAACTATAGAAGCAATCAAAAGACAAACCGAGGGGTGTAGCATCTGCCAGTTATTGCTAAAGGGGTCATTCCCGGTGAAGGGATCTCGGCCCTTTCTTTATCGAATAAGGTGCAGGATGTTCTACAAGGAACACCACGATGCAAAGCAAGAACTGTAGCTACCTGTTTTTGAAAATTCGATTCAACAACTTCTTTTCAGATTCTTTTCTTTCATTAATCATATTAATGAAGTCCCATCATTTAAATCACCTAAACATCACAGATAAATACGACGTACACTTATGCCATCCGCATTCGCCTCGATGTCCCCTCATGCACTGTTAGGTTAGGTGACTAACGGCAGAGCGGGGCAGGGCTAGCGCGGGTGTAAAACATAAGTAACGTCTATATAATATATCATATATACTATATACAACATCTATCACAACATATCAAATGATCACATCACAGATATCGCAGCAGAAGAAACATATGAAATATTGGATATACTAGGACGTCCGTGTTTTCAATACGAGCCTGTATAAAACACGGATTCCACGGTCGCGATGAATAGCCAAACCCACACCCATAGACCCCTATGAGAGCGGCAAGCAACCCTACCAATTCTAGAGTTAGGAGACCCGGACTCGACTCCTCGAGTTGGTCTCCCACTGGACTCCAGAACCCGGTTACTTGTGCCCTCCTCCTTGGGTCTATCCTAGTGCAGAAAAGTAAATAATATGCAAATGGTGACAGCAGCCTCAACCCGGAAGTGTCCCAATAAAAGAATATTACATACAATTAAATGTTACATGAATGAAAATAAAAGCTCTCATCTGACATAAAAAAACCCGGCTATTCAAAACACGACGATCCAATATAACATATCCAGCAACACATAACATCACATGTCATCAACGTAAGTAAATGTGCGCATCCCAATTGTCGTTGACATATAGCAATGAAACCGGCGATATCACATATTACACTTACGGTCGCAGAAAAGAAAGTGTAAAACCACAACAGTTGGAATCCGCAACCTCCTTAGACATCGCATGCCTAACATTTATAAACCCCGCATTTTAGTCTCTATATCGAAAACACTTTTCAATATCTAGTCGGGCAATTCAACAAGATTCCCGATAAACTGATCGAATGCTCGTCGCAAACTTTAGTAGACGGCCGCACCCCCGATACCGTCGATGAAGTGCACTAAGACGGAAAACCGTTGCCATGAGCACCCGAACGGATGCTTTTGGCAACGGGGTTCTCCTACAGTCACTTGGTCGGGGCTATGGGGCATGGCTGTCTATTAAGTTTACCCGGCGAGTATCCGCGTACGCTACGTGATTGCGACGGACTTTTGATCACATCAAAATTCCGTGGCAACCGATCATGTGAGACTAAACTGCTATGTTTATAACATCCAAATCAGTTATCTCATAACTACTTGTGGATTCCAAATATTGTATCAAATTCCAGATAAATAGAAAATGTTAAACTTTCCGATCGAACAATCAAACACCCAAGTTTTCCCGAAACAGCTCAACACATGAAATAGGTTTAAAAACATCCACTTCATGCCACAGTACCAACGGTCCAGCCGTAGAAGAGTCAAGCCAACGCCTCACATGTGGCACGCCCTACTGCCCCAAACCCTAAGGTTTAAAGGGCAGTTCAAGACGGTCACATAATCGAGTTAAGGTTTGTTGTCTTCTAGAGGGTCCATCGCGTTACTTGCACTACTTAGACGTTCTTAAACTACGGAAAAATCCAACATTTGAAAATTTCCCGGCAGGGGAAAAATTGGGTATTTATATCTGGTCGAACTTTTTAACATATTCTAAATTATCTGGAAAAACACATAGACAAAGTTAAACAATCCGATCGAATCATCGAGTCCCCAAAACAACCCAGAAAAACTCAACTGTTGAGTATGGATTAAAAATTCCCATAAAATACAGCATGTACAGACGGACATTACTGTTGAAAGCACGTGGCATAATTCACCACTATGGCCGCGGAACCGCCGCCCAAGCCAAGGTGGGGCCGCGGTTCCGCCGCATAATAGTCGATTTGGGATAACGTGCTTCACAGTAACTCTTACAAAACCTTGCTGAATTTTTTGACAATTTTTAATTAGGAAAAATCCACTGTTTCAGAAAATGTACAGAGAGGGTTAAAAGTTAGGATTTCGGGGTTCGATCGGATTTCTAACATCGTCTACACTTCGCCTAAAACTCTAGCTAGGCTCTGATACCACTGTAGGGTTACTAGGCACACTCAAGAGGTTCCACAAGGCATCAACCATGCCAAATTCAAATTTTCCGGTGCCGAGAAACCCTAAACTAGATCGATTACTAGAGGTAAGGCGAAAGAACATGCAAGTTAACAACTTAACTACAAGTGAAAGGGATTACAACCTTTGTAGATCTGGTCCTCCACTTCTTTAGCTCCGAGATGACGTCCCTTCGCTGCGATCACCGGGATCCCGGACTCTAGCGATGGTTTCGTTGGAGAAATGAGCGGGCTAGGTCGTTGACTTCGATGCCAAAGATGATCTACGTCAAGGAAACTCTAACTCAAGCTCCATCTTCACTTGGTCATGAAACTTGTGAAGATAACACACTCTACTACATGGCAAGTGGTAGAGGATTAAGAAATAGGAAGTGGGTTCACTTTGGATTTGGATTTCTCACTAGGATTCATCACTTAGAATTTTCTACCAAGCTTTTATTTTCTTCATGAAGAAGAAGAAGAAGATGAAAGAAAAAGAATTATCACAAAAAGAAAATTCAAGTGATATCTATCATATTGCAACCATGGGTGAGATAAACTCATGTAGAGAATAAACTAGGGTTTAGGTAAATGGTTAGGGTTAAGGAATAAAACAAAATGGTAAGACTTTTTCAAAGATGCTAGAAAATAACCTGAAGCTTCTAAGAAAAAAAAGAAAGCCACCATTTTGTTTTAACTAAATAAATAAAATAAATAAAGAAATAAATAATACCTTAACCATTAACCTAAACTATGGTTTAAAGCATGCACACCCAAGTTTGCATGTATCATCAAACATGACACAAACAAGTGCACAAATATATATCATATATACAATGTGCACAATCTAGTGAGAAAATAATCTTAAGTGAACCAATACTAGTTAATGTAAAGTAATATATCAAATATATAATTATACATTAAATCATTAAATCAACACTTGATTTAATGATCCGGTCATACTGCATATAACCGACTAATATCAAGTGTATCAATGTATCGAATCAACACTTGATTCGGTAGCCCGGCTATATCTCATATAACCGTCCAATGATACATATCGCGAGAATAGAATACAGTATCACATACTGGTATTATTCTCGGTCCCACACATATCTCATATGCGCTCCTATTTCGTTTCGCTTGAGCCAGGAAACCTCTGTGTAGGACTCTAAAGACTCGTCAATACGCCGGCAGTAGGTGATGATCATATCAAACACCCACAAGCCGCAAGCGGTCTACTAAATGTAACGGTCACCCGGGTATTGAGCAATCAGAAGATCAACGAGCAAGCCCGCTCACACTCCTGTGAATCCAACCAGTAACACTACCGTACAGTCCGGTCTGTTCGTCTGATATGTCGCATATCTCGTCTAGGGGTGGTAAACGTCAGATCCCAATAACTTGATAAGTCGTGTCGATATGAGGCTCATAACGGGTCGAGAAACTACTGGTAACACTTACCAGTAAATCCCTAAAGCAGCCTTGGCCAAGGACTTCCTGTTATAGCCAATCGAGCACTGCGCAACATCAACTCCCTATACCGGGAGAGACGAAACCCCTCCTATCGCTCATTGCCTCCATGTGATTCGGGACTGTACCCAAAAGCCACCTTTTTGCACGCCCTCTTGGATGTGGTATGATGGAAATCAAAGCGCAGTGGGAATCACACAAGACTCTATGACGATCTCGGGTCTACAGACTAACCTGTACCAGTGTCACCAGAGAACCGCCATCTGACGTAAGGTATAATACCATCTGGGAGTTCTCGGCGAGTCCGTCCAGTGTACCCAGTCTCCACTGAGCACCCGTATATCATCTCTGATGTCAAACACCAATGGATATGGGATCATCCATCGCCCATCTGTATAGGTCGAGAAGGTATACGCTAGTCTACTCTGGTATATCGATGCCCCGTATCGATACACCCACAACTAGGGACTTTGAAGGATGTACTTATGGAATATCATGTCCCCACTAGTATGATCCGCATCATAGTCCAGGTAGTCAAGTACACATTCTAAGGGCTTTACCAACATGTAACAGAGAGACAATCAGTGTACACGTTAAAGTAAAGAGTAACCAGATAGCATACTATCATATCGAGCAAGAAAGTCATCCCTATATATGTCCAAGCATCCACTACAATATACATCCTATGTATAGTAATGGCCTCTAGGGCATACATATAACTAACAAATCTTCCTTTTTGGTTTGAAGAGGGATTCGAGAAACATTGGGAGCCATCCTGTTTAGATAAACTAAAAACCAATCTAAACTTGCAAGAGCATCATGCTGAGTGTTTTCTTCTCTCTCTCTTAATTGCAGCGACCCAGTGACCACACATAGGTTACATCTAGATAATAAAATGACTGAATCTGACTGTTATGATTGGCAAAGGTCTGTCCAGATGTCCATTGCTTATGACAAGCTGGGACACCTCTTAACTAATCAAACCCCTGCTGTCTCAGGACCAGTTTCCCCTGTCGCGGATATTGACATCCGTAAGACATCGGAAAAAGACTGTGTGAAAGCCAAGAGCCTCGTGTTAGCCTCAGTTGATGGTGCATACCAGAGGCAGCACGAGAAGATGGACTTAGTTTCTATCTTCCTCCATAACAAAGATTTATATGGAGAGCAATCTCGTATCGCAAGATATGAGACCTCGAACGAATTGCTTCAAGCGAGATTGGCTGTCGGGTCATCTGTAGGGGGCAACGTCCTTACAGAGACCAGCTATTCTGAGATCACGGACCTGAAGACCACGTTGAAGAATAGGTTATGTACTGACTTGATTCTACAGTCTCTGCCCTCTGCTTATACCCTGAAGGAAACCAGGGAAGTAGAAGGAAAGGGAGGGGCAAAAGTTCGGGACTGGATGTAGTAAAGGAGGGACGTTCCTATTGTTACGGGAATGAACATTGGCAGAAGGATTGCAGGGCTAGCAAAGCCAGTAGCCAGGATTCGAAGCATGTTGTGGCTTCGGCTTTGAGCGTGTTTGTAGTAGAGAACTGTATGTCAGTTAACCCTACTTTCTGGGTATTGGATACCGGATCGTGATCTCACATCTGTAATTCATTACAGGCTCTGAGAAACCGTAGGGTTATCAGGAAAGGTGATATGGCTCTCAGGGTTGCTAACGGAATGAGCATGGACGCTGAATCCGTAGGGGAATATCATCTTGGACTGACAACTGGGCAGATATTGATTCTGCGTAACTGTTTGTATATACCAGGTGCGACTTGTAATATCATATCTGTATCCTTACTTTCTAAGGAAGGATATGATTTTACTTTTGTAAGCGATGTGGTCCACATCCACCAAAATCAAGTTCTGATTGGGTCAAGTACATTAGAAAACGGGATATACGTATTAAATCAAGCTCAGATTTTCAGTGTCCAGAACACACTTAAAAGAAATTCCACGGAAACAAATCAGGCTTTCTTATGGCATTATAGACTGGGTCGCATTAATGAGACACGGTTAACAATGTTACATAAAGAGGGATACTTGAATCTGTTCGAGTATCAGTCTTATGCCACTTGTGAATCTTGTCTCATGGGAAAGATGACAAAGTCTCCGTTCACTGGACACGGAGAAAGAGCAAGCGAGCTCTTGAGACTCATACACAGTGACGTGTGTGGTCCAATGTCTACACATGCGCGAAGTAGTTATTCATACTTCATTACTTTCACAGATGATTTCTCTAGGTATGGACATGTCTTCCTGATGAAGCATAAATCCGAGGCCTTTGAGAAATTTCGGGAATACAAGAATGAAGTTGAAAAACAAACAGGCAAAAGTATCAAGACACTGAGATCTGATCGAGGTGGTGAACACTTGAGTGCCGAGTTTCTGGACTACTTAAAAGAGAATGGAATTCTCTCGCAGCTTACTCCCTCATACACAACACAACGGTGTATCGGAAAGACGGAATCGAACCCTATTGGATATGGTTCGTTCCATGATGAGTAAGGCTGAGTTACCGCGATCTTTCTGGGGTTATGCACTAGAAACAGCTGCATATCTTTTGAACCAAGTTCCCACTAAGTCAGTGCCTACCACACCATATCAGATGTGGAGTGGGAAGAAACCCTGTCTTAAACACTTTAAGACATGGGTATGTCCAGCTTTTGTCAAAATGCAGCATGCGGACAAGCTTGAGGCACACTCAGTACAGTGTAAGTTTGTGGGATACCCAAAGAACTCCAAGTGATATCTTTTCTATTACGCAGAGGAGCAAAAAGTCTTTGTTTCTCAACATGCCCGCTTCTTGGAAACTGAGTTTTTGGAAAATCAGATAAGTGGGAGCGCAATAGAACTGGAAGAAATTCCAGAACCACAAGCTGTTACTGAAACCTTGGTAGAACCAGACGGTTCAGGAGAACCGGACATTCCTGCGCCGCTCCGCAGGAGTAGTAGGCAGTCTCATCCGCCCGAGAGATACTACGGTTTTCTCATAGACGGGGATAGAGAGGATTGCACCATGGATTATGATGAGCCTACTAGCTTCTAGCAAGCCATTCAGAGCGGTGACTCAGTAAAATGGCTGGATGCAATGCGGACCGAGATGGAGTCCATGTACACCAACAAAGTTTGGACTTTGGACTTTGCTCCAGAAGGGGTAAAACCCGTAGGCTGCAAATGGATCTTCAGAAAGAAGATTGGTGTAGATGGGCAGGTTGAAACCTATAAAGCTAGACTTGTTGCAAAGGGTTTTCATCAAAGACCTGGTTTGGAATATGACGAGACCTTTTCTCCAGTGGCTATGCTCAAATCCATTCGGATCCTTCTTGCCATTGCTGCCTTCCACGATTATGAGATCTGGCAGATGGACGTAAAGACGACTTTCCTAAATGGAAATTTGGAAGGGTGCATCTATATGGATCAGCCGGAGGGATTCATTCAGAGTGGAGCAGCGGTAAAGTGTGCAAGTTGCTCAAGTCTATCTATGGACTGAAGCAGGCATCGTGGAGTTGGAACATCTGTTTTGATGATACTGTCAAAGAATTCGACTTTATCAAAAACCCAGATGAACCATGCATTTACAGTAAGATTGTAGGGAGAACTGTAGTATTCCTCGTCTTGTACGTGGATGACATTCTCCTAATAGGAAATGATATTCCTATGTTACAGTCAGTCAAAGGATTCTTGTCACAGAAGTTCTCAATGAAGGACCTGGGCGATGCCAACTACATTCTGGGGATCCAGATCTATCGTGATAGATCTAAGAGGATGTTGGGACTTTCACAGTCAAGGTACATCGACACCATACTAAAACGATTCAGTATGGAAGATTCCAAGCGCGGTAATCTACCGGCTTGTCACGGAATCACCCTCTGCAAAGAAATGTCTCCCAAAACTGATTTGGAAAGGGCTCGCATGTCATCAATACCCTACGCATCTGCGGTAGGCTCTATTATGTATGCGATGTTGTGTACCAGACCAGATGTAGCATACGCATTGAGCGTTGTAAGCCGGTATCAGTCGGACCCATGGGAGAAACTCTGGTGTCACGACCCGAAAGTACGGAACATGACCGGCACTTAAACTACGAACGTCTCGAGGCGTACGTAATCTAAGTAAATCGAAAACCCAGAAATCCAAACCAAGAAAAGATGTAGAGTGCAGGAAAAACCAACTTAAAGCAAGTAGTTTCAATAGCATAAGCCGAATTATGCGGTTTTTAAAAACATCAAAAATTTCCTGAAAATTTCGGCAGAGTCTCCTTTGTAAATACTGGCCCCCAAATGGGATACAACATGAATAGTATATGAAATCAATAAAAAGGCATCCCCAAGCGGGAGCTAGCTCTTCGTCAATCGACGGCCATAACCACACAAGCAATATAATATACAACGCCAACGGCGAGGATCAAAACTCAAAAGGAAACTCAAAACCACAAGAAATCCACAGAAATATAACGCGCGACCTTAAGGTCGAAAGAATAACATCACTGGTCTCTATCTCAAAGAATAAATACATGTTTGGTTGATGGAACTTCTAGATACAACAGAGTAATAATATACAAGGTATATAATGGGGGGTACGATACAAATAAACCCACCTAATAGCAAATCACCCGGAAAAGGAAGTAGTGCGAGCAAAGCCGTAAAGAAACCTGTACGGAAAAACCTGCAAGAAACTGGGGCACAACGGGGGTGAGTTGCCAACTCGTGAATAGAAAAACATCTACGGAAAGAAATCGCATAAATAACGCAACCTAGGTCATTGATCATAATATATCCTCAATTATATATATAACATTCAGCCTATAACAAAGGCTAGGGAAATATCTAACCCGAGTGTAATCTCATGTGCCCGTGTCAGTGCCTCAGGTAGCAATATATCATATGAATGAGGTATGAATGCATGAAAACAGAATACATGTAATTGCAGAAACTGTTTTCATAATTTAGTGAGATTTCCTTTGTATTTTTAAAATGAGGTATCATAATGAAATCAGCATAAAACAGTTCCTAGTATCGGCACAAAACGTAATCCCAATATCTCGATATCTCTGTATCACAGTCTCTGTACCTCAATATCTCGAAATCTCAATGTCTCAATCACAATATCTAGGGCGCCGCCAGTCCAGACCAGCCCCTACCATCCATCTCAAGACCACGACGGTATCCTCAGGATATCCGACGCGTCGGGTAATATCACCGGTCGGTAGTGCTCCCCTGCCAGGCTCAACGTCAACAACACGATCCTCTTGCACCGGGGTACCGCACCGGGCCCACCATGTACCCGAAACGGTTCCTCCACTCCTCGAATCGGGTCTCGAAATCAATCAGCAAACTCATGGTGGACGACTCATACATCATGGGAAAACCGCACTTTTTATTTAAAAGAGAGGGAAGAAGCTTATACAAGTTTTGCGGTTTTCCTCCAAATCCAGAAAATCTCATAGAAATCCGAATCCAAATCATCAATAGTATATAAACCCAAGAATATAGGCATAAGAATCCATGAATACGGCATAACAATGAATAACAGTATGCATGAAGTGACAAGTAATAACTACAATATCTAAGCTGGCATATAAAGTAAGTACACTAATATTATGTCAAACTACTAGCTATCAAGCTAAGTTAAGCAATAATATTTTCTAAGGTGTACGTGACATGGCAATTACCGATGAAGATGTGTGTGAGCCGGCAAGTAAGTGTAAGTGGTACATACGCATCATCGGTAATGGTGCTGGTGTCCTAACAGCATAATGTCAACAATGCAATATGAAATAACATTGTAAGTATGCGATACGGAGCGAGCAACCAAAATGAGCGGGAGCTAAAAATTAAACAATGGTGCTATTTGAAATAACACGAATCGTGGGGTTTTGAAAATAGGGCTACGGCAGTTTTAAGAAAGGATACGTCTTTTGAAATATCCGTAGATCCCTTGACCTGTCTTTTAAAATATCCATGATACGCTAGTTTTGAAATAGTTTGGAGTCTAATCTAATCTAATAACTAAACTAAACTAAAGGGCTAAGCTAACAAGCTGGACTACAGGTAAGGAAACCGCCTAACATCTGAGTCGATATATATACATACCTGTATATATATTAGTCGGTGATCCCGCCTCAATAATATCATATCCGATACCATATCTATAATCAGACATCCTAAGTCAAGAGTGCGGATCAATCATCAAAATATAGCTCGTACGTAAATCCGTCGTACGGCATCCTCAAATCTGGGTACGGGTCAATATCATATTCATCACACTATTCATCCGGTATCCTCTTTATCAAAGATCATAGTCTAGGGTACTGACCTATGTCTAGTACAATACTAATATCATCAATATGGTCATGATCTGGCTACTGATCGACAGTCTCGTACAAACTGATATCATCAGCACATCATCATCAAGGGGTATACATCGCCCAATACGGCCTAATATCAATATCCTAGCATATCATGTCTCATATCACGATTACATGTCGACCATTTTATTTATAACACTATTCACCCGTATCGCCGCCCCAAGATCCGCTATAACACCAGGACGTACCTCAAGTACGAATCCTGCCATATCACCGATATCACAACCTCAACACAAATCTCATCGACTCATCTCAATCCCAAGAATCATCCTCAAATCCGTATGTGAACACATAGTCCCATACCCATGTGAACACATAACTATATACATATTCCCGTAAACACAAATGGAAGAAGAATGTATGCAAGTATGGGTGGGTGTGTGCATGTATGGTGCGACCACTACTCTAGGGTTTCGTGATACTAAACCATCCATATTTATCATCAATAAACTCAAACAATATATAATCAATAAATGTGTGTATACGTATTCGTATACATCACCACGAACTGCGGGGGTGCTATACGCCATCCACCCGACTTCTCCCCGTAGATATAAATCTACTCACCTAGTCCTCGCTCGCCGGTGCCGACGTCGCCACGCGCTTGCTTGTCGTCTCGAAGTCCACATGGGTACCTACATATCATAACGCACCGTATCGCATTAAAATCCGACTCATGATCAAAACGACACACGAAACCCACATAGGTCAAAACCTATGGTTGCTTTCACAAATCAACCCAAAAACCCTCGACGTCCGTGTACAAACGCCAAACCATCGAGAAAAACCTAAACACACTCATTTGTACAATCACAAGCACTAATTATAATATAAAATAGCTTAAAATTCACAAAAACCCCAAATTCACTTTAAAAGCCATTTTTCCGAAAATCTAGCAAGCACAAATTACACGTTTTAGTTCAAAACTCGACGTTTGAACAAATTTAATGGCCATAATACTTATTAAACATCTTAATTAAGTCATAAAAACCATTTCCATTATTTAATCTCATTAAATTTCTTTAGCCCTAAAATTCTAGTTTACAATATACCCAAATTTTAACAATTTTATAGTAAAAATGCACAAACAACAATTTAGCTAGGATTTTCATGAACTAAAGACATTAAACCACACTTAATAATGTTAATGAAGTCATGAAAAACCTAATTACATTTTTCTCTTAATCAAATTCAAGGTTTACAAAAACCTTGTTTGCAATTTAAGCAATTTGGACAAATTACATATAACAAGTGCAATTTAATCAACCAAACTAGGTTTTACATACATTAAGATGTTAAACTAAACCTTGCATCCCTAGTGATATGATAAAAACCCTAATTGAAATCACAAACCCTTACTATATTTTTCAAAACATTCAATTAATCCCAAACTATTAACTAATTATGCTAGATTTAAAGTATTCAAATAACAATTAGACATAAGGTTAAGAATTTACCCCACAATCATTTTGAAATCTAGCACAAATCTAGCCTCCCAAACATGCTTCCCTTCACCAAGATCCATACTAGAATGGTCAAGTAAAAATGGGTAGGGATTAGATTTTGATTTTGTGGAATTTTTGAAGCATTTTGGATGATTTTTTTGATGGAATTTTGAAGAGAAAAGAGAAGAAGAAATGGGGGGGCTGCTGCTGCTGGTTTCAGCAGAGGAAGAGGGGGAAAAAGGTGAGGCGATGATGCCAAAAGATCCAAGTCAAAGCCCCTCCCAATTACCATAATACCCCCACCTACTTTACTATATATAAAACCTTATTTTAACCCATTTCTCACATGATTTAAGGTCAAAAAGAGGGATATAAAATTCTTGGGCTGCTACAATAATGTGGGGCCGGCCAAGGTGAGTGAGGGTGAGTGTGAGAGACTTTGCAAAAAAATTCTATGCAAAAAGACCCCCTACAATACCATATTTGCAAGTTTTAATTCAAAATAACTATAATTTTGTTTTCCATAAAATAAACCAATTAAAACTTGAAATAAAATACTAAAAAATTATATTACAACTAGATTTTAATTAACATGATTTTAAAGATTAAAATTAGCCCATTTAAATTTGTATTTATCGCTAATTTAATGTATTTTCTTACCGGCTTAAAATAATATTAAAATAATTAATTTCGGAAAATTTTTCAGAAAATTTGAAATTTCAGCAGTGGCTCAATAAACACCAAATACTAGCAATTACATAGCTAGAATATGTATATTTAATTTTATAATAAAGATATTTGCATTTTGACTTTTTACAGAAAACCTCCTTATTTTACCGTTTTTCCGAAATTTCACCGAAACGATTTTCAAAACGTTACAATCTTCCCTCCTTAAAGAAATTCGGTCCCCGAATTTAAATTAAAACTCCCCCCAAATACTAAAACATCTAAGCAAAACCATCAAGTCGTCGGGGCTCCGAAATCGTAAATACATAAAACAAATCGTAACATAGCGCATGCGCATGAAAAATGAGCATATAACTCAAATCAAAACTCCGTCAAGCATCCCGCAATCATCGGAGTCAAGGGGAAGACATCAATGCCAAATCCAAAGCAAAACCAATATGATATAACTCGAAACTATACATGTAAATATCGAATTTATATATGTAAGTATCTGAAGGAAATGCATGCCAAATCTCTTTAAGTCGCTGTGCAACGCGTATAACACTGCACAGTGGCGGACGTCTATCATAAGAAAATAACTATATACATATATACCTTTGTTTGAAATGTACGTTCTGCCGTTTTGGAAACAATTTAGAAGGGTCTCCTTGTTTTAAACATTTCGTGTCATATCAGACACGTAGGTAAATACTGAGGCTATAGCTCGCTTTTTGGAAATCCCTTCAATAACTATCAATGCATGCAAAATATATTCAGGTACTGTCCTCTGACTAGTCCTGCTCAGTACGAAAACACATAGCAATATCATAAAAACGTACTGCTCTATAAGAAAAATCAATCCCAAAATACGCGTATGAATACTACGTGCGTCTGGTGCGCACGGAAATCAAAATCCATATATGTGCCATTCATATGCACAGAAACAACATCTAAGTGCATCGGGTGTACACGAAACATCTGTCATAAGCAACATGTGTGCCTGACAGCAAAATCAGGTGCATCTGACATGCACGAAAAATCTCGATTTAGTGCATCTGGTGTGCACCAAAATCACATCTCAAAACATGCGCTCAACATGTGCGAAAATCCATGGCAGGTGCATCCATCATGCACGAAATCATGAAATCCAATATCAAGCGCCGAACATGCGCAAAATCAAATCAGGTGCACAAGGTGCACAAAACAAATATCGAGTATCACAATCGAAATCGAAGTCCAGTGCATCTAAGTGCACAAAATGCGTATCACTGCACTACAAGCATATGTGAATCATACCGAGTGCAAAAACCAAATCGTATGTGTATATACGCACAATCAACTCAACTGTATGAAATCCATATAATCACAAACATGAGGAACCAAGGCACGAAAACTATCTCAAGTGCAACAACTGTGCAAAAATCGTGAATACTCAGTAGGTGCAACCATGGTCCATGGAAACAAATATAACGAAACTCCATCATGAAAATCAATCATGCAAATAGATCGCTCAAAATACCAAAATCAAGTATGGCAGAATAGTCCCGCTCAAGCACATCCTCCAAGAATCTCTGGCCAACTGTCGTGGTCACTCATAGCATGTCTCATCGACGAACCTGAGCTCTGGCCTGCCGGTGTGCGTAACATGACCGCTCCTGGGTCCAAGTCTTCTTGTAATTCATTCCAGAAAGGTCCTTTCGAGATCTCTCCCAAATCTCGTCTCTGCCGAACTGTCCGGAAGTCATCGTCCCTTACTAGATCTGTTCTCGTTCCGGAAGGGCTACATACTCATCGCGACTCCTTCTGGAAGGTATATCCAAGTCAATGCCTCGGCATACGTATCGCATCTCTGATGTCGGCGGAGTGGAACGTCGTTTCATCAAGATCTTGTATGAATCTCTTACTCCACTTTTCTAATGTCGACTGCTCTGGACTTGTCTCGTCGTGGCTGCATGGACTGAGCTTCTACGGCTACCCTCGTATCTGGAGTCTCCCAAGAAATGCATCTCACCATCTGGCATCCGAATGAATTCAAACCATTTGATCGATTCGTCAAAACCTCATAATCCCCCAAGAGCTCAACATCTTGGGTACAGTTTAACAGTATCGAGTACGTACCACAGCATCGATGGTCCAGCCGTAGAAGGGCAAACCCAAGCCTCACTAATGGCGCCGTGGAACTGCCGCAAACCCTAAGGTTCAAAGGCTTTCACACGGTCATTAAGTTGAGTTAGGGTTTCATTCTTCTAGAGGGTCTATAGAATTGCCTGCATGTCTTTCCGAATACTTTAAACTTGGAATAATAGGTTTCTGACATTCGATCGTCTCTGTCGACTCTCAACGTCTCCGCGTGAAGTCGTCTCTAGCTGGAGTCAATCTATCTGATGACCTCGTATCGGGTAGGCGAACGAACCACCTGTCCTAGTCATTCATCATCGGGTGACTAGCAACCTTCTATCATCTATTAGTACAACTCGACCCGCAATAGCTCCAACATATGGGGCGATATCTCGCCGCTCGTAGCAACAACTGGCTCACTCGTCTACACGCTGAACAGTGCCTCAATCATCATGAATAAGCAATACACCAACGGTCATCAAAATCTGGCTGGCCTCTGTCGGTGGCCCAATCCTCTGGTACTGATCGACACGTCCGAGAAATCTCATAAAGGCGATCCGCCAAACGCTCGTGGCGCGAAACACAGTAAAAAGACACATCTCTGCAATCGTGTGTCGCCGAAATTACGTCTTGGTCAGTCCTCGTCCGTAACGAGCTCGTGCTGACCGCAATTCTAGGCATAGCTCTCCCTGCCCGTAATCGTGGCAGCAAAACCATAACTGGTACTGATGAGGCTAGATCGGAATGAATACTGAGCAAAGAAATGTACATCCTAAGGCTTCTTAAGTGGAGTAGCGTATCGTAAGTATGCCGCGGAACATACCCACGGTACGTCACTCTACTTTAGTCACCTATTCCATCAACCAAGGGTCATCCTGCGCTCCGAAGGTAAAACCTAACGCTCTGATACCAACTTTGTCACGACCCGAAAGTACGGAACATGACCGGCACTTAAACTACGAACGTCTCGAGACGTACGTAATCTAAGTAAACTGAAAACCCAGAAATCCAAACCAAGAAAAGATGTAGTGTGCAGGAAAAACCAACTTAAAGCAAGTAGTTTCAATAGCATAAGCCGAATTATGCGGTTTTTAAAAACATCAAAAATTTCCTGAAAATTTCGGCAGAGTCTCCTTTGTAAATACTGGCCCCCAAATGGGATACAACATGAATAGTATACGAAATCAATAAAAAGGCATCCCCAAGCGGGAGCTAGCTCTTCGTCAATCGACGGCCACAACCACACAAGCAATATAATATACAACGCCAACGGCGAGGATCAAAACTCAAAAAGAAACTCAAAACCACAAGAAATCCACAGAAATATAACGCGCGACCCTAAGGTCGAAAAAATAACATCACTGGTCTCTATCTCAAAGAATAAATACATGTTTGGTTGATGGAACTTCTAGATACAACAGAGTAAAAATATACAAGGTATATAATGGGGGGTACGATACAAATAAACCCACCTAATAGCAAATCACCCGGAAAAGGAAGTAGTGCGAGCAAAGCCGTAAAGAAACCTGTACGGCAAAACCTGCAAGAAACTGGGGTACAACGCGGGTGAGTTGCCAACTCGTGAATAGAAAAACATCTACGGAAAGAAATCGCATAAATAACGCAACCTAGGTCAATGATCATAATATATCCTCAATTATATATATAACATGCAGCCTATAACAAAGGCTAGGGAAATATCTAACCCGAGTGTAATCTCATGTGCCCGTGTCAGTGCCTCAGGTAGCAATATATCATATGAATGAGGTATGAATGCATGAAAACAGAATACATGTAAATGCAGAAACTGTTTTCATAATTTAGTGAGATTTCCTTTGTATTTTTAAAATGAGGTATCATAATGAAATCAGCATAAAACAGTGCCTAGCATCGGCACAAAACGTAATTCCAATATCTCGATATCTCTGTATCACAGTCTCTGTACCTCAATATCTCGAAATCTTAATGTCTCAATCACAATATCTAGGGCGCCGTCAGTCCAGACCGGCCCCTACCATCCATCTCAAGACCACGACGGTATCCTCCGGATATCCGACGCGTCGGGTAATATCACCGGTCGGTAGTGCTCCCCTGCCACAACACGATCCTCTTGCCCCGGGGTACCGCACCGGGCCCACCATGTACCTGAAATGGTTCCTCCACTCCTCGAATCAGGTCTCGAAATCCATCAGCAAACTCATGGTGGACGACTCATACATCAAGGGAAAACCACACTTTTTATTTAAAAGAGAGGAAAGAAGCTTATACAAGTTTTGCGGTTTTCCTCCAAATCCAGAAAATCTCATAGAAATCCGAATCCAAATCATCAATAGTATATAAACCCATGAATATAGGCATAAGAATCCATGAATACGGCATAACAATGAATAACAGTATGCATGAAGTGACAAGTAATAACTACAATATCTAAGCTGGCATATAAGGTAAGTACACTAATATTATGTCAAACTACTAGCTATCAAGCTAAGTTAAGCAATAATATTTTCTAAGGTGTACGTGACATGGCAATTACCGATGAAGATGTGTGTGAGCCGGCAAGTAAGTGTAAGTGGTACATACGCATCATCGGTAATGGTGCTGGTGTCCTAACAGCATAATGTCAACAATGCAATATGAAATAACAATGTAAGTATGCGATACGGAGCGAGCAACCAAAATGAGCGGGAGCTAAAAATTAAACAATGGTGCTATTTGAAATAACACGAATCGTGGGGTTTTGAAAATAGGGCTACGGCAGTTTTAAGAAAGGATACGTCTTTTGAAATATCCGTGAATCCCTTGACCTGTCTTTTAAAATATCCATGATACGCTAGTTTTGAAATAGGTTGGAGTCTAATCTAATCTAATAACTAAACTAAACTAAAGGGCTAAGCTAACAAGCTGGACTACAGGTAAGGAAACCGCCTATTATCTGAGTCGATATATATATATACCTGTATATATATTAGTCGGTGATCCCGCCTCAATAATATCATATCTGATACCATATCTATAATCAGACATCCTAAGTCAAGAGTGCGGATCAATCATCAAAATATAGCTCGTACGTAAATCCGTCGTACGGCATCCTCAAATCTGGGTACGGGTCAATATCATATTCATCACACTATTCATCCGGTATTCTCTTTATCAAAGATCATAGTCTAGGGTACTGACCTATGTCTAGTAAAATACTAATATCATCAATATGGTCATGATCTGGCTACTGATCGACAGTCTCGTACAAACTGATATCATCAGCACATCATCATCAAGGGGTATACATCGCCCAATACGGCCTAATATCAATATCCTAGCATATCATGTCTCATATCACGATCACATGTCGACCATTTTATTTATAACTCTATTCACCCGTATCGCCGCCCCAAGATCCGCTATAACACCAGGACGTACCTCAAGTACGAATCCTGCCATATCACCGATATCACAACCTCAACACAAATCTCATCGACTCATCTCAATCCCAAGTATCATCCTCAAATCCGTATGTGAACACATAGTCCCATACCCATGTGAACACATAACTATATATATATTCCCGTAAACACAAATGGAAGAAGAATGTTTGCAAGTATGGGTGTGTATGTGCATGTATGGTGCGACCACTACTCTAGGGTTTTGCGATACTAAACCATCCATATTTATCATCAATAAACTCAAACAATATATAATCAATAAATGTGTGTATACGTATTCGTATACATCACCACGAACTGCGGGGGTGCTATACGCCATCCACCCGACTTCTCCCCGTAGATATAAATCTACTCACCTGGTCCTCGCTCGCCGGTGCCGACGTCGCCACGCGCTTGCTTGTCGTCTCGAAGTCCACATGGGTACCTACATATCATAACGCACCGTATCGCATTAAAATCCGACTCATGATCAAAACGACACACGAAACCCACATAGGTCAAAACCTATGGTTGCTTTCACAAATCAACCAAAAAACCCTCGACGTCCGCGTACAAACGCCAAACCATCGAGAAAAACCTAAACACACTCATTTGTACAATCAAAAGCACTAATTATAATATAAAATAGCTTAAAATTCACAAAAACCCCAAATTCACTTTAAAAGCCATTTTTTCGAAAATCTAGCAAGCACAAATTACCTGTTTTAGTACAAAACTCGACGTTTGAACAAATTTAATGGCCATAATACTTATTAAACATCTTAAATAAGTCATAAAAACCATTTCCATTATTTAATCTCATTAAATTTCTTTAGCTCCAAAATTCTAGTTTACAATATACCCAAATTTTAACAATTTTATAGCAAAAATGCACAAACAACAATTTAGCTAGGATTTTCATGAACTAAAGACATTAAACCACACTTAATAATGTTAATGAAGTCATGAAAAACCTAATTACATTTTTCTCTTAATCAAATTCAAGGTTTACAAAAATCTAGTTTGCAATTTAAGCAATTTGGACAAATTACATATAACAAGTGCAATTTAATCAACCAAACTATGTTTTACATACATTAAGATTTTAAACTAAACCTTGCATCCCTAATGATATGATAAAAACCCTAATTGAAATCACAAACCCTTACTATATTTTTCAAAACATTCAATTAATCACAAACTTTTAACTAATTATGCTAGATTTAAAGTATTCAAACAACAATTAGACATAAGGTTAAGAATTTACCCCACAATCATTTTGAAATCTAGCACAAATCTAGCCTCCCAAACATGCTTCCCTTCACCAAGATCCATACTAGAATGGTCAAGTAAAAATGGGTAGGGATTAGATTTTGATTTTGTGGAATTTTTGAAGCATTTTGGATGATTTTTTTGATGGAATTTTGAAGAGAAAAGAGAAGAAGAAATGGGGGGGCTGCAGCTGCTGGTTTCAGCAGAGGAAAAGGGGGGAAAAGGTGAGGGGATGATGCCAAAAGATCCAAGTTAAAGCCCCTCCCAATTACCATAATACCCCACCTACTTTACTATATATAAAAACCTTATTTTGACCCATTTCTCACATGATTGAAGGTCAAAAAGAGGGAAATAAAATTCTTGGGCTGCTACAATAGTGTGGGGCCGGCCAAGGGGAGTGAGGGTGAGTGTGAGAGACTTTACAAAAAAATTCTATGCAAAAAGACCCCCCACAATACCATATTTGCAAGTTTTAGTTCAAAATAACTATATTTTTGTTTTCCATAAAATAAACCAATTAAAACTTGAAATAAAATACTAAAAAATTATATTACAACTAGATTTTAATTAACATGATTTTAAAGATTAAAATTAGCCCATTTAAATTTGTATTTATCGCTAATTTAATGTATTTTCTTACCGGCTTAAAATAATATTAAAATAATTAATTTCGGAAAATTTTTCAGAAAATTTGAAATTTCAGCAGTGGCTCAATAAACACCAAATACTAGCAATTACATAGCTAGAATATGTATATTTAATTTTATAATAAAGATATTTGCATTTTGACTTTTTACAGAAAACCCCCTTATTTTACCGTTTTTCCGAAATTTCACCGAAACGATTTTCAAAACGTTACAACTGGATAGCAGTAAAGAACATTCTCAAGTACCTGAGAAGGACTAAGGAGATGTTCTTGGAGTATGGCGGAAAAGACCTCCAGATCGAGGCTTTTGCTGACTCCAGCTTCCAGAGTGACAAGGATGACTCTAAGTCCATGTCGGGTTATGTCTTTACCCTCAATGGAGGGGCAGTTTGCTGGAAGAGCTCCAAGCAGGAAACCGTTGCCGACTCAACTATGGAAGCGGAGTACATAGTTGTTTGCCATGCCGCAAAGGAAGCTGTCTGGATGAAGAAGTTCCTCACGGAGCTTCAGGTGGTTCCTACCATTGTTGATCCAATACCGCTGTATTGTGACAACAACGGCGCTATAGCTTTAGCGAAGGAACCAAGGTCCCATCAGAAGTCCAGGTACATTTTGAGGCGGTACCACCTGATCAGGGAGATCGTAGATCACCGGGAGATCGAGGTGAAGAGAGTAAATTCAGAAGATAACACTGCAGATCCACTCACGAAGGCCTTACCTCAGACTCAGTTCGAGCGGCTGATCGAGATGATAGGTCTTCGATACGCCAGTACATGGCCTTAGTGCAAGTGGGAGATTGTTAGTGTATATGCCCTAGAGGCCATTACTGTATCATACTAGCTTGTATATTACTTGATGGGAGCTTGGGATATTCACAGTTGTACAGACAATCTTGCTCAAAATGGTAGTATGCTACTTGGTTTGTTTCTACTTTAATATGTGCATGTGTTTCTTTTAGTATATCGCTTATACATATTAGTAGAGCCCTTAGGATCTTTGCTTGATTACCAGCGTTGTGATGGCAATCACACTAGTGGGGGCTGGGTAATCTACAAGCACATCCTTATACAGGTTCCTAGTCGTAGGACTATCGAGACAGGGCATCGATACTCCGGAGTAGACTAGCGTATGCGCTTCTCATCCCAGCAGGGGAGACGGTCTGTCCCACAGCCGTCAGTACGTCGTACTTGAGATAGTATGCGGGTGCTCGTTAGGTTACGAGTACACTGGACAGGACTCGTCGGGAACTGTTGGTTGGTACTATACCTATCGTCAGTTATCAGTTCCCAGGTGACATGAGTACAGCTTAGTCCGCTGACTTGACACCGTCACTTCGCCTCGAGTGTGTTCCCACTGTATTTTGATTACTACCCTACCACGGCTCAAAGGAGTCGTATAAACAGGTAGTAGTTGGGTGCAGTCCCGAAGCACTTGGAGGCAGTGACGGTTAGAAAGGATTCGTCTCTCCCGGTATTGGGAGTTGATATCGCGCTGTGTCAAGGAGAGCCATTACACATAGTCATCCCTGGCCAGGGCAAACGAGATATAGTGGTAGGTTTCCAGTGTTATCTCAGGGTGTTCTGGGCTACACTCCGACACGACTTGTACCGCTATTAGGGGACTGACGTTTACCGCCCCCCTAGGCCCGCCATGCGATATTCTCAGACGAACGGACCGGACTGTATGGAGATTGTCACATTCAGGCTCAGTAGGAGTTCCGAAGGGTTCACCTCATCAGTCTTCTTATCGGCATCTACCTGGGGGCTGTTACGCACAGCTAGTGCCGCTTGCGGTCTGTGGTTAAACCCACTGCCAGCGTAGTGTCGAGTCTTTAGAGTCCCACACTATTCGCCTTTGGGCAAAATGAGTAGAGGTCGCATGGTTTTGCGACAGGGTTCGGTCACATCCGCGCACTTGTGCACGTTTGGTGTCCGGGTAGTTATTACTAGCGGGCTTTGGTTTAAGCCAGATCCTAGTATACGTTTTGGGATTGGTTTTATCTCGTTTGTATTCGTGTTCCTCGGAACACGGATGCGTGTGTGTATGCACAGTTGACAGGGACAGAGGCGGAGGATCTCTTTGTATTCGTGTTCCTCGGAACACGGATGCGGGTGTGTATGCACAGTTGACAGAGACAGAGGCAGATGATTCTCATTAGGGTTGTTGACTGTTGACTTTTTCTAAACCCTAATGAGAATAAGAAATATGATTAATAATAATATTAATTAAGTATTATTGTGCCATGGTTGGGTTGAAAGTTTGACTTTGTTGACTTGTTGACTTTGTTGACCGGTTGACTAGTTTGGACTTGTTGACCATCATCATTGCATGGCTATCATTTCATGGCTATGACTTTTGGCTTGCTTGTTATTCTTTACAAAATGAGTGCATGAAATGATAATGCCATTGACATGAACCATCACAAAATACTTAATTATTATTATGATGATGATTATTTTTCCTTTTGAGAGCATGGTTGTAAAAAGTCTTGCTCATTCTACCATATTGTTTCTCTCTCATCCTCAAGCTCTCCCTCTTCCTCTTCCTCTTCCTCTTCCTCTTGCTCATGGTTCTCCTGTCTCATGAGTTGAGAAGCAAGAACCATTGAGATAAAACCCTAAAACACTTCTCTACTCATCCTAGAATACAAGGTCTAGCAAGCCAAGTATTTTAGTTTCCTCTAGATTGAGGTTGGAGCCAAAGGTAGAAGCTTTCGGGTGGATCCATCTTCGGCACAAGGAGACGACGAGGTGAGGTCGATCCGACCACCACAAGGAGTCGAAGAGAAGGAGTTCAAGATTAGGTATAACCCCTAGCACAGTAGCTAACCTCTTAGTAAGTTTGTTAGATAATTTGTTTATCAAAGATCCGATTTTTGAGTCCATGTTACCTCCACCGAAAAATCATTTTTTACCGCTTCCGCATCCCCGAAAGAACCGGGATGGGTAACGTGGACTTACACCGTTGTGCTGTGGTGTATACGGAGGAGTGAGCTAAGAGAGAATCCCATTCTCTTTTAGATAGTCCAGGAACTCATTGCTCATGTATTCTCCTCCTCGATCAGATCGAAGGATCTTAATACTTTTACCCATTTGGTTCTCGACTTCATTCTTATATTCTTTGAATTTCTCAAAAGCTTTAGACTTTTTTTTCAATAGGAACAAATGTCCGTATCTTGAGAGATCGTCAGTGAATGTAATGAAGTACAAGGAACCATTCCTGGCATGTGTAGACATGGGACCACATACATCACTATGTATCAGTCCCAAGAGTTCCTTAACTCTTTCTCCGTGTCCACTAAACGGAGTTTTGGTCATCTTTCCTTTGAGACATGAATGACAAGTTTCATAAGATGATAATTCGAACGGATTCAAATATCCACCTTTATGTAACTTAGCTAGTCGTGTCGCATTGATATGACATAGTCTACAATTCCACAAGAAGGATTCGTTCATTTCTGAACTCTTCCTCTTGTGTGTGTTCTGTACATTAAGAACTTTGGTTTGATTTAGAACGTATATGTCATTATTTAACTAGCCTGATCCAATCAACTTTTGATTCAGGAAGATGTTCATAACATTATACTGTACTACAAAATTATATCCTTTTTTACTCAATAATGAAACTGATATAAGATTGCATATCAGGATCAGAATGTAATAGCATTCGTTTAGAATCAATGTATTACCATTCGGTAATACAAGGTGATATTCTCTAACTGCATTGGCTGCAACATTAGCACCATTCCTTACTCTTATGGAATGATCACCCTCACCCAGATCTCTACCTTTCCTTAGCCTATGTAACATATTACATATGTGGGATCCCGATCCGGTATCTAATACCCAGGACATAGAGTGAACTGAGAAACAGTTCTCGATAACTAACACACCCGAAGAAGATGCGTCAACATGCTTATTCTTCATTTGGACGGCGTGAGAATCCGGATATGTCACTATTCCTTGCTCAGTCTTATAACAATTATAAGAAGGAACGGAACCAACGTTCCCCTGCTCAGTATAACAAGCGGGTTCGGTCAATACATCCATATTATTATCTTGATTAAGGCCTGACATAGTCTCTACCGGGAAAGAGAGAGAGGAAAACACTTTAGCGTATGCTCTTGCAAGATTCGATTGGTTATTATCTTATCTAATCAGGATGGCTCCCACTGGTTTTATCAAATCTTCCTTCAAAACCTAAAAGGTAAGACAAGCCGGGATTAATTACACCTTACAAGTTCACCAATATTTCGGCCAGGCCTGTGTTGGTACTTTGAGGGAGGTTCCCCGTGCTTTCGCACGGATCTAATTAACATAAACCTCGTTTTCCCATAGGCATAACCCCGTTAACATCTTTCTAGACACCTACTTGATCGGCTAATTGCCATGTGTAAAACTCTCCCAGGAGTAACTCTTACTCGCAGTGGGTATCGGGATCCAACTATCTCATAGAAGGTATGCAATCTCATTGCAAATTTCAACACTTGAAATTCCCGATAATACTTTTTCCCCTAACGTGCTGTTACCTTGACGAAAGCCAACAAACCATAGTACGCTAGTCAAGTTCAACCCGTACATTTCATGATTGAATTAAACCCACCCGCACAATCCTTGACGAAAGCCAACAAAGCTGTACGACTACCCTAATCCAATCGTATCATATGCAGAAGATAAGCAGTAAGTAGCTACCGCACACTACGCCTTGACAAAAGCTAACAAACGTAGCACGAATACTAAATATTACATATCTGAAATGTCGGAGGGCTACGACAGGTTTTTCAGAAAACCTTTCGCGTAATGAACTTGATATCGTCGTAGAAACAAGTGATTTTGAAAAGGAGTGTTATTGAGGCTTTTACTAGTTTTTCTAAATAGGTCACTCCTGGTGAAGGGATCTCGGCTCTTTCCTTATCGAATAAGGTGCAGGATATTTCACAAATACCGCTATGCAATGCAAAAACTATAGAAGCAGTCAAATACAAAACTGAGTGAGTTGTAGCATCTGCTAGTTTCGCTAAAGAGGTCACTCCCGGTGAAGGGATCTCGGCTCTTTCCTTATCGAATAAGGTGCTGGATATTCTACAAGGAATACCGCTATGCAAAGCAAAAAATAGAGCTACCCTTTTTGAAAATTTGATTCTACAACATCTTTTAGGTTTCTTTTCTTTCATTAATCTCAATAATGACGTCCCATCATTTATGCTTCCTAAGCATCACAGAAGAAACAAAAATACAACATATGGTTATGCCATCCGCATTCGCCTCAGTGTCCCGTTATGCACCGTTAGGTTACTTAACTAACGGCATAGAGGGGCGGGACTAGCGCGGGTGCAAAACATAAGCAACGTTTAATATATATCATATATATACAATAATAAAGCATTCGTCTCACGCTTATAAAGTAATCACATCACAGAATATCAACAGCAGAAGATAACATATGAAATATTGGATATACTAGGAGGTCCGTGTTTTATTTTGAGTCTGTATAAAACTGTCACGACCCGAGAATTCGACTCGTGATCGGCACTTAACCACGCAACGTCTACAGGCGTAACGCGGCTAAGTAAGCCGAACCCAGAAATCAAAACCAATAAATAGAGTGATTTAAAACGTTTTGTAAAAGCAATAGTAAAGGTCTGAAAAACTTCCATTTATTTAGTAGAAATCCCTTTTTAAGTTCACAAGTTATGAGTTTTATAATTTTGGTAACATTTCCTTTTTAAAACATTAGCCCCGAAAGTCGGGTAAAAGTAAGGTGTAGCGGAAATAACAAGTGACATGAATAAAGCATCACAATATGATATACGACGCCGTAGCGAAGAATACACAGTAAAACAAGGACAATATCATAAAAGGTAAGACTGCATAAAGTAACGTCGGCTCACATGCGAGCTCGACACCAGAATATAAAATCATACATATCGTCCTCACAACTGTTTCTAAGTCAATACAGAAGGTAGATGGAGAATACTAGATACATCAATATACAACTGAAAGATAACAGATACCGTACAAAACCCACCTATCAGCAAAAGACTATCTCTGCTCAAAAGGGGTATCTGTGCCAAAAGATGCGGTAACAGCCAGCCGTGACTACTCCCAAGGGCAACCTGCAAACACTGTGGCACAACGGGGGTGAGTTGCCAACTCGTGAATAGAGATAACATATAAAGGTGATCGCAGGCATGCACATATAGCGTGGCTCTACTAATGCCAGCAGATGATATCAATGCATGTCAACAGTGGATACAATAGTAATGCATGTACTCTAACAGGTAAATGCCACAGGATGAGATGTATAGTAATCAATACTGAGTATGGGATAAATAATATCTACATGGACTATGTCAACATGGAAAGCAATGATCGGTGCCTCAAACTGCACCCAAATCCCACATATACTCAGGCGCCGGCACACCCATCGGCCCTCAAATCCTGTATATCTCGGAGGAATCACGAGTGCCCAACATCGGCACCCAAAACATCATAAAATACCCGTGTCCAGCATCGACACGTAAATCCTCGAACATCGGGCGCCGTCAGTCCGGACCGGCCCCATGGGGTCCGTCTGCGGTATCGGCCCTCGGCCCCGGCAGCACGGTCATCCCGCATCCATCACTCGACTCTGGTCAGTATCCTCCGGACAACTGCCAGGTCCAACCAATCACCGGTAGGTACTCGCCCGCCTCCAGGCTCAATCGGCAAATCCCATCGATCATCTCGCCGAGGGGAACCATACCGGGCCCACCACGAACCCGCAAACGGAACATCCACTCCTCGAATCGGGTTTCAAGCACACGTCTCAGCACCGAGAAAACGCGTGGTGGACACACCAAAATATCATATCACGAGGTACCGGGTTTTTCAAAATAACATATCTTTCCTTAAATAATTCCACGGTCCTCAAAACAGAAATTACATGAAAATCCAATACCAATAATAAATCCAATGCGAGGTACAATATACATCAATCCATGGTAGGGGTATAAGGGGAAAACCGCTTTTTAAAGTAGTTTCATTTCCGGTTTTAAAAGATGTCATGCGGCTCCCAATATACATGAAAATCATATCAATCACATGTAAGATGAACTATAGCAATAATACAACGGTATAATCATGGCAGTTCTACAGTGAGTGTGGCATGGCAATTACTAACGGTGTGTGTGTAGCATGTAAATAGTGCTCGTGCAACATAAACCGTTAGTAATAGTGTGGTGTTCTATCAGTTCTAGCATATATCAATAACACATAGCAGGGAAATGCAATATGAGATGACAGTCCATAGGTAAATGCAATATGTAATACTAAGATCCTATCAGCCCTGACGCATAACGCCATGCGGACGATATCCCCGTAGATGTGAAATCTACTCACAGTGTCTCGCGCTAAGTGTATCCAACCACTTGCTTGCCTTTCTTCGCAGCGTCCGTCTCACTGGCCTGCGAACCTAGAATCACATACACATATCACACATAAGCTTTAAGTCACAAAACGCGACATTATAATCCAACAAGAAACCCGTGTCGCAAACCAATCGCGCGTGTGCGCGATACGCTAAAACGTGTACTCACGCGCCACAAAACTACCCCGACGCGCCGCGATACGCAGAACCCAAACCTACTCACGTATCGCGCGTGTCGCGAAGGTTTAGAAAAACGGCAAAACAGGTATTTGGTCCCAGATTTTCCTACAGAAATGATCTTAAAAATATATATATACCAAAACACTACCCACAGTAGCAGACACCCACTGGACCAAACCCCAACCCATACCCTACCCATCTGGCCGCAATTGGCGGCCAGAATGAGGAAATTGGCGGCCTACTGTAGCTGTATGGGGGTCGGGTTTCACCTGGTGCATCATCTCTACTCCACTACACTACAGTCTTCCCAAAATCAATCTGCACTCATCGAGTTGATAGCAGTTCCAGAAAACCCACATTTTGCCCAAATACGACCTTTGCATCAAGCATGAAACTGGTGGTATTTTAGTGAAATCGGGGTTCGACTAAGTTACAATGGCCTCAACAGACCACAAACATCCTACTAAAACCAAATCTCACCTCATTAGCACAAAGTTTTCACTAATCACCCCATATCACACTAAAACACACTAATTTCTAATAACCGATGCAAAGCTACACTAACTAGGCAAACTAGTGAAGCAAAATAGGAAATATACCTCACTCTCGACCCTAGGGAGCTGCAGGAAGGTGGAGAAGAGAAGAGAAGAGGCTGCAGTCGAAGTTGATGCTTGCTGCTGTTGCTGTGAAGCCCCCTGTTGCTGCTGCTGCTGTTTCCCTCTGCTGATGCTGCTACTTCTTGCTGCTGCTGCTACTTCTCATGTTGCTGCTGCTGCCTCCATGTTGCTGCTGCTGCTTCTGGTTCAGGTAAGAGAGTGTGTGTGTGTGTGAGTGTGAGGGTTATGAGAGAAACAAAGAAAAGAAATGAGAGGAAATAATTGCTTCCAATTGTCAACTCTCTCTCTCTCTCACCTCATTAATGGCAAGCATGGCTTGAGCCATGATGCCCCCCTCACTCTCTCTCTCACAAGTCAACCCCTAACCATTTCAAATTAAAGTTACTTTTAGTTAACTAATAAAAACCCAATTAAGAATCCATAAGACTTAATCCTAAAATTAACCCACCATGGTTAATAAGTATTGTATTTACTTGATTTAAAAACCCTAGTTTACATGCACATATGTGTGCAAGCCTAGGAAAATTTTGGAAAAATATTTATTAGATTAGGAAAAATATTTAAAACACAATTTGGTAAACTTTTTATTTAAAAACCATTATTTAATTATAATTATTCACTAACCCTTATCCTAAGGTGTTACAATCTCTCCCCCTTAAAGAAATTCGTCCCCGAATTTCAAAAATCTAACTAAGGTTACCTTCAAAAAGATGGGGATACGTCTTCATCATCTCGCTTTCGGTCTCCCAAGTGACCTCTTCACGGTTCTGACCACGCCAAAGTACTTTAACTGATGGAATCTCCTTCGATCTCAATTTCTTCACTTGTCGATCCAAGATCATCACCGGCTGCTCTGCATAGGAAAGATCACGCTCAAGCTGGATCGTCGGATGCTGAATCGCGTGCGAAGGATCATGTAGATATCTGCGGAGCATCGAAACATGGAATACGGGGTGCACGTCTGGAAAGCTGGGTGGAAGGGCTAACCGGTAAGCCACTGCACCGACACGCTCGAGGATCTCGAAGGGGCCCACATACCTGGGGCTAAGCTTCCCCTTCTTCCCAAACCTCATCACACCTTTCATTGGGGAGACCCTCAAGAAAACATGATCACCAACAGAAAACTCAAGTCTGCGTCGTCGACAGTCCGCATAAGATCTCTGCCTACTCTGCGCTGCCCTCATCCTATCGCGAATCAACTGGATCTTCGCTGTCGTCTCCTCAACGATCTGTGGCCCTAAGATACTGCTCTCACTGAGCTCTGTCCAACAAGTAGGTGACCTGCATCTCCTCCCGTAAAGAGCTTCAAACGGTGCCATCTGAATAGTCTCCTGGTAGCTGTTATTGTAGGAGAACTCTACCAAGGGCAAATGATGATCCCAGCTACCTCCGAAATCTAGTACACAAGCTCGGAGCATGTCCTCGAGAGTCTGGATGGTCCGCTCTGACTGTCCGTCGGTCTGCGGATGAAAAGCCGTGCTGAAACTCAAACGAGTGCCCAAAGCCTCCTGGAGCCTCTGCCATAGTCTACTAGTAAACTGGGTGCCTCTGTCGGACACAATGCACGTCGGGACTCCGTGTAGTCGCACTATCTCGTCAATATAGATCTGGGCATACTGAGTAAATCCGAAAGTCGTCTTCACCGGTAGGAAGTGAGCCGCTTTCGTCAAACGATCCACGATCACCCAGATGGAGTCATACCCCCTACTAGTCCTGGGTAGACCCACCACAAAGTCCATCGAAATCTGTTCCCATTTCCACTCCGGAATGGGTAACGGCTGTAGCTCTCCCGCGGGCCTCTGGTGCTCAGCCTTGACTTGCTGACAAGTCAGGCATCTCGATACAAAATCTGCAATGTCCCTCTTCATTCCGTCCCACCAGTAAACATCTCTCATATCATGATACATCTTGGTGGAACCGGGATGGACGCTAAATACCGATCGATGTGCCTCCTCAAGAATCTCACGCCTCAGTCCCTCAGCATCAGGTACGCACAGTCTGACTCCAAACCGTAGTATCCCCTGATCATCGATCACGAACTCGGAAAATCGGTCCTGTCCCATCTGTGCCATGATCTCTGAACATCGGTCATCACTGAGCTGTGCCTCACGTATACGATCAATCAACTGTGGGCGTGCACGGACATGCGCTATCTGTCCTCCAATCGGGGTGAACTCGAACTGCACTCGACTGTCGCATAATATCTGCCAATCTGCGGATGACTGCTCCTGTACAGCGCTCAAACAAGATAAACTACTCCCGGGCCTCCTGCTCAAAGCATCTGCAACCACATTTGCCTTGCCCGGGTGATATAAGATCTCGCAGTCATAATCCTTCACTAACTCCATCCATCGACGCTGTCGAAGGTTCAGGTCCCGCTGCTGGAATATGTATTTCAAACTCTTGTGATCCGTAAATATCTGGCACGACTCGCCGTATAGGTAGTGTCGCCAGATCTTAAGTGCGAAGACCACTGCTGCCATCTCCAAATCATGAGTGGGGTAGTTCTGCTCGTGCTTCTTCAATTGTCGCGAGGCATACGCGATCACCCTATCATGCTGCATCAGAACGCATCCCAATCCCACTCGAGAAGCATCACAAAAGACCACAAATCCGCCCGATCCAGAAGGTAAAGATAACACCGGTGCCGTCGTCAGCCGTGTCCGTAACTGCTGAAAACTGTGCTCGCACTCCTCCGTCCAAACGAAAGGAACTCCCTTCCGGGTCAACCCGGTCAACGGTGTAGCAATACGGGAGAAGTCCTGCACAAAACTCCTGTAGTAACCGGCCAATCCCAAAAAGCTGCGAATCTCCGTCACCGATGTGGGTCTGGGCCAATGCTGAACGGCCTCGATCTTCCTCGGGTCAACACATATACCGTCTCGTGAAATCACGTGACCCAAGAAGTCCACGCTGTCTAACCAAAAAGCACACTTGGAGAATTTCGCATAAAGCTGGTGCTCCCTCAATATCTGCAATGTAATCCGCAGGTGCTGCTCGTGCTCGTCACTACTCCGGGAATACACCAAGATATCGTCGATGAAGACTATGATGAACAGATCCAAATAAGGCCGGAAAATACGGTTCATCAAATCCATGAAGGCTGCTGGCGCATTGGTGAGTCCGAACGACATCACCAAAAACTCGTAATGGCCATAGCGCGTATGGAAAGCCGTCCGGGGAATGTCCTCCTGTCGAACCCGCAGCTGATGATAGCCCGATCGTAAATCGATCCTCGAAAAGTACCCTGCCCCCTGAAGCTGGTCGAACAAATCGTCGATACGCGGCAAAGGATACCTGTTCCGCACTGTCACCCTGTTCAGCTGGCGGTAGTCGATACAAAGACGCAAGCTGCCGTCCTTCTTCCTGACGAACAGGACTGGAGCACCCCAAGGAGAAACACTGGGTCGAATAAGTCCCTTGTCCAGCAAATCCTGCAACTGACCCTTCAGCTCACGAAGTTCTGCCGGGGCCATCCGATAGGGCGGTATAGAAATAGGCCCCGAACCAGGAACCAAATCAATACAGAAAGAAATGTCGCGCTCGGGTGGCAACCCAGGAAGCTCGTCAGGGAACACATCAGGAAACTCGCTAACAACCGGAACCTGATCCAACGGAACCTCTGTAGCACGAGCATCGCGAACATAAGCGAGAAATCCCTGACATCCCTTCCTCAAAAGCCGTCCAGCGTGAAAAGAAGAAATCACACTGTGAGGGGCGGCACTACGGTCCCCCAACACAACAAAAACCGACTCGCCGGGGAAACAGAATCTAACTGTCTTCTCGCGGCAGTCCACAGAAGCATAGCACGTGGCTAACCAATCCATGCCCAAAAGAACGTCGAAGTCCAACATCTCCAGAAGGATCAAGTCGACAGGCAACTCTCTCTCGCCAATACAGACGATACAGGATCGGAATACGTGCCTAGCAACAAACGACTCTCCCACAGGAGTAGTCACCACAAGCGGCTGATCAAGTAAGCCAGACTCTCTACCCAAACTCGGCACAAAGTGTGTGGATACGTACGAGTGTGTGGATCCGGGATCGAACAGTACATGTGCATCAACTGAACATACAGGAAGGATACCTGAAACCACTGCATTGGACGCCTGCGCGTCCTGATGTGTCAAAGCAAAGACCCTCGCCTGTCCACCACCTGTAACTGACTGACCTCTGCCTCGGTCATCACGTCCTCTCTGAGCAACTCCTCCACGCCCACGACCTCTCTGAGCAAAAGTCTGGCGCGGAGCAACGGTAGGCGCAACGGGCAACGCCCTCTGGGGTGGTGAAGGTGGTAAGGTAACATGCGGTGCTGCCGCCTCCCTCCGGTGTGTCTCTGGACAATCTCGAACGAGGTGAAGTAGGCTGCCACATCTGTAGCAACCCCGCGGCGACTGCTGACCGTCCTGGGGATACGAACTAAACATCCGACCCCGTCCCGAATCTCTGCTACCCCTCGTACCGGAACGATACCTGTCGCGGCGTCTGAATGACTGCCTCCGTGCGGAAATACTGGTACGAACTCTCTTCGGCTCTGGAAATACCGAAGTCTCAACAAGGTGCTCCTCGACCACTAGGGCTGCGTCTACAGCTGCTGCATAAGTCTCGTAGTGCTGCGCGCTGATCGCGAGGAACACTGGTGAAATCAAGCCTCGAACAAATCTCCGGACTCGCAACTCCTCGGTGGCCACTAAATGTGGGGCGTAGACTGCTAGCTCTGTAAACAGTACGTCATACTCTGCTACTGTCATCCCTGGCGTCTGGCGCAAAGACTCAAACCTGCGTGCTCGGGCATCTCTAACACTTCGGGGAAGGAAACGGGCTAGAAATATAGTCACGAACTCCGTCCAGGTCATAGGAGGAAGACCTGCTGCTCTGCCCTTCTCCACTGAATCACACCATTTCTGCGCAAGACCTTCCAGGCGAAAGCTCACGAACTCAACCCATCTCGCATCTGCACATCTGAGGGAACGGCATATCCAGGCCATCCTGTCGATAAAAGACTGTGGGTCCTCGGCTGTATCGGTGCCTATGAAAACTGGAGGCTTCAGCCTCATGAACTCTGATAGCGATACTGTAATCACCTCCGTGGCTGCAGGGGCAACTGGCTGTGCGGTAGGCACCATCGCGGTCTCTGGAACTGGTGGAGCTAGCTCTGGTCGCTGCGCTCGAAGCGTCTCAACTAGCGATCCTATCATCTGGCGCATCTCCTGCATACCAGCCCCTAACGAGGCGATCTGCTCTGTCACGGCAGGAACAGCCTGCTCGGGTACCACCGGCGTACTGCCCGGATCAGTCCTCGTCTCGGACGAGTCAACACGAATCTCGGCCCTCGCGGCCGCTCTCTGTGCCCTCGTAGTCTTAGGCGGCATATTGGCTGAAAGAAAATTTGGATTCGATAAGAACACGGAAATCGAATCACAAGAATATAAGGAGGAATCAAATCAACAAGTCCTAAGGTCGCGTAAGCGGAGTACCGTGTCGTGAGTATGCCGCGGAACATACGCACGCTACGCTACCCTGCCGCAGCTACCTACTCCATCATACCAGGGTCATCCTACACTCCGAAGGTAAAACCTACGCTCTGATACCAACTTTGTCACGACCCGAGAATTCGACTCGTGACCGGCACTTAACCACGCAACGTCTACAGGCGTAACGCGGCTAAGTAAGCCGAACCCAGAAATCAAAACCAATAAATAGAGTGATTTAAAACGTTTTGTAAAAGCAATAGTAAAGGTCTGAAAAACTTCCATTTATTTAGTAGAAATCCCTTTTTAAGTTCACAAGTTATGAGTTTTATAATTTTGGTAACATTTCCTTTTTAAAACATTAGCCCCGAAAGTCGGGTAAAAGTAAGGTGTAGCGGAAATAACAAGTGACATGAATAAAGCATCACAATATGATATACGACGCCGTAGCGAAGAATACACAGTAAAACAAGGACAATATCATAAAAGGTAAGACTGCATAAAGTAACGTCGGCTCACATGCGAACTCGACACCAGAATATAAAATCATACATATCGTCCTCACAACTGTTTCTAAGTCAATACAGAAGGTAGATGGAGAATACTAGATACATCAATATACAACTGAAAGATAACAGATACCGTACAAAACCCACCTATCAGCAAAAGACTATCTCTGCTCAAAAGGGGTATCTGTGCCAAAAGATGCGGTAACAGCCAGCCGTGACTACTCCCAAGGGCAACCTGCAAACACTGTGGCACAACGGGGGTGAGTTGCCAACTCGTGAATAGAGATAACATATAAAGGTGATCGCAGGCATGCACATATAGCGTGGCTCTACTAATGCCAGCAGATGATATCAATGCATGTCAACAGTGGATACAATAGTAATGCATGTACTCTAACAGGTAAATGCCACAGGATGAGATGTATAGTAATCAATACTGAGTATGGGATAAATAATATCTACATGGACTATGTCAACATGGAAAGCAATGATCGGTGCCTCAAACTGCACCCAAATCCCACATATACTCAGGCGCCGGCACACCCATCGGCCCTCAAATCCTGTATATCTCGGAGGAATCACGAGTGCCCAACATCGGCATCCAAAACATCATAAAATACCCGTGTCCAGCATCGACACGTAAATCCTCGAACATCGGGCGCCGTCAGTCCGGACCGGCCCCACGGGGTCCGTCTGCGGTATCGGCCCTCGGCCCCGGCAGCACGGTCATCCCGCATCCATCACTCGACTCTGGTCAGTATCCTCCGGACAACTGCCAGGTCCAACCAATCACCGGTAGGTACTCGCCCGCCTCCAGGCTCAATCGGCAAATCCCATCGATCATCTCGCCGAGGGGAACCATACCGGGCCCACCACGAACCCGCAAACGGAACATCCACTCCTCGAATCGGGTTTCAAGCACACGTCTCAGCACCGAGAAAACGCGTGGTGGACACACCAAAATATCATATCACGAGGTACCGGGTTTTTCAAAATAACATATCTTTCCTTAAATAATTCCACGGTCCTCAAAACAGAAATCACATGAAAATCCAATACCAATAATAAATCCAATGCGAGGTACAATATACATCAATCCATGGTAGGGGTATAAGGGGAAAACCGCTTTTTAAAGTAGTTTCATTTCCGGTTTTAAAAGATGTCATGCGGCTCCCAATATACATGAAAATCATATCAATCACATGTAAGATGAACTATAGCAATAATACAACGGTATAATCATGGCAGTTCTACAGTGAGTGTGGCATGGCAATTACTAACGGTGTGTGTGTAGCATGTAAATAGTGCTCGTGCAACATAAACCGTTAGTAATAGTGTGGTGTTCTATCAGTTCTAGCATATATCAATAACACATAGCAGGGAAATGCAATATGAGATGACAGTCCATAGGTAAATGCAATATGTAATACTAAGATCCTATCAGCCCTGACGCATAACGCCATGCGGGCGATATCCCCGTAGATGTGAAATCTACTCACAGTGTCTCGCGCTAAGTGTATCCAACCACTTGCTTGCCTTTCTTCGCAGCGTCCGTCTCACTGGCCTGCGAACCTAGAATCACATACACATATCACACATAAGCTTTAAGTCACAAAACGCGACATTATAATCCAACAAGAAACCCGTGTCGCAAACCAATCGCGCGTGTGCGCGATACGCTAAAACGTGTACTCACGCGCCACAAAACTACCCCGACGCGCCGCGATACGCAGAACCCAAACCTACTCACGTATCGCGCGTGTCGCGAAGGTTTAGAAAAACGGCAAAACAGGTATTTGGTCCCAGATTTTCCTACAGAAATGATCTTAAAAATATATATATACCAAAACACTACCCACAGTAGCAGACACCCACTGGACCAAACCCCAACCCAAACCCTACCCATCTGGCCGCAATTGGCGGCCAGAATGAGGAAATTGGCGGCCTACTGTAGCTGTATGGGGGTCGGGTTTCACCTGGTGCATCATCTCTACTCCACTACACTACAGTCTTCCCAAAATCAATCTGCACTCATCGAGTTGATAGCAGTTCCAGAAAACCCACATTTTGCCCAAATACGACCTTTGCATCAAGCATGAAACTGGTGGTATTTTAGTGAAATCGGGGTTCTACTAAGTTACAATGGCCTCAACAGACCACAAACATCCTACTGAAACCAAATCTCACCTCATTAGCACAAAGTTTTCACTAATCACCCCATATCGCACTAAAACACACTAATTTCTAATAACCGATGCAAAGCTACACTAACTAGGCAAACTAGTGAAGCAAAATAGGAAATATACCTCACTCTCGACCCTAGGGAGCTGCAGGAAGGTGGAGAAGAGAAGAGAAGAGGCTGCAGTCGAAGTTGATGCTTGCTGCTGTTGCTGTGAAGCCCCCTGTTGCTGCTGCTGCTGTTTCCCTCTGCTGATGCTGCTACTTCTTGCTGCTGCTGCTACTTCTCATGCTGCTGCTGCTGCCTCCATGTTGCTGCTGCTGCTTCTGGTTCAGGTAAGAGTGTGTGTGTATGTGTGAGTGTGAGGGTTATGAGAGAAACAAAGAAAAGAAATGAGAGGAAATAATTGCTTCCAATTGTCAACTCTCTCTCTCTCACCTCATTAATGGCAAGCATGGCTTGAGCCATGATGCCCCCCTCACTCTCTCTCTCACAAGTCAACCCCTAACCATTTCAAATTAAAGTTACTTTTAGTTAACTAATAAAAACCCAATTAAGAATCCATAAGACTTAATCCTAAAATTAACCCACCATGGTTAATAAGTATTGTATTTACTTGATTTAAAAACCCTAGTTTACATGCACATATGTGTGCAAGCCTAGGAAAATTTTGGAAAAATATTTATTAGATTAGGAAAAATATTTAAAACACAATTTGGTAAACTTTTTATTTAAAAACCATTATTTAATTATAATTATTCACTAACCCTTATCCTAAGGTGTTAAAAAAACACGGATTCCACGTTCGCGATGAATAGCCAAACCCACATCCCTAGACCCCTACGAGAGCGGCAAGCAACCCTCCCAATTCTAGGGTTAGGAGACCCGGTCTTGACCCCTCGAGATGGCCTCCCACTGGACCCTAGAACTCGGTTACATGTGCTCCCCTTCTTGGGTCTATCCTAATGCGGAAAAGTAAATAATATACAATGGTGACATCATCCTCAATGCCACGACCCAAAATTAGGCACAAGACCGGCACGTAGACTACGTAATGTCAACAGGCGTAACGCAATTTAAGTAAGCCGAAAACCCAGCAATCTAAAGCATTACAAGAAGTAAAGGATAGAAACACTTTTTAAAATCTCAAGTAAGAACTTTAAGCTAAATGTTTGTTTTTCATAAAAGTTTCGGCAGCACCTCTTTTGTAAAAACTAGCCCCGAAACGGGTACAAACATAAGATATAAGTAAAGCATCCCCAAACGGGAGCAAATCTCGCCCAAAGGCGGAAACAACCAGCACAACAGATATACGACGCCGTAGAACAGAAATGAGATAATCCACATAAATAAAGGCCAGCGCACACGAGCACGACAACCAGAGTCATAAGAATATACAACATCGATTCTCACAACTCGTCTCTAAGTCAAAACATGAAGGTGGCAGATGGAGTGTACTACATACAAAAGATATACAATGACATCATCGGATAACTGCAACCCACCTATGACAAAAGGCCTCACAGCCAACCGTAGCGGTATCCGCAAAAGTAGAGATAAAAAGGCGCTCCGCCGCGACTACCCTGAGGATCAGACCAGAAAAATACTGTGGCACAACGAGGGTGAGTTACCAACTCATGAATATTAAATAACATCATACTGTAATCGCAAGTATGCACTAACAACGATAATCTATCACATGTAACCTGATAGTATAAGTATGGCAATACAAATATGCAACTATCATGATCAAGGTACACCACCAGGGTACTATATCTACATGAATCAAATGCATATGAAATAAATCCTGATTTGTGGGATAAATAATAAAACCTCATGCGAAAATCATCAGCATGGAAAAACCCCAGTTTCCCTCACTGACACGTCAAATCCCAAAATCCTCAGGCACCGCATCCTTAGATCGGCCCTCATATCCTGTAAGTCTCATTGAACCTGAGTGTCTAACATCGACACTCGAAACATCATGAAAAAATATGCCTGTGTATATATATGTATATATGTGTGTCCCTCAACGACACATCAAAATCATGGAACCTGAGTGTCCAACATCGACACTCGAAACATCATGAAACCTGTGTCCAGCATCGACACGTAAATACTCATCTGTCAGGCGCCGTCATCACGACTGGCCCTGATGTCATGTCCGTACATAACTCCGGTCAGTATCCCCACGATAACCTCCGAGTCCAAATACTATCACCGGTAGGTACTAGCCCGCCTGCCAGGCTCATCATCTATACCACGAAAATCACCTCTTCCCCGGGGAACCATACCGGGTCTACCATATACCCGCAGAAGGTGCCTACCGCTCCTCGAATCGGGTATCTAACACAAGCCTCAGAACCGAGAAAACTCATGGTGGAAGCACTGAAATATCATATCAAGAGAAACCGGGTTTTCAAACAATACATGAATTTCTTGAAATACACCCAGGTTCTTAAATCCATAAATCACATGAAATCCATATCTCAATGCGTAAATCCATGAAATATAATATATGGAACATAAAACAGTAATATGAGCATATCAAGGAAAAACCGCTATTTAAATGCATCAAGTTATTAAATATATCAGGCGGTTCTGTCACGACCCAAAATTTGGCCCGTAACCGGCACTTAAACTACGTAATGTTTACAGGCGTACGCAACTCAAGTAAGCCGAAACCCAGAAATCTAAACTGCCCAAATCTGGATCAGCGGAGAAAAACATAGTTTTAACACTTTGAAAATCACAAGTAAAATCTCTAACTCTAGTTTTTTTTCTTGAAAATTTCGGCAGCACCTCCTTTGTAAAAACTAGCCACGAAAACAGGTACAACACAGATAATGTATAAAGCATCCCAAATGGGAGCAAAATCACGCCCAACGGCGGAGACAATCACCACAACAAGTATATGACGCCGAAGCGAAGAAATATCAAAGAAACGACTATAATAAGAAGTAAACTTTCCAACATAACCGGCTCCCACGAGCACGGCACCCCAAAGTCACCAAAATAATACAACACTGAATCCTCACAAGTCGTCTCTAAGTCATATACAACAGTGGTAGATGGAGAATACAAGATCCAACAAAAAGGATATACAATGTACAGACAGATAACCGCAAACCCACCTAAAAGCAAAGGCCTCCCTGCCTAAGGTAGCGGTATCCGCAAAAGTATAGATGATAAGATGCCCTGCCGCGACTACTCTGAGGGTAAGTCCTGGAAAACACTGTGGCACAATGGGGGAGAGTTGCCAACTCGTGAATAGTAAATAACATCATACTGTAATCGCAGGTATGCACGAACGTCGATCTATCTATCACATGTAAACCGATAGTATAAGTATGATAAGTGAATATGCAACAATCATGTAAAGGTACATCATCAGGGTACTACAACTACATGAAACAATGCATAACAATAATCCTGAGTGTGTGGGATCATACAATAAAATCTCATGCAAAATCATCAGCAAGGAAAAACACAAGTGTCCCTCACTGACACATCAAATCCCAAATCCTCAGGGACCGCATCCACAGATCGGCCCTCATATCCTGTAAGTCTCATGGAACCTGAGCGTCAAACATCGACACCCGAAACATCATGGAAACATATCCCTATGTGTATATATATATATGTATATAAGTATGAGGATATCAACCCCGTATGTCCACCGACGATACGTACAAATCATGAAAACCTGAGTGTCTAACACCGACACTCGAAACATCATGAAACCCGTGTCTAGCATCGACACGTAAATCCTCATAACTCAAGCGCTGTCACCACGACTGGCCCAGACGATATGTCATACCTCACTCCGGTCGGTATCCCCACGATAACCACCGAGTCCAAATACAGTCACCGGTAGGTAGTGGTCCCACCGCCAGGCTTATCGTCTACACCACGAAATCACCACTCGTCCCGGGGTACCATACCGGGTCCACCATGTACCCGCAGAAGGTGCCTCCTGCTCCTCGAATCGGGTATCACAAGCCAAATCTCAGATCCGAGAAATCATATGGTGGACGCACTAAAAAATCATATCAAGAGAAACCGGGTTTTCAAACAATACATAGTTTTCTTGAAATACCCCCATGGTTCTCAAATCCATAAATCATATGAAATCCACATCTCAATGCGTAAAATCCATATAAAACTGATATATGCAACATAAAACATCAATATGAGCATATAAAGGGAAAACCGCTCTTTAAATGAATCCAGCTTTTAAAATATATCTTGCGGTTCCCAAAATCCTCCGAAAACAAATACATCATCATATGAGGTGTACATGTAAGTGTAGCAAGGTTTAAGTATCTACATGTAAGCAAGTGGGTATGATGCATTTCATAAGCGCAATGATCAACTACTCAATATCACATATAAAAACAATACCTCTTAGGGTATATACAACTATAGCAAGCATATGCGGTATACATGTCAGTATGTGTGCATGATGTACATGTAGCTGAAATAGACTATGTGGGTGTACATATCAATATGTATGCATGACGTACAAGTAACTGAAATCGAGTATGTGGTGTACATGTCAATATGTATGCATGATGTACAAGTAGCTATCTTAAGATATACGTGAAGTGGAATAAGGGTCACTACCATAACTATTCCTGCCTAATGCAATGTCACGTATGTATGTGCCCACAATATTTCATATGCACAATGGAATAAGAGTTACTACTCCAATCATTCCTAACCACTACCATATCACGTATGTAGGTGTCAACAATATATCATATGCACAATGGGATAAGGGCTACTACCTCAACTATCCTTATTCACTACCGTATCACGTATGTAGGTGGTTTGTGCGTGTCATGGCAATTACTGACAATGTGGGTGTAGCATAATATTTAGTGCTCGTGCAACATGAACCGTCAGTAATATGTTGTATCTAAAGGTACGAGTCAAGTACAACAGATAATGCTATGCAATGACATTCATATGAAAGTAACTAATATGCAAATACATGCAGCTATCGTATTATATTCGTCCCGACGCATAACGCCATACGGGCGATTTCCCCGTAGATGTTAAATCTACTCACTAAAGGTCTCCAGCTATGAAAATCCGACCACCTGCTTCCCCTTGTTCGCAGCGTCCGAAGTCCCCGTTTGCGACGCTATATTTTCACAACACAAGAAATAATGCGAACATCTCAAAATCGATCAATATAACGTAAAACTACGTATTAAATAATGCACCAACACTAAACTAACTCGCGAGTGTGCGTCTAGTGGCTAACGCACGTAACGATACATCAAAACCTAACCGAGTACAATAGCATTACAAGCTCACGACTCGTGTCACAATTCGTATCACGCGGACTCAAAGCACTAGATTATAGGTAATCGATCCCAGATTTTGTATACTTAAATAACAAAAAAAGTAAACAGTACCAAACACCCCTAGCCAACAGCAGACAACAACCCACAGAAGACCAACCCCATCCCTCTCCTACCTAGCCGGCGTCACCGGATTTCGTCCTAGGGTCGCCGTCCCCAGCCGGTGAGGTGGTCCCCGTCCCTCAGGTGGTGACTCAGGTTTACTAGTATATCTCTATAATTTTGTTTGGTCACTTACTGCAGTTTCCAGGTAACAACAGATACAAAGTCTCTAAAAAGACACTAAAAAACCGATATCGCACTAATCGATATAAAAAGCGTTCTACGCTACAACCAACGAGCTAAACCACATAAAAACTTCTAATTATCAGGGTAGGGATTATAGCTAACAATCTTGCTCACAAAATTCAAGCTTTCCCTAGCTCCAAGTGATCCAAGAGCAAAAATAAAGACTTTTTGGTATATTTGTGATAGATTTGGGATTTTTGGAGAAGTTTTGAGTTAGGATTGATGAAGAATGAAAAGAAATTGATTGAGGGCAGTAGAGAGAGAGATAATCTCGGCCAAGAGAGGAGGTGAATGTTTTGTGAGGGGTTTCCTAGCAATTACCAACCATAAATGCAATTAAATGCATTCATACACACATAAATACACATGCATGCACCTCTTCTTCTCTTTTCTTTTCTTTTCGTTAAACCTATAAAACCTAACCTCCACACAAATATCTAGATACATGTGGGTTTGGTTACTTAAGAATAATTTGTTGAAAAGACACAAAAGTAAAGTTTTCCTAAAATGTGAATACCGCATTAAAATAACATTAAAATTGGGAAAAATTCAAATTGAACCAAAACGTCCCATACACCCCCAAAGCTTGCGCACTAGCTTTATTTTAGTTAAACTGGGTGCTGGCAAGTCCATATGGTCGTTTGAGCATAGTTGGGTTAAAACGGGAAATACCGACAAACTTACCCTAAAACGGACAAATTCTCATAACGATTTCCAAAACGTTACAATCTCCCCCTTATAGAAATTCGGTCCCCGAATTAAAATTTCATACTTAGCGTACCATCAAAGAGATGAGGGAATTTCTTACGCATCTCACTCTCGGCCTCCCAAGTGATCTCTTCACTAGTAGGGCTACGCCATAGAACCTTCACAGACGGCAAAACCCTTGACCGAAGTTTCTTCACCTGCCGATCCAAAATAACTACCGGCTGCTCGGTGAACAAAAGATCGCGCTCAAGCTGAACGGTCTCGTGCTGAATCATGTAAGAAGGATCATGAAGGTATCTACGAGGCATCGACACATGGAAAACAGGGTGAACATCTGGAAAACTAGGCGGGAGCGCTAAACGATAAGCAACGGAACCCACTCGCTCAAGGATCTCGAAAGGACCTACAAATCTGGAACCGATCTTCCCCCTCTTCCCAAATCGCATAACGCCCTTCATCGGAGAAATCCTCAGGAATACATGATCCCCCACTGCGAACTCAAGTCTGCGATGACGACGGTCGACATAAGACTTCTGCCTGCACTGGGCTGCTCTCATCCTGTCCTGAATCAGCTAGATCTTCTCCGTAGTATCCTGAACTAGCTGGGGTCCCAAAACTAGACTCTCACTAAGCTCGGTCCAACAGATTGGCGATCGACACTTCCTCCCATATAAAGCTTCAAAAGGTGCCATCTGATAGTCTCCTGAAAGCTGTTGTTATAGGAGAACTCAATCAACGGCAAGTGACAATCCCAACTGCCACCAAAATCAAGCACGCATGCACGGAGCATATCCTCCAGAGTATGAATAGTCCGCTCCGACTGACCATCGGTCGGCGGATGAAAAGCGGTGCTAAAACTCAACCGAGTACCCAAAGCTTCCTGAAGCTTCTGCCAAAGAAGGCTAGTAAACTGGGTGCCTCTGTCGGATACTATGCATATGGGAACACCGTGCAAATGCACAATCACATCTATATATAGCTGCGCATACTGAGCATAACCGAAAGTGGCCTTCTCTGGAAGGAAGTGAGCCGCTTTCGTCAACCGGTCAACAATCACCCAAATGGAGTATACCCCCTACTGGTCCTGGGTAGACCCACAATGAAGTCCATGGAAATCTGCTCCCATTTCCACTCCGGAATGCGTAATGGCTGCAACTCTCCAGCCGGTCTCTGATGCTCAGCTTTGACTTGCCGACAAGTCAGGCACCTCGAAACGAAGTCCGAAATATTGTGTTTCATCCTTTCCCACCAGTAAAAATCCCTCAGATCACGGTACATCTTGGTGGAACCTGGATGAACGTTAAAGGCCGAATGATGTGCCTGCTCTAGGATCTCGCGTCTCAACCCATCAGCATCTGGTACACACAAGCGAATCCCGCATCGTAGCACACCCTGGTCATCAATCATGAACTCCGAAACTGTACCCTGTCGAACAAGCTCAAGAATCTCGGACAAACGGGCATCACTGGGTTGCGCCTCACGGATACGATCAAATAGTAGTGGACAGGCGCGGACATGAGCAAACTGTCCCCCAGTGGAAGAAAACTCAAACTGCACTCTACCATGACACAAAAGCTGCCAATCTGCAGAAGACTGACGCTGAACTGCGCTCAACTGGGACAAGCTACCCCCGGGACTATGACTCAAAGCATCAGCTACTACATTCGCCTTGCCCGGGTGATAAAGGATCTCACAATCATAATCCTTCACTAGCTCCATCCATCTGCGTTGTCTCAGGTTCAGATCTCGCTGCTGGAAGATATACTTCAAGCTCTTGTGATCCGTGAAGATCCGACACGACTCTCCGTACAAGTAGTGTCTCCAAATCTTCAACGCAAAAACCACCGCGGCCATCTCAAGATCATGAGTGGGGTAATTCTGCTCTTGCTTCTTCAGCTGCCTAGAAGAATACGCAATCACTCTATCATGCTGCATCAAAACATAGCTGAGCCCCACTCTAGAAGCATCACAATAAACAACATAGCCGCCTGATCCAGAAGGTAAAGAAAGAACTGGTGCTATCGTCAACCGAGTCTTCAGCTGCTGAAAACTCTGTTCGTACGCATCAGTCTAAAGAAAAGGAACTCTCTTCCGGGTCAGTCCCGTCAGCGGCGCAGCGATACTCGAGAAATCCTGCACAAAACGGCGATAATAACCAGCAAAGCCCAAAAAGCTGCGGACCTCAGTCACCGATACAGGTCTGGGCAAAAGCTGTACAGCCTCTATCTTCCTCGGGTCTACAAGAATACCATCACCAGTCACCACATGACCCAGGAAGTCAACTCTATCAAGCCAAAACGCCCACTTTGAGAATTTAGCATACAGCTGGTGCTCTCTCAATATCTGCAAAGTAATCCTCAAGTGCTGTTCATGCTCCTCACGACTCCTAGAGTAGACCAGTATGTCATCAATAAACACTATAATAAACTGGTCGAGGAACGGCCTGAAAATCCGGTTCATCAGATCGATGAACGCTGCTGGCGCATTGGTGAGTCCGAACGACATCACCAAAAACTCATAGTGCCCATAGCGCGTACGAAAAGCAGTCTTCGAAATGTCATCATTCCGAACCCGCAACTGATGATAACCCGAACGCAAATCAATCTTGGAAAAATGTTTCGCACCCTGGAGCTGATCAAATAAATCGTCAATGCGGGGTAAAGGATACCTGTTCCGCACCGTAACTCGGTTCAACTGACGATAATCCACACACAGCCTCAAACTGTCGTCCTTCTTCTTGACGAACAGAACAGGAGCTCCCCACGGCGAAACACTAGGACGCACAAGTCCCAAATCAAGCAACTCTTGCAATTGATCTTTAAGCTCTCTAAGCTCTGCCGGAGCCATCCGATAAGGCGGTATAGAAATAGGCTCCGTGCCAGGAATCAGATCAATGCAGAACTCAATATCGCGCTCTGGCGGCAACCCAGGTAACTCATCGGGAAAGACATCGGGAAACTCTCGCACGGTAGAAACCTGGTCCAACGACTCCACTGTGGCTCCAGTATCATGAATGAAAGCCAAGAATCCCTGACATCCCCTCCTCAAAAGTCGACTAGCGCACAGAACAGAAATCAAACTGTGAGGGGCGGCACCACGGTCGCGGCAGTCCACAGACGCATAGCAAGTAGCTAGCCAGTCTATGCCCAACAGAACGTCGAAGTCCAACATCTCAAGAAGGATCAAGTCGACGGACAGATCTTTGTCTCTTAAACGAACATCACACGATCGGAACAGATGTCGCGCAACAAACGACTCTCCCACAGGAGTAGTCACGACAAGTGGCTGATCCAGCAAACACGACTCTCGGCCTAACCTAGGCATGAAGTGCGTAAAAACATACGAATGCGTAGATCCCGGATCAAAAAGAACATGTGCATCATAAGAACATACAGAAAGGATACTTGACACCACATCATTAGACGCCTACGCGTCCTGGTGAGTCAAGGCAAAAACCCGTGCCTGCCCTTTACTTGCTACTGGCTGTCCTCTGCCTCCGCCACCTCGACCTCTCGGTATAAAACCCCCGCGACCACGACCTCTCTGAGCAGGAGTCTGACGCAGCGCAACAACAGGAATAAGAGGCAACGCTCTCTGAGGCGGAGAAGGTGGTAAGGTAACCTGCGGTACTGCTGGCCCTCTCTGACGCACCACTGTACAATCCCGAACAAGGTGATGTAGACTGCCACACCCGAAGCATCCATAAGATGGTCGCTGGCCCTCCTGGGAATAAGAACTGAATAACTGGCCACGTCCCACGTCTCTGCTACTCCCCGAGTCTGAAGGAACTCTGCCTCGGCGTGCAAACCTCTGTCTCCGTGCTGGTACATCCGTACGAGTCCTCTTCGGTTCCGGAACAACCGATGAATCAGCTAGACGCTCCTCTACCAATAGGGCTGCATCAACAGCTGCTGCATATGTGTCGCAATGCTGAATGCTGATGGCTAGGAACAACTGGGTAAGTAGGCTTTGAACAAACCTCTTCACCCTCATCTCCTCAGTCAACACCAGGTACGGAGCATACACCGACATCTCGGTAAACAGTACATCATACTCAGACACCGTCATCCCCGGAGTCTGACGTAACGACTCAAATCTGCGCGCTCGCGCATCCCTGACGCTCGGTGGAAGAAAACGGGCAAGAAACGACGTCACAAACTTATCCCAGGTCATAGGAGCAAGACCCGCGGCTCTGCCCTTTTCCAAGGACTCACACCACTTCTAGGCCATACTCTCCAGCCGGAAACTGGCAAACTCTACCCATCTCTCATCGGAGCATCGGAGTGAACGACAAATCCTGGCCATCCGGTCGATGAACGACTGCGGATCCTCAGTAACATCTGTGCCAGTAAACACCGGAGGCCTCAGCCTCATAAAATCTGTCAGCGATACAGTAATAACCTCCGGAGCTGTAACTGCGACTACCGGAACAGTAGGTACCATCGTGGTCCCCGCAACGGGTGGAACAACCGCCTGCCCCTGCGCTCGGATGGTCTCTACTAAAGTCCCCACTATCTGGCGCAGATCCTGCATACCGGCTCCAATCATAGCAATGTTCTCCGGTACAACAGGCGTACCGCCCTGGTCAGTCCTCGCAACTCTGACCTCGGCCCTCGCTGCCGCTCTCTGTGCCCTCGTAGTCTTTGGTAGCATATGGGCTGGAAATTGAAACAAGATTCGATAAGGAAACAGGAATCGAATCACAAAGATGTAAATCATCACGGAAGGATATCAATCAATAAGTCCTAAGGTCACTTAGGTGGAGTACCGTGTCGTAAGTATGCCGCGGAACATATACATGCTATGTCACTCTGCTTAAGCTACCTACTCCATCATACCAAGGTCATCCTAGACTCCGAAAGGTAAAACCTAACGCTCTGATACCAACTTTGTCACGACCCAAAATTTGGCCCGTAACCGGCACTTAAACTACGTAACGTCTACAGGCGCACGCAACTCAAGTAAGCCGAAACCCAGAAATCTAAACCACCCAAATCTGGATCAACGGAGAAAAACATAGTTTTAACACTTTGAAAATCACAAGTAAAATCTCTAACTCTAGTTTTTTTTCTTGAAAATTTCGGCAGCACCTCCTTTGTAAAAACTAGCCCCGAAACCGGGTACAACACAGATAATATATAACGCATCCCAAATGGGAGCAAAATCACGCCCAACGGCGGAGACAATCACCACAACAAGTATACGACGCCGAAGCGAAGAAATATCAAAGAAACGAATATAATAAGAAGTAAACTTTCCAACATAACCGGCTCCCACGAGCACGGCACCCTAAAGTCACCAAAATAATACAACACTGAATCCTCACAAGTCGTCTCTAAGTCATATACGACAGTGGTAGATGGAGAATACTAGATCCAACAAAAAGGATATACAATGTACAGACAGATAACCGCAAACCCACCTAAAAGCAAAGGCCTCCCTGCCTAAGGTAGCGGTATCCGCAAAAGTATAGATAATAAGATGCCCTGCCGCGACTAATCTGAGGGTAAGTCCTGCAAAACACTGTGGCATAACGGGGGTGAGTTGCCAACTCGTGAATAGTAAATAACATCATACTGTAATCGCAGGTATGCACGAACAGTGATCTATCTATCACATGTAAACCGATAGCATAAGTATGATAAGTGAATATGCAACAATCATGTAAAGGTACATCATCAGGGTACTACAACTACATGAAACAATGCATAACAACAATAATCCTGAGTGTATGGGATGATACAATAAAATCTCATGCAAAATCATCAGCATGGAAAAACACCAGTGTCCCTCACTGACACATCAAATCCCAAATCCTCAGGCACCGCATCCACAGATCGGCCCTCACATCCTGTAAGTCTCATGGAACCTGAGTGTCAAACATCGACACCCGAAACATCATGAAAACATATCCCTATGTGTATATATATATATATATATATGTATATAAGTATGAGGATATCAACCCCGTATGTCCACCGACGATACGTACAAATCATGAAAACCTGAATGTCTAACACCGACACTCGAAACATCATGAAACGCGTGTCTAGCATCGACACATAAATCCTCATAACTCAGGCGCTGTCACCACGACTGGCCCTGACGATATGTCATACCTCACTCCGGTCGGTATCCCCACTATAACCGCCGAGTCCAAATACAGTCACCGATAGGTAGTGCTCCCACCGCCAGGCTTATCGTCTACACCACGTAATCACCATTCGCCCCGGGGTACCATACCGGGTCCACCATGTACCCGCAGACGGTGCCTCCCGCTCCTCGAATCGGGTATCACAAGACAAATCTCAGAACCGAGAAATCACATGGTGGACGCACTGAAATATCATATCAAGAGAAACCGGGTTTTCAAACAATACATAGTTTTCTTGAAATACCCCCACGGTTCTCAAATCCATAAATCATATGAAATCCATTTCTAAATGCGTAAAATCCATATAAAACTGATATATTCAACATAAAACATCAATATGAGCATATAAAGGGAAAACCGCTCTTTAAATGAATCCAGCTTTTAAAATATATCTTGCGGTTCCCAAAATCCTCCAAAAACAAATACAGCATCATATGAGGTGTACATGTAAGTGTAGCAAGGTTTAAGTATCTACATGTAAGCAAGTGGGTATGATGTATTTCATAAGTGCAATGATCAAAAACTCAATATCATATATAAAAACAATACCTCTTAGATGTAAGTCCATATTGCGACCCCCGGTTCTTACGGAGAGGCGGAAACGGTATAAAAAACAAATTTTTATCGCAAGAGGCAACATGGACTAAACAAGGTCGGGATCGTGTCTAAACTAAACTAGCATACTTTGCTAAAGAGAGTTAGCTACTCGGATGGAGATGGTTATACCTAAACTTGAACTCCTTCTTCTTCAAACTTTGTAGAGGTTGATGGTTCTCTTTCTTGTCGCCTTCTTCCGTCGAAGATGGATCCACCTCGAGAGTTCAACCTTTGGGCTCTTCCTCGTGCTTTGAGTGAACTAGGGTTTCCGGCTTGCTAAACCATAAACCTAGAATGAGTAGAGAGTGTCTAAGGGGTGCTTTGCTTTTTAAAGAGAAGGATTCTCAACACATGAGAAGGGTTCTCTTTAGCTAGAGGAAGAAGAAGATGAAGTGAGGAGAGAGAAGCTAAAATGAGATAATGAGCACTCTTTTTCTTTCTTGCAACCATAATGCAAAAGAAAAAGAATTATCAAATAATAATAATAATGATAATGAAAAGGTTGATGGAAAGTTTTAGAATGACCATTATCATTACAAACATTAAATGGTTTTGCAAGAATCAAAAAGCATCTTGCTTTTGTAATGATGATGGTCAAATCTTCAACCATGGTCAACAAGTCAACCATGGTCAACAAGTCAACAAAAAAACCAACCATGACACTTTTCATTTTATTAATATTATTAATTGATAAAACATAAATCCATTAGGGTTTGGAAAAAGACGACTGTCAATTGTGCATACGCACCCGTTCCGAAACCCTAATGAAAGTCATCTTCCTCCTCCTCAAATAACTGTGCATACACACTTGCATTCTTGTTCCGAGGAACATGAATACTGAGAGATAAAAGCAACCCCAAAACATATACCGGTATCTGACTCAAACCAGAGCCAAACAGTAAAATCCGTCCGGACTCCAAACGTGCACAAGTGCGCGGATGAGAACGAACCCTGTCGCAAAAACCATGCGACCTCTACTCTGTTTTGCCCAGAGGCGAATACCCTCTGTGTGGGACTCTAAAGACTCGACACTACGCTGGCAGTGGGTTTAACCACAGACCGCAAGCGGCACTAGCTGTGCGTAACGGTCCCCAGGTAGATGTCGACAAGAAGGCTGACGAGGTGAAACCCCATCGGAACTCCTACTGAGTCTGGATGTGACAGTCTCCGTACAGTCCGGTCTGTTCGTCTAATACATCGCATGTCGGGCCTAGGGGGCGGTAAAACGTCAGTCCCCTAATAGCGGTACAAGTCGTGCCGGAGTGAAGCCCAAAACACCCTGAGATAACACTGGAACCTACCAGTATATCTCGCTTGCCCTGGCCAGGGACTACTCGTGTAATAGCTCTCCTAGAAACAGCGCGATGTCAACCCCTAATACCGGGAGAGACGTATCCTGTCTAACCGTCACTGCCTCCAAGTGCTTCGGGACTGCACACAACCACCACCGGTTTGCACGACTCCTTTGAGCCGTGGTAGGGTAGTGATCAAAGTGCAGTGGGAACACACTTGAGGCGAAGTGCCAGTGTCAAGTCAGCGGAATAAGCTGTACTCATGTCACCTGGGAACTGATAACTGACGATAGGTATAATACCAACCTGTCAGTCCCCGACGAGTCCTGTCCAGTGTACTCGTAACCCAACGAGCACCCGTATACTATCTCCAGCACGACGTACTGATGGCTGTGGGACATACCATCTCGCACACTGGGATGAGAAGCGCATACGCTAGTCTACTCCGGAGTATCGATGCCCTGTCTCGATAGTCCTGCGACTAGGGACCTGTATAAGGATGTGCTTATAGATTACCCAGCCCCCACTAGTGTGACTGCCATCACAACGCTGGTAATCAAGCAAAGATCCTAAGGGCTCCACTAATGCGTATAAGTGATATACTGAAATAAACAAAAGTACACATTGAAATAGAAACAAACCAAGTAGCATACTACTATTTTGAGCAAGATTGTTTATACAAGGTGAATATCCCAAGCTTCCATTAAGTAATATACAAACTAGTATGATACAGTAATGGCCTCTAGGGCATATACACTAACAATCTCCCACTTGCACTAAGGCCATGTACTGGCGTATCGAAGACCTATCATCTCGATCAGCCGCTCGAACTGAGTCTGGGGTAAGGCCTTGGTGAATGGATCTGCAGTGTTTTCTTCTGAAGCAACCCTCCAAACCTCGATCTCCTTGCGATCCACGATCTCCCTGATCAGGCGATACCTCCTCAAGATGTGCCTGGATCTCTGATGGGACCTGGGTTCCTTCGCTAAAGCTATAGCCCCGTTGTTGTCGCAATACAGAGGTATTGGGTCAACAATGGACGGAACCATCTGAAGTTCTTTCAAGAACTTCCTCATCCAGACAGCTTCTTTTGTGGCATCAGATGCAGCAATGTATTCCGCTTCCATAGTCGAGTCTGCAACGGTTTCCTGTTTGGAGCTCTTCCAACACACCGCCCCTCCATTGAGGGTAAAGACAAAACCCGACATGGACTTGGAATCATCCTTGTCACTCTGGAAGCTGGAGTCAGCAAAGGCCTCGATCTGGAGGTCTTTTTCGCCATACACCAAGAACATCTCCTTAGTCCTTCTCAGGTACTTGAGAATGTTCTTTACCGCTATCCAGTGTTTCTCCCCAGGGTTTGACTGATACCGGCTTACCACACTCAGTGCATAAGCTACATCCGGTCTGGTACACAACATCGCATACATTATAGAGCCTACCGCAGAAGCGTAGGGTATAATAGACATGCGATCCCTCTCCAAATCAGTCTTGGGAGACATCTCTTTAGAGAGGGTGATCCCGTGACAAGCCGGTAGGTTACCGTGCTTGGAATCTTCCATACTGAATCTCTTCACTATGGTGTCGATGTACCTGGACTGAGAAAGTCATAATATCCTCTTGGATCTATCACGATGGATCCGGATCCCCAGGATGTATGAGGCATCACCCAGGTCTTTCATGGAGAACCTGTGCGACAAGAACCCCTTGACAGATTGTAGCATAGGAATGTCATTTCCTATTAAGAGAATGTCATCCACGTATAAAACGAGGAATACTACAGTTCTCGCTACAAATCTACTATAGATGCATGGTTCATCTGGATTTTTGATAAAGCCAAATTCCTTGACCGTCTCATCAAAACAGATGTTCCAACTCCGCGATGCCTGCTCTAGTCCATAGATGGACTTAAGCAACTTGCACACCTTTCCGCTGCTCCCACTCTGAATGAAACCCTCTGGCTGATCCATATAGACACATTCTTCTAAATTTCCATTTAGAAAAGCGGTCTTTACGTCCATCTGCCAAATCTCATAATCGTGGAAGGCGGCAATGGCAAGAAGGATCCGAATGGATTTCAGCATAGCCACTGGAGAAAAGGTTTCGTCATAGTCCAAGCCAGGTCTTTGACGAAAACCCTTTGCTACAAGTCTAGCTTTATAGGTCTCAACCTTTTCATCTACACCAATCTTCCTTTTGAAGATCCACTTGCATCCTACGGGTTTTACCCCGTCTGGAGCAATGTCCAACGTCCATACTTTGTTGGTGTACATGGACTCCATTTCGGTCCGCATTGCATCCATCCATTTTACCGAGTCAAAGCTCTGAACGGCCTGCTGGAAGCTAGTAGGCTCATCATAATCTATGATGCAATCCTCTCTATCCCCGTCTATGAGAAAACCGTAGTATCTCTCTGGCGGATGAGACTGCCTACTACTCCTGCGGAGCAGCAAAGGAATGTCCTGTTCTTTTGAACCCTCTGGTTCCTCCAAGCTTTCAGTAATAGCTCGTGGTTCTGGAATTTCTTCCAGTTCTACTGTGCTCCCACTTATCTGGTTTTCCAAAAACTCAGTTTCCAAGAAGTAGGCATGACAAGAAACAAGAACTTTTTGTTCCTTTTCACAGTAGAAGAAATATCCCTTGGAGTTCTTTGGATATCCCACGAACTTACACTGTACTGAGCGTGCCTCGAGCTTGTCCGCATGCTGCTTTTTAACAAAAGCTGGACATCCCCATGTCTTAATGTGCTTAAGATAGGGTCTCTTCCCACTCCACATCTCATATGGTGTAGTAGGCACAGTCTTAGTAGGAACTCGGTTCAAAAGGTACGCAGCTGATTCTAGCGCATACCCCCAGAATGATCGCGGTAACTCAGCGTTGCTCATCATGGACCGTACCATATCCAATAGGGTTCGGTTCCGTCTCTCCGATACACCGTTGTGTTGCGGAGTGTATGGAGGAGTAAGCTGAGAGAGAATTCCGTTCTCTTTTAAATAATTCAGGAACTCGGCACTTAAGTATTCTCCACCTCGATCCGATCTTAGAATCTTGATACTTTTGCCGGTCTGTTTCTCTACTTCATTCTTATATTCCTGGAACTTTTCAAAGGCTTCGGACTTATGTTTCATTAAGAAGACATAACCGTACCTTGAGAAATCATCCGTAAAAGTAATGAAGTAAGAGTAACCGCTTCACGCATGTGTAGACATTGGACCGCACACGTCGCTGTGTACGAGTCCCAAGAGCTCGCTTGCTCTTTCTCCGTGTCCAGTGAACGGAGTCTTTGTCATCTTTCCCATGAGACAAGATTCACAAGTGGCATAAGACTGATACTCGAACGGATCCAAGTATCCTTCTTTATGTAACTTAGTTAACCGTGTCTCATTGATGTGACCCAGTCTACAATGCCATAAGAAAGCCTGATTGATATCTGGAGACTTTCTTTTGTGTGTATTCTGGACATTGAAAATCTGTGGTTGGTTTAACACGTATATACCATTGCTCAGTGTACCTGACCCAATCAGAACTTGATTAAGGTGAATGTTTACAACATTACTTACAAACGCAAATTCATAACCTTCTTTAGAAACCAAAGATACAGAAATGATATTACAAGTTGCGTTGGGTACAAAAAAACAATTACGCAAAACCAAAACATGCCCATCTGACATTCCCAGGTGATAGTCCCCCATGGCTTTAGCATCCATGCTAGCTCCGTTTGCAACTCTGAGGGTCATGTCACCTTCCTTCAAAAACCTACGATTTCTCAACGCCTGCAATGAATTACAGATATGAGATCCTGATCCGGTATCCAATACCCAGGAAGTAGAGTTTACAGAAAGACAGTTTTCAATAACATACACACCTGAAGCTGAAGCCGCAACCTACTTCAGTTCCTGTGTCCTGGCTTTCCAAGCCCTGCAATCTTTCTTCCAGTGTCCACTCTTATGACAATAGAAGCATTCCTCTTTACCCACAAGCTTCCCCGCAATCTTTGTTGCCAATTCTTTTCCCTTCGTACCCACTTTACTAACACCGCCTCTTGGTTTGGCGGGGGCTTTCCTCCTCTTTCCCTTGGCTTTTGCCTTGGACCTAGAGGAAGAAGATCCTCCTACAAACAAAGCGGGTGTTTCCCTACCCTTCTGTAGGGTGCCCTCTGCGCTCCTCAGCATGTTGAGGAGTTCTGAAAGTTCAACTTCCTTTTCTTGCAAGTTGAAATTCAGTATGAACTGGGCGTAAGTGGATGGAAGGGACTGGAGAATTATATCCGTATAGAGTTCACTGTCCAACGTGGTCCCAAGTTCCACGAGCTCCTCAGTGTAGCCAATCATCTTAAGCACGTGGTCCGCTACCGATGATCCGACGGCCAATTTTGTCGAAAATAACTTCTTCGACACTTCGTATCTTGCGATACGAGACTGCTCTCCATACAGTTCTTTTGTATGAAGAAATATGGATTCCAAATCCATATTCTCGTGCCTCCTCTGATGATCGTTGTCCATCGAGGAAAGTACAAGGCACCTAGCCTTCGCGCTGTCAATCTCCCAAGTCTTACGGATTTCCTTATCCGCGACGCTGGAGGTGGGACTTGGGACGGGGGGAGCTTTGGTGGTAAGAAGATACCCCAGCTTGTCGTAAGTGATTGCCAATTTGACATTCCTGAGCCAATCTTTGTAGTTTGGCCCTGTCAATATGTTTTTATCTAGAAGTAACTTAAGTCCAGTCATTTCGATTTGGTCGCTGCAGGGGGGAGAGAAGAAACACTTTAGCACGATGCTCTTGCAAGTTTAGAATGGTTTTTAATTTGTCTAAACAGGATGGCTCCCACTGTCTCTCGAATCCCTCCTCAAACCATAAAGGAAGAATTAGTCGGAATTAATCCCACCGTACAATACTTGCTTAACCGTTCAGCCAGGCCAGTGTCGGTACTTCGAGGGAGGTTGTCCAACGCTTTCGCGAAGTTCCTTAATTAAATAACCTCTTTTCCCTGGGGGCGTAGCCCCGCTAACACCTTTCTAGGCACCTACTAGGTTTATAGCATTGATCGTTTAGTGAGAAATTTCCCGAGGAGTAGCATATACTCACAGTAGGATCGGGATCCAAATATCATCGTGTGACGAAACTGAAGGAATCCTACCAGAATCATCACACTCCAAATGGTATGCAAATCTAGCAAGTTTCAGTACTTATGAAACTCCCGATGTGGATTTCTGCCCCATGCTCTTATGACCTTGACTTTGGCCAATAAATCATAAGTCACATGTCAAGTTCTACCCGTCGTTCTCCAGGTTAATTTGAATCCACCCGTACCCACCCTTGACTTTGGCCAACAAGGCAGTACGACTGTTCCAAACCAACGCATCTATCTATGCTGCACATGAATACCCAACAGCTACCAATCACTATGCCTTGACTTTGGCCAACAAACACAGCTTGAATACTATTGACTATTCATGTGAAACGACGGAGGGCTACGGATGGTTTCGGCGAAACCGTGAACGTAGTGAACTTGATATAATCGATGGAACGAGATAGCTTTTAGAAGGAGTGGCTCGGGCTTCGCATTTAAAAGTTAGTTTTGAAAAGAACCGAGTGGTTTTTCGAAAGTGTTCCAACGATTTTAACTTGGTTTATTATCTTGCATTAGTTCTTTTAATGCGTGATATTCTTGCATTAGTACTTTTAATGCGTCCCATCATTTAATCCTACCATTGCAGAAAACAACCAAAATATGACGTACGCTTATGCCATTCGCATTCGCCACGGGGTCCCGTCATCACTCGTTAGGTTACTTAACTAACGACAGAGCGGGGGCTGGGCTAGCGCGGCTGTAAAACATAAGCAACGCCTAAATAGAAAGCAATGATAGACATTACAGATCACAGATGAATACATTGGATATACTAGCAATCCGCAATCCTTTCGAGCCTGGAACGAAAAGCGGATAACACGGTCGCGGTGAATAGCCAAATACCCCACCCAAGACCCCTACGGGTGCGGCAAACTACCCGCCAAGTACCCGGCAGTTTGTGCACCCCTCCATGGGTCTATCCTAGGAGCAAAAACAGTAAAAAGAATTATACAATGACGGCTACAACCCCGACCCGGTTGTGCGGCCAAACAAATAATAATTATTACATCAATTTACATTTACAATGAATGAAAGAAAAATAAGAGCTCATCTTACATCCACCCCGGCTATTCACCCGCGACAGTCCAATATATTCATATACACATTCCAATATCAAACACAGATCATGTATAACCCCGACTAATCGTCTTATAGCGATTAGCCGACGTTCAATACATGCAAGCATCACAGATATAACCATCATAGTCAAAGTGCAATGAAGTTCGGAAAAAATACGGAATTATAGGACCCCAAAAGTAAATTTCTTTTCTGGAAAATCTGGGCACATATAATATATTTTAAAAATCCCAAAACCAACACAGACACACACTGCACGAAAAACGATGCAGAAAAGACGACAAACGGCGGCGCTTCCGCGGCACATGCCTACCTCGTGCCGCGGAAGGGCGGCGGTTTGAACGAAACACTGTACCGTTTTTCATGGGTGTTCACACAAAACCCTGAGCCGAATTTACAAGTATAAAGTTTTTCATTTAGAGCAGAAAAAATTTCAACAGAAACTTAGGGTTTTGTTTTTCCGGTTTTGTGATTTTTTCGGTTCCGAACTTCATTACATTTCACTACCAAGCTAGTTTTAAGTTTAGTTAGGCTCTGATACCATTGTAAATCCATATTGCGACCCCCGGTTCTTACGGGGAGGCGGAAACGGTATAAAAAACAAATTTTTATGGCAAGAGGCAACATGGACTAAACAAGGTCGGGATCTTGTCTAAACTAAACTAGCATACTTTGCTAAAGAGAGTTAGCTACTCGGATGGAGATGGTTATACCTAAACTTGAACTCCTTCTTCTTCAAACTTTGTAGAGGTTGATGGTTCTCTTTCTTGTCGCCTTCTTCCGTCGAAGATGGATCCACCTCGAGAGTTCAACCTTTGGGCTCTTCCTCGTGCTTTGAGTGAACTAGGGTTTCCGGCTTGCTAAACCATAAACCTAGAATGAGTAGAGAGTGTCTAAGGGGTGCTTTGCTTTTTAAAGAGAAGGATTCTCAACACATGAGAAGGGTTCTCTTTAGCTAGAGGAAGAAGAAGATGAAGTGAGGAGAGAGAAGCTAAAATGAGATAATGAGCACTCTTTTTCTTTCTTGCAACCATAATGCAAAAGAAAAAGAATTATCAAATAATAATAATAATGATAATGAAAAGGTTGATGGAAAGTTTTAGAATGACCATTATCATTACAAACATTAAATGGTTTTGCAAGAATCAAAAAGCATCTTGCTTTTGTAATGATGATGGTCAAATCTTCAACCATGGTCAACAAGTCAACCATGGTCAACAAGTCAACAAAAAAACCAACCATGACACTTTTCATTTTATTAATATTATTAATTGATAAAACATAAATCCATTAGGGTTTGGAAAAAGACGACTGTCAATTGTGCATACGCACCCGTTCCGAAACCCTAATGAAAGTCATCTTCCTCCTCCTCAAATAACTGTGCATACACACCTGCATTCTTGTTCCGAGGAACATGAATACTGAGAGATAAAAGCAACCCCAAAACATATACCGGTATCTGACTCAATCCAGAGCCAACCAGTAAAATCCGTCCGGACTCCAAACGTGCACAAGTGCGCGGATGAGAACGAACCCTGTCGCAAAAACCATGCGACCTCTACTCTGTTTTGCCCAGAGGCGAATACCCTCTGTGTGGGACTCTAAAGACTCGACACTACGCTGGCAGTGGGTTTAACCACAGACCGCAAGCGGCACTAGCTGTGCGTAATGGTCCCCAGGTAGATGTCGACAAGAAGGCTGACGAGGTGAAACCCCATCGGAACTCCTACTGAGTCTGGATGTGATAGTCTCCGTACAGTCCGGTCTGTTCGTCTAATACATCGCATGTCGGGCCTAGGGGCGGTAAAACGTCAGTCCCCTAAAAGCGGTACAAGTCGTGCCGGAGTGAAGCCCAAAACACCCTGAGATAACACTGGAACCTACCAGTATATCTCGCTTGCCCTGGCCAGGGACTACTCGTGTAATGGCTCTCCTAGACACAGCGCGATGTCAACCCCCTATACCGGGAGAGACGAATCCTGTCTAACCGTCACTGCCTCTAAGTGCTTCGGGACTGCACCCAACCACCACCGGTTTGCACGACTCCTTTGAGCCGTGGTAGGGTAGTGATCAAAGTGCAGTGGGAACACACTTGAGGCGAAGTGCCAGTGTCAAGTCAGCGGACTAAGCTGTACTCATGTCACCTGGGAACTGATAACTGACGATAGGTATAATACCAACATGTCAGTCCCCGACGAGTCCTGTCCAGTATACTCGTAACCCAACGAGCACCCGTATACTATCTCCAGTACGACGTACTGATGGCTGTGGGACAGACCATCTCCCACACTGGGATGAGAAGCGCATACGCTAGTCTACTCCGGAGTATCGATGCCCTGTCTCGATAGTCCTGCGACTAGGGACCTGTATAAGGATGTGCTTATAGATTACCCAGCCCCCATTAGTGTGACTGCCATCACAACGCTGGTAATCAAGCAAAGATCCTAAGGGCTCCACTAATGCGTATAAGTGATATACTGAAATAAACACAAGTACACATTGAAGTAGAAACAAACCAAGTAGCATACTACTATTTTGAGCAAGATTGTTTATACAAGGTGAATATCCCAAGCTTCCATTAAGTAATATACAAACTAGTATGATACAGTAATGGCCTCTAGGGCATACACACTAACATTAGAGTATATACAACTATAGCAAGCATATGCGGTATACATGTCAGTATGTGTGCATGATGTACATGTAGCTGAAATAGACTTTGTGGGTGTACATGTCAATATGTATGCATGACGTACAAGTAACTAAAATCGAGTATGTGGTGTACATGTCAATATGTATGCATGATGTACAAGTAGCTATATTAAGATATACGTGAAGTGGAATAAGGGTCACTACCTTAACTATTCCTGCCCAATGCAATGTCACGTATGTATGTGCCCACAATATTTCATATGCACAATGGAATAAGAGTTACTACTCCAATCATTCCTAACCACTACCATATCACGTATGTAGGTGTCAACAATATATCATATACACAATGGGATAAGGGCTACTACCTCAACTATCCCTATCCACTACTGTATCACGTATGTAGGTGGTTTGTGCGTGTCATGGCAATTACTGACGATGTGGGTGTAGCATAATATTTAGTGCTCGTGCAACATGAACCGTCAGTAATATGTTGTATCTAAAGGTACGAGTCAAGTACAACAGATAATGCTATGCAATGACATTCATATGAAAGTAACTAATATGCAAATACATGCAGTTATCATATCATATTCGCCCCGACGCATAACGCCATACGGTCGATTTCCCCGTAGATGTTAAATCTACTCACCAAAGGTCTCCAGCTATGAAAATCCGACCACCTACTTCCCCTTGTTCGCAGCGTCTGAAGTCCCCGCTTGCGACGCTATATTTTCACAACACAAGAAATAATGCGAACATCTCAGAATCGATCAATATAACGTAAAACTACGTATTAAATAACGCACCAACACTAAACTAACTCGCGAGTGTGCGTCTAGTGGCTAACACGCGTAACGATACATCAAAACCTAACTGAGTACAGCAGCAGCACAAGCTCACAACTCGTGTCGCAATACGTATCACGCGGACTCAAAACACTAGATTATAGGTAATCGATCCCAGATTTTGTATACTGAAATTACCAAAAAAGTAAACGGTACCAAACACCCCTAGCCAACAGCAGACAACAACCCACAGAAGACCAACCCTATCCCTCTCCTACCTAGCCGGCGTCGCCGGATTTCGTCCTAGGGTCGCCGGGCCCGGCCGGTGAGGTGGTCCCCATCCCTCAGGTGGTGTCTCAGGCCACTAGTATATCTCTATAATTTTGTTTGGTCACTTACTGTAGTTTCCAGGTCACAGCAGATACAAAGTCTCTAAAAAGACACTAAAAAAACGATATCGCACTAATCGATATAAAAAGCGTTCTACGCTACAACCAACGAGCTAAACCACATAAAAACTTCAAATTATCAGGGTAGGGATTATACCTAACAATCTTGCTCACAAGATTCAAGCTTTCCCGAGCTCCAAGTGATCCAAGAGCAAAAATCAAGAATTTTTGGTATATTTGTGATAGATTTGGGATTTTTGGAGAAGTTTTGAGTTAGGATTGATGAAGAATGAAAAGAAATTGATTAAGGGCAGTAGAGAGAGAGATAATCTCGGCCAAGAGAGGAGGTGAATGTTTTGTGAGGGGTTTCCTAGCAATTACTAACCATAAATGCAATTAAATGCATTCATACACACATAAATACACATGCATGCACCTCTTCTTCTCTTTTCTTTTCTTTTCTTTAAACCTATAAACCTAACCTCCACACAAATATCTAGATACATGTGGGTTTGGTTACTCAAGAATAATTTGTTGAAAAGATACAAAAGAGAAGTTTTCGTAAAATGTGAATACCACATTAAAATAACATTAAAATTGGGAAAAATTCAAATTGAACTAAAACGTTTCATATACCCCCAAAGCTTGCGCACTAGCTTTATTTTAGCTAAACGAGGTACTGGCAAGTCCATATGGTCGTTTGAGCACAGTCGGGTTAAAACGGAAAATACCGACAAACTTACCATAAAACGGACAAATTCTCATAACGATTTCCAAAACGTTACAGGTTCCTAATTTCTCCAAAATCCACCGCAACATCATATAAGGGTGAACATGTAACTATAGTAAGATATGAGTATATACCTATCAAGAATGATGTAATACCATACAGGTATATGTGTAGCTATATCAAGGTATATGGGTGTACATGTAAATATGTATGCATGATGTACATGTAACTATATCTCATATGTGTATACACCTGTCAATAATGATGTAATACCTTCTAGGTATATGTATAGCATGTAGCAAGGTATGTGTATATACATGTAGCTATGTATGCATGATGTACATGTAGCTATATCTCATATGTCTATACACCTGTCAATAATGATGTAATACCCTCCAGATATATGTGCAGCATGTAGCATGGTATGTGTATATACATGTAGCTATATATGCATGATGTACATGTAGCTATATCTCATATGTGTATACACCTGTCAATAATGATGTAATACCCCCCAGGTATATGTGTAGCATACAATTGGTGCTCGTGCAACATGAACTGTCAATAATAGTGCAGTGTCCAAAGGGTACAAGTCCAGGAACAACAAGTAATAAGATGCAATGATGTCCATACACAATCTTTATATGTTCATATAAGAAAATAAGATGAAATGATGTCCATGCACAATCTCTATATGTGCATATAAGCAAATAAGATGCAATGCAGCTAAAAATCATATCATATCATATCTAGCCCGGACGCTTAACGCCATACGGGCGATTTCCCCATAGATGTTAAATCTACTCACCGACAATCTCGAGCTAGGTAGATCCAATCATCTGCTTCCTCTTCTTCGCAGCGTTCGAAGTCCCCACCTGCGTCCTAACCACACAAACATAGAATGTGCAAAATCTCAGAATCGACAAATATCACACACAACTACGTTTTGACCGACGCACAACCTCCAATCCAACTCACAAGTGCTCTTCTAGTGGTTAGCGTGTGTAGCGACAACCCAAAAACAACCCAAGTGCAGCAGCTACACAAGATCATGAACCATGTCGGATAACGTAACACGCGTATTCAAAACACTAGATTATAGCAAAGTGAACCCAGATTTTTATATACAAACAATTAGCGAAAGTAGCAAGTTCCACGAGACCACATACAACCCCAGAGACCCCATGACCAAGATTCAACACCCAGCCCCCACTCTGGCCGCAATTTAAGGCCAGACCCAAAATATTTGCGGCCTGGATTTTTGGGAATGGGCTTAGGTTTTTATGGTGGGTTATAGGTCACAACACTAGGTCACTGTGATGGGAACTTTTCCAACAAACACCTGGTTCTACAGCAGATCACAGAGACTCCATAACGACATTAAAAATACGATATTTGCACGAACTAAACTTTACGCGTTCTAAACTGAAACTAATAAGCTACACAACATTAAAAACACCAACTTAACAGATAGAGATCATTACCTACCCACACAAGCTCAAAGATCTTAGCTTTCCAAGCTCCAAGGCAACTTAGTGGCTAAACCAAGATTTATGAAGTGTTTTCATGAAGTTTTATGAAGTTTTTGCAAGGATTAATGAATGGATAGTGAGGGTTCAGTTTAGAGTTGAGGGGATGAACAAAGATTGAGAATGAGAGAAGAATGAGAGAGTGAGGGAAAGAAAATGATGAGAGGTGAGTGTAGGGTGAACCAAAGCCTTATTCTTACTCTCTCCCCCACCTCCATTAATGCAACCATTAATTCTTCATTAAAGTCTTCATGACTCACCTAGCCACCTCTCTCTCTCAATCCAAACAAAGAAAATATCTCTCACAGATATCTAAGGCAAGGTTAAGGCAAGGTTTAATCAAGGCATGAATTGCTTAAAGTGTCATGGTAACTTAACGAGATTAACACTAACTAACCGTCACATTTACATGCACAAGTGCGTGCAAGCCATAACAAATAATAATAAAATATTAATTTATTGTTATAAAATGTGAGGAAACCGATTTGGTAAACTTTTCCCTAAAAACCCGCATTAACGCTTAATTAACACTAATCGCATTCTAAGGTGTTACAATCTCCCCCCTTAAAGAAATTCGTCCCTGAATTAAAATTCTTACTAAGCGTACCTTCAAAGAGATGAGGGAATTTCTTCCGCATCTCACTCTCGGCCTCCCAAGTAATCTCCTCACCAGTTGAGCTACACCAAAGAACCTTCACAGATGGCAAGACTTTTGATCGGAGTTTCTTCACCTGCCGATCCAAAATAACTACCGGCTGCTCGGTGAACGAAAGATCGCGCTCAAGCTGAACGGTCTGGTGCTGAATCATGTGACAAGGATCATGAAGGTATCTACGAAGCATCGACACATGGAACACGGGGTGAACATCCGGAAAACTGGGCTGGAGCGCCAAACGATAAGCAACAGTACCAACTCGCTCAAGGATCTCGAAGGGACCTCCAAATCTTAGACCGTGCTTCCCCTTCCTCCCAAATCTCATAAAGCCTTTCATCGGAGAAATCAGCAGGAATACATGATCCCCCACTGTGATCTTAAGTCTGCGATGACGACGGTTGGCATAAGACTTCTGTATGCACTGGGCTTCTCTTATCCAGCCCTGAATTAGCTGGATCTTCTCCATAGTCTCCTGAACTAGATGGGGTCCCAAAACCCTACTCTCACTAAGTTCAGTCCAACAGACTGGCGATCGACACTTCCTACCATACAAAGCCTCAAAAGGTGCCATCTGAATAGTCTCCTGAAAGCTGTTGTTATAGGAGAACTCAATCAACGGCAAGTGACGATCCCAACTGCCACCAAAATCAAGCACGCACGCTCGAAGCATATCCTCTAGAGTCTGTATCGTCCGCTCTGACTGACCATCGGTTTGCGGATGGAAAGCGGTGCTAAAACTCAACCGGATACCCAAAGCTTCCTGAAACTTCTGCCAAAGACGGCTAGTAAACTGGGTGCCCCTGTCGGATACAATGCATGTGGGAACGCCGTGCAAACACACAATCTCATCTATATACAACTGAGCATACTGAGCATAACCGAAAGTGGTCTTCACTGGAAGGAAGTGTGCCGCTTTTGTAAACCGGTCAACAATCACCCAAATGGAGTCATACCCACGACTGGTCCTGGGTAGACCCACAACAAAGTCCATGGAAATCTGCTCCCATTTCCACTCAGGAACGGGTAAAGGCTGCAACTCTCCAGCCGGTCTCTGATGCTCAGCCTTGACTTGCTGACAAGTCAGGCACCTCGAAAAGAAGTCCGAAACATCGCACTTAATCCCTTCCCACCAGTAAATGTCTCTCAAGTCACGGTACATCTTGGTGGAACCTGGATGAATGCTAATGGCTGACTGATGTGCCTGCTCTAGGATCTCTCGTCTCAACCCATCAATATCTGGTACACACAAGCGAGTTCCATAACGTAGCACACCCTGGTCATCAATCAAGAACTCTGAATCTGTACCCTACCGAACAAGCTCAAGAATCTCACACAAACGGGCATCACAGGGCTGCGCCTCATGGATGCGATCAAGTAGAAGTGGACGGGTGCGGACATAAGCAAGCTGTCCCCCAGTGGAAGTGAACTCAAACTGTACTCTACCATCGCACAAGAACTGCCAATCTGCAGAAGACCGCCTCTGAACTGCGCTCAACTGGGACAAGCTACCCCCGGGCCTACGACTCAAAGCATCAGTTACCACATTCGCCTTGCCCGGGTGATAAAGGATCTCACAATCGTAATCCTTCACAAGCTCCATCCACCGGCGCTGTCTCAGATTCAGATCCCGCTGCTGGAAGATGTGCTTCAAGCTTTTGTGGTCCGTGAAAATCTGACACGACTCCCCGTACAAGTAGTGTCTCCAAATCTTCAACGCAAAGACCAACGCGGCCATCTCAAAATCGTGAGTGGGATAATTCTGCTAATGCTTCTTCAGCTGCCTAGATGCATATGCAATCACTCTATTATGCTTCATCAAAACACAACCGAGCCCCACTCGAGAAGCATCACAGTAAACAACAAAACCACTCGATCCAGAAGGCAAAGATAGAACAGGTGCAGTCGTCAACCGAGTCTTCAACTGCTGAAAACTCTGCTCGCACGCATCAGTCCAAAGAAAAGGAACCCCCTTCCGGGTCAGTCCGGTCAGCGGTGCATCGATATTCGAGAAATCCTGCACGAAGCGGCGGTAATAACCAGCTAAACCCAAAAAGTTACGGACCTCTGTCACATATACAGGTCTGGGCCAAAGCTGTACAGCCTCGATCTTCCTCGGGTCCACAAGAATACCGTCTCCCGTCACCACATGACCCAGGAAGTCAACTCTATCAAGCCAAAATATGCACTTTGAGAATTTAGCATACAGCTGGTGCTCTCTAAATATCTGGAAAGCAATCCTCAAGTGCTGCTCGTGCTCCTCACGACTCCTAGAGTAGACCAGAATGTCATCAATAAACACAATAATAAACTGGTCGAGGAACGGCCTGAAAATCCGGTTCATCAGATCCATGAACGCTGCTGGGGCATTGGTGAGTCCGAACGACATCACCAGAAAAGCATAATGCCCGTAGCGTGTACGAAAAGCAGTCTTCGAAATGTCATCATTCCGAACCCGCAACTGATGATAACCCGAACGCAAATCAATCTTAGAAAAATGTTTCGCACGCTAGAGCTGATCAAACAAATCGTCAATGCGAGGTAAAGGATACCTATTCCGCACTGTATCTCGGTTCAATTGACGATAATCAATACACAACCTCAAACTGCCGTCCTTCTTCTTGACGAACAGCACAGGAGCTCCCCAAGGAGAAACACTCGGACGCACAAGTCCCTTATCAAGCAATTCTTGCAATTGATCATTAATCTCTCTAAGCTCTGCCGGAGCCATCCGGTAAGGCGGTATAGAAATAGGCCCCGTGCCAGGAATCAGATCAATGCAAAACTAAATATCGCGCTCTAGCGGAAAACCAGGTAACTCATCGGGAAAAACGTCAGGAAACTCTCGCACGATAGGAACCTAGTCCAATGACTCTACTATGGCTCCAGTATCACAAATAAACGCCAAGAATCCCCGACATCCTTTCTTCAAAAGCCGACTAGCGCAAAGGGCTCAAATTAAATTGGGAGGGGCGACACCACGGTCCCCCTGCACAACCCGAACAGACTCGCCAGGAAAACTAAAACTGACTGTCTTCTCACGGCAGTCCACAGACGTATAATAAGCTGCTAACCAGTCCATGCCAAAGAGAACGTCGAAGTCCAACATATCTAGAAGGATCAAGTCGATGAACGAATCTTTATCTCCTATACAAATGGCACACGACCGAAATACATGTCGCGCAACAAAAGAATCGCCAACAGAAGTAATCACAACAAGCGGCTGATCTAGCAAACAGGACTCTCGGCCTAACCTCAGCACGAAGTGTGTAGAAACATATGAATGCGTAGATCCCAGATCAAACAAAACATGTGCATCAAAAGAACTTACAGAATGAGTACCTGAAACCACTGCATTGGACGCCTGCGCGTCCTGATGAGTTAAGGCAAACACCCGAGCCTACCCTCTACCGGCAACTGGCTGTCCCCTGCCTCTGCCACCCCGTCCTCTCTGAACAAACCCTCCGCGACTACGACCTCTCTGAGCATAAGTCTGAATCGGAGCAACAACAGGCGCAAGAGGCAACGTTCTCTTAGGTGGAGAAGGCGGTAAGGTAACATGTGGTACAGCTGCCTCTCTCTGGTGTATCGTGGTACAATCCTTAACGGGGTGATATAGACTGCCACACCCAAAGCACCCACGCATCGACTGCTGACCCTCCTGTGGATAAGTGCTGAACAACTGGCCTCGTCCTACGTCTCTGCTACTCCGCGTGCCTGAACGAACGCTGTCGCGGCATATAAACCTCTGTCTCCGGGCTGATATACCACTACGAACCCTCTTCGGTTCCGTAACAACCGACGACTCAGAAAGACGCTCCTCAACCAATAGGGCTGCGTCCACCGCTGCTGCATATGTGTCATGATGTTGTACGATGATAGCGAGGAACAACTGGGTAAGCAGGCCTCGAACAAACCTCTTGACCCGCATCTCCTCAGTAGCTACCAAATACGGAGCATACACAGACAGCTTGGTAAGCTGCACATCGTACTCGGCCACCGTCATACCCTGAGTCTGGCGTAACGACTCGAAACTGCACGCTCGAGCATCCCTGACACTCTGCGGAAGAAAATGCGCAAGAAACACCGTCCCGAACTCAATCCAGGTCATAGGAGAAAAACCTGCGGCTCTGCTCTTCTCTAAGGACTCGCACCACTTCTGGGCCAAACCCTCAAGTTGGAAGCTCGCGAACTCTACCCATCTCGCATCGGAACATCTCAGCGAACGAGATATCCTGGCCATCCGATAGATAAACGACTGCAGATCTTCAGCTGCATCGGTGCTAGTGAAAACCGGAGGCCTCAGCCTCATGAACTCCGATAACGATACGGTGATCACCTCCGTAGCTGCAGGTACGACTGTCGGAACAGTATGCACCAACACGGTCCACGTAATGGGTAGAACAACCTCCTGCCTCTGCGCTCGAAGGGCGTCAACTAACGACCCCACCATCTGGCGCAAATCCTGCATACCGGCCCATAGCATAGCAATATAGCATGTCGAAGGTGGATCAATCTGCTCCTGCACAATGGGCGTACCGCCTGGGTCAGTCCTCATCTCGGATGAGTCAACTCTGACCTCGGCTCTCGCGGCCGCTCTCTGCGCCCTCGTAGTCTTCGGCGGCATAAGGGCTGGAAATGGAAACAGGATTCGATAAGAACACAGAAATCGAATCTCAAGGAAGTATATAATCACGGAAGGAATTTCAAGCAATAAGTCCTAAGGTCACTTAGGCGGAGTACCGTGTCGTAAGTATGCCGCGAAACATACACACGCTACGTTACTCTGCTTAAGCTACCTACTTCATCATACCAAGGTCATGCTATACTCCGAAAGGTAAAACCTAGCGCTCTGATACCAACTTTGTCACGACCTAAAATTAGGCACATGACCGGCACTTAGACTACGTAACGTCAACAGGCGTAACACAATTTAATTAAGCCGAAAACCCAGAAACTAAACCATTACATGAAGTAAAGGATAGAAACACTTTTTAAAATCTCAAGTAAGAACATTAAGCTAAATGTTTGTTTTTCATAAAAGTTTCGGCAGCACCTCCTTTGTAAAAACTAGCCCCGAAATGGGTACAAACATAAGATATAAGTAAAGCATCCCCAAACGGGAGCAAATCTAGCCCAAAGGCGGAAACAACCACCACAACAGATATACGACGCCCTAGCGAAGAAATGAGATAATCCATATAAATAAAGGCCGGCTCACACGAGCACGACAACCAGAGTTATAAGAATATACAACATCGATCCTCACAACTCGTCTCTAAGTCAAAACATGAAGGTGGTAGATGGAGAGTACTAGATACAAAAGATATACAATGACATCATCAGATAACCGCAACCCACCTATGACAAAAGGCTTCACAGACAACCGTAGCGGTATCCGCAAAAGTAGAGATAAAAAGACGCTCTGCCGCGACTGCCCTGAGGATGAGACCTGCAAAACACGGTGGCACAATGGGGGTGAGTTGCCAACTCGTGAATAGTAAATAACAATATACTGTAATCGCAAGTATGCACTAACAGCGATAATCTATCGCATGTAACATGATAGCATAAGTATGGCAATATGAATATACTATCATGATCAAGGTACACCACCAGGGTACATATCTACATGAATCAAATGCATATCAAATAAATCCTGATTTGTGGGATAAATAATAAAACCTCATGCAAAAATCATCAGCATGGAAAAACCTAGTGTCCCTCACTAACACGTCAAATCCCAAAATCCTCAGGCACCGCATCCTCAGATCGGCCCTCATATCCTGTAAGTCTCATGGAACCCGAGTGTCTAACATCGACACCCGAAACATCATGAAAACATTTTCCTGTGTATATATATATGTATATATGTTTGTCCCTCAAGGACACATCAAAATCATGGAACCTGAGTGTCCAACATCGACACTCGAAACATCATGAAACCTGTATCCAGCATCGACACGTAAATACTCATCTGTCAGGCGCCGTCACCACGACTGGCCCTGATGTCATGGCCGTACATAACTATGGTCGATATCCATACGATAACCGCAGAGTCCAAATACTATCACCGGTAGATACTTGCCCGCCTGCCAGGCTCATTGTCTATACCACGAAAATCACCTCTTGCCCCGGGGAACCATACCGGTTCCACCATGTATCCACAGACGGTGCCTACCGCTCCACGAATCGGGTATCTAACACATGTCTCAGAACCGAGAAAACTCATGGTTGAAGCACTGAAATATCATATCAAGAGAAACCGGGTTTTCAAACAATACATGAATTTCTTGAAATACCCCCACGATTCTCAAACCCATAAATCACATGAAATCCATATCTCAATGCGTAAATCCATGAAATATAATATATGCAACATAAAACAGTAATATGAGCATATCAAGGAAAAACCGCTATTTAAATGAATCAAGTTATTAAATATATCATACGGTTCCTAATTTCTCCAAAATCCACCGCAACATCATATAAGGGTGAACATGTAACTATAGCAAGATATGAGTATATACCTATCAAGAATGATGTAATACCATAGAGGTATATGTGTAGCTATATCAAGATATATGGGTGTGCATGTATGTATTTATGCATGATGTATATGTAGCTATATCTCATATGTGTATACACCTGTCAATAATGATGTAATATTCTCCAGATATATGTGTAGCATGTAGCAAGGTATGTGTATATACATGTAGCTATGTATGCATGATGTACATGTAGCTATATCTCATATATGTATACACCTGTCAATAATGATGTAATATCCACAGGTATATGTGTAGCATGTAGCAAGGTATGTGTATATACATGTAGCTATGTATGCATGATGTATATGTAGCTATATCTCATATGTGTATACACCTGTCAATAATGATGTAATACCCTCCAGGTATATGTGTAGCATAGAATTAGTGCTCGTGCAACATGAACTGTCAATAATAATGCTGTGTCCAAAGGGTACAAGTCCAGGCACAACAAGTAATAAGATGCAATGATGTCCATACACAATCTTTATATGTACATATAAGCAAATAAGATGCAATGATGTCCATGCACAATCTCTATATGTGCATATAAGCAAATAAGATGCAATGCAGCTAAATATCATATCATATCTATCCCTGACGCTTAACGCCATACAGGCGATTTCCCCGTAGATGTTAAATCTACTCACCGACAATCTCGAGCTAGGTAGATCCAATCACCTGCTTCCCCTTCTTCACAGCGTTCGAAGTCCCCGCCTGCGATCCTAATCACACAAACATAGCAAGTGCAAAATCTCAGAATCGACCAATATTGCGTACAACTACATTTTGACCGACGCACCAACTCCAATCCAACTCACGAGTGTTCGTCTAGTGGTTAACGTGTGTAGCGACAACCCAAAACCAACCCAAGTGCAGCAGCTACACAAGATCATGAACCGTGTCGGATAACGTAACACGCGTATTCAAAACACAAGATTATAACAAAGTGATCCCAGATTTTGATATACAAACAATTAGCGAAAGTTGCAAGTTCCACGAGACCACATACAACCCCAGAGACCCCACGACCAAGATTCAACACCCTAGCCCCCACTCTGGCCGCAATTTGCGGCCAGACCCAATACATTTGTGGCCTGGATTTTTGGGAATGTGCTCAAGTTTTTATGGTGGGTTCTAGGTCACAACACTAGGTCACTGTGATGGGAACTTTTCCAACAAACAACTAGTTCTACAGCAGATCACAGAAACTCCATAACGACACTAAATATATGATATTTGCATGAAACTAAACTTTACGCGTTCTAAACTGAAACTAATAAGCTACACAACATTAAAAATACCTACTTAACAGATAGAGATCATTACCTACCCACACAAGCTCAAAGATCCTAGCTTTCCAAGCTCCAAGGCAACTTAGTGGCTAAACCATGATTTACGAAGTGTTTCATGAAGTTTTATGAAGTTTTTGCAAGGATTAGTGAATGGATAGTGAGGGTTCAGTTTAGTGTTGAGGGGATGAACAAAGATTGAGAATGAGAGAAGAATGAGAGAGTGAGGGAAAGAAAATGATGAGAGGTGAGTGTAGGGTGAACCAACGCCTTATTCTTACTCTCTCCCACACCTCCATTAATGCAACCATTAATGCTTCATTAAAGTTTTCACGACTCACCTAGCAACCTCTCTCTCTCAATCCAAACAAAGAAAATATCTCTCACAAATATCTAAGGCAAGGTTTAATCAAGTCATGGATTGCTTAAGGTGTCATGGTCACTTAACGAGATTAACACTAACTAACCATCACATTAACATGCACAAGTGCGTGCAAGTCATAAAAAATAATAATAAAATATTAATTTATTGTTATAAAATGTGAGGAAACCGATTTGGTAAACTTTTCCCTAAAAACCCGCATTAACGCTTAATTAACACTAATCGCATTCTAAGGTGTTACACTCAACCCGGAAGTGTCCCAATAAAAGAATATTACATACAATGAATTTGACATGAATGAAAATAAAAACTCTCATCTTACATAAAAACCCCGGCTATTCAAAACACGGCGATCCAATATAACATATCAAAGCAACACATAACATCACATGTCATCAACGTAAGTAAATATGCGTATCCCAATTGTCATTGACATATAGCAATGAAACCGGCGATACACCACATATTACACTTAAGGTTGCATAAAAGAAAATGTCAAACTACAACATTTGGATTCCACAATCACCTTAGACATCGTAAACCCGATCACATATTACGGATTTCATGCCTAACTATATGAATTCCACATATTGTATCACATTTCAGAAAAAGCCAGACGACGTTAAACATTCCGATAGAATCAACAAAAACCCAAAATTTCCCAAAACCTCAACACTTGAGTGTAGTTTAAAAATACTCAGTACATGCCACAGTACCAATGAACCAGCCGTAGAAGGGTCAACCAATGCCTCACCTGTGGTACCGCGGAACTACCGCAAACTCTAGGGTTTAGCGGCGGTTCTTACGGTCACAGAATCGAGTAAGGGTTTCGTTCTTCTAGAGGGTCTACCGCATTACTTGCATGAGTTTTGAATGTTCTTTAACTTGAAAAAAAATCCAACTCTTTGAAAATTTCCAGCCAGGGTTAAAGTGGGTATTTGATATTCGTTTGAACTTTTTAATACCGTCTAAAAAGCCCGAAAACAAACTAGATTTACGAACACGAAACACTCCGAATTGCCTATGTAAAAAGATAACATCACATGCAAATTTAGCAAAAACAAACAACATCTGAAATACCAAACCCCAGAGACTGGAACAATATAAAAAATTGAACCCTGAAGCCCCTAAACTGGCCGAGGTGGCCGGTTTTCCTGCATGTGTGGCCGGCCCAAAAAAGGTGGGTGGGGTTGAAATTTGTACAGTGTTCATGTTGCGTCTCATACTGTTGGAGATAGTGCCCTCAGAGTCAATTATTGGATCACAGGCACGTGATTACAATGATTGAGGGAGGACCTATGCCGATAGGACAGTCTTACTCTAGATGATAGTATGCTATCTGGTTTATCTTTATCATCGTGTACTGCTTTAGGTGACCTTACAGGTCACTATTGCGCGTTGATAGAGCCCTTAGGATTCTTGCTTGACGGCCAGCAGTATGATGGCGATCATATACGTCGGAGCTGGGGTCTATAAGCACATCCTTAAAAGGTCCCTAGTCGTGGGAGTTTCGAGACAGGGCATCGATACTCCAGAGTAGACTAGTGTATACAGTCAAGACCCCGACGAGGGGCGGTGGTTGGTCTCACAAGCCACTAGTGTCAGTTGGTTCACCTAAGATGTATACAGGTGCTCATTGGGTTATGAGTACACCGGATAGGACTCGCCGGGAACATGCTAGTTGGTCTTATACATGACGTCAGATAGCAGTTCCCTGGTGACATGTGTACAGGTTTGTTCATCGACCTGGGATCGTCATTTGTCTCGTGTGAGTTCCTACTGTACTTTGATTACTACCCTACCACGGCTCAAAGGAGTCATGCAAACAGGTTTTAGTTGGGTACAGTCCCGAGCCACATGGAGGCAGTGAGCGGATCTGCAGGGGTTCGTCTCTCCCGGTATTGGGGGTAAGGTCGCGCTGTGTCTAGGAAAGCCATTACACAAAGCCCTCGGCCGAGGCAGGAGATTTACTGGTAGGTATTCCAGTAGTATCTCAGGGTGTTCTGGGCTACACTCCAACACGACTTGTACCGCTTTTGGGGGTTTTACTTTTACCAACCCCCTAGGCCCGCCATGTGATGCTCATAGACGAACGGACCGGACTGTACGGATATTGTCACTGACAGGCTCAGTAGGGTGTCAGGATGAGTTCGCTCATGGACGTCCCTTTTGGTCAACACCTGGTAGCCCGTTACGTATGGCTAATACCTATGACGTGCTAGTGGTTAAATCCACAGCTAAAGTGTTGACGAGTCTTTAGAGTCCGCCACAGACCGTTTATCAAGTTTCGGGCGAAACGCTGTAGAAGCCGTATGGAGATATGGCAGGGTTCGTTCATATACGTGCGGTATTGCACGGATCATGATCGGACGGATAATACTAGCGGGCTTTGGTTTAAACCGGATCCTAGTATTGTATAGTGTAGATTTTGTCTCATTGCATTTGTATTCGGTCGGAATACAAATGCGGGTATGTATATACAGTCGCGGGGTCTTCCTGTAATTTATTACGGGATCAGTTTTCTGAAGTTGCCAGTTTGCATTCCGTTTCGGCCATTTTCCTTTGTTTCTTTCATTGGCTGAAAATTGGTGGAGGGGGATATTTGCAATTGTGCAATTAACAATTGAGAAGACTTTTTGTGGCACATGGTTGGTTCATCATGATTCTAGCTTCCTTTGACTTCATTAGTTCATCATTGCTTGATGGTGATGGGATATGATTAGGTGATGGAGTGGGGATTTGGTTGTGATCATTGTTCTTCATGATTATCATTTTCTCTCTCTTGTATTAATGTTTTACTCCATCCTCTCTCATTCTTCAATAAAAGGGTCCGGCCATTCAAAGGGGAGGGGCTGTCCAAAAAATTGAGGAAAGAAATTGATCTCTTTTGCTTGCCACAAAATTCTCTAGTTCATCTAAAAAGCTTACTACTGTTCCTCCACGTCGATATGGAAACTTCCTTAGCCCCATTGAGACAAAAGAGTTCTACACTATCCTACAGCATTCTTGGATACGTCGACTCGCTAACTTCGTGCCCGAGTTGCCACGGTCCAGAGGTGGGAGCCCGTAAAAGAACCCGGTGATGTGGTGCCCTTCCGACGAGGAGATGAAGACCGGAGATTCCGCGGGGAGATCGGGATGACGATGAGAAGACCGAAGGACACGGATCGCTCGGTATATCTCTCTACCCCTTCTCTAGTTTGCTAGCATTAGGTTAATGGCCCGATCCGGTTTTAAAAGTCCGCGGTAGCGTCGGTTTCTTGTTTAAAGAAAAGTTTTGATTTCGCATTTTGGCCTCGTTCTGACGGCCGGGGCGCTGCCGTGGCCTAACATGGTATCAGAGCCACGCCATTAACCTAGTCTATCTTGCTCTAGCATGTTTACAAGTTCGATCGAACGGATTTTCCAAAAACCGTGTTTTCATGAATCAGTTTTCTGTCGAATTTTTGCAGTGCTCAAAAAATTATTTGGTACATTGTAAAAATACGTGCAGGGTTTTTTATGCATTCTGTGAATATTTGGTAGGCTGAAGTTATTGTAGCGCGGCGGATCGGCGGCCAAAACCTCGTTTCGGCCGTGGATCCGCCGCCGAATTTTGGCTTCACTGCATCAAATTTTTTACAGTGGCTCTCTGACATGGAAATAGGGTTTCTGGTATATTCTTTATGGACCCAGATGTTTTTGAGTGCTACAGTTGTGCTTGGGGCCCACTTCGGAAAATTCAGTCGATCGAAAATTTTAAACATGTTAGTTCACAGTATTTACTTTATATCCGCGACCGTGAATGTCACTTGATCGGTAAATCCTGTCTAACTGTGATAGCCCTTTTAGACGGATTTGCGAACGTGACATTCACGTTGATGTTATGTGTTGTGCTCTGATGTTGCGGATTGTCGTGGTTGATAGCCTGGATGCAATGTTAGTACAGTTTTGGTATTTTTATGTACATTTGATATTGCGGGGCGAGCGTCTGACATGTGGACTGCCGTCACTGCCTGTTTGTATATTATTCTTTTGGGGCACCGGGCTGAGGTCGATGTACCCGTTGTATATTTTACTTTCTGTACTAGGATTACCCCGCGGAGGGGTGCACGGGTAGCCGGGTTCTAGAGGGCAATGAGCCCGCATCTCATGGCGTTGAGACGGAGGGGGCTTCACTCTTGAATTGGCGGGCTATTCGCCGCACTCATAGGGGGTACAGGTTGACCCAAAGAGGGGTGCTCAAGTTACCGGATTCCGCGAAGTGCTGGGTGGTCCATTCACGTTGCTGAAAGGGGCTGCCTCGCTTCAGGTTTTGGCGGGTAACTTGCCGCGCCCGTAGGGGTCTAGGATTTCATTGCACAGGCTATCCACACGATCAGGGGAACGTCGGGTTTCAGTAGCGGTTCTATGAAACCCGGGGATCCCAGATATCTGTATTGTTTTGTGATGCTTATTACATTTATGTGATGTTGCATTTTATCACGCCTTGAGCGAATATTATATATTGATATATATACTAGTAGATGTTGTATATGTTTTGCATCCGCGCTAGTCCAGTCCCCGCTTTGTCGTTAGTTAAGTAACCTAACGGGTGATGACGGGACCCAGTGGCGAATGCGGATGGCATATACGTACATCATTATTTTCGTTCTTTTGTGGTGTGATCAATTGATGGGACTGCATTGATTTGGATCAATGCAAGCTAAACAAACCTATTTGATGTTGTTGAAACAATTTTTCAAAAAGCTGCTATTGCAAGGTCGTTCTCTTTTGTTTTGCATAGTGGTATTCGGTTATGAATATCCAGCACCTCAGTCGACGAGGCAAGGGCTGAGATCCCTTCACCGGGAGTGACCCCTTGGACAGAAGTTTTGCGTCAGGGTAATAACTTCACTATAGCCGATTACTTTTTGCTTTGCATCGTGGTATTCAGTTGGAATATCCTGCACCTCATTCTACGGGGAAAGAGCCGAGATCCCTTCACCGGGAGTGACCTCTTTAGCAAAGGTTTTCGCCACTATATTTTTATAAGAAACTATGCGGTTCCTCCAACGATATCAAGTTCATTACGTTAAAGGTTTTTTCGCTAAAAACCAGCCGTATCCCTCCGTCATTTCTTACGGGTATTATTTAGTATTCGTGCTGCGTTTGTTGACCTAGTCAAGACGTAGTGTTCGGTAGCTAAGTGGTACTTGTTTGTTGCATAAGTGGGATTGGTTAGGACAGTCGTGCGGCCTTGTTGGCCTAGTCAAGGGCACGTACGGGTGGGTTTAATGAAATCCAGAATAATGACGGGTTGAACTTGACTAGCGGTTTATGGTTTGTTAACCTAGTCAAGGTCATAAGCCGCTTGGGGTAAAAACACACATCGGGAGTTTCTAAAGAAACTGAAACTTGCCAGGCATGCGCATACCTTCTGGAGTATGGTGACTTGAGTGGATTCCATCAAGTTATCTTAAGATGATAGTTGGATCTCGATTCCCACTGATGAGTTTGTTTACTCCTCGGGTGATCCCGACTAATTCTTCTTTCAGGTTTGGAGGAGAATTTGACGTTATAGTGGGAGGTTTCCAGATTAGATAAATTGATAACCATTCTGATCTAGGTTAGAGTGCACGCTGAGTGTTTCTTTTCTCTCTCTCTTTGGCAGCGACCATGACCCGACCCTTGACTATGACTCAGTGACCAAATTAACCGAACCTTCTTAAATACTGGCTTTTAGATTGTCAGAGTTGCATACCTCATTGCCACTCCTACTTTTACCCTTTTCTCCAGGACACCCCGTATTATTACGAACGTCCACTTCCATTGGATAAAACCATCGTATGGTTATATACGAACTCGAAGGAATTTATTCGAGGATGGTTTCCGGTTCTGGAGAAAACGGATAGGACTATTCAGTTGTCTTTTCCTTTTACCTTCTCTCAGGTTGTGAGTACTCCTTGGTTTTGGGGATAGTACACCTATTATGCTAATTGGATAGTCTTCTTCCAAACCTTAGGCAGGTGCCGAACGGTGGAGAATGAGGAAAACCAATTAGCCTAACGATGGTGTACAGAAGGTATTAAGTAAAGACAAATAAAGGGATTAGTAAGAGGGCAAAGTAAATTGCGACTGCTATTCACGACCAAACCAAGTATTTCATTACCACTCCCACATCACCTTTGTATTTCTCCAGAACACTCCATATCACTATGAAGATCCACAGTTATTTGGATACTCCATCGTATGGTTATATACGAACTCGAAAGGAACTTGTTCCAGTTCGGGGATGGATTCTGGTTCAGGAGAAATAGGAATAAGGTTTATTCGGTTGTCTTTTATCTTCACCTTCTCTCGCATTGCGAGTGCTCCTAGGATTAGGACAGTACACCCATTATGCTTATTGGATAGTCTTCTTCCAAACCATAGGCTGGTGCCGAACGGTAGGGAAGGAAGAAAACCATTTGGCCTAAAGGGGTGTGCAGAAGGTAATGACTAAAGACATATGAAGGGATGTGGAGAGATGACATAGAAATATACGGTTACAGTTGTGAATCTGGATAATGGAAGAGGTATTACTAGGAATACCAGGATACCCCTACGAAACATTTTAATGTTTTAGTTTCACTGTGTACTGTTAAAAGAAAACTGATTTCCCAATTAGACACTTGCTCCAGGGTATGTATTTACCAGGTATGATTCTCACATCTGTATGGTTTTACAGATGATGAGTGGGAGTAAGTTATTGGGAATTAGGTGATTGTTCTCATTATATCGGAATTCGTTGTAATTGGTGATATTTGAAGAAACCACCTGGGTAGTTTGCCGGACGGCAAATATTTGGTTTTGAATATCCGCTGTTATGCACCAATTTCAAATTGATACATCTGTACGTCTATTTTTATAGAGTGAGATATACCTTTTTGAAATTATGTCCATGACATTTACCTATATCAGTGGATGGTTAGGTAAGGAGCATTAAACAGCGGTGTAATTCTTCTTAACCATAGGTACAGTTTTCAACCTGCGACACACAGGGAATGAGTTATTAGACTCAAGGGACTTATACAGAGTATTGTATGTTATCCAGCGTCCATGAGGACAGAGGGGTTGGTTCTCGTACTATATTCGGTTTACTTATGACTTCTCTAGTTCTTATACAGGTGTTTCATAGAAACACAGGGTCCAAGTTTTGAGAAGTTATAGGTATAAGAATAAAGTAGAGAACCAGGTGTTGCAAGTATCAGGATTCTTCAAGGTGATCGAAGATGTAGATACTTGTGTATGGTATTCAGTTGATAGTAATGATTAAGAGAACTTGCTTCTTTTTCAGGTTACTCATAATTGGAAGGACTCCTAAGTTGAGTAATGCTGATCGGCCTCTCTCCATTTAGTTGACATGCACTGGAGACAGCTGCATGATTTGAATCTGGTTCCAATTAAATCAGTGCCTCTGTTTCTATATTGGATATAGAACAGTTCATATCTTAACGATGTTAAGGTACCAGACTCTGGATAACTCAAGGCACGTTTCTGTAGTGGCTGTTTGTGGGTTGACCCAGGCTATGACGAGGGTTGAATTTCTACCATCTGGAAGATCAATAGTGATATTGCTCTAGACTCGCCACAGTTTTAAAAGAAATGGATTTTTTCAGAAAACAGTAGTGGGAGTATGGTAGAACTGGAAGTGATTCCAGAACCACAAACGATTACTGAAAATTTGATAAGAACCTAAACATTCAATCTGGTTTGACATTCCATTGGCCACTCCGCAGATATGGTAGGTAACCTCAGGCACCCTAGAGGTACTCCGGTAGCCTCAAGGACGGTGACAGGGAGGTTCTTGTTTACCCTGACTTGACACTACTGTTGTTCCAGGCTATGAGACCCGGCAGGAGGATGAGTATAGCGTCGTTCTGAACTGGTTTTAGAAGTGTACGTGTATATGACTCTGACAGAGGGTTGTCGTAGTCAGCGGGAGCAGCGGAAGCATAGTGGACAAGTAGCTTACGTCTATTTATAGACTAAAGCAGATATAGCGGAGATAGATTATCTATTTCTGATGTGACAGTCATAGGTTTGACTTCATCAGAATAGAGATGGATCTGTTAAGAAGGTAGTAGGGTGTGATGTCCTGGTATTTGGATGACATACACAGAGTAGGAAGTGATATTCCTATACTACGATCGGTTATACTTTGGTTTTCACACAGTGGTTTCTCCACATAGGGCTTGGATATAATATTACACATTCTGGTTACTAGATCTATGGTTTTAGATCTAGATTTGGGTAGTGTCCCAATCTGGGTACTTAGACAGCATTCTAAAGGTGTTTTAGAATGGACGACTACTGGCATGGTGATGTACCTGTAGGTGATGGAGTCACCCTCTCTAAAGGTGTCTTACAGACTAAAGGGGAGAGGGATGTGCATGATTGGCAGATCACTTGCTTAGGCAATTGAGTCAATCATGAGATGTCAAGTACCACACCAAATGTTGTTTTTCCAGTAGATGCAATAAGTTGATAATAATCCAATCCTGGAAAACCAATCGGAAGCAGTTTTAGAACATAAGTGGATGTTCTAGGGATATGATAACGACAGCCTCATTCGGGAGACGGTTATCATTCCTGGCTTCCAAGGTGACCTGGATGACAGAGTGGCTGTCAGAGTTATAGTTTTCCCTCTGACGAGGGGCAGTATTTTGGACAGGTGGTCCAGGCGGATACTGAGGGAGGCATGGCGCAGGATACTGATTAAGTTCAGTTGACGATACAGTCTAAGAAGTTTGGATTTAGAGTTCATTTATGAACTAGGTCCCATCAGACATCCATATATATTCTAAGACAGGTATTGCTCATTTTGGGAGATGGGTTTCTCCGCGAACTTGAGATAAAGAGAGACATAGAAAGAAACATTAGGGCCGATCCACTCACTGAGGCTATTCCTCGAACGCAATAGTTTCGTAAATGGGTTTTGTGAGACTGATTAGTAGAGGAGTTGGGTGTTCGGTATCATACGGGCTGTGAGTATGCGACATCGCAAAAATTAGCCTTGTGTGCAAGTGGGAGATTGTTGGAGATAGTGCCCTCGGAGTCAATTATTAGATCACAGGCACGTGATTACAATGATTGAGGGAGGACCTATGCCGATAGGACAGTCTTACTCAAGATGATAGTATGCTATCTGGTTTATCTTTATCATCGTGTACTGCTTTAGGTGACCTTACAGGTCACTATTGCACGTTGATAGAGCCCTTAGGATTCTTGCTTGACGGCCAGCAGTATGATGGCGATCATATACGTGGGAGCTGGGGTCTATAAGCACATCCTTAAAAGGTCCCTAGTCGTGGGAGTTTCGAGACAGGGCATCGATACTCCAGAGTAGACTAGTGTATACAGTCGAGACCCCGACGAGGGGCGGTGGCTGGTCTCACAAGCCACTGGTGTCAGTTGGTTCACCTAAGATGTATACAGGTGCTCATTGGGTTATGAGTATACCAGACAGGACTCGCCGGGAACATGCTAGTTGGTCTTATACCTGATGTCAGATAGCAGTTCCCTGGTGACATGTGTACAGGTTAGTTCATCGACCTGGGATCGTCATTTGTCTCGTGTGAGTTCCCTCTGTACTTTGATTACTACCCTACCACGGCTCAAAGGAGTCATGCAAACAGGTTTTAGTTGGGTACAGTCCCGAGCCACATGGAGGCAGTGAGCGGATCTGCAGGGGTTCGTCTCTCCCGGTATTGGGGGTGAGGTCGCGCTGTGTCTAGGAGAGCCATTACATAAAGCCCTGGGCCGAGGCAGGAGATTTACTAGTAGGTATTCCAGAAGTATCTCAGGGTGTTCTGGGCTACACTCCGACACGACTTGTACCGCTTTTGGGGGTCTGACTTTTACCAACCCCCTAGGCCCGCCATGCGATGCTCATAGACGAACAGACCGGACTGTACAGATATTGTCACTGACAGGCTCAGTAGGGTGTCAGGATGAGTTCGCTCATCGACGACCCTTTTGGTCAACACCTGGTAGCCCGTTACGTATGGCTAATAACTCTGACGTGCTAGTGGTTAAATCCACAGTCAAAGTGTTGACGAGTCTTTAGAGTCCCCTACAGACCATTTCTCAAGTTTCGGGCGAATCGCTGTAGAGGCCGTATGGAGATATGGCAGGGTTTGATCATATACGTGCGGTATTGCACGGATCATGATCGGACGGATAATACTAGCGGGCTTTGGTTGAAGCCGGATCCTAGTATTGTATGTTAGTGTATATGCCCTAGAGGCCATTACTGTATCATACTAGTATGTATATTACTTAATGGAAGCTTGGGATATTCACCTTGTATTGACAATCTTGCTCAAAATGGTAGTATGCTACTTGGTTTGTTTCTGATTTAATGTGTGCATGTGTTTCTTTTACCATATCGCCTTTACACATTAGTGGAGCCCTTAGGATCTTTGCTTGATTACCAGCGTTGTGATGGCAGTCACACTCGTGGGGGCTGGGTAATCCACAAGCACATCCTTATGCAGGTCCCTAGTCGTAGGACTATCAAGACAGGGCATCGATACTCCGGAGTAGACTAGCGTATACGCTTCTCATGACAGCTTGGTAAACGGTCTGTCCCACAGCCGTCAGTACGTCGTACTTGAGATAGTATGCGGGTGCTCGTTAGGTTACGAGTACACTGGACAGGACTCGTCGGGAACTGTTGGTTGGTATTATACCTATCGTCAGTTATCAGTTCCCAGGTGACATGAGTACAGCTTAGTCCGCTGACTTGATACTGTCACTTCGCCTCGAGTGTGTTCCCACTGCACTTTGATTACTACCCTACCACGACTCAAAGGAGTCATGCAAACAGGTAGTTTTTGGGTGCAGTCCCGAAGCACTTGGAGGCAGTGACGGTTAGACAGGATTCGTCTCTCCCGGTATTGGGGGTTGACACCGCGCTGTGTCTAGGAGAGCCATTACATAAGTAGTCCATGGCCAGGGCAAGCGAGATATACTGGTAGGTTTCCAGTGTTATCTCAGTGTGTTCTGGGCTACACTCCGACACGACTTGTACCGCTATTAGGGGACTGACGTTTACCGCCCCCTAGGCCCGCCATGCGATGTATCAGACGAACAGACCGGACTGTACGGAGACTGTCACATTCAGGCTCAGTAGGAGTTCAGATGGGTTTACCTCGTCAGTCTTCTTGTCGGCATCTACCTGGGGACCGTTACGTACAGCTAGTGCCGCTTGCGGTCTGTGGTTAAACCCACTGCCAGCGTAGTGTCGAGTCTTTAGAGTCCCACACAGAGGGTTATTCTCCTTTGGGCAAAACAGAGTAGAGGTCGCATGGTTTTGCGACAGGGTTCGTTCTCATCCGCGCACTTGTGCACGTTTGGAGTCCGGACAGACATTACTATCGGGCTCTGGTTTGAGCCAGATCCTTGTATATGTTTTGGGGTTAGTTTTATCTCATTGTATTCATGTTCCTTGGAACACGAATGCGGGTGTGTATGCACAGTTGATTGAGGCTGAGGAAGAGGTTTTTCATTCGGGTTTTGGAACGGGTGCGTATGCACAGTTGACAGTCGTCTTTTTCCAAACCCTAATGAATTTGTGATATATCAATTAATAATATTAATTGAATGAAATTATGTCATGGCTGGGTTTGTTGACTTGTTGACCAAGGTTGACTAGTTGACCATGGTTGAAACATTGACTATCATCATTACACATCAAAGATGCTCTTTGATTCTTGTAAAAACCATTTAATGTGAAATGATAATAGTCTTATCAAACCTTCAATCAACTTTTTCATTTAGATTAATTTTATTAATTTGATAATTCACTCATATTGTTATGGTTGTAAAAACTATCTCATTCTATCATAACCATTCTCTCTCCTCTTCTTCTTCTTCCTCCTCTAGTTCAAGGAGAACAATTCTCATGTGTTGAGAAACATCTCCTTGGAGATAAAACACCCAAAGCCATTCTCTACTCATCCTAAGGTTGAAGGTCTAGCAAGTCGGAGACTTTAGTTTTCTCAAAGTTCGAGGAAGAAGCTCAAGGTAGAGACCCTCAGGTGGATCCATCTTCGACAAAAGAAGGCGACAAGGAAAGCATCATCCGACGACTACAAAGAGTCCAAGAAGAAGGAGTTCAAGTTGAGGTATAACCCCTAACCGAGTAGACATCTCTCTAGTTAGGTTGCTAGTGTGTAGTTTAGCCAAGATCCGTTTTTGTAGTCCATGTTACCTAAGTCTTAAAAATCGTTTCTTACCGTTTCCGCAAGCCCGAAAGAACCGGGAGAGGTAACGTGGACTTACAGTTGTATCAGAGCCTGACTAAACACACCCTAGCATGTTAGCAAAGTATTTAGAATATCGGCCGAACGAAAAAACCACAAAACACCCCGGAAAACCCTAGTTGCTGCCGATTTTTTTTTCTGCTCTAAAAATAAAAAATCATGTCTTAAAAATCGGCTCAGGCTTTTCTATAAACAGGCAAGAAAAACGATCGCACGAGCCGACCAACGCGCCTCGGTTCCGCGGCCGAGTTGACTCGGCCGTGGATCGTTTCTCCTGCAGTTTGTTTCTGGGGGTATTTTGTGATTTTTGGGATGGTTTGTTTCTGCCCAGATTTTCCAGAGAACAAGTTTGTTTTTGGGGTGGTTACAAATCCGTATTTTGGTCGATTTTCTATAGACTTTGGCTAATGGGTTATCTCTGTAATGTTTTATATGTATTGAACGTCTGTTAATCGCTATACGTCGATTAGTGGGGGTTATACATATCTATGATCTGTAATGTTGATGGATTGTGTATATGAATTCGTTGGATTGTCGCGGATGAATAGCCGGGGGGAATTGTGAGATGAGAGTTTTGTTTATCTTTCAATTCTTGTAATATGTAAATTGATGTAATATTATTTGTATGGCCGCACAACCGGGTCGGGGTTGTAGCCGTCATTGTATAATTTCTTTTTACTGTTTTTGCTCATAGGATAGACCCAAGGTGGGGTGCACAAACTACCGGGTATCTCAAAGTGCCGAGTGGCCTACTCACGAGTTGAGGGAGGTTGCTTCGCTTCGGGTACTTGGCGGGTAGTTTGCCGCACCCGTAGGGGTCTAGGGTAGGGTTTGGCTATTCATCGCGACCGTGTAATCCGCTCTTCGTTACAGGCTCGTACGAATTGCGGATTCCTAGTATATCCAATGTATTCATCTGTGATCTGGAATAGCTATCATTGCATGCGACGAATGTTTATATATATCTATATGATATCTATTTAGGTGTTGCTTATGTTTTGCATCCGCGCTAGTCCAGCCCCCGCTCTGTCGTTAGTTAAGTAACCTAACGGGTGATGACGGGACCCCGTGGCGAATGCGGATGGCATAAGCGTACGTCATATTTTCGTTGTTTTCTGTAATGGTAGGATTAATTGATGGGACGCATTAAAATTAATGCAAGAAAAATAAACCAAAGTAAAAGTCGTTGGAACACTTTCAAAAACCACTCGGTTTATTTTCAAACTAACTTTTAAACGCGGAGCTTAAACCACTCCTTTTAAAAGCTATCTCATTCCATCGATTATATCAAGTTCACTACGTTCACAGTTTCGCCAAAACCATTCTAGCCCTCCGTCGTTTCACATGGATGGTCAATAGTATTCAAGCTATGTTTGTTGGCCAAAGTCAAGGCATAGTGATTGGTAGCTATTGGGTATTCATGTGCAGCATAGATAGATGTGTTGGTTTGGGACAGTCGTACTGCCTTGTTGGCCAAAGTCAAGGGTAGGTGCGGGTGGGTTCAAATTAACCTGGAGAATGGCGGGTAGAACTTGACATGTGACTTATGATTTGTTGGCCAAAGTCAAGGTCATAAGAGCATGGGGCAAAAATCCACATCGGGAGTTTCAAAAGAACTGAAACTTTCTAGCGCTGCATACCATTTGGAGTGTGATGATTCTAGTAGGATTCCATCAGTTTTGTCACGCATTGATATTTGGATCCCGATCCTACTGTGAGTATATGCTACTCCTCGGGGAAATTCTCACTTAACGATCAATGCTATAAACCTAGTAGGTGTCTAGAAAGGTGTTAGCGGGGCTGTGCCCCCAGGGAAAAGAGGATATTTAATTAAGGAACTTCGCGAAAGCGTTGGAAAACCTCCCTCGAAGTACCGACACTAGCCTGGCTAAACGGTTAAGCAAGTATTGTACGGTGAGATTGATCCTGACTAATTCTTCCTTTTTGGTTTGAGGAGGGATTCGAGAGACAGTGGGAGCCATCCTGTTTAGACAAATTAAAAACCACTCTAAACTTGCAAAAGCATCATGCTAAAGTGTTTCTTCTCTCTCTCCTAATTGCAGCAACCATTCAACATGACTGGACATAAGTTACTACTAGATAAAAACATACTGACAGGGCCAAACTATAAAGATTGGCTCAGGAATGTCAAAATGGCAATCACTTACGACAAGTTTGGGTATCTTCTTACCACCAAAGCTCCCCCTGCCCCAGGTCCCACCTCCAGCGTCGCGGATAAAGAAATCCGTAAGACTTGGGAGATTGATTGCTCGAAGGCCAAGTGCCTCGTGCTTGCCTCTATGGACAATGAACACCAGAGGAGGCACGAGAATATGGACCTTGAATCCATATTTCTTCATACAAAAGAACTGTATGGGGAGCAATCCCGTATCGCCAGATACGAAGTCTCGAAAAAGCTGTTTTCGGCGAGATTGGCCATCGGATCACCGGTAGCGGAACACGTGCATAAGATGATTGGCTTCATTGAGGAGCTCGCGGACCTTGGGACCACGTTGGAGAATGAGCTCTATACGGACTTGATTCTTCAGTCCCTTACTTCCACTTGCGCCCAGTTCATCCTGAATTTCAACTTGCAAGAAAAGGAAGTTGAACTTTCAGAACTCCTCAACATGCTGAGGAGTGCAGAGGGCACCCTACAGAAAGGTAGGGAAACATCCACTTTGTTTGTAGGAGGATCTTCATCTTCTAGGTCCAAGGCAAAAGCCAAGGGAAAGAAGAAGAAAACCCCCGCCAAACCAAGGGGCGGTGTTAGTAAAGTGGATACGAAGGGAAAGGCAAAAGCAACAAAGGAAGCGGGAAAGCTTGTAGGAAAGGAGGAATGCTTTTACTGTCACAAGAGTGGACACTGGAAGAAAGATTGCAGGGCTTGGAAGGCCAGAACACAGGATCTGAAGCAAGTTGCGGCTTCAGCTTCAGGTGTGTATGTTATTGAAAACTGTCTATCAATAAACTCTACATCCTGGGTATTGGATACCGGATCAGGATCTCATATCTGTAATTCTTTGCAGGCGTTGAGATACCGTAGGGTTTTGAAGGGAGGTGATATGACCCTCAGAGTTGCAAACGGAGCTGGCATGGATGCTGAGTCTGTGGGGGACTATCACCTGCGGTTGTCAGATGGACACGTTTTGGTTTTGCGTAATTGTTATTTTGTACCAAATGCAACTTGTAGTATCATTTCTGTATCTTTAGTTTCTAAAGAAGGTTATGAATTTGCGTTTACAAGTAATGTTGTAAACATTCACCTTAATCAAGTTCTGATTGGGTCAGGTACATTGAGCAATGGTATATACGTATTAAACCAACCACAGATTTTCAATGTCCAGAATACACACAAAAGAAAGTCTCCGGAAATAAATCAGACTTTCTTATGGCATTGTAGACTGGGTCACATCAATGAGAGAAGGTTGACTAAGTTACATACAGAAGGATATTTGGATCCGTTCGAATATCAATCATATGCAACTTGTCAATCCTGTCTCAAAGGAAAGATGACAAAGACCCCGTTCACTGGACAGGGAGTAAGAGCGAGCGAGCTCTTGGGACTCGTACACAGCGACGTGTGCGGTCCAATGTCTATGCATGCACGAAGCGGTTATTCTTACTTCATTACTTTTACGGATGACTTTTCAAGGTACGGTTATATCTTCTTAATGAAACATAAATCCGAAGCCTTTGGAAAATTCCAGGAATATAAGAATGAAGTGGAAAAAACAAACAGGCAAAAGTATGAAGACACTAAGATCTGATCGAGGTGGTGAATACTTAAGTGCCGAGTTCCTGGATTACTTAAAAGAGAATGGAATTCTCTCTCAGCTTACTCCTCCATACACTCCGCAACATAACGGTGTATCGGAGAGACAGAACCGAACCCTATTGGATATGGTACGGTCCATGATGAGTAACGCTGAGTTACCGCGATCATTCTGGGGATATGCGCTAGAATCAGCTGCATACCTTTTGAACCGAGTTCCAACTAAGACTGTGCCTACTACACCATATCAGATGTGGTGTGGGAAGAGACCCTATCTTAATCATATTAAGACATGGGGATGTCCAGCTTTTGTCAAAAAGCAGCATGCGGACAAGCTCGAGGCACGCTCAGTACAATGCAAGTTTGTGGGATATCCAAAGAACTCCAAGGGATATTTCTTCTATTACGAAGAGGAACAAAAGGTTTTTGTTTCTCGGCATGCCCACTTCTTGGAAACTCAGTTTTTGGAGAATCAGATAAGTGGGAGCGCAATAGAACTGGAAGAAATACCAGAACCACGAGCTATTACTGAAAGCTTAGTAGAACCAGAGGGTTCGAAAGATCAGGACATTCCTACGCCGCTCCGCAGAAGTAGTAGGCAGTCTCATCCGCCCGAGAGATACTACGGTTTTCTCATATACGGGGATAGAGAGGATTGCATCATTGATAGTGATGAGCCGACTAGCTTCCAGCAAGCCATTCAGAGCGTTGACTCGGTAAAATGGCTAGATGCAATGCGGACCAAAATAGAGTCCATGTACACTAACAAAGTATGGACGTTGGACATTGCTCCAAATGGGGTAAAACCCGTAGGATGCAAGTGGATCTTCAAAAGGAAGATTGGTGTAGATGGACAGGTTGAGACCTATAAAGCTAGACTTATTGCAAAGGGTTTCCGTCAAAGACCTGGCTTGGACTACGACGAAACCTTTTCTCCAGTGGCTATGCTGAAATCCATTCGGATCCTTCTTGCCATTGCTGCCTTCCACGATTATGAGATCTGGCAAATGGACGTAAAGACCGCTTTTCTAAATGGAAATTTAGAGGTGTGTGTCTATATGGACCAGCCAGAGGGTTTCATTCAGAGTGGGAGCAGCTGAAAGGTGTGCAAGTTGCTTAAGTCCATCTATGGACTAAAGCAGGCATCGCGGAGTTGGAAGATCTGTTTTGATGAGACGGTCAAAGAATTTGGCTTTATCAAAAATCCAGATGAACCATGTATCTATAGTAGATTTGTAGCGAGAACTGTAGTATTCCTCGTTTTATATGTGGATGACATTCTCTTGATAGGAAATGATATTCCCATGCTACAATCTGTCAAAGGGTTCTTGTCACACAGGTTCTCCATGAAAGACCTGGGTGATGCCTCATACATTCTGGGGATCCGGATCTATCGTGATAGATCCAAGAGGATATTAGGACTCTCACAGTCCAGGTACATTGACACCATACTGAAAAGATTCAGTATGGAAGATTCGAAGCGCGGTTATCTACCGGCTTGTCACGGGATCACCCTCTCCAAAGAGATGTCTCCCAAGACTGATTTGGAAAGGGATCGCATGTCTATTATACCCTACGCTTCTGCGGTAGGCTCTATAATGTATGCGATGTTGTGTACCAGACCAGATGTAGCTTATGCACTGAGTGTGGTAAGCCGGTATCAGTCAAACCCTGGGGAGAAACACTGGATAGCGGTAAAGAACATTCTCAAGTACCTGAGAAGGACTAAGGAGATGTTCTTGGTGTATGGCGGAAAAGACCTCCAGATCGAGGCCTTTGCTGACTCCAGCTTCCAGAGTGACAAGGGTGATTCCAAGTCCATGTCGGGTTATGCCTTTACCCTCTATGGAAGGGCGGTGTGTTAGAAGAGTTCCAAACAGGAAACCGTTGCTGACTCGATGATGGAAGCGGAATATATCGCTGCTGCAGATGCCGCAAAGGAAGCTGTCTGGATGAAGAAGTTCCTCACGGAGCTTCAGATGGTTCCTACCATTGTTGATCCAATACCGCTGTATTGCGACAACAACGGAGCTATAGCTTTAGTGAAGGAACCCAGGTCCCATCAAAAGTCCAGGCACATCTTGAGGCGGTATCACCTGATCAGGGAGATCGTGGGTCGCCAGGAGATCAAGGTTCGGAGAGTTGCTACAGAAGATAACACTGCTGATCCATTCACGAAGGCCTTACCCCAAACTCAGTTCGAGCGGCTGATCGAGATGATAGGTCTTCGATACGCCAGTACATGGCCTTAGTGCAAGTGGGAGATTGTTAGTGTATATGCCCTAGAGGCCATTACTGTATCATACTAGTATGTATATTACTTAATGGAAGCTTGGGATATTCACCTTGTATTGACAATCTTGCTCAAAATGGTAGTATGCTACTTGGTTTGTTTCTGCTTTAATGTGTGCATGTGTTTCTTTTAGCATATCGCCTTTACACATTAGTGGAGCCCTTAGGTCTTTGCTTGATTACCAGCGTGGTGATGGCAGTCACACTCGTGGGGGCTGGGTAATCCACAAGCACATCTTTATACAGGTCCCTAGTCGTAGGACTATCGAGACAGGGCATCGATATTCCGGAGTAGACTAGCGTATACGCTTCTCATCCCAGATTGGGAAACTGTCTGTCCCACAACCGTCAGTACGTCATACTTGAGATAGTATGCGGGTGCTCGTTAGGTTACGAGTACACTGGACAGGACTCGTCGGGAACTGTTGGTTGGTATTATACCTATCGTCAGTTATCAGTTCCCAGGTGACATGAGTACAGCTTAGTCCGCTGACTTGACACTGTCACTTCGCCTCGAGTGTGTTCCCACTGCACTTCGATTACTACCCTATCACGGCTCAAAGGAGTCGTGCAAACAGGTAGTTTTTGGGTGCAGTCCCGAAGCACTTGGAGGCAGTGATGGTTAGACAGGATTCGTCTCTCCCGGTATTGGGGGTTGACATCGCGCTGTGTCTAGGAGAGCCATTACACAAGTAGTCCCTGGCCAGGGCAAGCGAGATATACTGGTAGGTTTCCAGTGTTATCTCAGGGTGTTCTGGGCTACACTCCGACATAACTTGTACCGCTATTAGGGGACTGACGTTTACTGCCCCCTAGGCCCGCCATGCGATGTATCAGACGAACAGACCGGACTGTACGGAGACTGTCACATTCAGGCTCAGTAGGAGTTCAGATGGGTTTACCTCGTCAGTCTTCTTGTCGGCATCTACCTGGGGACCGTTACGTACAGCTAGTGCCGCTTGTGGTCTGTGGTTAAACCCACTGCCAGCGTAGTGTCGAGTCTTTAGAGTCCCACACAGAGGGTTATTCGCCTTTGGGCAAAACAGAGTAGAGGTCGCATGGTTTTGCGACAGGGTTCGTTCTCATCCGCGCACTTATGCACGTTTGGCGTCCGGACAGACATTACTAGCGGGCTCTGGTTTGAGCCAGATCCTAGTATATGTTTTGGGGTTAGTTTTATCTCATTGTATTCATGTTCCTTGGAACACGAATGCGGGTGTGTATGCACAGTTGATTGAGGCGGAGGAAGAGGTTTTTCATTCGGGTTTTGGAACGGGTGCGTATGCACAGTTGACAGTCGTCTTTTTCCAAACCCTAATGAATTTGTGATATATCAATTAATAATCTTAATTAAATGAAATTGTGTCATGGTTGGGTTTGTTGACTTGTTGACCAAGGTTGACTAGTTGACCATGGTTGAAACATTGACTATCATCATTACACATCAAAGATGCTCTTTGATTCTTGTAAAAACCATTTAATGTGAAATGATAATAGTCTTATCAAACCTTCCATCAACTTTTTCATTTAGATTAATTTTATTAATTTGATAATTCACTCATATTGTTATGGTTGTAAAAAACCATCTCATTCTATCATAACCATTCTTTCTCCTCTTCTTCTTCCTCCTCCTCTAGTTCAAGGAGAACAATTCTCATGTGTTGAGAAACATCTCCTTGGAGATAAAACACCCAAAGCCATTCTCTACTCATCCTAAGGTTGAAGGTCTAGCAAGCCGGAGACTTTAGTTTTCTCAAAGTTCGAGGAAGAAGCTCAAGGTAGAGACCCTCAGGTGGATCCATCTTCGACAAAAGAAGGCGACAAGGAAAGCATCTTCCGACCACTACAAAGAGTCCAAGAAGAAGGAGTTCAAGTTGAGGTATAACCCCTAACCGAGTAGACATCTCTCTAGTTAGGTTGCTAGTGTGTAGTTTAGCCAAGATCCGTTTTTGTATTCCATGTTACCTAAGTCTTAAAAATCGTTTTTTACCGTTTCCGCAAGCCCGAAAGAACCGGGAGAGGTAACGTGGACTTACATGTACAGTGTAGATTTTGTCTCATTGCATTAGTATTCGGTCGGAATACAAATGTGGGTATGTATATACAGTCGCGGGGTTTTCCTGTAATTTATTACGGGATCAGTTTTCTGAAGTTGCCAGTTTGCTTTCCGTTTCGGCCATTTTCCTTTGTTTCTTTCATTGGCTAAAAATTGGTGGAGGGGGTTATTTGCAATTGTGCAATTAACAATTGAGAAGACTTTTTGTGGCACATGGTTGGTTCACCATGATTCTAGCTTCCTTTGACTTCATTAGTTCATCATTGCTTGATGATGATGGGATATGATTAGGTGATGGAGTGGGGATTTGGTTGTGATCATTTTTCTTCATGATTATCATTTTCTCTCTCTTGTATTATTGTTTTACTCCATCCTCTCTCATTCTTCAATAAAAGGGTCCGGCCATTCAAAGGGGAGGGGCTGTCCAAAAAATTAAGGAAAGAAATTGATCTCTTTTGCTTGCCACAAAATTCTCTAGTTCATCTAAAAAGCTTACTACTATTTCTCCACATCAGTATGGCAACTTCCTTAACCCCATTGAGACAAAAGAGTTCTACACTATCCTACAGCATTCTTGGACACGTCGACTCGCCAACTTCGTGCCCGAGTTGCCTCGGTCCAGAGGTGGGAGCCCGTAAAAGAACACGGCGATGTGGTGCCCTTCCGACGAGGAGATGAAGACCGGAGATTCCGCGGGGAGATCAGGATGACTACGAGAAGACCGAAGGACACGGATCGCTCGGTATATCTCTCTACCCCTTCTCTAGTTTGCTAGCATTAGGTTAATGGCCCGATCCGGGTTTAAAAGTCCGCGGTAGCGCCGGTTTCTTGTTTAAAGAAAAGTTTTGATTCCGCATTTTGGCCTCGTTCTGACGGCCGGGGCGCTGCCGTGGCCTAACACATACAACATTCTGCAGTTGTTTAAAAAAAATTGACTCTCAGAAAATTTCGACAGAAACTAGGGTTCGTATTCGGGTGTTTCAGAGTTGTTTCGGTTTCGTAATCCCACACTATCCGTCTAATTCTCCAGCTAGGCTCTGATACCACTGTAGGGTTGTCTAGCACGGCAGCAAAGTTTCAGGTGGCATCGACCATGCCAAATAAAAATTTTTTGCCTTGCTATAAGAACCCTAACCTAAGATGTTAACTATAGAATCATACGGAAACATGAAATAAACAACTTTACTTCTAAGTTATTAGAGATTGCAACCTTTGTAGTCCGCTCCTTCACTTCATAAGCTCCATGTATGGTCCCTTTGCTGCGATCCAAGAACTCCCGGACTCTTGAGAAGCTCCACAAGGTGAATGATGAATGCTTGCTTGTAGTCTTCGAAATCCAAGATGATCTACTTTGAGGAAACACAAACTCAAGATATCTCTTCACTGATATAAAATTAGTGAAGCTAACACCCTAATCTAAGTGGCTAGTTTAGAAGAGGGTGATGAAGTAGGAAGTGGGTTCTCTTTAGTTTTCTTTTTCTCACTTTATTTCATCACATGGAAAAAAGCTAGCAAGCTTCCATGAGGAAGAAGAAGATGAAGTGATGAAAGAATAAAACTTGTGCGGTTAGAAAATGCAACCATGGTGAGTTATTTCATGACTTAACCCTTGTAGAGAATAAACCATGGCTAAGTGATTAGGGTTAGGTCAATAAATATCTTAGGTTAAAACAAAACACATAGACTTAGTCAATGGTTCTACAAGCTTCATGAAAGCTCAACCATGACTAATTCCAAGATATTTGAATTAACTAAAATAAATAAAAGCCTAACCCTAATTACAAGTATGGTATCATTCTCATACAACCAAGTTTGCATGTGTAACCAAGCATGTCACAATTATATATCACATGTATAATTTTGTGAACAAAAGAAAATAATACAATTAACATATATCACATATATATCAATGTACCATCAAGTGAGAAAAAGTAATTCTTAAGTGAGCTAATATTAGTTAATGTAATTTAATATATCAAATATATAATTCTACATTAAATTATTAAATCAAAACTTGATTTAATAATCCGGCTATATTACATATAACCGACTAATATAATATGTATCATTTTATCGAATCAACACTTAATCCGATAACCCGGCTATATCACATATAACCGGCCGATATGACATATCGCGAGAACAGAATACGGTATCACATATCGTATTAATCTCGGTCACACACATATCATATATGTGCTCCTACTCCATTTCGCCTGAGCCAGGAAACCTCTGTGTATGACTCTAAAGACTCGTCAATACGCCGGCAGTAGGTGATGATCATATCAAACACCCACAAGCTGCAAGCGATCAGCTAAACGTAACAGCCACCCGGGTATTGAGCGATCATAAGATCAACAAGCAAGCCTGCTCACACTCCTATGAATCCATTCAGTAACACTACTGTACAGTCCGGTCTCTTCGTCTGATATGTCGCATATCTAGTCTAGGGGTGGTAAACGTCAAACCCCGGTAACCGATAAGTCGTGTCGATATGAGGCTCATAACGGGTCGAGAAACTACTGATAACACTTACCAGTAGATCTCCATATCAGCCCTGGCCAGGGACTTCCAGTTATAGCTAATCGAACACATCGCAACATCAACCCCCAATACCGGGAGAGACGAAACCCCTCCTATCGCTCATTGCCTCCATGTGATTCGGGACTGCACCCAAAAGCCACCGTTTTGCACGTTCTCATGAACGTGCAAAACGGAAATCAAAGCACAATGGGAATCATACAAGAATTTATGACGATCTCGGGTATACAGACTAATCTGTTCCAGTGTCACCAGAGAACTGCTCTCTGACGATAGGTATAATACCATCTAGGAGTTCTCGGCGAGTCCGTTCAGTGTACCCAGTCTCCACTGAGCACCCGTGTACCATCTTTGATGTCAAACACCAATGGATATGGGATCATCCATCACCCATCATATGGGTCAAGATGCGTATACGCTAGTCTACTCTGGAGTATCGATGCCCTGTCTCGATACACCCTCGACTAGGAACAATTATAGGATGTACTCGTGGACTACCCTGGCCCCACTAGTATGATCTGCATCATAGTCCTAGTAGTCAAGTACATATTCTAAGGGCTTTATCAACATGTGTGAGCAAGACAGTAACACAATACAAGTCAACATGTTAAGATAAAGAGCAACCAGATAGCATACTATCATATCGAGCAAGAAAGTCCTCTCTATATATATCCAAGCATCCACTACAATATACATCATATGTACAATAATGGCCTCTAGGACATATACATAACTAACAAAACCTAGACTCAAACCAAGGTTAAACCTAACGCTCTGATACCAACTTTGTCACGACCCGGAAAGGCACGTGACTGGCACATGAGTCATGTGAAGTCTATAGGACCCCGCCTAATTCAAGTAAGCCAAAAGCCCGGAAATCTAAACCCTTTTAGGGGAAAATAGTGGAGGTGCGGTTTTGAAATACGGTTTACTGAGATCAACTTAATCTTATATATATACATAAGTAGTAATATATGAAAACACTATATTTGTATCTAACTTGAAAACCCTTTTTGTCGTTTGAAATTTGGGCAGCACCTCTGTTGTATATTTTAACCCGAAAACAGTACAAACAATATAATATAAGGCATCCCCAAGCGGGAGCTAGCTCTTCGCCAAATGGCGGAAACAACCACGCAGGATAATATAAATATACAACGCCGAAGGACGAGGATCAAAACTCAGAAAGAAAGCGAGAAAACTAAGCATCATTAAGTTAATCCCAACAATAAAGAATACAAGAGCGCGACTCTAAGGCCGAAAGAATATACAAACCGTGGTCATCTAAGTCTACTAAAAATACAAGTCTGGTTGATGGAGCCTTTAACTAGATTCAACTGAAATAAATACAAAAATATATACTCGTGGTCATGAAGCAAATGTGTCCCCCCTATCCAGCAATCACCCAGAAGAAAGTGAAGTGCCAGCAAGCCGCTACGGAACCTGTATGGCCGAACCTGTAAGAAACCGTGGCACAACGGGGGTGTGTTGCCAACTCGTGAGTAGAATACATCACCGAGTACAAACCGAATGTATGACGATCTCCTAGGTTATACAACAATATACTCATAATATAACACTGAAACATCTAGTAGTGGCAAGGGTAATAGTCTAAGCATAAGTGTAATACCAAGTACTCGTGTCAGTGCCTCAAGTAGCAACATGTTATATCTATGATGTTTGAATGCATCAAGAATGAAATCAGAATATATCTGTATGAGAAAGCTGTGTTCTTATCTCAGTAAGATTTAGTATAAAAACTGGAGTATCATCAATGAGATCGACAGAAATCCGTGTCAAATATCGACACAAATTCATCAAATCCCGGGCTCCGTCAGTCCGGATCGGCCCATATCATCCAATCTCATGACTATGGTCGGTATCCTCCGGATATCCATCGAGCCAAATATCACCGATTGGTAGTCCTCCCATGCCGGGCTCATCATCTACAACTCGAGCTTCTTGCCCTGGGGTACCTTACCGGGTCCACCATGTACCTGAGACGATTCATCCTACTGCTCGAATCGAGTCTCGAAAACCAACTCAATCAGGAAAACTCATGGTGGACGCCATATACATCATATCAGGAGAAAACTGCAACTTGTACTTTTTAAAAAATGATAATGAGTTTATAAAATTCTTGCAGTTTTCTCCCAAATCCAGAAATCTCATGGAAAAACTGAAATCCCAAAATCAAGAGTCTATAAGTAGTGAATATCGCCATAAAGTCCCACAATATTGCATAACAGAATGAATATATAAATGCAAGGGGTATCTAAGTAAGTAATGCAATATCTAAACTAGCATATGAGAGCAAGCATATTAGTAATATATTGAAACTACCAGCTAGCAGGTTATACCGATGAAGTAATGCTTTCTAAAGTATAAGTGACATGGCAATTACCGATGATGATGTGTGTGAGCCGACAGGAAAGTGTAAGTGGAACATACGCATCATCGGTAATGGTGCTGGTGTCCTAACTAGCGGGATTCATAATAGCTAAAGAAACACATGTAATAAATATGCAATGCAATGAGAACAACATACTATAACAGAAAAGTGAATAGTAAATGTAACATTAATCAATTTGCATATTAGTGTACGAGTCATACGGTTTAGTGTTTTGAAATAGCATGAATCGTGGTTTTTAGAAAAGTAGGGGCTACGATGTTTTTGAGAAAAGATATGTCTTTTGAAAAATCCGTAGCATCCCTCGGGTTGTCCTTTGAAAATACTCACGATTCGTTTGTTTTGAAAATATGTATGACTCGAGCCTAGTCTAGCATTTACCTAAACAACTAAAAGACTAAACTAAGGAACTAGTCGGAAGGATAAGAAAATCTACATATATTTCGAGTCGATATACCTAGTAGTTGGCGATCCAGCTTCATAGCGTTACTGTAGGGTGTTTTTCGTCATCCCATTGAGATAGGAATACGCGTGCGCTCATCAGGCGCATTGCAGATTCCCTCTGCCTAGGGTAGGCTGGGGTTTATTGATTGTTGGAATCCGAATTTCTGGCAGCCGCGGACTAAGATGTCGTTAATTACCCCTCGCCTTTGGAGCGAGAGAACCTCCGATTAACGGGTCAAACAGGTCATGCGAACTAAATGTGCAGTGTCGTGTTTTAAAGGGGTTTTGGATACATCGGGGGCCCCGCAGAGATTTTACGGGGGAGGTATTTTTAGTGTGGTGTGTATATAAAATGAGGGGAAAAATGGCGTCCAAAGGAAGCGTGAGCGCCAGCGCCTCACATACCTAGCACGCTGGCGCGAGCGCTGGCGCGAGCGCTGGCGCGAGCGCTTGGACGCTCGGGCACTAGCGCTTTAGGCACTAGCGCCTCATGTGCCCGGCACATGGGCGCTCGGGTGCTAGCGCTAGCGCTTTGGGCGCTAGGGAAAGGAAGGGGTTTTTACCCCCAGAAATAGGAGTTAAACTCCAAGAAGAGGATTTTGGGTGGAGTTAAACTCCAAAAGATCTGGATTAGGAGTTAAATTCCTTTGAGGATTTGGGTCTTGGAGTTGAACACCCGAAAATCTTCAGAGGTTCTTCTCTCTTAAGCCTGGGATCTTCTCTTGAGCCTTGGATCTTTTCCAAAGTGGGATTTTCGGAGATGGGTGTCCTTCTTCCTCCTCTTTGTTGGCCGGATCTTGGAGAACAAGAGGGGTGAGATTTTAAAAATCTCCTCTTTTGAGATCTAATGGAAGATCTGAGCTCCCCTTTGTGGGTTTTGTGGTGAAAAATTATTTAGTTTTAGAAAAGAAAGAGTAAAACTCTTGATTTAATTCAAAAGAAAGAAGAAGCTTTAGAACCTTGAGGAAGGAGAAGGAGGCACAGACCTTGATTTTTTTTAGAGAGAGAAAAAAATCTTGAGATGTTTTCATTATCTTTGCCTTTATAGGCTATACACTTTAAATATAGCCCCTTAGGCTTTAAAAAATGGCATTTTGCTCATCCCATGCCTCATATGCTATTTCTTTTTGCACATAAGCCATGGGCTTTACAAAAATTTGGATTTATGCCCATTTTCTTTACAATTATTCATAGAAATTAAAAAAGGAAAATACGCCAAAAATTATTTATTTTGGCATGGGGGGAGGACGGCAGCTTCATGTTTGGGCTCGACCCAGGCATTGGCCCATTGACCAGGGCTTGGGCCCACTTGGCTTGGGGTTGACTTTGATTTTGACTTGGTCAACCAGGGTGTAAATTTTGACCCTAACAAATTGCCCCCCATCAATAAATGCACACCACATATGTGGATTGTGTGCATGAAATTGATGGATCTTCTTTCGTTTGGAGGTCGACTCCATTTTGACGACGTGGAGGTCGATGCTGCCCTTTTTGCGACTTGGATGGTCGGTGCTGCCCTTTTTGCGACGTGGATGGTCGGTTCTGCCATTTTAGTGACTTGGACCGTCGGTGCTGCCCTTTTTGCGACTTGGATGGTCGGTGCTGCCCTTTTTGCGACTTGGACGGTCGGTTCTGCCATTTTAGCGACTTGGACGGTCGGTGCTGCCCTTTTTGCGACTTGGACGGTCGATTACTTGCTCCGCTTCTTACGGTGTCGGGATTTGATTTGACTTGCTCCACCTCTTGCGGTGTCGGGGTTGATTTGTTTTGGAAGTTCCGTACATATCCAGCGGGACTTTCGAGCTTAGAAGTGCTGCCGGGTGGGACTTTGAATTTGGTTTTTGGGTCGGCATCAGCATTGCTGCACTGGATTAATGCCAGGAGCAACTCATCATTTGCCGTGAGGGGATATCCCTCTTTCCCAGTTTAAAGACTTAGGGGTCATCTGTTCCCAGTTTAACGACTTAGAGGTCATCTATTCCTAGTTTAAAGACTTAGGGGTCTATTGGATTGGAGTTTGGAATTTTGGGGTTAGGGTAGGCATCAGCGTTGCTAACATTGAAGTACATGTGCCATGAGCAATTCATCATTTGCCTTTTCCTGTTGGGGAGCGATGGCTTAGGAGACATGTTTAGATCTCTATCACCTAAGGCTCTTCAATTTTATGAGCCGTAAGGGTCCCAAAAAAGCATTTTCTCCCTACGAGTCGTAAGGATCCCGTAGGTGCATTTTCTCCTTAGGAGTCGTGGGGACTCCCAAGTGTGTTTTTCCTTTGTGAGTCATAAGGATCCTACGAAGGTGTTTTCTTATGAGTCGAGAGGATCTCGTAAGTTTATTCTCCTCATGTATCGTGAGGACACATGAGTGGTTCTTCCCAAATGGAGCATAATTCCAAGGGCGGAGATCGTCCGCGTAACTGGTGGTTGCGGTGGGGCATGGATATGATGAGAATTATTTGAGCACATGGATTGTATACGGTAGTCAACTTGGGGACCAACCGTAGGGCTGGGGGAATTTTGGAAAATTGGATTTTGGTTGGCGTCTGCATCGCTGCACTAGAATATGGTACCAGGAGCGACTCATCATTCGCCATCAGGACATTCAGAGTTTGGTTGCCGTCTGCATCGCTGTACTGGAATATGGTACCAGGAGCGACTCATCATTCGCCGTCGGGACATTCAGAGTTTGGTTGGCGTCTACATCGCTGCACTGGAATAATGCCAAGAGAAACTCATCATTTGCCCCGGGAGGACTTGGGATTTGTGTTTTTGGTCGGCATCAGCACCGCTAACACTGAAGCGAAATGCCAGGAGCGACTCATCATTTGTCGTTGCCCGTTGGGGAGCGATGGCTTCGGAGACAGGTTTAGATCTCTATCACCTAAGGCTTTTCAATTTTATGAGCCGTAAGGGTCTCATAAAAGCTTCTCCCTACGAGTCGAGATGATCTCGCAGGTGTATTTCTTTCTAGGAATCTTAGGGATTCCTAAGTCTGTTTCTCCTTTGTGAGTCGTAAGGATCTCACGTGGGGATTTTCTCCTCACAAGGTCGAGAGGACTTTGCAAGTGTATTTCAACTCTTTTTTACGAGTTTGCGCCCTTTCGGGTTTTCACAAACTCGCCGGCAGTCCCGCTGTTTTTACTTACGGAGCCCTTTCGGGTTATCATCCGTGCCCGTTTTGCTTGTGGACATACCGGTTTTTTTTGGGCCGGTGGGATTTTAAATGTAGTCTCTCCGGTAGGACTTTGGGAGAGATAAGGGTCGTTTTACGCCCGTGGATTGTATACGGTTTTACAGGATGCATGATCCAAACAGTAGGGCCGATGTGCTCAATTCGCCTGCGACTTGGAGCACTCACGCGTAGTATTTCTTGAGATATCGGCCATTGATGGGTGGCATGGGCCTTTCTCCCTCGGCTCATATTAGTTGGTAGGATCCTCCGTCGAACACTTTCTCGATGACGTATGGTCCTTCCCAGTTTGGCTCGAATTTTCCCTTAGCATGTCGATTGGGGATGATCGGTCTTTTGAGGACCAACACCAATTCGCCTTTCTTGAAAGCGCGGAGACGAGTCATCTTGTCATAGGCCCGTGACATTTGGGCTCGGTACAGCTCCAGATTTTGCTGCACCACGAGCCTCTTTTCTTCGAGGGCGTCGAGCTCTTCAAGCCGAAGGAGCACGTTTTCCTCCTCCGTCAACTCGTGCTGAACGGCCATTCTTAAGCTTGGAACTTTGACTTCGACGGGGAGGACCGCCTCCACTCCGAAGAGCAATGAGTATGGAGTAGACTGAGTTGGAGTACGGTGCGTGGTACGATATGCCCTTAGATGAACCACTCGGTGCACTCCTTGCCCAGAATAACGAGGAGGGAAAAGAAAATGCCCTCTACTACCCTAGTCGAACTTTAGTCGGGGCGGAACACAACTATTCCCCGATCGAAAAGCAATGCCTGGCTCTGATATTCGCTGTGAAGAAGCTGAGGCACTATCTGCTTGCTCATCGGGTTATGTTGATCTTCAAGGTCGACCCAATCGATTTATGTTGCTCATCGGGTTAAGTTTGGCTCGAATTTTCCCTTAGCATGTCGATTGGGGATGATCGGTCTTTTGAGGACCAACACCAATTCGCCTTTCTTGAAAGCGCGGAGACGAGTCATCTTGTCATAGGCCCGTGACATTTAGGCTCGGTATAGCTCCAGATTTTGCTGCACCACGAGCCTCTTTTCTTCGAGGGCGTCGAGCTCTTCAAGCCGAAGGAGCACGTTTTCCTCCTCCGTCAACTCGTGTTGAACGGCCATTCTTAAGCTTGGAACTTTGACTTCGAGGGGGAGGACCGCCTCCACTCCGAAGAGCGATGAGTATGGAGTAGACTGAGTTAGAGTACGGTGCGTGGTACGATATGCCTACAACGCCTCGTCAAGTTTGAGATTCCAGTCTCTCTTGTTGGCTGAAGCATTTTTCCTCAGGAGCTTTCATAGAGACTTATAGAAGGCTTCGGCTAGCCCATTGTCTCTTGGATTATAGATGGAGGAATATCTCCAGTTTATCTTATGATGAGTAAACGAACCTTGAGATATTGAAGCTCTTGAAAGAAAGCCCGTTGTAAGAAATGATTTGTCTTGGTGTACCGAAGCGGTATAGAATATTATGCTGGAAGAACGTCAGAATATTTTCTGTCTTGACTTCTTTTAGCGGGACAACTTCAGCCCATCTGGAGAAGTAGTCTGTTGCAGCCTGTATGAACCGGTGGCCTTTGGATGACGGAGGATCAATTGGACCAACTATGTCGGTGCCCCAGACTTCGAAGGGCCACGACGCCATCGTAGGATGCAATGGATTGGGATGCTTGTGAATGAAATCACCATGGATTTGGCAGAGATAGCATTTCTTTGCATGCTCTTCGTAGTCCCTTATCATGGCGGGCCAGTAATATCCAAGACGTTTGATCTGAAGCCGCATTTTGGGGTCAGACCGGTGAGCCCCACAGACTCCTGAGTGAACTTCTTTCATAACCTTTTGGGCTTCGGCCAATGACAGAAACCTGAGCCAGAGTTGGTCATATGACCTGCGATATAGCGTGTCATTTACAAACACGTATCGGTGAGCTCTCTTCTTCAGCTGAATCCTCGCAGATTTTTCTTCGGGCAGCTTGTCGTATCGGAGGTACTCTATGAAGGGTTCCTTCCAATCGATCTCGTCTTGAATGATCGAAGCTTCTTCGGCAGGATTGTTCTCTTGTTCTACGCTTTCTTCTTTATGCAAAGAGACTGGAGGCAGAATTTGCCGTCTTCTGACTGTGATTAGAATTTCGTCCATTTCAGGATCAGCTAGCTCCTTAGCTAGGCGAGAGAGTATGTCGGCTTTTCCATTCAATGCTCTATGGACTCTCATTAGTTCAATGTGAGTGAACCGTTTCATGAGTTCCACAACTCGGCTTCTATATCGAGCTAACTCGGGTTTGTATATCTTATAGTCGCCGCTTACTTGATTGACGACAAGCTGGGAATCATCGTAGACTCGTAGCCGAAGGATTTCCATATGAATGGTGAGCTCCAGACCAGCTATCAGAGCTTCATGCTCAGCCTCATTGTTTGTGCGAGGCTTAGTGAGAGCAAAAGAACGGCGTAGGGTTCCCATCGATGGCGTGATGAACACCAATCTTATCCCTGCTTTTATCTGCGGGATGCTTGATTTGCCGGAGCTCCTCATTGATGAGGCTCCATCGAAGTAGAGCTCCCAACATGGCTCATCTTCCTCGAGGTGCTGCACTTGTTCGTCGGGTAACTCGCAATTGAGCGGTGACCCTTCTGGAACGGGATGAGAAACAATGAAGTCTGCAAGAGCTTTCCCTTTTACTGCTTTCTGAGGAGTATAAACTATGTCAAACTCAAGTAGCATGACAGCCCATCTCGCCATTCTGCCGGCTAGGCTTGCCTTGGTCATTAAGTGTTTGAGTGGGTCGACCTTGAAGATCAACATAACCCGATGAGCAAGCAAATAGTGCCTCAGCTTCTTCACAGCGAATATCAGAGCCAGGCATTGCTTTTCGATCGGGGAATAGTTGTGTTCCGCCCCGACTAAAGTTCGACTAGGGTAGTAGAGGGCATTTTCTTTTCCCTCCTCGTTGTTCTGGGCAAGGAGTGCACCGAGTGGTTCATCTAGTGCAGCAGTGTAGAGAATCAGCGGTTTATTTGGAATGGGATCGGCCAGCACTGGAGGGTGCAACAAATACTGTTTGATGCTTTCGAACGCTTCTTGACATTCAGCATCCCAGATAAAAGGAGCTCCTTTCTTCATGAGCTTTGAGAAGTGCCTACATGTCCCCGATAAATTTGAGATAAACCTTCGTATATAAGCAAGCTTTCCTTGAAAAGATCTTACCCGCTTCAGACTCTTTGGTGGGGCATCTCCATGATGGCCTTTATCTTTGATGGGTCGACATCGACCCTCGATGTCGGACTATGAAGCCCAGGAATTTTCCCGATGACACGACAAAAGCACACTTTAGAGGATTCATCTTCAGATCGTATTCCCTTAGTCTCGTGAGAACGGTCCTAAGATCATGGATGTGATCGGCCTTGGCTTTAGTCTTGACGACCAAATCATCAACATAACATTCGACGACTTTATGGATTAGGTCATCAAAGATATTGGTCATTGCCCTTTGGTATGTAGAACTTGCGTTCTTCAGTCCGAACGGCATCACCTTATAGAAGTATATTCCCATCGGGGTTCGAAATGCCGTGTGTTTCTCATTCTCAGGCGACATCTTGATCTGATTATATCCAGACGAGCCATCCATGAAGGTGAAGAGCTTGTAATTTAAGGTGTCATCGAACATCATTTCCATGACCGGTAGCGGGAAGTCGTCTTTAGGGCATGCCTTGTTGAGATCCCTGAAATCGATACAAACTCGGATCTGCCCATTTTTCTTCTTTACTGGGACTATCCATGTGATCGAGTCCGCATATTTCTCTTCCCTGATGAAGCCGGCATCAATGAGTTTCTTGGTTTCCTCGATGACCTTTTCTTCCAGTTCCCTTCTCATTCTTCAAGGAGCATGTTTGACTGGCTTAGCATCAGGAGATATAGCAAGCTTATGCACGGCCACATAAGGGGAAAGGCCAGGCATTTGTTTGTACGTCCACGCAAAGCAGTCGACGAACTCATGCAGCAGGGCGATTATCTTCTCTTTCATTTCCTCTGACCAGAGTGAGCTGATGTAGGTCGGCCTTAGATTATCGGGCGTTCCTAAGTCAATCTCGGTTAGCTAGTCAAAGGTTGCTTGTCCGCCATCTTCGAGCTCTTGAGGAGCTTCTTCTGGCTCGGCTAGCTCGTCATCATCATTTAACCTTTCGCTGGCTTCACCAACATGGATCATGTAGCATGCCTTGGAATCAGGCTGGATGAAACCTATGCCCCGTCTATCTGGAATTCTTCCATCGATGAGTGCTCTGACCTGAGGCGGATGCCATAGCCCTTCATAAAACTTTGCTTCGGACTCCGTTTGATATAGACGACACCCGCACTTTTTAAAGTATTCCCGCATCTCGGGGGCATAGTATCTGCGATTGAGGATGGCTCTTATGCCTCTCTCATAGGGAAGGCACGCGACCGACAAATCGTCCGGGTGCACAACCGGATTTGACCCATAAAACAGGATGCCCTTCTGTCCACTTTTCTTTCCGGGAACGTAGAAAGTTTTCAGCTGGTCCACGGTGGAGACTGACAATGCATCGATCTCTTTGCACATCTGCTCCGGTACCCTTGTGACGGCTAGGGACCCTTCTGTAACTTCGAAGGTCTCTCGTAGCTTCGTTGTTCGCACGATAGCCCGATTTGCTCAGCTGTTGCAAGACGGATCATCTTCTTCTGATTCCTCAGTGTCACTGCCTAAACGAGGGCAGATTTTGCTGTCGGATAGGCCTTCGGTATCTTATTCATCCGTATCGCTACCAAAATGAGGGCGAGATTTACGGAAGGACGGACTTCCAGCGTCGGACTCATAAGTGTCACTGCCGAAATGCGGATGTACATGGGGGTTTCTGCTTCTGAAAGTGACAGCCGGCTCATACTTGGTTTTGAGTTTCTGGGCTATACTGTCTTTGTTCAGCTGTGGCTCAGCACTTTGGCGGTTCACAAAGTACTTAGAATCTTCATATCGGACTTCATGCACACCGAACGGCTGGATGTCTCCATCAATGCGTCTTTCTTCGCCATTTTTAGTATACTTCATGCATTGATAGAGAGTTGACGGAACGATGCCATAATCGTGGAGTCACGGCCATCCCAAGAGAATTTTATAAGATGTGTCAGCGTCGATCACGTATATTTTAGCTTCGGTTTGCAGATCCCCAAATTTGATTGGCAAAGCTATAGACCCCAGAACTTGCTGGCAGTTTTGATTGAAGCGTTGAATGACAATCCTCTCCCATGACAGGTGTCGGACGTCCATTGACAAACTCTTCAAAGTCCTCAAGTTCATGATGTTCACTGAGGATCCCGGATCAATCAATATGCGATTAATCCGATCTCCGTCGCTGTACCCGGTCACGTAAAGCGGCCGATTATGCTCAGTCATTCCCAGTAGCAAGTCTTTGTCCTTAAACGTGACTGCGGTGGCATGCAAAGCGTACCGGGCTTCTTTCATATTAATTTCCGCAAAGCGATCCTGATACCGCTCGGGGTTTTATAGAGCATGAATAAGAACATCTCTAATCTCCTTAAATAGGACCAAGGCATCGTAGTTGCTCAGGAGAGACGGAAGCTTCCGGAGATGAGCCAAGACATTATAGTCCATCGAGGAAGGACTTGAGTTTTCATTAGCCGGTTCTCTACCATCTTCCTCATTAGCCACCTATTTTTCCTTTCCTTTTTGGGCGTTGCCCTGATTTGGCGGCAGAGCCCTGCAGCTTCTGAGCTGGATTTGGTTGGCCCTTGTGGCGAGCTCCTCGTCATCTTCGGGTAAACAGAGCTCCTCCTCAGAGTCGCTGCCAAGATGGATGGCGTAGCAGGTCACTATAGGGATCTCTTCATTGGAGTCATCCTCTAACTCCTCCAGAATTTCAGCCGCTTCTATAGGGAGGAACTCCTTCAATTGAATCAGAGTTCTTTCCTTCTGTTCATAGTCTTCGAGGGAATAGATATATTTTTGAATGGTCGATCTCCCTGCAGAATCTTTTTCGTGCCGAGCTGCACTTTTCTTCTTCTTGAGCTTTTTGGATTTTGAGCCTGATGGAGCCGCATTGGCAGCTGGAATGGTAGGCTTCTTCCGCCCTTCCCATTCCATCCTGGGCTCTTTCCGAAGTAGATTTATCATCTTCTTCGTCTTATTAGATATGTGCGTACTCCACGGAGGCCGCGGTGAGTGTGTTTCATTTCTCAGGGCAGCGGGTTCGGCTGTTTGCTCCCAGAAGGCTTCAGCTTCTGTCTGTATAAAGTTGGTGGTTGCAACTTGATTGTTCACCAACACACTTTTGGACAACTCGATCTCTCCAGCCTTGTACTGCTTCTCGACCCGGTCTTTGAAGATATAGCAATCCTCGATCGTATGGCTCACTACTCTGTGGTACGGGCAATACAGGGGATTGTCGGTCATTTTTGCTTCATGGGGTCTCTTCGACTCCGGCAATTGTAGACCATTGTTCAAGGCATCTTTGAATATCTTGCGGACCTTGTCCCTTCTGAAAGAGTAAACCTTGTTCTTTTTCTCCCCTAGGGAAAGCCCTTCTCCTCCCAGCAATGGCTTTCGAGGCCGCTTGGTTTTGGAATCGCCTGCCTTTCGCTTGTCTTATTGTCGGACACATTGAAGACATTAGTTCTGCTGGAACTCCCGCTTCTACGGTTGTCGTCCCGCTTGCTTTTCCAAGTCTTGTCTCTCTGAGAGTCTGGGGTAGACTCTTGCTTCGAGCATTACAGCATTTGGACTTTCTTGGTTAGCTCTTGAAACGTCTTGAAGCCTGCTGTACACAAGAATGGGACCATCCAATTGCTGAGGTTCCCAATGAGAAGGCTGACGGACTGGTGCTTCAGCTGCGGGATATGGCCGCCCACTACTGCCAATTTCTTTCTGAGCTTCAGCTTCGGCCACCAATGTTTTAACCTTGATGGTGACCAAATCCATTATCCGATCTTGTGTTAGCGGGATAGTGCTATCTGGGGCCATGGCGTCCCCAGAAGCGGAATGTGGCCTGCTTTCGTGCGGCTCGACCAATCTTGGACCCAAAGGGATAAGCATCGGCCGCTTCGGATTATCATCTTCCGGCTCATGTGTAGCGACTTGTGCTTGATTAGGAGGCGCTCGAGCAATTTGAGCCGTAAGCTACATCACAACGTCCGTTAGGTCGTCAATTTTCGAATAGAGCTTGGCCATCTCATTATCCTTGCTCCTGAGCTGTTTTCAAAGCTCTTGAAGCAGCTCTTGCTCCACGGTCCTGGGGCGGAAAGTCGGTTCTTCCTCGCCGTCCGAGCTTGAATCTACATAGAATGAGGGGTCTTTATACCTATCATCCTCATCGAGAGGGTTTTCATCATCCAGCGGAGGCGACTGTTCTTAGGAAGCGGCAACCACATTCAAGCCAGATTGGGCTTGGGATGTGGTGGCCCTATCCTTGCTTTTGCTGTGGAAGTTGTCGCTGGGGCGCCCACCCGCCATATAGACTGTATGGATAACATATCCCGCCATCTTTTTATTATCAGCGGCTGATTTCACGGATCACTGTCATGACCGTCCTGTTTCGGTAGCGGGCAGTCGACTGAAGGCGGCTGGCCGGGCCGGATTCTTGAATGGTGCCGACGTTTCCTTTTTGGTTTTGCCCCGTTGTTTTCGCGCGGAACAGAGCGCCGGATAGACTCTTGAAAAGACGGTGTCATACTTTTTCTGTTGGGGCCGGGACACGTCTCTTTGTAGCAACGTTCGGACCGCTCTTTCTTGATTCTGGCGGTCATGGATTTTTTCTAAACCCACTTTAGTGGTTCGAAAGAATTGCTGACCTTTACGGCCAACTCCGCCATCGTCACAGAGTAACCCTACTCTTGGAACCTCACAAGATTCCATTTGACCGAAGTCCTGGCCCTCTTGTTGGCTTGATACCTGAGCCGCTTCTGCCTTAACTTTTCTATTTTAAGAACTTAGCAGGCTTCGGCTCTTCAGGAAGACGCCGTAGGCCGATTGAAAGAGAGCCCAGAGAAGATGCCAGCTCACGCGATTGTCAAGGGCACCATATGAGCTTGCTGGAGATGCTTTGTGACCCCATTGGTGTAGACGGCCTTGCCCTCAGTCGGAACAGTGGAGAGTCGTTCGAATACAGATTTGCATTTGCGGTGGGATGCTCTGGCGACCACGACGTTTGGCCTCTTGCCCCTTGAGGTCGGTTTGGCCGGTTGGTTTGTCGGGACCTCCGCCAGATGAGCACTTCCAGCAGGGTAGATGATGACGGAACCAAACTGGCAGGGCAGTACCTCCCACTGTCAACTGAGGCTTGTGGGGAGAACCACACGAGCATTTCCCTTGACTACATACGAGATCGGGGTCGCGTTGGAAGCTGAATTCGTCTTGGGAGACATTGTTGTTAAGAGTTGATTGCTGCATAAAAGGAGCATTAATTCAGTACAAACATCGGTGTATATGTTAAATGAGTTCGCATGAACGCTTAACCCGAGATATGGGAGGAGAGAAAGATCCCACCGGGTGAGCCGGAATCTGTAGGGTGTTTTTCGTCACCCCATTGAGATGGGAATACGCGCGCGCTCGTCAGGCGCATTACAGATTCCCTCTGCCTAGGGTAGGCTTGAGTTTATTGATTGTGGGAATCCGAATCTCCGGCAGCCGCGGACTAAGCTGTCGTTAATTACCCTTCTCCTTTGGAGCTAGAGAACCGATTAGTCGAAAATACCGCATCTTTAAACCGGCAATTTCCCTATCATTTGCACACATCTAGAAGTGTTCGGTATTCATATTGCACATATTAGCAAAACATTCGTAAAATATCAAATTGCATGTGCTAGGCTTTAAAACCGGCACTATAAAGGGAATTGACTGTATTTTATAACATGGCATCATTCCTATATTGCGCAACTTGTGTTTCGAAGTCTGTGCAGGAAATTCCAAGAGATCGGTCAAAATTACATAACAAAGCTGCTTAAAATACGCCAACTCAAGGATTTGGAATCTGGCAATGATCTAAGAAGCATTCAGAAAATCAACATATCAGAAAGTACACCTGAAGACAGAACAAAGCATCATATGAAGTTTAAAACCCTAGCTCAGCCACATGGCCGCGGTTCCGCGGCCGGAGCCGCCTTGCGCCGCGGTTCCGCGGCGGCTATGCCACGTCAGCCCCTCTGCTTCAGCCCATAACTCCTATCTCAGCTTCCACACTTCAGAAAGACACTACATTCTCCAGATTACTCCAGAACATTCTGTTAGTTGTATGTATGCCCTAGAGGCCAGTATTGTACACATGATGTATATTATATTGGATGCTTGGACATATATAGAGATGACTTTCTTGCTCGATATGATAGTATGCTATCTGGTTACTCTTTATCTTAACATGTAAACTAGTCTCTTTAAACTGTCTTATGATTACATGTTGGTAAAGCCCTTAAGATGTGTACTTGACTACCTGGACTATGATGCAGATCATACTAGTGGGGACATGGTGGTCCATAAGTACATCCTTCAAGTTCCCTGATTGTTACGAAAATTTGTGTTTGTAGTTTAACCGCAATCAGAACGGTGTCGCGTGTAGCTAGACCGTGGTGAGTACGGGTCGTCCTCTGGGAAATGTGGAACCTTTTATTTTTACTTTAGATGTGTTGAGAAAGAGAGGAGGAATAAAGAATTTTGTGAAAAGTTTCTAGATCTACTTTAATGTAAAATATAAATCTAGATTATTTTAGAGATTTAAATAATATAATAATAGGGCTTGTAGGGTTCGTTAGGATTTAGTAGTTATGGAAGATTAATTAAAAGTTACCCTTTTATCCATTAATAGATTTAGAACTAGAACGACGGTGATGCGTGTAGATTAGGGTTTTTGGAGGGAAAAGGAATCCCACTCGTAACCCTTATCTCGACACGGAACTCCGTTCATATCTAGCCTTTACCAAAACAACCATTAATCTAATCTCTAATCGCGGTCGGAACTAGCAAGGAATTGCTAGCGCGCCCGATTAGGATGTTAATGATTATTTTGATAAAGTTCCTAAACTTTATAGGACTTAAAAAGGGTTTAATTATTTTCATCCCCCATTAACCTACCCTAATCCTACGAACCCTAACAAGCGGAGAATTACTCGCGCATGTTGGGAGAAGAAGATGAAAAGAAAGAGATGGAAAACATAATGTAAAAGAAAACAAACAATTAAAAAAAATTACCTTTATTAATCAACTCCTTCAACTACACTTTTAATCCATAGAAAATGATTACAAAACTTGATTTGCTTCTCGATCTTTCCTAGGGAGGTAGTCGAACAGTCGATGATCAGCCTGGATGCGTGAGCGTCGGGAGCTTCGTGATCTCTTCGGCTTGATAGCTTTTCCAAGAGGCTCTCGGTTCCTTTTTATAGTGCAAAGCCAGAATCTTTTTGTTGAAAACTTGGTAAAATTCAGCAGAGAATAATGCCCCAAAATCTTGCACTCCAATTCCATAAGATTGCGGTGGATCCGCGGCCCCAGGGTGGGTTTGGCCGCGGATCTGCGCTTAAGGGACGAGATCTTTTCGTCGTTTTTCTTGGGCTCTCTGATGGTGACATTTGTCAATCCTAGGCATCTTCAGAATCTGAAAATATTTTCTCGGTTGCTTCCAGACTTGGTCTCCAAGTTTGCTTCTTAATTTGGCAAGTTTTCTTCAACAAATTGATTTGTTTGTTAAATCCTTCATAACAACTTGGAAATATTCTGCACAACAACTCAAATAAGATTTTAGTAGACTTTGTTCTACTAGGATTAGACCAATAATATTATTTGCATACATTTTCCTACCAAATGATAATTAAATATATTAACACATGGAAAATAATGTTTTTACACATAAACCCTCATATGTTTAATATATTATAATAAAGTCCTTTTTTTAATATAAAAATGGTAGGAAAAATGTACTACAAATGTGCAGTTTTATCGACTGAACAAATACCCCCAAACTTATCTTTGATCGTCCCGAGCAAACTAGTTTGTTTTTAAGAGGAGAAAAAGAAAGGAGAAAACTAAGCACACTTTCGTAGCCAGACACGATTGCACTGAGCACGTGCAACAAGCCGTTAAACCTCTAGGTGTCCCTAGTAGGAGGAGTGTTGTCTCCTGAGGGTTTTCAGCGGATTACACCCACAAAATCCTATAACAAAAGAAAGATGGTGAAATTTACATATAAAGATAAGAACCATAAAAGAAATACTTTGAAAAGAAGAGTTTCCAACTATACTAGCTTTTCAGTTGTCATGAGCCCTATCTTAATAGTCATGAAAAACTGTTAGAAATCACATCATCCCTCAATAAAACATCGTCTTTATTCTTCATTCCTACCTTTTGTCCAAACATTGATCATATAACCCCACGTGTGTGTAAAGAACATCCCTACACTCAGAGAATTCAATTCAAGCTATCATACTCTTGTCCATCTACCTTAGTACTTTTTACTTTGATGAATACTTAGAATTGCTTACACATTTTCATGCGACCGTTAATACTTCTTGAGGTACTAACCGACCGATTACTCATGTGCTTGCAGATTTGGTGATAATATTTTCCTTGTCTTGCACCACCTAAGGCTTAGCAGTGACTCCCAGACCAGTTGGCCTTAGGGCACTAGGTGAAGAGGCACCCTCGCTATAATTTTTTTTTATTGCTACCTTGGCGATACAAAACCAGTGTTCATTTTTTTTTTCACCATTTTATATTTTCTTCATCATTTCCTTCATACTTTGGCTTTTAGAAAAGAGTATTTCAAGGTATCCTCTACTATCCCGAGTTTCAAGACGTGTGTATGTGCATATAGTAGGGTATCAACATTCAAATGTTTGGCTTCCAGAATAGAAACTATTTTTCAGACATATTTTTATCCTCAGATTAGTGACTTCCTTCATCTTACTAACCCTTGGGACAACAGCTCATAACTACTTATTACTAGTTCGTATAAGAAAACTTCTAATTTTCTTGGTTTTCTTAAACTATTCCTATCTTTTGGATGTAATGTTTCACTTTCTATTCTTTTGTTATAAAAATTTTTTCTTTCTTTTTATTTTTTATTTTTAATGCCCGGTGTCAAAGATAATTCAGTGAATACAAACCTCCCCCCCAAACCTGTTTTCAGCAGTGTCCTCACTGATGTAGCCTTTTGAGAACATGGACCTGTATACTAAGGGAGAGATACAAGGGGTAAAATAATAGTTAAATGATAAATTCCCCCAAACTTATTCTTTGACACGCACAGATATTCAATCAAATCATTTTTCACTCACCTCCATTCTTAAAATGTGAAAAAGTTATCAAAATATGGAGGTGAGGCGGAGGAAATTTAGTTTTGATAAAGCGGCTCCTGTAAAAACAGGAGCTCCTCCGCGGGGTCAGCAGAAAAATACGGTTTTAATCTATGCCCATTTACTTTAAAAATCGAACCGTTTTTCAAATTTTCGACTTCAACTGCCCCGTGCGGGTATACATACCGCACCACAAAAGGTCCTTTCCCGCGAGATTTAAGCTTACCCGGATGAAGATGGAGACGTGAATCATAAAGAAGGACTTGTTGCCCCGATGTGAAGGTTTTTCTAGAAAGATTTTTATCGTGGAACACATTAGTCCTGTTCTTTACTACCACCGCATTATCGTAAGCTTCATCGCGGAGTTCGCTTAGCTCATTCAATTGCAGCTTCCGATAGCTGCCTGCATGATCAAGATCAAAATTAAGCTCTTTAATAGCCCACATTGCCTTATGTTCAATCTCGACAGGGAGGTGGCATGCCTTCCCAAACACAAGGCGGTATGGAGACATACCAAGATCGGTCTTATAAGCGGTGCGGAATGCCCAAAGAGCATCCGTTAATTTGGTTGACCAATCTTTACGGTTTTTAGAAACCGTCTTCTCCAAAATCTGTTTGATCTGCCTATTTGAGATCTCAGCCTGCCCGCTTGTTTGGGGATGATAGGGCGTAGAAAGCTTGTGAGTGATTGAATATTTCCGCATCAAGGTCTCGAAAGACCTATTGCAGAAATGTGTCCCGTTGTCGCTAATGATAGCGCGAGGGTGTCCGAATCGCGAAAAGATATTTTCTTTAAGGAACTTAATGACAACTTTGTTGTCATTAGTGCGACACGGTATAGCTTCCACCCATTTCGAGACATAATCAACCGCTAACAAGATATGTAGATTCCCAAAGGAGTTGGGAAAAGGGCCCATAAAATCAATACCCCAAACATCAAATATTTCCACAACCAATATAGGTTGGAGCGGCATCTCGTTCCTTCGTGAAATCCGACCCAAATGCTGACATCGCGGACAAGTTTTGCAATGTTCAAATGCATCTTTAAATAATGTTGGCCAATAAAAGCCACATTGCAAAACTTTCTCCGCCGTTTTTCGAGGTCCAAAGTGACCGCCGCATGCCTGATCATGACAAAATGATAACACGCTCTTGAATTCATCGTTAGGGACACACCTGCGAATGATTTGATCGGAACAATACTTGAATAGATATGGTTCATCCCAGTAAAAATATTTTACTTGGGATAAAAACCGAAGTTTGTCTTGTTTCGACCAATCGCTAGGTATAAGTCCCGTCGCAAGATAGTTCACGATATCCACGAACCAAGGTTCGTAGGATACATCAAGAGCTGTTCGTCGGGAAATGAGTCATTTATCGGCACGGTCACAGTTGGCAAAGAAGTGATGCGTGAAAGATGGTCTGCTACTACGTTTTCACATCCACTCTTGTCTTTGATAACAAGATCAAATTCTTGTAACAATAGGATCCAACGTATTAGCCTGGCCTTTGCATCCTTCTTCGTTAAAAGATGTCGTAGGGCGGAGTGATCTGTGTAAACCACAATAGGCGAGCCAATCAAGTAGGGCCTGAACTTCTCTAATGCAAATACAACTGCCAAGAGTTCTTTCTCGGTACTTGTGTAATTTATTTGTGCATCATTCAAGGTCCTACTTGCATAGTAAATTACATGTGGCATCTTATCAATATGCTGTCCCAAGACATCACCAATAGCAAAATCTGATGCGTCACACATAAGCTCGAACGGGTGGTTCCAATCCGGAGATGATAGAACGGGGGCTGTAGTGAGTGATTCTTTAAGTGATTCAAAAGCAGCCTCACAATCCGAATTGAAGTGAAAAGTAGTGTCCTTGGCCAATAGAAGGGTTAAGGGTCTAGCAATTTTGCAAAAGTCCTTAATAAATCTCCTATAAAATCCTGCATGACCAAGGAAGGATCGTATATCTTTGACGCAATTGGGACGAGGGAGGTTTTGAATGACATCTATTTTAGCTCTGTCGACCTCAATGCCTTTATGTGAAATTATATGTCCAAGTACAATACCTTCTTGAACCATAAAATGGCATTTTTCCCAATTCAAAGTCAAGTTCTTATCCTTACAGCGGGTAAGAACAGCGTCAAGATTATGAAGGCAGTCCTCAAAGGAGTCCCCAAAAATGGAGAAATCGTCCATAAAAATTTCTAGAAAATTTTCCGCCATATCTGAAAATATCCCCATCATGCACCGCTGAAATGTAGCGGGAGCGTTGCATAACCCAAAGGGCATGCGTCTATAAGCAAAAGTTCTGAAAGGACAAGTAAAAGTGGTTTTATCTTAATCCTTTTCGGCGATGGGGACCTGGTTGTAACTAGAGTATCCGTCCAAGAAACAGTAGTATTCGTGTCCCGCTAATCGTTCTAACATCTGGTCAATGAAAGGTAGAGGGAAGTGATCTTTCCTCGTCGCGGCATTGAGTTTCCTGTAATCGATACATACGCGCCACCCAGTTTGGGTGCGTGTTTGGATTAACTCATTAGCCTCGTTAGTGATGACCGTGATGCCAGACTTTTTAGGGACCACATGAATTGGACTTACCCAATGACTATCAGATATGGGGTAAATTATTCCACTATCAAGACACTTGACGATTTCTTTCTTTACCGCCTCCTTCATAACGGGATTTAACCGTCTTTGTGGGTCTCGGGTTGGTTTGGCTTCATCCATCAGATGTATGTGATGTTCAACAATTAAGGGACTAATCCCTTTGATGTCGGCCATTGTCCAACCAAATGCTTCCCGATTCGATCTCAACACTGCCAAAAGTGCATTCTCTTGCTCTAAGGCTAGAGAAGCGGAAATAATCACTGGCAAAGTTTCATTCTCTCCTAAATATGCATATTTAAGATGAGAAGGTAGCGGTTTGAGATCCAGAATTGGCAGAGAGACAATAGAAGGAGGGGTAACGGAATGATATTCGGACTCCTTAAGAGGTTCAAAACTTGCATAAGATATTGACTCGAAAAGTGCTGCTGACTTTTGCAACGAGTCAACGGGTTCAATCTCATGGTCGGACTCATTGAACATATCCTCACTGTGAAGTGGTGCAAGATCAAACGATGTCTCATTAGTGTTGTCGAGAACATCAAAGCAAAGTTCCTCATCCATGCAGCTTTCGGGAGCTATCTCGTGGATGGAACAAACATCCAGCAAATGAGCAGAAGGTTCTGATGGCTGACTTCCTAGCTTGTAAATATTAAGCTCAATTGTCATTTTCCCGAAGGATAAGTTCATAGAACCGTTACGACAATTAATCACAGCGTTAGAAGTTGCTAAGAAGGGTCGGCCAAGTATCACCGGGATTTGATTGCGTGGGTTTGCCACAGGTTGTGTATCTAAAACAATAAAGTCTACGGGAAATATGAATTCCCCGACTTTAATTAACACATCCTCTAGTTCGCCCCGAGGTTTGGTGATAGATCGATCAGCCATTTGGAGAGTACAATGGGCGAGTTTTAACTCTCCAATTCCTAACTGCTCGTATACTGAATAAGGAAGCAAGTTGACGCTAGCGCCTAGATCGAGTAAAGCACGATTTATATTTTTACCCCCAATAGAAATAGAGATTGTAGGACAGCCGGGGTCCTTACGTTTCTTTGGTATTTGTTGGGTAAAAGCTATGCTAACATTACTCGTCATGAAAACCTTTTTAGGCACTTGAGTTTTTCTTTTCCTAGTGCACAAGTCTTTAAGGATTCTTGCATAAGATGAGACTTGTTGAATAGCATCTAGAAGAGGAATATTCACGCTAACTTGCTTAAACATTTCCACAATCTTCTCCATTTGCGGGTTAGGTCGGTTGGCCCTTAATCGGTTTGAAATGGAGCACGATCAATAAGTTTTGGGTCCAACGTTTGTGGAGAAGACTGTGGCGACGGATTCGATCCCAAAATTGGAGTGGGCATCGACTTAGATAGATTTGGCGAAATGTTTGAGCCTTGGGGAAAACGGAGAATAGGCTCGGATGAAGGTGGGAGACTAGACGAGTTAGGGGAAGAAGAAGAAGAAGGGGTATCAAATGTGTCACTATCATCAACTTGCTCACTCACTTGGTTGTTCAGCACTCTCCCCGATCTCAACGTAGTAATGGCATTCACATTATGACTTTGTGAATGGCCAGGATTCGGTAGGGGTTGAGATGGGAGTTTCCCTTTCTCTCTCACACTCATTGCGGCGTTTAACTGTGCGATTTGGTTTTCTATTGATTTAATACTCTCACCATGGGAGGAGGAGTTTTTCGTTAGGGTATCAATAGAAGACCTTATCTCAGCCGAATTCTGCATGGATTGTTTCATGAACATATCCAAAGTTTGTGCAAGCGAGTTGTCAGTACCGGCCATTTGTGGTGTAGAAAAGTTGGCCGGATTTTGGAAATTTTGTGACTGAAAGGGGGGCTGATTCTGTGGTTGTGGTTGCTGTGGAGGAGGTCTTTGATAATTACTTTGTTGGTTTTGATTCCAAGCAAAGTTAGGATGATTCCTCCATCCTTGATTATATGTGGAAGAATAAGGATCATTTCTAGGTCGCTGCTGAAAAGCAGCATTAGCTTGAAATGATGCATTCATAGGACATTCTTCCGTTAAGTGTGAAGGATCCGAACAGCAACCACAGACGGTCTTAGGAAGCGTAACCTGATTTAGGGAGACTGATGAGAATCTGCTCTCAATAGCATCGAGTTTCTTCTGCATCGCTGCCATTTCGGCTTTCACTGCGATGGAAACATCGAGCTGGTGAACTCCTCCCCTAGATGAAGGTGGTCTTACGCTTTCCCACTGCAAAGTGCTTTCAGTAAGGTCTTCCAGATATTTCCATGCTTCACCGTCATCTTTAGACATGAAATTGCATTGACACATTGTTTCAAGCATCTGCTTTGTCGCTGGATTAATGCCCTCATATATAATCCGACATAAATCCCATCTTTGTATTCCGTGATGGGGGCATTGGACAAGCAGATCTTTGAAACGTTCAAAGCACTTCCAAAATGGTTCATTAGGAAGCTGGGTGAACTGGTTGATCTCGCTCCTAACATGTGCAGTCTTATGATTTGGGTAAAACTTCTTAAGAAATGCTACGACGAATTCATCCCAATTAGTGATAGAGTGTGCGGCAGTATTGTAAAGCCATTTTTCTGCCAAGTCGCACAGTGTGAATGGGAGAAGACGTAAGCGCATAGCATCTAAAGTCAATTGTGAAGTACCCATCATTGCGCATACGTTTTCGAATTTGGTGATGAAAACGTACGCGTCTTCCGACTCAAGCCCGTGAAATTTAGGCAGCAGATTGATGTAGTGGGGTTTGATTTCGAAATTATCCCCGTTAGGTGGTGGAAGAGATAGACAAGTAGGAAGAGGACCACGGATAGGATAGCATCTCTCTTGGAGAGAGATGCACGGTAGATTCTGCGCACCTTCGGGCGGTGGCAGCGTGGTGTTATACTCTGATAGAGTGCCGTCCATCACGGTTGATGTGGTGTGTGGTGGGGAAAAGAAGATGAAGAAGTACCGACTTCGGTGTCGATAGCAGGAACGCGGACAAGACGGGCACTAGGATCCCGTGTCCAGCCGAGCATGCACTAAGCGGGTTTAGTGCAAGTGGCAGCGTGTGTGTGATTTAAAATTGGCTTGTTTTGAAAAAGTGGGACTCAACACAAATCACCCTATGATGCACAAGAAACCCTAGAACTAAGGTCGCCTAGGTCTGCTAGACAGCTCCTAACTAAGGCTAGAAATAGGACCTCAAACCGCATCTTCACGGACAAGTACGGCCAGGTAAATGGGAAGGAACCACCACTACAGTGGGCCTAATTAAAAACCACTAGCCTAGACACCGCAATGTCAGTTAGGATAAACGGCCGATGCCTATACTAGTCTTTTTCCTATTGAGCTCGACAGTCCTTAGAGTCTGGTCTAGATATTTTTTAAATTAATGAAGGGTTGATCTGTATGCTCGGTTTGTGATTTGTGGGGCTTAGGAAGGGTGATGAAATCCCCACCTAATCTTGATTTGGTCTTTGCCCCTTAAAATCCGAATTAAATATGCAAAACAAAACCAATCACAAAACTTTTGCAAAAAGATTTTTGAGCGGCGCAATTTTGCAAAGAATCCTGCAGAAGATAGATTTTATTGGATTTGAGAGGAGAGAGGAGGAGTTGAAAGAAAATACCAGAGAAGATTGAAGCCCTAATTCCCCTAAGAAGCCGCGTTTCCGCCGCAGTAATGGTACTTTTGCCGCGGTTCCGCCGCAAGGTGGAAGGAACAATTGCTGAAATTTTTTCTCAAGCCCCCTGTGCTCCTCTGGATCTCGATGAATGCCTCTGTCTTCTGTTTTCCTCAATTCTGTAACTCCAGATCTCCTTGCACAATTCACGCACAAATCGTTAAATATGCAATTTGCAGTTTTATTTTAATAATGATATGACTCGTCTAAGAATTCAACACAAATAGTAAAAATAAAAAATTACGCACGTATCCCCGGCAACGGCGCCATTTGATTGTTACGAAAATTTGTGTTTGTAGTTTAACCGCAATCAGAACGATGTCGCGTGTAGCTAGACCGAGGTGAGTACGGGTCGTCCTCTGGGAAATGTGGAACCTTTTATTTTTACTTTAGATGTGTTGAGAAAGAGAGGAGGAATAAAGAATTTTGTGAAAAGTTTCTAGATCTACTTTAATGTAAAATATAGATCTAGATTATTTTAGAGATTTAAATAATATAATAATAGGGCTTGTAGGGTTCGTTAGGATTTAGTAGTTATGGAAGATTAATTAAAAGTTACCCTTTTTATCCATTAATAGATTTAGAACTAGAACGACGGTGATGCGTATAGATTAGGGTTTCTGGAGGGAAAAGGAATCCCACTCGTAACCCTTATCTCGACACGGAACTCCGTTCATATCTAGCCTTTACCAAAACAACCATTAATCTAATCTCTAATCGCGGTCGGAACTAGCAAGGAATTGCTAGCGCGCCCGATTAGGATGTTAATGATTATTTAGATAAAGTTCCTAAACTTTATAGGACTTAAAAAGGGTTTAATTATTTTCATCCCCCATTAACCTACCCTAATCCTACGAACCCTAACAAGCGGAGAATTACTCGCGCATGTTGGGAGAAGAAGATGAAAAGAAAGAGATGGAAAACATAATGTAAAAGAAAACAAACAATTAAAAAAAACTAGCTTTATTAATCAACTCCTTCAACTACACTTTTAATCCATAGAAAATGATTACAAAACTTGATTTGCTTCTCGATCTTTCCTAGGGAGGTAGTCGAACAGTCGATGATCAGCCTGGATGCGTGAGCGTCGGGAGCTTCGTGATCTCTTCGGCTTGATAGCTTTTCCAAGAGGCTCTCGGTGCCTTTTTATAGTGCAAAGCCAGAATCTTTTTGTTGAAAACTTGGTAAAATTCAGCAGAGAATAATGCCCCAAAATCTTGCACTCCATTTCCATAAGATTGCGGCGGATCCGCGGCCCCAGGGTGGGTTTGGCCGCGGATCCGCGCTTAAGGGACGAGATCTCTTCGTCGTTTTTCTTGGGCTCTCTGATGGTGACATTTGTCAATCCTAGGCATCTTCAGAATCTGAAAATATTTTCTCGGTTGCTTCCAAACTTGGTCTCCAAGTTTGCTTCTTAATTTGGCAAGTTTTCTTCAACAAATTGATTTGTTTGTTAAATCCTTCATAACAACTTGGAAATATTCTGCACAACAACTCAAATAAGATTTTAGTAGACTTTGTTCTACTAGGATTAGACCAATAATATTATTTGCATACATTTTCCTACCAAATGATAATTAAATATATTAACACATGAAAAATAATGTTTTTACACATAAACCCTCATATGTTTAATATATTATAATAAAGTCCTTTTTTTAATATAAAAATGGTAAGAAAAATTTACTGCAAATGTGCAGTTTTATCGACTGAACATTTCCTAGTCGTGGGTGTATCGAGACGGGGCATCGATATACCAGAGTAGACTAGCGTATACGCTTCTCGACCCATGGGATGGGCGATGGATGATCCCATATCCATTGGTGTTTGACATCAGAGATGGTATACGGGTGCTCAGTGGAGACTGGGTACACTGGACGGACTCGCCGAGAACTCCCAGATGGTATTATACCTCACGTCAGATGGCAGTTCTCAGGTGACACTTGTGCAGGTTAGTCTGTAGACCCGAGATCGTCATAGAGTCTTGTGTGATTCCCACTGTGCTTTGATCTCCACCTTACCACGTCCATGAGGGCGTGTAAAACGGTGGTCTTTGGGTACAGTCCCGAGTCACATGGAGGCAATGAGCGATAGGAGGGGTTTCGTCTCTCCCGGTATTGGGGGTTGATGTTGCGCTGTGCTCGATTGGCCGTAACAGAGAAGTCCCTGGCCAGGGCTGATCAGAGATTTGCTGGTAAGTGTTACCAGTAGTTTCTCGACCCGTTATGAGCCTCACATCGGCACGACTTATCGGTTATTGGGGTCTGACGTTTACCACCCCTAGACTTGATATGCGACGTATCAGACGAACAGACCGGACTGTACGGTAAGTGTTACTGGTTGGATTCGCAGGAGTGTGAGCGGGATAGCTCGTCGATCTTCTGATCGCTCAATACCCGGATGGCCGTTACGTTTAGCAGACCGCTTGCGGCTTGTGGGTGCTTGATATGATCATCATCTGCTACCGGCGTATTGACGAGTCTTTAGAGTCCTACACAGAGGTTTCCTGGCTCAAGCGAAACGAAATAGGAGCGCATATGAGATATGTGCGGGACCGAGAATAATGCGCGTATGTGATACCGCATTTCATTCTCGCGATAAATGTTTCGATTGGTTATATTCGATATGACCTAGTTATCGAATCATTGATTCGATAAATCGATACATTGAATACTAGTCGGTTATGTGCGACATGACCGGATCATTGAATCAAATGTTGATTTAATGATTTAATGTATAATTATATATATTTGATATATTACTTTGCATTAACTAGTATTGGTTCACTTTATTTGGATTTTCTCACTTGATGTGCAAATTGTATATGTGATATACTTTTGTGCACATAGTTGTATCATGTTTGATGATACTTGATTATTTAGTTAAGTATATAGAATTAAACCATGGTTAATTTGATAATTAGGGTTTTTCATATTCATTTATTTATTTATTTGTTCATTTATTTATTTGGAAAAAGATTGAGATAAGAATGGTGGAGAAGTTTGTCTTTAGTTGAAGCTTCATGAAGCTTTGACTTCTTAACCATCCTTGTCTTCATGCTTAACCCTAACCTATCCAACTAACCATGGTCTATTCTCTACACTAAACTATGGTTTGTAAATGATAAAGAATGATTTATTTTATCATTTACAAAAAGACTTATCATATTCTATTTTTGCTTCTTCATCTTCATCTTCAAGATAGAAACCTTGATGCCATCAATGGCAACTTGAGTTCTAGTGAGAGAAATCCAATTCTAAAGTGAACCCACCTCCTATTTCTTCACCCTCTACCTCTTGCCAAGTTTTTTTTGGGTGTTTTCTTCACAAGTTTCAGAACTTTGTGAAGTCGGAGCTTGAACTTGTGATGCCTCGACGTAGATCGTCTTTGACACGAAGCCGACGACCTAGCTCGCCCGTTTCTCCGATGAAGCCGACGATTGAGTTTGGGATTCATGATGGACAGCGAGAGGAAACCCACGTGGAGCTAAGGAAGTGGAGAACCGGATCTACAAAGGTTGTAGCCTCTCTCCTTTAGTTAATATGTTAACTAGATTTGTTTTTCGCCTAGAATTCTAGTCTAAGATCCGTGTTAGGGTCTCTCGGCACCCATAATTTTTGAAATTGGCATGGTCGATGCCTTGTGAGACTTCATTAGAGTGCCTAGGAACCCTCAAGTGGTATCAGAGCCTAGCTAGAGCCTTAGGCGAAGTCTAGACGGAGTTTGAAGTCCGAACGAACCGAAACCCTAACTCACAAAATGCTCTCTGTACATTTTCTAAAATCTGGGATTTTTCAAGATTAAAAATGCCTAAAAAATTCAGCAGGAAGATCTAAGACTTATGGTGAAACACGAGATCATAATTCATCTAAACAGCCGCGGAAACGCGGCAGAATCATGGCTTCTGCCGCGGTTCCGCCGCCTACTGTTCACATTGCGCAATATTGTTTGCACAGTAATTCTTCTTTTCTGATGCTGAGTTTTATGGGAATTTTTAAAATTTATTCAAGAGTTGCATTTTCTGGGGTGTTTTGGAGCTTCGTAGTTTCGATCGGATTATCAAATTTCGTCTTTGTGTATTTCCGGATAATTTTTAGAATATGTTAAAAAGTTCGACCGAATATAAATACCCAATTTTTCCCCTGTCGGGAAATTTCCATGTGTTGGATTTTTCTGTAGTTTAACGACGTTCTAAGTATTGCAAGTAACGCGATGGACCCTCTAGAAGACAACAAACCTTAACTCGATTATGTGACTGTCTTGAACTGCCTTTTGAACCTTCGGGTTTGGGGCAGTACGGCGTGCCGCATGTGAGGCGTTGGCTTGACCCTTCTACGGCTGGACCGTTGGTACTGAGGCACGAACTGAATGTTGTTAGACTTATTTCATGTGTTGAGCTGTATCGGGAAAACTTGGGTATTTGACTGTTCGATCGGAAAGTTTAACATTTTCTGTTTATCTGGAATGTGATACAATAATTGGAATTCACAAACAGTTATAAGATAACTGAATGAATGTTATAAATCTAGCAGTTTAGTCCCACATGATATTGAAAAGAGTTTTCGATAATGAGACTAAAATGCGGGATTTATATCTGTTAGGCATGTGATGTCTAAGTATTTCAGATGATTAGGCATGAGATGTCTAAAGAAGTTGCGGATTCCAATTGTTGTAGTTTTACACTTTCTTTTCTGTGACCGTAAGTGTAATATGTGATATCGCCGGTTTCGTTGCTATATGTCAACGACAATTGGGATGCGCATATTTACTTACGTTGATGACATGTGATGTTATGTGTTGCTGGATATGTTATATTGGATCGTCGTGTTCGAATAGCCGGGGGTTTTTTTTATGTGAGATGAGTGTTTTTCATTTTCATTCATGTAAAAACTTGTATGTAATATTCTTTTATTTGGGGCACTTCCAGGTAGCGGAAGTTGTCACCCTTTGTATATTATTTACTTTTCCGCATTAGGATAGACCCAAGGAGGGGAGCACAAGTAACCGGGTTCTGGGGTCCAGTGGGAGACCAACTCGAGGAGTCGAGTCCGGGTCTCCTAACCCTAGAATTGTCAGGGTTGCTTGCCGCTCTCGTAGGGGTCTAGGGGTGTGGGATTGGCTATTCATCACGACCGTGGAATCCGTGTTTTATACTGGCTCGTATTGAAAACACGGAAGTCCTAGTATATCCAATATTTCATATGTTTCTTCTGCTGCGATTTCTGTGATGTGATTCTGTGATGGATATAGTATATAGTATATATGATATATTATATAGACGTTACTTATGTTTTACACCCGCGCTAGCCCTGCCCTGCTCTGTCGTTAGTTACCTAACCTAACGGTGCACGAGGGGACATCGAGGCGAATGCGGATGGCATAAGTGTACGTCATATCTATCTGTGATGTTTAGGTATTTAAATGATGGGACTTCATTAATGTGATTAATGAAAGATAAGAAACCTAAGATGTTGTGGAATCGAATTTTAAAATAAAACAGGTAGCTACAGTTCTTGCTTTGCACAACGGTATATGTGATATATCCTGCACCTTATTCGATGAGGAAAGGACCGAGATCCCTTCACCGGGGGTGACTCCTTTAGCAATAACTGGCAGATGCTACACACTCGGTTTGCTTTTGATTGCTTCTATAGTTTATGCTTTGCACAGTGATATATATGATATATCCCGCACCTCATTCGACGAGGAAAGGGCCGACGATCCCTTCACCGGGAGTGACCCCTTTAGCTAAACTAGAAAAGCCTCAAAATCATTCCATTTTTAAAACTTCATTTGATTCTACAACGATATCAAGTTCATTACGCAATAGGTTTTCAGAAAAACCTGACGTAGCCCTCCGTCATTTCAGATAAATCCTACTTAGTATTCGTGCTACGTTTGTTGACCTCCGTCAAGGCGTAGTGTGCGGTAGCTAACTAGTATTTGTCTGCTTATGCATATGATGCAGATTGGATTAGGGTAGTCGTACGACCTTGTTGACCACCGTCAAGGGTCGTGCGGGTGGGTTTGATTCAATCAAGAAATGACGGGTTGAACTTGACTTGCACCCTGTGGTTTGTTGACCTCCGTCAAGGTCATAGGATGCTTGGGGCAAAATATTATCGGGAATTTCAAGTGTTGAAATTTGCAATGAGATTGCATACCTTCTATGAGATAGTTGGATCTCGATACCCACTGCGAGTAAGAGTTACTCCTGGGAGAGTTTTACACATTGCAATTAGCTGATCAAGTAGGTGTCTAGAAAGGTGTCAACGGGGTTACGCCTCTGGGAAAACGAGGTTTACATTAATTAGGTTCGTGCGAAAGCACGGGGGACCTCCCTCAAAGTACCGACACTGGCCTGGCTGAAAGATTAGCGAACTTGTAGTGTGTAATTAATCCCGGCTAGTTTTTCCTTTTAGGGTTTGAAGGAAGATTTGATAAAAAAGCAGTGGGAGCCATCCTGATTAGATAAGATAATAACCAATCTGATCTTGCACGGGCATACGCTAAAGTGTTTTCTTCTCTCTCTCTCCAGGTAGCAACCATTTCATGCCCTAATGAAGATAATAATATGGATGTATTGACCGAACCCGCATGTTATTCTGTGCTGGGGAACGTTGGTTCCGTTCTTTCTTATAAGAGTTATAGGAATGAACAGGATATAGGGGAATACCAGGATTCCCATGCCACCCGAATGAATAAAGTACATGTTGATGCATTTTCTTCGGGTGTGTTCGTTACTGAGAACTGTTTCTCCATTTGCTCTACGTCCTGGGTATTAGATACCGGGTCAGGATCCCATATATGTAATCAGTTACATGGGCTTAGAAAAAGAAGAGAACTTGGAGAAGGTGATAAAGACATTAGAGTTGGAAATGGTGCAATTGTTGCAGCTAAGACTGTCGGAGAATATCACTTTGTATTACCAACTGGTAATACATTGGTTCTGAACGAATGCTATTACATGCCGAACCTGATATGCAACATTATATCGGTTTCTTTATTAAGTAAAGAGGGATATAATTTTGTATTACAGGACAATGTTATGAACATTTTCCGTAACCAAAAGTTGGTTGGCTCAGGCACGTTATGCAATGGCATTTATGTTCTAAATCAATCAACAGTTCTGAGCATAACAAACACACACAAGAGGAAGAGTTCTGAACTCAACGAATCCTTCTTGTGGTATTGTAGACTGGGCCACATCAATGCGACACGACTAGCTAAGTTGCATAAAGATGGATATTTAAATCCGTTTGAATTTTCATCTTATGACACTTGCCAGTCATGTCTCAAAGGCAAGATGACCAAAACTCCGTTTACGGGACACGGAGAAAGAGTTACCGAACTCTTGGGACTTATACATAGTGATGTATGCGGTCCCATGTCTACACATGCCAGGGATGGTTCTTCATACTTCATTACATTCACTGACGATCTCTCTAGATTCGGATATGTGTTCCTGATGAAACACAAATCAGAAGCTTTTGAGAAATTTAGAGAATATAAACAAGAAGTTGAGAACCAAACCGGAAAAAGTATTAAAATCCTACGATCTGATCGAGGAGGAGAATACTTGAGCATTGAATTCCTGGACTTCCTAAAAGAGAATGGGATTCTCTCTCAGCTAACTCCTCCATATACACCACAGCACAACGGTGTATCGGAGCGGAGAAACCGCACCCTATTAGATATGGTGCGCTCTATGATGAGTGTAGCTGAGTTACCTGTTTCCTTCTGGGGATATGCACTGGAAACGGCTGCATACCTACTGAACAGGGTTCCCACCAAATCTGTGCCTACCACACCATATGAGATATGGGAAGGGAAGAGACCATATCTTAATTTTATAAAGATATGGGGTTGCCCGGCCTATGTCAAAAGACAAAAACCGGACAAACTCGAGGCAAGATCTGTTTTGTGTAAGTTTGTTGGATATCCCAAACATTCGCGAGGGTATATCTTCTACCACAGTGAGGAACAAAGAGTATTTGTTGCTCAACATGCCACCTTTTTAGAAAAGGAATTTCTTGCAAAAGAAATTAGTGGCTCTGAGGTAGAACTGGAAGAGGTTCCAGCTGAAAAAAACACAACAGAAGATTTAGTGGAACCAGAGCATTCAGTAGCTTCCGACGAACCTCAGCCTCTCCGCCGATCTAGTAGGGTTCCTCGCCCACCTGAGAGATACTACGGTTTTCTCATGGATGGTGGGAGCGAGGATTGCATCATGGAGGATGATGACCCAACTAGCTTCGAGCAGGCCATCACGAGTGGGAACTCAGTGAAATGGCTGGATGCTATGCGGTCCGAGATGGAATCCATGTACACCAACAAAGTATGGACTTTGGACGTTGCTCCTGAAGGGGTAAAACCCATTGGGAGCAAGTGGGTCTTCAAGAAGAAACTTGGTGTAGATGGGAAAGTGGAGACTTTCAAAGCTAGACTTGTAGCAAAGGGTTTTCGTCAAAGACCAGGTATGGACTATGACGAGACCTTTTCTTCAGTGGCTATGCTTAAATCCATCCGGATCATGCTTGCCATCGCTGCTTATCATGATTACGAAATCTGGCAAATGGATGTTAAGACCGCCTTTCTAAATGGTGATTTAGAAGAGTGCGTGTACATGACTCAGCCAGAGGGCTTCGTAGACAGTGGGAGCAGCGGGAAGGTGTGCAAGCTGCTTAAATCCATTTATGGATTAAAGCAAGCATCGCGGAGTTGGAACATCTGCTTTGACGTCGTTATCAAAGAGTTTGATTTCGTCAAAAATCCAGATGAACCTTGTATCTACAAGAAGGTGGCAGAGAGTAAGGTTGTCTTCCTCGTATTGTACGTAGACGACATACTCTTGATAGGAAATGATATTCCTATGCTGCAATCGGTCAAGCTCTTCTTATCACAAAGATTCTCAATGAAAGATCTTGGTGATGCCTCCTGCATATTAGGAATTAGGATCTATAGAGATAGATCCAAAAGGATTTTGGGATTGTCCCAATCCAGGTACATTGACACCATACTAAAGAGGTTTAGTATAGAAGAGTCCAAGCGTGGGAACATGCCCACGATCTCTGGAGTCACTCTCTCCAAAGAGATGTCTCCCAAGACTGATTTGGAGAGAGCTCGCATGCAAGGGATACCCTATGCTTCGGCAGTAGGCTCTATCATGTATGCGATGCTATGTACCAGACCCGATGTAGCATACTCACTAAGTATAGTGAGCAGGTATCAAGCTGATCCTGGAGAGAATCACTGGACAGCTGTGAAGAGCATTCTCAAGTACTTACGAAGGACTAGAGATATGTTCTTGGTGTATGGTAACGGAGAGCTCCAAGTGGAGTCCTTTACCGATTCGAGCTTCCAGAGTGATAAGGACGACTCTAAGTCGCAGTCGGGCTTTGTCTTTACCCTTTACGGAGGGGCGGTTAGTTGGAAGAGTTCCAAGCAGGAAACCGTGGCAGACTCGACGATGGAGGCTGAATACATCGCTGCCAACGATGCTGCCAAAGAGGCTGTCTGGATCAAGAAGTTCATTACTGAACTTGGAGTGGTTCCATCCATTGAGCATCCAATACCTTTGTATTGCGATAACAATGGAGCGGTGGCTTTGGCCAAGGAACCCAGGTCCCATCAGCGATCCAGGCATATTCTGAGGCGGTATCACCTGATCCGGGAGATAGTTGATCGCCGGGAGATCGAGGTCAGGAGGGTTGACACGAAGAACAACACGGCGGATCCACTCACGAAGGCCATTCCCCAGATACAGTTTGAGAGACTCTTCGGGATGCTCGGTATGCGATACTACAGCAGCTGGCCCTAGTGCAAGTGGGAGATTGTTAGTTGTATGTATGCCCAAGAGTCCAGTATTGTACACATGATGTATATTATATTGGATGCTTGGACATATATAGAGATGACTTTCTTGCTCGATATGATAGTATGCTATCTGGTTATTCTTTATCTTAACATGTACACTAGTCTCTTTAAACTGTCTTATGATTACATGTTGGTAAAGCCCTTAGGATGTGTACTTGACTACCTGGACTATGATGCAGATCATACTAGTGGGGACATGGTGGTCCATAAGTACATCCTTCAAGGTCCCTAGTCGTGGGTGTATCGAGACGGGGCATCGATATACCAGAGTAGACTAGCGTATACGCTTCTCGACCCATGGGATGGGCGATGGATGATCCCATATCCATTGGTGTTTGACATCAGAGATGGTATACGGGTGCTCAGTGGAGACTGGGTACACTGGACGGACTCGCCGAGAACTCCCAGATGGTATTATACCTCACGTCAGATGGCAGTTCTCAGGTGACACTTGTGCAGGTTAGTCTGTAGACCCGAGATCGTCATAGAGTCTTGTGTGATTCCCACTGTGCTTTGATCTCCACCTTACCACGTCCATGAGGGCGTGCAAAACGGTGGTCTTTGGGTACAGTCCCGAGTCACATGGAGGCAATGAGCGATAGGAGGGGTTTCGTCTCTCCCGGTATTAGGGGTTGATGTTGCGCTGTGCTCGATTGGCCGTAACAGGGAAGTCCCTGGCCAGGGCTGATCAGAGATTTGCTGGTAAGTGTTATCAGTAGTTTCTCGACCCGTTATGAGCCTCACATCGGCACGACTTATCGGTTATTGGGGTCTGACGTTTACCATCCCTAGACTTGATATGCGACGTATCAGACGAACAGACCGGACTGTACGGTAAGTGTTACTGGTTGGATTCACAGGAGTGTGAGCGGGATAGCTCGTCGATCTTCTGATCGCTCAATACCCGGATGGACGTTACGTTTAGCAGACCGCTTGCGGCTTGTGGGTGCTTGATATGATCATCATCTGCTACCGGCGTATTGACGAGTCTTTAGAGTCCTACACAGAGGTTTCCTGGCTCAAGCGAAACGAAATAGGAGCGCATATGAGATATGTGCGGGACCGAGAATAATGCGCGTATGTGATACCGCATTTCATTCTCGCGATAAATGTTTCGATTGGTTATATTCGATATGACCTAGTTATCGAATCATTGATTCGATAAATCGATACATTGAATACTAGTCGGTTATGTGCGACATGACCGGATCATTGAATCAAATGTTGATTTAATGATTTAATGTGTAATTATATATATTTGATATATTACTTTGCATTAACTAGTATTGGTTCACTTTATATGGATTTTCTCACTTGATGTGCAAATTGTATATGTGATATACTTTTGTGCACATAGTTGTATCATGTTTGATGATACTTGATTATTTAGTTAAGTATATAGAATTAAACCATGGTTAATTTGATAATTAGGGTTTTGCATATTCATTTATTTATTTATTTGTTCATTTATTTATTTGGAAAAAGATTGAGATAAGATTGGTGGAGAAGTTTGTCTTTAGTTGAAGCTTCATGAAGCTTCAACTTCTTAACCATCCTTGTCTTCATGCTTAACCCTAACCTATCCAACTAACCATGGTCTATTCTCTACACTAAACTATGGTTTTTTAAATGATAAAGATTGATTTATTTTATCATTTACAAAAAGACTTATCATATTCTATTTTTGCTTCTTCATCTTCATCTTCAAGATAGAAACCTTGATGCCATCAATGGCAACTTGAGTTCTAGTGAGAGAAATCCAATTCTAAAGTGAACCCACCTCCTATTTCTTCACCCTCTACCTCTTGCCAAGTTTTTTTGGGTGTTTTCTTCACAAGTTTCACAACTTTGTGATGTCGGAGCTTGAACTTGTGATGCCTCGACGTAGATCGTCTTTGACACGAAGCCGACGACCTAGCTCGCCCGTTTCTCCGATGAAGCCGACGATTGAGTTCGGGATTCATGATGGACAGCGAGAGGACACCCATGTGGAGCTAAGGAAGTGGAGAACCGGATCTACAAAGGTTGTAGCCTCTCTCCTTTAGTTAATATGTTAACTAGATTTGTTTTTCGCCTAGAATTCTAGTCTAAGATCCGTGTTAGGGTCTCTCGGCACCCATAATTTTTGAAATTGGCATGGTCGATGCCTTGTGAGACTTCATTAGAGTGCCTAGGAACCCTCACATTCTGCCAGATCAGCAAGCCCTAGGGTTCTCAACTAAACACCCTAAGCTTCCACAACAAGCTTCACCTAAACTACATTAGAGCCTAGAACCTTCTCCCTAACCTCCTAGCTTAAGGTAGAAGCTAAGCTCCTAACTAGCTACTTCTAGAAGCCTCTCCCTATAACTAACTTTTGGAGGAAAATTCAAAATTCAAAATCCTAGACCTAGGGTTTGGGAAACCTATAAAAAGACCCTAGGCCTCTCTTGAAAGGGGGATCAATAGTTTGTTCCTCAATTCAATTGTTGTTGGTTGTTCTTCATCTTCAACCCAACACCTACCACCTCCAAACCCTAACCCTAATCCAAATCAAGAAACCTCAAATTCAAGATTCTTTGAGTGCAAGCAAAGAAAGTCTTCAACGATCCTTTAGAAGCGAAGCCGGACTTCAACGGAGCACGAGATCCAAGCCGATCCACGACTCAAGGAGCCGAGCGACGCTAGATTCGACGATCAAAGTTCCTTCCTCTTGTAGTTCTTGAGAGTTGTAACTAATTGTTGATATAATAAAGGTGAAGATTCTTTAAACTTTCTTATATTTCAATTCGAGCATTATGATTCGTATTCAATTCTTGAATGTATTCTTCGTGATGATGCTTGAGTAAAACTCCGCTCGTGGAGGAATCGAAACGATTGTAGAATGATGATGTTGACGAATCTTTAAACGATTTCTTAAGTCCTATAACAATTGTAAATTCTTGAAAATTGAATGATCGATGATCTAGATCGAGGTGAAAAGCATTCTTGATTCTTTTCGCACGATCTAAAGATCAACAATCGATCATTCGATTTCCTAGAAGCTATCTAGTGAATGTGATTCATCGAAAGGACAAAGGATAGGATGAGGAACCCTAATTCTTCGCAAGATCCTTGATCCTTGATGAATCTACATCAATTTAGCATCAATTTGTTAATGGATAAGAAATCGTAATTTCGAATCTTCTTCACATCTACGATCTAATCGATTCCTATGAGTTTTACTTCAAATCTTGAAACCTAAATCGATTGGAATTCTATCTTTCTTGATTCTTGATGTTTATCGCTTTCTTGATTCTTGATTAGATTAGTTGATTCTTGAAATTCATCGATATAAATCTTGAATCGTTTTTGCTTTTCTTTTCTATTAAATTTTCAATTCAAACAAAACAAAATACGAACGAATCGCACAATCCCTGTGGACGATCCGCACTCACTAATGCGCTACAAACCGACACCGTTATTGATTGCGGTCAAATATTTTTGGTTGTGATTTCATACAAGTTTCTAAATACCGACACAATCGGAAAATCATTCAATCAAGAACCTCCGATTAACGGGTCAAACAGGTCATGCGAACTCAATGTGCAGTGTCGTGTTTTGAAAGGGTTTTTGGATATATCGGGGGCCCCGCAGAGTTTTTACGGGGGATGTATTTTTAGTGTGGAGTGTATATAAAATGAAGGGAAAAACTGGCATCCAAAGGACGCGTGAGCGCCAGCGCCTCACATGCCTAGCAAGCTGGCGCTGGGTGGGCGCTGGCGCCAGCGCTTGGGCGCTGGCGCCTCACGTGCCCGGCACGTAGGCGCTCGGGCGCTGGCGCCTCACGTGCCCGGCACGTAGGCGCTCGGGCGCTGGCGCCTCACGTGCCCGGCACGTGGGCGCTCGGGCGCTAGCGAAAGGAAGGGTTTTTTACCCCCAGAAATAGGAGTTAAACTCCAAAAAGAGGATTTTGAGTGGAGTTAAACTCCAAAAGATCTGGATTAGTAGTTAAACTCCTTTGAGGATTTGGGTCTTGGAGTTGAACTCCCTAAAATCTTCAGAGGTTCTTATCTCTTAAGCCTGGGTTCTTCTCTTGAGCCTTGGATCTTTTCAAAAGTGGGATTTTCGGAGATGGGTCTCCTTCTTCCTCCTCTTTGTTGGCCGGATCTTGGAGAACAAGAGGAGTGATATTTTAATAATCTTCCCTTTTTGAGATCTAATGGATGATCTGAGCTCCCCTTTATGGGTTTTGTGGTGAAAAACTATTTAGTTTTAGAAAAGGAAGAGTAAAACTCTTGATTTAATTCAAAAGAAAGAAGAAGGTTTATAACCTTGGGGAAGGAGAAGGAGGCACAAACCTTGATTTTTTTTAGAGAGAGAAAAAGATCATGAGATATTTTCATTATCTTTGTCTTTATAGACTATACACTTTACATATAGCCCATTGGGCTTTACAAAATTGCATTTTTCCCTTCCCATGCCTCATGTGCTATTTCTTTTTGCACATAAGCCATGGGCTTTACAAAAATTTGGCTTTATGCCTATTTTCCTTACATTTATTCACAGAAATAAAAAAAAGAAAATACACCAAAAATTATTTATTACAAAAAAAATTATTTTGGCATGGGGGGAGGCCAGCAGCTTCATGTTCGGGCTCGACCCGGGCATTAGCCCACTTGACCTGGGCTTAGGGTTGACTTTGATTTTGACTCGGTCAACCGGGGTGTAAATTTTGACCCCAACAGTTACGTACTGTATAATTCATAGTACGACATTCTCGAGTCTAGAATGCGGATCAATCATCATATATGTCTCGTACAGTAATATCCATCCTACGACATCCTCAAAATCGAGGGTACGGGTCAAAATCATACATAATATCATCATTCGTACAATATTATGATCATGGGTACGGTTCTAAAGTCTCGTACATTCAAATATTATGAACTCACATATTATCATATGTATGAATACATATCGCCCAACGATCCATTATAATATCATATCATATACCATATCACGACTCAATCACATATAAAAATCTTACGGCATCATGCCCGATCATATCGACTCATCTCCACATATCACATACTATCCTCATAACCCGTGTATATGTATACACACACACACACACACACACACACACACACATACACACATATACAGACAAAATCTAGTGTATGTGTGCGTGCGCGTGTGACTACATATAACCTGCGATTTGCCACCAAGGTAATCATCCTATGGATATGTCGTCCTAGATCAACCTAATCTAACCTAAGGCCTTCTAAATACTCTATTCGCTAAGTATCCAAATATCGCATCCAAACTTACTAATATAGTAATACCCTATTCTACTGTTGCGGGGGTACTATACGCCATCCACCCGACATCCACCGTAGATATACATCAACTCACCTACTATCCTTGCTTGCCGAAGTCGATGACGCCTTGTCCTCCCTTATCTTCCCGAAAATCCATGTGAAGGTACCTACAATTCAACGCATATCGTATTGACATAAAAATCATGTCCGGAAACCGATATGGCAAACGAAACATATATAGGTTAGAACCTATAGTCCACACATGCAAGAACAACCAAACAAATCTCGACGTTGGCGTACAAACGTCAAACGACCGAGTCAAAACTAAAATAACCAAAAACCAAGTTTCAAAAGTCGTAAAACATCGCCAGAAATCAAATAAAACGACTCTAGACTTTTATTAATGTAATATTAGACTTTTTGCAAATAGGGTAGGTCTAGTTATCTAAAAAGTGATCTACAGACAAAGTTTCAGATCCTAAATCAAAAATTGGGCTGCAAATTGCGGCCAAATCAAATAAAACGGCGGCTAAAATATGAAGGCTTGGGCTTGGGTTTCTAGGCTAGCTTCCTGGTGGTCTGCACATCTCACTATATCTGCAAAATATTTTTCAGGGTCTCCGGGTCATAGCAGATCCTAATAAGTCATCATAATTCCCAAAAAAACCCAATATCGGCAAATCTAAAGTTCAATTCTTTGTGTTTAGTCTCTGGTTTTGTCCATAGTATTAACACTACAAGGATTGTGGTCACTGATTATACCTCAATTGCACCTTTTTAATTCATAAAATCCCTTAAACCTTCTCTTGGAATTTCCAAAGATCACTAAACCTCATTTGCTTAATTCTAAATCACTATAGGAGTTAAAGAAACATAAGTTCTAAACTAAGGGTGAAGAAATTACCTCATTTGGAAACTAGGGAAAATTCTAGGGTTGCCCAAAGTGGCCAAAGTTCCAACTTGATTCATCGAAGTGGTTTGTAGTGAGGTTGTGATCAAATTTAGTGAAGGGAGTGTATGGTTTTGGCTAGGTTTTGGTGGTGTTTGTGAGGTGGTAGTGGAGGTGGAAGAAGAGGATGAAGGAGATGAAGAGGAATGAAGAAGAGGAAATGAGGGAGGGAGACATGATGAGCCAAGAATGTGTAGAAGCTTCTCACTCTCTCTCTCTCTTCCTCTCTCTCTCCTATGCCATGCCCCATGGTCCCACTCTCTCTACACAAATATCTTCTCCTTATTTCCTTTTTCTTTTCTTTCAAAAAAAACCAAAACAATAAAAACCATACATATATGCCCAAATAAGGAATTAAAACCTTGGTTCATAATAAATAAAAATTGTAACAAGTGTATGAAATATGTTTTTTTGCATGACATGCACATAAACTTGATTAATGCATAATTAGTAAATATTAATCAAATTTAACAAAATTTGTGTATAATTAATTTTTAAAATTTCTAAATCACATAAATTCTTACAAAATCAATGATTCATATTAATTTTCCAAACTATCGGTATATAATTATACCATTTCATTAAAACTAATTCCCATAGTTTAATAATATTCATGAAATTCATTATTTTAATTATTTAAATTCCCAAAAAATAATATTTTATTTTCTGAAATGTTACAATTTTCCCCCCTTAAATAAATTCAGTCCTCGAATTTAAATTTAAAACTCCCCCCAAATACTAAAACATTTCAACAAGACAATCAAGTCGTCGGGGCTCCGAAATCACGAATACTTAAAATATATCATAGCGCAATGCATGCGCATGCAAACGAGGGCAAAACTAAGAGTGAAAACTCCATCAAGCGTCACGCCATCCTAGGAGTTATGGAGAAAATTCAAATGTCAAAATCTAATACGAAAACCAACATGATATAATCAAAACGATAACATGTATTTAGTACGCATCATTGTAAAATCGTCAAAACATCCAAATAGAAATGCATGCAAAATACTCAGGTACTGTCCTCAGACCAATCCTGTTCGATTACTAAACCGAAGTATGTATCATGAGAAACATAGTGCTCGAGAGGAAATCAATCATGAAACAAAGTATATAATGCTACGTGCGTCTGGTACGCACGGAAATCAAAACCAAATACAGGTGCCACGAAGGCGCACAAAACAAAACCAAGTGCAATGGGTGTGCATGAAAACATCTTTCCAGTGCAACGGGTGTGCATGACAACAATATCAGGTGCATCTGATATGCACGAAAAATCTCGATTTAGTGCATCTGGTGTGCACAAAATCGCATCTACTGCTCCAAGTGTGCGCAAATCCCAATCAAGTGCACAAAGTGCACGAAAACATAAATCCAGTGCACTAGGATGAACAAAAATGAATATCGAGCATCAAAATCGAAATCAACGGTATACGACATACACCAATTCAAAATCAAGTATACCGCGTATATAAACTCATAAACATGTGTGTCTGTGAGCATAAAACCATATCAAATACTAAAAGCGCGTGCAAACTACACCGGTTGCATAAGTCAAAATCATGTTCAACCCATATGCACGAAATCAAATCAATATCTCAGAATGTATAAAAACCAAAATCAAGTGCAATGGGTATGCATAAAACGAACATCAGTACAACTAATACATGGAGCACGAATCGAGTGCAACCTTGGTGCACATAAATTCCATTCAAGAAACTAAATCATCAGAATACCGAAATAAAATGATGAAAATCGATCTCTAAATCGCCAAGACGCAATATAATAACCGTCGTCGAGGTGCATCCAAGGCCGGCGGAGCAAGAATATCGACTTTCCTCTTGTGCACGGTCTGGCATCGTCTACCCTTAGGTTCTCATGTCTCTCTATGGATTACCAGTTATATGTCGTCTTTGGCTTGACAGCCCAATTCAAGGTACTGACAGAAACAGTCCCGTTCTGCCGCGTAGTGTTCCAGAAGGATCCTATCAGGGTCTCTTTCCAATACCATCTCTGCCGGACAGCCCGGAAGATAGCACTCTTCACTTAATCCGTTTCTTGTTCCGGGACAGCTGAATTCTTATCATGACCTGTCTCTGGAATTCTTCCGTATACAATGCCTCTGCGTGCATATCCAATCTCTGGCATTAACGGAGTAGAACGACAACTCTTGAAAAGCTCGCACAACTTCTTACTGCGCTTTCCTTCAATAAAGACCAATTCGGAATCATTCCTTGTAGCTGTGTGGATTGCGCTACAATTCACTGTAGTCGTATCTGGAGTCCCTTTCGAAGCTATGAACTCGGCATCACTAATATCCTATAGAAGGCAACTGGCCAATTACGTCCTCGGAAACTCGTCCAAGTCATCGGAGTAATGCGCCTTCGCGCGTCCTTTCTCGATCGACTCACAACACGTCTGTGTGAGGTTCCCTTTTAACTGAAAACTATCGATCTGATGTTCTCGCATCAGAGTATCCAAATGAACAATATGTCCTAGTATTATCCAAGGGTGACTAGCGATCTTCTATTACCTTCCTGAGTATAACCTCATGTTGTAGTAGCTTTCAAAAGTCTGGGGGCGATATCTTGTCAATCGCAGCAACAGCTGGCTCACCTGTCCGTACGGAGACAACACCTCAATCATCTGGAGTAGACGGTACATCAACAACATTCACATTCTGGATGGCCTCTAGCAGTGGCCCGATCATCTGGTGCTGATCTGATCATTCGCGTCAACAAGAAGTCTTAGTAAAATCAACACATCAAAACGCTCGTGTCAACGGAAAAATCCCAATAACAATATATCGATGTGTTTCGTATGCTACCGGAAAACAACCTGGTCAGTCCTCATCCCTGACGAGCTCGTGTTGACCAAAACTCTAGCCGCAGCTCTCTCTCTCTCTGCTCATGTAGCTATGGTAACAGAAACCACAATCCGATATTGATGAGGATAGATCATAGGAACGAATAGAAATACAGTGCCTACGAAATGTACATCCTAAGGCTTCTTAAGCGGAGTAGCGTATCGTAAGTATGCCGCGGAATACACACACGATAGGTCACTCTACTTAAGTCACTTACTCCGTCAACCAAGGTCAACCTATGAGATGAAAGTTCGGTTCTAATACCCCCTCGGCTAAGTCCAAGTTCCGTAAGGTCAAGCCTAGGTTCCGAATATGTATATACGCCCTAGACTTCGTATAGTCAAACCTAGACTCGAACCAAGGTTAAATCTAACACTCTGATACCAACTTTGTCACGACCCGGAAAGGCACGTGACTGGCACTTGAATCATGTGAAGTCTATAGGACCCCCACCAAATTCAAGTAAACTAAAAGCCCAGAAATCTAAACCCTTTTAGGGGAAAATAGTGGAGTTGCAGTTTTGAAATAAGGCTTACTGAAATCAACTTAATCTTATATATATACATAAGTAGTAATATATGAAACCACTATATTTGTATCTAACATGAAAACCATTTTTGTTGTTTGAAATTTGGGCAGCATCTCCTTTGTATATTTTAACCCGAAAATGGTATAAACAATATAATATAAGGCATCCCCAAGCGGGAGCTAGCTCTTCGCCAAATGGCGGAAACAACCACACAGGATAATATAAATATACAACGCCGAAGGGCAAGGATCAAAACTCAGAAAGAAAGCGAGAAAACTAAGCATCATTAAGAAAATCCCAACAATAAAGAATACAAGAGCGCGACTCTAAGGCCGAAAGAATATACGAACCGTGGTCATCCAAGTCTACTGAAAATACAAGTCTAGTTGATGGAGCCTTTAACTAGATTCAACTGAAATAAATACACAAATATATACTGGTGGTCACGAAGCAAATGTATCTCACCTATCCAGCAATCACCCAGAAGAAAGTGAAGCGCCAGCAAGCCGCTACGGAACCTGTACGGACGAACCTGCAAGAAATTGTGGCACAACGGGGGGGGGGGGGAGTTTCCAACTCGTGAGTAGAAGACATCACCGAGTAGAAGCCGAATGTATGACGATCTCATAGGTCATACAATAATATACTCATAATATAACACTGAAACATCTAGTAGTGGCAAAGGTAATAATCCAAGCATAAGTGTAATACCAAGTACTCGTGCCAGTGCCTCAAGTAGCAACATGTCATATATATGATGTATGAATGCATCAAGAATGAAATCAGAATATATCTGTATGAGAAAGCTGTGTTCTTATCTCAATAAGATTTAGTATAAAAACTGGAGTATCATCAATGAGATCGACAGAAATCCGTGTCAACCATCGACACAAAATCCTCAAATCCCGGGCTCCGTCGGTCCGGATCGGCCCATATCATCCAATCTCACGACTACGGTCGGTATCCTCCGAATATCCGCCGCGCCAAATATCACCGATAGGTAGTCCTCCCTTGCCAGGCTCATCGTCTACAACTTGAGCTTCTTGCCGCGGGGTACCTTACCGGGTCCACCATGTACCCGAGACAGTTCATCCTACTCCTCGAATCGGGTCTCGAAAACCAACTCACTTAGTAAAACTCATGGTGGATGCCATATACATCATATCACGAGAAAACCGCAACTTGTATTTTTTTTAAAATGATAATGAGTTTATAAAATTCTTGCGGTTTTCTCCCAAATCCAAAAATATCATGGAAAATACGAAATCCCAAAATCAAGAGTCAATAAGCAGTGACTATCGGCATAAAGCCCCACAATATTACATAACAGAATGAATATATAAATGCACAGGGTATCTAAGTAAGTAATGTAATATCTAAACTAGCATATGAGAGCAAGCATGCTAGTAATATGTTGAAACTACCAGCTAGCAGGTTATACAAATGAAGTAACGCTTTCTAAAGTGTACGTGACATGGAAATTACCGATGATGATGTGTGAGCTGGCAGGAAAGTGTACGTGGAACATACGCATCATCAATAATGGTGCCGGTGTCCTAACAGGCGGGATTCATAATAACTAAAGAAACACATGAAATAAATATGCAATGCAATGAGAACAACATACTATAACAGAAAAGTGAATAGTAAATGTAACATTAATCAATATGCATATCAGTGTACGGGTCATACGGTTTTAGTGTTTTGAAATATCACGAATCGTGGTTTTTAGAAAAGTAGGGCTACAGTGTTTTTGAGAAAAGATATGTCCTTTGAAAAATCCGTAGCATCCCTCGGGTTGTCCTTTGAAAATACTCATGATTCGTTAGTTCTAAAAATAGGTATGACTCGAGCCTAGTCTAGCATCTACATAAACAACTAAAAGTCTAAAGTATGGAACTAGTCGGAAGGATAAGAAAATCTACATATATTCCGAGTCGATATACCTAGTAGTCGGCGATCCAGCCTCATAGAGTTACGTACTGTATAATACATAGTACGGCATCCTTGAGTCAAGAGTGTGGATCAATCATCTTATACGTCTCGCACGGTAATATCCATCATACGGCATCCACAAAATCGAGGGTACGGGTCAAAATCATACATAATATCATCATTCGTACAATATTATGATCATGGGTACGGTTCTAAAGTCTCGTACATTCAAATATTATCAACTCACATATTATCGTATGTATGAATACATATCGCCCAATGATCCATTATAATATCATATCATATACCATATCACGACTCAATCACATATCAAAATCTCACGGCATCATGCCTGATCATATCGACTCATCTCCACATATCACATACTATCCTCATCACCCATGTATATGTGTATATATATATACACATACACATACACACACACATACACACACACACACACATATACATACAAAATCAAGTGTGTGTGCGTGTGCGCGCGTGTGTGTGGCTACATATAAGCTGCGATTCGCCACCAAGGTAATCATCCTATGGATAGGTCTTCCTAGATCAACCTAATCTAACCTAAGGCCTTCTAAATACCCTATTCGCTAAGTTTCCAAATAACACATCAAAACTTACTAATATAGTAATACCCTATTCTACTGGTGCGGGGTGATATACGCCATCCACCCAACTTCGGCCATAGATATACATATACTCACCTACTATCCTTGCTTGCCAAAGTCGATGAAGCCTTGTCCTCCCTTGTCTTCCTGAAAATCCATGTGAATGTACCTACAATTCAACGCATATCGTATCGACATCAAAATCAAGTCCGGAAACCGATATGGCAAACGAAACATACATAGGTTAGAACCTATGGTCCACACATGCAAGAACAACCAAACAACTCCCGACGTTGACGTACAAACGTCAAAAGACCGAGTCAAAACTAAAATACCCAAAAACCAAGTTTCAAAAGTCGTAAAACATCGCTAGAAATCAAGTAAAACGACTCTAGATTTTTATTAATGTAAAATTAGACTTTTTTGCACACAGGGTAGGTCTAGTTATCTAGAAAGTGATCTATAGACAAAGTTTCAATCCTAACTCAAAAATTGCGGCCAAATCGAATAAAACGGTGGCCAAAATATGAAGGCTTGGGCTTGGGTTTCTAGGCTAGCTTCCTAGTGGTCTGCACATCTCGTTATATCTGCAAAATATTTTTTAAGGTCTCCGGGTTATAGAAGATCCTAATAAGTCATCAGAATTCCCACAAAAACCCGATATCGACAAATCTGAAGTTCAATTCTTGGGGTTTAGTCTCTGTTTTTGTCCATAGTATTAACACTACAGGGGTTGTGGTCACTAATTATACCTCAATTGCAACTTTTTAATTCATAAAATCCCCTAAACCTTCTCTTATAATTTCCAAAGATCACTAAAACTCATTTGTTTAATTCTAATCACTATAGGAGTTAAAGAAACTTAAGTTATAAACGAAGGGTGAAGAAATTACCCCATTTGGCAACTAGGGAAAATTCTAGGGTTGCCTAAAGTGCCCAAAGTTCCAACTTGATTCATCCAAGTGGTTTGTAGTGAGGTTGTGATCAAATTTAGTGAAGGGAGTGTATGGTTTTGGCTAGGTTTTGGTGGTGTTTGTGAGGTGGTAGTGGAGGTGGAAGAAGAGGATAAAGGAGGTGAAGAGGAATGAAGAAGAGGAAATGAGGGAGGGAGATATAATGAGCCAAGAATGTGTAGAAGCTTCTCACTCTCTCTCTCTCTCTCTCTCTTCCACTTTCTCTCCCATGCCATGCCCCATGGTCCCACTCTCTCTACACAAATATCTTCTCCTTATTTCCTTTTTCTTTTCTTTTTTTAGAAAAATCCAAAACAATAAAAACCATACATATATGCCCAAATAAGAAATTAAAACCATGGTTCATAACAAATAAAAATGTAACATGTGTATGCAACATGTTTTGTTGCATGTCATGCACATAAATATGATTAATGCATAATTAGTAAATATTAATCAAGTTTAACATAATTTGCATATAATTAATTTATAAAATGTCTAAATCACATAAATTCTTTCAAAATCAATAATTCATATTAATTTTCCAAACTATCGGTATATAATTATACCTTTTCATTAAAACTAATTCCCATACTTTAATAATATTCATGAAATTCATTATTTTAAATATTTAAATTCCCAAAAATTAATATTTTATTTTCTGAAATGTTACAGCACAACTTGGAGAAATCACTTCCTGAACTTCTCAATATGTTGAGAAGTGCAGAGATCACGCTTAAAATGGTGAAAACTCTCGCTCTATTTGCTGGGCAATCTTCCTCTTCCATCCCAAAAGCTAAAACTAAGGGAAAGAAGAAGAAGAAACCCACCAAACCGAAAGGTGGAGTTAAAAAGGCTAAGGGGAAAGACAAATCAGGGGCTGCAGGATCAGGAAAGGGAGAATGCTTCTACTGGGAAAGACAAATCAGGGGCTGCGGGATCAGGAAAGGGAGAATGATTCTACTGCCATAAAATGGGGCATTGGAAAAGAAATTACACTGTGTACCTCGCCGATCTTAAGAAAAAGTAGCATGTTGATGTTTCCGCTTCAGGTGTGTTTGTTACCGAAAACTTTTTTTCAATAAACTCTACATCATGGGTATTAGATACCGGTTCGGGATCGTACATCTGCAATTGTGTGCAGGGATTATGAAATAGCAAGGTTTTGAAGAAAAGTGATCATACTATCCGTGTTGGGAATAGTTCAAATGTTCATGTTGTATCCGTGGGAGAGTATTGATTGATCTTAATTTCCGTGTCGTGTTTGGAAAATGTAAAATATATCACAACCAAAGAAATTTATACCGCAATCAATTGACGGTGTCTATTGTAGGTTCGTCGGTGAATGTGGATCGTCTACAGGGAAAGTGTGATTTGATCGATCTTGTTTTAGTTAAGTTGAAAATTAAAAGATAAAATAAAATGATTCAATAATTGTGAAATTATAGTTTCAAGAATCATCAAGAATTAGATCTAAAATCAAGAAATACTAAAGATCAAGAAAATATCCAAATCGTTTGAATTATCAAGATTTGTAAAGAGGCTTGTCGGAATCAATCAAATCGATAGTGATGATGAATACTTATGATTACAAATTCTTATCTATTGAAGATTTCTTGCTAGATCGATGACAATCAACGAGGTTTAGGGATCTACTGAAGAAACAAGGGTTTCTTCATCATCATCCCTTGTCCTTTCGTTAATTAGCATTCAAACTCTAGCCTCTAGGAATGTCACGACCCGAAATTGGCACGTGACGGCCCTAATACTACGCAACGCCTAAAGACGTAACGTGGTAAAAGAAAGCCAAAACCCAGAAATCTAAACCAAGAAAATACGAAAAAGATAATAAAAGTTTTTGAAACATTTGAAAATCGCAACCAAAATTCTTTGAACGTCCAACTTCTTTTTTTAAAATTTTGGCAGCACCCCCTTTGTAAAAACTAACCCCAAAATGCGTACAACAGATAAGATAAATAAAGCATCCCCAAACGGGAGCAAATACATGCCCAATGGCGGAAAACAATCACCACCACAAATATACGACGCCGTAGCGAAGAAATAAGAGACAATAGAGAAAGTTGTATAAAAGACAATAAATCCACAAATAATATACAATATCGTCCTCACCAAGTCTCTAAGTCAACAACATAATAGTAGATGGAGAGTACAAGATACAATGAATGTACAATACAAAATACAGATAACCACCCAAACCCACTTAAGCAAAATAGCACACTGTGAGCCGATAAGGTATCTATAGCAAAAGAGGATAGGTGAATAGCCTGCCTCGACTACTCTGGGGAACACCCTGCAACACCTGTGGCACAACGGGGGTGAGTTGCCAACTCGTGAATAGTAGATAACATATGCAGGTAATCGCAGGAATGTACGTACAACATGAATCTAAGATATGCAATTTACAGTAATAACAGGTCATGTGAATGCAGAATAATTTAAAGTACACTAGCAGGTGTTAGTGTATATGCCCTAGAGACCATTACTGTATCATACTAGTTTGTATATTACTTAATGGAAGCTTGGGATATTCACCTTGTATAGACAATCTTGCTCAATATAGTAGTATGCTACTTTGTTTGTTTCTACTTCAATGTGTACATGTGTTTATTTTAGTATATCACCTATACACATTAGTGGAGCCCTTAGGATCTTTGCTTGATTACCAGCGTTGTGATGGCAGTCACACTAGTGGGGGCTGGGTAATTTATAAGCACATCCTTATGCAGGTCCCTAGTCGCAGGACTATCGAGACAGGGCATCGATACTCCGGAGTAGACTAGCGTATGCGCTTCTCATCCCAGTGTGGGAGACGGTTTGTCCTACAGCCGTCAGTACGTCGTACTTGAGATAGTATGCGGGTGCTCGTTGGGTTACGAGTACACTGGACAGGACTCGTCGGGAACTGCTGGTTGGAACTATACCTATCGTCAGTTATCAGTTCCCAGGTGACATGAGTACAGCTTAGTCTGCTGACTTGACACTGTCACTTCGCCTCGAGTGTGTTCCCACTGTACTTAGATTACTACCCTACCACGGCTCAAAAGAGTCGTGCAAACAGGTAGTAGTTGGGTGCAGTCCCGAAGCACTTGGAGGCAATGACGGTTAGACAGGATTCGTCTCTCTCGGTATTAGGGGTTGACATCGCGCTGTGTTTAGGAGAGCCATTACACGAGTAGTCCTTGGCCAGGGCAAGCGAGATATACTGGTAGGTTTTCAGTGTTATCTCAGGGTATTCTGGGCTTCACTCCGACCCGACTTGTACCGCTATTAGGGGACTGACGTTTACCACCCCCTAGGCCCGCCATGCGATGTATCAGACGAACAGACCGGACTGTATAGAGATTGTCACATTCAGGCTCAGTAGGAGTTCAGATGGGTTTCACCTCGTCAGTCTTCTTGTCGGCATCTACCTGGGGACCGTTACGCACAGCTAGTGCCGCTTGCGGTCTGTGGTTAAACCCACTGCCAGCGTAGTGTCGAGTCTTTAGAGTCCCACACAGAAAGCTATTCGCCTTTAGGCAAAAGAGTAGAGGTCGCATGGTTTTGCGACAGGTCGCATGGTTTTGCGACAGGGATCGGTTACATCCGTGCACTTGTGCACGTTTGGTGTCTGGACAGTTAACACTAGCAGGCTTTGGTTTAAGCCAGATCCTAGTGCACTTTTTGGGATTGGTTTTATCTCGTTTGTATTCGTGTTTCTCGGAACGCGGATGCGGGTGTGTATGCACAGTTGACAGAGAGACAGAGGCAGAGGATTCTCATTAGGGTTGTTGACCGTTGACTGTTGACTTTTGGCCAAACCCTAATGAGAATAAGATATATATAATTAACATTAATATTAATTAAGTATTATAGTGACATGGATGTTGAGTGGTTGACTTTGTTGACTTGTTGACTTTGTTGACCGGTTTACTAGGTTGGACTAGTTGACCATCATCATGACAATGGCTATCATTCCATGGCAAAGACTTTTGCTTGCTTGTTTATTTATGCAAAATAAGTGCATGAAATGATATAGCCATTTTGACTTAAACCATCACACAATAGTTGATTACTATTTTTGTTATGATGGCTTTGGATTATGAGAGCAAGGATGGCAAAAGAGTTACTCATTCTCTCATTTTCATTTCTCTCTCTTGCCATCACTTGCTCAAGCTCTCCCTCTTCCTCTTGCTCTCTCTAGCTCAAGGAAAACCATTCTCATGTGTTGAGACTCATCGTCTTAGAGATAAAAAGACACCAAAATAATCCTCTACTCATTTTAGTTCACAAGGCCTAGCAAGCCAAGTGTTCTAGTATCTTCAAAGTTCGAAGAAGAAGCCAAAGGTAGAAGCTTTCGGGTGGATCCATCTTCGGCGCAAGGAGACGACGAGGTGAGGCCGATCCGTACACCGGGAGGAGTTGAAGACGAAGGAGTTCAAGAAAGGTATAGCCCCCTAACCGAGTAGGTAAAACTCAAGTTAGGTTGTTAGTTAGTTGTTTAACAAAGATCCGTATTTGTAGTCCATGTTACCACCGTCTTGAAAATCGTTTTTCACCACTTCCGCAACCCCGTAAGTACATGGGGAAGGGTAGCATGGACTTACAGTGGTATTTGAGCCAAGTTAAACACTATCTAACATGTTAGCAAAGTAACTAGAAATTCGATCTGAGAAAAAGTCACGAAAAACACCCGAAAAATCAAGTTTCTGTCGATTCTGTATTCTGTTCAAAAATTGATAAATCATACTCCAAAAATCGACTCAGGCTTTTTAAAATACACTCAAGAAATTTGGTCCAGAGAACCGTTCAAAGCGCCGCGGAACCGCGGCGGGAGCATGCTCCTGCCGCGGATTCGCGGCCGAGTTGAGTCGGTCGTGGCTCAAATTTCTTGCAGTGTGTTTCTGTGGGTATTTTAGGATTTTTACACTATGTCTTTTCAGCCCAGATTTTCCGGAAAGAAAAATTAGTTTTTGGGGCTTGAAAATCCGTATTTTGATCGAACTTCTAAAGACTTAAGCTGACGGGTATATATCTGTGATGTGTTATATTATTGAACGTCCGCTAATCGCTATATGTCGATTAGTGGGGGTTATACATATCTTTGATCTGTAATGTTGATGGTATATGTATATGAATTCATTGGATTGTCGCGGATGAATAGCCGGGGGGTTGTGAGATGAGAGTTTTCTTTTATCTTTCAATTCATGTAATATGTAAATTGATGTAATATTATTTTTGGCCGCACAACCGGGTCAGGGTTGTAGCCGTCATTGTATAATTTCTTTTTACTGTTTTTGCTCCTAGGATAGACCCAAGGTGCGGTGCACAAACTACCGGGTATCTCGAAGTGCCGAGTGGCCTACTCACGTCGTTGAGGGAGGTTGCTCCACTTCGGATATTTGGCGCGTAGTTTGCCGCACCCGTAGGGGTCTAGGGTGGGGTATTAGCTATTCATCGCGACCGTGTAATCCGATTTTCGTTACAGGCTCGTACAAATTGCGGATTCCTAGTATATCCAATGTATTCATCTGTGATCTGAAATGGCTATCATTGCAATATATCTATGTATGATATTATTTAGGCGTTGCTTATGTTTTGCATCCGCGCTAGTCCAGCCCCCGCTCTGTCGTTAGTTAAGTAACCTAACTGGTAATGATGGGGCCCCGTGGCGAATGCGGATGGCATAAGCGTACGTCATATTTTGGTTGTTTTCTGCAATGGTAGGATTAAATGATGGGACGCATTGGTATTAATGCAAGAAAAATAAACCAAGTAAAAGTCGTTGGAACACTTTCAAAACCACTCGGTTTCTTTTCAAAATAACTTTTAAACGCGGAGCTTAAGCCACTCCTTTTAAAAGCTATCTCGTTCCATCTATTATATCAAGTTCACTACGTTCACGGTTTTTCCAAAACCATTCGTAGCCCTCCGTCGTTTCATATGGATGGTCAATAGTATTCAAGCTATGTATGTTGGCCAAAGTCAAGGCATAGTGATTGGTAGCTATTTGGTATTCATGTGCAGCATAGATAGATGTGTTGGTTTGGGGCAGTCGTTCTACCATTTTGGCCAAAGTCAAGGGTATGTGCGGATGGGCTTAAATTAACCTGGAGAATGACGGGTAGAACTTGACATGTGACTTATGATATTTTGGCCAAAGTCAAGGTCATAAGAGCATGGGGCAAAAATCCACATCGGGAGTTTCAAAAGAACTGAAACTTGCTAGCGCTGCATACCATTTGGAGTGTGATGATTCTGGTAGGATTCCTTCAGTTTTGTCACGCAATGATATTTGGATCCCGATCCTACTGTGAGTATATGCTACTCCTCGGGAAATTTTCTCACTTAACGATCAATGCTATAAACCAAGTAGGTGTCTAGAAAGGTGTTAGTAGGGCTACGCCCCCAGGGAAAAGAGGTTATTTAATTAAGGAACTTCGCGAAAGCGTTGGAAAAACTCCCTCGAAGTACCGACACCAGCCTGGACGAACGGTTAAGCAAGTATTATACGGTAAGATTGATCCTGACTAATTCTTCCTTTTTGGTTTGAGGAGGGATTCGAGAGACAGTGGGAGCCATCCTGTTTAGACAAATTAAAAACCACTCTAAACTTGCAAGAGCATCATGCTAAAGTGTTTCTTCTGTCTCTCCTAATTGCTGCGACCAAACATCATGACCGGACTTAAGTTATTACTAGATAAAAACATACTGACAGGGCCAAACTACAAAGATTGGCTCAGGAATGTCAAAATGGCAATCACTTATGACAAGTCGGGGTATCTCCTTACCACCAAAGCTCCCCCTGTCCCAGGTCCCACCTCCAGCGTCGCGGATAAGGAAATCCGTACGACTTGGGATATCAATTGCGCGAAGGCCAAGTGCTTCGTGCTTGCCTCTATGGACAACGAACATCAGAGGAGGCACGAGAATATGGACCTTGAATCCATATTTCTCCATACAAAAGAACTGTATGGAGAGCAATCTCATATCGCAAGATACGAAGTGTCGAAGAAGTTATTTTCGGCAAGGTTTTCCATCGGATCATCGGTAGCGGAACACATGCTTAAGATGATTGGCTTCATTGAGGAGCTCGCGGACCTTGGGACCACGTTGGAGAATGAGCTCTATACGGACATGATTCTACAGTCCCTTCCTTCCACTTACTCCCAGTTTATCCTGAACTTCAACTTACAAGAAAAGGAAGTTGAACTTTCAGAACTCCTCAACATGCTGAGGAGTGCAGAGGGAACCCTACAGAAAGGTAGGGAAACATCCACTTTGTTTGTAGGAGGATCTTCCTCTTCTTGATCTAAGGCGAAAGCCAAGGGAAAGAAGAAGAAAGCCTCCGCCAAACCAAGGGGCGGTGTTAGTAAAGTGGATACGAAGGGAAAGACAAAAGCAACAAAGGTAGCGGGAAAGCTTGTGGATAAGGAAGAATGCTTTTACTGTCACAAGAGTGGACACTGGAAGAAAGATTGCAGGGCTTGGAAAGCCAGAACACAGGATCTGAAGTATGTTGCGGCTTCAGCTTCAGGTGTGTATGTTATTGAAAACTGTCTATCAATAAACTCTACTTCCTGGGTATTGGATACCGGATCAGGATCTCATATCTGTAATTCTTTGCAGGCGTTGAGAAACCGTAGGGTTTTGAAGGCAGGTGACATGACCCTCAAAGTTGCAAACGGAGCTAGCATGGATGCTAAGGCCGTGGGGGACTATCACCTGGGAATGTCAGGTGGACATGTTTTGGTTTTACGTAATTGCTTTTTAGTACCCAACGCAACTTGTAATATCATTTTTGTATCTTTGATTTCTAATGAAGGTTATGAATTTGTGTTTGTAAGTAATGTTGTAAACATTCACCTTAATCAAGTTCTGATTAGGTCAGGTACATTAAGCAATGGTATATACGTATTAAACCAACCACAGATTTTCAATGTCCAGAATACACACAATAGAAAGTTTCCGGAAATAAATCAGACTTTCTTATGGCATTGTAGACTGGGTCACATCAATGAGAGAAGGTTGACGAAGTTACATACAGAAGGATATTTGAATCCGTTCGAATATCAATCGTATGCCACTTGTCAATCCTGTCTCAAGGGAAAGATGACAAAGACTACGTTCACTGGACACGGAGTAAAAGCGAGCGAGCTCTTGGGACTCGTACACAGCGACGTGTGCGGTCCAATGTCTACACATGCGCGAAGCGGTTATTCTTACTTCATTACTTTTACGGATGACTTTTCAAGGTACGGTTATGTCTTCTTAATGAAACATAAGTCCGAAGCCTTTGGAAAATTCCAGGAATATAAGAATGAAGTAGAAAAACAAACCGGCAAAAGTATCAAGACACTAAGATCGGATCGAGGTGGTGAATACTTGAGTGCCGAGTTCCTGGACTATTTAAAAAAGAATGGAATTCTCTCTCAGCTTACTCCTCCATACACTCCGCAGCATAACGGTGTATCGGAGAGACGGAACCGAACCCTATTGGATATGGAACGGTCCATGATGAGTAACGCTGAGTTACCGCGATCATTCTGAGGATATGCATTAGAATCAGCTGCATACCTTTTGAACCGAGTTCCAACTAAGACTGTGCCTACTACACCATATCAGATGTGGTGTGGGAAGAGACCCTATCTTAATCATATTAATACATGGGGAAGTCCAGCTTTTGTCAAAAGCAGCTTGCGGACAAGCTCGAGGCACGCTCAGTACAGTGCAAGTTTGTGGGATATCCAAAGAACTCCAAGGGATATTTCTTCTATTGCGAGGAGGAACAAAGGGTTTTTGTTTCTCGGCATGCCCACTTCTTGGAAACTCAGTTTTTGGAGAATCAGATAAGTGGGAGCGCAAGAGAACTCGAAGAAATTCCAGAGCCACGAGCTATTACTGAAAGCTTAGTAGAACAAGAGGGTTCGAAAGATCATGACATTCCTACGCCGCTCCGTAGGAGTAGTAGGCAGTCTCATCCGCCCGAGAGATACTACGGTTTTCTCATAGACGGGGATAGAGATGATTGCATCATAGATTATGATGAGCCGACTAGCTTCCAGCAGGCCATTCAGGGCGTTGACTCGGTAAGATGGCTGGATGCAATGCGGACCGAAATGGAGTCCATGTGCACCAACAAAGTATGGACGTTGGACGTTGCTCCAGATGGGGTAAAACCCGTAGGATGCAAGTGGATCTTCAAAAGGAAGATTGGTGTAGATGGACAGGTTGAGACCTATAAAGCTAGACTGGTAGCAAAGGGTTTTCGTCAAATACCTGGTTTGGACTATGACGAGACCTTTTCTCCAGTAGCTATGCTGAAATCCATTCGGATCCTTCTTGCCATTGCTGCCTTCCACGATTATGAGATTTGGCAGATGGACGTAAAGACCGCTTTTCTAAATGGAAATTTAGAGGAGTGTGTTTATATGGACCAGCCAGAGGGTTTCATTCAGAGTGGGAGCAGCGGAAAGGTGTGCAAGTTGCTTAAGTCCATCTACGGACTAAAGAAGGCATCGCGGAGTTGGAACATCTGTTTTGATGAGACGGTCAAAGAATTTGGCATTATCAAAAATCCAGATGAACCATGCATCTATAGTAGATTTGTAGCGAGAACTGTTGTATTCCTCGTTTTATACGTGGATGACATTCTCTTAATAGGAAATGACATTCCTATGCTACAATCTGTCAAGGGGTTCTTGTCACACAGGTTCTCCATGAAAGACCTGGGTGATGCCTCATACATTCTGGGGATCCGGATCTATCGTGACAGGTCCAAGAGGATACTGGGACTCTCACAGTCCAGGTACATCGACACCATACTAAAAATATTCAGTATGGATGATTCCAAGCGCGGTAATCTACCGGCTTGTCACGGGATCACCCTCTCCAAAGAGATGTCTCCCAAGACTGATTTGGAAAGGGATCACATGGCTATTATACCCTACGCTTCTGCGGTAGGCTCTATAATGTATGCGATGTTATGTACCAGACCAGATGTAGCTTATGCACTGAGTGTGGTAAGCCGGTATCAGTCAAACCCTAGGGAGAAACACAGGATAGCGGTAAAGAACATTCTCAAGTACCTAAGAAGGACTAAGGAGATGTTCTTGGTGTATGGCGGAAAAGACCTCCAGATCGAGGCCTTTGCTGACTCCAGCTTCCAGAGTGACAAGGATGATTCCAAGTCCATGTCGGGTTATGTCTTTACCCTCAATGGAGGGGCGGTGTGTTGGAAGAGTTCCAAACAGGAAACCGTTGCTGACTCGACGATGGAAGCGGAATATATCGCTGCTGCAGATGCCGCAAAAGAAGCTGTCTAGAAAAGGAAGTTCTTAACTGAACTTCTGGTGGTTCCGTCCATTGTTGATCCAATACTGCTGTATTGCGACAACAACGGGCTATAGCTTTAGCGAAGGAACCCAGGTCCCATCAGAAATCCAGACACATCTTGAGGCGGTATCACCTGATCAGGGAGATCGTGGGTCGCCAGGAGATCGAGGTTCGGAGAGTTTCTACGGAAGATAACACTGCTGATCCACTCACAAAGGCCTTACCCTAGACTCAGTTCGAGCGGCTGATCGAGATGATAGGTCTTCGATACGCCAGTACACGGCCTTAGTGCAAGTGGGAGATTGTTAGTGTATATGTCCTAGAGGCCATTACTGTATCATACTAGTTTGTATATTACTTAATGGAAGCTTGGGATATTCACCTTGTATAGACAATCTTGCTCAATATAGTAGTATGCTACTTGGTTTGTTTCTACTTCAATGTGTACATGTGTTTATTTTAGTATATCACATATACACATTAGTGGAGCCCTTAGGATCTATGCTTGATTACCAGCGTTGTGATGGCAGTCACACTAGTAGGGGCTGGGTAATCTATAAGCACATCCTTATGCAGGTTCCTAGTCATAGGACTATCGAGACAGGGCATCGATACTCCGGAGTAGACTAGCGTATGCGCTTCTCATCCCAGTGTGGGAGACGGTCTGTCCCACAGCCGTCAGAACGTCGTACTTGAGATAGTATGAGGGTGCTCGTTGGGTTACGAGTACACTGGACAGGACTCGTCGGGAACTGCTGGTTGGTACTATACCTATCGTCAGTTATCACTTCCCAGGTGACATGAGTACAACTTAGTCCGCTGACTTGACACTGTCACTTCGCCTCGAGTGTGTTCCTACTGTACTTAGATTACTACCCTACCACGGCTCAAAGGAGTCGTGCAAACAGGTAGTAGTTGGGTACAGTCCCGAAGCACTTGGAGGCAGTGACGGTTAGACAGGATTCGTCTCCCCCGGTATTGGGGGTTGACATCGCGCTGTGTCTAGGAGAGCCATTACACGAGTAGTCCCTGGCCAGGGCAAGCGAGATATACTGGTAGGTTTCCTGTGTTATCTCAAGATGTTCTGGGCTTCACTCCGACACGACTTGTACCGCTATTAGAGGACTGACGTTTACCGCCCCCTAGGCCCACCATGCGATGTATCAGACGAACAGACCAGACTGTATAGAGATTGTCACATTCAGGCTCAGTAGGAGTTCAGATGGGTTTCACCTCGTCAGTCTTCTTGTCGGCATCTACCTGGGGACCGTTACGCACAGCTAGGGCCGCTTGCGGTCTGTGGTTAAACCTTCTGCCAGCGTAGTGTCGAGTCTTTAGATTCCCATACAGAAAGCTATTCGCCTTTAGGTAAAGAGTAGAGGTCGCATGGTTTTGCGACAGGTCGCATGGTTTTGCGACAGGGTTCGGTCACATCCGTGCACTTGTGCACGTTTGGTGTCCGGACAGTTAACACTAGCAGGCTTTGGTTTAAGCCAGATCCAAGTGTACTTTTTGGGATTGGTTTTATCTCGTTTGTATTCGTGTTCCTCGGAAGGCGGATGCGGGTGTGTATGCACAGTTGACAGAGAGACAGAGGCAGAGGATTCTCATTGGGGTTGTTGACCGTTGACTGTTGACTTTTGGCTAAACCCTAATGAGAATAAGATATATATAATTAACATTAATATTAATTAAGTATTATAGTGACATGGTTGTTGAGGGGTTGACTTTGTTGACTTGTTGACTTTGTTGACCGGTTGACTAGGTAGGACTAGTTGACCATCATCATGACAATGGCTATCATTCCATGGCAAAGACTTTTGCTTGCTTGTTTATTTATGCAAAATGAGTGCATGAAATGATATAGCTATTTTGACTTAAACCATCACACAATACTTGATTACTATTTTTGTTATGATGGCTTTGGATTATGAGAGCAAGGATGGCAAAAGAGTTACTCATTCTCTCATTTTCATTTCTCTCTCTTGCCATCACTAGCTCAAGCTCTCCCTCTTCCTCTTGCTCTCTCTAGCTCAAGGCAAACCTTTCTCATGTGTTGAGACTCATTGCCTTAGAGATAAAAAGACACCAAAACAATCCTCTACTCATTCTAGTTCACAAGGCCTAGCAAGCCAAGTGTTCTAGTTTCTTCAAAGTTCGAAGAAGAAGCCAAAGGTAGAAGCTTTCGGGTGGATCCATCTTCGGCGCAAGGAGACGACGAGGTGAGGCCTATCCGTACACCGGGAGGAGTTGAAGACGAAGGAGTTCAAGAAAGGTATAGCCCCCTAACCGAGTAGGTAAAACTCAAGTTAGGTTGTTAGTTAGTTGTTTAACAAAGATCCGTATTTGTAGTCCATGTTACCACTCTCTTGAAAATCGTTTTTCACCACTTCCGCAGCCCCGTAAGTACATGGGGAAGGGTAGCATGGACTTACAGCAGGTACAATCAATATGTGAAGCAATAGTGATATGACAATAGTATGCAATAATCATGCGATAGGGATATGAGAATGTAGATATGCAGCAATCATGAAGGGTACACTAACAGGTACTACTAATACATGGAAAAGTGCATAAGCAAAAAGTTATGAGGTATGGAGTAAAATATGTCATTTCCACGGAAACCTGACATCGTGGTAGGATCACAATCCATCAAGACACTCAGATCCCAATTCCTCAAATCAGCCCCCAAGTTGGGCTCTCATATCATATAAGTCTCACATCTCCCAAATGTACAAATCTTAACAATCTCATATGTATCCGGTATCCAATCTCAATGAATCACCTAATATCCCAAATCAAACTCAGGTGTAATTCTAACATCCTAAATATATATATAAATATGCAGAAATAAATATGATCAATACACATATATTAGCGTCCCATTCCATTAATATTGGTGTAAGGGTATATATAACAATGGCTAAATCCCCTGTTATATATACAAAGGTGTTAAAAGAAATATCATGAAAACAATGTGCCAAGCATCGACACAGAAATCCTGATCTATCAGATGCTGTCACCAAGACTAGCATCCTGATAGGCATGTATCATACGCTATCCCGGAAAGCACGAGTGCCTAGCTCTGATCCTCGCCTTCCCACGTATCCATACGTACATGACTCCCAACGGTATCCCCATGATCCCTGCCGAGTCATTAGTACTGTCACCGGTAGATACTAGCCCGCCTCCGGGCTCAATCGGCAAAGTCCATCGATCTTCTTGTCGAGGGGAACCATACCGGGCCCCACCATGTACCCTCATACGGCACCCACTCCTCGTATGGGGTATAAAATCAGAACCGATAAATCTCATGGTGGCTGCGCAAATATCATATTACGGAAACCGGGTTTTTCAATGTATGCATAATTTCATGAACTCCCGTGGTTCCCAAATCCAGAAAACATCATGTAAAATCTAAATAACAATGCGCAAATCCAGGAATGAATATGTGCGATATATCTGAAATGCGAGCATATAAAGGACAATATGTAGCTGAAACCAGATGTATGCGAAAGCAATAAGGTATAACTAAGTATAGATGTCTACATATAAGTAAATGATGTGGTATACCCCACTGGGTATAAGTAAAAGATGTAGTATACCCCCTGGGTATAAGTAAATGATGAGCAAGGTATACCTGTAGCTGTATCGTAAAGGGTATATGTACCTATCACTAATGGTACGATACTCTATAGGTATACAAGTATGGCAAATGTCGTATGTGATGAGCAGTACAAATCAATGCCACAAGGTCCCTAACCAAGCAACATAATATCTATAATGGTTTGTGTGTGACATGGCAATTATTGACGGTGTGTGTAGCATACAATCCGTGCTCGTGCAACATGAACCGTTAATAATATGTGCAGTGTCCTATGGCTACTAGTCACAGTACAACTACATCTAAGTAATAGGGTAAAGGCGCAATTCTAACAATGACGTAGAATATGCGACAAGTATTAGAATTCTAGCCCGGACGCATAACGCCATGTGGGCGATTCCCCTGTAGATGTTAAATCTACTCACCTACGCTCCAAGCTAGGTGAACCCTACCATCTGTTCCCCTCTGTAGTTGTGTCCGTAGTCCCCACCTGCAAACCTGAAAATTAAACAAGGAAATCATATATATAAGCAAATATCTCGCAAAACGCGATATCGACACTAAACGAGAAACTCGCGTCGCGAAATAAACGCGCGTATGCACGATACGCTAAAACGTGTGAATACGCGTCTAAAACTACCGCGACACGCTGGATCACAGAACCCACTCACGTATCGCGCGTATCGCGCAAACACAACGAACTAGAAATACGATATATTGTCCCAGATTTTCGTACAGGTCAAAACTCACAAAACTACACATGCCAAAACACTACAGAACACAGCAGACTACATTACCCAAAACCCCAAGTCCCGACACCCCTTCCTGGCCGCAATTTGCGGCCAGATTGGATAAATCTGCGGCCAAATGTAGGGTTTAGGGGCTCGTGTTCTGGGGTGTTGTCTATACCTAGTGTACATGCTCCAGTATTCTCAATTTTGTCCTGAAGAGTCCGGGCCAATAGCAGATCACAGAAAGCTAATATATCGTATAAAAACACCAATTTGCACACAAATGTAAACCCTATGGTTTTTAAGTGAAATCTGGGTTAAATCTCAGTTAAAGTGACCCTAATAACACTTAAATAGGTAGGGTTAACCAACACAATCATCACCTAACCAAAATTCCATCCAATTTACCATAATTTAGAACTAAACTAACTTTATATGCAAACCGAAGCTAATCTACACACAAGCTAAGCAATAAGGGGAATTGGGTTTAAGAGTTATACCCAAAAGGATCTTAAGAAGCAGGAGAAGAAGTGAATGGAGGAGATGAGAGCTGCTGCAAGTTGCTGGAGCTGCTGCTGCCCTTGTTGTTGCTGCTGCAGAAGCTGCTGCTGATGCTGATGGTGTTGCTGCTTCTCTGCTGCCGTTGCTCTGCTGATGGTGCTGCTGCTGGAGCTGCTTGCTTCTGGTGCTGTTGCCCTTGTGTGTGTGTGTGTGTGTGTGTTTGAGAGTGTGAGAGAACGAGTGATATGAGTGTGAGAAGTGAGAAATGTGAGAAAAAACAAAACCCCCTCCCATTCTCTTTCTCTTTCTTCATTAATGAGGCATGGCTTTGGCCATGTAGCACCATGCCCTCACTCTCCCTCCCTCCCATGGTCAACACTTCAAACCATAATTTAAATCCTTTTAAATTCATTTTTCATTTTAAAACAACCATCCATACTTAAAACCTATAACACTTAAAACAAAACTATAAAACTAGATTAAGATATGGTTAGTTCACCATGTTGCTAATCATGGCTAAACCCCAAAATACAACCCTAGTTAACATGCACAAGTGTGTGTGAGCCTAGGAAAAATCTAATAAAATATTCAATAAATAGGATAAAATAATTAAAAACCAATTTGGTAAACTTTTTATTAAAATCTATACATTAAAATATAATTAGCCACAAAACGCATTCTAAGGTGTTACAATCTTCCCCCCTTAAAAGAAATTCGTCCCCGAATTTAAAAATATACTGAACGTACCTTCAAAGAGAAGATTGAAAACTCTCAAATCTCGCTCGCAGCCTCCCAAGTGATTACCTCACTATACGGCTACGTCCAAGAAAAACCCTTCACCGATGGCAAGACCCTTGACCGATGCTTCTCCACTTGCCGAGCCATTAACACAATTGGCTGCTAGTGAACGAAAAGATCGCGTTCAAGCTAAATGGTCTGGTGCCAAATCATGTGAGAAAGATCATGAAGGTAATTGTAAAGTATCATCACAAGAATACGGGGTGAAAACTCAATAATCTGGGCGGAAGTGCCGAATTAAAGGCAACGAAACTAACTCGCTTATAGGATCTCGAAAGGACCTAAAATCCTGGGACAAGCTTCCCAAAATCCAACACGTCATTCATCGGAAAAGTCCATAGGAATACATGATTTACCACTGCGCACTTAAGTCTACGACCAACACAGTCGGCATAAGACCTCTATTTGCGCTGGGTTACTCTCATCCTGACCTGAATCAACTGGACCATCTCCGAAGTCTCTAGACTAGCTGTGGTCCAAAATGCTACTTACGCAGAGTCAGAAAAACAACAGACTGGTGATCGACACGACCTAACCCCTAAACTTAAAGGTTGCCAATTGGAGTGTCTCCTGATAACAGCTATCGAAGGAGAACCCTAACGATGGCGAGTGACGATCCCCAACTGCTGACAATAAATAACACAAACGCAAAACTTAACAAAGAACAACCGAGTAAACTGAGTATAACCGGACGACAAGAATCTGAATGGAGTCATACCCTGACTAACCCTGTGTAGAAACCATAAGGAAATTCGTGGAGATCTGCTCCCACTCTTACTTCGGAACGGTTAAAGGTTGCAACTCTCCAGCCGGCCTCAGATGCTCAACCCAAACACACAAAAGACAGGCACCTTGAAACGAAACCTGAAAATTCTCCTTACATCCCTGCCCACCCATAACTATCTCACAAGTCATGTCAATGTTGGTGGAACTTGAATGAATACAGAGAGTTGACTGATGTGCTTGCTCTAGGATTCCACGTCTCTACCCGATAACATCAGGTACACAAACGCGTCCCAAACTTAGCACACCCGTGTCACAAATCAAGGTCTCCGAATCATTACCCGGCCGAGTATGCTCAAGTATCTCTAACGTACGAGCATCGGCGGGCAGTGTCTCACGAAAGCGATTAAGGAAAAGTGGTCGGGCGCGGACATGAGCAAGCTGTCCCCTCCGTAGAGACGAACTTAAGCTGTACTCAACGATCGCACAAGAACTGTAAATCTGCAGAAGACTATCACAACAATCAAAATCTGCTGCAGGAAGATGTACATTAAGCTTTGGTGGTCCATGAAAATCTGACACGACTCTCGAACAAATAGTGTCTCCAAATCTCCAACGCAAAACCACCGCGGCCATCTCCAGATCATGAGTGGAATATCCTTCTCATACTTCCTCCAAATGTAGGGAAGCAAAAGCGATAGCTCTATAGTGTCACCTTAGTACACACTCGAGCCCACTCAAGAAACATTACAATAAAACCAAAAAGTCGCCCGAACCAAAAGCAAAGAAAAAACTGATGCAGTTTTTAACAGAATCTTCAACTGCCGAAAACTCCGCACACATGCCTCAGTCCAAAGAAAAGAAACCTCCAATGCGGTCAATTCAGTCGACGGTGCAGCACTACTCTAGCAATCCTGCACGAAACGGCGGTAAGAACCTGCTAAGCCCAAAAATCTGCGGACCTCCGTCCTGCTCACAAGTCTGGCCTAAGCTGTACGGCCACGATCTTCCTTGGAACCATACGAAACCGTCTCCCATGACCACAATGTTAGTTATATATATGCCCTAGAGGCCATTACTGTACATACGATGTATATTGTAATGGATGCTTGGACATATATAGGGAGGACTTTCTTGCTCGACATGATAGTATGCTATCTGGTTGTACTTTATCTTAACATGTACTCTGATTGTCTCTATGTTACATGTTGATAAAGCCCTTAGGATATGTACTCGACTACTGGGACTATGATGAGAACATACTAGTGGGGCCACGGTAGTCGACGAGTACATCCTATAACAGTTCCTAGTCGAGGGTGTATCGAGACAGGGCATCGATACACCAGAGTAGACTAGCGTATACGCATCTTGACCCATATGATGGGCGATGGATGATCCCATATCCATCGGTGTTTGACATCAAGGATGGTGTACGGGTGCTCAGTAGAGACTGGGTACACTGGACGGACTCGCCGAGAACTCCCAGATGGTATTATACCATACGTCAGATGGCAGTTCTCCGGTGACACTGGTACATAGTAGTCTGTTGATCCGAGATCGTCATAGAGTCTTGTGTGATTCCCACTGTGCTTTGATTTCCATTATACCACGTCTAAGAGGGTGTGCAAAAAGGTGGCTTTTGGGTACAGTCCCGAATCACATGGGGACAATGAGCGATAGGAGGGGATTCGTCTCTCCCGGTATAAGGAGTTGATGTTGTGCTGTGTTCGATTGGCTATAACCGGAAATCCCTGGCCAGGGTTGCTGAGATTTACTGGTAAGTGTTATCAGTAGTTTCTCGAACTGTTATAGACCTCATATCGACACGACTTATCGAGCTACTGGGGTCTGACGTTTACCACCCCCAGACTAGATATGCGACATATCAGACGACGAGACCGGACTGTACGGGAGTGTTACTGATTGGATTCACAGGAGAAGTTACAGGCTTGCTTGTTGATTTTCAGAGCGCTCAATACCTGGGTAGCTGTTACGTTTAGCTGACCGCTTGCAGCTTGTGGGTGTTTGATATGATCATCACCTACTGCCGGCGTATTGACGATTCTTTAGAGTCCTACACAGAGGTTTCTTGGCTCAGGCAAAACGGAGTAGGAGCACATATGTGATATGTGCGGGATCGAGGATAATGCGATATGTGATACCGTATTATATTCTCGCGATATTTGATATCAGCCGGGTCATCGGATCAAGTGTTGATTCGATGAATCGGTACGGATAAATATTAGTCGGTTATATGCGATATAGCCGGATTGTCGGATCAAGTGTTGATACGATAATTTAATGTATAATAATATATATGATATATTAAATTACATTAACTAATATTTGCTCACTAAAAGATTCTTTTTCTCACTCGGATAATACATTGATATATATGCGATATATCTTAATTGTATTATTTTATTTTGTTACGATAAATATTATATATGTGATATATAATATTGTAACATGATATGATAACTAATGCAACTTGTTTAGTAGAGATTAAACATGGTTAGGGTTTGATTAGGGTTAAGGTTTTCTAGAAGCTTTCTTTCTTTGTCTTTGTTAAGATATTATGCTAGATATTTCCTTAACCTAACCAAACCTTTAACCTTAGTCAAATCTGTACAAGGGTTAGTTTGACCATGGTTACATTATTCATCATATCATTTCTTTTCCTATTCATCACAAAAGGATTCTAATATTGTTCATCTTCTTCCTCCTTCATTCTTTCATGAAAAAGCTTACTAGTTTTTCAAAAGGTTATGAATAAATATGAGAAAAAGATAAATAAAGAGAGCAAAAATCCTACTTCATCATCCTCATCTTCCCTTGCCATTTAGATGAGGGTGTTCACATCATTTCATGAGTGTTAGCTTGTGTTAAAGAAACTTCAAGGTAGATCATCTTAGTATCGAAGATCGGAAGCAAAGGTTGCGTCTTTCTCTTCGTGGAACCTCTCGAGAGTCCGGATCCCGATGATCGCAGCGAAGGGACCACAACACGGAGCATATGAAGTGAAGGACCGGATCTACAAAGGTTTTAATCCCTCTCACTTAGTGTTAAAATGTTTAGCATGATAGTTTTCGCCTAATCTCTAGTTTAAAGTTCCGTATTCGGGTTGTTCGGCACGGCTAAATTTTAAATCGGGCATGGTTGATGCCTTGTAGACCCTTGTGCGCATGCCTAGCAACCCTACAGTGGTATCAGAGCCAAGCTAGAGCTTTAGGCGAAGTCTAGACGAAGTTTAAAGTCCGATCGAACCCGGAAAACCCGATAAAACCCACTCTCTGGAAATTTTCTGAAAATTTGGATTTTTGTGATTTAAAAATTGCCAAAAAATTCAGCAGGGAATTATATGAGTTACTGTGAAGCACGTGTTGCTAACTCGACAAAATAGCCGCGGAACCGCAGCCCCACCCTGGGTTTCGCGGCGGTTCAGCGGCCATTTTGGTGAGTTACACCACGTGGCTTGCACAGTAATTCTTTTCTTCAAGTGCTGAGTCTTCTGGAAATTTTTATTTTTTTATTCAACTGTTGAATTATCTGGGTTGTATTGGGGACTTAAAGATTCGATCGGATATTTTAACTTTGTTTAGTTTTGTCCGGATAATTTTTGAAACTGTTAAAAAGTTCGAACGGATATCAATAACTCACTTTTTCCCATGTCGGAAAATTTTTCAAAAGTTGGATTTTTTCTCGTGTTTAAGAATGTTCTAAGTCGTGCAAGTAACTCGGTGGACCCTCTAGAAGACAACAAACCTTCACTCGATTATGTGACCGTCTTGAACTGCCTTTTGAACCTTAGGGTTTGGGGCAGTACGGCGTGCCACATGTGAGGCGTTGGCTTGACCTTTCTACGGCTGGACCATTGGTACTGTGGCATGTGATGGATGATTTTAAACTGATTTCAAGTGTTGAGATACATTGGGGAAATCTTGGGTGTTTGATGATTCGATCGGAAAGTTTAACTTTTTCTATTTATCTGGAATGTGATACAATATTTGGAATCCACAGGTAGTTATGAGATAACCAATTTGAATATTATAAACATAGCAGTTTAGTCTCAGATGATCGGTTGCCACGGAATTTTGATGTGATCAAAAGTCCGTCGCAATCACGTAGCGTACGCGGATACTCGCCGGGTAAACTTAATAGACAGCCTCACTCCATAGCCCCGACCAAGTGACTGTAGGAGAACCCCGTCGCCGAAAGCATCCGTTCGGGTGCTCCCGGTAGCGGTGTTCCGCCTTGGTGCACTTCGTCGACGGTATCGGGGGTGCGGCCGTCTACTAAAGTTTACGACGAGCATTCGATCAGGACGTCGGGAATCTTGTTGAATTGCCCGACTTGATATTGAAAAGAGTTTTCGATAATGAGACTAAAATGCGGGGTTTATAATTGTTAGGCATGTGATGTCTAAGGAATTCATTTAGTTAGGCATGTGATGTCTAAAGAGATTGCGGATTCCAACTGTTGTAGTTTTACACTTTGTTTTCTGTGACCGTAAGCGTAGTATGTGGTGTATCGCCGTCTTCGTTGCTATACATCAACGACAATCGGGATACGCATACTTGCTTACGTTGATGATATGAGATATTATGTGTTGCTGTGATATGTTATATTGGATCGTCGCGTTTTGAATAGCCGGGGGTTTTATGTGAGATAAGAGTTTTTCTTTTTCATTCATGTAAAATTCATTTGTATGTAATATTCTTTTATTGGGGCACTTCCAGGTAGCGGAAGATGTCACCGTTGTATATTATTTACTTTTCCGCATTAGGTAGACCCAAAGCGGGGAGCACAAGTAATCGGGTTCTAGGGTCCAGTGGGAGACCATCTCGAGGAGTCGAGACCGGGTCTCCTAACCCTAGAATTGGCTGTGTTGCTTGCCGCTCTCGTAGGGGTCTAGGGATGTGGGTTTGGCTATTCATCGCGACCGTGGAATCCGTGTTTTATACAGGCTCGTATTGAAAACACGGACGTTCTAATATATCCAATATTTCATATATGTTCTTCTGCTGCTATGTTCTGTGATGAGATCATATTACTGCCTGTGACGAATGTTTATATTATATATATGAGATATATGTTATATTTGTAGGGTTCCTGGGCACTCTCAATAGGTCTCACATGGCATCAACCATGCCAATTTCAAAAATTAACGGGTGCCGAGAAACCCTAACAAGATCGTTGGCTAGAATTTTAGGCGAAACATTAAACTAGTTAACACTTAACTATGAGAATACGGAAATACAAACTTTGTAGATCCGGTGCTCCACCTCCATAGCTCCGCAACGAGGTCTCCTCGCTGTCCAAGTGAATTCCCGGGCTCTAGCGTCGGCTTCGTCGGAGAAAAGGCGAGCTAGGTCGTCGATGTCCATGCCGAAGATGATCTACGTCGAGGCATCGCTAGATCAAGCTCCACCTTCACCAAGCCATGAAAACTTGTGAAGGAAACACACTCTACTACTTGGAAAGAGGCAGAGGATGAAGAAATAGGAAGTGGGCTCTCTTTAGAATTGGATTTCTAACTTGTTTGCTCAATTCACCATTGATGAAGAAAGCTTTCTTCAAGTGGTCAAGAAGAAGAAGAAGATGAAGAATATGATAAGTATTAATTAAAATGGAAAAGAAAAACAATACTTATCATATTCAAACCATGATTAGGTGTAGAGAATAAACTAAGGTTAAATAGAATGGTTAGGTTAAAGGAAAGAAACAAAATGGTCAACTTTTCAAACCTTCATGAACTTTCAACATAAAACAAAAACTAGCAACCATTTTATTTCTTGCCAAAATGAAATAAATAAATGAATATATAAATAAAAACCTTAACCATTTCCATAACCAAGGTTTAAACCAAAACTACACCCAAGTGAGCATGTATCATCAAACATGATACAAGCATGTGCATAAAAGTATATCACATATACAACTTACACAAATCAAGTGAGAAAATCCATTTAAAGCGAACCAATACTAGTTAATGCAAAGTAATATATCAAATATATAATTATTCATTAAATCATTAAATCAACACTTGATTCAATGATCCGGTCATGTCGCACACAACCGACTAGTATACAATGTATCGGCTTATCGAATCAACACTTGAATCGATAACTAGGTTATATCGCATACAACCATTCGATACATTCATCGCGAGAATGAAATACGGTATCACATACACGTATTATTCTCGGTCCCGCACATATCTCATATGCGCTCCTATTTCGTTTCGCTTGAGCCAGGAAACCTCTGTGTAGGACTCTAAAGACTCGTCAATACGCCGGCAGCAGGTGATGATCATATCAAACACCCACAAGCCGCAAGCGGTCTGCTAAACGTAACGGCCACCCGGGTATTGAGCGATCAGAAGATCGACGAGCAAGCCCGCTCACACTCCAGTGAATCCAACCAGTAACACTACCGTACAGTCCGGTCTGATCGTCTGATATGTCGCATATCTCGCCTAGGGGTGGTAAACGTCAGACCCCAATAGTTCGATAAGTCGTGTCGATATGAGGTCTATAACAATTTGAGAAACTACTGGTAACACTTACCAGTAAATCTCAGCAACCCTGGCCAGGGATTTCCTGTTATAGCCAATCGAACACAGCGCAACATCAACTCCCTATACCGGGAGAGACGAATCCCCTCCTATCGCTCATTGCCTCCATGTGAATCGGGACTGTACCCAAAAACCACCGTTTTGCACGCCCTCTTGGACGTGGTAAGATGGAAATCAAAGCACAGTGGGAACCACACAAGACTCTATGACGATCTCGGGTCAACAGACTACTCTGTACCAGTGTCACCGGAGAACTGCCATCTGACGTAAGGTATAATACCATCTGGGAGTTCTCGGCGAGTCCGTCCAGTGTACCCAGTCTCTACTGAGCACCCGTATATCATCTCCGATGTCAAACACCAATGGATATGGGATCATCCATCGCCTATCTGTATGGGTCGAGAAGGTACACGCTAGTCTACTCTGGTATATCGATGCTCCATCTCGATACACCCACGACTAGGGACTTTGAAGGATGTACTTATGGACTACCATGTCCCCACTAGTATGATCTGCATCACAGTCCAGGTAGTCAAGTACACATCCTAAGGGCTTTACCAACATGTAACAGAGAGACAATCAGTGTACACGTTAAGGTAAAGAGCAACCAGATAGCATACTATCATGTCGAGCTAGAAAGTCCTCCCTATATATGTCCCAGCATCCATTACAATATACATCCAATGTACAGTAATGGCCTCTAGGGCATACATATAACTAACAATCTCCCACTTGCACTAGGGCCATCTGTAGCAGTGGTTGTAGTATCTCATACTCAACCATCCCTTAAAAGTCTCTCTCTGGGAATAGGCCTTCGTGAGTGGATCCGCCGTATTGTCCTCTGAGTCTGCTCTCCTAACCTCGATCACCCTGGAGATCAACTATCTCCATGATCAGGTGATGCTACCTTAGAATATGTCTGGATCACTGATGGGACCTGCGTTCCTTGGCATAAGCCACAACTCCATTGTCACACAAAGGGAGGAACATAGTTCATCTCATGAACCAATATACACCCAAACAGCCTCTTTGGTAGCATCTTTAGTAGCGATGTATTCTGCCTTTATCGTCTAGTATGCCACGGTATCTTGCTTGGAACTCTTCCAACATACCGTCCCTTTACTGAGGGTAAAGACAATGCCTGCGACTGACATTCAGTCGTCTTTATCACCCTGGAACACTTCCAGTGATTCTCCCCAGGATCGATTGATACCATCTCACTACAACTAGTGAGAATCCTAACATCCAATTAAATCTATCTCATAAATCCAAAATCCAGGATTTAGTAGGTATCATTTCGATCCTTTGTGGAGAATCATTGTGATAAGCGGAGATTGATCGAGCGTAGCATAGGAAACTCCTTCCCTATCAAGAGTATGTCATCCACGTACTCTACGAGGATCGTTACCATACTTCCTACTACCTTTTTGTTTATACAAGGTTCATCTACCATTTTGATGATATCAACTTCTTTGACAAACACATCAAAACAGACGTTCCAACTCCGCGATGCCTGTTTTATCAGATAAAACATCTTGCACACGTTTCCGCTGCTCCCACTGTTTACGAAGCCCTCTGGCTGTGTACTTATAGACTCACTCTTCTAAAACACCATTTAGAAAAGCAGTCATGACACCCAACCACCAGATATCGTAGTCATGGTATGCAGCCGTGGCAAGTAGGATCTGGATGGACTTAAGCATAGCTCCTTATAAAAGGTTTCATCATTATCCATGCCTGGTCAACGACGAAAACCTTTAACAAGTCTATCTTTGAAAGTCTCAACTTTTCCATTTACTCCAAGTAATCTTCTCAAGATATACTTGCTCCTGATGGGGATTTAACCCTTCAGATATAGCAACCAAAGTCCATACTTTGTTGGTGTACATGGATTCCATCTCAGATCACTAAGCATCCAGCCATTCTTACAGAGTCTTACTCTTGATGGCCAGCTCGAAGCTAGTTGGGTCATCATCTCATGATGCAATCCTCGCTCCCACTGTCATAGAGAAACAGAAGTATCTCTCAGGTGGGTGAGGAACCCTACTAGATCGGCGGAGAAGCTGAGGTTCGTTGGAATCTACTGAATTCTTTGGTTGTACCAAATCATCTGCTGCTGTTTGTATAGCTGGAACCTTTCCAGTTCTACATAACAGACCTTGCCTCGAGCTTGTCCGGATTTTGCTTTTTAGACATAGACCGGACAACCCCAAATCTTAACTGACTTAAGAGATGGGCTCTTCCCTTTCCATATCTTATATGGAGTGGTAGGCAACTGATTTGATTGGAACCCTATTCAATAGGTATGCAACTTCTCAAGTGCATAACCCCCTAAAAGGAAATAGGTAACTCAGTAGTACTCATCATAGAGCACACCATATCAAATAGGGTGTATCTGCTCCGCCCCGACATACCATCGTGCAATGGTGTATACGGAGGAGTAATGCTGAGAGAGAATCTCATTCTCCTTTAAAATAGTCCAGGATTTCCGTGCTCAAGTATTCTCCTCCGTGATCTCATCAAAGGACATAATACTTTTACACGTATTTTGGTTCTCTACTTCTAACTTATATTCTGTGAATATCTTAAAAGGTTCAGACTTGTGTTTCAACAGGAACATAGGTCTGAATCTCGAAAGATTATCAGAGAATGTAATGAAGTAAAAAGAACCGGTCTTGGTATGTGTAGACAGGGGACCTTACATACATCATCTTGTATCATCCCAAGAGTTCACTAACTCTTTCTCTGTTTCCAATAAACAGAGCTGTGGTCATCTAATCTTTGTGACATGACTGGCGAGTTTCACAAGATGTAAATTCAAACTGATTTAAATATGCATCTAAATGTAACTCAGCTAGTCAGGTCGCATTGATATGACCTAGTCTACAATACCTCAAGAAGAATTCGTTCATTTCTGAACTCTTCCTCTTGTGTGTGTTCCATATACTTAGAACTGTAGTTTGATTTAGAACATTAATGCTTTTAGATAACATGCCTGAACCGATCAACTTTTGATATAGGAAATGTTCAAAACATTATCCAACAATACAAAATATTATCGTTTCTTTACTAATAAAGAGACAGATATGATTTTGTATATCAGGATCGGTATCTAATAACATACGTTCAAAATCAATGTATTACAATACAGGGTGACAGTGACCAACAGACTTGGCTGCAACACTTGCCCCGTTTTCTGCCTCATGAAACTTATCACCCGTTCTCAGTTTTTCTACCCTTTTGTAGCCCTATGTAACATCTTACATATCTGGGATCCTGATCCGGTATCATATACCATGGATGCGGAGGATACTGAGAAACAGTTCTGTATAATGAACACACCCGAAGATGATGCATCAGCATGCACTCTCTTCGTTTGGGCGGCACGGGAAATCTGGTATTCCCCAATTTCCTGCTCTTTCTTATAACATTTATAAGTGGGAGCGGGACCAACGTTCCCCAGCTCAGTATAACAAGCGAGTTCGGTCAATAATCCGTATTATTATCTTGATTAAGGCGTGATATGGTCGCTACCAGGAGAGAGAGAGAAGAAAACACTTAGCGTGCGCTCTTGCAAGAATAGATTGGTTATTATTTTATCTAATCAGGATGGCTCCCACAGCTTTTTATCAAATCTTCCTTCAAACCCTAAACGGAAAGACTAGCCGGGATTAATTACACACTACAAGTTCGCCAATCTTTCAGCCAGGCCAGTGTCGGTACTTTGAGGGAGGTCCCCCGTGCTTTCGCACGAACCTAATTAATGTAAACCTCGTTTTCCCAGAGGCGTAACCTCGTTGACACCTTTCTAGACACCTACTTGATCGGCTAATTGTAATGTATAAAACTCTCCCAGGAGTAACTCTTACTCGCAGCGGGTATCGGGATCCAACTATCTCATAGAAGGTATGCAATCTCATTGCAAATTTCAACACTTGAAATTCCTGATAATATTTTGCCCCTAACGTGCTATGACCTTGACGAAAGCCAACAAACCATAGCCCGCTAGTCAAGTTCAACCCGTCATTCCCTGATTGAATTAAACCCACCCGCACGACCCTTGACGAAAGCCAACAAAGCCGCACGACTACCCTAATCCAATCGCATCGTATGCTAGCAGATAAGCAGCATATAGCTACCGCACACTGCACCTTGACGAAAGCCAACAAATGCAGCACGAATACTATATACAACTTATTTGAAATGACGGAGGGCTACGACAGGTTTTTCTGAAAACCTATTGCGTAATGAACTTGATATCGTTGTAGAATCAAATGATTTTGAAATGGAGTGCTTTTGAGGCTTTTCTAGTTTTGCTAAAGGAGTCACTCCCAGTGAAGGGATCGTCGGTCCTTTCCTCATCGAATGAGGTGCAGGATATATCATATATATCACTGTGCAAAGCAAAAACACTTAAAAGCAATCAAAAGACAAACCGAGGGTGTAGCATCTGCCAGTTATTGCTAAAGGAGTCACTCCCGGTGAAGGGATCTCGGTCCTTTCCTTATCGAATAAGGTGCAGGATATATCATATATACCGCTGTGCAAAGCAAGAACTGTAGCTACCTGTTTTATTTTGAAATTCGATTCTACAACATCTTAGGTTTCTTTTATTTCATTAATCTCATTAATAAAGTCCCATCATTTAAATACCTAAACATCACAGATAAATACGACGTACACTTATGCCATCCGCATTCGCCTCGATGTCCCCTCGTGCACCGTTAGGTTAGGTAACTAACGGCAGAGCGGGGCAGGGCTAGCGCGGGTGTAAAACATAAGTAACGTCTATATAATATATCATATATACTATATACTGTATCTATCACAGAACATCACATGATCACATCACAGATTTCGCAGCAGAAGAATCATATGAAATATTGGATATACTAGGACGTCCGTGTTTTCAATACGAGCCAGTATAAAACACGGATTCCATGGTCACGATGAATAGCCAAACCCACACCCCTAGACCCCTACGAGAGCGGCAAGCAACCCTACCAATTCTGGAGTTAGGAGCCCCGGACTCGACTCCTCGAGTTGGTCTCCCACTGGACTCCAGAACCCGGTTACTTGTGCTCTCCTCCTTGGGTCTATCCTAGTGCGGAAAAGTAAATAATATACAACGGGTGACAACTTCCGCAACCTGGAAGTGCCCCAATAAAAGAATATTACATACAAGTTTTTACATGAATGAAAATGAAAAACACCCATCTCACATAAAAACCCCCGGCTATTCAAACACGACAATCCAATATAACATATCCAGCAACACATAACATCACATGTCATCAACGTAAGTAAATATGTCCATCCCAATTGTCGTTGACATATAGAAACGAAACCGGCGATATCACATATTACACTTACGGTCACAGAAAAGAAAGTGTAAAACTACAACAGTTGGAATCCGCAACCTGCATAGACATCGCATGCCTAATCAAATGAATTACTTAGACATCGCATGCCTAACAATTATAAACCCGGCATTTTAGTCTCATTATCGAAAACTCTTTTCAATATCAAGTCGGGCAATTCAACAAGATTCCCGACAACCTGATCGAATGCTCGTCGCAAACTTTAGTAGGCGGCCGCCCCCCCGATGCCGTCGACGAAGTGCACCAAGGCGGAACACCGCTGCCGCGAGCACCCGAACGGATGCTTTCGGCGACGGGGTTCTCCTACAATCACTTGGTCGGGGCAATGGAGCGAGGCTGTCTATTAAGTTTACCCGGCGAGTATCCGCGTACGCTACGTGATCGCGATGGACTTTTGATCACATCAAAATTCCGTGGCAACCGATCAAGTGAGACTAAAGTGCTATGTTTATAACATTCATTCAGTTATCACATAACTTTTGTGAATTCCAATTATTATATCCCATTCCGGATAAATAGAAAATATCAAACTTTCCGATCGAACATTCGAACACCCAAGTTTTCCCGATACAGTCCAACACATGAAATAAGTCTAACAACATTCAGTTCGTGCCTCAGTACCAACGGTCCAGCCGTAGAAGGGTCAAGCCAACGCCTTACATGTGGCACGCCGTACTGCCCCAAACCCGAAGGTTCAAAGGGCAGTTCAAGACGGTCACATAATCGAGTTAAGGTTTGTTGTCTTCTAGAGGGTCCATCGCGTTACTTGCACTACTTAGAATGTCTTTAAACTACGGAAAAATCCAACACATGGAAATTTCCCGACAGGGGAAAAATTGGGTATTTATATCCGGTCGAACTTTTTAACATATTCAAAAAAAAAATATCCGGAACGACACATAGACAAAGTTTGACAATCCGATCGAATGTATGAACTCCCAATACAACCCAAAATACTCAACTCTGGATTTCAGATTAAAAATTCCCAGGAAAACCAGCACTGAAAAATAGGAGTTACTGTGCAAAATTTAATGGCATATAAGACAAAAGGGCCGCGGAAGGGCCGCATTAGCACGCTAATGCCGCGGTTACGCCGCACTTTAGAAAGATCATTAGGTTATTTTTGCATCGTAATTCTTAGATTTACCTGCTGATTTTTCTGCATATTTTTAATTTGGAAAAAACCCAATTTTTGGAAAAAGTCCAGAGAGCAAATTAGGGTTTGGGTTTCGGTTCGATCGGAGTTCCAATTCCGTATACGCATCGCCTAAGGCTCTAGCTAGGCTCTGATACCACTGTAGGGTTCCTGGGCACTCTCAATAGGTCTCACATGGCATCAACCATGCCAATTTCAAAAATTAACGGGTGCCGAGAAACCCTAACAAGATCGTTGGCTAGAATTTTAGGCGAAACATTAAACTAGTTAACACTTAACTATGAGAATACGGAATACAAACTTTGTAGATCCGGTGCTCCACCTCCATAGCTCCGCAACGAGGTCTCCTCGCTGTCCAAGTGAATTCCCGGGCTCTAGCGTCGGCTTCGTCGGAGAAAAGGCGAGCTAGGTCGTCGATGTCCATGCCGAAGATGATCTACGTCGAGGCATCGCTAGATCAAGCTCCACCTTCACCAAGCCATGAAAACTTGTGAAGGAAACACACTCTACTACTTGGCAAGAGGTAGAGGATGAAGAAATAGGAAGTGGGCTATCTTTAGAATTGGATTTCTCACTTGTTTGCTCAATTCACCATTGATGAAGAAAGCTTTCTTCAAGTGGTCAAGAAGAAGAAGAAGATGAAGAATATGATAAGTATTAATTAAAATGGAAAAGAAAAACAATACTTATCATATTCAAACCATGATTAGGTGTAGAGAATAAACTAAGGTTAAATAGAATGGTTAGGTTAAAGGAAAGAAACAAAATGGTCAACTTTTCAAACCTTCATGAACTTTCAACATAAAACAAAAACTAGCAACCATTTTATTTCTTGCCAAAATGAAATAAATAAATGAATATATAAATAAAAACCTTAACCATTTCCATAACCAAGGTTTAAACCAAAACTACACCCAAGTGAGCATGTATCATCAAACATGATACAAGCATGTGCATAAAAGTATATCACATATACAACTTGCACAAATCAAGTGAGAAAATCCATTTAAAGTGAACCAATACTAGTTAATGCAAAGTAATATATCAAATATATAATTATTCATTAAATCATTAAATCAACACTTGATTCAATGATCCGGTCATGTCGCACACAACCGACTAGTATACAATGTATCGGCTTATCGAATCAACACTTGAATCGATAACTAGGTTATATCGCATACAACCATTCGATACATTCATCGCGAGAATGAAATACGGTATCACATACACGCATTATTCTCGGTCCCGCACATATCTCATATGCGCTCCTATTTCGTTTCGCTTGAGCCAGGAAACCTCTGTGTAGGACTCTAAAGACTCGTCAAAACGCCGGCAGCAGGTGATGATCATATCAAACACCCACAAGCCGCAAGCGGTCTGCTAAACGTAACGGCCACCCGGGTATTTGTTAGTTGTATGTATGCCCTAGAGGCCAGTATTGTACAGATGTTGTATATTATATTGGATGCTTGGACATATATAGAGATGACTTTCTTGCTCGATATGATAGTATGCTATCTGGTTACTCTTTATCTTAACATGTATACTAGTCTCTTTATACTGTCTTATAGTTACATGTTGGTAAAGCCCTTAGGATGTGTACTTGACTACCTGGACTATGATACGGATCATACTAGTGGGGACATGGTAGTCCATAAGTACATCCTTCAAGGTCCCTAGTCGTGGGTGTATCGAGACGGGGCATCGATATACCAGAGTAGACTAGCGTATACGCTTCTCAACCCATGTGATGGGCGATGGATGATCCCATATCCATTGGTGTTTGACATCAGAGATGGTATACGGGTGCTCAGTGGAGACTGGGTACACTGGACGGACTCGCCGAGAACTCCCAGATGGTATTATACCTCACGTCAGATGGCAGTTCTCAGGTGACACTTGTACAGGTTAGTCTGTAGACCCGAGATCGTCATAGAGTCTTGTGTGATTCCCACTGTGCTTTGATCTCCACCTTACCACGTCCATGAGGGCGTGCAAAACGGTGGTCTTTGGGTACAGTCCCGAGTCACATGGAGGCAATGAGCGATAGGAGGGGTTTCGTCTCTCCCGGTATTGGGAGTTGATGTTGCGCTGTGCTCGATTGGCCGTAACAGGGAAGTCCCTGGCCAGGGCTGATCAGAGATTTGCTGATAAGTGTTACCAGTAGTTTCTCGACCCGTTACGAGCCTCACATCGGCACGACTTATCGGGTTATTGGGGTCTGACGTTTACCACCCCTAGACTTGATATGCGACATATCAGACGAAGAGACCGGACTGTACGGTAAGTGTTACTGGTCGGATTCGCAGGAGTGTGAGCGGGCTAGCTCGTCGATCTTCTGATCGCTCAATACCCGGGTGGCCGTTACGTTTAGCAGACCGCTTGCGGCTTGTGGATGCTTGATATGATCATCATCTTCTACCGGCGTATTGACGAGTCTTTAGAGTCCTACACAGAGGTTTCCTGGTTCAAGCGAAATGAAATAGGAGCGCATATGAGATATGTGCAGGACCGAGAATAATGCGTGTATGTGATACCGCATTTCATTCTCGCGATAAATGTTTCGATAGGTTATATTCGATATGACCTAGTTATCGAATCATTGATTCGATAAATCGATACATTGCATACTAGTCGGTTATGTACGACATGACCGGATCATTGAATCAAATGTTGATTTAATGATTTAATGTATAATTATATATTTGATATATTACTTTCCATTAACTAGTATTGGTTCACTTTAAACGGATTTTTCTCACTTGGATTGCACATTGTATATGTGATATACTTTTGTGCATTTTTTGTATCATGTTTGATGATACTTGATCATATGGTTAAGTGAATAGAATTAAACCATGGTTATTATGATAATTAGGGTTTTGCATATTTATTTATTTATTTATATTTTCATTTGTTTATTTGGAAATGATTTAAAAAAGGATGGTCGCTTTCTTTGTCATTTAGTTGAAGCTTCATGAAGCTTTGACTACTTATCCTTTCTTATCATCATGCTTAACCCTAACCCATCCATTAACCATGGTATATTCTCTATACTTAACCCTAGTAAGAATTATGATAAGTATTGCTTTTTCTTTTTATTTTAAAAAGACTTATCATAATAAATGATCATCTTCTTCATCTTCTTCTTCTTCTTCAAGCTTGCTACTCCAATGGCAACTTGAGTATTAGTGAGAGAAATCCAAATCTAAAAAGAACCCACCCCCTATTTCTTCACCCTCTACCTCTTGCCAAGTTGTTTTGGGTGTTTACTTCACAAGTTTCACAAGTTTGTGAAGTCGGAGCTTGAACTTGCGATGCCTCGACGTAGATCGTCTTTGACACGAAGCCGGCTACCTAGCTCACCCGTTTCTTCGACGAAGCCGACGCTTGATCCCGGGGTTCAACATGGACAGCGAGGAGACTTCGTTGCGGAGCCGTAGAGGTGGATATCCGGATCTACAAAGGTTGTTATTTCCATATCCAAGCAGTTAAGTGTTAACTAGTTTACTTTTCGCCTAAAATTCTAGCAACGATCCGTAGTCTAGGGTTTCTCGGCACCAAAAATTTTAAATTGGCATGTCTGATGCCTTGTGAGACCTTACTAGAGTGCCTAGGAACCTTTCACTGGTATCAGAGCCTAGCTAGAGCCTTAGACGAAGTCTAGACGGAATTTGAAGTCCGAACGAACCCGAAACCCCGAATCAAACATGCTCTCTGTCCTGATTTTAAAATTGTGGATTTTTCAAGATTAAAAATATCCAGAAAATCAAGCAGGGTTTTCTAAGAATTACTGTAAATTTCGTGGACCTGATTCCACTTTCCCACCGCGTTTCCGCGGCACGAGCATGGCTCGTGCGGCGGAAGAGCGGCCGTTTTGTCTTTTCTGGCATCCAATTTTGTACAGTAATTCTTTAATTCCAGTGCTTCTTTTTCTGGGAATTTTTAATAATTTTTCAAGAGTTGAATTTTCTGCAGTTGTTTTGGGGATTCGTATGTTCGATCGGGTTATCAAATTTTGTCTGTGTGGCTTTACGGATAAATTCCAGAATATGTTAAAAAGTTCGACCGGATATAAATACCCAATTTTTCCCCTGTCGGGAAATTTCCAAGTGTTGGATTTTTCCGTAGTTTAACGACGTTCTAAGTAGTGCAAGTAACGCGATGGACCCTCTAGAAGACAACAAACCTTAACTCGATTATGTGACCGTCTTGAACTACCCTTTGAACCTTCGGGTTTGGGGCAGTACGGCGTGCCACATGTGAGGCGTTGGCTTGACCCTTCTACGGCTGGACCGTTGGTACTGAGGCACGAACTGAATGTTGCTAGACTTATTTCATGTGTTGGACTGTATCGGGAAAACTTGGGTATTCGACTGTTCGATCGGAAAGTTTAACATTATCTGTTTATCTGGAATGTGATACAATAATTGGAATTCACAAACAGTTATGAGATAACTGGATGAATGTTATAAATTTAGCAGTTTAGTCCCATATGATATTGAAAAGAGTTTTCGATAATGAGACTAAAATGCGGGATTTATATCTGTTAGGCATGTGATGTCTAAAAAAGTTGCGGATTCCAATTGTTGTAGTTTTACACTTTCTTTTCTGTGACCGTAAGTGTAGTATGTTCATATCGCCGGTTTCGTTGCTATACGTCAACGACAATTGGGGTATGCATACTTACTTACGTTGATGACATGTGATGTTATGTGTTGCTGGATATGTTATATTGGATCGTCGTATTTGAATAGCCGGGGGTTTTTATGTGAGATGAGTGTTTTTCATTTTCATTCATGTAAAAACTTGTATGTAATATTCTTTTATTTGGGGCACTTCCAGGTAGCGGAAGTTGTCACCCCTTGTATATTATTTACTTTTCCGCATTAGGATAGACCCAAGAAGGGGAGCACAAGTAACCGGGTTCTGGGGTCCAGTGGGAGACCAACTCGAGGAGTCGAGTCCGGGTCTCCTAACCCTAGAATTGGCAGGGTTGCTTGCCGCTCTCGTAGGGGTCTAGGGGTGTGGGATTGGCTATTCGTTACGACCGTGGAATCCGTGTTTTATACTGGCTCGTATTGAAAACACGGACGTCCTAGTATATCCAATATTTCATATGATTATTCTGCTGCGATATCTGTGATGCGATTCTGTGATGGATTTGGTATATGATATATATGATATATTATATAGACGTTACTTATGTTTTACACCCGCGCTAGCTCTGCCCTGCTCTGTCGTTAGTTACCTAACCTAACGGTGCACGAGGGGACATCGAGGCGAATGCGGATGGCATAAGTGTACGTCATATCTATCTGTGATGTTTAGGTATTTAAATGATGGGACTTCATTAATGTGATTAATGAAAGATAAGAAACCTAAGATGTTGTGGAATCGAATTTTAAAATAAAACAGGTAGCTACAGTTCTTGCTTTGCACAACGGTATATATGATATACCCCGCACCTTATTCGATGAGGAAAGGACCGAGATCCCTTCACCGGGAGTGACTCCTTTAGCAATAACTGGCAGATGCTACAGACTCGGTTTGCTTTTGACTGCTTTTGGGTTTTTGCTTTGCACAGCGATATATATGATGTATCCCGCACCTCATTCGACGAGGAAAGGACCGAGATCCCTTCGCCCGGAGTGACTCCTTTAGCAAAACTAGAAAAGCCTCAAAATCACTCCATTTCAAAACTTCATTTGATTCTACAACGATATCAAGTTCATTACGCAATAGGTTTTCAGAAAAACCTGGCGTAGCCCTCCGTAATTTCAGATAAGTACTATTTAGTATTCGTGCTGCAGTTGTTTGGCATGCGTCAAGGCGTAGTGTACGGTAGCTAACTAGTATTTATCTGCTTATGCATATGATGCAGATTGGATTAGGGTATTCGCACGGCGTTGTTTGGCATGCGTCAAGGGTCGTGCGGGTGGGTTTAATTCAATCAGGAAATGACGGGTTGAACTTGACTAGCGGACTATGGGTTGTTTGGCATACGTCAAGGTCATAGCACGCTAGGGGCAAAAGATTATCGGGAATTTCAAGTGTTGAAATTTGCAATGAGATTGCATACCTTCTATGAGATAGTTGGATCCCGATACCCACTGCGAGTAAGAGTTACTCCTGGGAGAGTTTTACACATTGCAATTAGCTGATCAAGTAGGTGTCTAGAAAGGTGTTAACGAGGTTACGCCTCTGTGAAAACGAGGTTTACATTAATTAGGTTCGTGCAAAAGCACGGGGGACCTCCCTCAAAATACCGACACTGGCCTAGCTGAAAGATTGGTGAACCTGTAGTGTGTAATTAATCCCGGCTAGTCTTTCCTTTTAGGGTTTGGAGGAAGATTTGATAAAAAGCAGTGGGAGCCATCCTGATTAGATAAGATAATAACCAATCTGATCTTGCACGAGCATACGCTAAAGTGTTTTCTTCTCTCTCTCTCCAGGTAGCGACCAGTTCATGCCTTAATCAAGATAATAATATGGATGTATTGACCGAACCCGCATGTTATACTGTGCTGGGGAACGTTGGTTCCGTTCTTTCCTATAAGAGTTATAGGAATGAACAGGATATAGGGGAATGCCAGGATTCCCATGCCACCCGAATGAAGAAAGTACATGTGGATGCATTTTCTTCGGGTGTGTTCGTTACTGAGAACTGTTTCTCTATTTGCTCTACGTCCTGGGTATTGGATACCGGGTCGGGATCCCATATATGTAATCAGTTACATGGGCTAAGGAAAGGTAGAGAACTTGGAGAAGGTGATAAAGACATTAGAGTTGGAAATGGTGCAATTGTTGCAGCTAAGACTGTCGGGGAATATCACCTTGTATTACCAACTGGTAATACATTGGTTCTGAACGAATGCTATTACATGCCGAACCTGATATGCAACATTATATCGGTTTCTTTATTAAGTAAAGAGGGATATAATTTTGTATTACAGGACAATGTTATGAACATTTTCCGTAACCAAAAGTTGGTTGGATCAGGCACGTTGTGCAATGGCATTTATGTTCTAAATCAATCAACGGTTCTGAGCATAACAAACACACACAAGAGGAAGAGTTCTGAACTCAACGAATCCTTCTTGTGGCATTGTAGACTGGGTCACATCAATGCGACACGACTTGCTAAGTTGCATAAAGATGGATATTTAAATCCGTTTGAATTTTCATCTTATGACACTTGCCAGTCATGTCTCAAAGGCAAGATGACCAAAACTCCGTTTACGGGACACGGAGAAAGAGTTACCGAACTCTTGGGACTTATACATAGTGATGTATGTGGTCCCATGTCTATACATGCTAGGGATGGTTCTTCATACTTCATTACATTCACTGACGATCTCTCTAGGTTCGGGTATGTGTTGTTGGAGATAGTGCCCTCAGAGTCAATTATTGGATCACAGGCACGTGATTGCAATGATTGAGGGAGGACCTATCCCGGTAGGACAGTCTTACTCGAGATGATAGTATGCTATCTGGTTTACCTTTATCATCGTGTACTGCTTTAGGTGACATGACATGTCGCTATTGCACGTTGATAGAGCCCCTAGGATTCTTGCTTGACTGCCGGCAGTATGAGGGCGATCATATAAGTGAGAGCTGGTAGTCTACAAGCACATCCTTAAAAGGTCCCTAGTCGTGGGAGTTTCGAGACAGGGCATCGATTCTCCAGAGTAGACTAGTGTATACAGTCGAGACCCCGACGAGGGGCGGTGGCCGGTCTCACAAGCCACTGGTGTCAGTTGGTTCACCTAAGATGTATACAGGTGCTCATTGGGTTATGAGTACACCGGACAGGACTCGCTGGGAACATGCTAGTTGGTCTTATACCTGACGTCAGATAGCAGTTCCCAGGTGACATGTGTACAGGTTAGTTCATCGACCCGGGGATCGTCATTTGTCTCGTGTGAGTTCCCACTGTACTTTGATTACTACCCTACCACGGCTCAAAGGAGTCGTGCAAACAGGTTTTAGTTGGGTACAGTCCCGAGCCACATGGAGGCAGTGAGCGGATCTTCGGGGGTTTCGTCTCTCCCGGTATTGGGGGTGAGGTCGCGCTGTGTCTAGGAGAGCCATTACACAAAGACCTTGGCCAAGGCAGGAGATTTACTGGTAGGTATTCCAGTAGTATCTCAGGGTGTTCTGGGCTACACTCCGACACGACTTGTACCGCTTTTGGGGGTCTGACTTTTACCAACCCCCTAGGCCCGCCATGCGATGCTCATAGACGAACGGACCGGACTGTACGGATATTGTCACTGACAGGCTCAGTTGGGTGTCGGGGTGAGCTTCCTCATCGACGTCCCTTGTAGTCAATAGCTGGTGGCCCGTCACGTATTGGCTTATACCTCTGACGTGCTAGTGGTTAAATCCACAGCCATAGTATTGACGAGTCTTTAGAGTCCACCACACTTTCAGTTACTCAAGTTTCGGGCGAAACACTGTAGAGGCCGTATGGAGATATGGCAGGGTCCGATCAGATACGTGCGGTATTGCACGGATCAGGATCGGACGGTTTGTACTAGTTGCCGTATAGGTATATGGCAGGGTTCGATCAGATACGTGCGGTATTGCACGGATCAGGATCGAACGGATATTACTAGCCGGCTTTGGCTTAAGCCGGTCCTAGTTTAGTACAGTGTAGATTTTGTCTCATTACATTTGTATCCGGACGGAATACAGATGCGGGTGTGTATGCACAGTATGGGGTTTTCCTGTAATTTATTACGGGACCAGTTTTCTGGAGTTGCCAGTTTGCTTTCCGTTCCGGCCGGTTTTCCTTTGTTCTTTCCCGGCCGGACTTTTCCGATGGAGGGGGTTATTTGCAATTATGCAAATAACTTTAGTGGAGGGGTTTTCTTGCATAAAGTATTGATTATGATAGCTTCATATCTTTGCACCATTACTTGGATTAATGATGATTTGAGTGGGTATGGTTTGATGAAAGTGCAAGCATGGTTGTATGTTTTCTTGTCTCTTGATATGGTCACCTCTTCCATTCTCCTACACTCACCTCCCTTCATGTTTGCTATTACCTCCTCCACCATTCTCTTTTGGATTAGAGATTATTCATTATTCAAGAGAGAAAAGTAAGAAGAAGAAAAGAGAAGGAGAGAGCTTCATCTTTGAGAGAGTAGCATTCTTGATCTCATTTTACATGCTAGAAAAATGCAAGCACCATTTTTCTTCTTGATTCCTCCATCATCTTTCAAATGGCAACCAACCCCAAAGTGAGACATACAATCTACTACACATTCCTACAGCAAATCTTGGACGCGTCGATTCGCCAGCTTCGCGCCCGAGTTACCTCGGTATTGAGGTGGGAGCCCGTAAAAGCTACAGGCGATGTGGTGCCCTTTCCGACGAGGAGGAGACGGACGGAGATCCCGCGAGGAGATCGGAGTGGAGATGAAGACCGGAGGACTCGGATCAGTCGGTACATCTCTAACCCGTATTCTAGTTAGCTTAGACTTGTTAATGGTTACGATCCGGAGTTTAGTGCGCGGTGGTGCCGGTTTGCAAAGTCCGCAAAATTAAAGTTTATCACCGTTTCCGCATTCCGGCGTCGGATTGACGGCCGGGGCGCCGCCGTGCACTTACAGTGGTATCAGAGCCTCGCCATTAACATAGTCTAGCTTGGTGTAATGTGTTTTACGTTTCCGATCGAACAAAATCCCGAAAACACGTATTTCATGCACATCAGTTTCTGTCGAATTTTTTTTAAGTCCAAAAAATTTTTCTGGTTGTCTCAGAGTGATGTGCAGGGAAATATAAGCATACTGCAAAAATTTGGTGCCATGAACTCACTGTTCCACCGCGGAAGCGCGGCCAAACCCCTGCTTGGGCCGCGCTTCCGCGGCAGTGTTGACTGTTCATGCCCCCAAAACTTTGCATAATCTTCCTCTTTTGAAAATGTGTTTTCTGGAATATTAAAGTTGGGCCAATTATTTCTGTGTGTGCTACAGTTTTCTTTGGGGCCCAGTTGTTAATTGTTTGATCAATCGGAATATTTTAAAACACATTTTTCACAGTATTTACATTATATCTGCGACCGTGAATGTCACTCGATCGGTAAATCCTGTCTAACTGCTATAGCCCGGTTAGACGGATTTGCGAACGTGACTTTCACGTTGATGTTCTATGTTTATGCTGTGATGTTGCGGATCGGTCGTGGGGGATAGCCTGGATGCAATGCTAGTACTGTATTGTTGTATTATGTACATTTGATTTTGCGGGGCGAGCGTCCGACATGTGGACTGCCGTCACTGCCTGTTTGTATTATTCTTTTGGGGCACGACCTGGTTGCGGTCGATGTACCCGGTGTATGTATATTTTACATTATGTACTAGGATTACCCCGCGGTGGGGTGCACGGATAGCCGGGTCCTGGAGGGCAACAAGCCCGCATCTCATGGCATTGGGACGGAGGGGGCTTCACTCTAGGATTGGCGGGCCATTCGCCGCACTCATAGGGGGTACAGGTTGACCCAGGAGGGGTGCCCAAGTCGCCGGATTCCGTGGAGTGCTGGGTGGTCCATTCACGGAGCTGAAGGGGGCTGCCTCGCTTCAGGTTTTGGCGGGTGACTTGCCGCGCCCGTAGGGGTCTAGGATTTCATTGCACAGGCTATCCACACGACCAGGGGAACGTCGGGTTTCAGTAGTGGCTCTGTGAAACCCGGGGATCCCAGATATCTGTATTGTTCTGTGATGCTGTACATTTCTGTGATGTTACATTTCTTTCACGCCTTGAGCGAAATATAATATATTGATATATATATTAGTAGATGTTGTATATGTTTTACATCCGCGCTAGTCCAGTCCCCGCTCTGCCGTTAGTTAGCTAACCTAACGGGTGATGACGGGACCCAGTGGCGAATGCGGATGGCATATACGTACGTCAGTATATTTTCGTTCTTTTTGGTGTGATCAATTGATGGGACTGCATTGATTCGGATCAATGCAAGTTAAAAACAAACCTAATCTGATGTTGTTGGAACACTTTTCAAAAAGCTGTTATTGCAAGGACGTTCACTTTTGTTTTGCACCGTGGTATTCAGTTGGAATATCCTGCTCCTCAGTCGACGAGGCAAGGGCCGAGATCCCTTCACCGGGAGTGACCCCTTGGACAGAAGTTTGCGTCAGGGCATTAACTTCACTATAGCCGATTACTTTTGCTTTGCATCGTGGTATTCATTTGGAATATCCTGCACCCCATTCTACGGGGAAAGAGCCGAGATCCCTTCACCGGGAGTGACCTCTTTAGCAACGGTTTTCGTCACTATATTTTTAAAAGCTATCCGTTCCTTCGACGATATCAAGTTCTTTACGTTAAAGGTTTTCGCCAGAAACCATTCGTAGCCCTCCGTCGTTTCATATGGGTGGTCAATAGTATTCAAGCTGTGTATGTTGGCCAAAGTCAAGGCACAGTGATTGGTAGCTATTGGGGTATTCATATGCAGCATAGATAGATGCGTTGGTTTGGGACAGTCGTACTGCCATTTTGGCCAAAGTCAAGGGTATGTACGGGTGGATTCAAATTAACCTGGAGAATGACGGGTAGAACTTGACATGTGACTTATGATATGTTGGCCAAAGTCAAGGTCATAAGAGCATGGGGCAAAAATCACATCGGGAGTTTCAAAAGTACTGAAACTTGCCAGATATGCGCATACCTTCTGGAGTGTGATACCGTGAGCGGATTCCGTCACGTTATCATTCAATGATAGTTGGATCCCGATTCCCACTGATGAGTTGGTTTACTCCTCGGGTGATCCCGACTAATTCTTCTTTCAGGTTTGGAGGAGAATTTGAGATACAGTGGGAGGTTTCCAGATTAGATTAAGTGATAACCATTCTGATCTAGGATAGAGTGCACGCTGAGTGTTTCTTTTCTCTCTCTCTCTGGCAGCGACCATTGACCCGACCCTAGACTATGACTCAGTGACCAAGTTGACCGAACCTACTTAACACTGGCTTTTGGATTGTCAGAGTTGCGAACCTCATTGCCACTCCTACTTTTACCCTTTTCTCCAGGACACCCCGTATTACTACGAACGTCCACTTCCATTGGACAAAACCATCGTATGGTTATATACGAACTCGAAGGACTTCGAGGATGGTTTCTGGTTCTGGAGAAAACGGATAGGATTATTCAGTTGTCTTTTCTTTTCACCCTCTCTCAGGTTGCGAGTACTCCTTAGTTTAGGAGTAGTACACCTATTATGCAAATTGGATAGTCTTCTTCCAAACCATAGGCTGGTGCCGACCGGTAGGGAATGAAGAAAACCAGTTAGCCTAAACGGTGTACAGAAGGTATTGAGTTAAGACAAAGAAAGGGATTAGTAAGAGGGCAAAGTAAGTTGCGGCTGCTTTTCACGACCAAACCAAGTATTTCTTCGCCAATCCTAAATCACCTTTGTATTTCTCCAGGACACTCCGTATCACTACGAAGATCCCATTTTATTGGATAATCCATCGTATAGTTAGATACGAACTCGAAAGGAACTCGTTCCAGTTCGAGGATGGATCCTGGTTCAGGAGAAATAGGAATAAAGTACATTCAGGTGTCTTTTATCTTCACCTTCTCTCGCGTTGCGAGTGTTCCTAGGATTAGGACAGTACACCCTTTATGCTTTTTGGATAGTCTTCTTCCAAACCATAGGCTGGTGCCGAACGGTAGGGAAGGAAGAAAACCATTTGGCCTAAAGGGGTGTACAGAAGGTAAAGACTAAAGACATATAAAAGGATTTGGAGAGGTGGCAAAGAATTATACGGTTATAGTTGTGAATCTGGATAATGGAAGAGGCATTACTAAGAATACCGGGATACCCCACCGAAACATTTCAATGTTTCAGTTTCACTGTGTACTGTTAAAAGAAAACTGATTTCCTGATTAGACACTTGCTCCAGGGTATGTATTTACCAGGTTTGATTCTCACATCTGTATGGTTTTACAGATGGTGAGTGGGAGTAAGTTATTGGGAATTAGGTGATCATCCTCATTATATCGGGATTCGTAGTAATCAGTGATATTTGAGGAGATCACCTGGGCTGTTTGCCGGTTGGCAAATATTTGGTTTTGAATATCCGCTGTTGTGCACCAATTTCAAATTGATATATCTGTACGTCTATTTTCATAGAGTGAGATATACCTTTTGATATTATGTCGATGACATTTACCTATATCAGTGGATGGTTAGGTAAGGAGCATTGAACAGCGGTGTAATTCTTCTTAACCATAAGTACAGTTTTCGACCTACGACGCACAGTGAAGGAGTTGTTAGACTCAGCGGACTCATACAGAGTATTGTATGTTGTCCAGTGTCCATTAGGACAGAGGGTTGGTCCTCATACTATATTCTGTTTACTTTTAACTTCTCTAGTTCTTAGACATGTGTTTCGTAGAAACACAGGGTCTAAGTTTTGAGGAGTTATAGGTATTTGAATAGAGTAGAGAACCAGGTATAGCAAGTATCGGGATTCTTCAAAGTGATCGAAGATGTAGATACTTGTGTATGGTATTCAGTTGATAGTAATGATAAAGAGAAATTACTTCTTTTTCAGGTTGCTCATAATTGGAAGTATTCCTAAGTTGAGTAACGCTGATCGACCTCCTTCCATTTAGTTGACATGCACTGGAGATAGCTGCATGATTTGAATCTGGTTCAATTAAATCAGTGCCTCTGGTTCTATATTGGATGTAGAACAGTTCATATCTTAACGTTGTTAAGGTACGGGGAGTTGTCCGGCTTATGCTTAAAACCAGACACTGGACAACTCAAGGCACGTTTCTGTAATGGCTGTTTGTGGGTTGACCCAGGCTATGACGCGGGTTGACTTTCTACCATCTGGATGATCAATAGAAATATTGTTCTAGACTCGCCACAGTTTTATTAAAAATGGATTTTTTCAAAAACAGCAGTGGGAGTATGGTAGAACTGGAAGTGATTCCAGAACCACAAACGATTACTGAAGATTTGATAAGGAACCTGAAGATTCAATCTGATTTGACATTCCATTGGCCACTCCGCAGATAAGGTGGGTAACTTCAGGCACCCGAGAGGTACTCTGGTGGCCTCAAGGACGGTGACATGGAAGTTCTTGTTTACCCACAACTGCCATTGTTGTTGTTCCAGGCTGCGAGACCCGGCAGGAGGATGAATATAGCGTCGTTCTAAACTAGTTTTAGAAGTGCACGTCTATATGACTCTGGCAGAGGGTTGTCGTAGTCAGTGGAGCAGCGGAAGCATTGGTGGACATCAGGCTTATGTCTATTTATAGACTAAAGCAGATGTAGCAGAGATAGATCATCTGTTTCTGATGTGACAGTCATAGGTTTGACGTCATCAGAATAGGGGATGGATCTGTTGAGAAGGTAGTAGGAAGTGATATTCCCATACTACGATCGGTTTTACTTTGGTCGTCACACAGTGGTTTCTCCACAAAGGACTTGGACATTATATCAGACATACTGGTTACTAGATCTATGGTTTTAGATCTAGATTTGGGTGGTTTCCTAATCTGGGTACCTTGACAGCATTCTATGAGTATTTAGAATGGACGACTCCTGGCACGGTAGTGTACCTGCAAGTAATGGAGTTGCCCTCTCTAAAGGTGTCTTTTAGACTAAAGTAGAGAGGGATGTGCATGATTGGCAGATCACTTGCTTAGGCAATTGAGTCAATCATGAGATGTCAAGTACCACACCAGATGTTGTTCTTGCACTAGATGCAATAAGTTGATATTGATCCAATCCTGGAGAAACAGTCGGAAGCAGTTTTAGAACATAAGTGGCTGTTCTAGGGATATGATAACGGCTGCCTCTTTTAGGAGACGGTTATCATTCCAGGCTTCCAAGGTGACCTGGACGACAAGGAGGTTGTCAGAGTTATAGGTTTTCCCTCTGACGAGGGGCAGTATTTTGGACGGATGGTCCAAGGCAATACTGAGGGTGGCATGGCGCAGGATACTGATTAAGTTCAGTTGTAGATACAGTCTAAGAAGTTTGGATTTGGAGTTCATTTATGAGCTATGTCCCATCAGACATCCAGACATTCTAAGGCAGGTATTGCTCATTTCGGGAGATGGTTTTCTCCGCGAACTTGAGAAATAGAGAGACATAGAAAGAAACTTCTAGGCGGATCCACTCACTGAGGCTATTCCTCGACCGCATTAGTTTCACAAACGGGATTTGTGAGACTGACTAGTAGAGGAGTTGGGTGTTCGGTATCACACGGGCTGTGAGTATGCGACATCGCAATAATTAGCCTTGAGTGCAAGTGGGAGATTGTTGGAGATAGTGCCCTCAGAGTCAATTATTGGATCACAGGCACGTGATTGCAATGATTGAGGGAGGACCTATCCCGGTAGGACAGTCTTACTCGAGATGATAGTATGCTATCTGGTTTACCTTTATCATCGTGTACTGCTTTAGGTGACATGACATGTCGCTATTGCACGTTGATAGAGCCCCTAGGATTCTTGCTTGACTGCCGGCAGTATGAGGGCGATCATATAAGTGAGAGCTGGTAGTCTACAAGCACATCCTTAAAAGGTCCCTAGTCGTGGGAGTTTCGAGACAGGGCATCGATTCTCCAGAGTAGACTAGTGTATACAGTCGAGACCCCGACGAGGGGCGGTGGCCGGTCTCACAAGCCACTGGTGTCAGTTGGTTCACCTAAGATGTATACAGGTGCTCATTGGGTTATGAGTACACCGGACAGGACTCGCTGGGAACATGCTAGTTGGTCTTATACCTGACGTCAGATAGCAGTTCCCAGGTGACATGTGTACAGGTTAGTTCATCGACCCGGGGATCGTCATTTGTCTCGTGTGAGTTCCCACTGTACTTTGATTACTACCCTACCACGGCTCAAAGGAGTCGTGCAAACAGGTTTTAGTTGGGTACAGTCCCGAGCCACATGGAGGCAGTGAGCGGATCTTCGGGGGTTTCGTCTCTCCCGGTATTGGGGGTGAGGTCGCGCTGTGTCTAGGAGAGCCATTACACAAAGACCTTGGCCAAGGCAGGAGATTTAATGGTAGGTATTCCAGTAGTATCTCAGGGTGTTCTGGGCTACACTCCGACACGACTTGTACCGCTTTTGGGGGTCTGACTTTTACCAACCCCCTAGGCCCGCCATGCGATGCTCATAGACGAACGGACCGGACTGTACGGATATTGTCACTGACAGGCTCAGTTGGGTGTCGGGGTGAGCTTCCTCATCGACGTCCCTTGTAGTCAATAGCTGGTGGCCCGTCACGTATTGGCTTATACCTCTGACGTGCTAGTGGTTAAATCCACAGCCATAGTATTGACGAGTCTTTAGAGTCCACCACACTTTCAGTTACTCAAGTTTCGGGCGAAACACTGTAGAGGCCGTATGGAGATATGGCAGGGTCCGATCAGATACGTGCGGTATTGCACGGATCAGGATCGGACGGTTTGTACTAGTTGCCGTATAGGTATATGGCAGGGTTCGATCAGATACGTGCGGTATTGCACGGATCAGGATCGAACGGATATTACTAGCCGGCTTTGGCTTAAGCCGGTCCTAGTTTAGTACAGTGTAGATTTTGTCTCATTGCATTTGTATCCGGACGGAATACAGATGCGGGTGTGTATGCACAGTATGGGGTTTTCCTGTAATTTATTACGGGACCAGTTTTCTGGAGTTGCCAGTTTGCTTTCCGTTCCGGCCGGTTTTCCTTTGTTCTTTCCCGGCCGGACTTTTCCGATGGAGGGGGTTATTTGCAATTATGCAAATAACTTTAGTGGAGGGGTTTTCTTGCATAAAGTATTGATTATGATAGCTTCATATCTTTGCACCATTACTTGGATTAATGATGATTTGAGTGGGTATGGTTTGATGAAAGTGCAAGCATGGTTGTATGTTTTCTTGTCTCTTGATATGGTCACCTCTTCCATTCTCCTACACTCACCTCCCTTCATGTTTGCTATTACCTCCTCCACCATTCTCTTTTGGATTAGAGATTATTCATTATTCAAGAGAGAAAAGTAAGAAGAAGAAAAGAGAAGGAGAGAGCTTCATCTTTGAGAGAGTAGCATTCTTGATCTCATTTTACATGCTAGAAAAATGCAAGCACCATTTTTCTTCTTGATTCCTCCATCATCTTTCAAATGGCAACCAACCCCAAAGTGAGACATACAATCTACTACACATTCCTACAGCAAATCTTGGACGCGTCGATTCGCCAGCTTCGCGCCCGAGTTACCTCGGTATTGAGGTGGGAGCCCGTAAAAGCTACAGGCGATGTGGTGCCCTTTCCGACGAGGAGGAGACGGACGGAGATCCCGCGAGGAGATCGGAGTGGAGATGAAGACCGGAGAACTCGGATCAGTCGGTACATCTCTAACCCGTATTCTAGTTAGCTTAGACTTGTTAATGGTTACGATCCGGAGTTTAGTGCGCGGTGGTGCCGGTTTGCAAAGTCCGCAAAATTAAAGTTTATCACCGTTTCCGCATTCCGGCGTCGGATTGACGGCCGGGGCGCCGCCGTGCACTTACATGTGTTCCTGATGAAACACAAATCAGAAGCTTTTGAGAAATTTAGGGAATATAAACAAGAAGTTGAGAACCAAGCCGGAAAAGTATTAAAATCCTACGATCTGATCGAGGAGGGGAATACTTGAGCAATGACTTCCTGGACTTCCTAAAAGAGAATGGGATTCTCTCTCAGCTGACTCCTCCATATACACCACAGCACAACGGTGTATCTGAACGGAGAAACCGCACCCTATTAGATATGGTGCGCTCAATGATGAGTACAGCTGAGTTACCTATTTCCTTCTGGGGACATGCGCTTGAGACAGCCATGGACCTATTGAATAGAGTTCCTACCAAATCAGTGCCTACCACTCCATATGAGATATGGAAAGGGAAGAGACCACATCTTAATTATATTAAGATATGGGGTTGTCCAGCCTATGTCAAAAGACAAAATCCGGACAAACTCGAGGCAAGATCTGTCTTATGTAAGTTTGTAGGATATCCCAAAAATTCACAAGGGTGTATCTTCTACCACCCCGAGGAACAAAAGGTGTTTGTTTCTCGACATGCCACTTTCTTAGAAAAAGGTTTTCTTATGAAACAGATAAGTGGCATCGAGGTAGAACTGGAAGAGGTTCCAGCGACACAGACTACAACAGAAGATTTGGTTGAACCAGAGGATTCCGTAGTTCCCGATGAACCCCAGCCACTCCGCCGATCTAGTAGGGTTCCTCGCCAACCTGAGAGATACTACGGTTTTCTCATGGACGGTGGGAGCGAGGATTGCATCATGGAGGATGATGACCCAACTAGCTTCGAGCAGGCCATCACGAGTGGGGACTCAGTGAAATGGCTGGATGCAATGCGGTCTGAGATGGATTCCATGTATACCAACAAAGTATGGACTTTAGAAGTTGCTCCTGAAGGGGTAAAACCCATTGGGAGCAAGTGGATCTTCAAGAAGAAACTTGGTGTAGATGGGAAAGTGGAGACTTTCAAAGCTAGACTTGTAGCAAAGGGTTTTCGTCAAAGACCAGGTGTGGACTATGACGAGACCTTTTCTCCAGTGGCTATGCTTAAATCCATCCGGATCATGCTTGCCATCGCTGCATATCATGATTACGAAATCTGGCAAATGGATGTTAAGACCGCCTTTCTAAACGGTGATTTAGAAGAGTGCGTGTACATGACTCAGCCAGAGGGCTTCGTAGACAGTGGGAGCAGCGGGAAGGTATGCAAGCTGCTTAAATCCATTTATGGATTAAAGCAAGCATCGCGGAGTTGGAACATCTGCTTTGACGTCGTTATCAAAGAGTTTGATTTCGTCAAAAATCCAGATGAACCTTGTATCTACAAGAAGGTAGCAGAGAGTAAGGTTGTCTTCCTCGTATTGTACGTGGACGACATACTCTTGATAGGAAATGATATTCCTATGCTGCAATCGGTCAAGCTCTTCTTATCATAAAGATTCTCAATGAAAGATCTTGGTGATGCGTCCTGCATATTGGGAATTAGGATCTATAGAGATAGATCCAAACGGATTTTGGGATTGTCACAATCCAGGTACATTGACACCATACTAAAGAGGTTTAGTATGGAAGAGTCCAAGCGTGGAAACATGCCCACGATCTCTGGAGTCACTCTTTCCAAAGAGATGTCTCCCAAGACTGATTTGGAGAGAGCTCGCATGCAAGGGATACCCTATGCTTCGGCAGTAGGCTCTATCATGTATGCGATGCTATGTACCAGACCCGATGTAGCATACTCACTAAGTATAGTGAGCAGGTATCAAGCTGATCCTGGAGAGAGGCACTGGACAGCTGTGAAGAGCATTCTCAAGTACTTGAGAAGGACTAGAGATATGTTCTTGGTGTATGGTAACGGAGAACTCCAAGTGGAGTCCTTTACCGATTCGAGCTTCCAGAGTGATAAGGACGACTCTAAGTCGCAGTCGGGCTTTGTCTTTACCCTTTACGGAGGGGCGGTTAGCTGGAAGAGTTCCAAGCAGGAAACCGTGGCAGACTCGACGATGGAGGCTGAATACATCGCTGCCAACGATGCTGCTAAAGAAGCTGTCTGGATCAAGAAGTTCATTACTGAACTTGGAGTGGTTCCATCCATTGAGCATCCAATACCTTTGTATTGCGATAACAATGGAGCGGTGGCTTTGGCCAAGGAACCCAGGTCCCATCAGCGATCCAGGCATATTCTGAGGCGGTATCACCTGATCCGGGAGATAGTTGATCGCCGGGAGATCGAGGTCAGGAGAGTTGACACGAAGAACAACACGGCGGATCCACTCACGAAGGCCATTCCCCAGACGCAGTTTGAGAGACTCTTCGGGATGCTCGGTATGCGATACTACAGCAGCTGGCCCTAGTGCAAGTGGGAGATTGTTAGTTGTATGTATGCCCTAGAGGCCAGTATTGTACAGATGTTGTATATTATATTGGATGCTTGGACATATATAGAGATGACTTTCTTGCTCGATATGATAGTATGCTATCTGGTTACTCTTTATCTTAACATGTACACTAGTCTCTTTATACTGTCTTATAGTTACATGTTGGTAAAGCCCTTAGGATGTGTACTTGACTACCTGGACTATGATGCGGCTCATACTAGTGGGGACATGGTAGTCCATAAGTACATCCTTCAAGGTCCCTAGTCGTGGGTGTATCGAGACGGGGCATCGATATACCAGAGTAGACTAGCGTATACGCTTCTCGACCCATGTGATGGGCGATGGATGATCCCATATCCATTGGTGTTTGACATCAGAGATGGTATACGGGTGCTCAGTGGAGACTGGGTACACTGGACGGACTCGCCGAGAACTCCCAGATGGTATTATACCTCACGTCAGATGGCAGTTCTCAGGTGACACTTGTACAGGTTAGTCTGTAGACCCGAGATCGTCATAGAGTCTTGTGTGATTCCCACTGTGCTTTGATCTCCACCTTACCACGTCCATGAGGGCGTGTAAACCGGTGGTCTTTGGGTACAGTCCCGAGTCACATGGAGGCAATGAGCGATAGGAGGGGTTTCGTCTCTCCCGGTATTGGGAGTTGATGTTGCGCTGTGCTCGATTGGCCGTAACAGGGAAGTCCCTGGCCAGGGCTGATCAGAGATTTGCTGGTAAGTGTTACCAGTAGTTTCTCGACCCGTTACGAGCCTCACATCGGCACGACTTATCGGGTTAGTGGGGTCTGACGTTTACCACCCCTAGACTTGATATGCGACATATCAGACGAAGAGACCGGACTGTACGGTAAGTGCTACTGGTCGGATTCGCAGGAGTGTGAGCGGGCTAGCTCGTCGATCTTCTGATCGCTCAATACCCGGTTGGCCGTTACGTTTAGCAGACCGCTTGCGGCTTGTGGATGCTTGATATGATCATCATCTGCTACCGGCGTATTGACGAGTCTTTAGAGTCCTACACAGAGGTTTCCTGGTTCAAGCGAAACGAAATAGGAGCGCATATGAGATATGTGCAGGACCGAGAATAATGCGTGTATGTGATACCGCATTTCATTCTCGCGATAAATGTTTCGATAGATATATTCGATATGACCTAGTTATCGAATCATTGATTCGATAAATCGATACATTGCATACTAGTCGGTTATGTGCGACATGACCGGATCATTGAATCAAATGTTGATTTAATGATTTAATGTATAATTATATATTTGATATATTACTTTGCATTAACTAGTATTGGTTCACTTTAAACGGATTTTTCTCACTTGGATTGCACATTGTATATGTGATATACTTTTGTGCATTTTTTGTATCATGTTTGATGATACTTGATCATATGGTTAAGTGAATAGAATTAAACCATGGTTATTATGATAATTAGGGTTTTGCATATTTATTTATTTATTTATATTTTCATTTGTTTATTTGGAAATGATTTAAAAAAGGATGGTGGCTTTCTTTGTCATTTAGTTGAAGCTTCATGAAGCTTTGACTACTTATCCTTTCTTATCATCATGCTTAACCCTAACCCATCCATTAACCATGGTATATTCTCTACACTTAACCCTAGTAAGAATTATGATAAGTATTGCTTTTTCTTTTTATTTTAAAAAGACTTATCATAATAAATGATCATCTTCTTCATCTTCTTCTTCTTCTTCAAGCTTGCTACTCCAATGGCAACTTGAGTATTAGTGAGAGAAATCCAAATCTAAAGAGAACCCACCTCCTATTTCTTCACCCTCTACCTCTTGCCAAGTTGTTTTGGGTGTTTACTTCACAAGTTTCAAAAGTTTGTGAAGTCGGAGCTTGAACTTGCGATGCCTCGACGTAGATCGTCTTTGACACGAAGCCGGCTACCTAGCTCACCCGTTTCTTCGACGAAGCCGACGCTTGTGCCCGGGGTTCAACATGGACAGCGAGGAGACTTCGTTGCGGAGCCGTGGAGGTGGATATCCGGATCTACAAAGGTTGTTATTTCCATATCCAAGTAGTTAAGTGTTAACTAGTTTACTTTTCGCCTAAAATTCTAGCAACGATCCGTAGTCTAGGGTTTCTCGGCACCAAAAATTTTAAATTGGCATGTACGATGCCTTGTGAGACCTTACTAGAGTGCCTAGGAACCTTTCACTGGTATCAGAGCCTAGCTAGAGCCTTAGGCGAAGTCTAGACGGAATTTGAAGTCCGAACGAACCCGAAACCCCGAATCAAACATGCTCTCTGTCCTGATTTTAAAATTGTGGATTTTTCAAGATTAAAAATATCCAGAAAATCAAGCAGGGTTTTCTAAGAATTACTGTAAATTTCTTGGACCTGATTCCACTTTCCCACCGCGTTTCCGCGGCACGAGCATGGCTCGTGCGGCGGAAGAGCGGCCGTTTTGTCTTTTCTGGCATCCAATTTTGTACAGTAATTCTTTAATTCCAGTGCTTCTTTTTCTGGGAATTTTTAATAATTTTTCAAGAGTTGAATTTTCTGCAGTTGTTTTGGGGATTCATATGTTCGATCGGATTATCAAATTTTGTGCCTAGGAACCTTTCAGTATTGAGCGATCAGAAGATCGACGAGCAAGCCCGCTCACACTCTAGTGAATCCAACCAGTAACACTACTGTACAGTCCGGTCTGATCGTCTGATATGTCGCATATCTCGCCTAGGGGTGGTAAACGTCAGACCCCAATAGCTCGATAAGTCGTGTCGATATGAGGTCTATAACAATTCGAGAAACTACTGGTAACACTTACCAGTAAATCTCAGCAACCCTGGCCAGGGATTTCCTGTTATAGCCAATCGAACACAGCGCAACATCAACTCCCTATACCAGGAGAGACGAATCCCCTCCTATCGCTCATTGCCTCCATGTGACTCGGGACTGTACCCAAAAACCACCGTTTTGCACGCCCTCTTGGACGTGGTAAGATGGAAATCAAAGCACAGTGGGAACCACACAAGACTCTATGACGATCTTGGGTCAACAGACTACTCTGTACCAGTGTCACCAGAGAACTGCCATCTGACGTAAGGTATAATACGATCTGGGAGTTCTCGGCGAGTCCGTCCAGTGTACCCAGTCTCTACTGAGCACCCGTATATCATCTCCGATGTCAAACACCAATGGATATGGGATCATCCATCGCCCATCTGTATGGGTCGAGAAGGTACATGCTAGTCTACTCTGGTATATCGATGCCCCATCTCGATACACCCACGACTAGGGACTTTGAAGGATGTACTTATGGACTACCATGTCCCCACTAGTATGATTCGCATCACAGTCCAGGTAGTCAAGTACACATCCTAAGGGCTTTACCAACATGTAACAGAGAGACAATCAGTGTACACGTTAAGGTAAAGAGCAACCAGATAGCATACTATCATGTCGAGCAAGAAAGTCCTCCCTATATATGTCCCAGCATCCACTACAATATACATCCAATGTACGGTAATGGCCTCTAGGGCATACATATAACTAACAATATTGCAGATTTCGTTTCAACTGTGATGCTTGTGAAGCATAATAAAATGGGACTTCATTAATGAGATTAATGAAATAAAAGAAACCTAAGATGTTGTAGAAACTTGTTTTAAAAAAAAACTGGTAGCTCTAGTTCTTGCTTTGCATAGCGGTGTTCCTTGTAGAACATCCTGCACCTTATTCGATAAGGAAAGGACCGAGATCCCTTCACCGGGAGTGACTCCTTTAGCAATAACTGGCAGATGCTACACCCCTCGGTTTGTCTTTTGATTGCTTCTATAGTTTCTGCTTTGCACAGCGGTATATTTGATATATCCTGCACCTTATTCGATGAGGAAAGTGCCGACGATCCCTTCACCGGGAGTGACCCCTTTAGCAAAACTAGAAAAGTCTCAAAAACACTCCATTTAAAATCTCTCGATTCTACGAGGATATCAAGTTCATTACGCAATAGGTTTTCTTAAAAACCTGTCGTAACCCTCCGTAATTTTAGGAAGTAGAGTACTTAGTATTCGTGCTGTGTTTGTTGACCATAGTTAAGGCACAGTGTACGGTAGCTAAGTGATGTCTTCCTATATAGCATATGATGCGATTAGTTAGGACAGTCATATGACTTTGTTGACCTTAGTTAAGGGTCATGTGGGTGGGTCTAATTAATCAAGAAATGACGGGTAGAACTTGACTAGTGCTTATGATTTGTTGACCATAGTTAAGGTCATAAGTCACTAGGGGTAAAATATTATTGGGAATTTCAAGTGTTGAAATTTGCAATGAGATTGCATACCTTCTATGAGATAGCTGGATCCCGATACCCGCTGCGAGTAAGAGTTACTCCTAAGAGAGTTTTACACATTACAATTAGCCGATCAAATAGGTGTCTAGAAAGGTGTTAACGGGGTTACGCCTCTGGGAAAATGAGGTTTACTTTAATTAGGTTCGTGCGAAAGCACGGGGGACCTCCCTCAAAGTACCGACACTGGCCTGGCTGAAAGATTGGCGAACTTGTAGCGTGTAATTAATCCCGGCTAGTCTTTCCTTTTGGGGTTTGAAGGAAGATTTGATTAAAACAGTGGGAGACATCCTGATTAGATATATTAGATAACCAATCTAATCTTGCAAGAGCATACGCTGAGTGTTTTCTTCTCTCTCTCTCCAGGTAGCGACCATATCACGCCTTAATCAAGATAATAAAACGGATATATTGACCGAACCCGCTTGTTATACTGAGCTGGGGAATGTTGGTCCCGCTCCAACTTATAATTGTTATAAGACAGAGCTGGATATTGGGGAATACCAGAATTCCCATGCCGCCCAAACGAAGAAAGTGCATGCTGATGCATCTTCTTCGGGTGTGTTCATTACAGAGAACTATTTCTCAGTATCCTTTACGTCCTGGGTATTTGATACCGGATCAGGATCCCGCATATGTAATCTGTTACATGGGCTACAGAAAGGTAGAGAACTGAGAACGGGTGATAAGTTTCATGAGACAGAAAACGGTGCAAGTGTTGCAGCCAAGTCTGTTGGTCACTATCACCCTGTATTACTAGAATACATTGATTCTGAACGAATGTTATTAGATACCGAACCTGATATACAACATCATATCTTTTTCTTTATTATTAAAGAAAGGATATAATTTTGTATAATATGGATAATGTTTTGAACATTTCCTATATCAAGAGTTGATCGGATCAGGCACGTTATCTAAAAGCATTGATGTTCTAAATCAAACTACAGTCCTTAGTATACGGAACACACACAAGAGGAAGAGTTCAGAAATGAACGAATCCTTCTTGAGGCATTGTAGACTAGGTCATATCAATGCGACCCGACTGGCTGAAGTTCCATTTAGATGCATATTTAAATTAGTTTGAATTTACATCTTGTGAAACTTTCCGGTAATGTCACAAAGATAAGATGATCACAGCTCTGTTTATTAGAAACAGAGAAAGAGTTACTGAACTCTTGGGATTGATACATGATGATGTATGTAAGTTCCCCTGTCTACACATGCCATGACTGGTTCTTTGTACTTCATTACATTCTCTGATGATCTCTCAAGATTCAGACATATGTTCCTGTTGAAACACAAGTCCGAACCTTTTGAGATATTCACAGAATATAAGTTATAAGTAGAGAACCAAAATACGGGTATAAGTATTATGTCCTTTGATGAGATCAAGGAGGAGAATACTTGAGCACGGAATTCCTGGACTATTCTAAAGGAGAATGAGATTCTCTCTCAGCATTACTCCTTCGTATACACCATAGCACGATGGTATATCGGGGCGGAGCAATAGCACCCTATGTGATATGGTGTGCTCTATGATGAGTACTACTGAGTTTCCTGTTTCCTTTTGGGAGTTATGCACTTGAGAAGCTGCATACCTATTGAATAGGGTTCAAATCAAATCAGTTGCCTACCACTTCATATGTGATATGGAAAGGGAAGAGCCCATATCTTAAGTTGGTTAAGATTTGGGGTTGTCCGGCCTATATCTAAAAGAAAAATCCGGACAAGCTCGAGGCAAGTTTTGTTATGTAGAACTGGAAGGGTTCCAGCTATACAAACTGCAGCTGATAATTTGGTAGAACCAAAGGATTCAATAGTTTCCAACGAACCTCAGCCTCTCCGCCGATCTAGTAGGGTTCCTCACCCACCTGAGAGATACTTTGGTTTCTCTATGACAGTGGGAGCGAGGATTGCATCATGAGATGATGACCCAACTAGTTTCGAGCTGGCCATCAGGAGTGGGACTCTGTAAGAATGGCTGGATGCTTATCGATCTGAGATGGAATCCTTATACACCAACAAAGTATGGACTTTGGTTGCTTTATCTGAAGGGTTAAATTTCCATCAGGAGCGAGTATATCTTGAGAAGATTACTTGGTGTACATGGAAAAGTTGAGACTTTCAAAGCTATGCTTAAGTCCATCCAGATCCTACTTGCCACGGCTACATACCATGACTACGATATCTGGTGGTTGGGTGTCATGACTACTTTTCTAAATGATGTTTTAGAAAAGAGCGTCTGTAAGTACACAGCCAAAGGGCTTCGTAGACAGTGGGAGCAGCGGAAACGTGTGCAAGATGCTTTATAGGATAAAGCAGGCATCGCGGAGTTGGAACATCTGTTTTGATGTGGTAGTCAAAGAGTTTGACTTCATCAAAATGGTAGATGAACCTTGTATATACAAAAAGGTAGTAGAGAGTATGGTGGTGATCCTCGTAGAGTACGTGGATGACATACTCTTGATAGGGAAGGAATTTCCTATGCTACGCTTGGTCAATCTCCGCTTATCACAAGGATTCTCCTTATAGGATCAAAGTGATACCTCCTAAATCCTGGGTTTTGGATCTATGAGATAGATCTAGTTGGATGTTAGGATACTCACTAGTTGTAGTGAGATGGTATCAATCGATCCTGGGAAGAATCACTGGAAAGGTTCCAGGGTGATAAGGACGACTGAATGTCAGTCGCAGGCATTGTCCTTACCCTCAGTGGAGGGACGGTATGTTGGAAGAGTTCCAAGCTAGATACCGTGACATACTAGACGATTAAAGGCAAGATACATCGTTACCAAGGATGCTACCAAAGAGGCAGTCTGGATATATATAAGTTCATGAGATGAACTTCGTTCCTACCATTGTGTGACAATGGAGTTGTGGCTTATGCCAAGGAACCCCCCGTCCCATCTAAAATCCAGATATAATTCTTAGGCAGTATCACCTGATCATGGAGATGGTTGATCTCCAGGGAGATCGAGGTTAGGAGAGTAGACACAGAGGAAAACAACGCGGATCCACTCACAAAGGCCTTTTTCCCAGTAGAGACTTTTATGGGATGGTTGAGTATAAGATACTACAACCGCAGCTAATTGTTGGGTATGCGATACCATAACAGATGGCCCTAGTGCAAGTGGGAGATTGTTAGTTATATGTATGCCCTAGAGGCCATTACTGTACATACGATGTATATTGTAATGGATGCTTGGACATATATAGGGAGGACTTTCTTGCTCGACATGATAGTATGCTATCTGGTTGTACTTTATCTTAACATGTACTCTGATTGTCTCTATGTTACATGTTGATAAAGCCCTTAGGATATGTACTCCACTACTGGGATTATGATGAGATCATACTAGTGGGGCCACGGTAGTCGACGAGTACATCCTATAACAGTTCCTAGTCGAGGGTGTATCGAGACAGGGCATCGATACACCAGAGTAGACTAGCGTATACGCATCTTGACCCATATGATGGGCGATGGATGATCCCATATCCATCGGTGTTTGACATCAAGGATGCTGTACGGGTGCTCAGTAGAGACTGGGTACACTGGACGGACTCGCCGAGAACTCCCAGATGGTATTATACCATACGTCAGATGGCAGTTCTCCGGTGACACTGGTACAGAGTAGTCTGTTGACCCGAGATCGTCATAGAGTCTTGTGTGATTCCCACCGTGCTTTGATTTCCATCATACCACGTCCAAGAGGGCGTGCAAAAAGGTGGCTTTTGGGTACAGTCCCGAATCACATGGAGACAATGAGCGATAGGAGGGGATTCGTCTCTCCCGGTATAGGGAGTTGATGTTGTGCTGTGTTCGATTGGCTATAGCCGGAAATCCCTGGCCAGGGTTGCTGAGATTTACTGGTAAGTGTTATCAGTAGTTTCTCGAACTGTTATAGACCTCATATCGACACGACTTATCGAGCTACTGGGGTCTGACGTTTACCACCCCCAGGCGAGATATGCGACATATCAGACGACGAGACCGGACTGTACGGGAGTGTTACTGATTGGATTCATAGGAGAAGTTACAGGCTTGCTTGTTGATCTTCTGAGCGCTCAATACCTGGGTAGCTGTTACGTTTAGCTGACCGCTAGCAGCTTGTGGGTGTTTGATATGATCATCACCTACTGCCGGCGTATTGACGATTCTTTAGAGTCCTACACAGAGGTTTCTTGGCTCAGGCAAAACGGAGTAGGAGCACATATGTGATATGTGCGGGACCGAGGATAATGCGATATGTGATACCGTATTATATTCTCGCGATATTTGATATCAGCCGGGTCATCGGATCAAGTGTTGATTCGATGAATCGGTACGGATAAATATTAGTCGGTTATATGCGATATAGCCGGATTGTCGGATCAAGTGTTGATATGATAATTTAATGTATAATAATATATATGATATATTAAATTACATTAACTAATATTTACTCACTAAAAGATTCTTTTTCTCACTCGGATAATACATTGATATATATGCGATATATGTTAATTGTATTATTTTATTTTGTTACGATAAATATTATATATGTGATATATAATATTGTAACATGATATGATAACTAATGCAACTTGTTTAGTAGAGATTAAACATGGTTAGGGTTTGATTAGGGTTAAGGTTTTCTAGAAGCTTTCTTTCTTTGTCTTTGTTAAGATATTATGCTAGATATTTCCTTAACCTAACCAAACCTTTAACCTTAGTCAAATCTCTACAAGGGTTAGTTTGACCATGGTTACATTATTCATCATATCATTTCTTTTCCTATTCATCACAAAAGGATTCTAATATTGTTCATCTTCTTCCTCCTTCATTCTTTCATGAAAAAGCTTACTAGTTTTTCAAAAGGTGATGAATAAATATGAGAAAAAGATAAATAAAGAGAGCAAAAATCCTACTTCATCATCTTCATCTTCCCTTGCCATTTAGATGAGGGTGTTCACATCATTTCATGAGTGTCAGCTTGTGTTAAAGAAACTTCAAGGTAGATCATCTTAGTATCGAAGATCGGAAGCAAAGGTTGCGTCTTTCTCTTCGTGGAACCTCTCGAGAGTCCGGATCCCGATGATCGCAGCGAAGGGACCACAACACGGAGCATATGAATTGAAGGACAGGATCTACAATGGTTGTAATCCCTCTCACTTAGTGTTAAAATGTTTAGCATGATAGTTTTCGCCTAATATCTAGTTTAAAGTTCCGTATTCGGGTTGTTCGGCACGGCTAAATTTTAAATCGGGCATGGTTGATGCCTCGTAGACCCTTGTGCGCGTGCCTAGCAACCCTACACACAAGACCTTGGAGTCAACACAAAACAAGCCTGAAGGAACACTCCGAGAATCTAGCAAACCGCTGGTGCTCTCCCAGTATCTGCATAACAAATCCTCAAGTGCTACTCCTGGTTCTCAAGACACATTAAATAGACCATAATGTCGTCAATAACACAACAATAACTGGTCGAGGAACGGCCTGAAGAAATCTGGTTCATCACATCTACGAATGCTGCTAGGGCATCAGTGAATCCAATGACTCACTAAAACACACAAAGCCCGTAGCACGCAGAAGGCAGTTTTCGGAATGCCATCACTCCAAGCCCGCAATAATGATGACCCGATTCCAAACAAACTTAGAAAATATCTCGCACTCTAGAGCTGATCGAAGAAATCGTTAATGCGAGGTAAAGGATACTCATCCACACCATAAGCCGGTTCAATTAACGATCCGTCGATACACAACCCTAAACTGCCGTCTTTATTTTTGACGAACAGAAATAGGAGCTTCCAAAAGCGAAACACTCAGACGCACAAAACTCCCAACCAACAACTCTGCAGCTGATCCTTAAGCTCCCTAAGCTTCGCCGGCTCATCTGGAACAACGTCGGAAAACTCTCGCATGATAGGAACCCGGTCCAACAATCCCACAGTGGCTCCGGTATCACGAATGAATGCCAAGAATCCACGACATCTCCTCAAAACCCGACTTGCGAAAAAGGCTGAATTCGAGCTGTGAGAGGCGGCACAACTATCCACCTGCACAACAAGAACTGACTCGCCGGGAAAATAATTCCTGACTGTTTCCTCACGGTAGTCCACAGACGCCTAGCACGTAGCTGACCAGTCCGTGCCCAGGAGAACGTCAAATCCAACATCTCTAGAAGGATCGAAACGACGGACGAATCTCTATCTCCTATCCGATTGGCACACGACTGAAATACGTGTCGTGCAACAAAAGAATCGCTGACAGAACTTAACAAAACAAACGGCTAATCTACCTAACACGACTCTCGTCCCAACCACGGCACAAGTGTGGAAAGCAAACAAATACATCAAAAGAACATGCGAATTAAGGATACCTGAAAAGTCTGCATTGGACGCCTGCGCGTCCCGATGAGTAGAAGAAAACTCCTATGTCTGCCCTCTACCTGCAACTGGCTGAACTCCTCTGGTATACCGAGCCCTCTGAGCGAATCTTCCATGTCCACGACCTCTCTGAATACGACTCTGACGAGGTGCTAAAGAAAAATCCCTGACGAAGTGCTGAAGGCTTCCGCATCGAAAGCATCCACGCGCTGACTACTGACCCTCTTGGGAATGAGAGCTGAACGACTGTCCTCGTCCTAAGCCTCTGCTACTCCCGCGATGGCCACGAAATCTGTCTCGATGACTAAACCTCTGTCTCTGGGCTGGTACACTGGTACGAGTCCTCCACTGTCCTGGAACTCTCAGTGTCTCTGGAATATGTGTCTCATCAACTGGAGCTGCAACCACGGATGCTATGTAGGTGAAGGACTGCTGCATGCTGATCGCAAAGGACAACTGAGTAACAGGGGTGACAACCTCCTATCGCATCGCTCGAACGACATCAACCAATGAACTCATAGTCTGGCGGAAGTCCTGCATCTCTGCCACAAGACTATCGATACTATATGTCGAAAGCTGATCCGTCTGCACCAGTGCAACTAGAGTGCCATCCTGGTCAGTACTCGTCTCACCCGAGCCAACTCTGATCTCGGCCCTCACTGCATCACTATGGGTCCTCATAGTCATCGACGGCAAGGCTATAAATAGAGATAAGATTCAATAATAACACGGAAATCGAATCACAAGGATATGAATCATCAAGGAAGGAATTTCAAGCAATTTGTACTTAGGTCACTTTAGGCGAAGTACCGCATCGTGGGTATGCTGTAGACATATACACACTACGTTACTCTGCTTAAGCTACCTACTACATCATACCAAGGTCATCCTACACTCCGAAAGGGAAAACCTAGCGCTCTGATACCAACTTGACGGAGGCACATGACGGCCCTAATACTACGCAACGCCTAAAGACGTAACGTAGTAAAAGAAACCCAAAACCCAGAAATCTAAACCATGAAAATACGGAAAAGATAATAAAAGTTTTTGAAACATTTGAAAATGGCAACCCAAATTCTTTAAAAGTCCAACTTCTTTCTTTAAAATTTTGGCAGCACCCCCTTTGTAAAAACTAACCCCAAAATGGGTACAACAGATAAGATAAATAAAGCATCCCCAAACGGGAGCAAATACACGCCCAAAGGCGGAAAACAATCACCACCACAAATATACGACGCCGTAGCGAAGAAATAAGAGACAATAGAGAGAAAGCTGTATAAAAGACAATAAATCCACATATAATATACAATATTGTCCTCACCAAGTCTCTAAGTCAACAACATAATAGTAGATGGAGAGTACAAGATACAACGAATGTACAATACAAAATACAAATAACCACCAAAACCCATATAAGCAAAATAGCACACTGTGAGCCGATGCGGTATCTGTAGCAAAAGAGGATAGGTGAATAGCCTGCCTCGACTACTCTGGGGAACACCCTGCAACACCTTTGGCACAACGGGGGTGAGTTGCCAACTCGTGAATAGTAGATAACATATGCAGGTAATCGTATGAATGTACGTACAACATGAATCTAAGATATGCAATTTACAGTAATAACAGGTCATGTGAATGCAGAATAATGGAAAGTACACTATCAGGTACAATCAATATATGAAGCAATAGTGATATGACAATAGTATGAAATAATCACGTAATAGGGATATGAGAATGTAGATATGCAGCAATCATGAAGGGTACACTAACAGGTACTACTAATACATGGAACAGTGCATAAGCAAAAAGGTATGAGGTATGGAGTAAAATATGTCATTCCCACGGAAACCTGACATCGTGGTAGGATCACAATCCATCAAGACACTCAGATCCCAATTTCTCAAATCAGCCCCCAAGTTGGGCTCTCATATCATATAAGTCTTACATCTCCCAAATGTACAAATCTTAACAATCTCATATGTATCCGGTATCCAATCGCAATGAATCACCTAATATCCCAAATCAAACTCAAGTGTAATTCTAACATCCGAAATATATATATAAATATGCAGAAATAAATATGATAGAGTCAATACACATGTATTAGCGTCTCATTCCACTAATATTGGTGTAAGGGTATTTATAACAACGGCTAAATCCCCTGTTATATATACAAAGGTTTTAAAAGAAATATCATGAAAACAATGTGCCAAGCATCGACACAGAAATCCTGATCTATCAGATGCCTTCACCAAGACTAGCATCCTGATAGGCACGTATCATACGCTATCCCGGAAAGCACGAGTGCCTAGCTCTGACCCTCGCCTTCCCATGTATCCATATGTACATGACTCCCAACGGTATCCCCATGATCCCCGCCGAGTCATTGGTACTATCACCAGCAGGTACTAGCCCGCCTCCAGGCTCAATCGGCAAAGTCCATCGATCTTCTTGCCGAGGGGAACCTTACCGGGCCCCACCATGTACCCTCATACGGCACCCACTCCTCGTATGGGGTATAAAATCAGAACCGATAAATCTCATGGTGGCTGCGCAAATATCATATCAAGGAAACCGGTTTTTTCAATGTATGCATAATTTCAGGAACTCCCGCAATTCCCAAATCCAGATAACATCATGTAAAATCCAAATAATAATGCGCAAATCCAGAAATGAATATGTGCGATATATCTGAAATGCGAGCATATAAAGGACAATATGTAGCTAAAACCAGATGTATGCGAAAGCAATAAGGTACAACTAAGTATAGGTGTCTACCTATAAGTAAATGATGTGGTAAACCCCACTGGGTATATGTAAAAGATGTAGTGTACCCCCTGGGTATAAGTAAAAGATGATCAAGGTATACCTGTAGCTGTATCGTAAAGGGTATATGTACATATCACTAATGGTACGATACTCTATAGGTATACAAGTATGGTAAATGTCGTATGTGATGAGCAGTACAAATCAATATCACAAGGTCCCTAACCAAGCGACATAATATCTATAATGGTTTGTGTGTGACATGGCAATTATTGACGGTGTGTGTAGCATACAATCCGTGCTCGTGCAACATGAACCGTCAATAATATGTGCAGTGTCCTACGGCTACTAGTCACAGTACAACTACATCTAAGTAATAGGGTAAAGGCGCAATTCTAACAATGACGTAGAATATGCGACAAGTATTAGAGTTCTAGCCCAGACGCATAACGCCATGCGGGCGATTCCCCTGTAGATGTTAAATCTACTCACCTACGCTCCAAGCTAGGTGAACCCTACCATCTGTTCCCCTCTGTAGCTGTGTCCGTAGTCCCCGCCTGCAAACCTGAAAATTAAACAAGGAAATCTTATATATAAGCAAATATCTCGCAAAACGCGATATCGACACTAAACGAGAAACTCGCGTCGCGAACTAAACGCGTGTGTGCACGATACGCCAAAACGTGTGAATACGCGTCTAAAACCACTGCGACACGCCGCGACACGCTGGATCACAGAACCCACTCACGTATCGCGCATATGGCGCAAACACAACGAACTAGAAATACGATATATTGTCCCAGATTTTCCTACAGGTCAAAACTCACAAAACTACACATGCCAAAACACTACAGAACACAGCAGACTACAGTACACAAAACCCCAAGTCCCAACACCCCTTCCTGGCCGCAATTTGCGGCCAGATTGGATAAATCTGCGGCCAAATGTAGGGTTTAGGGGCTCGTGTTCTGGGGGTGTTGTCTATACCTAGTGTACATGCTCCAGTATTCTCAATTTTGTCCTGAAGAGTCCGGGCCAATAGCAGATCACAGAAAGCTAATATATCGTATAAAAACACCAATTTGCACACAAATGTAAACCCTATGGTATTTTAGTGAAATCTGGGTTAAATCTCAGTTAAAGTGACCCTAATAACACTTAAATAGGTAGGGTTAACCAACACAATCATCACCTAACCAAAATTCCACCAAATTCACCATAATTTAGCACTAAACTAACTTTAAATGCAAACCGAAGCTAATCTACACACAAGCTAAGCAATAAGGGGAATTGGGTTTAAGAGTTATACCCAAAAGGATCTAAAGAAGCAGGAGAAGAAGTGAATGGAGGAGATGGGAGCTGCTGCAAGTTGCTGGAGCTGCTGCTGCCCTAGCTGGTGCTGCTGCAGAAGCTGTTGCTGATGGTGCTGCTGCTGGAGCTGCTGCTGCTCTGCTGATGGTGCTGCTGCTGGAGCGGCTTGCTTCTGGTGCTGCTGCCCTTGTGTGTGTGTGTGTGTGTGTGTGTGTTTGAGAGTGTGAGAGAATGAGTGATATAAGAGTGAGAAGTGAGAAATGAGAGAAAAATAAAAAAACCCTCCCATTCTCTTTCTCTTTCTTCATTAATGAGGCATGGCTTTGGCCATATAGCACCATGCCCTCACTCTCTCTCTCTCCCATGGTCAACACTTCAAACCATAATTTAAATCCTTTTAAATTCATTTTTCATTTTAAAACAACCATCCATACTTAAAACCTATAACACTTAAAACCAAACTATAAAACCAGATTAGGGAATGGTTAGTTCACCTGTCGCTAATCATGGCTAAACCCCAAAATACAACCCTAGTTAACATGCACAAGTGTGTGCGAGCCTAGGAAAAATCTAATAAAATATTCAATAAATAGGATAAAATAATTAAAAACCGATTTGGTAAAGTTTTTATTAAAATCTATACATTAAAATATAATTAGCCACAAAACACATTCTAAGGTGTTACAAGGAAATTCAATCATCAATCGTTGATCTCTAATTTGGAGCGAAAACATTCAAGAAAGCATCTCGCTCAAAACTAGGTCAACGTTGATTCAATTTCCTAAAGTTTACAAAACTCATAAGACTTAAGAATTGTTCAAGAATTTCATCAACATCATCTACCTATTCTCTCGATTCCGATACAAACGGAGTTTTTACTCACGCATCATTATAAAGCAATCAAGAACTAAGAATATCATAATGCGAGAATGAATAGAAAGCAAGAATAAAGATTTTCACCTTTTATTTAATCGACGTTTCGTTACAATACACTCAAAGATTACAAGATTTGAGAAGGAACTAAATCGTCGAACTAGCTTCGCATCATTTTCTTGAGTCGCGGATCGTCTTGGATCTCTTGCTCGGATGAAGATCTGCGTTGCTTCAAAAGGCTCGTTGAAGGCTTGCTTGATTTGGTACTCGATGGATCTTGATTTAGATCAAATTGTGTCACTCAATTTGTTTTAGAATTGATTTGGATCTTGCTAGAATTTTACCCTAATTGATGAACAACCTCCAAACCCTAGGTTTTGCTCTCCTTTTATAACCACTCATTTGAATCTTCCCTCCAAAGCTAGGTTGTTAGAGAGAGTCTTCTAGAAGAAGTTTGTTAGAGGGGATATTCTAGAATAAGGAATATTCTAGGATAAGGTTGTTAGGCCGAGCCTTCTGGATAAAGCCACGTGCTCTTTGAGAGTCTTCTGGAAGCTGAGGCCGTTACAAGAAGCCACGTGGAGAAATTTGACGCACTGATGAGCTAACAAGGCCACGGAACCGCGGTATCTCGGCCAACTCGGCCACGGATCCGCGGCCATGTTGGTGAGTTACTGCATGCAATTTCCAAGGAATTCTTCTATTGGGTTTAGGGTCATTATATGATGTCTGGAATCCTATGTTTCTTTCTTGATTTCTGCCAGATCTCAGGTAAAAGACTTGCTGTATTTTTACCAGCACTTTTAGCAATTCTGGCTCTTTTACCTGGAGAATTTCCTGCACACAATCTCGAGACAAGGGTTGATATATACAAATCAATGCGATTAGTAATAAACACGTAATTTCCCTTTAGAATGTCGATTATCACTGTAACACAGTGTATTTGGTATTTTCTATATGAATTCGTAATCTGTGTTATAATTACAATAAACATCTATATATGAATGATAAGAGTAGGGAAATTAACGTGTTGAGAATGCACTATTTTTGACTGATCAAATTCCCCCAAACTTAATTTTAGTCATCTCGAGCAAACGTCTTTTATTCAGGTGAAGGAGAAAATAAGGAAAAACTAACTAGCACACTTAGGCAACACGATTGCACTGAGCACGTGCAACAAGCCTTTAAACCTCTAGGTGTCCCTAGTAAGATGAGTGTTGTCTCCGGAGGATTTTCAGAGGATTGCACCCACAAAATCCCATAATAAAAGAAAGACTGTGTGTAGGGTTCCTAGGCACTCTTACAAGGGTCTATAAGGCATTAACCATGCCCGGATAAAAATTTAGACGTGCCGAACAACCCAAAGCCGGGATCTTTGCTAGATTATTAGGGTTACACATGCAAGTAAACATCTTTACAACTAAGAGTGAGGGATTGCAACCTTTGTAGTCCGCTCCTTCGCTTCATAAGCTCCGAGTAGAAGTCCCTTCGCCGCAATCCATGATCTCCCGGACTCAAGAGAGGCTCCACAACTCGAACGATCAATGCAAGCTTGTAGTCATCCTTTTCTCCGATGATCTACCTCGAAGTTTCAATAACTCAAGCTATCTCTCTCTAATGAGGTGAACACCCTAATCTAATTGGCTAGATTAGATGAGGATGATGAAGTAGTATTTGTGCTCTCTTTTCTTATCAAATTCTCACACTTAATCATCACAAAATGAAAACCTAGAAAACTTTCTCAAAGCTCAAGGTTGAAGAAGAAGAAGAAATAATGGATAAATCCTTTTGTGATGAATAATGAAATGATATATGATTAATAATGCAACCATGGTTAACTATGACAAGGCTAACTCATGTAGAGAATTAACTATGGCTAAGGGTTTGGGTTGGGTTAAGAATGAGTCACTAGAAAATATCAACCATAATATCTTAGCTCAAAACAAAAAGAAACCTTCTAGAAGGTTGATGAAAGAACTAACCGAATTCAAACCCTAACCTTGTTTAATCTCCACTAAACATGTTGCATTAGTAATCATATCATGTTACAATAATATATATCACATATATAATATATAATTGTAACAAAATAAAATAATACAATTAATATATATCGCATATATATCAATGTATTATCCGGTGAGAAAATGAAATAATAAAGCGGGCCAATATTAGATAATGTAATGCAATATATCATATATATTATTATACATTAAATTATCGAATCAACACTTGATCCGACAATCCGTCTATATCGAATATAACCGAATAATATATCATGTACCGATTCATCGAATCAACACTTGATCCGATGACCCAGCTCATACCAAAATATCGTGAGAATATAATACGGTATCTCATATCGTATTATCCTCGGTCCTACACACATCACATATGTGCACCTACTCCGTTTTGCCTGAGTCAAGAAACCTCTATGTAGGACTCTAAAGAATCGTCAATACGCCGGCAGTAGGTGATGATCATATCAAACACCCACAAGCTGCAAGAGGTCAGCTAAACGCAACAGCCACCCAGGTATTGAGCAATCAGAAGATCAACAAGAAAGCCTGCACATTCTCTTGTGAATCCAATCAGTAACACTCCCGTACAGTCCGGTCTCTTCGTCTGATATGTTGCATATCTAGTCTAGGGGTGGTATACGTCAGACCCCAGTAACCGACAAGTAGTGTCGATGTGAGGCTCATAACGGGTCGAGAAACTACTGGTAACACTTACCAGTAAATCTCTATATCAGCCCTGGCCAGGGACTTCCAGTTATAGCCAATCGAACACAGCACAACATCAACTCCCTATACCGTGAGAGACGAATCCCCTCCTATCGCTCATTGCCTCCATGTGATTCGGGACTGCCCCCAAAAGCCACCGTTTTGCATGCCCTCTTGGACGTGGTAAGGTGGAAATCAAAGCACAGTGGGAATCACACAAGACACTATGACGATCTCGGGTCTACAAACTACCCTGTACCAGTGTCACCGGAGAACTGCCATCTAACGTGTGGTATATCACCATCTAGGAGTTCTCGGCAAGTCCGTCCAGTGTACCCTGTCTCCACTGAGCACCCGTACACCATCTCTGATGTCAAAACACCGATGGATATGGGATCATCCATCGCCCATCATATGGGTCAAGATGCGTATACGCTAGTCTACTCTGGTGTATCGATGCCCTGTCTCGATATACCCTCGACTAGGAACAGTTATAGGATGTACTCATCGACTACCGTGGACCTACTAGTATGATCTCATCATAGTCCCAGTAGTCGAGTACAGATCCTAAGGGCTTTATCAACATGTGAGAGTAAGACAGTAAACTAATATAAGTCAACATGTTAAGATAAAGGAAAACTAAATAGCATACTATCATGACGAGCAAGAAAGTCCTCTCTATATATATCCAAGCATCCATTATAATATACATCATATGTACAACAATGGCCTCTAGGGCATATACATAACTAACAATCTCCTACTTGCACTAAGGCCAGTTGCTGTAGTATCTCATACCTAGCATCCCGAATAATCTCTCAAACTGTATCTGTGGAATGGCCTTCGTGAGTGGATCCGCAATGTTTTCCTTTGTATCTACTCTCCTGACCTCGATCTCCCGGCGATCAACTATCTCCCTGATCAGGTGATACCGCCTCAGAATATGTCTGGACTTTTGATGGGACCTGGGTTCCTTGGCCAAAGCCGGAGCTCCATTGTTATCGCAATACAGAGGTATTGGATGTTCAATGGATGGAACCACACCTAGTTCACTAATGAACTTCTTTATCCAGACAGCCTCTTTGGCAGCATCGTTGGCAGCGATGTATTCAGCCTCCATTGTCGAGTCTGCAACGGTATCCTGTTTGGAACTCTTCCAACATACCGCCCCTCCATTGAGGGTAAAGACAAATCCCGAGTGCGACTTAGAGTCATCCTTATCACTTTGGAAGTTGGAATCGGTAAAGGACTCCACCTGGAGTTCTCTGTTACCATACACCAAGAACATATTTTTAGTCCTTCATAAGTACTTGAGAATGTTCTTCACAGCTGAACAGTGACTCTTTCCAGGATCTGCTTGACACCGACTCACTACACTTAGTAAGTATGCTACATCGGGTCTCGTACATAGCATCGCATACATGATAGAGCCTACTGCCGAAGCATAGGGTATCCCTTGCATGCGAGCTCTCTCCAAATCAGTCTTGGGAGACAACTCTTTGGAGAGAGTGAGTCCAGAGATCGTGGGTTGGTTCCCACGCTTGGATTCTTCCATACTAAACCTCTTTAGTATGGTGTCAATGTACCTGGATTGGGACAATCCCAGTATCCGTTTAGATCTATCTCTATAGATCATGATTCCCAATATGCATGAGGCATCACCTAGATCTTTCATTGAGAATCTTTGTATTAAGAAGAGCTTGACTAATTGCAGCAAAAGAACATCATTTCCTATCAAGAGTATGCCATCCACGTACAAGACGAGGAATACAACCTTACTCTCTGCAACCTTCTTATAAATACAAGGTTCATCTATATTTTTGATGAAGTCAAACTCTTTGACTACAACATCAAAAACAGATTTTCCAACTCCGCGATGCTTGCTTTAACCCATAAATGGATTTAAGCAGCTTGCACAACTTCCCGCTGCTCCCACTATCTACGAAGACCTCTGGCTGAGTCATGTACACGCACTCTTCTAAATCACCGTTTAGAAAGGCGGTCTTAACATCTATTTACCAGATTTCATAGTCATGGTATGCAGCAATGGCAAGTAAGATCCGGATGGACTTAAGCATAGCCACTGGAGAAAAGGTTTCGTCATAATCCACACCTGGTCTTTGACGAAAATCTTTTGCAACAAGTCTAGCATTGAAAGTATCAACTTTTCCATCTACACCAATTTTCTTTATAAAGATCCACTTGCTCTCAATGGGTTTTACCCCTTAAGGAGCATTTTCCAAAGTCCATACTTTATTGGTGTACATGGATTCCATCTCAGATCGCATTGCATCTGTTGGAGATAGTGCCCTCAGAGTCAATTATTGGATCACGGCACGTGATTGCAATGATTGAGGGGAGGACCTATCCCAGTAGGACAGTCTTACTCGAGATGATAGTATGCTATCTGGTTTATCTTTATCATCGTGTACTGCTTTAGGTGACCTTACGAGTCGCTATTACACGTTGATAGAGCCCCTAGGATTCTTTCTTGACTTCCAGCAGTATGAGGGCGATCATATAAGTGAGAGCTGGAGTCTATAAGCACATCCTTAAAAGGTTCCTAGTCGTGGGAGTTTCGAGACAGGGCATCGATTCTCCAGAGTAGACTAGTGTATACAGTCGAGATCCCGACGAGGGGCGGTGGCCGGTCTCACAAGCCACTTGTGTCAGTTGGTTCACCTAAGATGTATACAGGTGCTCATTGGGTTATGAGTACACCGGACAGGACTCGCCGGGAACCTGCTAGTTGGGATTATACCAGACGTCAGATAGCAGTTCCCTGGTGACATGTGTACAGGTTAGTTCATCGACCTGAGATCGTCATTTGTCTCGTGTGAGTTCCCACTGTGCTTTGATTACTACCCTACCACTGCTCAAAGGAGTCGTGCAAACAGGTTTTAGTTAGGTACAGTCCCGAGCCACATGAAAGCAGTGAGCGGATCTGCAGGGGTTCGTCTCTCCCGGTATTGGGGGTGAGGTCGCGCTGTGTCTAGGAGAGCCAGAACATGAAAAGTCCTTGGCCAAGGCAGGAGATTTGCTGGTAGGTATTCCAGTAGTATCTCAGAGTGTTCTGGGCTACACTCCGACACGACTTGTACCGCTTTTGGCGGTCTGACTTTTACCAACCCCCTAGGCCCGCCATGCGATGCTCATAGACGAACGGACCGGACTGTACGGATATTGTCACTGACAGGCTCAGTAGGGTGTCAGGATGAGTTCGCTCATCGACGTCCCTTTTGGTCAATACCTGGTAGCCCGTTACGTATTGGCTTATACCTCTGACGTGCTAGTGGTTAAATCCACAGCCATAGTTTTGACGAGTCTTTAGAGTCCACAACACAGACAGTTACTCAAGTTTCGGGCGAAACGCTGTAGAGGCCGTATGGAGATATGACAGGGTTCAATCAGATACGTGCGGTATTGCACGGATGGTGATCGAACGGATTTTACTAGCCGGCTTTGGCTTAAGCCGGATTCTAGTATTTGATAGTGTAGTTTTTTCTCTTTGCATTTGTGTTCAGTGGGAATACAAATACGGGCATGTATTTGCAGTAGTGGGGTTTTCCTGTAATTTATTACGGGATCAGTTTTCTGAAGTTTCCAGCTTGCATTCCGTTCCGGCCGGTTTTTCTTTGTTCCTTCACGGCCGGACTTTTCATTGGAGGGGGTTAATTGAATGTTTGCAATTAACTTACTTGTGAGGGGCTTTCTTGCATTTGTGGCTATATGATGAGACTAGCATCATGATGAGATTCTTTTATGGTCTTTTCCTTGGCTTTTCTTGTGATGGTTTTGTGAGTGGATTTAGATGAGAAAGAAGAGTGACCATTTTCTATATTGTTTTTCCGTTCTTTTTCTATTTACTTGGAGTGGTCTTTTTCTCTCTCCAATCTTCTTAGTGAGGAGAGAGGGCCGGCCACTTGGTGAGGAGAGGATGAGAGTGCTCTTTTTAGTGAGGGATTGATTCATCTTATTTCATGCTTCTTTGCTTGCTAAAATTCCAAGCTTCTCTCATTCATTCATTCTCCTCCTCCTCACATCCCTCCATCAAGGCAACTTCATGAACCCTAAAGAGACATGGCTACTACACTATTCTATAGCAAGTCTTGGACGCGTCGGCTAGCCAACTTCGCGCCCGAGTTGCCTCGGTCCAGAGGTGGGAGCCCGTAAAAGACTTTGGCGATGTGGTGCCCTTTCCGACGAGACGATAATGGACGGAGATTCCGCGGGAGATCGGAGTGGAGATGAAGACCGAAGGACACGGATCGCTTGGTATAACTCTTCACCCATCTTTTACTTTGCTAGTTGCTAGGTTAATGGCCCGATCCGGGTGAAAAGTGCGCGGTGGTGCCGGTTTGCTAGTTTGCAAAAGTTTTTGTTTCCGCGTTTCCGGCGTCGGATCGACGGCCGGGGCACCCCCGCGGGCTTACAATGGTATCAGAGCCACGCCATTAACCTTGCCTAGCTTGTTCTAGTATGTTTACATGTTCGATCGAATGGATTTTCCGAAAACACATTTTCATATGCACAGTTTTCTGTCGAAATTTTTTTTGGCTCCAAAAATTTTTCAGTACATTGCAGTGACATGTGCAGGGAATTCTAAGCATTCTGTGAAAATTTGGTAGCGTGATCTCACTATTCCACAGCTGAACCGCGGCCAATCCCACGTATTTGCGGCGGTTCCGCGGCCATTTTTACTATTCATTGGACCAAATTTTTGCAGTGAGCTCCTGGGTTGAAAATGGGGTTTTTGGAATATTCTTTTTGGGCTTAGACTCTCTTTAAGTGCTACAGTAATGTTTGGGGCCCACTTCGATAAATTTGTTCGATCGGATATTTTAAACACATTAGTTCACAATATTTACATTATATCTGCGACCGTGAATGTCACTTGATCGGTAAATCCTGTATAACTGCTATAGCCCGGTTAGACGGATTTGCGAACGTGACATTCACGTTGATGTTCTGTGTATTGCTGTGATGTTGCGGATCGGTCGTGGGGGATAGCCTGGATGCAATGGTAGTACAGTTTTGTTTTATATGTACATTTGATATTGCGGGGCGAGCGTCCGACATGTGGACTGCCGTCACTGCCTGATTGTATTATTCTTTTGGGGCACGACCAGGTTGCGGTCGATGTACCCGTTGTATGTATATTTTACTTTCTGTACTAGGATTACCCCGCGGAGGGGTGCACGGATAGCCGGGTTTTAGAGGGCAACGAGCCCGCATCTCATGGCGTTGAGACGGAGGGGGCTTCACTCTAGAATTGGCGGGCTATTCGCCGCACTCGTAGGGGGTATAGGTTGACCCAGGAGGGGTGCCCAAGTTACCGGATTCCGTGAAGTGCTGGGTGGTCCATTCACGTTGCTGAAAGGGGATGCCTCGCTTCAGGTTTTGGCGGGTAACTTGCCGCGCCCATAGGGGTCTAGGATTTCATTGCACAGGCTATCCACACGACCAGGGGAACGTCGGGTTTCAGTAGCGGCTCTGCGAAACCTGGGGATCCCAGATATCTGTATGTTTCTGTGATGCTGTACATTTCTGTAATGTTGCATTTTATCACGCCTTGAGCGAAAATAATATATATATTAGTAGATGTTGTATATGTTTTTCATCCGCGCTAGTCCAGTCCCCGCTCTGTCGTTAGTTAGCTAACCTAACGGGTGATGACGGGACCCAGTGGCGAATGCGGATGGCATATACGTACGTCAGTATATTTTCATTCTTTGTGGTGTGATCAATTGATGGGACTGCGTTGATTCGGATCAATGCAAGATAAAAAAAACCTATTCTGATGTTGTTGGAACACTTTTTCAAAAGCTGTTATTGCAAGGGCGTTCTCTTTTGTTTTGCACAGTGGTATTCAGTTATGAATATCCAGCTCCTCAGTCGACGAGGCAAGGGCCGAGATCCCTTCACCGGGAGTGACCCCTTGGACAAAAGTTTGCGTCAGGGCAGTAACTTCACTATAGCCGATTGCTTTTGCTTTGCATCGTGGTATTCAGTTGGAATATCCTGCACCTCATTCCACGGGGAAAGAGCCGAGATCCCTTCACCGGGAGTGACCTCTTTAGCAAAGGTTTTCGTAACTATATTTTTAAAAAGCTATCCGTTCCTTCAACGATATCAAGTTCATTACGTTAAAGGTTTTCGCCAGAAACCATTCGTAGTCCTCCGTCGTTTCATATGGATGGTCAATAGTATTCAAGCTGTGTATGTTGGCCAAAGTCAAGGCACAGTGTTTGGTAGCTGTTGGGTATTCATATGCAGCATAGATAGATGTGTTAGTTTGGGACAGTCGTACTGCCATTTTGGCCAAAGTCAAGGGTAGTTACGGGTGGGTTCAAATTAATCAGGAAAATAATGGGTAGAACTTGACATGTGACTTATGATATGTTGGCCAAAGTCAAGGTCATAAGAGCATGGGGCAAAAATCCACATCGGGAGTTTCAAAAGAACAGAAACTTGCCAGATATGCGCATACCTTCTGGAGTATGATAACGTGAGCGGATTCCGTCACGTTATCATGCGATGAGAGTTGGATCCCGATTCCCACTGATGAGTTGGTTTACTCCTCGGGTGATCCCGGCTAATTCTTCTTTCAGGTTTGGGGAAGAATTTGACGTTACAGTGGGAGGTTTCCAGATTAGATAAAGTGATAACCATTCTGATCTAGGTTAGAGTGCACGCTGAGTGTTTCTTTTCTCTCTCTCTTTGGCAGCGACCATTGACCCGACCCTAGACTATGACTCAGTGACCAAGTTGACCGAACCTTCTAAACACTGGCTTTTGGATTGTCAGAGTTGCAAACCTCATTGCCACTCCTACTTTTACCCTTTTCTCCAGGACACCCCGTATTACTACGAACGTCCACTTCCATAGGACAAAACCATCGTATGGTTATATACGAACTCGAAGTAATTCGAGGATGGTTTCCGGTTCTGGAGAAAACGAATAGGACTATTCAGTTGTCTTTTCCTTTTACCTTCTCTCAGATTACGAGCACTCCTTGGTTTAGGAGTAGTACACCTATTACGCAAATTGGATACTCTTCTTCCAAACCTTAGGCTGGTGCCGACCGGTGGGGAATGAAGAAAGCCAATTAGCCTAAACGGTGTACATAAGGTATTAAGTTCAGACAAAGCAAGGGATTAGTAAGAGGGCAAAGTAAATTGCGACTACTATTCACGACCAAACCAAGTATTTCTTCGCCAATCCTAAATCACCTTTGTATTTCTCCAGGACACTCCGTATCACTACGAAGATCCCAGTTTATTGGATAATCCATCGTATGGTTATATACGAACTCGAAAGGAACTTATTCCAATTCGGGGATGGATCCTGGTTCAGGAGAAATAGGAATAAAGTTCATTCAGGTGTCTTTTATCTTCACCTTCTCTCGCGTTGCGAGTGCTCCTAGGATTAGGACAGTACACCTATTATGCTTATTGGATAGTCTTCTTCCAAACCATAGGCTGGTGCCGAACGGTAGGGAAGGAAGAAAACCATTTGGCCTAAAGGGGTGTACAGAAGGTAACGACTAAAGACATATAAAGGGATTTGGAGAGATGGCAAAGAGATATACGGTTACAGTTGTGAATCTGGATAATGGAAGAGGCATTACTAGGAATACCAAGATAACCCCATCGAAACATTTCAATGTTTCAGGTTCACTGTGTACTGTTAATAGAAAACTGATTTCCCAATTAGACACTTGCTCCAGGGTATGTATTTGCCAGGTATGATTCTCACATCTGTATGGTTTTACAGATGATGAGTGGGAGTAAGTTATTGGGAATTAGGTGATCATCCTCATTATATTGGGATTCGTTGTAATTGGTGATATTTGAGGAAGTCACCTGGGTTGTTTGCCAGTCGGCAAATATTTGGTTTTGAATATCCGTTGTTATGCACCAATTTCAAATTGATATATATGTACGTCTATTTTTATAGAGTGAGATGTACCTTTTTGAAATTATGTCTATGACATTTACCTATATCAGTGGATGGTTAGGTAAGGAGCATTGAACAGCGGTGTAATTCTTCTTAACCAAAAGTACAGTTTTCAACCTACGAAACACAGTGAATGAGTTGTTAAACTCAGCGGACTTATACAGAGTATTGTATGTTGTCCAGTGTCCATTAGGACAGAGGGGTTGGTCCTCATACTATATTCTGTTTACTTTTAACTTCTCTAGTTCTTAGACATGTGTTTCGAAGAAACACAGGGTCTAAGTTTTGAGGAGTTATAAGTATAAGAATAAAGTAGAGAACCAGGTATTGCAAGTATCGGGATTCTTCAATGTGATCGAAGATGTAGATACTTGTATATGGCATTCAGTTGATAGTAATGTTTAAGAGAACTTGCTTCTTATTCAGGTTACTCATAATTGGAAGTACTCCTAAGTTGAGTAACGCTGATCGGCCTCCTTCCATTTAGTTGATATGCACTGGAGACAGCTGCATGATTTAAATCTGGTTCAATTAAATCAGTGCCTCTGTTTCTATATTGGATATAGAACAGTTCATGTCTTGACATTGTTAAGGTACGGGGAGTTGTCCAGCTTATGCTTAAAACCAGACTCTGAATAACTCAAGGCATGTTTCTGTGATGGTTGTTTGTGGGTTGACCCGGGCTATGACGAGGGTTGACTTTCTACCATCTGGAAGATCAATAGTGTTATTGTTCTTGACTCGCCACAGTTTTAATTAAAAATGGATTTTTTCATAAAACAGTAGTGGGAGTATGGTAGAACTGGAAGTGATTCCAGAACTGCAAACGATTACTGAAGATTTGATAAGAACCTAAAGATTCAATCTGGTTTGACATTCCATTGGCCACTCCACAGATAAGGTGGGTAACCTCAGGCACCCGAGAGGTACTTCGGTATGCTCAAGGACGGTGGCAGAGAGGTTCTTGTTTACCCAGACTTACCACTGCTGTTGTTCCAGACTATGAGACCCGGTAGGAGGATGAGTATAGCGTCATTCTAAACTAGCTTTAGAAGTGTACGTCTATATGACTCTGCCAGAGGGTTGTCGTAGTCAGTGGGAGCAGCGGAAGCATTCGTGGACAGTTGGCTTATGTCTATTTATAGATTAAAGCAGATATAGCGGAGATAGATCATCTGTTTCTGATGTGACAGTCATAGCTTTGACTTCATCAGAATAGAGGATGGATCTGTTAGGAAGGTAGTAGGGTGTGATGTCCTGGTAATTGATGACATACACAGAGTAGGAAGTGATATTCCTATACTACGATCGGTTATACTTTGGTCGTCACACAGTGGTTTCTCCATACAGGACTTGGATATTATATCAGACATTCTGGTCACTAGATCTATGGTTTGTTAGTTGTATGTATGCCCTAGAGGCCAGTATTGTACAGATGTTGTATATTATATTGGATGCTTGGACATATATAGAGATGACTTTCTTGCTCGATATGATAGTATGCTATCTGGTAACTCTTTATCTTAACATTATACTAGTCTCTTTAAACTGTCTTATGGTTACATGTTGGTAAAGCCCTTAGGATGTGTACTTGACTACCTGGACTATGATGTGGATCATACTAGTGGGGACATGGTAGTCCATAAGTACATCCTTCAAGGTCCCTAGTCGTGGGTGTATCGAGACGGGGCATCGATATACCAGAGTAGACTAGCGTATACGCTTCTCGACCCATGAGATGGACGATGGATGATCCCATATCCATTGGTGTTTGACATCAGAGATGGTATACGGGTGCTCAGTGGAGACTGGGTACACTTGACGGACTCGCCGAGAACTCCCAGATGGTATTATATTTCACGTCAGATGTCAGTTCTCAGGTGACACTTGTGCAGGTTAGTCTGCAGACCCGAGATCGTCATAGAGTCTTGTGTGATTCCCACTGTGCTTTGATCTCCACCTTACCACGTCCATGAGGGCGTGCAAAACGGTGGTCTTTTGGTACAGTCCCGAGTCACATGGAGGCAATGAGCGATAGGAGGGGTTTCGTCTCTCCCGGTATTGGGGGTTGATGTTGCGCTGTGCTCGATTGGCCGTAACAGGGAAGTCCCTGGCCAGGGCTGATCAGAGATTTGCTGGTAAGTGTTACCAGTAGTTTCTCGACCCGTTATAAGCCTCACATCGGCACGACTTGTCGAGTATTGGGGTCTGACGTTTACCACCCCTAGACTTGATATGCGACGTATCAGACGAACAGACCGGACTGTACGGTAAGTGTTACTGGTTGGATTCACAGGAGTGTGAGCGGGCTAGCTCGTCGATCTTCTGATCGCTCAATACCCAGGTGGCCGTTACGTTTAGCAGACCGCTTGCGGCTTGTGGGTGCTTGATATGATCATCATCTACTACCGGCGTATTGACGAGTCTTTAGAGTCCTACACAGAGGTTTTCTAGCTCAAGCGAAACGAAATAGGAGTGCATATGAGATATGTGCGGGACCGAGAATAATGCGTGTATGTGATACCGTATTTGATTCTCGCGATTAATGTTTCGATTGGTTGTATGAGATATGACCTAGTTATCGAATCATTGATTCGATAAATCGATGCATTGAATACTAGTCGGTTATGTGCGACATGACCGGATCATTAAATCAAGTGTTGATTTAATGATTTAATGTATAATTATATATTTGATATATTACTTTGCATTAACTAGTATTGGTTCATTTTAAACGGATTTTTCTCACTTGATTTACACATTGTATATGTGATATACTTTTGTGCACATATTTGTATCATGTTTGATGATACTTGATCATATGGTTAAGTGTATAGAATTAAACCATAGTTAACTTGAGATTAGGGTTTTGATTATGCATTTATTCATTTATTTGTTTATTCATTTATTTGGATAAACTTTAAGATGAAAATGGTGGCAATTTTTGTTTCATATTGAAGCTTCATGAAGCTTTGACTTTGCTAACCATTCTTGTCTTCATGCTTAACCCTAACCCACTCAAATGACCATGGTTTATTCTCTACACTTAACCCTAGTTATAGTTATGATAAGTTTGTATTTTCTTTTCATTTTAAAATAGAACTTATCATAACTAGCTTCATCATCTTCTTCTTCTAAAAAGAAAAAGCTTGCTACTTTAATGGCAACTTGAGTTCTAGTGAGAGAAATCCAATTCTAAAGTGAACCCACCTCCTATTTCTTCACCCTCTACCTCTTGCCAAGTTGTTTTGGGTGTTTTCTTCACAAGTTTCACAACTTTGTGAAGTCGGAGCTTGAACTAGTGCAACCTCGACGTAGATCGTCTTTGACACGAAGCCGACGACCTATTCCGCTCGCTTTCCCGATGAAACCGATGAACGAGTCTAAGAATGGAAAAGGACAGTGAGAGGAGCACTACGTGGAGCTAAGGAAGTGGATATCCGGATCTACAAAGGTTGTAGAATCTAACTTTTAGTTAAGTAGTTAACTAGTTTTGTATTTCGCCTAGACATCTAGCCGACGATTCGTAGTCTAGGGTTTCTCGGCACCATATTTTTGAAATTGGCATGTTCGATGCCTTGTGAGACCTCTATAGGGTGCCTAGGAAGCTTTCACTGGTATCAGAGCCAAGCTAGAGCCTTAGGCGAAGTCTAGACGCAATTTGAAGCCCGAACGAACCTGAAACCCTAAACCAAATGAGCTCTCTGGACTTTTTCCAAAAATGGGGTTTTTTCCATATTAAAAATATGCAGAGAAATCAGCAGGAGAATGTAAGATTTACTGTGAAGTTCGATGGCACAATTCAATTGAACTGCCGCGGTTCCGCGGCACGAGCATGGCTCGTGCGGCGGTTTCGCGGCCGTACGGCCCCACTGTTCAAAAATGTTCACACAGTAATTCTTACCTTGCAGTGCTGGAGTTTCTGGAAATTTTTAATAATTATTCAAGAGTTGAATTTTCTAGGATTGTTTTAGAGCTTCAGTGTTTCGATCGGGGTATCAAATTTCGTCTTTGTGTTTTTCCGGATAATTTATAGAATATGTTAAAAGGTTCGACCGGATATAAATACCCAACTTTTCCCCTGTCGGGAAATTTCCAAGTGTTGGATTTTTCCGTAGTTTAAACGACGTTCTAAGTAGTGCAAGTAACGCGATGGACCCTCTAGAAGACAACAAACCTTAACTCGATTATGTGACCGTCTTGAACTGCCCTTTGAACCTTCGGGTTTGGGGCAGTACGGCGTGCCACATGTGAGGCGTTGGCTTGACCCTTCTACGGCTGGACCGTTGGTACTGAGGCACGAACTGAATGTTGCTAGACTTATTTCATGTGTTGGACAGTATCGGGAAAACTTGGGTGTTCGAATATTCTATCGGAAAATTTAACATTTTCTGTTTATCTGGAATGTGATACAATAATTGGAATTCACAAACAGTTATGTGATAACTGAATGAATGTTATAAATCTAGCAGTTTAGTTTCACTTGATATTGAAAAGAGTTTTCGATAATGAGACTAAAATGCGGGGTTTATAACTGTTAGGCATGTGATGTCTAAGTATTTCATTTGATTAGGCATGCGATGTCTAAAGTAGTTGCGGATTCCAGTTGTTGTAGTTTTACACTTTCTTTTCTGTGACCGTAAGTGTAGTATGTTCATATCGCCGGTTTCGTTGCTATACGTCAACGACAATTGGGGTATGCATACTTAGTTATGTTGATGACATGTGATGTTATGTGTTGCTGAATATGTTATATTGGATCGTCGTGTTCGAATAGCCGGGGGTTTTTATGTGAGATGAGTGTTCTTCATTTTCATTCATGTAAAAACTTGTATGTAATATTCTTTTATTTGGGGCACTTCCAGGTAGCGGAAGTTGTCACCCTTTGTATATTATTTACTTTTCCGCATTAGGATAGACCCAAGGAGGGGAGCATAAGTAACCGGGTTCTGGGGTTCAGTGGGAGACCAACTCGAGGAGTCGAGTCCGGGTCTCCTAACCCTAGAATTGGCAGGGTTGCTTGCCGCTCTCGTAGGGGTCTAGGGGTGTGGGATTGGCTATTCATCACGACCGTGGAATCCGTGTTTTTTACTGGCTCGTATTGAAAACACGGACGTCCTAGTATATCCAATATTTCATATGTTTATTCTGCTGCGATATCTGTGTTGTGACTCTGTGATGGATATAGTATATAGTATATATGATATATTATATAGACGTTACTTATGTTTTACACCCGCGCTAGCCCTGCCCTGCTCTGTCGTTGGTTACCTAACCTAACGGTGCACGAGGGGACATCGAGGCGAATGCGGATGGCATAAGTATACGTCATATCTATCTGTGATGTTTAGGTATTTAAATGATGGGACTTCATTAATGTGATTAATGAAAGATAAGAAACCTAAGATGTTGTGGAATCGAATTTTAAAATAAAACAGGTAGCTACAGTTCTTGCTTTGCACAACGGTATATATGATATACCCCGCACCTTATTCGATGAGGAAAGGACCGAGATCCCTTCACCGGAAGTGACTCCTTTAGCAATAACTGGCAGATGCTACAGACTCGGTTTGCTTTTGACTGCTTTTGGGTTTTTGCTTTGCACAGCGATATATATGATATATCCCACACCTCATTCGACGAGGAAAGGACCGAGATCCCTTCACCGGGAGTGACTCCTTTAGCAAAACTAGAAAAGCCTCAAAATCACTCCATTTCAAAACTTCATTTGATTCTACAACGATATCAAGTTCATTACGCAATAGGTTTTCAGAAAAACATAGCGTAGCCCTCCGTCATTTCAGATAAGTCCTGTTTAGTATTCGTGCCGCGTTTGTTGACCTTGTCAAGGCGCAGTGTGCGGTAGCTAACCAGTATTTGTCTGCTTATGCATATGATGCAGATTGGGTTAGGGTAGTCGTACGGCCTTGTTGACCTTGTCAAGGGTCGTGCGGGTGGGTTTGATTCAATCAAGAAATGACGGGTTGAACTTGACTTGCGGTCTATGGTTTGTTGACCTTGTCAAGGTCATAGATCGTTCGGGGCAAAAATATTATCGGGAATTTCAAGTGTTGAAATTTGCAATGAGATTGCATACCTTCTATGAGATAGTTGGATCCCGATACCCACTGCGAGTAAGAGTTACTCCTGGGAGAGTTTTACACATTGCAATTAGCTGATCAAGTAGGTGTCTAGAAAGGTGTCAACGGGGTTACGCCTCTGGGAAAACGAGGTTTACATTAATTAGGTTCGTGCGAAAGCACGGGGGACCTCCCTCAAAGTACCGACACTGGCCTGGCTGAAAGATTGGCGAACCTGTAGTGTGTAATTAATCCCGGCTAGTCTTTCCTTTTAGGGTTTGGAGGAAGATTTGATAAAAAGCAGTGGGACCCATCCTGATTAGATAAGATAATAACCAAATCTGATCTTGCACGAGCATACGCTAAAGTGTTTTCTTCTCTCTCTCTCCAGGTAGCGACCATTTCATGCCCTAATGAAGATAATAATATGGATGTATTGACCGAACCCGCATGTTATTCTGTGCTGGGGAACGTTGGTTCCGTTCTTTCTTATAAAAGTTATAGGAATGAACAGGATATAGGGGAATACCAGGATTCCCAAGCCACCCGAATGAAGAAAGTACATGTTGATGCATTTTCTTCGGGTGTGTTCGTTACTGAAAACTGTTTCTCCATTTGCTCTACGTCCTGGGTATTAGATACCGGGTAAGGATCCCATATATGTAATCAGTTACATGGGCTTATGAAAGGTAGAGAACTTGGAGAAGGTGATAAAGACATTAGAGTTGGAAATGGTGCAATTGTTGCAGCTAAGACTGTCGGGGAATATCACCTTGTATTACCAACTGGTAATACATTGGTTCTGAACGAATGCTATTACATGCCGAACCTGATATGCAACATTATATCGGTTTCTTTATTAAGTAAAGAGGGATATAATTTTGTATTACAGGACAATGTTATGAACATTTTCCGTAACCAAAAGTTGGTTGGATCAGGCACGTTGTGCAATGGCATTTATGTTCTAAATCAATCAATAGTTCTGAGCATAACAAACACACACAAGAGGAAGAGTTCTGAACTCAATGAATCCTTCTTGTGGCATTATAGACTGGGTCACATCAATGTGACACGACTGGCTAAGTTGCATAAGGATGGATATTTGAAACCTTTCGAACTTTCATCTTATGACACTTGCCAGTCATGTCTTAAAGGCAAGATGACCAAAACTCCGTTTACGGGACACGGAGAAAGAGTTACCGAACTCTTGGGACTTATACATAGTGATGTATGTGGTCCTATGTCTACACATGCCAGGGATGGTTCTTCATACTTCATTACATTCACTGACGATCTCTCTAGGTTCGGGTATGTGTTCCTGATGAAACACAAATCAGAAGCTTTTGAGAAATTTAGGGAATATAAATAAGAAGTTGAGAACCAAACCGGAAAAAGTATTAAAATCCTACGATCTGATCGAGGAGGAGAATACTTGAGCAATGAATTTCTGGACTTCCTAAAAGAGAATGGGATTCTCTCTCAGCCGACTCCTCCATATACACCACAGCACAACGGTGTATCTGAACGGAGGAACCGCACCCTATTAGATATGGTGCGCTCTATGATGAGCACAGCTGAGTTACCTATTTCCTTCTGGGGTTATGCGCTGGAAACAGCAACATACCTATTGAATCAAGTTCCATCTAAATCTGTACCTACCACACCATAAGCGATATGGAGTGGGAAGAGACCATATTTTAAACGAGTTAAGATATGGGGTTGTCCGGCCTATGTCAAAAGGCAAAATCCGGACAAGCTCGAGGCACGGTCAGTTCTCTGCAAGTTTGTGGGATATCCAATGAATTCATATGGATATTTTTTCTACCACAGTGAGGAAAAAAAAGTGTTTGTTGCTCAGCATGCCACCTTTTTAGAAAAGGAATTCCTTAAAAAAGAAATTAGTGGCAAAGTGGTAGAGCTGGAAGAAGTTCCAGATACACAAACCGTAACTGAAGATTTAGTGGAACCAGAAGATTCAGTAGCTCCCAATGAACCTCAGCCTCTCCGCCGATCTAGTAGGGTTCCTCGCCAACCTGAGAGATACTACGGTTTTCTCATGGATGGTGGAAGCGAGGATTGCATCATGGAGGATGATGACCCAACTAGCTTCGAGCAGGCAATCACGAGTGGGGACTCAGTGAAATGGCTGGATGCTATGCGGTCCGAGATGGAATCCATGTACACCAACAAAGTATGGACTTTGGACGTTGCTCCTGAAGGGGTAAAACCCATTGGGAGCAAGTGGATCTTCAAGAAGAAACTTGGTGTAGATGGGAAAGTGGAGACTTTCAAAGCTAGACTTGTAGCAAAGGGTTTTCGTCAAAGACCAGGTGTGGACTATGACGAGACCTTTTCTCCAGTGGCTATGCTTAAATCCATCCGGATCATACTTGCCATCGCTGCTTATCATGATTACGAAATCTGGCAAATGGATGTTAAGACCGCCTTTCTAAATGGTGATTTAGAAGAGTGCGTGTACATGACTCAGCCAGAGGGCTTCGTAGACAGTGGGAGCAGCGGGAAGGTGTGCAAGCTGCTTAAATCCATTTATGGATTAAAGCAAGCATCGCGGAGTTGGAACATCTGCTTTGACGTCGTTATCAAAGAGTTTGATTTCGTCAAAATCCCAGATGAACCTTGTATCTACAAGAAGGTGGCAGAGAGTAAGGTTGTCTTCCTCGTATTGTACGTGGACGACATACTCTTGATAGGAAATGATATTCCTATGCTGCAATCGGTCAAGCTCTTCTTATCACAAAGATTCTCAATTAAAGATCTTGGTGATGCCTCCTGCATATTGGGAATTAGGATCTATAGAGATAGATCCAAAAGGATATTGGGATTGTCCCAATCCAGGTACATTGACACCATACTAAAGAGGTTTAGTATGGAAGAGTCCAAGCGTGGGAACTTGCCCACGATCTCTGGAGTCACTCTCTCCAAAGAGATGTCTCCAAAGACTGATTTGGAGAGAGCTCGCATGCAAGGGATACCCTATGCTTCGGCATTAGGCTCTATCATGTATGTGATGCTATGTACCAGACCCGATGTAGCATACTCACTAAGTATAGTGAGCAGGTATCAAGCTGATCCTGGAGAGAATCACTGGACAGCTGTGAAGAGCATTCTCAAGTACTTACGAAGGACTAGAGATATGTTCTTGGTGTATGGTAACGGAGAGCTCCAAGTGGAGTCCTTTACCGATTCGAGCTTCCAGAGTGATAAGGACGACTCTAAGTCGCAGTCGGGCTTTGTCTTTACCCTTTACGGAGGGGCGGTTAGCTGGAAGAGTTCCAAGCAGGAAACCGTGGCAGACTCGACGATGGAGGCTGAATACATCGCTGCCAACGATGCTGCCAAAGAGGCTGTCTGGATCAAGAAGTTCATTACTGAACTTGGAGTGGTTCCATCCATTGAGCGTCCAATACCTTTGTATTGCGATAACAATGGAGCGGTGGCTTTGGCCAAGGAACCCAGGTCCCATCAGCGATCCAGGCATATTCTGAGGCGGTATCACCTGATCCGGGAGATAGTTGATCACCGGGAGATCGAGGTCAGGAGGGTTGACACGAAGAATAACACGGCGGATCCACTCACGAAGGCCATTCCCCAGACACAGTTTGAGAGACTCTTCGGGATGCTCGGTATGCGATACTACAGCAGCTGGCCCTAGTGCAAGTGGGAGATTGTTAGTTGTATGTATGCCCTAGAGGCTAGTATTGTACAGATGTTGTATATTATATTGGATGCTTGGACATATATAGAGATGACTTTCTTGTTCGATATGATAGTATGCTATCTGGTTACTCTTTATCTTAACATGTATACTAGTCTCTTTAAACTGTCTTATGGTTACATGTTGGTAAAGCCCTTAGGATGTGTACTTGACTACCTGGACTATGATGTGGATCATACTAGTGGGGACATGGTAGTCCATAAGTACATCCTTCAAGGTCCCTAGTCGTGGGTGTATCGAGACGGGGCATCGATATACCAGAGTAGACTAGCGTATACGCTTCTCGACCCATGAGATGGACGATGGATGATCCCATATCCATTGGTGTTTGACATCAGAGATGGTATACGGGTGCTCAGTGGAGACTGGGTACACTGGACGGACTCGCCGAGAACTCCCAGATGGTATTATACCTCACGTCAGATGGCAGTTCTCAGGTGACACTTGTGCAGGTTAGTCTGCAGACCCGAGATCGTCATAGAGTCTTGTGTGATTCCCACTGTGCTTTGATCTCCACCTTACCACGTCCATGAGGGCGTGCAAAACGGTGGTCTTTGGGTACAGTCCCGAGTCACATGGAGGCAATGAGCGATAGGAGGGGTTTCGTCTCTCCCGGTATTGGGGGTTGATGTTGCGCTGTGCTCGATTGGCGGTAACAGGGAAGTCCCTGGCCAGGGCTGATCAGAGATTTGCTGGTAAGTGTTACCAGTAGTTTCTCGACCCGTTATGAGCCTCACATCGGCACGACTTGTCGAGTATTGGGGTCTGACGTTTACCACCCCTAGACTTGATATGCGACGTATCAGACGAACAGACCGGACTGTACGGTAAGTGTTACTGGTTGGATTCACAGGAGTGTGAGCGGGCTAGCTCGTCGATCTTCTGATCGCTCAATACCCGGGTGGCCGTTACGTTTAGCAGACCGCTTGCGGCTTGTGGGTGCTTGATATGATCATCATCTGCTACCGGCGTATTGACGAGTCTTTCGAGTCCTACACAGAGGTTTCCTAGCTCAAGCGAAACGAAATAGGAGTGCATATGAGATATGTGCGGGACCGAGAATAATGCGTGTATGTGATACCGTATTTGATTCTCGCGATTAATGTTTCGATTGGTTGTATGAGATATGACCTAGTTATCGAATCATTGATTCGATAAATCGATGCATTGAATACTAGTCGGTTATGTGCGACATGACCGGATCATTGAATCAAGTGTTGATTTAATGATTTAATGTATAATTATATATTTGATATATTACTTTGCATTAACTAGTATTGGTTCATTTTAAACGGATTTTTCTCACTTGATTTACACATTGTATATGTGATATACTTTTGTGCACATATTTGTATCATGTTTGATGATACTTGATCATATTGTTAAGTGTATAGAATTAAACCATAGTTAACTTGAGATTAGGGTTTTGATTATGCATTTATTCATTTATTTGTTTATTCATTTATTTGGATAAACTTTAAGATGAAAATGGTGGCAATTTTTGTTTCATATTGAAGCTTCATGAAGCTTTGACTTTGCTAACCATTCTTGTCTTCATGCTTAACCCTAACCCACTCAAATGACCATGGTTTATTCTCTAGACTTAACCCTAGTTATAGTTATGATAAGTTTGTATTTTCTTTTCATTTTAAAATAGAACTTATCATAACTAGCTTCATCATCTTCTTCTTCTAAAAAGAAAAAGCTTGCTACTTTAATGGCAACTTGAGTTCTAGTGAGAGAAATCCAATTCTAAAGTGAACCCACCTCCTATTTCTTCACCCTCTACCTTTTGCCAAGTTGTTTTGGGTGTTTTCTTCACAAGTTTCACAACTTTGTGAAGTCGGAGCTTGAACTAGTGCAACCTCGACGTAGATCGTCTTTGACACGAAGCCGACGACCTATTCCGCTCGCTTTCCCGATGAAACCGATGAACGAGTCTAAGACTGGAAAAGGACAGCGAGAGGAGCACTACGTGGAGCTAAGGAAGTGGATCTCCGGATCTACAAAGGTTGTAGAATCTAACTTTTAGTTAAGTAGTTAACTAGTTTTGTATTTCGCCTAGACATCTAGCCGACGATCCGTAGTCTAGGGTTTCTCGGCACCATATTTTTGAAATTGGCATGTTCGATGCCTTATGAGACCTCTATAGGGTGCCTAGGAAGCTTTCACGGTTTTAGATCTAGATTTGGGTGGTTTCCCAATCTGGATACCTTGACTGCATTCTATGAGCATTTAGAATGGACGACTCCTGGCACGGTAGTATACCTGCAGGTGATGGAGTCACCCTCTCTAAAGGTGTCTTACAGACTAAAGGGGAGAGGGATGTACATGATTGGCAGATCACTTGGTTAGGCAATTGAGTCAATCATGAGATGTCAAGTACCACACCAGATGTTGTTCTTGCAGTAGGTGCAATAAGTTGATATTGATCCAATCCTGGACAAATAGTGGGAAGCAGTTTTAGAACATAAGTTGATGTTCTAGGAATATGATAACATCATTCTCCTTTGGGAGACAGTTATCATTCCAGGCTTCCAAGGTGACCTGGACAGCAGAGTGGCTGTCAGAGTTATAGTTTTTCCCTCTGACGAGGGGCAGTATTCTGGACAGATGGTCCAGATGGATACTGAGGGAAGGCATGGCGCAGGACACTGATTAAGTTCAGTTGTCGATACAGTCTAAGAAGTTTGGATTTGGAGTTCATTTATGAGCTAGGTCCCATCAGACATCCAGACATTCTAAGACAGGTATTGCTCATTTCGGAAGATAGCTTTCTCCGCGAACTTGAGATATAGAGAGACATAGAAAGAAACATCAGAGCGGATCCACTCACTGAGGCCATTCCTCGAACGCAATAGTTTCGCAAATGAGCTTTGTGAGACTGACTAGTAGATGAGTTGGGTGTTCGGTATCACACGGGCTGTAAGTATGCGACATCGCAATAATTAGCCTTGAGTGCAAGTGGGAGATTGTTGGAGATAGTGCCCTTAGAGTCAATTATTGGATCACAGGCACGTGATTGCAATGATTGAGGGGAGGACCTATCCCAGTAGGACAGTCTTACTCGAGATGATAGTATGCTATCTGGTTTATCTTTATTATCGTGTACTGCTTTAGGTGACCTTACGAGTCGCTATTACATGTTGATAGAGCCCCTAGGATTCTTGCTTGACTTCCAGCAGTATGAGGGCGATCATATAAGTGAGAGCTGGAGTCTATAAGCACATCCTTAAAAGGTCCCTAGTCGTGGGAGTTTCGAGACAGGGCATCGATTCTCCAGAGTAGACTAGTGTATACAGTCGAGACCCCGACGAGGGGCGGTGGCCGGTCTCACAAGCCACTGGTGTCAGTTGGTTCACCTAAGATGTATACAGGTGCTCATTGGGTTATGAGTACACCGGACAGGACTCGCCGGGAACCTGCTAGTTGGGATTATACCAGACGTCAGATAGCAGTTCCCTGGTGACATGTGTACAGGTTAGTTCATCGACCAGAGATCATCATTTGTCTCATGTGAGTTCCCACTGTGCTTTGATTACTACCCTACCATGGCTCAAAGGAGTCGTGCAAACAGGTTTTAGTTGGGTACAGTCCCGAGCCACATGGAGGCAGTAAGCGGATCTACAGGGGTTCGTCTCTCCCGGTATTGGGGGTGAGGTCGCGCTGTGTCTAGGAGAGCCAGAACATGAAAAGTCCTTGGCCAAGGCAGGAGATTTGCTGGTAGGTATTCCAGTAGTATCTCAGAGTGTTCTGGGCTACACTCCGACACGACTTGTACCGCTTTTGGGGGTCTGACTTTTACCAACCCCCTAGGCCCGCCATGCGATGCTCATAGACGAACGGACCGAACTGTACGGATATTGTCACTGACAGGCTCAGTAGGGTTTCAGGATGAGTTCGCTCATCGACGTCCCTTTTGGTCAATACCTGGTAGCCCGTTACGTATTGGCTTATACCTCTGACGTGCTAGTGGTTAAATCCACAGCCATAGTTTTGACGAGTCTTTAGAGTCCACAACACAGACAGTTACTCAAGTTTCGGGCGAAACGCTGTAGAGGCCGTATGGAGATATGGCAGGGTTCAATCAGATACGTGCGGTATTGCACGGATCGTGATCGAACGGATTTTACTAGCCGGCTTTGACTTAAGCCGGATTCTAGTATTTGATAGTGTAGTTTTGTCTCTTTGCATTTGTGTTTAGTGGGAATACAAATGCGGGCATGTATTTGCAGTAGTGGGGTTTTCCTGTAATTTATTACGGGATCAGTTTTCTGAAGTTGCCAGCTTGCATTCCGTTCCGGCCGGTTTTTCTTTGTTCCTTCACGGCCGGACTTTTCGTTGGAGGGGGTTAATTGCATGTTTGCAATTAACTTACTTGTGAGGGGCTTTCTTGCATTTGTGGCTATATGATGAGACTAGCATCATGATGAGATTCTTTTATGGTCTTTTCCTTGGCTTTTCTTGTGATGGTTTTGTGAGTGGATTTAGATGAGAAAGAAGAGTGACCATTTTCTATATTGTTTTTCCATTCTTTTTCTATTTACTTGGAGAGGTCTTTTTCTCTCTCCAATCTTCTTAGTGAGGAGAGAGGGCCGTCCACTTGGTGAGGAAAGGATGAGAGTGCTCTTTTTAGTGAGGGATTGATTCATCTTATTTCATGCTTCTTTGCTTGCTAAAATTCCAAGCTTCTCTCATTCATTCATTCTCCTCCTCCTCACATCCCTCCATCAAGGCAACTTCATGAACCCTAAAGAGACATGGCTACTACACTATTCTATAGCAAGTCTTGGACGCGTCGGCTAGCCAACTTCGCGCCCGAGTTGCCTTGGTCCAGAGGTGGGAGCCCGTAAAAGACTTTGGCGATGTGGTGCCCTTTCCGACGAGACGATGATGGACGGAGATTCCGCGGGAGATCGGAGTGGAGATGAAGACCGAAGGACATGGATCGCTTGGTATAACTCTTCACCAATCTTTTACTTTGCTAGTTGCTAGGTTAATGGCCCGATCCGGGTGAAAAGTGCGCGGTGGTGCCGGTTTGCTAGTTTGCAAAAGTTTTTGTTTCCGCGTTTCCGGTGTCGGATCGAAGGCCGGGGCGCCCGCGCGGGCTTACAGCATCCAGCCATTTCACAGAGTCACCACTCGTGATGGCCTGCTCGAAACTAGTCGGGTCATCATCTTCCATGATGCAATCCTCGCTTCCACCATCAATAAGAAAACCATAGTATCTCTCAGGTGGATGAGAAACCCTGCTAGATCAGCGGAGAGGCTGAGGTTCGTCGGCTACTACTGAATCCTCTGGCTCCAATAAATCATCAGTTGTAGTTTGTGGTGCTGGAACCTCTTCCAGCTCTACCTCTTCGCCACTAATTTCTTTTGCAAGAAATTCCTTTTCTAAAAAGGTGGCATGTTGAGCAACAAATACCTTTTGTTGTTCACTGTGGTAGAATAGATATCCATACGAATTGCTTGGATATCCTACAAACTTACAAAGAATTGATCGTGCCTCGAGCTTGTCCGGATTTTGCTTTTTAAGATAGGCCGGACAACCCCATATCTTAACTCTTTTAAGAGATGGTCTCTTCCCATTCCATATCTCATATGGAGTGGTAGGCGCAGATTTAGTTGGAACTCTATTCAATAGGTATATGGCTGTCTCCAGCGCATACCCCTAGAAGGAAATAGGTAACTCAGCTGTACTTATCATAGAGCGTACCATATCTAATAGGGTGCGATTCCTCCGTTCCGATACACCGTTGTGCTGTGGTGTATAAGGAGGAGTAAGCTGAGAGAGAATCCCATTCTCTTTTAGATAATGTAGGAACACATTGCTCAAGTATTCTCCTCCTCGATCAGATCGAAGGATCTTAATACTTTTGCCCGTTTGGTTCTCTACTTCGTGCTTATATTCTCTGAATTTCTCAAAAGCTTCAGACTTGTGTTTCATCAGGAACACATGTCTGTATCTAGAGAGATCGTCAGTGAATGTAATGAAGTAGGAAGAACCGTTCCTGGCATGCGTAGACATAGGACCGCATACATCACTATGTACCAGTCCTAAGAGTTCCGCAACTCTTTCTCCGTGTCCACTAAACGGAGTTTTGGTCATTTTTCCTTTGAGACATGAATGTCAAGTATCATAAGATGATAATTCGAACGGATTCAAATATCCATCCTTATGTAACTTATCCAGTCGTGTCGCATTGATATGACCAAGTCTATAATGCCATAAGAAGGATTCGTTCATTTCTGAACTCTTCCTCTTGTGTGTGTTTTGTATATTAAGGACTGTATTTTGATTGAGAATGAATATACCATTATGTAACGAACCTGATCCAATCAACTTTTGATCTAGGAATATGTTCATAAAATTATCCTTTACTACAAAATTATATCATTCTTTACTTAATAAAGAAACTGATATAATGTTGCACATCATGTTCGGTATATAATAGCACTCATTCAGAATCAGTGTATTACGACTTGGTAATACTAGGTGATATTCGCCAACTGCTTTGACTGCAATACTTGCACCATTCCCTACTTGAACAGAATGATCACCTTTTCCCAGTTCTCTACCTTTACGTAGCCCATGTAACAATTTACATATGTGGGATCCCGATCCGGTATCTAATACCCAGGACGTAGGGTGAACTGAGAACAGTTCTCAATAACTAACACACCTGAAGAAGGTGCATCAACATGCATGTTCTCCGTTTGGGCGGCGTGAGAATCCAGATATTCTCTTATTCCCTGTTCAGTCTTATAACTCTTATAAGAAAGAACAGGACCAACGATCCCATGCTCAGTATAATAAGCGGGTTCAGTCAATACATCCATATTATTTTCTTGATTATGGCCTGACATGGTCGCTACCTGGAGAGAGAGAGAGAATAAAACACTTTAGCGTATGCTCTTACAAGATTAGATTGGTTATTATCTTATCTAATCAGGATGTCTCCCACTGTTTTTATCAAATCTTCCTTCAAACCCTAAAAGGTAAGATTAACCGGGATTAATTACACCCTACAATTTCGTCAATCTTTCAGCCAGATCATTGTTGGTACTTGAGGGAGGTTCCCCGTGCCCTCGAACGGACCTAATTAAAATAAACCACGTTTTCCCAGAGGCATAACCCCGTTAACACCTTTCTAGACACCTACTTGATCGGCTAATTGTCCTGTGTAAAACTCTCCCAGGAGTAACTCTTATTCGCAGTGGGTATCGGGATCCAACTATCTCATAGGAGGTATGCAATCTCATTGCAAATTTCAACACTTGAAATTCCCGATAATGCTGTTACCCCTAGCAACTTATGACCTTGGCTAAGGTCAACAAATCATAAGTGCTAGCCAAGTTCAACCCGTCATTTCCCGATTGAATTAAACCTACCCGTACGACCCTTGGCTAAGGTCAACAAAGTCGTACGACTACCCTAACTCAATCATATCTCATGTTTTAGCAGATAAATACTAATTAGCTACCGTACACCACGCCTTAGCTAAGGTCAACAAACGCAGCACGAATACTAACTAGTCTCTATCTGAAAAGACGGAGGGCTACGCAGGTTTTTCAGAAAACCATGAGCATAATGAACTTGATATCGTCGTAGAATCAAGTGGTTTTTGAAAAAGGAGTGTTTTTTAGGCTTTTTCTAGTTTCGCTAAAGAGGTCACTCCCGGTGAAGGGATCACGGCTCTTTCCCCATCGAATAAGGTGCAGGATATATCATATATACCGCTGTGCAAAGCAAGAACTATAGAAGCTGTCAAAAACTAAACAGTGAGTTTGTAGCATCTGCCAGTTTCGCTAAAGAGGTCACTCCTGGTGAAGGGATCTCGGCTCTTTCCTCATCGAATAAGGTGCAGGGTATATCATATATAGCGCTATGCAAAGCAAAACTATAGCTACCCTTTTTATAAAGTTTTGATTCTACAACATGTTTTAGGTTTCTTTTCTTTTTATTAATCTCATTAATAAAACCCATCAGCTTATGCTTCCTAAGAAACACAGAAGAAACGAAAGCAGTAATATTTATATATCAGCATATAATTATAGTATAAGCATTCGTCTCAGGCAGTAATATGATCTCATCACAGAACATTGCAGCAGAAGAACATATATGAAATATTGGATATACTAGGATGTCCGTGTTTTAATACGAGCCTGTATAAAATACGGATTCCACGGTCGCGATGAATAGCCAAACATACATCCCTAGACCCCTACGAGAGCGGCAAGTAACACTGCCAATTCTAGGGTTAGGAGACCCAGTCTCGACTCCTCGAGATGGCCTCCCACTGGACCCTAGAACCCGGATACTTGTGCTCCCCTACTTGGGTATACCTAATGCGGAAAAGTAAATAATATACACTGGTGACATCAACCTCATCCCGGAAGTGCCCCAAAAAGAATATTGCATACAAATGAATTTTACATGAATGAAAATAAAAACCCTCATCTCATATAAAACCCCCGGCTATTCAGAGCACGACGATCCAATATAATATATCACAGCAATACATAATATCTCATATCATCAACGTAAGTAAGTATGCATACACCGATCGTCGTTGATGTATAGCAACGAAAACCGGCAATACAACTACATACTACACTTACGGTCACTGAAAAGAAATTGTAAAACTACAACATTTGGAATCCACAATCACTTTAGACATCGTAAATCCGAAATATCACATACTTCGCATTTCATGCCAAACTATATGAATTCCACATATTGTATCACATTCCAGATAAATAGACAGTATTAAACTTTCCGATTGAATAATCAAATACCCAAGATTTCCTAAATAGCTCAACACTTGAGCGGAGTTCAAATAATCTCAGAATATGTCACAGTACCAATGGTCCAGCCGTAGAAGGGTCAAGCCAACGCCTCACATGTGGCACGCCGTACTGCCCCAAACTATAAGCTTTAGAGGCGGTTTAGACGGTCACATAAACGAGTTAAAGTTTGTGTTCTTCTAGAGGGTCCACCGCGTTACTTGCACGTTTTTCCGAAAGATTTAAACTCAAGAAAAATTCAACACTCGAAAGTTTTTCGTGCCGGGAAAAAGTGAGTTAATGATATCTGTTAGAACATTTTAATACTTTCTAAAATATCCGGAAAACAGAACGAAATTAAATTATCCGATCGAATCAATGAATTCAAAATAATCCCCAGAAAACTCAACACTTGAGTCAGATTAAAAATACCCATAAATATGCACTAACAGCTACGGATATTACTGTGCCATAACAAAAGCCCAATTCAACTGTACGGCCGTGGATCCGCGGCGCAAGCATGGTACCGCCGCGGTTCCGCCGCGGTCCGTACGAATTACATGCTCTTTTTCCACAGTAATACTTATAATTCCCTGCTGATTTTTTTGAGTATTTTTAATGCAGAAAAAATCACATTTTTACAAAATTTCCAGAGAGGGGGTCATTTTCGCCGTATCGGGGTTCGATCGGACTTTTAACTTCGTATACACGTTGCATAATGCTCTAGCTAGGCTCTGATACTACTGTAGGGTTCCTAGGCACTCTTACAAGGGTCTATAAGGCATCAACCATGCCCGGATAAAAATTTAGACGTGCCGAACAACCCAAAGCCGGGATCTTTGCTAGATTATTAGGGTTACACATGCAAGTAAACATCTTTACAACTAAGAGTGAGGGATTACAACCTTTGTAGTTCTCTCCTTCGCTTTATAAGCTCCGAGTAGAAGTCCCTTCGCCGCGATCCATGATCTCCCGGACTCAAGAGAGGCTCCACAACTCGAACGATCCATGCTAGCTTGTAGTCTTCCTTTTCTCCGATGATCTACCTCGAAGTTTCTATAACTCAATCTATCTCTCTCTAATGAGGTGAACACCCTAATCTAATTGGCTAGATTAGATGAGGATGATGAAGTAGTATTTGTGCTCTCTTTTCTTATCAAATTCTCACACTTAATCATCACAAAATGAAAACCTAGAAAACTTTCTCAAAGCTCAAGGTTGAAGAAGAAGAAGAAATAATGGATAAATCCTTTTGTGATGAATAATGAAATGATATATGATTAATAATGCAACCATGGTTAACTATGACAAAGCTAACTCATGTAGAGAATTAACTATGGCTAAGGGTTTGGGTTGGGTTAAGAATGAGTCACTAGAAAATATCAACCATAATATCTTAGCTCAAAACAAAAAGAAACCTTCTAGAAGGTTCATGAAAGAACTAACCCAATTCAAACCCTAACCTTGTTTAATCTCCACTAAATATGTTGCATTAGTAATCATATCATGTTATAATAATATATATCACATATATATTATATATTTGTAACAAAAGAAAATAATACAATTAATATATATCGCAAATATATCAATGTATTATCCGGTGAGAAAATGAAATAATAAAACTAGCCAATATTAGATAATATAATTCAATATATCATATATATTATTATACATTAAATTATTGAATCAACACTTGACCCGACAAACCGGCTATATCGAATTTAACCGACTAATATATCATGTACCGATTCATCGAATCAACACTTGATCCGATGACCCGGCTCATACCAAAATATCGCGAGAATATAATACGGTATCTCATATCGCATTATCCTTGGTCCTACACATATCACATATGTGTGTTAGGTTTACCTAGCAGCTCATGAAGGGTTTGGAAGCATCCCATGTCTCAAAATCAAATTTTTAAGGTGCTAAGTGAACATACAAAGAATCATCACTAGAAATTTAGGGTTTCTTAACATAGACATCATCACAAGTAATAAAAGCTAGGGTTTTGAGAGTACAACCGTTGTAGCTCCCTACGCTAGACTCCTTGGCTATTTGAGAGTTGGAAAAAGGTTCCCTTGAGATCTTCTTGGTCCACGACGATCCACCCGAAGCTCCTTTGCCCAAAGCTCCTTGCTTTACTCGATATGTGAATGAAGTGGAGCAAACACCCTACACAAATGGGCTAGATGTGTGTAGTATGATGATGTGGTTTGTTTTCTATAATCAAAACACTTTCTTTTTCTCAACCTCGCTCAAGGAAATTCTCAAGAGAGGAAGAAGAAGATGGTGGCTAAGCTTTCTCACAAAAGAAAAGTTATGAGAGTGAATATAATTGAAATGAGAAAAGAATAATATATGTTAATCCTTTCTCACTTCAACCATGGTTAGAATCATCTAGATTTTTATCAAATGGGTTAAAGATGAAAGGATAATTAACTCAAGGTTAAATGGTGGTTGAAGCATGGTCAAAGATGATAAGTATAAACCTTGTGTGAATTATCCTTTCTCTTTTTCTAAATGATAAATAAATATATAATTCTTCAATGTAAGTCTTGCATTGCCACCAAACATGTATCAACAACCATGATACAATGTATGGTTGTATGTATCCATGCACATCATCATGTGCATACATGCATGCATACAAAAAAAGAAAAAGAGTTTGATTAAAGAATTAATTTAAAAGCCATTTGTTAAATCAACACTTGATTTTGCAAACCGGTCATATCACATACGACCCGACCAATAGAAAATGCCCGATTAATATACAGTATCACATATCCGTATTTAATCGGGTCCCCGCGCATATCTCATATGCACACCACATCTTTTCGCCTGAGCCAGGAAACTTCATTGTGGGACTCTAAGACTCGTCAATACGCCGGCAGTCGGTAATGATCATATCAAATACCTACAAGCCGCAAGCGGTCAGCTAAACGTAATGGCCACCCGGGTATTGAGCGATCAGAAGAAAACAAGCGAACCTGTTACAACTCCCGTCGAGCCAACCGGAAATACTACCGTACAGTCCGGTCTCTTCGTCAGATATGCTGCATATCGAGTCTAGGGATGGTAACGTCGACCCCAATAACTCAATAAGTCGTGCCGATGAATGGCCTATAACAGATCGAGAAACTACTGATAACACTTATCAGTAAATCTCAACAGCCCTGGCCAGGGACTAACTGATATAGCTAGTCGAGCACAACACAGCATCAACTCCCAATACCGGGAGAGACGAAACCCCTCATATCGCTCATCGCCTTCGTGCGTCTCGGGACTGTAACCAACGGCCACCTGTTTGTACGACTCAGTAGAGCCGTGGTAGGGTGGTAATCAAAGTACAGTGGGAGAATACACAAGACTCTATGACGATCTCGGGTCTACAGACTAACCTGCACCTGTGTCACCTGAGAACTGCTATCCGACGATAGATATAATTCCATATAGGAGTTCTCGGTGAGTCCGTCCAGTGTACCCAGTCACCACTGAGCACCCGTATACGATCTCGATGTCAAACATCGATGAATGTGGGAACATCCATCGCCCATCATATGGGTCTAGTATCATATACGCTAGTCTACTCTGGTATATTGATGCCCCATCTTGATACACCTACGACTAGGGACATTCCAGGATATGCTTATAAACTACAGATGTCCCACTAGTATGATCTCTATCATAATCACAGTAGTCAAGTCTATATCCTCAGGGCTTTATCAACGTGTGTGAATGAATAAAAGCATGATCAAATAAACATGCCAGATAAAGAAGAACCAGATAGCATACTATCATGTCAAGCAAGAAAGTACACTGGATATATATATATATATACATGTATAAATACATCCACTATCATATAATGGCCTCTAGGGCATACATATATCCAACAATCTCCCACTTGCACTAAGGCCAGTTATTGGCGTATCTCATACCCAACATCTCAAAAAGTCGCTCATGCTGCGGCTGAGGGAGGGCCTTGGTGTGTGGATGCGCGACGTTATTCTTTGTGTCTACTCTCCTAATCTCGATCTCGCGGCGATCTAAAATCTCCCGGATCAAATGAAAGCGCCTCAGGATGTGTCTGGATCGCTGATGGGACCTGGGCTCCTTGGCTAACGCCATAGCCCCATTATTATCACAATACAATAGTATTGGATCAATAATGGTTGGAACTACTCCTAGCTCCGAGACGAACTTCCTCATCCAGACGGCTTCCTTGGCGGCATCATTTGCAGCAATGTACTCAGCCTCCATCGTAGAGTTTGCAACAGTATCCTGTTTGGAACTCTTCCAACTTACCGCCTCTCCATTGAGGGTAAATACAAACCCTGAGATAGATTTGCTGTCTTCCTTATCGCTCTGGAAGCTCGAATCGGTAAAGGCCTCCATTTGGAGATCTCCATTACCATACACCAAGAACAATTCTTTAGTCCTTCGCAATTACTTAAGAATGTTCTTCACAGCTATCCAGTGATTCTCCCCTGGGTTGGATTGATACCTACTTACAACACTAAGTGCATAAGCTACATCTGGGCGTGTACATAACATCACATACATTATAGATCCTACTGCCGAAGAATAGGGTAGAATGCTCATGCGAGCTCTCTCTTCATCGGTCTTTTGGCAAGAGTCCTTGGAGAGAGTGACCCCATGGCAAGCGGGTAAGGCACCCCGCTTGGAGTCTTCCATACTAAACCTTTTTAGGATGGTGTTGATGTACCTGGTTTGGGACAATCCCAATAACCTTTTGGATCTATCCCTATAGATCCTAATGCCCAGAATGTATGTGGCATCACCTAGGTCCTTAATGGAGAACCTTAGTGATAAGAAAGATTTGACCGACTGTAGTATAGGAATGCCATTTCCTATCAGAAGAATGTCATCCACGTACAATACGAGGAATGTGACAGCTCTCCCTACAGCCATCTTATAAACACAAGGTTCATCTGGATTTTTGATGAAATCAAACTCTTTGATAACATCATCGAAACAGATGTTCCAACTCCGTGATGCCTGCTTTAACCCATTTATGGATTTAAGCAATCTACAAGCTTTCTCGCTGCTCCCACTGTCAATGAAGCCCTCTGGCTGATCCATATAAACGCATTCTTCTAAATCGCCATTTAGAAATGTCATTTTAACGTCCATCTGCCAGATTTCATAGTCGTAGTGAGCAGCAATAGCAAGTAGGATCCGAATGGATTTAAGCATGGCTACGGGCGAAAAAGTCTCGTCATAATCCAAACCTGGTCTTTGACGAAAACCCTTCGCCATAAGTCTTGTTTTATAGGTCTCTACTTTCCCATCTACACCAATCTTTCTTTTAAAGATCCATTTGCACCCCACAGGTTTTACCCCAGGGGGTACAACGTCCAAAGTCCATACTTTGTTGGTGTACATAGACTCCATTTCGGATCTCATGGCATCCAGCCACTTCACAGAGTCTCCACTCGTGATAGCTTGCTGAAAACTGGTAGGATCATCATCCTCCATGATGCAATCTTCTCTGTCACCATCAATGAGGAAACCGTAGTACCTCTCCGGTGGGCGAGAAGTCCTACCAGACCTACGGAGTGGCCGATGTTCCTCAGTTTCTATTGCAACAGCCGGTTCAACCAAGTCGTCATTTGTAGTTTGTGTCTCTAGAACCTCTTCTAGATCCACCACCTTGCCATCATCTTTATCTGTGAAAAACTCTTTTTCTAAGAATGTGGCATACTGAGAAACAAACACCTTTTGTTTCTCCTTGTGGTAGAATAGATATCCATAAGAATTCCTTGGATATCCCACAAAGTTACACATGACCGATCGTGTCTCGAGTTTGTCCGGATTCTGCTTTTTAACATAGGCCGGGCAACCCCAAATCTTAATTCTCTTAAGAGATGGTCTCTTCCCATGCCATATCTCATATGGCGTGGAAGACACGGTTTTGGTTGGAACCCTGTTGAATAGAAACACTGCAGTCTCCAATGCATGCCCCCAAAATGAGACAGGTAACTCAGCATCACTCATCATGGATCGGACCATATCTAATAGGGTCCTATTCCGTCGTTCAGACACACCGTTGTGCTGTGGTGTGTAAGGAGGAGTGAGCTGAGAGAGAATCCCATTCTCTTTTAGGAAGTTTGCAAATTCTGTACTGAGGTACTCCCCACCTCGATCTGATCGAAGCTTCTTGATACTCAAGCCGATTTGTTTTTCTACTTCTTGTTTATATTCAGTGAATTTCTCGAAAGCTTCGGATTTGTGCTTTAACAAAAATACATGACCGAATCTTGAGAAATCGTCAATGAAAGTAATGAAGTAAGAAAAACCGCCTCTAGCCTGTGTAGACATTGGCCCACATACATCACTATGTATGAGTCCCAGGAGCTGGGTAGCTCTTTCTCCGTGACCGGTAAACGGAGTTTTGGTCATTTTACCCTTAATACAAGACTGGCAAGTCGCATAAGATTTATATTCAAAAGGGTTTAAATATCCATCTTTGTGTAACTTGTTTAGTCTTGTTTCGTTAATTTAACCAAGTCTACAGTGCCAAAGAAAAACTTCATTTATTTCTTAAAGTTTTCTTTTATTAGTGTGTTGTATGCTGAAAACTGTGTGTTGATTTATGACGTATATCCCGTTATTAAGCGTACCATACCCAACCAACATTTGATTCAGGTGAATGTTCATAACATTGTTCTGCAATACAAAATTATATCCTTCATTGTCTAACAAAGAAACAGATATTATATTACAAAGCATACTTGGTACAAAATAACATGGGTTCAAAACCAATATACACCCAGATGGCAACCCCAAGTGATACTCTCCCACTGCGACTGTATGTACATTGGAACCATTTCCAACGCGGAGAGTATGGTCACCTGTCTTCAAAACCTTGCTATTTCTCAGCCCCAGCATAGAATTGCAAATGTGAGAACCTGAACCGGTATCTAATACCCAGGAAGCAGAGTTTATTGAAAAACAGTTTTCTGTCACAAACACACCTGAAGCGGAAGCATCCCCATGCTTCTTCTTGAGATTTAAGTACTTCGTACAGTTGCGCTTCCAATGTCCTGTTTTGTGGCAATGAAAACATTCCCCTTTCCCCGATTCTCCACCTTTGGACTTGTCCTTCCCCTTAACCTTTTTAACTCCACCCCTAGGCTTGGTGGGCTTCTTCTTAAGCTTTCCTTTGGCCTTAGCCTTTGGGCGAGAAGAAGAAGATTGCCCAACACTCAAAATGGGAGTTTTCACTGATTTCAGTGTGCTCTCTGTACTCCTTAACATAATAAGGAGTTCAGGTAGTTCCCTCTCCATGTTGTGCATATTGAAGTTAACTATGAATTGAGCAAAGGTGGAGGGGAGGGACTGCAGAATAATATCCGTATATTGTTCATTTTCCATCGTCTATCCAAGGTACTCAAGCTCTTCTATGAGAGCTATCATCTTCAGAACATGGTCTCCTACTGGTGTGCCAGGGGCCATTCGCATCTGAAACAATTTCTTTGATGCTTCGTATCGTAATACGCGGGATTGCTCTCCATACAACTCCTTTGTATGGAGAAATATGGCTTGAATGTCCATATTCTCGCGCTGCTATTGATGTGTGTTGTCCATCGATGCAAGCTCGAGGCATTTGGCCGTGGCACAGTCAGCGTCCCATGTCTTGCGGACTTCTTTATCCGCAACTGAGGATTTTGGACTTGGGACGGGCGGGGCTGAAGCCGTGAGGACATATGATACTTTATCATAAGTCAAGGTTATTTTCAGATTCCTCAGCCAGTCTTTATAATTGGTCCCATTCAGTTTATTTTTATCTAGTAGAAGCTTGAGTCCAGTCATTGGTATCTGCCATTAAGAGAGAGATAAGAATACACTCAGCGAAAGCTCTTGCAAAGATCGGATTGGTTATTATCTTGTCTAATCGATGTCTCCTACTGCTTTAATCAAGTTTTTCTTTCAAACCTCAAAAAGAAAACTAGCCAGGATTAATTACAGTCTACAACTTCGCTAACCGTTCAGCCAGGCCAGTGTCGGTACTTGAGGAAGGTTCCCCGTGCTTTCGCACGGACCTAATTAAAGTAAACCTTGTTTTCCCAGAGGCGTAGCCCAGTTAACACCTTTCTAGACACCTAATGAGTTAGCTAATTGTAAACTGCAAAACTCTCCTGGGAGCAACTATTGCCCACAGTGGGATCGGGATCCAACCATCATATGGAAGGTATGCAATCTCATTGCAAATCTCAACACTTGAAATTCCCGATGCGGTTTTTACCCCTAGTACCTATGACCTTAACTATGGTCAACAAATCATAAGTACCAGTCAAGTTCTACCCGTCATTTCTTGATTAATTAGACCCACTCATATGACCCTTAACTATGGTCAACAAAGTCGCATGAATGTCCTAATTAATCTGCATCATATGCAGTGTAGGAAGACATCACTTAGCTACCGTACACTACGCCTTAACTATAGTCAACAAACGTAGCACGAATACTAAGTACTCTACTTCCTAAAATGATGGAGGGTTGCGGATGATTTTTAAGAAAATCTTTAACGCTTTGAACTTGATATCGTCGTAGAATCAAATGGTTTTCAAAAGGAGTGGCTTGAGCTTCGCGGTTTTGAAATGTAGCTTTTTCATAAAGAGCCGAGTGGTTTTTAAATCCGATTCTACAACATCTTTTTAGGTTTATTTTTTTTACATTAATCATATTAATGTAGTCCCATCATTTAAGTCCTTAAGCCAATCACAGAAAAGAAACGAAAATACAACGTACGCTTATGCCATCCGCATTCGCCGCAATGTTCCGTTATGCACCGTTAGGTTACTTAACTAACGGCATACCAGGACGAGACTAGCGCGGGTGTAAAACATAAGCAACGTCTACTATATATCTCATATATAATATATCATTCGTCTCAGATATCACAGAACACAGGCAGCAGAAACACAGATATAATATGGGATATACTAGGACGTCCGTATTTAGTATTTAGCCAACAATAGAAAATACGGATTCCACGGTCGCGATGAATAGCCAAGCCCACACCCCTAGACCCATACGAGAGCGGCAAGCGACCCTACCAATCCTGGAGTTTAGGAGACCCTGTCTCGACTCCTCGAGATGGCCTCCCACTGAACCCCAGAACCCAGTCACTTGTGCTGCCCTCCTTAGGTCTATCCTAATGCGGAAAAGTAAATAATATACAACACTGGTGACATCAACCTCAACCCGGAAGTGCCCCAAATAAAAGAATATTACATTACATTTGAATTTTATATGAATGAAAATAAAACTCTCATCTCATATAAAAAAAAAACCCGGCTATTCAATCGCGACAATCCTGCACATCATATCTCAGCAACACATAATATCATATATCATCGACGTAAGTAAGTATGCGTACCCCGATTGTCGTTGATGTATAGCAACGAAACCGGCGATAAGCGACATACTACACTTACGGTCACAGAAAAGAAAGTGTAAAACTACAACATTTGGAATCCACATTCTCTTTAGACATCGTAAATCCGAAATATCACATACTTCGCATTTCATGCCTAACTATATGAATTCCACATATTGTATCACATTCCAGATAAATAGACAGTATTAAACATTTCGATCGAATAATCAAATACCCAAAATTTTCTAAAGCTCAACACTTGAGCGGAGTTCAAAAAACCCGGAATGTGTCAAAGTAGCAGGAATCCAGCCGTAGAAGGGTCAAGCCAACGCCTCACATGTGGCACGCCGTACTGCTCCAAACCCTAAGGTTTAGAGGCAGTTCAGACGGTCACATAATCGAGTTAAGGTTTGTGTTCTTCTAGAGTGCCCACCATAAAACTTGCACGTATTTCCGAAAGATTTAAACTCGAGAAAAAATTCAACACTTGAAAATTTTTTCGTGCCGGGAAAAAGTGAGTTAATGATATCCGTTCGAACTTTTTAATACTTTCTAAATTATCCGAAAAAGGCACGAAATTAAAATTCCGATCGAATCACCGAATCCAAAACCATCCCCAGAACATTCAACACTTGAATCAGATTAAAAATACCCAAAAATATATAAAAGCAGGTGAGAAGATTACTGTACAAATATGAGGCATTAACACTTCAGTACGGCCGCGGATCCGCGGCCTAAGCAAAGTACGACCGCTGTTCCGCGGCGTAATGTACGGTTTAGGGCTTTGTATTTTACAGTATTTCTTATATTTGCCTGCTGAATTTTTTAAGTATTTTTAATACTGAAAAAACACAGTTTTAAAAATTTGTCCAGAGAGGGGTTAAAAATTCGTATTTTTGGTTCGATCAGAGTTTTAACTTCGCTAAAGTGTCGCCTAAAGCTCTAGGTCGGCTCTGATACTAATGTTAGGTTTACCTAACACCTCATGAAGGGTTTGGAAGCATCACATGTCTCAAAATCAATTTTTTAAGGTGCTAAGTGAACATACAAAGAATCATCACTAGAAATTTAGGGTTTCTTAACATAGACATCATCACAAGTAATAAAAGCTAGGGTTTTGATAGTACGACCTTTATAGCTCCCTACGCTAGACTCCTTGGCTACTTGAGAGTTGGAAAAAGGTTCGCTTGAGATCTTCTTGGTCCACGACGATCCACCCGAAGCTCCTTTGCCCAAAGCTCCTTGCTTTACTCGATATGTGAATGAAGTGGAGCAAACACCCTACACAAATGGGCTAGATGTGTGTAGTATGATGATGTAGTTTGTTTTCTATAATCAAAACTCTTTCTTTTTCTCAACCTCACTCAAGGAAATTCTCAAGAGAGGAAGAAGAAGATGGTGTCTAAGCTTTCTCACAAACGAAAAGTTATGAGAGTGAATATAATTGAAATGAGAAAAGAATAATATATGTTAATCCTTTCTCACAACCATGGTTAGAATCATCTAGATTTTTATCAAATGGGTTAAAGATGAAAGGATAATTAACTCAAGGTTAAATGGTGGTTGAAGCATGGTCAAAGATGATAAGTATAAACCTTGTGTGAATTATCCTTTCTCTTTTTCTAAATGATAAATAAATAGATAATTCTTCAATGTAAGTCTTGCATTGCCACCAAACATGTATCAACAACCATGATACAATGTATGTATGTATGTATCCATGCACATCATCATGTGCATACATGCATGCATACAAAAATAGAAAAAGAGTTTGATTAAAGAATTAATCTAAAAGCCATTTGTTAAATCAACACTTGATTTTGCAAACTGGTCATATCACATACGACCCGACCAATGGAAAATGCCCGATTAATATACTGTATAACATATCCGTATATAATCGGGTCCCCGCGGATATCTCATATGCACACCACATCTTTTCGCCTGAGCCAGGAAACTTCATTGTGGGACTCTAAGACTCGTCAATACGCCGGCAGTAGGTAATGATCATATCAAATACCTACAAGCCGCAAGCGGTCAGCTAAACGTAATGGCCACCCGGGTATTGAGCGATCAGAAGAAAATAAGCGAACCTGTTACAACTCCCGTCGAGCCAACCGGCAATACTACCGTACAGTCCGGTCTCTTCGTCAGATATGCTGCATATCGAGTCTAGGGATGGTAACGTCGACCCCAATAACTCAATAAGTCATGCCGATGAATGGTCTATAACAGATCGAGAAACTACTGATAACACTTATCAGAAAATCTCAACAGCCCTGGCTAGGGACTAACTGATATAGCCAGTCGAGCACAGCACAGCATCAACTCCCAATACCGGGAGAGACGAAACCCCTCCTATCGCTCATCGCCTTCGTGCGTCTCGGGACTGTAACCAACGGCCACCTGTTTGCACGACTAAGTAGAGCTATGGTAGGGTGCTAATCAAAGTACAGTGGGAGAACACACAAGACTCTATGACGATCTCGGGTTTACATACTAACCTGCACCAGTGTCACCTGAGAACTGCTATCCGACGATAGATATAATTCCATATATGAGTTCTCGGTGAGTCCGTCCAGTGTACCCAGTCACCACTGAGCACCCGTATACGATCTCGATGTCAAACATCGATGAATGTGGGAACATCCATCACCCATCATATGGGTCTAGTATCATATACGCTAGTCTACTCTGGTATATCAATGCCCCATCTTGATACACCTACGACTAGGGACATTCCAGGATATGCTTATAAACTACAGATGTCCCACTAGTATGATCTCTATCATAATCACAGTAGTCAAGTCTATAACCTCTGGGCTTTATCAACATGTGTGAATGAATAAAAGCATGATCAAATCAACATGTTAGATAAAGAAGAACCAGATAGTATACTATCATGTCGAGCAAGAATGTACACTGAATATATATATATATATATATATATATACATGTATAAATACATCCACTATCATATAATGGCCTCTAGGGCATACATATATCCAACAATGTACACCTACTCCGTTTTGCCTGAGTCAAGAAACCTCTATGTATGACTCTAAAGAATCGTCAATACGCCGGCAGTAGGTGATGATCATATCAAACACCCACAAGCTGCAAGCGGTCAGCTAAATATAACAGCCACCCAGGTATTGAGCAATCAGAAAATCAACAAGCAAGCTTGTACATTCTCCTGTGAATCCAATCAGTAACACTCCCGTACAGTCCGGTCTCTTCGTCTGATATGTTGCATATCTAGTCTAGGGGTGGTATACGTCAGACCCCAGTAACCGATAAGTCGTGTCGATGTGAGGCTCATAACGGGTCGAGAAACTTCTGGTAACACTTACCAGTAAATCTCTATATCAGCCCTGGCCAGAGACTTCCAGTTATAGCCAATCGAACAAAACACAACATCAACTGCCTATACCGGGATAGACGAATCCCCTCCTATCGCTCATTGCCTCTATGTGATTCGGGACTGCACCCAAAAGCCACCGTTTTGCATGCCCTCTTAGACGTGGTTAGGTGGAAATCACACAAGACTCTATGACGATCTCGGGTCTACAGACTATCCTGTACCAGTGTCACCGGAGAACTGCCATATGACGTGTGGTATATCACCATCAGGGAGTTCTCGGCGAGTCCGTCCTGTGTACCCAACCTCCACTGAGCACCCGTACACCATCTCTGATGTCAAAACACCGATGGATATGGGATCATCCATCGCCCATCATATGGGTCAAGATGCGTATACGCTAGTCTACTTTGGTGTATCGATGCCCTGTCTTGATATACGCTCGACTAGGAACAGTTATAGGATGTACTCATCGACTACCGTGGCCCCACTAGTATGATCTCATCATAGTCCCAGTAGTCGAGTACAGATCCTAAGGGCTTTATCAACATGTGAGAGTAAGATAGTAAACTAATATAAGTCAACATGTTAAGATAAAGGAAAACCAAATAGCATACTATCATGACGAGCAAGAAAGTCCTCTCTATATATATCCAAGCATCCATTATAATATACATCATATGTACAACAATGGCCTCTAGGGCATATACATAACTAACACTGTGAAAGTTACATATAAGGATAAGAATTGTAAAAGAAAGACTTTGAAAATTAGTGTTTCCAACTAATACTAGCTTTTCAGTTGTCATGAGCCCTATCTTAATAGTCATGAAAATATGTTAGAAATCACGTCATACCTCAATAAAACATCGTCCTTATTCTTCATTCCTACATTTCTTCCAAACATTGATCATATACCCCTACGTGCGTGTAAAGGACGTCCCTATACTCGGAGAATTCAATTCAAGCTATCATACTCTTGTCCATCTACCTCAGTACTTTTTAATTGATGAATATTTAAATGGATTTGCTCACGCATTTTTTATGCGACCGTTAATACTTCTTGAGGTACTAACCGACCGATTACTCAACATGTTTGCTGATTAGGTGTATTTAATATTTTCCTCATCTTCCAACACCTAAGGCTTAGCAGTGACTCCCAAACCAGTTGGTCTAAGGCACTAGATGATGAAGCACCATCGCTATATTTTTTTTATTACTGCCTTGGTGATAACAAAACCAGTGCTCATTTATTTTCTCACCATTTTATCTTTTATTTTCCATTTATTACTTTCTTCATACTTTGTCTTTAAGACAAGAGCATTTCAAGGTATCCTCTACTATCCCGAGTTTCAAGACGTGTGTAAGTATGAATAGTCGGGTATCAACATTCAAATGTTCGGCTTCCAGAATAGGAACTATTTTTCAGACTTATTTTTATCCTCAGATTAGTGACTTCTTTCATGTTATTAACCCTTGGGACAACGGCTCATAACTACTTATAACTAGTTTCATTTAAGAAAACTTCTAACTTCCATGGTTTTCTTAAACTTTTCCAATCTTTTGGATGTAATTTTTCACTATCTAATCTTTTATTATAAAATTAAATATTAAATATTTTTATCTTTTAAATTTTTTTAAATTTTTTATATGTTTAAAAAGTTTTGTGCTTAAGCAAAGTATGATGCAAAATGATGCGAAAAATAAGCACAAACCTCCCCCAAACTTGTTTTCAACGTTGTCCTCACTGTTGCTATCTGTCGGATCACAAAAACCTGTAAGCTTAGGAGGAAATTTATTAACGGGGGCAATACATATGATCATGAAAATCTCCCCCAAACTTATTCTTTTCACCCACCTCCATTCTAAAGATGTGACAAAATTACCAAGTCATGGAGGTGAGACGGAGGAATTTTAATCAAGATAAAGCGGCTCCTGTAAAAACAAGAGCTCCTCCATGGGGTCAGTGGAAAAATACGGTTTTAATCTATATCCATTTACTTTAAAAATTGTACCATTTTCAACATTTTCTACCTCAACTGCCCCGTGCGGGTATATATACCGCACAACAAAAGGTCCTTTCCACCGAGATTTTAGCTTACCCGCATGAAGGTGGAGTCGTGAATCATAAAGAAGGACTTGTTGACCAGGAGTAAAGGTTTTTCTCAAAATGTTTTTATCGTGAAATACCTTAGTCCGATTCTTTATAATTACAGCATTATCATAAGCTTCATCGCAGAGTTCGCTTAGCTCGTTTAATTGCAGCTTCCGAAAGTTGCAGGCTTGATTTAAGTCAAAGTTAAGTTCTCTAATAGCCCCACATTGCTTTGTGCTCAATCTCGATCAGAAGGTGACAAGCCTTACCAAACACTAGTCTGTAAGGAGATATACAATCGGTTTTATATGCAGTACGGAATGTCCAAAGAGCATCCGTCAATTTGGTTGACCAATCTTTTCGAATTTTAGAAACAGTTTTCTCTAAAATTTGTTTGATTTGTCTGTTTGAAATCTCAGCTTGCCCGCTCGTTTGGGGATGATAGGGAGTGGAATGTTTGTGGTTGATTGCATATTTCCGCATCAAAGTCTCGAAAGACCGATTGCAGAAATGCATCCCGTTATAGCTAATGATAGCGCGTGGGTGTCCAAATCGCGAAAATATGTTTTCTTTTAAGAACTTAATGACAACCTTTTTGTCATTAGTGCGACAAGGAATAGCTTCAACCCATTTCGAGACGTAATCAACCGCAAGCAATACGTACAGATTCCCGAAAGAGTTGGGAAAAGGACCCATAAAGTCAATACCCCAAACGTCAAAAATTTCAACCACTAAGATGGGTTGATGTGGCATCTCATATCTCCAGGAAATACTACTCGTGTGTTGACAATGTGCACAGGTTTTGCAATGATCAAATGAGTCTATGAACATAGTCGGCCAATAAAAACCGCATTGCAAAACCTTCTCCGCCGTCTTTCGAGAACCAAAATGACCCCCACATGCCTGATCATGACAAAAAGATAGAACACTCTTGAATTCATCATTGGGGACACACCTGCGAATGATCTGGTCAGGACAATGCTTAAACAGATAGGGTTCATCTCAGTAAAAATGTTTTACTTGGGATAGAAATCGATGTTCGTCCTGTTTCGACCGTTCGCAAGGAATAAGTCCTGTAACAAGATAATTCACAATATCTCCGAACCAAGGTTCAGTGGATACATTCAAGAGTTGTTCGTCTGGAAAAGAATCATTGAACGGCAGGGTCACAGGTGAAGAAGAAATGCGCGATAGATGGTCGGCTACAACGTTTTCACATCATTTCTTATGTTTAATAACAAGAACAAATTCTTGTAATAGAAGGATCCAACGTATTAGCCTACCTTTAGCATCCTTCTTCATCAAAAGATGTCTTAAGGCGGAGTGGTCAGTGTACACAAAAATTGGTGAGCCAATCAAGTAAGGCCTGAATTTTTCTAATGCAAATACAACTGCCAAAAGTTCTTTTACGGTAGTTGTATAATTAATTTGAGCATCGTTCAGGGTCTTACTTGCATAATAGATCACGTGTGGCATCTTTTCAATGTGCTGTCCTAAAACTGCACCAACTGCAAAATCTGAAGCATCACACATAAGCTCAAACGGGTGGTTCCAATCCGGAGAAGATAAAACGGGGGCTGTAGTGAGAGAGTGTTTAAGTGGGTCAAATACAGCCTCACAATCCGAATCAAAGTGAAAGGTTGTGTCCTTGGCCAAGAGAAGAGTTAAGGGTCTAGCAATTTTGCTAAAATCCTTAATGAATCTCCTGTAAAAGCCTGCATGGCCAAGAAAAGATCGTATATCCTTGACGCATTTGGGATGAGGAAGGTTTTGAATGACATCTATTTTAGCTCTGTCAACCTCAATGCCTTTTCGTGAAATAACATGTCCAAGCACAATTCCCTCTTGGACCATGAAATGACATTTTTCCCAATTCAAGATTAAGTTCTTCTCTTTACAACGAGAAGGAACTACATCAAGGTGTGATAAGCAGTCGGAAAAAGAATCTCCAAATATTGAGAAATCGTCCATGAAAATCTCCAGAAAATTCTCGACCATGTCCGAGAATATCCCCATCATACACCGCTGAAATGTAGCGGGAGCATTGCACAACCCAAAGGGCATGCGTCTATAAGCAAAAGTACCAAAATGAAAGTAAATGTGGTTTTGTCTTAATCCTTTTTGGCAATAGGGACCTGGTTATAGCCAGAGTATCCATCTATGAAGCAATAATATTCTCGTCAAGCTAAGCGTTCCAGCATCTGGTCGGCATTGAGTTTTCAATAATCAATACATACACGCCACCCAATTTGAGTGCGTGTCTGGATTAACTCATTAGCCTCATTTGTTACGACCGTAATGCCAGATTTCTTAGGGACGACATGAATTGGACTTACCCATTGGCTATCGGAGATTGGGTAAACGATACCATTGTCAAGGTATTTGACGATCTCTTTCTTCTCCGCATATTTCATGACAGGGTTCAACCGTCTCTGTGGTTCTCGGGTTGGCTTGGCTTCATCCATCAGACGTATATGATGTTCAACAATCAAGGGACTAATCCCTTTGATGCCAGCCATAGTCCAACCAAACGCCTGCCTATTAGATCTCAATACCGTCAAAAGTGCATTCTCTTGCTCTGAGGCTAGAGAAGCTGATATGATCACAGGTAAAGACTCATTCTCACCTAAACATACATATTTAAGGTGAGAAGGTAAAAGTTTGAGATCTAATGCGGGAGGAGAAACTATAGAAGGTGGGGTCATCGAATGATATTCGGAGTCAAGGAGAAGCTCGTAGCCTGCATAAGATACAAACTCGGAAGGTGAAGAGTCAAGAGTTTCAGACTCAAGAATGGAAAGAGTGTCTTCAATAAGTTGTGACAGATCAAACATTGATGTGCTAGTGTCGTCGAGATCTTCAAAGAAAAGTTCAACAACTTCGCAACTTTCAGGAGCAATCTCGTGGACAGAACAGACATCAAGTATGTGAGCAGAGGGTTTAGATGGCTGACTTCCAATTTTATAGATGTTCAGTTCAATTGTCATTTTGCCAAAAGATAGGTTCATTGAACCGTTTTGATAATTAATGACAGCATTGGAAGTGGCATGGAATGGTCGACCCAAAATCACCGGAATTTGGTTCTGTGGGTTCGCTACAGGCTGTGTATCGAGAACAATAAAGTTCACAGGGAATATAAATTCCCCGACTTTTATCAACACATCCTCCAGTTCACCCCTAGGTTTGGTGATTTATCGGTCTGCCATTTGGAGAGTGCAATAAGCTGGTTTCAACTCTCCAATCCCTAACAGCTCGTAAACAGAGTATTGAAGCAGGTTAACACTTGCGCCAAGGTCAAGTAAAGCACGGTTGATGTTTTTACCCCAATAGAAATCGAGATTGTAGGACATCCTGGGTCCTTACGTTTCTTTGGTAACTGTAGGGTAAAAGCAGTGCTAACATTATTAGTCATGAAGACCTTCTTCGGCACTTGAGTCTTCCTCTTCCTAGTGCATAAGTCTTTGAGAATTTTCGCATAAGCGGGGACTTATTGAATAGCATCTAGGAGAGGGATGTTGATGTTAACCTGTTTGAACATTTCCATAATCTTCTCCATATGTGGACTAGATTTTTTAGCCCTTAACCGATTCGGATAAGGAGCTTTAGCAATAATAACTGGGTCCAACATTGGAGAAGGTGGTGTGTGTGGAACTGATCCCAAAATAGAAGTGGGGATAGTCTTTGGTGGACTAGAAGAGGTATGCTGAGGTGTCAAGACTTGAGGAAAGCCTTGAAGAAAACGGAGAATAGGCTCGCTAGAAGGTGGTGGGGTAGAAGAACTGGGGTCAGAAGTAGAAGTGTGTGTGAAAGGAAAAGTCTCAGCCGGGGTGTTATTGATTAATTCTTCATGATTATCAATCTCTTCCCTGACTTGATTATTCAACACTCTTCCTGATCTCAACATTGTGATGGCATTCACATTGTAGTATTGTGAATGCCCACGATTCGGTAGGGGTTAAGACGGAAGTTTCCCTTTCTCTCTCGCACTCATTTCAGCTTTCAATTAGGGGATTTAAGCTTCTATCGATTTAATACTCTCTCACTTTGGAAGTCAGAGTTTTTCTGGAATTTATCGAGGGAAGACTTAAATTCATCCGTCATTTGTTTCATAAACATTTCAAAAGTCCGTTCGAGTGAAGAGGAATTATCAGCACCGGTCAACTGCAAAGGATTATATGGTGTAGGTGTGTTGACCGGATTTTGAAAGTTTTGTGATTGATAGGGGTGCTGAGTTAGTTGAAATGGCTGCTGTTGCGGTGGAGGAGCCCTTTGAAAATTATTTTGATTTGTAACCGTGTTTTGATTTTGTTGTTGGTTCTAGGCAAAGTTAGGATGATTCCTCCATCCCTGATTATAAGTGGAAGAATACAGATCGTTTCTAGGTCTTTGTTGGAAAGCAGCATTGGTATGCTCGTGACCTTGAAACGGAGAATTTAATGGACATTCTTCCGTAAGATGAGATGGATCAGAACAGTATCCACAAACAGTTTTGGAGAGTGACATCTGATTTAGGGAGGCTACTAAAAATTTATGTTCCATAGTTTCGAGTTTCTTTTGCATTGCTGCCATTTCAGCTCTAACTCCTATGGAAACATCAATTTGATGAATGCCACCCCTAGACGATGACTGGTTTACACTCTGCCACTGTAAAGATTTTTCAGCGAAATCTTCTAAAAATCTCCAGGCTTCACCATCAACTATAGTCATGAAGGTGCCTTGACACATAGATTCAAGGTTATTTTTTGTTGTAGGATTAATGCCCTCATAAATGATTCTGCACAGATACCATCTAGGGATTCCGTGATGAGGATATTGAACTAACAGATCCTTGAAGCGTTCAAAACACTTCGAGAATGGTTCATTTGGAAGCGGGTAAATTGATTTATTTCGCTACGGACTCGAGCTGTCTTATGATTATGGTAGAATTTCTTTAGGAAAGCTGTTACGAATTCTCCCCAGTTCGAAATAGAATGCGCGGCTGTGTTATAAAGCCACTTCTCGGTTATATCGCACAAGGTAAATGGGAGAGGATGTAATCACATAGCATCCACAGAAAGCTTTGAGGTACCCATCATAGCGCATACATTTTCAAATTTGGTAATAAAGACGTACGCGTCTTCAGACTCGGACCATGAAATTTTGGTAGAAGATTGATGTATTGGGGTTTGATTTCAAAATTGTCCCCATTGGCTGGTGGAATGGGGAGACAGGTCGAAAGAGGACCTCGCATAGGGTAGTGTAAGTCCACGTTGCTCACCCCTGTTCTTACGGGGAGGCGGAAACGACGAAAAACGATTTTGGCGCAAAGGCAACATGGACTAAAAGAAGGATCTTTGCTAAACAACAAACTAGCAAACTACTAGAGGTGCTATCTACTATGCCATAGAGATTATACCTCATGATACCGGTCCTTCGGGTCTTCTCTCTGCTGTCCCGCCCGTCCATCCAAGCTCCGAGGATCGATCCGGATCTTGATCACCTCCGCGGCCTTCTTGAGTCGAAGACGATCCACCGGAGAGTTGTGCTCCGAGCTCCACCTCGAGCCGAGGCAACTAGGGCAACAAGATCGCTAGTCTTGATGTCTTAGGTAGTGTAGAAAGAGATAGATGGATGTTTTTGTCAACTAGGATCCTTTTTCTCTCAACACATGTGATCAAAGGAAATTTTTAAGACGAGGAAGATGAAGCTAGCAACCATGGAGCTTTCTCATTTCTTTTTCAAGAGAGAGAATGAGAAATGAAATATGAACCAAAGAAAATGAAACATGGTTGCAATAATACACAAACATCATCATTACTAATCCTTTCATGATAAAGTTGATAGCTACATTTTAATTGACCATTTTCATATCAAAAATAAAAAGAAAAGAAAACCAAAGAATACTCTGGACCTCTCATGAAGGTCCAAGTCAACTTTGGTGAAACGGTCAACAAAGTCAAGTGTGGTCAAATGGTCAAAGCAATTAGCCATCACATAATTATCACTAAAAAGATTAGTAAATAATTTCCCCGGCTCATAATGGTTTTGACCGAACCAACTGCCAAAACCCTAATGAGTTCGTCTCATAATGGTTTTGACCGAATCAACTGTCAAAACCCTAATGAGGCACCTCCTTCTTCTTCGCTCCTCAAAACTGTGCATACACACCCGCATCCGCATTCCGTAGAATGCGAATTCATAGAAGACAAAACAAATCCATCCGTGCAATATTAGGATCCGGCTTAAACCAAAGCCCACTAGTATTGCCTGCCCGAACAGTATACGCACACAAGTGCACGTAAGTGATCGTAGCCCTGCCGTAATACCATACGGCCTCTACACCTTTCGCTCAGTGCAGGAAACTCTCTGTGTGGGAATCTAAAGACTCGACACTACGCTGGCAGTGGGTTTAACCACAGACCGCAAGCGGCACTAGCTGTACGTAACGGTCCCCAGGTAGATGTCGATAAGAAGGCCGATGAGGTAAACCCATCCGAAATCCTACTAAGCCTGTATGTGACAATCTCCGTATAGTCCGTTCTGTTCGTTTAAGAATATCGCATGGCGGGCCTAGGGGGTGGCGAATGTCAGTCCCCTAATAGCGGTACAAGTCGTGTCGGAGTGTAGCCCAGAACACCCTGAGATAACACTGGAAACCTACCAGTATATCTCGCTTGCCCTGGCCAGGGACGACTATGTGTAATGGCTCTCCTAGACACAATGCGATATCAACCCCCAATACCGGGAGAGATGAATCCTGTCTAACCGTCACTGCCTCCAAGTGCTTCGGGACTGCACCCAACTACTACCTGTTTGTACGACTCCTTTGAGCCGTGGTAGGGTAGTAATCAAAGAACAGTGGGAACACACTCGAGGCGAAGTGACAGTGTCAAGTCAACGGACTAAGCTGTACTCATGTCACCTGGGAACTGATAACTTACGATAGGTATAATACCAACCAACTGTTCCCGACGAGTCCTGTCCAGTGTACTCGTAACCAAACGAGCACCCGCATACTATCTCCAGTACGACGTACTGATGGCTGTGGGACAGACCATCTCCCCTGCTGGGATGAGAAGCGCATACGCTAGTCTACTCCGGAGTATCGATGCCCTGTCTCGATAATCTTACGACTAGGGACCTGTATAAGGATGTGCTTATAGATTACCCAGCCCCCACAAGTGCGACTGCCATCACAACGCTGGTAATCAAGCAAAGATCCTAAGGGCACCACTAATATGTATAAGCAATATGCTAAAAGAAACACATGCACATATTAAAGTAGAAACAAACCAAGTAGCATACTACCATTTTGAGCAAGATTGTCAATACAACTGTGAATATCCCAAGCTTCCATTGAGTAATATACAAACTGTTATGATTTAGTAATGGCATCTAGGTCATATACACTAACAATCTCCCACTTGCACTAAGGCCATGTACTGGCGTATCGAAGACCTATCATCTCGATCAGCCGCTCGAACTGAGTCTGGGGAATGGCCTTCGTGAATGGATCTGCTGTGTTATCTTCTGAATTTTCTCTCTTCACCTCGACCTCCCGGCGATCTACGATCTCCCTGATCAGGTGAAACCGCCTCAAAATGTGCCTGAACTTCTGATGGGACCTGGGTTCCTTCGCTAAAGCTATAGCGCCGTTGTTGTCACAATACAGCGGTATTGGATCAACAATGGTAGGAACCACCTGAAGCTCCGCGAGGAACTTCTTCATCCAGAAAGCTTCCTTTGCGGCATCGCAAGCAGCTATGTACCCCGCTTCCATAGTTGAGTCAGCAACGGTTTCCTGCTTGGAACTCTTCCAGCAAACCGTCCCTCCATTGAGGGTAAAGACATAACCCGACATGGACTTGGAGTCATCCTTGTCACTCTGGAAGCTGGAGTCAGCAAATGCCTCGATCTGGAGGTCTTTTCCGCCATACACCAAGAACATCTCCTTAGTCCTTCTCAGGTACTTGAGAATGTTCTTTACTGCTATCCAGTGTTTCTCCCCTGGGTCCGACTGATACCGGCTTACAACGCTCAATGCGTATGCTACATCTGGTCTGGTACATAACATCGCATACATTATATAGCCTACCACAGAAGCGTAGGGTATAATAGACATGCGATCCCTTTCCAAATCAGTCTTGGGAGACATCTCTTTGGAGAGGGTGATCCCATGACAAGCCGGTAAATTACCGCGCTTGGAATCTTCCATACTGAATCTTTTCAGTATGGTGTCGATGTACCTGGAATGTGAAACTCCCAATATCCTCTTAGATCTATCACGATAGATCTGGATCCATAGAATGCAGTTGGCATTGCCCAGGTCCTTCATGGAGAACCTGTGTGACAAGAATCCTTTGACTGACTGTAGCATAGGAATATCATTTCCTATTAGGAGAATGTCATCCACGTACAAGACGAGGAATACTACAGTTCTCCCTACAATATTACTGTAAATGCATGGTTCATCTGGGTTTTTGATAAAGTCGAATTCCTTGACAGTATCATCAAAGCAGACGTTCCAACTCCGCGATGCCTGCTTTAGTCCATAGATGGACTTGAGCAACTTGCACACTTTACCGCTGCTCCCACTCTGAATGAATCCGTCCGGCTGATGCATATAGACGCACTCTTCTAAACTTCCATTCAGGAAAGCCGTCTTTATGTCCATCTGCCAGATTTCATAATCGTGGAAGGCAGCAATGGCAAGAAGGTTCCGAATGGATTTGAGCATAGCCACTGGAGAAAAGGTCTCGTCATAGTCCAAACCAGGTCTTTGACGAAAACCCTTTGCAACAAGTCTAGCTTTATAGGTTTCAACCTGCCCATCTACACCAATCTTCTTTCTGAAGATCCATTTGCAGCCTATGGGTTTTACCCCTTCTGGAGCAAAGTCCAAAGTCCAAAGTCCAAACTTTGTTGTTGTACATGGACTCCATCTCGGTCCACATTGCATGCAGCCATTTTACCGAGTCACCGCTCTGAATGGCTTGCTGGAAGCTAGTAGGCTTACCATAATCAATAGTGCAATCCTCTCTATCCCCGTCTATGAGAAAACCGTAGTATCTCTCGGGCGGACGAGACTGTCTACTACTCCTACGGAGTGGCGCTGGGATGTCCGGTTCTCCTGAACCTTCTGGTTCCACTAAGGTTTCAGTAATAGCTCGTGGTTCTGGAATTTCTTCCAGTTCTATTGCGCTCCGACTTATCTGATTTTCCAAAAACTCAGTTTCCAAAAAGTGGGCACGACGAGAAACAAAAACCTTTTGTTCCTCTGCGTAATAGAAAAGATACCCCTTAGAGTTCTTTGGGTATCCCACAAACATACACTGTACTGAACGTGCCTGGAGCTTGTCCGCATGCTGCTTTTTAACAAAAGCTGGACACCCCCATGTCTTAAAGTGTTTAAGACAGGGTTTCTTCCCACTCCACATCTGATATGGTGTGGTAGGCACTGACTTGGTAGGAACTTGGTTCAAAAGATATGCAGCTGTTTCTAGTGCATAACTCCATAAGGATCGCGGTAACTCAGCCTTACTCATCATGGAACGAACCATATCCAATAGGGTTCGATTCCGCCTTTCCGATACACTGTTGTGTTGTGGTGTGTATGGAGGAGTAAGCTGAGAGAGAATTCCATTCTCTTTTAAGTAGCCAAGAAACTCGGCACTCAAGTATTCACCACCTCGATCAGATCTTAGTGTCTTGATACTTTTGCCTGTTTGTTTTTCCAACTTCATTCTTGTATTCCCGAAATTTCTCAAAGGCCTCGGATTTATGCTTCATCAAAAAGACATGTCCATACCTAGAGAAATCATCTGTGAAAGTAATGAAGTATGAATAACCACTTCGCGCATGTGTAGACATTGGACCACACACGTCACTGTGTATGAGTCCCAAGAGCTCGCTTGCTCTTTCTCCGTGTCCAGTGAACGGAGTCTTTGTCATCTTTCCCATGAGACAAGATTCACAAGTGGCATAAGACTGGTACTCGAAAGTATCCTTCTTTATGTAACTTTGTTAACCGTGTCTCATTAATGTGACCCAGTCTACAATGCCATAAGAAAGCCTGATTTAATTCCGGAGACTTTCTTTTAAGTGTGTTCTGGACACTGAAAATCTGAGCTTGATTCAATACGTATATCCCGTTTTTTAATGTACCTGACCCAATCAGAACTTGATTTAGGTGGAAGTTGACCACATCGCTTACAAAAGTAAAATCATATCCTTTCTTAGAAAGTAAGGATACATATATGATATTATAAGTCGCACCTGGTACATAAAAACAGTCACGCAGAATCAATATCTTCCTAGTTGTCAGTCCAAGATGATACTCCCCTACGGATTCAGCGTACATGCTCATTCCGTTAGCAACCCTGAGAGTTATATCACCTATCTTGATAACCCTACGGTTTCTCAGAGCCTGTAAAGAATTACAGATGTGAGATCCTGATCCGGTATCCAATACCCATGAAGTAGGGTTAACTGACATACAGTTCTCTATTACAAACACACCCGAAGCCGAAACCACAACATGCTTCGAATCCTGGCTACTGGCTTTACTAGCCCTGCAATCCTTCTGCCAATATTCATTCCCGTAACAATAGGAACGTCCCTCTTTTACTATATCCAGTCCCGAAACTTTTTCCCTTCTCTTTCCTTCTACTTCCCTGGTTTCCTTCAGGGTAGAAGGTAGAGATTGTAGAATCAAGTCAGCATCTGACCCGTTCTTCAACGTGGTCTTCAGGTCCGTGAGCTCAAAATAGCTGGTCTCTGTAAGTACGTTGCCCCATACAGATGACCCGATATCCAACCTCGCTGGAAGCAATTCGTTCGAGGTCTCATATCTTGCGATACGAGATTGTTCTCCATATAAATCATTGTTATGGAGGAAGATAGAAACTAAGTCCATCTTCTCGTGCTGCCTCTGGTATACACCATCAACTGAGGCTAACATGAGGCACTTGGCTTTCGCACAGTCTTTTTCCGATGTCTTATGGATATCAATATCCATGACATGGGAAACTGGTCCTGAGACAGCAGGGGTTGGATTAATTAAGAAGTGTCCCAGCTTGTTATGGGCAATGGACATCTGGACAGACCTTTGCCAGTCATAACAGTCAGATTCAGTCATTTTATTATCTAGATGTAACCTATGTCTGGTCACTGGGTTGCTGCAATTAAGAGAGAGAGAAGAAAACACTTAGCATGATGCTCTTGCAAGTTTAGATTGGTTTTTAGTTTATCTAAACAGGATGGCTCCCACTGTCTTTTGAATCCCTCCTCAAACCATAAAGGAAGAATTAGTCAGGATAAATCTCACCGTACAATACTTGCTTAACCGTTCAGCCAGGCCAGTGTCGGTACTTCGAGGGAGGTTTTCCAACGCTTTCGCGAAGTTCCTTAATTAAGTAACCTCTTTTCCCTGTGGGCGTAGCCCCGCTAAGACCTTTCTAGACACCTACTTGGTTTATAGCAATGATCTTTAATTGAGAAAGTTCCCGAGGAGTAGCATATACTCACAGTAGGATCGGGATCCAAATATCATCGTGTGATAAAACCGAAGGAATCCTACCAGAATCATCACACTCCAAATGGTATGCAGCACTAGGAAGTTTCAGTTTCTTTAGAAACTCCCGATGTGGATTTTTTCCCCATGCTCTTATGACCTTGATTAAGGCCAACAAATCATAAGTCACATGTCAAGTTCTACCCGTCGTTGTCCAGGTTGATTTGAACCCACCCGTATATACCCTTGACTATGGCCAACAAAGTAATACGACTGTCCCAAACCAACGCATCTATCTATGCAATATATGAATACCCACCAGCTACCAATCACTGTGCCTTGACTAAGGCCAACAAACACAGCTTGAATACTATTGGATATTCATATGAAACGACGGAGGGCTATGAATAGTTTTGGCGAAACCGTGAACGTAGTGAACTTGATATAATCGAAGGAACCTTGATAGCTTTTAAAAGGAGTGGTTTAAGATCCGTGTTTAAAAGTTGTTTTTGAAAAGAAACCGAGTGGTTTTGAAATTGTTCCAACGACCTTACTTTGGTTTATTTTCTTGCATTAATTTTAATGCGTCCCATCATTTAATCCTACCATTGCAGAAAACAACGAAAATATGATGTATGCTTATTCCATCCGCATTCACCACGGGGTCCCGTCATCACCCGTTAGGTTACTTTACTAACGACAGAGCGGGGGCTGGACTAGCGCGGATGCAAAACATAAGTAACGCCTAAATAGATATCATATATAGATATATACATTCGTCAGATGCAATAATAGCCATTCCAGATTACAGATGAACACTTTGGATATACTAGGAATCCGCGTTTCGTTCGTGCCTGCAACGAAAGACGGATTGCACGGTCGCGATGAATAGCCAAACCCCACCATAGACCCCTACGGGTACGGCAAACTACCCGCCAAGTACCCGAAGTGAAGCAACCTCCCTCAACAACGTGAGTAGGCCACTCGGCACTTCGAGATACCCGGTAGTTTGTGCTCCCCACCTTAGGTCTATCCTAGGAGCAAAAACAGTAAAAAGAAATTATACAGCCACAACCTCATCCCGGATGTGCGGCCATAAAATAATATTACATCAATTACAAATTTTACATTGAATGAAAGAAAAAACAAACTCTCATCTCACATCCCCGGCTATTCATTCACGACAATCCAACGAGTTTATATACACAAACCATCAACATTACAGATCAAAGATATGTATAACCCCTACTAATCGACGTATAGCGATTAGCAGACGTTCAATACATACATTACATCACAGATAAAATCCATTAGCCAAAGTGTACGGAATTTCGATCAAAATACGGATTTGTAACCACCCCAAACACAAATTTGTTTTCTGGAAACTCTGGGCTGAAACAAAATATACTAAAAATCCCAAAACATCCAACTAAGAACACTGCACCAAAAACGGTCCACGGCCGAGTCAACTCGGCCGCGGATCCGCGGCAAGAAGCGTGTTCTTGCCGCGGTTCCGCGACGCTTTGACCGAGTCAATAGATCATATTTGACGGGTGTTTTTAGAAAACCCTGAGCCAATTTTTCATGTATGTTAAATAATTTTTAAAGCAGAAAAAAAAATCGTCAGAAACATGGTTTTTCCGGACGTGTTTTGCGATTTTTTTCCGATCGAAGTTCCAAATACTTTTCTAACAAGCTAGTTTGTGTTTAGCTAGGCTCTGATACCACTGTAAGTCCACGTTGCTCACCTCGGTTCTTACGGGGAGGCGGAAAAGCCGAAAAACGATTTTGGCGCAAAGGCAACATGGACTAAAAAAAGGATCTTTGCTAAACAACAAATTAGCAAACTACTAAAGGTGCTATCTACTATGCCATAGAGATTATACCTCACGATACCGGTCCTTCGGGTCATCTCTCCGCTGTCCTGCTCATCCATCCAAGCTCCGAGGATCGATCCGGATCTTGATCACCTCCGCGGCCTTCTTGAGTCGAAAACGATCCACCCGAGAGTTGTGCTCCGAGCTCCACCTCGAGCCGAGGCAACTAGGGCAACAAGATCGCTAGTCTTGATGTCCTAGGTAGTGTCGAAGAGATAGTTGGATGTTTTTGTCAACTAGGATCATTTTTCTCTCAACACATCAGATCAAAGGAAATTTTCAAGAGGAGGAAGATGAAGCTAGCAACCATGGAGCTTTCTCATTTCCTTTTCAAGAGAGAGAATGAGAAATGAATTATGAACCAAAGAAAATGAACCATGGTTTCAATAATACACAAACATCATCATTACTAATCCTTTCATGATAAAGTTGATGGCTACATTTGAATTGACCATTTTCATATCAAAAATAAAAAGAAAAGAAAACCAAAGAATACTCTAGACCTCTCATGAAGGTCCAAGTCAACTTTGGTCAAACGGTCAACAAAGTCAAGTGTGGTCAAATGGTCAAAGCAATTAGCCATCACATAATTATCACTAAAAAGATTAGTAAATAATGTCCCCGGCTCATAATGGTTTTGACTGAACCAACTGCTAAAACCCTAATGAGTCCGCCTCATAATGGTTTTGACCGAATCAACTGTCAAAACCATAATGAGGCACCTCCTTCTTCTTCGCTCCTCAAAACTGTGCATACACACCCGCATCCTCATTCCGTAGAATGTGAATTCACAGAAGACAAAATAAATCCATCCGTGCAATACTAGGATCCGGCTTAAACCAAAGCCTACTAGTATTGCCTGCCCGAACTGCATACGCATACAAGTGCACGTAAGTGATCGTAGCCCTGCCGTAAAACCATACGCCCTCTACACCTTTCGCTAAGTGCAGGGAAACTCCCTGTGTGGGACTCTAAAGACTCGACACTATGCTGGTAGTGGGTTTAACCACAAACCGCATGCGGCACTAGCTGTACGTAACGGTCCCCAGGTAGATGTCGATAAGAAGGCCGATGAGGTAAACCCATCCGAACTCCTACTGAGCCTGTATGTGACAATCTCCGTACAGTCCGGTCTGTTCGTCTAAGAATATCGCATGGCGGGCCTAGGGGGTGGCGAACGTCAGTCCCCTAATAGCGGTACAAGTCATGTCGGAGTGTAGCCCAGAACACCCTGAGATAACACTGGAAACCTACCAGTATATCTCGCTTGCCCTGGCCAGGGACGACTATGTGTAATGGCTTTCCTAGACACAGCGCGATATCAACCCCCAATACCGGGAGAGACGAATCCTGTCTAACCGTCACTGCCTCCAAGTGCTTCGGGACTGCACCCAACTACTACCTGTTTGCACGACTCCTTTGAGCCGCGGCAGGGTAGTAATCAAAGAACAGTGGGAACACACTCGAGGCGAAGTGATAGTGTCAAGTCAACGGACTAAGCAGTACTCATGTCACCTGGGAACTGATAACTGACGATAGGTATAATACCAACCAACAGTTCCCGACGAGTCCTGTCCAGTGTACTCGTAACCTAACGAGCACCCGCATACTATCTCCAGTACGACGTACTGATGGCGATGGGACAGACCATCTCCCCTGCTGGGATGAGAAGCGCATATGCTAGTCTACTCCGGAGTATCGATGCCCTATCTCGATAATCCTATGGCTAGGGGCCTGTATAAGGATGTGCTTATAGATTACCCAGCCCCCACAAGTGCGACTGCCCTCACAACGCTGGTAATCAAGCAAAGATCCTAAGGGCTCCACTAATATGTATAAGCAATATGCTAAAAGAAACACATGCACATATTAAAGTAGAAACAAACCAAGTAGCATACTACCATTTTGAGCAAGATTGTCTATACAACTGTGAATATCCTAAGCTTCCATTAAGTAATATACAAACTAGTATGATACAGTAATGGCCTCTAGGGCATATACACTGACAGGTGGCATCACTCTCGGAGAGAGATGCGGGGCGGATTCTGCGCACCTGCGGACGGTGGCAAAGTAGTGTTAAAGAAGTTAGATGGAGAATCGTCCATCGAAGTTGGTGTGGTAGTGGGTGAAGAAAAAGTAGACGTAGAATTACCAACTTCGGAGTCGATAGGAGGATTGCAGACAAGACGGGCTTTAGAATCCCGTGTCCAGCCGAGCATGCACTAAATGGTTTAGCACAAGTGGCAGCGTTAAGTGATAATTGAGGAAAAGATGAGTTGGTGTTTGGTTTGAAAAAAGAAGGACTTTTGAAAAATTCACACAAACAATGCACAATCAACCCTAAATCTAGTGGTCACCTAGGTCAAAGCTCTAGACCGCTCCTAGACATCTAGAAGAAAAGTCGCAAGATAGATCCTCTACTGCGTCTTTGCCCCTTCTGTGGCCAGGTAAGTGCCAGGTAAGTTGGAGGTTTTCCACTACGTAAGTAGTGGGCCTAATTAAGTAACCACTTGCCTTAGACACACTTGCCTTAGACACCACAAAAGAAACGCGGATAAGCAATAGATTACCCACGACCTCCTTCTGTCCTAAGTAAGCGCGACGGTCCTTAGAGTCTTGTCTAGATATTTTTTAGTTAATGAGTGTGATGCGGATGCAAGTTTGTGATTTTTGGGGCTTAAGACGGGTAATGAAATCCCGACCTAATCTGAATTTTGATCGTTGCCCCTTAATTTATGTATTAAAAATGCAAACAACCAAGATCAAATCTCACAACATTTTTTTTTATTTTTGCGGCGCTGCGAATTTTTGCAAAGAAACCTGCAGAAATTGGTTATTGGACAGAGCAGGGAGGAGATTAGAAAGACAGAAGTATACCTAGAAAATTTTGTGCACTGAAGCAATTTTCCCGCCGCGGATTCGCCGCAAGATGCTTATTATAGCCGCGGTTCCGCGGTCTTGTGATTAGATCCCTGCACAGAAATTAGTGCAGATACTCTTGTACACTCACTGAACTTTCTGAGATGTCCTGAAAAATTTTCCTGTCACTCCACAGATTCCAGACTCTTTGTGATGTTGATATCTGTTTGTGATGCTTATCATGCCTATAACGAATGGTTATGTGTGTGTGTGTGTGTGTGTGTGTGTGTGTGTGTTGTATATGTTTTGCATCCGCGCTAATCCAGCCCCCTCTCTGCTGTTAGTTAAGCTACCTAAAGGTGCATGACGGAGCCCCGTAGCGAATGCGGGTGGCATATAGGTACATTATATTTTCATTCTTTTCTGGCGTGATAAGATTAATTGATGGGACCGCATTAATCTCAATTAATGCAAAGAAACAAACCTAAAATTTGACGTCGTTGGAACAATTACAAAACCACTTGGATTTCTTTAAAAGCAACTTTTAAAAGCGGAGCCTAAACCACTCCTTTTCAAAAGATATTCGGTTCCTTCGACTATATCAAGTTCATTACGTTCACGGTTTTCGCCAAAACCAGCTATAGCCCTGCGTCATTTCAGATAGGTATCAACCAGCATTCATGTTATGTGTTTTGACCTTCGCCAAGGCATAGTGTTTGGTAGATAGCGGGTACTTATCTGTAGCATAGATATATGCATTAATCTAGAACAGGCGTACAGCTGTTTTGACCTTCGTCAAGGGCTTGTATGAATGGGTCTAGATTAATCAGGAAAATAACGGGTTGAACTTGACTTGCGACTTATTTTATTTTGACCTTCGTCAAGGTTATAAACGGTTGGGGCAAAAACCTCATCGGGAGTTTTCAAACATACAGGAAACTTGCTAGTGTTGCATACCTTCTGGAGTGTGGTGGTATTGGTAGGCTTACTTCAAAATTATCATACGATGATAGTTGGGTCTCGATCCTACTGTGAGTATCAGCTACCTTTCTCGAGAGTTTTTTGCTTTGCAATTAGCTAATCAAGTATGTGTCTAGAAAGGTGTTAATAGAGTTATGCCACTGGGGAAACGAGGTTATTTAATTGGGTCCGTGCGAAAGCACTGGGGACCTCCTTCCGAAGTATTAACAATGGCTTGGCCGAAAGATAAGTGAAATTTTAAGGTGCGATTAATCTCGACTAATTCTTCTTTTAGTGTTTGAACGAGAATTCGAGGAAACAGTGGGAGTCATCCTGTTTAGATAAACTAATAACCAATCTAAACTTTCAAGAGCATATGTTGAGTGTTTCTTTTCTCTCTCTCTCTCTCTCTTAATTGCAACGACCATAATAGGACTTAAGCTTATACAAGATAAAAATAAACTGACTGGGCCGAACTATAAAGACTGGCTGAGGAACATCCACATAGCCCTTACTTATGATAAGGTTTCATATGTCCTCAAAGCTAAAGCCCCCCTGTTCCATGTCCAGAATCCTCAGTCGCGGACAATGAGGTTCGTAAGACTTAGGATCTTGATTGCGTAAAAGCCAAATACCTTGTGTTGGCCTCCATGGATAATGAACATCAAAGGTGATACGAGAAGATGGACCTTGCTTCCATCTTCCTCCATACCAAATAGGACACCGTAGCAGACTCGACGATGGAGGCTGAGTACATCGCTGCTAACGATGCCGCAAAAGAGGCAGTCTGGATGAGGAAGTTCGTTTCTGAACATCAGGTGGTTCCATCCATTGTTGTTCCAATATCTTTGTATTGCGATAACAATAGAGCCATGGCTTTGGCAAAGGAACCATGGTCCCATCAGAAATCCAGACATATCTTAAGGCGGTATCACCTGATCAGGGAGATCGTGGATCACCGGGAGATCGAGGTGCGGAGAGTAGATACAAAGGACAACACGGCAGATCCATTCACTAAGGACATCCCTCAAGTCCAGTTCAAGAGATTGTTCGAAATGTTGGGTATGCGGTACGCCAGCAACTGGCTCTAGTGCAGATGTTATTAATTAATACGCCAATTATTGGCCTTAGTGCAGGTGGGAGATTGTTGGATATGTATGCCCTAGATGCCTTCATTGTATAGGATGCTAGGAATATGTATGTACAGGACAATCTTGCTCAATATGATAGTATGCTATTTGGTTTTCCTTTATCTTAACGTGTGAAATGTTTTACTTGTTATTTCATATCTCTTATACATGTTGATAAAGCCCGAAGGGTCCTTGCTTGACTACCAACGTTGTGATGGCGATCTTACTTGTGGGAGCTAGGTAGTCGATAAGCACATCCTTAAATGTCCCTAGAAGTTGGAGTATTGAGACTGGGCATCGATACTCCAGAGTAGACTAGTGTATACATATCTAGACCCTAACGAAGGGCGATGGTTGGTCCCGCAGCCATTGGTGTGATGCACCTAAGATTGTATACAGGTGCTCACTAGGGGTGAGTACACTGGTCGGACTCGTGAAGACTGGCTAGATGGTATTATACCTATCATCAGATAGCAGTTCTCTGGTGACATGAGTTCAGAAAGTCTATCGACCTGAGGTCGTCATTTGAATCGTGTGAGTTCCCATTGTGCATTGATTACTACCCTACCACAGCTCTACTGGGTCGTGTAAACAGGTTTTAGTTGGGTACAGTCCTGAGCCACATGAAGGCAGTGAGCGATTGTTGGGGATTCGTCTCTCCCGGTATAGGGAGTTGATGTCGCGCTGTGTTCGATTGGCCAACACCATAAGTCCCTGGCTAGGACGGTTTGAGAATTACTAGTAGTTAGACTAGTAGAATCTCGGATGGTCTTGAGCCACATTGACATAACTTGTCAGGTTATTAAGGGTCTGACGTTTTCCACCACCTTGACCGGCATGCAATACTCTAAGACGAACAGACTTTTCTAGCTTATTACTAGAAGTTAGAGCTTAAACCGGCGTCCTCGAGTGGATCATCTTTGACGTAGGGAGGCGTCCATGCATGCTCGATCCAAGAACTCTATGAGCTTAAGAAGAGGACCATAAAAGACCCGAAGGACATGTCTTCAAAGGTTGCAGTCCTCAACCTAGTAGTTAAACTCTTTTAGTTATATTAGTTTAGTATTTGGATTCGATTTCTAAGGTTAAAGTTTAAATTGCTCAAGTAAAATTTATGTTTTTTGATTCCGCAAAAGCTGTAGTTGACACGGCATGAGCACTATGAACTTACACTGGTATCAGAGCCAACCCAAACACTTAAAGTAATTATAGATGATGTTAGAGTTTCGAAACCAAAATAACTTCGTATTTGATAAACCTAGATTCCAAGTTTCTGTCGAAATTTTTCGAGCTTCTAAAATTTTTTTAAACAATTGCAGAGTGCTCTTTATAGTATTAGATGATAACCAGAGAAGCATGAGACTCTAATTCAAAGATTTGGCTACCAGTTTTCTTGGTTTTCCCGCTATTGGCGGTTTTGTGGTCGGGTCTGCATCGTGCTTCTTGTGGTGTCCTGTATACATGGAATTATGGTTTCTGGTATTATTTGTTTTTGCCTAGATTTCATATAATGTTATCTTTGTGTATGGGCAATACAGAATGTTTCTAAATCGAAATTATAACTTCGTTGTTTATCTTTTTATTTATATACGTGTTTCTAAACGTCGGCTAATTGCTATACGTCGATTAGTACGGGTTGCACATATCTTGTTTATATTGTGGTTATGGATTTGGAATAGATGTAATCGTCATGATGGAATAGCCGGGGAATTTATACATGTGAAAGAGTGTTTTCTTTTTCATTCATGTAATATTCAAAGTGATGTAAAATTATTCTTTTGCGAGGCACTTTCGGATTGTGGTTGTAGCCACCATTGTATTATTATTTTTCATTTCATGTACCTAGGATAGACCCAAGATAGGGTGCTCAAGTAGCCGGGTTCTAGAATCCAACAGGTGACCATCTCGGGGAGCTGAGTCCGGGTCACCTAATTCTTGAATTAGTAGGGTTGCTTGCCGCGCTCATAGGGGTCTAGGGGTATGGGTTATTGGCTATTTAACATGACTGTGGAATCCGTATTTTCGTAAATGGCTTAAACGAAAATATGAAAATCCTATTATATCCTCTATATCATTTGTGTTGCTTCCGCTTATTCTGTATTTGGATATTATTGTGTGAGACGAATGCGATATATACTATATATATAAATAAACGTTGCTTATGTTTTACATCCATGCTAGTCTTGTCCCATCCCTGCTGTAAGTTAAGTAACCTTACGGTAAAGACCTGGGACCCTGTGGTGAATGCGGATGGCATAAGCGTACGTTCTATTTTCGTTTCTTCTGCAATGATAAGGTTAATTTATGGGACCGCATTAATCCTAATTAACGCAAAGAAATAAAGCTAAAATTTGATGTCGTTGGAACAATTATAAAACCACTCGGTTTTTTTTAAAACAACTTTTAAATGCGGAGGTTGAACCACTTCTTTTGAAAGCTATTCGGTTCCTTCGATGATATCAAATTCATTATGTTCACGGTTTTCGCCAAAAACAGCCGCAGCCCTTCGTCATTTCAGATAGGTATTCACTAGTATTCATGCTATGTGTTTTGACCTTCACTAAGGCATAATGTTTAGTAGCTAGCGGGTACTTATCTGTAGTATAGATAGATGCATTAATTTAGGACAGGTGTACAACTATTTTGACCTTCACCAAGAGGTAGTACGAATAGGTCTGGATTAATCAGGACAATGAAGGGTTAAACTTGACTTGCGACTTATGATGTTCTTACCTTCGTCAAGGTCATAAGCGCTTAGGGCAAAAACCACATCGGAAGTTTCAAATGTTGGATATGTATGCCCTAGAGGCCATTATTGTATATGTATACATGTGGATGCTTGGACATATATATATGTACAGGACAGTCTTGCTCGATATGATAGTATGCTATCTGGTTTGTCTCTATCTTAATATGTGTATATGTTTTACTTGCTATTACATATCATTCATATATATTGATAAAGCCCGTAGGATTATTGCTAGACAGCTTGCGTTGTGATGACGATCATACTTGTGGGAGCTGGGTAGTCGGTATGCACATCCTTAAATGGTCCCTAGTCATGGGAGTATCGAGACCGGGCATCAATATTCTGAAGTAGACTAGTGTATACGTTTCTAGACCCCGACGAGGGGCGATGGTATGGTCCCGCAACCATTGGTCTTTTGCACCTAAGATCGTATACAGGTGCTCACTGGGTGTGAGTGCACTCGACGGACTCGCCGAGAACTTCCAGATGGTATTATACCTATCGTCAGGTAGAAGTTCTCAGGTGACATGAGTACAGGTTAGTATTTAGACCTGAGATCGTCATTTGTCTCATGTAAGTTCGCACTGTGCTTTGATCGCTACCTTACCACGGCTCTACTGAGTCATGCAAACAGGTTTTGGTTGGGTACAGTCCCGAGCCACATGGAGGCAGTGAGCGATTGTCGGGGATTCGTCTCTCCCGGTATAGGGAGTCGATATCGCAATGTGTTCGATTGGTCAGGACCATAAGACTTCGGCCAAGGCAGTGAGGATTTACTGATAGGCTGATCAGTAGTTTCCCGGATTGGCCCTGAGCCAAATCAGCATGAATTATCGGGTTATTAGGGTCTGACGTTTACCACCCCTAGACCCGGTATGTGATACTCTTTGACGAAGAGACCGGACTGTATGGAGATTGTCACGGATAGGTTCAGTAGGGATCCGGATGAGTTTGCTCGTCGGCCTTCCTTTTCGACAGGTACCCGGGTAGCCGTTACGTACAGCTAGTGCCGCTGACGTGCATGTGGTTATGGATTTATCCAGTAACTCTCTGCCGGCGTACTGTCGAGTCTTTAGAGTCCCACACAGAGGGTTTCCCTGGTTCAGGCGAAATGATGCAGTAGCCATATTGGATACATGCAAGGTTCCGATCAATTGATGTACTTTGTACCCGGACTTTCGATCGGACAATTGATAATACTAGCCGGCTCGGGATTGAGCCGGATTATTAAATCAGGTATTGATTTAATAATTTGCATATATGCATTTCGATATGTATATTCTAGTATTATGTTATTCGTATTATTCTATCTCTTTGGGCATTCGTGTTTTTATCCGAATGTGGGTATGTATATACAGTGGACTGCAATCCGTATTTTATTACAGATAACATTCTTGAAGGTGGACACCTCATTATGTTTTTTCCATTTATCTTTAAATGGAAATGAGGTATAATATGTGATGTGTGGGGGTATAGTGAGAACCATGGCTTCAATAGTTGACAAATGAATTATTAATTCATTTGTGGCAACTATTGAAGCATGGTTGATATATTTTAATGATGGACATTGTTTTACAAAACCATTGCCATTTATTTTCTCTCACATGGTTGCTCATTATTTTTGCATCTCACCATTTTGCTTCACCCCCTTCTCCTTCTCTTGAGTTTCTTCCACCTTAATCATCTACCTTTTCTCTACACTCTCATGTGTTGAGAAACAAGAGAAGAGGTAAGATAGAGATAGTAAAATGCTTAGAACCTCACACTACATCCTAGACTTCTTGGACTAGCAACCCAAGTTCTTTAGTTGCTCCACTTGATATTTAGTGTGGAGCTAGAGCCATGGATCACATCCCTCGGGTGGATCATCAACGACAAAGGAGGACCGAAGAGCAAGATTGATCGCGGAGAACCGAAGGAGCCAACAAAGAAGATCAAGCGCGATCATGGTGGCTACTTGGAGCGAACGATGAGGAAAGAAGGCAGAAGGACTTGGATCGTTTGGTGAGACTTCTTTTCATAGTAGTTAGCTCTCTTAGTTTAGCTAGTTAGGTTTATGGAAAAATCCGGTTTAATGGGTTATTCTAGCGCCGTTTTTAAACTCGTAGAAAAAATTTGGTTCCGCAAACAACCACAGATGATGGCTAGGGCGTTAGGGTAACCCAACATGGTATCAGAGCCACCCCATAAAGCCTAAACTAGAAGTTTAAACAACGTTTAAAATAACGAAACCGAAATAACTCCAAAACACGAAACCTAGAATTCAAGTTTCTATCAAATTTTAAATGGCCTCTAAAATTTTTTTAAACAACTGCAGAGTGCTCCTTTTACTAAAACTAGAACACCGGAGCAAACGAGCTCCTGATTCCTAGTTGTGGCCGGCGAAAACATCAAAACGGCCGGCCTCGCCGGTTTAGTTAAGGTGGAATGTGCTCGTTTTTGTTTGGTACTCTATAACTCTTGGATTTAGGGTTTCAGGATTTGTTTGTTTTTGCCCAGAATGGTTTTTCAGATATCATGAGTTTTGGGGCATTACAGAGTATTTCAAAGTCGATATTTTAACACTGTTTAACAGTTATCGGTACTTAGATTAGCATCTGCGACCGTGAATGTCATTTAATCGGTAAAACCCGTCTAATTGCTATATGTTCTTTTAGACGAGTTTGCGAACATGACATTCACGTTGATGTTCTATGATAGTGCTGACATTGTGGTTGGATTGTCGTGGTGGATAGCCGGTGGTGCAATGGTTTAGTAAAGTTTATATTCATTTGTACATTTGTTATTGCGGGACGAGTGTCCACATGTGGACAGCCATTTCTGCCGTGTTGTATATTCTTTTATTGGGGCACGACCGGGTTGAGCTCGATGTCACCTTTGTATATATTTTTCATTTTCTGTACTAGTACTACTCCATGGTGGAGTGCATGAATAGACGGGTTCTAGAGGGCAACGAGCCTGCATCTCATGGTGTTGAGACGGAGGGGCCTTCACTCTAGAATTGGCGGGATATTCGCCACACTCGTAGGGGGTATAGGTATGACCCACGGAGGGGCGCTCAAGTTACCGGGTCCCGTGATGTGCTCGGTGGCCTATTCACTTTGTTCATTGGGGTTACCTCACTTCTGGGATTGGCGGGTAACTTGCCGCGCTCGTAGGGGTCCAGGTTTCCATTGCATGGGCTATCCGCACGTCCGGGAACGTCAGGTCTCATTTGCGGCTTAAATGAAACCCGGGGCTCCAAGATAATCCACCGTTTTGTGTTGCATGCTGAGATTCTGTGATGTTGCTTATTATCATGCATGGGACGAATGTTATATATATTTATATATATACTACTAGATGTTGAATATGTTTTGCACCCGCGCTAGTCCAGCCCTCGCTTTGCCGTTAGTTAAGTAACCTAACAGGTGATGACGGGGCCCAGTGGCGAATGCGGATGTCATATACGTACATTATATTTTTGTTCTTTTGTGGTGTGATAGGATTAAATGATGGGACCACATTAATTTTGATAAAAGCAAGATAAGAAACCTAAAAGATGTTGGAACAAATTTCGAAAAACTATAGTTATATTCTTTCGCTTTGCATAGTGGTATTCGGTTGTGAATATTCAGCACCTCATTCCAGGAGGCAAGAGCCGAGATCCATTCACGGGGAGTGACCTCTTGAGAAAAAGCTTATACTGTAGATTACTCGGTTTTCTTCAAAACCACTAGTTTTCAAAACCGGAGCCTAAACAACTCCTTTTTCAAAGCTATCCGGTTCCTTCAACGATATCAAGTTCATTACGTTAAAGGGTTTTTCGCCAAAAACCCAGTCGTAGCCCTCCGTCATTTCAGATAATTAGTACTTAGTATTCGCGCTGCGTTTGTTGATTATTCGTCAAGGCGCAGTGAACGGTAGCTGAGTAATGATTCTCTGTTGCATAGATTGATGTGATTGGTTAGGAAAGTCGCATGATTTTTTTGATTATTCGTCAAGGATCATGCAGGTGGGTCTAATGCAATCTTGGATAACGACATGTTGAACTTGACTAGGACCTTTTGATTTGTTGATTATTCGTCAAGGTCACTTGGGTCCTAGGGGCAAAAACCACATCGGGAGTTTCAAATATACTGGAAACTTGCTAGTGTTGCATGCCTTATGGAGTGTAGTAACTAGAGTGGCTTCCATCTAAGTTATCACACAATGATAGTTGGATCCCAATCCCACTGATGAGTAGGATTACTCTTGGGAGATTTTATCACTTAACAATCGATGCTATAAACCAAGTAGGTGTCTAGAACAGTGTTAGCGGGGCTAAGCCTCTATGGAAAAGAGGTTATGTAATTAAGGAACTTCGCGAATGCGTTGGAAAACCTCCCTCGAAGTACCAACACTAGCCTGGACGAAAGGTTAATCATGTATTGTGACGTGCGATTAATCCTGACTAGTTCTTCTGTTTGGGTTTGAAGAAGAATTCGAGGAAACAGTGGGAGCCATCCTGATTAGATAAACTAATAACCAATCTAATCTTGCATGAGTGCACGCTGAGTGTTTCTTTTCTCTCTCTCCAGGTAGCAACCAATTCACGCCCTAATCAAGATAATAAAATGTATCGCTTGACCGATCCGAATTCTTATTCAGGGCTGGGGAACGTCGGTTTGGCTCTGACTTATGAAAGCCGTCATGAGTATGAGCAAGGGAAAGAGGATTGCATGAATTCCTTGATGACCCCATCAAAGAAGAAGCATACCAATGCGTATCCTTCAGGTGTTCTTGTTATTGAGAACTGCTTTTCGGTCAGTCCTACCTCCTGGGTACTAGATACCGGATCAGGATCTCATGTCTGTAATTTATTACGGGGATTGAGAAAAAGTTGGATGGTTGGACCTGGTGATATGTCCCTCAGAGTAGGGAAAGGAGCACAAGTTGTTCCTTCTGCCGTCGGTGAATATCACCTAGCATTGCCAAATGGTAATACTATGATTTTGAACAATTTCTACTATGTACCTTCCATGGTTTGCAACTTCATATCAGTTTCTTTACTTGATAAATATGGATATAAGTTTGTTCTTGATAGAAATACCATGAACATTTACCTTAATAAGATATTGGTTGCAGAAGGTACACTGTGTAATGGTATCTATGTTCTTAATCAAAACGCAGTTTTCAATATACAAAACACACGCAAGAGGAAGAGTTCGGAAGTGAACGAATCCTACTTGTGGCATTATAGACTTGGTCATATCGGAGAGAAAAGACAAAGTAAGTTACACAAAGATGGATTTTTGAACACGTTCGAATTTTGATCTTATGAAACTTGTTAGTCTTGTCTCGAGGGAAAGATAACTAAATCTCCGTTCACCGGACACGGAGAAAGAGTAGCAGAGCTCTTGGGACTCATCCACAGTGATGTATGTAGTCCAATGTCTATACATGCAAGGGGTGGGTTCTCGTACTTCATCACATTCACTGACGATCTCTCTAGGTTCGGATATGTGTATCTCATGAAACACAAATCTGAAGCTTTTAAGAATTTCAAAGAATACAGAAACGAAGTGGAGAACCAAACTGGCAAAAGTATCAAGATCCTCCGATCTGATAGAGGAGGGGAGTACTTAAGCACGGAATTCCTAGAATACCTAAAAGAGAATGGAATTCTCTCTCAGCTTACTCCTTCATATACACCACAGTACAACGGTGTGTCGGAGCGGAGGAATCATACCCTTTTGGATATGGTTTGCTCCATGATGAGTAGTACTGAGTTGCGTCTTTCATTCTGGGGACATACACTACAAACAACAGCATACCTTTTGAATCAGGTTCCTTCCAAATCAAAGCCTGAGACTCCATATGAAATATGGAGTGGTAAGAAACTATGTCTTAAATTCATTAAGATGTGGGGTTGTCCGGACTATGTAAAAACAGAGAAAACAGAAAAACTTTAGGCAGGTCAGTTCTATGCAAATTTATGGGATATCCTAAGAATTCACTAGGATATCTGTTCTACCACACTAAGGAACATAAGGTGTTTGTTGAAAGTGTACCCAGTACCACCATGAGGTTCTAATGACATCAAGCATGCCAAATTCAAATTTTATAGGTGCTAAGCTAGACTAAACAAGATATTTAACTAGATTATTAGGGTTTTAGTTTGATAACAAGAAAAACATGAGAGAAGGCAAAGATGTTATACTCTATAGATCGAGTCCTTCTCTTCTTTTTCTCCTTGTAATAGTCCACGCGACTCCACTAGGCTCCTCTTTGAGCTGAACGGGCCTCCTTCGTGATCTTCACGCCAAAGACGATCCACCCGAAGTCCCTCTAGCTCAAGCTACCTCTACACTAAACTCTTTTAGTGTAGGAAACACACTACACTTGATTGCTAGTCAAGTGTAGGATGAAGAAGTAGGGGATTTGTAAGCTCACAAATGATCTCTCAAACTCAATGATTAACATAATATGTGAGGGTTTTGAGTTTGGATATGAGGTGAGAATTTTTGGAGAGCAAGAGAAAGCAAGAGCTCACCTCAAGAGAGCAAAAGAAAATCACAAGTCAAGAATGAAGTGAGTGTGAATGGCAACCCTTGACCCTCACTCATTCAAGCATGGAATTATTGCAATATAAAATTGCAACAATGCTTGAATAGTGAGCCAAGATGAATAAATAAATAATAAAGCCCATGCCTCACCCATGCTTCACAAAGTCTCCCCATTTTCCACCTTTTATTCTATTTTCCAAAAATAGAAAATACATGCCATGCTTCATATAATAATATATATATTTATATATATCAAATATACATTAATATATATATATATTTATATATATATATTAATAAAGCAATTAGTGAGCTAATGATATTAGTTAATACATAATTATATTAAATATAATTTATATCAAATTATTAAATCAACACTTGATTTAATAATCCGGTTATATCACATATGACCGACTAATATTATTTATCTGTTTATCACATTATCAAATCAACACTTGATTCGATAATCTAGTTATATCACACATAACTTAACCGATAACAGATAACTGCCAGATTACAATACGGTATCACATACTCGTATTTAATCAGGTCCACACACATATCAACATATGTTCCCTACTTCGTTTCGCTTGAACCAGGAAAATTCTGTGCGGGACTATAAAGACTCGTCAATACGCCAGCAGTAGGTGATGATCACATCAGTCACCTACAAGCCGTCAGCGGTGTTAGCTGGACGTAACGGCTACCCGGGTATTGAGCGATATGAAGATCGACAAGCAAGCTCGTCCATACTCTCCATGAAGCCTATCAGTAACACCGCTGTACATTCCAGTCTCTCCGTCTGATATGTCGCATATCATGTCTACGGGTGGTAAACGTCAAACCCCAGTAATGTGATAAGTCATGCCGATGTCTGGCCTATAACGGTTCGAGAAACTACCGATAACTCATATCAGTAAATCTCAGCAGCAGCCCTGGCCAGGGACTTCCAGTTATAGCCAATCGTGCATAGCGCAACAACAACCCACACTACCGGGAGAGACGAAACCCCTCTTATCGCTCATTGCCTCCATGTGACTCAGGACTGTACCCAAAATCCACCTGTTTGCACGTCTCCTTTGAGCGTGGTAGGGAGGAAATCAAAGCACAGTGGGAGCCACATAAGACACTATGACGATCTCGGGCCTACAGACTAACCTGTACCGGTGTCACCAGAGGACTGCTATCTGACGATGGGTATACTACCAACTAGGAGTCCTCGGCGAGTCCTGTTCAGTGTACCCATTCTCCAATGAGCACCTGTGTATAATCTTTGATGTCACACAACAATGGTTGTGGGATTAACCATCGCCCTCTAATGGACATGAAACATACACAATAGTCTACTCTGAAATATCGATGCCTTAGTCTCGATATTCCCTCGACTAGGAACTGATTAAAGGATGTACTTTTGGACCACCCTAGCTCCACTAGTATTATCTCATCATAATCCTGGTAGTCAAGTACATATCCTAAATGCTTTATCAACATGTGAGAGCAAGACAATAAAGAATACCAATCAACATGTTAAGATAAAGAGTAACCAGATAGAATACTATCATGTCGAGCAAGAAAGTCCTCTATATATATGTCCAAGCATCCACTATAATATACATCACATGTACAATAATAGCCTCTAGGGCATACATATTCCCAACAATCTCCCACTTGCACAATGGCCATGTGTTGTAGTGTCTCATACCGAACATCCCGAAAAGTCTCTCAAACTACATCTGGGGGAGGGCCTTTGTGAGTGGATCTGCTACGTTGTCCTTCGTGTCAAATCCCTGACCTCGATCTCCCGGCGATCTAATATCTTCCTGATCTGGTGATACCACCTCAGAATATGTCTGGATCTCTAATGGGACCTGGGTTCCTTGGATAAAGCCACAGCTCCATTGTTATCACAATACACAAGCATTGGATGCTCAAAGGATGGAACCACACCAAGCTCAGCAATGAACTTCTTCATCCAGACAGCCTCTTTGGCAGCCTCTTTGGCAGCGATGTATTCAGCCTCCATCGTCAAGTCTGCTACGGTGTCTTTCTTGGAACTCTTCCAACACACCGCCCCTCCGTTGAGGGTAAAGACAAAATCCGAGACAGACTTACTGTTGTCCTTATCATTCTGGAAGCTCGAAATCGGTAAAGGACTCCACCTGGAGTTCACCGTTATTATACACCAAGAACATTTCTTTAGTCCTTCTCACGTACATAAGAATGTTCTTCACAGTTGTCCAGTGGTTTTCCCTAGGATCTGATTGATACCTACTCACTACACCTAGTGAGTAAGCTTCATCCGGTCTGGTACATAACATCGCATACATGATAAAGCCAACTGCCGAAGCATAGGGTATCCCTTGCATGCGAGCCCTCTCCAAATCAATCATAGAAGACATATCTTTGGAGAGAGTGATTCCTGAACAAGCGGGTAAATTACCATGCTTAGAATCTTCCATACTAACCAACTTTAGTATGGTGTCAATGTACCTGGATTGGGACAATCCCAACATCCGTTTATATCTATCTTTATAGATCTTAATCCCCAGGATGTAAGAGGCATCACCAAGATCTTTCATGGAGAAATTGTGTGATAAGAAGAGCTTGACCGAGTGTAGCATAGGAACATCGTTTCCTATCAAGAGTATGTCATCCACGTACAGTACGAGGAAGACCATCTTACTCTCTACAGCCTTCTTATATATACAAGGTTCATCTACATTTTTGATGAAGTCAAACTCTTTGACAGCTTCATCAAAACAAATGTTCCAGCTCCGCGATGCCTGCTTCAATCCGTAGATGGATTTAAGCAGCTTGCACACCTTTCCGCTGCTCCCGCTGTCAACAAAGCTCTCTAGCTGTGTCATGTACACGCTCTCTTCTAAATCACCATTTAGAAAAGCGGTCTTGACGTCCATCTGCCATATTTCGTAGTCATCGTATGCAGCAATGGCAAGTAGGATCATGATGGACTTAAGCATAGCGACATGAGAAAAGGTTTCATCATAATCGACGCCAAGTCATTGACGAAAACCTTTTGCTACAAGTCTAGCTTTGAAAGTCTCAACTTCTCCATCTACACCTATCTTCTTTTTGAAGATCCATTTGCTACCAATGGGTTTTACACCTTCAGGAGCAACTTCCAAAGTCCATACTTCGTTGGTGTACATGGATTCCATCTCGGATCGCATAGCATCCAGCCATTTCACAGAGTCTCCACTTGTGATGGCCTGCTCGAAACTAATAGGGTCATCATCTTCCATGATGCAATCCTCGCTCCCACCGTCTATGAAAAACCGTAGTATCTCTCAGGTGGATGAGGAACCCTGCTAGATCTGCGTAGTGGTTGGGGTTTGTTGGGCACCATTGCATCCTCCGGTTCCACCAAATCGTCAGTTGTAGTTTGTACTTCTGGAACTTCTTCCAGTTCTACCTCACTGCCTCTAATTTCTTTTATAAGAAATTACTTTTCTAAAAAGGTGGCATGTCGACAAACAAACACCTTTTGTTCCTCTGAGTGGTAGGAGATATACCCACGCGAATTCTTGGGATATCCTACAAACTTGAACAGAACTGACATTGCCTCGAGCTTGTCCGGATTTTGTGTTTTCACATAAGCCAGACAACCCTATATCTTAACTATATTAAGACATGGTCTCTTCCCTTTCCATATCTCATATGGAGTGGTAGTTGTTAGTTATATGTATGCCCTAGAGGCCATTACTGTACATGTGATGTATATTGTAGTGGATGCTTGGACATATATAGGGAGGACTTTCTTGCTCGACATGATAGTGTGCTATCTGGTTGCTCTTTATCTTAACATGTACACTTATTGTCTCTCTATTATATGTTGATAAAGACCTTAGGATGAGTACTTGACTACCAGGATTATGATGCAAATCATACAAGTGGGGCAGAGGTAGTCGGCAAGAACATCCTTCAAATGTTCCTAGTCGTGGGAGTATCAAGACAGGGCTTCGATACTCCAGAGTAGACTAGCGTATGCACTTCTTGACCCATATGATGGGCGATGGATGATCCCATATCAATTGGTGTTTGACATCAGAGAAGGTATACGGGTGCTCAGTGGAGACTGGGTACACTGAACGGACTCGCCGAGAACTCCTAGATGGTATTATACCTATCGTCAGATAGCAGTTCTCTGGTGACACTGGTACAGGTTAGTCTATCGATCCGAGATCGTCATAGAGTCTTGTGTGATTCCCACTGTGCTTTGATTTCCACCTTACCACGTTCAAGAGATCGTGGAAAACGGTGGATTTTGGGTACAGTCCCGAGTCACATTGAGGCAATGAGCGATAGGAGGGGATTTCGTCTCTCCCGGTATTGGGGGTTGATGTTGCGCTATGCTTGATTGGCCATAATAGAAAATCCCTGGCTAGGGTTGCTGAGATCTACTGGTAGGTGGTACCAGTAGTTTCTTGAACCGTTATGAGCCTCACATCAGCATGACTTATCAGGCTATTGGGGTCTGACGTTTACCAACCCCCAGGCCTAGATATGCATCATATCTGACGAAGAGACCGGACTGTACAATAGTGTTACTGATTGGATTCGCAAGAGTATGATCAGGCTTGCTTGTTGTTCTTCTGATCGCTCAATACCCAGGTGGCCGTTACGTTTAGCAGACCGCTTGTGGCTTATGGGTGTTTGATATGATCATCACCTACTGCCGGCGTATTGACGAGTCTTTAGAGTCCTACACAGAGTTTTCCTTGTTCATGAGAAAAGAAGTAGGAGCACATATGTGATATGTGCGGGGCCGAGATTAATGCGCGTATGTGATACCGCATTCTATTCTCACGATATGTGATATCGGTCGGTTATATGTGATATAGCCGGGTTATCGGATCAAGTGTTGATTCGATAAGTTATTACATTTGATATTAGTAGGTTGTATGTGATATAGCCGGATTATTAAATCAAGTGTTGATTTGATAATTTAATGTATAATTATATATGTGATATATTAATTTACATTAACTAATATTAGCTCACTTAAACATTTCTTTTTCTCACTTGTGTGCATATAGTATATATGTGATATATATTAATGCACAACATCTGTGTCATGTTTGATGCCACATGTGACATGGGTGTATGAGACTTACACCATGCTTAATAATGTGATGGTCTTATTTATTTAAGTTTAATCAAAATTAGATGGAATAAGTCACATGGTTGAAGCTTGTAGAAGCTTGTGGAACCATTGACCAAGTCCACTAATTTTGTTTTACTTGTAGATGTTTATTAACCTAACCATTATTGATTAGCTATGGTTCATTCTCTACATGGGTTAGTGTATGACACTAACTCACCCATGGTTGCTATTCTCACCTCATGAGTTCATTCTCTTCATGATCTTCATCTTCTTCTTCAATGAGAAAAAGCTTGCTAGTTTTTTCTAAGTGAGAAAATATTGTGAGAAAATATGAGCCTATTTTCTACTTCATCATCCTCTACTATATTAGCCATTTAGTTTAGGGTGTTTGCTTCACTAATCTACAATTAGTGAAGAGTTAGCATGAGCTTGATTCTCCTCGACGTAGATCATCTTCGGCCTCGAAGACATCGAGCAAGCTTGTTCATTTCTTCATGTGAACCCTTACTAGAGTTCGGGTGTTCACTACATGGAGCTTTAGAAGTGAAGGACCGGTCTACAAAGGTTGTATTCCTCATTCACTTGGATGTTAAGATGTTAACATTGCTAGTTTGTTTAAATCTCTAGTTAAGATTCTAGGGTTAGGGTTCTTTAGTACGGCAAAATTTTGAAAACGGCATGGACGATGCCTCCCGAAACCTTGCTGCCGGCGCTATGGAACCCTACAGTGGTATCAGAGCTAAGCTAGAGATTTAAATGATGTTTGTTAGATTACGAAACCGAAACTACTCCGTAACTTGAAACACCGAGACCTAGTTTCTGTCGAATTTTTAAAGGGCTATAAATATTTTTTTAGCAACTGTAGAATGTTGTATGAGATGCAACATGACCACAGTACAAAATTTAGCCCTCCTCGCCGGAATTTGGCTGGCCACAAGCATGCTAAAACCGGCCTGCTCGACCCGATGAAGAGGAAATGGGTTGAATTTTGTAGTTTGTTCCAGTCTCTAGGTTTTGGTGTTTCAGGCATCGCTAGTTTTTGCTAAATTTGCATGTGATGTTATCTTTCTGCAAAGGCAACTCGGAGTGTTTCGTAATCGTAATTCTAACATGTATTCGGGTTATTTAGACAATGTTAAAAAGTTCGAACGGATATCAATAACCCATATTTTCCCTCGCTGGAAATTTTCAAGAGTTGGATTTGTCCCGAGTTTAAAATCTTCAGAAAATCATGCAAGCGATTCTGTGGACCCTCTAGAAGAACAATACCCAAACTCGACTTTTTGGATCGCGGAACAGCGATCTTATCCTAGGGTTTGCCGCAGTTCCATGGCGACATGAGTGAGGCATGGGTTGGCCCTTCTACGGATGGTTCATAGGAGCTGTGGCAGTTTCTGGGTATTTTTTTAACTCCGCTCAAGTGTTGAGCTTGTTGGGAAATTTTGGGTGATTGCTTATTCGATCGAAAAGTTTAACTTCGTCTAGCTATCTGTGATTGTGATACAATATTTGGAATCCACATAATTAGTTATGAGATAACTAGTTTGAATTTTATAAATCTAGCAGTTTAGTCTCATTTGATCAGTTGCCACGGGATTTTGATGTTGATCAAAAGTCCGTCGCAATTATGTAGTGTACGCGGATACTCGCCAGGTAACCATACTAGATAGCCATGCCCCATAGCCCCGACCAAGTGACTGTAGGAGAACCCCGTCTCCAAAAGCATATGTTCGGGTGCTCACGTCTGCGGTGTTCCGCCTTAGTGCACTTCGTCGATGGCATCGGTGGGTATGGCCGTCTGATAAAGTTTCCGACGAGCATTCGATCAGGTTATCGAGAATCTTGTTGAATTAAATGACAGGTTGTTGGAAAGTGTTTTCAATATCGAGACTAAAATGCCGGGTTTATAATTGTTAGGCATGTGATGTCTAAGGAGTTCATTTGGTTAGGCATGAAATCCAAATTATGTGATACATTGGGTTTATGATATCTAAGGTGGTTGCGGATTCCAATTGTTGTAGATTTTCACTTTCTTTTTTGCGACCATAAGTGTAATATGTGGTGTAATGCCGGTTTCGTTGCTATATGTCAACGACAATTGAGATACGCATATTTACTTACGTTGATGACATGTGATGTTATGTGTTGCTGAGATATGTTATATTGGATCGTCGTGTTTTGAATAGCCGGGATTTTTTTTTATGTGAGATGAGAGTTTTTCATTTTCATTCATGTAAAAGATTGTATGTAATATTCTTTTATTGGGGCACTTCCGAGTTGAGGATGATGTCACCATTGATGTATATTTTTTACTTTTCCGCATTAGGATAGACCCAAGGCGGGGAGCACAAGTAACTGGGTTCTACGGTCCAGTGGGAGACCGTCTCAAGGAGTTGAGACCGGGTCTCCTAACTCTAGAATTGGTGGGGTTGCTTGCCGCGCTCGTAGGGGTCTAGGGACATGGGTTTGGCTATTCATCGCGACCGTGGAATCTGTGTTTTATAGTGGCTTAATTTAAAACACGGAATTCCTAGTATATCCAATATTTCATATGTTATCTTCTGCTGTTGATATTTTGTGATGTGATCACTTCATATGTTCTGAGACGAATGCCTATATTATATATATGATATATAATTACTATTTGATGCTTTCGTTTCTTCTGTGATGCTTAGGAAGTATAAAATTGATGGGACTTCATTAATGAGATTAATGAAAGAAAGTAAAAGAAACCTAAATTTGTTGTAGAAACTTGTTTTAAAAAACTGGAAGCTCTAGTTCTTGCTTTGCATAGCGGTATTCCTTGTAGAATATCCATCACCTTATTCGATAAGGAATGAGCCGAGATTCCTTCACCGGGAGTGACCTCTTTAGCGAAACTGGCAGATGCTACAACCTACTCGGTTTGTCTTTTGATTGCTTCTATAGTTTTTGCTTTGCATAGTGGTATTTTTGAAATATCCAGCACCTCATTCGATGAGGAAAGAGCCGAGATCCCTTCACCGGGAGTGATCTCTTTAGCGAAACTAGTAAACGCCTCAAAAACACTCCTTTTCAAAATCACTCGATTCTACAACGATATCAAGTTCATTACGCAAAAGCTTTTCTTAAAAACCTGTCGTAACCATTCGTCATTTTAGGAAGTAGAGTACTTAGTATTCGTGCTGCGTTTGTTGACCATAGTTAAGGCGTAGTGTGCGGTAGCTATGTGATGTCTTCCTATAAAGCATATGATGCGATTAATTAGGACAGTCATGTGACTTTGTTGACCATAGTTAAGGGTCATGCGGGTGGGTCTAATTAATCAGGAAATGACGGGTAGAACTTGACTAATGCTTATGATTTGATGACTATAGTTAAGGTCATAAGTCAGGGCAAAATATTATCGGGAATTTCAAATGTTGAAATTTGCAATGAGATTGCATACCTTCTATGAGATAGCTGGATCCCGATACCCACTGTGAGTAAGAGTTACTCCTGGGAGAGTTTTACACATTACAAATAACCGATCAAGTAGGTGTCTAGAAAGGTGTTAACGGGGTTACGCCCCTGGAAAAACGAGATTTATTTTAATTAAGTCCGTCGAAAGCACGGGGAACCTCCCTCAAAGTACCAACACTGGCCTGGCCGAAAGATTGGCGAACTTGTTGGGTGTAATTAATCCCGGCTAGTCTTACCTTTTAGGGTTTGAAGGAAGATTTGATAAAAACAGTGGGAGCCATCCTGATTAGATAAAATAATAACTAATCTAATCTTGCAAGAGCGCACGCAGAGTGTTTTCTTCTCTCTCTCTCCTTGTGGAGACCATGTCACGCCTTAATCAAGATAATAATATGGATGCATTGACCGAACAGGCATATTATACTGAGCTGGGAAATGTTGGTTCCGCTCTATCTTATAACTGTTATAAATCGGAGAAGGAAATTGGGGAATATCTGGATTCCCATGCCACCCAATCGAGGAATAAGCATGATGATGCATATTCTTCAGGTGTGTTCATTACCTAGAAATGTTTCTTAGTATCCTCTACGTCCTAGGTATGAGATATCGAATTAGAATCCCACATATGTAATCTTTTACATGGGCTACAGACAGGTAGAGAACTAAGAATGGGTAATATATCTCTAAGTATTAGAGAATGATGCAAGTGTTGCAGCCAAACCAGTTGGCAAATATCACCTTGTATTACCAAGTGGTATATACATTGATTCTGAACAGATGTTATTACATGCCGAACCTGATATACAACATTACATCAGTTTCTTTATTCAGTTAAAGAAGGATATAATTTTGTATTAGAGAATAACGTTGTGAACATTTTCCTGAATCAAGAGTTGATTGGATCAGGCACGTTATGAAATGGCATATACGTTATAAATCAAACCACAGTTCAAAGTATATAAAACACACACAAGATGAGTAGTTCAGAAATAAACGAATCCCACTTGTGGCATTATAGACTAGGTCATATCAATGCGACATGACTAGCTAAGTTATATAAGGATGAATATTTGAATCCGTTCGAAATTTCATTTTATAATACTTGCCGGTCTTGTCTCAAAGGTAAAATGACCAATACTCCGTTTACTGAAAACAGAGAAAGAGTTATTGAACTCTTGGGACAAATACATGATGATGCATACGGTCCATTGTCTATAAATGCCAGGGTGGGTTCTTGGGTTTTCATTACATTCATCGACTATCTCTTAAGATTCTGACATGTGTTCCTGTTGAAACACAAGTCTGAAGCTTCTGAGAAATTCAAGAAATATAAGCTTGAATTTGAGAACCATATGGGTAGAAGTATTAAGTCCTACGATGTGATCGAGGAGGAGAATACTTGCGTATGGAGTTCCTGGAGTTTCTAAAAGGAGAATAAGATTCTCTCTCAGCTTACTCCTTCGTATACACCACAGCACAACGGTGTATCGGGGCGGAGGTATCACACCCTATGAGATATGGCACGCTCTATGATGAGTATTGCTGAGTTACCTGTTTATTTTTGGTGTTATGCACTTGAGAAGCTGCATACCTATTGAATGGGGTTCTATCCAAATCAGTGCCTACCACTCCATATGAGATATGGTATGGGAAGAGACCATGTCTTAAATGAGTTAAGATATGGGGTTGTCCGGCCTATGTTGAAAAGAAAAATCTGGACAAGCTCGATGCAAGGTCAGTTCTGTGGAAGTTTGTTGGATATCCCAAACATTTGGCAGGGAATATCTTCTACCAAACTGAGGAGCAAAAGGTGTTCTGTTTCTCAGCATGATGTTCAGTCGAAAATATTGCAATCTTTAACATAACAATTTCCTCACTCTTCTAATCATCTAAGGATGTTTGTTATAAATATAACACATATTACAAGTTCGTCTGGAAAAATATCAATTACCATGTGTTATACATTATAATCAACATTTCGGAAGGAAATTCTGTGTTTATTATTTCACGTATGATATTGTATATCTCAACATTCTTCATTGAGATTTTGTGCAGAAAATTATCTCAGGACAGATATCGGAATCGCAAATTCGCCGACAAAATACAGGGAAGCAAAGAGTTAAAATCTGGCAGAGATTCAGAAGAGATAACAAGATTCCAGATATCAAATCTAAACCCTGAAACCAACATATGAAGACCACAGAGAACTGAAGCTCTGTTCTCACCAAACGGCCGCGGATCCGCGGACGAGTCAGGACGATCCGCCGTGGATCCGCGGCCGAGTTAGGGCATCGGGTGACGATACTTTTTCCAGAAGCTTCCCTACAACCTCTTAGCTTATTGAGGACGCTCCATTGTAACAACCTTGTTCTGAAAACTTCCCTACAACAACCTAGCTTCTTGAGGAAGCTTGATAACTACCTTATTCTAGAAGTTTCCCTACAACTACTTATCTTCTTGTGGAAGATTAGCCTAGCTTCTTGTGGAAGATTAGCCTAGCTTCTTGTGGAAGATTGGTGAGGGGCTATATAAAGGACTATAGTCTTCATTTTGAGGGGTTGAACAATTCATTACACAATTAATACACAATTCATTACACAAGTTGAGTGACACAACTTGTGATTCCAATTCAACATCAAGACCTAAAATCATGAATCGTTGAAAACAACATTTAGCGACGACATTCAAGATCCTTTACGCGAAGCCGATCGTCATCTACGAGCAAGAAATCCCCGACAGGTCCAAGTCTCACGGTGATCGAGCAAGCGAAGATCGACGGCGAAATTACCTCTTCAAAGGTGTGATCGAGAGCTTACTTTCTTGTAACCTCGGATTGAGGAAGTGTAATTCGAAGTTGAATAATAAAGGTGATCATTTGTTAATTCTCGCTTTATTTAAATTTTCACATTATGAAATATCTAATTGTTGATTCTTCTATTTTCATGATGCGAGAGTAAATCTCCGCTTGCTAAGAATTCGAAGGAATTTGGTAGATCAAATGGTGAGGAAATCCTATACTTATCTTAAGTCTTAAGTGAATTTTTAACTTTAAGAAAAAGAATTGTCAACGACCAAATTTGGAGCGAGATCACCGTTCTTGATAATTTCGTAGCAATTTGGGAATAAATTGTTGGATATAGTGCCATCAGAGTCAATTATTGGATCACATGCATGTGATTGCAGTGATTGAGGGAGGACCTATACCGGTAGGATAGTCTTACTCAAGATGATAGTATGCTATCTGGTTTATCTTTATCATCGTGTACTGCTTTAGGTGATATTACTGGTCACTATTGCACGTTGGTAGAGCCCTTAGGATTCTTGCTTGACGGACAACAGTATGATGGCAATCATATACGTGGGAGCTGGGGTCTATAAGCACATCCTTAAAGTGGTCCCTAGTCATGGGAGTTTTTGAGATAGGGCATCGATACTCCGGAGTAGACTAGTGTATACTGTCGAGACCCCGACGAGGGGCGGTGGCCGGTCTCACAAGCTATTGGTGTCAGTTGGTGTTAGGTCCACGTTACCTCTCCCGGTACTTTCGGGGTCGCGGAAACGGTAAAACAAAATTTTTTCTAAACATGGTAACATGGACCGTAAAAGCCGGATCTTTGCTAAACAACACACTAGCATCCTAACTAGAGATTCATCTACTCGGTTAGGGGTTATACCTCAACTTGAACTTCTTCTCTCCTTGTTGTTCTTCTCCTTGCTTGCTCCAAGGGTTGATCCGGACTTTGGTCACCTCCGCGGCCTACTTGAGTCGAAGACGATCCACCCGAGAGATGTACACCGAGCTCCACCTCGAGCCGAGGTAACTAGGGCAAAGAGATTGCTAATCTAGAAACCCTAGGTTGTGAAGAAGTGATAATGGGATGGTTTTGTCTTTGTGGGATCTTTATCTCTCAACACATGAGATCAAAAGATGAATCAAGAGGAGGAAGAAGAAGGAGCTAGCAACCATGGTTCATTTCTTTTTCTTCTCACTTGAAAAGGCAAGAGAGAGAATGAGAAAGAAAATTATGAACTAAAGAAATTAACCATGGTTCCAATAATGCACTAAAACCATCATTACAAATCCTATCAAGATAAAGTTGATGGCTACATTGAAATGACCATTTTCATAATCCAAAAGAAAAATAAAAAGAAAAGAAGAGTGTAGATCCCTCTTGAAAGTCAATGGTCAACACGGTCAACCGGTCAACAAAGTCAAGAGAGGTCAATGGGGTCAAATGGTCAATGCAATTAGCCATCATAAAATTATCACTAAAAGGATTAGTAAATGATGTCCGCGGCTCATAATGGTTTTGACCAAACGAACTGTCAAAACCCTAATGAGTCCGCCTCAAAATGGTTTTGACCGAATCAACTGTCAAAACCCTAATGAGCCTGCCACATAACGGTTTTGGCCGAACCAACTGCCAAAACCCTGATGAGGCACCTCCTCCTTCATCGCTCCGGAAACCTGTGCATACACACCTGCATCCGCATTCCGTAGAATGCGGATGCACAAAAGACAAAACGAATCCATCCGTGCAATACTAGGATCTGGCTTAAACCAAAGCCCACTAGTACTGCCTGTCCAAACACCACACGCACACAAGTGTACGTAAGTGATCGCAGCCCTGCTGTAAAACCATACGGCCTCTATACGTTTCGCTCTGTGCAGGGAAACTCTCTGTGTGGGACTCTAAAGACTCAACACTACGCTGGCAGTGGGTTTAACCACAGATCGCAAGCGGCACTAGCTGTACGTAACGGTCCCCAGGTAGATATCGATAAGTAGGCCGATGAGGTAAACCCATCCGAACTCATACTGAGCTTGTATGTGACAATCTCCGTACAGTCCGGTCTGTTCGTCTGATACATCGCATGGCGGGCCTAGGGTGGCGGTAAACGTCAGTCCCCTAATAGCGGTACAAGTCGTGTCGGAGTGAAGCCCAGTACACCCTGAGATAACACTGGAAACCTACCAGTATATCTCGCTTGCCCTGGCCAGGGACTACTCGTGTAATGGCTCTCCTAGACACAGCGCGATGTCAACCCCCAATACCGGGAGAGACGAATCCTGTCTAACTGTCACTGCCTCCAAGTGCTTCTGGACTGCTCCCAACTACTACCTGTTTGCACGACTCAGTAGAGCCGTGGTAGGGTAGTAATCAAAGAACAGTGGGAACACACTCGAGGCGAAGTGACAGTGTCAAGTCAGCGGACTAAGCTGTACTTATGTCACCTAGGAACTGATAACTGACGATAGGTATAATACCAACCATCAGTTCCCGACGAGTCCTGTCCAGTGTACTCGTAACCTAACGAGCACCCGCATACTATCTCAAGTACGGCGTACTGACGGCTGTGGGACAGACCGTCTCCCGTGCTGGGATGAGAAGCGCATACGCTAGTCTACTCCGGAGTATCGATGCCCTATCTCGATAATCCCACGACTAGGGACGTGTAAAAGGATGTGCTTGTAGATTACCCAGTCCCCACGAGTGTGATCGCCATCACAACGCCGGTAATCAAGCAAAGATCCTAAGGGCTCTACTAATGCGTATAGGTGATATAATAAAGAAACACACATGTACACATTAAAGAAGAGACAAACCAAGTAGCATACTACTATATCGAACAAGATTGTCTGTACAACTATGAATATCCCAAGCTTCCATCAAGTAATATACATACTAGTATGATACAGTAATGGCCTCTAGGGCATAAACACTAACAATCTCCCACTTGCACTAAGGCCATGTACTGGCGTATCGAAGACCTATCATCTCGATCAGCCGCTCGAACTGAGTCTGGGGTAAGGCCTTGGTGAATAGGTCCGCTGTGTTGTCCTTTGTGTCCACTCTCCGCACCTCGATCTCCTGGCGATCAATGATCTCCCTGATCAGGTGATACCGCCTTAAGATGTGCCTGGATTTCTGATGGGACCTTGGTTCCTTCGCTAAAGCTATAGCCCCATTGTTATCACAATACAAAGGTATTGGGTCAACAATGGACGGAACCACCTGAAGTTCACTAATGAACTTCTTCATCCAGACCACCTCTTTTGCGGCATCGCTTGCAGCAATGTATTCAGCCTCCATCGTCGAGACTGCGACGGTATCCTGTTTGGAACTCCTCCAACATACCGCCCATCCGTTGAGGGTAAACACAAAACCCGAGACAGACTTGCTGTCATCTTTGTCACTCTGGAAGCTTGAATCGGTAAAGGACTCGACCCTGAGGTCTCCATTACCGTAAACCAGGAACATCTCCTTAGTCCTTCTCAGGTACTTGAGAATGTTCTTCACTGCTGTCCAGTGGTCCTCACCTGGGTCTGACTGATACCGGCTTACCGCGCTCAGCGCGTAAGCTACATCTGGTCTTGTACATAGCATCACATACATTATAGATCCTACCGCCGAAGCGTAGGGTATAGTTCTCATGCGAACCCTCTCCTCGTCAGTCTTAGGAGACATCTTCTTGGAGAGGGTAATTCCGTGCAATACAGGTATGTTACCGCGCTTGGAACCCTCCATACTAAATCTCTTTAGTACGGTCTCTATGTACCTGGACTGCGAAAGTCCCAGTAGTCTCTTGGATCTATCTCTATAGATCTTGATCCCAAGAATGTATGAGGCATCACCCAGGTCCTTCATGGAGAACCGTTGTGACAAAAATAGCTTGACCGATTGTAGCATAGGAATGTCATTTCCTATCAAAAGAATGTCGTCCACGTATAATACTAGGAATACGACAGTTCGTCCTACAATCTTCTTATAGACACAAGGTTCATCTTCGTTCTTGATGAAATCAAATTCCTTGATTGCCTCATCAAAACAGATGTTCCAGCTCCGCGATGCCTGCTTTAATCCATAAATGGATTTAAGCAACTTGCACACCTTCCCGCTGCTCCCACTGTCTACGAAACCTTCTGGCTGATCCATGTAAACGCACTCTTCCAAAAAACCGTTTAGGAAAGCCGTTTTAACATCCATCTGCCAGATTTCATAGTCATGGAAGGCAGCAATGGCAAGTAGGATCCGAATGGATTTGAGCATAGCCACCGGAGAAAAGGTTTCGTCATAGTCCAAACCAGGTCTTTGACGAAAACCTTTTGCAACGAGTCTTGCCTTATAGGTTTCCACCTGCCCATCTACACCAAGTTTCCTTTTGTAGATCCATTTGCATCCAACGGGTTTTACCCCAGGTGGAGAAATATCCAAGGTCCACACTTTATTGGCGTACATGGACTCCATTTCGGATTGCATTGCTTCCTGCTACTTATCAGAGTCCCTACTGATAATGGCCTGCCTGAAACTGGTAGAGTCATCTTCTTCCAAGATGCAATCCTCTCGATCCCCGTCTATGAGAAAACCGTAGTATCTCTAGGGCGGATGAGAAATCCTACCAGATCTGCGGAGTGGCTGAGGTTCGTTTGGGGTCATTGAATTTTCTGGTTCTGCTAAATCCTCAGTTTGAGTTTGTGGATCAGATATTTCATCCAGTTCTACCGTGCTCCCACTTATTTCTTTTGCAAGAAATTGCCACTCTAAAAAGGTGGCGCGACGAGCAACGAACACCTTCTGTTCCTCAGTGTGGTAGAATAGATATCCTAGAGTATTTCTAGGATATCCCATAAACTTGCATAAAACTGACCGCGCCTCAAGCTTGTCCGGTTTTTGTACTTTTACATAGGCCGGACAACCCCATATCTTAATTCGTTCAAGATATGGTTTCTTACCACTCCATATTTCATATGGAGTCTTAGGCACGGATTTAGACGGAACCTGATTCAGCAAGTATGCCGCTGTATCTAGCGCAAGTCCCCAGAATGAAAGAGGTAACTCAGCATTACTCATCATGGATCGAACCATATCCAATAGGGTACGATTCCTTCTCTCCGATACACCGTTGTGCTGTGGTGTATAAGGAGGAGTGAGCTGAGAGAGAATACCATTCTCTTTTAAGTAATCTCGGAATTCCATGCTTAAGTACTCCCCTCCTCTATCAGACCGGAGGATCTTGATACTTTTGCCTGTCTGGTTCTCTACTTCGTTTCTGAATTCCTTGAATTTCTAAAAATTTTCAGATTTGTGTTTCATCAGATACACATATCCGAACCTAGAGAGATCATCAGTGAATGTGATGAAGTAGGAGAACCCACCCCTTGCATGTGTAGACATCGGACCACATACATCACTGTGTATGAGTCCCAAGAGCTCTGTTGCTCTTTCTCCATGTCCGGTGAACAGAGATTTGGTCATCTTCCCTTTGAGACAAGACTGAAAAGTTTCATAAGATGAAAACTCGAACGCATTCAAGAGTCCATCTTTATGCAACTTACTCAGTCTTTTCTCTCCGATATCACCAAGTCTACAATGCCACAAGTAAGATTCATTCGTATCTGAATTCTTCCTCTTGCGTGTGTTTTGTATATTGAGAACTGTATTCCGATTTAGAACGTAGATACCATTACACAGTGTACCCTCTGCAACCAGTACCTTATGAAGGTAAATGTTCATGATATTTCTATCAAGAACAAAGTTATATCCATCTTTATCGAGTAAAGAAACTGATATGATGTTGCAAATCATGGAGGGTACATAGTAGCAATCGTTCAAAATCATAGTCTTGCCATTTGGCAATACTAGGTGATATTCACCGACGGTTGCCGCATTAACTTGTGCTCCGTTCGCTACTCTGAGCGACATATCACCCGGTGCAACTTTCCTACTTTTTCTCAGTCCCTGCAATAAATTACAGATATGAGATCTTGATCCGGTATCAAGTACCCAGGAGGTAGGGCTGACCGTAAAACAGTTCTCAATCACAAGAACACCTGAAGTAGATGCAAAACCATGCTTCTTCTTCAACTGGGTATCCTTGAAATCCATACAATCCCCTTTCCCATTCTCATACTCATGACTGTTGTCACAAGTTAGAGCTGAACCAACGTTCCCCAGCCCCGAATAAGAATTCGAATCGGTCAAGCGATACATTTTATTATATTGATTAGGGCGTGAAATGGTTGCTACCTGGAGAGAGAGAGAAAAGAAACACTCAGCGTGCGCTCTTGCAAGATTATATTGGTTTATCAGTTTATCTAACCAGGATGTCTCCCACTGTTTCCTCAAATTCTTCTTAAAACCTTTTAAAAGAAGAACTAGTCGGGATTTAATTCACGTCACAATACTTGCTTAACCTTTCAGCCAGGCTAGTGTCGGTACTTCGAGGGAGGTTTTCGAACGCTTTCGCGAAGTTCTTTAATTTAAGAACCTCTTTTCCCTGGGGGCGTAGCCCCGCTAACACCTTTCTAGACACCTACCAGGTTTATAGCATTGATTGTTAAGTGAAAGTAATCTCCCGAGAGTAATCCAACTCATCAGTGGGATCGGGATCCAACTGTCATTGTGTGATAACCTAGATGGAATCCACTCTAGTCACCACACTCCAGAAGGTATGCTAAATCTGCAAGTTTCAGTTTTTTTAGAAACTCCCGATGTGGTTCTTGCCCCTAACGGTTTATGATCTTGACAATGCCAACATATCATGAACCGCTAGTCAAGTTCGGCCCGTCATTATCTTGATTAACTTAGACCCACCCGCATAACTCTTGACAATGCCAACATAGCTATGCGACTGTCCTAAATAATCCGAAAAATAAGGCTGCAAACAAGCAATACTTAGCTACCGATCACTACGCCTTGACAATGCCAAAATACGTAGCTCGAATACTAAGTAGTACTTGTAGGAAATGACGGAGGGCTACGGCTGGGTTTTTGGCGAAAAACCCGTTAACGTAATGAACTTGATATCGTTGAAGGAACATGGTTGCCTTTTGAAAATATAGTGGCGAAAACTTTTGCTAAAGAGGTCACTCCCTGTGAAGGGATCTCGGCTCTTTCCTCGTCGAGTGAGGTGCTGGGCCTTCATAAGATGAATACCTCGATGCAAAGCAAGAATGATCGACTATAGTGAAGTTATCGCCCTGACACAAACTTTTGTCCAAGGGGTCACTCCCGATGAGGGGATCTCGGCCCTTTCCTCGTCGAATGAGGTGCTGGGCATTCATAACCGAATACCGCGATGCAAAACAAAAATGAACGTCCTTGCAATAACAGCTTTTTGAAAAACTTGTTCCAACAACGTCTTTTAGGTTTATTTTCTTGCATTAGTTCTTTTAATGCGTCCCATCATTTAAATCCTACCATTGCAGAAAACAACCAAAATATGACGTACGCTTATGCCATTCGCATTCGCCATGGGGCCCCGTCATCACCCGTTAGGTTACTTAACTAACGAAAGAGCAGGGGCTGGGCTAGCGCGGCTGAAAAACATAAGCAACGCCTAAATAGATATTATATATAGATATATAGCAATGATAGTCAATCTAGATCACAGATGAACACTTTGGATATACTAGGAACCTGCGATTCGTTCGAGCCTGCAACGAAAAGCGGATTACACGGTCGTGATGAATAGCCAATACCCTACCCAAGACCCCTACGGGTGCGGCAAACTACCCGCCAAGTACCCGAAGTGAAGCAACCTCCCTCAACGCCGTGAGTAGGCCACTCGGCACTTCGAGATACCCGGTAGTTTGTGCACCCCGGTCTATCCTAGGAGCAAAAACAGTAAAAAGAATTATACAATGACGGCTACAACCCCGACCCGGTTGTGCGGTCATACAAATAATATTACATCAATTTACAAATTTATTACATGAATGAAAGAAAAAGAAACTCTCATCTCACATCCATCCCGGTTATTCATCCGTGACAATCCAACGAGTTCATATACACAAACCATCAACAACACAGATCACAGATATGTATAACCCCCACTAATCGGCGTATAGCGATTAGTAGACGTTCAATACACATATAACATTACAGATATAACTATTAGCCAAAGTCTACAGAACATCGACCAAAAATACGGATTTTTGAGCCCCAAAAACAAATTTTGCTTTCTGGAAAATCTGGGCAGAAAAGTCATATATCAAAAATCCCAAAATACCTATAAAAGAATACTGCAGAAAAGAAAATCGCCAACCGAGTTAACTCGGCCGCGGTTCCGCGGCATAAGCAAGCTTATGCCGCGGAACCGCGGCGCTTTAACCGAGTTAGGTGACTATTTTTCTTCAGTATTCTACAAAAAGCCTGAGCCGAATTTTAGTGTATGATTTATTGATTTTGGAACAGATCTGAAAATCGGCAGAAACTGAATTTTTCGGGGTGATTTTGCGGTTTTTCGTCCGGTCGATATTCTAAATACTTTGCAAACATGCTAGGGTGTGTTTAGTTAGGCTCTGATACCACTTTAGGTCCAGGTTACCTCTCCCGGTACTTTCGGGGTCGCGGAAACGGTAAAACAAATTTTTTTCTAAACATGGTAACATGGACCGTAAAAGCCGGATCTTTGCTAAACAACACACTAGCATCCTAAATAGAGATTCATCTACTCGGTTAAGGGTTATACCTCAACTTGAACTCCTTCTCTCCTTGTTGTTCTTCTCCTTGCTTGCACCAAGGGTTGATCCGGACTTTGGTCACCTCCGCGGCCTCCTTGAGTCAAAGACGATCCACCCGAGAGATGTACACCGAGCTCCACCTCGAGCCGAGGTAACTAGGGCAAAGAGATTGCTAATCTAGAAACCCTAGGTTGTGTAGAAGTGATAAAGGGATGGTTTTGTCTTTGTGGGATCTTTATCTCTCAACACATGAGTTCAAAAGATGAATCAAGAGGAGGAAGAAGAAGGAGCTAGCAACCATGGTTCATTTCTTTTTCTTCTCACTTGAAAAGGCAAGAGAGAGAATGAGAAAGAAAATTATGAACTAAAGAAATTAACCATGGTTCCAATAATGCACTAAAACCATCATTACAAATCCTATCAAGATAAAGTTGATGGCTACATTTAAATGACCATTATCATAATCCAAAAGAAAAAGAAAAAGAAAAGAAGAGTGTAGATCCCTCTTGAAAGTCAATGGTCAACACGGTCAACAAAGTCAAGAGAGGTCAATGGGGTCAAATGGTCAATGCAATTAGCCATCATAAAATTATCACTAAAAGGATTAGTAAATGATGTCCGCGGCTCATAATGGTTTTGACCAAACGAACTGTCAAAACCCTAATGAGTCCGCCTCAAAATGGTTTTGACCGAATCAACTGTCAAAACCCTAATGAGCCTGCCACATAACGGTTTTGGCCGAACCAACTGCCAAAACCCTGATGAGGCACCTCCTCCTTCATCGCTCCGGAAAACTGTGCATACACACCTGCATCCGCATTCCGTAGAATGCGGATGCACAGAAGACAAAACAAATCCATCCGCGCAATACTAGGATCTGGCTTAAACCAAAGCCCACTAGTACTGCCTGCCCGAACACCACACGCACACAAGTGTACGTAAGTGATCGCAGCCCTGCTGTAAAACCATACGGCCTCTACACGTTTCTCTCTGTGCAGGTAAACTGTCTGTGTGGGACTCTAAATACTCGACACTACGCTGGCAGTGGGTTTAACCATAGATCGCAAGCAGCACTAGCTGTACGTAACGGTCCCCAGGTAGATGTCGATAAGAAGGACGATGAGGTAAACTCATCCGAACTCCTACTGAGCCTGTATGTGACAATCTCCATACAGTCCGGTCTGTTCGTCTGATACATCGCATGGCGGGCCTAGGGGGCGGTAAACGTCAGTCCCCTAATAGCGGTACAAGTCGTGTCGGAGTGAAGCCCAGTACACCCTGAGATAACACTGGAAACCTACCAGTATATCTCGCTTGCCCTGGCCAGGGACTACTCGTGTAATGGCTCTCCTAGACACAGCGCGATGTCAACCCCCAATACCGGGAGAGACGAATCCTGTCTAACCGTCACTGCCTCCAAGTGCTTTGGGACTGCTCCCAACTACTACCTGTTTGCACGACTCAGTAGAGCCGTGGTAGGGTAGTAATCAAAGAACAGTGGGAACACACTCGAGGCGAAGTGACAGTGTCAAGTCAGCGGACTAAGCTGTACTCGTGTCACCTGGGAACTGATAACTGACGATAGGTATAATACCAACCATCAGTTCCCGACGAGTCCTGTCCAGTGTACTCGTAACCTAACGAGCACCCGCATACTATCTCAAATACGGCGTACTGACGGCTGTGGGACAGACCATCTCCCGTGCTGGGATGAGAAGCGCATACGCTAGTCTACTCCGGAGTATCGATGCCCTATCTCGATAATCCCATGACTAGGGACGTGTAAAAGGATGTGCTTGTAGATTACCCAGCCCCCACGAGTGTGATCGCCATCACAACGCCGGTATTCAATCAAAGATCCTAAGGGCTCTACTAATGCGTATAGGTGATATAATAAAGAAACACACATGTACACATTAAAGCAGAGACAAACCAAGTAGCATACTACTATATCTAGCAAGATTATCTGTACAACTGTGAATATCCCAAGCTTCCATCAAGTAATATACAGACTAGTATGATACAGTAATGGCCTCTAGGGCATAAACACTAACAGTTGGTTCACCTAAGATGTATACAGGTGCTCATTGTGTTATGAGTACACCGGACAGGACTCGCCGGGAACATGCTAGTTGGTATTATACCCGACGTCAAATAGCAGTTCCCTAGTGACATGTGTACAGGTTAGTTCATCGACCTGAGATCGTCATTTGTCTCGTGTGAGTTCCCACTGTGCTTTGATTACTACCCTACGATGGCTCAAACGAGTCGTGCAAACAGTTTTTAGTTGGGTACAGTCCCGAGCTATATGGAGGCAGTGAGCGGATCGGCGGGGGTTTCATCTCTCCCGGTATTGGGGGTGAGATCGCGCTGTGTCTAGGAGAGCCATTACACGAAGTCCTTGGTCAAGGCAGGATATTTACTGGTAGGTATTCCAGTAGTATCTCAGGGTGTTCTGGGCTACACTCCGACACAACTTGTACCGCTTTTGGGGGTCTGACTTTTACCAACCCCTAGGCCCGCCATGCGATGCTCATAGACGAACGGACCGGACTCTACGGATATTGTCACTGACAGGCTTAGTAGGCTGTCAGGATGAGTTTGCTCATCGACCTTCTTTTTGGTCAATACCTGGTAGCCCGTTACGTACGGCAAGTACCTCTGACGAGCTAGTGGTTAAATCCATAGCCAAAGTATTGACGAGTCTTTAGAGTCCCCCACAGACAGTTTCTCAAGTTTCAAGCGAAACGTTCTAGAGGCCGTATGATATATGGCAGGGTTCGATCATATACATGCGGTATTTCTCGGATCATGATCAGACGGATCATACTAGTGGGCTTTGGTTTAAGCCGGATCCTAGTATTAGATTTGTTGGATTACTTTAGTCTCGTCGCATTCGCATTCAGTCGGAATGCGGATACAGGTATGTATATACAGATAAGGGGTATCCTTGTGATCCGTCACGAGTTTACTTTAAATGTTGCAGGATCTTTTTGTTGGACCAAATATTTGGATTAATGTTTGGATGGTGGAAATAATGAGCTAGAATTCATCATGAGATGCATTAATGTGACATGGACATATATTATGACTTATGGTCTCTTTTTTATGAAAAATGTCACATTAGTGGATTGATTTGTGTCTTGATTTAATGATAGGAGAGAGAGGTGCAGCCAAGGGTTAGCTCTCATATTATTCTTTTCACTCTCTCTCTCATGATAATATAGCATCACAAAAAGGAAAAAGGTAGCCCTTTCTTCTTCTTCTTCCTCTAGCTCATTATCTTCTTCCAATGGCAACACCTTCAACCTCCATCCATCTCATGGATGCAAGAGACAAAGTGATCACAAACATTCTCTACAACACCTTGGACACGTTGGCTAGCACACTTCATGCCCGAGTTGCTTCGGATGAAGCGGGAGCCCATAAAAAGACTCGTAGATGTGGTGCCACTTTCCGACGAGGAGATCGAGACCGGAGATGCCGCGAGGAGCTTGGGATGGTGGCCAAAGACCGAAGGACACGGATCGATCGGTATAGCATTCTATCCCTTCTCTAGATAGCTAGTTGTAGGTTAATGGTTCGATCCGGGTTTTAAGCATACGATAGCGCCGGTTTCTAGTTTTGAAAAAAAATTTGTTTCCGCATTTTGGCCTCGGACAGACGATCGGGGCGCTACCGTAGACTTACATGGTATCAGAGCCATGCCATTAACCTTTACTAGCTTGTTCTAACGTGTTTATAACTTCGATCGAACGAAAATTCCGAAACCGCGATTTCAAGTCTTGCACTTTCTGTCAATTTTCTTTAGTTGTCAAAAAATTATATGGTATGTTGCAGAAATACGTGCAGGGTTTTCTGAGAACACCGCAGAAAACTGGTACCATGATCTTACTGTAGCGCCGCAGAATTGCGGCCTTAACCCTGTTTTGGCCGCGGTTCCGCCGCTGAACAGTAGCTTCATTGCACCATTTTTCCTACAGTGCTCTCTGACTTGGAAATGGGGTTTCTGGTAATTTTATTTTGGGCCCAGATTTGTTTGAGTACTGGGTATTGTGCTTGGGGCCCACTTTGGGGAAATTTTGTCGATCGAAAATTTTTAACATGTTAGTTCACAGTATTTACATTATATCTGCGACCGTGAATGTCATTCGATCGGTAAATCCTGTCTAATTGCTATAGTTCTTTTAGATGGATTTGCGAACGTGACATTCACGTTGATGTTCTGTGTTGTGCTGTGATGTTGCGGATTTGTCGTGGTGGATAGCCTGGATGCAATGGTAGTACAGTTTGGTTGTATATGTACATTTGATATTGCGGGGCGAGCGTCCGACATGTGGACTGCCGTCACTGCCTGTTTGTATATTATTCTTTTGGGGCACGACCGGGCTGAGGTCGATGAACCCGTTGTATATATTTTACTTTCTGTACTAGGATTACCCCGCGGTGGGGTGCACGGATAGCCGGGTTCTAGAGGGCAACAGGCCCGCATCTTATGGCTTTGAGACGGAGGGGGCTTTACTCTAGAATTGGCGGGCTATTCGCCGCACTCGTAGGCGGTACAGGTTGACCCAAGGAGGGGTGCTCAAGTTACCGGATTTCGTGAAGTGCTGGGTGGTCCATTCACGTTGTTGATGGGGGCTGTCTCGCTTCAGGTTTTGGCGGGTAACTTGCCGCGCCCGTAGGGGTCTAGGATTTCATTGCACAGGCTATCCATACGACCAGGGGAACGTCGGGTTTTAGTAGCGGCTCTATGAAACCCGGGGATCGCAGATTATCTGTATTGTTCTGTGATGCTTGTTACATTTCTGTGATGTTGCATTTTATCATGCCATGAGCGAATATTATATATTGATATATATAATAGTAGATGTTGTATATGTTTTACACCCACGCTAGTCCAGTCCCCGCTCTGTCGTTAGTTAAGTAACCTAACGGGTGATGACGGGACCCAGTGGTGAATGCGGATGGCATATACGTACATCATATTTTTGTTCTTTTGTGGTGTGATTAATTGATGGGACTGCATTGATTCGAATCAATGCAAGCTTAACAAACCTATTCTGATGTTGTTGGAATATTTTTTAAAAAAAAGCTGTTATTGCAAGGACATTTTCTTTTGTTTTGCACAGTGGTATTCGGTTATGAATATCCGGCACCTCAGTCGACGAGGCAAGGGCCGAGATCCCTTCACCGGGAGTGACCCCTTGGACAGAAGTTTGTGTCAGGGTAATAACTTCACTATAGCCGATTGCCTTTTTGCTTTGCATCGTGGTATTCAGTTGGATTATCCTGCACCTCATTCTACGGGGAAAGAGTCGAGATCCATTCACCGTGAGTGACCTCTTTAGCAAAGGTTTTCGCCACTATATTTTTATAAAAAGCTATCCGGTTCCTTCAACGATATCAAGTTCATTACGTTAAAGGTTTTTTGCCAAAAACCATTCGTAGCCCTCTGTCATTTCAGACGGGCAGCACTTAGTATTCATGCTATGTTTGTTGACCTTCGTCAAGGCATAGTGAATGGTAGCTGCTTGTTGCCTTTCTGCTGCATAGATAGATGCGTTGGTTTGGGACAGTCGTATAGCCTTGTTGGCCTTCGTCAAGGGCTTATACGGGTGGGTTCAAATTAACCTGGACTATGATGGGTAGAACTTGACATGTGACTTATGATTTGTTGGCCTTCGTCAAGGTCATAAGAGCATGGGGTAAAAATCACATCGGGGGTTTCTAAAGAAACTGAAACTTGCCAGATATGCGCATACCTTCTGGAGTGTGATAACGTGAGTAGATTCCATCACGTTATCATGCGATGATAGTTGGATCCCGATTCCCACTGATGAGTTGGTTTACTCTTCGGGTGATCCCGACTAATTCTTCTTTCAGGTTTGGAGGAGAATTTGAGGTTACAGTGGGAGGTTTCCTGATTAGATAAATTGGCAACCATTCTGATCTAGGTTAGAGTGCACGCAGAGTATCTCTTTTCTCTCTCTCTTTGGCAGCGACCATGACCCGACCCTATACTATGACTCAGTGACCAAGATTAACCGAACATTCTTATAACACTGGCTTTTGGATTGTCTGAGTTGCATACCTCATTGCCACTCCTACTTTTACCCTTTTTCTCCAGAACACCCCGTATTACTACGAATGTCCACTTTCATTGGATAAAACCATTGTATGGTTATATACGAACTCGAAGGAATTTATTCGAGGATGGTTTCCGGTTCTGGAGAATACGAATAGGACTATTCAGTTGTCTTTCCCTTTTTCCTTCTCTCAGGTTGCGAGTGTTCCTTGGATTAGGTCGGTACACCTATTACGCTAATTGGATAATCTTCTTCCAAACCATAGGCAGGTGCCGAACGGTGGGGAATGAAGAAAACCAATTAGCCTAACGAAGGTGTACAGAAGGTATTAAGTAAAGATAAATAAAGGGATTAGTAAGAGGGCAAAGTAAACTGGGACTGCTATTCACGACCAAACCAAGTATTTCATCGCCACTCCTACATCACCTTTGTATTTCTCCAGAACACTCCGCATCACTATGAAGATCCACAGTTTATTGGATACTCCATCGTATGGTTATATACGAACTCGAAGGAACTTGTTCCAGTTCGGGGATAGATTCTGTTTCAGGAGAAATAGGAATAAGCATTTATTCAGTTGTCTTTTATCTGTACCTTCTCTCGCGTTGCGAGTGCTCCTAGGATCAGGACAGTACACCCATTATGCTTATTGGATAGTCTTCTTCCAAACCATAGGCTGGTGCCGAACGGTAGGGAAGGAAGAAAACCATTTGGCCTAAAGGGGTGTATAGAAGGTAATGACTAAAGACATATAAAGGGATTTGGAGAGATGGCAAAGAAATATACGGTTACAGTTGTGAATATGATAATGGAAGAGGCATTACTAGGAATACCCGGATACCCCTTCGAACATTTACATGTTTCAGTTTCACTAACTGATTTCCCAATTAGCCCTTGCTCCAGGGTATGTATTTACCAGGTTTGATTCTCACATCTGTATGGTTTTACAGATGATGAATAGGAGTAAGCTATTGGAAATTAGGTGATTGTCCTCATTATATTGGGATTCGTTGTAATTGGTGATATTTGAGGAAATCACCTGGGTTGTTTTGCGGACGGCAAATATTTGGTTTTGAATATCCGTTGTTATGCACAAATTGATATATCTGTACGTCTATTTTTATAGAGTGAGATATAACTTTTTGTAATTATGTCTATGACATTTACCTATATCAGTGGATGGTTAGGTAAAGAGCATTAAACAGCGGTGTAATTCTTCTTAACCATAAGTACAGTTTTCAACCTACGACATACAGGGAATGAGTTATTAGACTCAGGGGACTTATACAGAGTATTTTATTTTTTCCAGTGTCCATGAGGACAGAGGGGTTGGTACTCATACTATATTCTGTTTACTTGTGACTTCTCTAGTTCTTAGGCATGTGTTTCGTAGAAATGCAAGGTCTAAGTTTTGAGAAGTTATGTGTATAAGAGTAAAGTAGAGAACCAGGTGTTGCAAGTATCAGGATTCTTCAAGGTGATCGAAGATGTAGATACATGTGTATGGTATTCAGTTGATAGTAATGATTAAGAGAACTTGCTTCTCTTTCAGGTTACTCATAATTGGAAGCACTCCTAAGTTGAGTAATGCTGATCGGCCTCTTTCCATTTAGTTGACATGCACTGGAGACAGCTGCATGATTTGAATCTGGTTCCAATTAAATCAATGCCTCTGTTTCTATATTGGATATAGAATAGTTCATATCTTAACAATGTTAAGGTACGGGGAGTTGTCCGGCTTATGCTTAAAACCAGACTCTGGATAACTCAACGCACGTTTCTGTAATGGCTGTTTGTGGGTTGACCCGGGCTACGACGAGGGTTAACTTTCTACCATCTGGAAGATCAATAGTGATATAGTTCTTGACTCGCCACAGTTTTAGTAAAATGGATTTTTCAGAAAACAGTAGCGGGAGTATGGTAGAACTGGAAGTGATTCCAGAACCGCAAACGATTACTGAAAATTTGATAAGAACCTAAAGATTCAATCTGGATTGACATTCCATTTGCCACTCCGCAGATATGGTGGGTAACCTCAGGCACTCGAGAGGTACTTCGGTATGCTCAAGGACGGTAACAGGGAGGTTCTTGTTTACCCAGACTTGCCATTGCTGTTGTTCCAGACTGTGAGACCCGGCAGGAGGATGAGTATATCGTCGTTTAAAACTAGCTTTAGAAGTGTACGTGTATATGACTCTGCCAGAGGGTTGTCGTAGTCAGTGGGAGAAGCGGAAGCATAGTGGACAGGTAGCCTATGTCTATTTATAGACTAAATCGGATATAGCGGAGATAGATCATCTATTTCTGATGTGACAGTCATAGGTTTGACTTCATTAGAATAGGGGATGGATCTATTAAGAAGGTAGTAGGGTGTGATGTCCTGGTATTTGAATGACATACACAGAGTAGGAAGTGAAATTCCTATACCATGATTGGTTATACTTTGGTTGTTACACAGTGGTTTATCCACATAGGACTTGGTTATTATATCAGACATTTTGGTTACTAGATCTATGGTTTTAGATCTAGATTTGGGAAGTGTCCCAATCAGGGTACTTAGACAGCATTCTAAAGGTATTTAGAATAGACGACTCCTGGCACGGTAGAGTACCTGCAGGTGATGGAGTCACCCTCTCTAAAGGTGTCTTATAGACTAAAGGGGAGAGGGATGTGCATGATTGGCAGATCACTTGCTTAGGCAATTGAGTTGATCATGAGATGTCAAGTACCACACCAGATGTTGTTTTTGCACTAGATGCAATAAATTGATATTAATCCAATCATGGAGAAAAGATCGGAAGCAGTTTTAGAACATAAGTGGATGTTCTAGGGATATGATAACAACAACCTCTTTCAGAGACGGTTATCATTTCAGGCTTCCAAGGTGACCTGGATGATAGAGTGGCTGTCAGAGTGATAGTTTTTCCCTCTGACGAGGGCCAGTATTTTGGACAGGTGGTCTAAGAGGATACTGAGGGCGGCATGGCGCAGGATACTGATTGGTTTCAGTTGACGATACAGTCTAAGAAGTTTGGATTTGGAGTTCATTTATGAACTAGGTCCCATCAGATATCCAGACATATTCTAAGACAGGTATTGCTCATTTCGGGAGATGGCTTTCTCCGCGAACTTGAGATAAAGAGAGACATAGAAAGAAACATCAGGGCGGATCCACTAGCTGAGGCTATTTCTCGAATACAATAGTTTCACAAACGAGCTTTGTGAGACTGATTAGTAGAGGAATTGGGTGTTCGGTATCACACGGGCTGTCAGTATGCGACATCGCAATAATTAGCCTTGAGTGCAAGTGGGAGATTGTTGGATATAGTGCCTTCAGAGTCATTTATTGGATCACAGGCACGTGATTGCAGTGATTGAGGGAGGACCTATACCGGTAGGACAGTCTTACTCAAGATGATAGTATGCTATCTGGTTTATCTTTATCATCGTGTGCTGCTTTAGGTGACATTACTGGTCACTATTGCACGTTGGTAGAGCCCTTAGGATTCTTGCTTGACGGTCAGCAGTATGATGGCGATCATATATGTGGGAGCTAGGGTCTAAAAGCACATCCTTAAAGTGGTCCATAGTCATGGGAGTTTTCGAAATAGGGCATCGATACTCCGGAGTAGACTAGTGTATACAGTCGAGACCCCGACGAGGGGCGGTGGCCGGTCTCACAAGCTATTTGTGTCAGTTGGTTCACCTAAGATGTATATAGGTGCTCATTGGGTTATGAGTACACCGGACATGACTCGCCGGGAACATGCTAGTTGGTATTATACCTGACGTCAGATAGCAGTTCCCTGGTCACATGTGTACAGGTTAGTTCATCGACCTGAGATCGTCATTTGTCTCGTGTGAGTTCCCACTGTGCTTTGATTACTACCCTACCACGGCTCAAAGGAGTCGTGCAAACAGGTTTTAGTTGGGTACAGTCCCGAGCCACATGGAGGCAGTGAGCGGATCGGCAGGGGTTTCGTCTCTCCCGGTATTGAGGGTGAGATCGCGCTGTGTCTAGGAGAGCCATTACACGAAGTCCTTAGCCAAGGCAGGAGATTTACTGGTAGGTATTCCAGCAGTATCTCAGGGTGTTCTGGGCTACACTCCGACACGACTTGTACCGCTTTTGGGGGTCTGACTTTTACCAACCCCCTAGGCCCGCCATGCGATGGTCATAGACGAACGGACCGGACTGTACGGATATTGTCACTGACAGGCTCAGAAGGGTGTCATGATGAGTTTGCTCATCGACCTCCCTTTTGGTCAATACCTGGTAGCCCGTTACGTACGGCTAGTACCTCTGACCAGCTAGTGGTTAAATCCACAACCAAAGTATTGACGAGTCTTTAGAGTCCCCCACAGACAGTTTCTCAAGTTTCGGGCGAAACGTTGTAGAGGCCGTATGATATATGGCAGGGTTCGATCATATACGTGCGGTATTGCACGGATCATGATCAGACGGATCATATTAGTGGGCTTTGGTTTAAGCCGGATCCTAGTATTAGATTTGTTGGATTACTTTAGTCTCATCGCATTCGCATTCAGTCGGAATGCGGATACATGTATGTATATATTGGTGAGGGGTATCCTTGTGATCCGTCATGAGTTTACTTTAGATGTTGCCGGATCTTTTTGTTGGACCAAACATTTGGATTAATGTTTGGATAGTGGAAATAATGAGCTAGAATTCATCATAAGATGCATTAATGTGACATGGACATATATTATGACTCATGGTCTCTTTTTTGTGAAAAATGTCACATTAGTGGATTGATTTGTGTCTTGATTTGATGAGAGGAGAGAGAGGGGAAGACAAGGGTGAGCTCTCATATTATTCTTCTCACTCTCTCTTTCATGATAATATAGCATCACAAAAAGGAAAAAAGATAGCTCCTTCTTCTTTTTCTTCCTCTAGCTCATTATCTTCCTCCAATGGCAACACCTTCAACCTCCATCCATCTCATGGATGCAAGAGACAAAGTGATCACAAACATTCTCTACAACACCTTGGACACGTCGGCTAGCACACTTCGTGCCCGAGTTGCTTCGGATGAAGCGGGAGCCCGTAAAAAGACTCGTAGATGTGGTGCCCCTTTCCGACGAGGAGATCGAGACCGGAGATGCCGCGAGGAGCTTTGGATGGTGGCCAAAGACCGAAGGACACGGATCAATCGGTATAGCATTCTATCGCTTCTCTAGATAGCTAGTCGTAGGTTAATGGTTCGATCTGGGTTTTAAGTATACGATAGCGCCTGTTTCTAGTTTTGAAAAAAGTTTCGTTTCCGCATTTTGGCCTCGGACAGACGGCCGGGGCGCTACCGTAGACTTACATAAATGATTGATGATTTTCTTTGCTAAAGTATAGATTTGAATGGTGATCAATAAAAAGACAAGGGATAGTGAAGGAGAAACCCTAGTTTCTTCAAAAATCCCTAATCTTCATTCATCGCCATCATTCTAGCTATAATTCATCAATAGATAAGATGAGTCATTTTTAGTATTCATCATTGCTACTAATTCCTATCGAATCCTACAAGTTATTCTTCATTTTCTTGATAACTAAAATTGATTTTGGACACTTTCTTGATTACTAAATCTTAAACTCTTTCTTGATTTTTTCTAGAAAATATTTCATTTTATAAATCTTGATTCATTTTCTTTACTATTTTCTTTCGACTCAACTAAAGCGAGAACGAATAAATACACGAATCTCAGTGGCCGACCCGTACTCATTAACGAACTGCATCGACACCGTTATTCATTGATGTTATAAATTCTTTGATTGTGATTATACTTTTCATATCAAACGACGGGAAATTCCATATCAATCAAATGGCGCCGTTGAAGGGGATGCGTGTGTAATTTGTTCTTTCTTGCTATTTGAGTTGAAATATTATTATTCCATCAAAATCGCATCGTGTGCTTAATGATTAGTGTTTGAATTTTTGCGAGGGAATCTGGCATCACTGGAGCAGAGAAATCAATATTCAGAGACGTTCTAAAAATTCCAGAGGAGAAAAGGAAGCTACTGTGCAAAGAACATCACCTAACCCCCTGATCCACCGCGGAACCGCGGCGGATTCCTGGTTTTTGCGGCGGATCCGTCGTTGTTTTGGTGAATCACTGCTTCAGTTTTCTCTAGTATATTCTCTACTCTCTTCTCTATCCTCTGATCTTGTCCAATAACAACTTTTCTACAGGATTCTTTGCAAAAATTCTCTGCGCTTAAAAAAATATTGTTGCGTGTTTTGATATTGGTTGTGTTTGCATATTTTAACAAGGAAATTAAGGGCAAAGACCAAATTCAGATTAGGTGGGGATTTCATTACCCTTCTTAAGCCCCAAAAATCACAAAACTAGTATCCGCATCACCCTTCATTAACTAAAAAATATCGAGACAAGACTCTAAGGACCGTCGCGCTCAATTAGGACAGAAGAAGGTCATGGGTAATCTATTGCTTATCAGCATTTCTTTGGTGGTGTCTAAGGCAATTGTGTCTAAGGCAAGTGGTTACTTAATTAGGCCCGCTACTTACGTAGCGGATACCTCCCACTTACCTGGCACTTACCTGGCCACAGGATGGATAAAGAGGTAGTAGAGGATTTATCCTGCGATTTGTCTTCTGGAAGTCTAGGAGCGGTCCAGTGACTTGACCAAGGTGACCGTAGATCTAGGGTTGATTGTGAATTTTTTGTGTGATTTTTCAAAATCCGTCTTTTTCATAACAAACCAAAAACACAAACCACTTTCTCTAATTATAACAAATGTTGTCACTTGTGCTAAACCGTTTAGTGTATGCTCGGCTGGACACAGGATTCTAGTGTCTGTCTTTTCCGCGTTTCTTCTATCGACTCCGAAGTCGTATTTCTTCATTTTCTTTTTCCCCACCACCCACCACATTGACCGAGATGGACGGTTATCCATCGAATTTCAATAACACCACTCTTCCACCACCTGCAAGTGCACAGAACCCACCGCGCATCTCTCTCCAAGAGAGATGTTATCCTTCACGTGGTCCCCTTCCTACTTGTCTCTCTATTCCACCAGCCAATAGGGATAATTTTGAAATCAAACCCCAATTTATCAAACTGTTACCCAAATTTCACGGGCTTGAGTACGAAGACGCATACGTTTTTATAAACAAATTCGAAAACGTATGTGAAATGATTGGCACGTCACAACTTTCTATAGATGCTGTGCGTTTACGTCTTCTCCCGTTCACTTTGTGCGATTTAGCCGGAAAGTGGCTTTATAACAAACCCGCACATTCTATTTCAAAATAGGATGAATTCGTTGTAGCATTCCTTAAGAAATTTTATCCCAATCATAAGACTGCCCGTGTTAGGAGTGAAATCAACCAGTTTTCCCAGCTTCCCAATGAACCATTTTGGAAATGTTTTGAATGGTTCAAGGATCTTCTTGTCCAATTTCCTCATCATGGAATCCATAGATGGGATCTGTGCCGGATTATATATAAGGGCATTAATCCAACAACAAAGCAGATGCTTGAAATCATGTATTAAGGCAAGTTCCTGTCTAAATACGATGGTGAAGCTTGGAAATTCTTGGAAGATTTTGCTGGAAATACCATGCAGTGGGAAAGTGTTAGTCACCCATCGTCTAGGGAAGGTATCCATCAGCTCGAGGTTTCCATCGCAATGAAAGCTGAAATGGCCGCAATACAATGGAAACTAGACGCTATAGAAAAAAGAATCTCTTCAGCCTCCCTAAACCAATACACGCTTCCCAAAACCGTGTGTGGTTGCTGTTCCAACCAATCACATATGACGGAAGAATGACCTTTGAATTCTCCGTTTCAAGGTCAAGAACACACTAATGCTGCTTTTCAGCAGCAACCTAGAAACGATCCTTATTCTTCCACGTACAATCAGGGATGGAGGAATCATCCTAATTTTGCTTGGAATCAACACCAAACTCAAAATACGGTTCCAAACCAAAATAACTTTCAAAGGGTTCCTCCAAAGCAACAACAACCACCACAACTGAGTCAGCACCCCTTTTAATCGCAAACTTTTCAAAATCCGGTCAACACTTTTGCACTGTATAATAATTCTTTGCAATTGGCCGGTACCGATAATTCCTCTTCACTCGAACGAACCTCAGATTTGTTTATGAAACATTCCATCCAAGTGTTGGCTGATATAAGGTCTTCTATCGATGTTATAAAGAAGAACTCCGCCTCCCACGGTGAGAGTATTAAATTGATAGAAGCACAAATTGCACGATTAAATGCCGAAATGATTGCTAGAGAGAAAGGGAAACTTCCATCTCAACCCCTACCTAATCCTAGCTACTCACATCATGTGAGTGCTATTACCATGTTGAGATCTGGAAGAGTGTTGAATAACCATGTGGGTGAACAAATTGATACTGATAATGATGAAATAATCAATGACACCCCGGCTTCCACTTCTACTTCTTACCCTATTTCGTCTAGTTTACCTTCTTTTTCTGAGCCTATTCTCCGTTTTCCCCAAGGCTCGAACCCTCCGCACACCTACTCTAGTCAACATAAGATGATCCCCACTCCAATTCTGGGATCGATTCCACCCCACAAACTTCTCCACAATTGTTGGACCCAACACTTATTGATAAAGATCCATTTCTAGATAGGTTGTGGCCCAACAACCCTAACGCACAAATGGAGAAGATTGTGGAAATGTTTAAGCAAGTTAACATAAATACCCCTCTCCTAGATGCTATACAACAAGTTCCGGCTTATGCGAAAATACTTAAGAACTTGTGCACCAGGAAAAGAAAAACTGAAGTGCCCAAAAAGGTATTCATGTCGAGTAATGTAAGCACAGCTTTTACACAGCAATTATCCAAGAAACGTAAGGACCCTGGCTGTCCTACAATCTCTATTTCTATTGGGGGTAAAAATATCAATCGTGCTTTAGTTGATTTAGACGCTAGTGTTTACTTGCTTCCATATTCTGTCTATGAGAAATTAGGTATCGGAGAGTTAAAGCCCATGCACATAACTCTACAGATGGCTGATCGATCTATCACCCAACCTAGGGGTGAGCTTGAGGATGTGTTGATAAAAGTCGGGGAATTTATTTTCCCTGTGGACTTTATTGTTATAGATTCACAGCGTGTTACGAACCTATGGAACCAAATTCTGGTGATTCTCGGTCCACCCTTTTTGGCTACTTCCAACGCTGTAATCAACTGTCGAAATGACTTTATGAACCTATCCTTCGGGAATAGGTCGATTGAGCTTAACATTTACAAGTTGGGAAGTCAAGCCTCCGAACCTCATTCACGAGTATGTTCTGTCGAATTAATGGATGTCGGCAGCAGCGACTTAGAACAGCTTCACGATACAGATCCAGACTCCCTTAGTACGTTGTTGTTTGACCCAGCGATGTATTATACACATACGGACCCTTCTTTCGAGTTGTCCGGGTCAACATCTAACACTTATTATGAACATGTTATGGAGTCTGAGTATCATCCCATTCTTTCAAATGAGAATATTCTTTGGGATATCGATGAATGCTTTGAAGAAATTTTCATTGATGAACTCGCATTCTTAGCAGACACGGGAGTTGTGATGAATCAACCCCAAACCAAAGAAGTTGAACCATCACCCCTATTTCTTAACAATACCAAGAATGCGAGTAATCCATCATTATAATGGTGTCGTCTCTCCAAATCGAGACGCAAATCCATTCTATACCACCTCTTGTTTCTTCCCCACTTCTTCCTGACTCTACATAACATGTTCTTCCACCAACCGGTGCATTACATTGATAAAATCTTTGAATGGTTGGTATTAACTTTTGGTCTTTGCAAAGCTTGGCATTGACCAATAACTTTACCCCCTCTTAAAATGCTTAATATTGTTTAACTCAAGTTTGGGGGGGGTTATATTTTTGGCTCTTGAAAATAAAATTTATACAAAAAATTGTGAGCCAAAAATAAGTTTGGGGAAGGATTTTCACATTCAATTATTCTTATCCCCGTTAATAACTTTTCCTCCCAAGCCTACTGGTTTATGAGATTTAAAAGAGACAACAGTGCGGACACTGCTGTAAACAGGTTTGGGGGAGGTTTGTGCTTATTTACGCATCACTTTGCATTACACTTTGCATAAGCACAAAATTTTCAAAAAAAAATTCTTTTATAATAAAAGATTAGAAAGTGAAAAATTACATTTAAAAGATTGGAAGAATTTAAGAAAATCAAGAAAGTTAGATGTTTTCTTAAACGAAGCTAGTAATAAGTAGTTATGAACCATTGTCCCAAGGGTTAGTAGGATGAAGGAAGTCGCTAATCTGCGGATAAAAATAAGTCTGAAAATTAGTTCATATTCTGGAAGCCAAACATTTGAACGTTGATACCCTATTATACGCACTTACACACGTCTTGAAACTCGGGATAGTAGAGGATACCTTGAAATGCTCTTTTCTAAAAGCCAAAGTATGAAGAAATTATAAATGAAGCATAAAAGTTAAAATGGTGAAGAAAAATGAACACTGGTTTTGTAATCACCAAGGCTGCATAAAAAAATATAGCGATGGTGCTTCATCACCTAGTGCTTTAGACCAACTGGTTTGGGAGTCACTGCTAAGCCTTAGGTGTTGCACGATGAGGAAATTATTAATTACGCCTAATATGTGAGAACATTGAGTAATCGGTCGGTTAGTATCTCAAGAAGTATTAACGGTCGCATGAAGAATGTGTGAGCAATTCCATCTAAAATATTCACCGACTAAAAAGTACTGAGGTAGATGGACAAGAGTATGATAGCTTGAATTGAATTCTCTGAGTGTAGGGATGTCATTTACACACACGTAGGGGTATATGATCTGTGTTTGGAAGAAAGGAAGGAATGAAGAATAAGGAAGATGTTTTATTAAGGGATGATGTGATTTCTAACATCTTTTCATGTCTATTATGATAGGGCTCATGACAACCGAAAAGCTAGTGTAGTTGGAAACTCTTACATTCGAGTTCTTTCTTTTATAATTCTTATCTTTATATGTAACTTTTACCATCTTCTTTTTATTATGGGATTTTGTGGGTGCAATCCGCTAAAAACCCTCAGGAGACAACACTCCTCCTACTAGGGAGACCTAGAGCTCTAAAGGCTTGTTGCACGTGCTCAGTGCAATCGTGTTTGCCTACGAAATTGTGCTAGTTAGTTTTTCTTTTTCTTTATATTTTCTCCTTCTCCTGAATAAAAGAAGTTTGCTCGGGACGATCGAAATCTAGTTTGGGGGAATTTGTTCAGTCGAAAATATTGCAATCTTTAACATAACAATTTCCTCACTTTTCTAATCATCTAAGGATATTTGTTATAAATATAACACATATTACAAGTTCGTATGGAAAATATCAATTACCATGTGTCATACATTATAATCAACATTTCGGAAGGAAATTGTGTGTTTATTATTTCACGCATGATATTGTATATCTCAACTCTTCATTGAGATTTTGTGCAGAAAATTATCTCAGGACAGATATTGGAATCGCAAATTCGCCGACAAAATACAGGGGAGCAAAGACTTAAAATCTGGCAGAGATTCAGAAAAGATAAAAAGATTCCAGATATCAAATATAAACCCTGAAACCAACATAAGAAGACCACAAAGAACTGGAGCTCTATTCTCACCAAACGGCCGCGGATCCGCGGCCGAGTTAGGCCGATCCGCCGCGGATCCGAGGCCGAGTTAGGGCATCGGGTGACGATACATTTCCAGAAGCTTCCCTACAACCACTTAGCTTGTTGAGGACGCTCTATTGTAACAACCTTGTTCTGGAAACTTCCCTATAATAACCTAGCTTCTTGAGGAAGCTTGATAACTACCTTATTCTAGAAGTTTCCCTACAACTACTTAGCTTCTTGTGGAAGATTAGCTTAGCTTCTTATGGAAGATTGGTGAGGGGCTATATAAAGGACTCTAGTCTTCTTTTTGAGGGGTTGAACAATTCATTACACAATTAATACACAATTCATTACACAAGTTGAGTGACACAACTTGTGATTCCAATTCAAGATCAAGACCTAAAATCAAGAATCGTTGAGAACAACATCGAGCGATGACATTAAAGATCCTTTACGTGAAGCATATCGTCATCTACGAGCAAGAGATCGCTGACAGGTCTAAGTCTCACGGTGATCGAAAAAGCGAAGATCGACGGAGAAATTACCTTTTCAAAGGAGTGATCGAGAGATTTCTTTCATGTAACCTCGGATTGAGGAAGTGTAATTCGAAGTTGAATAATAAAGGTGATCATTTGTTAACGCTCGCTTTCTTTAAATTTTCACATTATGAAATATCTAATTGTTGATTCTTCTATTTTCATGATGCGAGAGTAAATCTCCGCTTGCTAAGAATTCGAAGGAATTTGGTAGATCAAATGGTGAGGAAATCCTATACTCATCTTAAGCCTTAAGAGAATTATTAACTTTAGGAAAAAGAATCGTTAATGACCAAATTTGGAGCGAGGTCACCGTTCTTGATAATTTCGTTGCAATTTGAGATTAAACGATTGATGATTTTCTTTGCTAAAGGATTGATTTGAACGGTGATCAATGAAAAGACAAGGGATAGTGAAGGAGAAACCTTAGTTTTTTCAAAAGATCTTTAATCATCATTCATCGTCATCGTTCTAGCAATAATTCATCAATAGATAAGATGAGTCATTTTTAGTATTCATCATTGCTTCTAATTCCTATCGAATCTTACAAGCTATTCTTCATTTTCTTGATAACCAAAATTGATTTTGGACACTTTCTTGATTACTAAATCTTAAACTCTTTCTTGATTTATTCTTGAAAATATTTCATCTAATAAATCTTGATACATTTTCTTGAATTTTCTTTACTATTTTCTTTCCACTCAACTAAAACGAGAACGAATAAATACACAAATCTCAGTGGACAACCCGTAATCATTAACGAACTACATCGACACCGTTATTGATTGCGGTTATAAATTCTTTGATTGTGATTATACTTTTCATATCAAACGATGGGAAATTCTATATCAATCACATGCCACCTTTTTAGAAAAGGAATTTCTTATGAAGAAATTTGTGGTCATGAGGTAGAACTGGAAGGAGTTCCAGCTAGACAAACTAACAGCTGATGATTTGGTAAAACCAAAGGATTCAATAGTCTTCAATGAACCTTAGCCTCTCTGCGAATCTGGTAGGGTTCCTCATCCACTTGAGAGATACTACGGTCTTCTCGGTGACAGTGGGAGCGAGGATTTCATCATGGTAAATGATGGTCCAACTAGGTTCAGACATGCCATCATAAGTGGGGACTCAAGGCTGGATGCTATGCGATCAAAGATGGAATCCATGTACACCAACAAAGTATGACTTTGAATGTTGCACCTAAAGGGGTAAAACCCATCGGGAGTAAATGGATCTTGAGAAGATTCTTGGTGTAAATGGAAAAGTTGAGACTTTTAAAGCAATGCTTAAGTCCATCAGGATTAAAGCAGGCATCGTGGAGTTGGAACAACTGTTTTGATGTGGTAGTCAAAGAGTTTGACTTCATCAGAAAGGTAGATGAACCTTGTATATACAAGAAGGTAGTAGTGAGTAAGGTTGTCTTCTACGTATTGTATGTAGATACGTACTCTTGATAGGATATGGTTTCCTATGCTACACTCGGTCAAGCTCCTCTTATCACGACGATTCTCCAAGGAAGATCTGGATGATATCTACTACATCTTATGGATTATGATCTATGGTGATAGATCTAAGTAGATATTGGGAGTGTCCCAAATCCAGGTACATTAACACCATACTAAAGGGGTGTAGTATGGAAGATTCTAAGCGTGGTGGTTCGTCCACTTACTCAGGAATCACTCTCTCCAAAAAGATGTCTTCCAAGACCGATTTGGAGAGAGCTCGCGTGCAAGGGATACCCTATGCTTCGGCAGTAGGCTCTATCATGTGTGCGATGTTATGTACGAGACCAGATGTAGCTAACTCACTAGGTGTAGTGATCAGGAATCAATCGGATCTTGGGAGAATCACTGGACAGCTGTGCAGGACATTCTTAAGTACATAAGAAGCACTAAAAAGAATGTTCTTTGATCAAGCTTCCAGAGTGATAAGTTCGACTGAAAGTCAGTCACAGGCATTGTCTTTACCCTCAGTGGAGGGACGGTATGGTGGAAGAGTTCCAAGCTAGATACCGTGGCATACTAGACGATAAAGGCTGAATACATCGCTACCAACGATGCTACCAAAGAGGTTGTCTGGACATTTCTTGTTCATGAGATGAACAAGGTTCCTACCATTGAGCGTCCAATAAGTGTTATTATGACAACAATAGAGTTGTGGCTTTGGCCTAGGAACACCGGTCCTATCAGCGATCCAGACATATTCTGAGGATAGTATCTCCTGATCAGGGAGATGGTTGATCTCCAAGGGATCGAGTTTACGAGAGTAGACCCGAAGAGTAACACAGCGGATCCACTCACAAAGGCCTTTCCCTAGATTGACTTCTATAGGATGTTGAGTATGAGATACTGCAACAAATGGCCTTAGTGCAAGTGGGAGATTGTTAGTTATATGTATGCCCTAGAGGCCATTACTGTACATGTGATGTATATTGTAGTGGATGCTTGGACATATATAGGGAGGACTTTCTTGCTCGACATGATAGTGTGCTATCAGTTTGCTCTTTATCTTAACATGTACACTTATTGTCTCTCTATTACATGTTGATAAAGCCCTTAGGATGAGTACTTGACTACAAGGATTATGATGCGGATCATACTAGTGGGGCAGAGGTAGTCTGCAAGTACATCCTTGAAATGTTCCTAGTCGTGGGAGTATCGAGACAGGGCATCGATACTCCAGAGTAGAATAGCGTATGCGCTTCTTGACCCATTTGATGGGTGATGGATGATCCCATATCCATTGGTGTTTGACATCAGAGAAGGTATATGGGTGCTCAGTGGAGACTGGGTACACTGAACGGACTCGCCGAGAACTCCTAGATGGTATTATACCTATCGTCGGATAACAGTTCTCTGGTGACACTGGTACAGGTTAGTCTGTCGACCCGAGATCATCATAGAGTCTTGTGTGATTCCCATTGTGCTTTGATTTCCACCTTACCACGTTCAAGAGATCATGCAAAACGGTGGATTTTGGGTACAGTCCCGAGTCACATGGAGTCAATGAGCGATAGGAGGGGATTTCGTCTCTCCCGGTATTGGGGGTTGATGTTACGCTATGCTTGATTGGCCATAACAAAAAATTCCTGGCCAGGGTTGCTGAGATCTACTGGTAGGTGGTACCAGTAGTTTCTCGAACCATTCTGAGCCTCACATTAGCATGACTTATCAGGCTATTGGGGTCTGACGTTTACCACCCCCAGGCCCAGATATGCGACATATCTGACGAAGAAACCGGACTATACGGTAGTGTTACTGATTGGATTCGCAGGAGTATGAGCAGGCTTGCTTGTTGTTCTTCTGATCGCTCAATACCCGGGTGGCCGTTACGTTTAGCAGACCGCTTGCGGCTTTTGGGTGTTTGATATGATCATCACCTACTGCCGGCGTATTGACGAATCTTTAGAGTCCTACGCAGAGGTTTCCTGGTTCATGCGAAACGAAGTAGGAGCACATATGTGATATGTGTGGGACCGAGATTAATGCGTGTATGTGATACCGCATTCTATTCTCGTGATATGTGATATCGATCGGTTATATGTGATATAGCGGGGTTATCGGATCAAGTGTTGATTCAATAAGTTATTGTAGGGGTCCTAGGCACACACATGAGGTTCTACAACTGATCAACCATGCCAAAATCAAAATTTTTCATGTGCCGAGAAATCCTAATGCAAGATTGTTACTAGAGGTAAGGCGAAATACATCCAAGTTAACTACTTTAACTACAAGTGAAAGGGACTACAACCTTTGTAGATCCGGTCCTCCACTTCCAAAGCTCCGTGAAGACGTCCCTTCGCTACTATCATCGGAATCCCGGACTCTAGCGATGGTTTCATCGGAGAAATGAGCGGGCTAGGTCGTTTACTTCGATGCCGAAGATGATCTACGTCGAGGCGACTCAAACTCAAGCTCCATCTTCACTTGGTCATGAACCTTATGAAGAAAACACCCTATACAACATGGCAAGTGGTAGAGGATGAAGAAATAGGAAGTGGGTTCACTTAGGATTTGGATTTCTCACTTGATTTCAACACGTGAAAATTTTCTAGCAAAGGTTTTCTTCACTTCATGAAGAAGAAGAAGAAGAAGAAAGAAAATGAATTATCTTGAAAATAATATATCAAGTGAAGACTTATCATAATGCAACCATGGGTAAGTTAACTCATGTAGAGAGCAAACCATAGTTTAGGTAATGGTTAGGTTTAAGAACAAAACAAAAATGGTTTAGACTTTTCAAAGATGCATGAAGCATCATGAAGCTTCTAGCAAAACAAGAAAAGCCACCACCATTTTGTTTTTACAAAATGAATAAAGAAAATAAAACCCTAACCATTAGCTAAACATGGTGTAAATCATACACAAACCTAAGTTTGCATGTATCATCAATCATGATACAAACTAGTGCACAAACATATATCACATATACAACTTGTGCATATCAAGTGAGAAAATCAATATTAAGTGAACAAATACTAGTTAATGTAAAGTAATATATCAAATATATAATTATACACTAAATCATTAAATCGATACTTGATTTAATGATCCGGTCATATCTCATATAACCGACTAATATCTAGTGTATCAATGTATCGAATCAACACTTGATTCGGTAACCCGGCTATATCTCATATAACCGTCCAATGATACAAATCGCGAGAATAGAATACGGTATCACATACCGGTATTATTCTCGGTCCCGCACATATCTCATATGCGCTCCTATTTCGTTTCGCTTGAGCCAGGAAACCTCTGTGTAGGACTCTAAAGACTCGTCAATACGCCGGCAGTAGGTGATGATCATATCAAACACCCACAAGCCGCAAGCGGTCTGCTAAACGTAACGGCCACCCGGGTATTGAGCGATCAGAAGATCAACGAGCAAGCCCGCTCACACTCCTGTGAATCCAACCAGTAACACTAACCGCACAGTCCGGTCTGTTCGTCTGATATGTCGCATATCTCGCCTTGGGATGGTAAACGTTAGACCCCAGTAGCTTGATAAGTCATGCCGATGTAAGGTCCATAACAAGCATGAAACTACTGATAACACTTACCAGTAAATCAGTGCAACCCTGGCCCGGGATTTCCAGTTATTGCCAGTCGAGCATAGCGCAACATCAACCCCTAATACCGGGAGAGGCGAATCCCCTCCTATCGCTCATTGCCTCCATGTGACTCGAGACTGTACCCAAAAACCACCTGTTTGCATGACTTAGTAGAGCCGTGGTAGGGTGGAAATCAAAGCACGGTGGGAGACACACAAGACTCTATGACGATCTCGGGTCAACATAGTAAGCTGTACCAGTGTCACCAGAGAACTGCCATCTGACGTAAGGTATAATACCATCTGGGAGTTCTCGGCGAGTCCGTTCAGTGTACCCAGTCACCACTGAGCACCCGCATACCATCTCTGATGTCAAAAACCAATGGATATAGGATCATCCATCGCCCATCACATGGGTCGAGAAGATATACGCTAGTCTACACTTGAATATCGATTCCCCGTCTCGATATTCCCACGATTAGGAACAATGAAGGATGTACTCATTGACTACCCAGGCCCTACTAGTATGATGTGCATCATAGTCCTGGAAGTCGAGCACACATCCTAAGGGCTTTATCAACATGTAATAGAGAGACTACAAGTATACATGTTAAGATAAAGAGCAACCAGATAGCGTACTATCATGTCGAGCAAGAAAGTCCTACCTATATATGTCCCAGCATCCACTACAATATACATCTCATGTACAGTAATGGCCTCTAGGGCATACATATAACTAGCAATCTCGCACTTGCACTAGGGCCATCTGTAGCAGTGGTTGCAGTATCTCATACTCAACCATCCCTTAAATGTCTCTCTCTGGGAAAAGGCCTTTGTGAGTGGATCCGCCGTGTTGTCCTCTGAGTCTACTCTGCTAACCTTGATCACCCTGGAGATCAACTATCTCCATGATCAGGTGATGCTGCCTCAGAATATGTCTGGGTCACTGATGGGACCAGGGTTCCTGGGCCACAGCCACACTTCCATTGTCACACAATGGTAGGAACCTAGTTCATCTCATGTACTAATATACACTCAAACTTCCTCTTTGGTAGTACATTGATAGTGATGTCACCGGCCTTTATCGTCTAGTTTTCCACGGTATCTAGTTTGGAACTCTTCCAACATATCGTCCCCCCACCGAGGGTAAAGACAATGCATGCGACTGACATTCAGTCGTCCTTATCACCCTGGAACCTTTCTAGTGATTCTCCCCAGGATCAACTGATACCATCTCACTACAACTAGTGAGAATCCAAACATCCATTTAGATCTATCTCATATATCCAAAACCCAGGATTTCGGAGGTATCATTTTGATCCTATATGGAGAATCCATGTGATAAGAGGAGATTGACCGATCGTAGTATAGGAAACTCTTTTCCTATCAAGAGTATGTTGTCCACGTACAATACGAGGAGGACCACCTTACTCTCTACTACCCTTTTGTATGTACAAGGTTCATCTACCATTTTGATGAAGTCAAACTCTTTGACTACCACATCAAAACAGACGTTCCAACTTCGCGATGCCTGCTTTATCCTGTAAAGCAACTTGCACACTTTTCCGCTGCTCCCACTGTATACGAAGCTTTCTGGCTGTGTACTTATAGACGTTCTCTTCTAAATCAGTATTTAGAAAAGCAGTCATGACACCCAACCACCAGATATCGTAGTCATGGTATGTTGCAATGTTAAGTAGGATCCGGATGGACTTAAGCATAGCTACTGGAAAAAGGTTTCATCATTATCCACTCCTGGTCGATGATGAAAACCATTAACAAGTCTAGCTTTGAATGTCTCAACTTTTCCATCTACACCAAGTAATCTTCTCAAGATATACTTGCTCCTGATGGGGATTTAACCCTTCAGATACAGCATCCAAAGTTCATACTTTGTTGGTGTACATGGATTCTATCTCAGATCGCTAAGCATCCAGCCATTCTTACAGAGTCCCTACTCTCGATGGCCTGCTCGAAACTAGTTGGGTCATCATCTAATGATGCAATCCTCGCTCCCACTGTCATTGAGAAACTGAAGTATCTTTCAGGCGGATGAGGAACCCTGCTAGATCGGCGGAGAGGCTGAGGTTCATCGGGGACCATTGAATCCTTTGGTTCTATCAAATCATCAGCTGTAGTTTGTATAGCTGGAACTTCTTCCAGTTCTACAGAACTGACCTTGCCTCGATCTTATCCGGATTTTGCTTTTGACATAGGCCGTACAATCCCAAATCTTAACTTACTTAAGAGATCGGCTCTTCCCATACCATATCTCATATGGAGTGGTAGGCAGTGATCTGATTCGAACCTAATTCAATAGGTATGCAGCTTCTCAAGTGCACAACCCCCAAAAGGAAATAGGTAACTCAGCAGTACTCATCATAGAGCGCACCATATCATATAGGGTGCGATTGCTCCGCCCCGATACACCGTTGTGCTGTGGTGTATACAGAGGAGTAACACTGAGAGAGAATCTCATTCTCCTTTAGAATAGTCCAGGAACTCCGTGCTCAAGTATTCTCCTCCTTGATTTCATCATAGGACATAATACTTATACCTGTTTTTGGTTTTCTACTTCTAACTTATATTCTTTGAATTTCTCAAAAGCTTCAGACATGTGTTTCAATAGGAACATGTGTCCGAATCTTGAGAGATCATCAGTGAATTTAAGGAAGTACAAAGAACCAGTCTTGGCATATGTAGACTGGGGACCTCTATACATCACTATGTATCAGTCCCAAGAGTTCACTAACTCTTTCTCTGTTTCCAGTAAACGGAGCTATGGTCATCTTATCTTTGTGACATGACTGGCAAGTTTCATAAGATGTAAATTTAAACTGTTTTAAATACACATCTAAATGTAACTTAGCTAGTCGGGTCGCATTGATATGACCTAGTCTACAATGCCTCAAGAAGAATTCGTTCATATCTGAACTCTTCCTCTCGTGTGTGTTCTGTATACTAAGAACTGTAGTTTGATTTAGAACGTATATGCTTTTAGATAACGTGCCTGAATCGATCAACTATTGATATAGGAAATGTTCAAAACATTATCCAACAATACAAAATTATATCCTTCTTTAGTAAATAAAGAGATTGATATGATGTTGTATATCAGGTTCGGTATCTAATAACATTCGTTCAGAATCATTGTATTTGGAAACACAGGGTGATAGTGACCAACAGACTTGGCTGCAACACTTGCACCATTTTCTGTCTCATGAAACTTATCACCCGTTCTCAGTTCTCTACCTTTCTGTAGCCCATGTAACAGATTACATATCTGGGATCCTGATTCGGTATCAAATAACCAGGACGCAGAGGATACTGAGAAACAGTTCTTTGTAATGAACACACTCGAAGAAGATGCATCATCATGCACTTTCTTCGTTTAGGCGGCATGGGAATCCTGGTATCCCCCTAATTCCTGCTCGGTCTTATAACAATTATATGTTAGAGCGGGACCAACGTTCCCCAGCTCAGTATAACAAGCGGGTTCGGTCAATACATCCATATTATTATCTTGATTAAGGCGTGACATGGTCGCTACCTGGAGAGAGAGAGAAGGAAACACTCTGCGTGCGCTCTTGCAAGATTAGATTGGTTATATATTTTATCTAATCAGGATGGCTCCCACTGTTTTTATCAAATCTTCCTTCAAACCCTAAAAGGAAAGACTAGCAGGGATTAATTACACTCTACAAGTTCGCCAATCTTTCAGCCAGGCCAGTGCCGGTACTTTGAGGGAGGTTTCCCGTGCTTTCGCACGGACCTAATTAAAGTAAACCTCGTTTTCCCAGTGGCGTAACCCCGTTGACACCTTTCTAGACACCTACTTGATCGGCTAATTGTAATATGCAAAACTCTCCCAGGAGTAACAATTACTCGCAGTGGGTATCGGGATCCAACTATCATATAGAAGGTATGCAATCTCATTGCAAATTTAAACACTTGAAACTCCTGATAAAGGTTTTTACCCCTAGCACTTATGACCTTAACTATGGTCAACAAATCATAAGCACTAGTCAAGTTCTACCCGTCATTTCGTGATTAATTATACCCACCTACATGACCCTTAAGTAAGGTCAACAAAGCCACATGACTGTCCTAACTAATCGCATCATATGCGGTGTAGGAAGACATCACTTAGCTACCGTACAATGTGCCTTGACTATGGTCAACAAACACAGCACGAATACTAAGTACTCTACTTCCTAAATGATGGAGGGTTGCGGATGGTTTTTAAGAAAAACCTTTAACGCTTTGAACTTGATCTCGTTGCGGAATCAAATGGTTTTTTAAATGGAGTGTTTTTGAGGCTTTTCTAGTTTTGCTAAAGCGGTTACTCCCGGTGAAGGGATCGTCGGCCTTTTCCTCATCGAATAAGGTGCAGGATATATCACATATACCGCTGTGCAAAGCAAAAACTATAGAAGCAATCAAAAGACAAACCGAGGGTTGTAGCATCTGCCAGTTATTGCTAAAGGGGTCACTCCCGGTGAAGGGATCTCGGCCCTTTCCTTATCGAATAAGGTGCAGGATGTTCTACAAGGAACACCGCGATGCAAAGCAAGAACTGTAGTTACCTGTTTTATTTTTGAAATTCGATTCCACAACATCTTTTAGGTTTATTTTCTTTCATTAATCTCATTAATGAATGTCCCATCATTTAAGTCCATCTAAACATCACAAATAAATATAACGTATGCTTATGCCATCTGCATTCGCCTCGATGTCCCGTTTGGACCGTTAGGTTAGGTAACTAACGGCAGAGCGGGGCAGTGCTAGCGCGGGTGTAAAACATAAGCAACGTCTATATAATATATCATATATAGTATATACAGTATCCATCTGAACAAATCACATGATCACATCACAGATAACGTAGCAGAAAATATCATATGAAATATTGGATATATTAGGACGTCTGTGTTTTATTTTGAGCCTGTATAAAACGCGGATTCCACGGTCGTGATGAATAGCCAATCCCACACCCCTAGACCCCTACGAGAGCGGCAAGTAACCCTACCAATTCTAGAGTTAGGAGACCCGGACTCGACTCCTTGAGATGGTCTCCCTCTGGACCCTAGAACCCGGTTACTTGTGCTCCCCGCCTTGGGTCTATCCTAATGCGGAAAAGTAAATAATATACAATGGTGACATCAACCTCAACCCGGAAGTGCCCCAATAAAAGAATATTACATACAAGATTTTTACATGAATGAAAATGAAAAACACTCGTCTCACATAAAAAAAATCGGCTATTCAAACACGACGATCCAATATAACATATCCAGCAACACATAACATCACATGTCATCAACGTAAGTAAATATGCCCATCCCAATTGTCGTTGACATATAGCAACGAAACAGGCGATATCACATATTACATTTACGGTCGCAGAAAAGAAAGTGTAAAACTACAACAGTTGGAATCCGCAACCTCCTTAGACATCGCATGCCTAATCAAATGAATTCCTTAGACATCGCATGCCTAACAATTATAAACCCTGCATTTTAGTCTCATTATCGAAAACACTTTTCAATATCATGTCGGGCAATTCAACAAGATTCCCGGCATCCTGAACGAATGCTCGTCGCAAACTTTAGTAGACGGCCACACCCCCGATACCGTCGACGAAGTGCACTAAGGCGGAACACCGCTACCGCGAGCACCCGAACGGATGCTTTCTGCGACGGGGTTCTCCTACATTCACTTGGTCGGGGCTATGGGGCATGGCTATCTATTAAGTTTACCGGCGAGTATCCGTGTACGCAACGTGATTGCGACGGACTTTTGATCACATCAAAATCCCGTGGAATCCAATCAAGTGAGACTAAACTGCTAGATTTATAACATTCAAATCAGTTATCTCATAACTATTTGTGGATTCTAAATACTGTATCACATTCCAGATAAATAGACAATGTTAAACTTTCCGATCGAATAATCAAACACCCAAATTTTCCCGAAAAGGTCAACACATGAAATAAGTTTAAAAACATCCACTTCATGCCACAGTACCAATGGTCCAGCCATAGAAGGGTCAAGCCAACGCCTCACATGTGGCACGCCGTACTGCCCCAAACCCTAAGGTTCAAAGGGCAGTTCAAGACGGCCACATAATCGAGTTAAGGTTTGTTGTCTTCTAGAGGGTCCATCGAGTTACTTGCACTACTTAGAACATTCTTAAACTTCGGAAAAATCCAACACTTGGAAATTTCCCGGCAGGGGAAAAAGTGGGTATTTATATCCGGTCGAACTTTTTAACATGTTCTAAAATTACCCCGAAAAACACAATAAACAAAGTTAAATAATCCGATCGGATCATCGAGTCCCCAAAACAACCCAGAAAACTCAACTGTTGAGTAGAAATTAAAAATTCCCAGAAAACACAGCACTTACAGAAAGAAATTACTGTGCAAACCACGTGGAAAGATTCGTCATTATGACCGCGGAACCGCCGCGCAAGCCAGGGTGGGGTCGCAGTTCCGCGGCGCATTGGTCGAGTTGGGGGCACGTGTTGAACAATAACTCGTAGAAAATCCTGCTGAATTTTTTGACAATTTTTAATTCACAAAAATCCACAATTTCAGAAAATGTACAGAAAGGGGTCAAGTTTAGGGTTTCGGGGTTCGATCGGATTTCTAACATCGTATACACTTCGCCTAAAGCTCTAGCTAGGCTCTGATACCACTGTAGGGGTCCTAGGCACACACATGAGGTTCTACAACTGATCAACCATGCAAAAATTGTTAGTGTTTATGCCCTAGAAGGCCATTACTGTATCATACTAGTTTGTATATTACTTAATGGAAGCTTGGGATATTCACATGTATATAACAGTCTTGCTAAACATGGTAGTATGCTACTTGGTTTTTCTATCTTAATATGTGAGTGTACGTATTGATAGAGCTCTTAGGATCTTGCTTGTCTACCAGCGTTGTGATGGCAGTCACACTAGTGGGGGCTGGGTAGTCTACAAGCACATCCTTATTCAGGTCCCTGGTCGTTGGATTATCGAGACAGAGCATCGATACTCCGGAGTAGACTGGTGTGTACGCTTCTCATCCGAGTTGGGGAGATGGTCTGTCCCACAGCCGTCAGTACGTCGTACTGGAGATAGTATACAGGTGCTCGTTAGGTTACGGGTACACCGGACAGGACTCACAGGGAACTGTTGGTTGGTTTGATACCAGTCGTCAGTGAACAGTTCCCAGGTGACATGAGTACAGCGTAGTCCGCAGACTTGACACTGCTACTTCGCCTCGAGTGTGTCCCACTGTTCTTAGATTGCTACCCTACCACGGCTCAAAGGAGTCGTGCAAACAGGTAGCAGTTGGGTGCAGTCCCGAGCACTTGGAGGCAGTGGCGGTTAGACAGGATTCGTCCCTCCCGGTATTGGGAGTAGATATCGTGCTGTGTCAGAGAGCCATTACGCAAAGTCCCTGGCCAGGGCAAGCGAGATTTACTGGTAGGTTCCAGTAGTTTCTCAGGGTGTAATGGGCTTCCCTCCGACACGACTTATACCGCTATTAGGGGACTGACGCTTGCCGCCCCCCTAGGCCCGATATGCGATATTCTTGGACGAACGGACCGGACTGTATGGAGATTGTCACATCAGACTCAGTAGGAGTTCGGATGGGTTTTCTCATCGGCCTTCTTATCGACAACTACCTGGGGACCGTTACGTACAGCTCGTGCCGCTTGCGGTCTGTGGTTAAACCCACTGCCAGCGTAGTAGTCGAGTCTCTAGAGTCCCACACAGAGAGTTTCCTACTCCAGGCGAAACGATATAGAGGTTGCATGGTTTTGCGACAAAGGGTTCGGACGCATACGTGCGTTTACGCGCGTACGACTTTCGGACAGTTTTTACCAGTCGGCTTTGGTTTAAGCCAGTTACTGGTATCCAGTTATTGGATTTATACAGTCTAAAGTTTTTCCGTATTTTTACGGATCGGAGGGGCGTTCTCGTAATTGCTCGAGAAGCTTCTAGAAGATGGTGACTAAGGAGGGTTATGTGTCATATTCATTGAATGAGGTTATGAGTCATGGTGGTGATTCATTCATTTCATTAATGCACATTTATTGCTTAATGACTCATGCTAATGAATCACCTCTAGATATTTTATGAAGCATGATTTATCATCACTATTTATTCTTTTCTCATTATTAGATAATGCTTCATATATGATATGATACTCATAAACTTATATTATAATATTATTCACATTCTCTCTCCTCAAGCTCTCATCTTCAAGAAGACTAATCCTTAATCCTCATGTGTTGAGATCAAAGGATTAGTTAGACTTAAACATCCATTACCTTCACTCTACATCATCCTTTCATCTTTGATTAGCAATCAAAGTTGATTAGTTACCTCCAGTTAGAGGTGTAGCTTGGTGTCTTGCTCTCGGGTGGATCGTCTACTACCTAGAGAAGGTCGAGGAGAACAAAGGAGGACACAAAGACGAAGGACCGTTTTCATTAGGTATAATCCCTTAACACTATAGTTTAGTATAGCTATGTGTTCGGTTATTATTTGTTCAGCTTCGATTCAAGCGGTTAGTCGATGTTTGTTCTTTAAACTTGATCGTTTTTGAAAATTCCGCCTCCCCATAAGTACTGGGGTGTACTACATCGACTTACAGTGGTATCAGAGCCTCGCTAAACAATAAATAACTTAATTGCAAATTTGTACGAATTTCGAACGAAAAATCAAAGCCGGAAAACCCTAAATATTATCAGTTTCTGTCGAACTTAAAATGAAGTCCAAAAATTTTTCAGGTGTGTTCAGAAAGCATGAAATGAGTCCAGGAGAACACCCACGAAATTTGAGCCAATGATTCGACTAAAGCGCCGCGGAAGGGCGGCGGATCCCACCGATCCGCCGCGCTTCCGCGGCCGAGTTGCCGAGTCATGGGCTCATCTTTCATGGGTGGGTCCTCTCTGGTGTTTGGGGTTTTCTGGGATGTTTAATATTTGCTCAGGTTACTGTTTAACAGAGCAGATTTTGGAGCAATATTGATGTTGTTTAATCGATCGAAATTGTACAGTATTTGCATATTGGATTATATCTGTGATTGTTTAATGTGTTCGTAAACCTCCCCCAACTGCTAGTATGTCGGTTGGCAGGGGGTTGCACATTTCTGAAATGGTTATATCTGTTTGTGCATATAAACTGTATTGGACTGTTGTGGTGTATAGCCGGGGTTAGCAATGGGTTATTGTTTAATTCATTTGTTGTAAATGTAATTTGTTGTAATATTATTTTTGCGGGGCACTTCCAGGTTGCGGTCGTAGCCACCGTTGTATTATTTCATTTTACTATTTTTGCTCCTAGGACTGACCCAAGGTGGGGTACACAGACTACCGGGTGGGTAGTTTGCCGTACCCGTAGGGGTCGAGGGTGGGGTAACGGCTATTCATCACAACTGTGTAATCTGTCTTTTCTTGCAGGCTCAAAAGAAATACAGATTGCTTGCAAATCCAATATTGTTTATCTGTGTTCTGGAATGAATATCATTGCGTCAGACGAATGTAAAATATCTATATTTATGATAGCTATTTAGACGCCACTTATGTTTTACACCCGCGCTAGCCCAGCCCCCGCTCTGTCGTTAGTTAAGTAACCTAACGGGTGATGACGGGACCCCGTGGCGAATGCGGATGGCATAAGAGGACGTTGTATTTTTGTTGTTTCTGCAATGATAGGTTAATGATGGGACGCATTATCTATAATGCAAAGTAAAACAAACCAAAGTTTAAATCGTTGGAACAATTTAAAAGAAACCACTCGGTTATTTTTAAAACAGATATTTTTAAATGCGGAGATTTAACCACTCCTTTTAAAAGATATCAGGTTCCTTCGGTTATATCAAGTTCACTACGTTCACGGTTTCGCCAAAACCATTCGTAGCCCTCCGTCATTTCATCTGGGTATTCAGTAGTATTCAAGCTATGTATTTTGACCTAACGCCAAGGCATAGTGTTTGGTAGCTGCTGGATATTCATTTGTTGCATAGATATATGAGTTAGTTTGGGACAGTCGTATTATCATTTTGGCCGAACGTCAAGGATATATACGGATGGGTTCAAATTGACAAGATAATGATGGGTAGAACTTGACATGTGACTTATGACATTTTGACCTAACGCCAAGGTCATAAGAGCATGGGGCAAAAACTAATATCAGGAATTTCTAAAGAAACTGAAATTTGCAAAGAGATGCATGCCATTTGGAGTTTGATGAATGTTGGTAGCATTCCTACAACATTATCAGACGATGATATTTGGATCCCGATCCTACTGTGAGTATATGCTACTTATCAGGATATTCGTCACTTAACGATCAATGCTATAAACCTAGTAGGTGTCCAGAAAAGTGTCAGCGGGGTTACGCCCCCAGAGAAAAGAGGTTATTTAATTAAGGAACTTCGCGATAGCGTTGGAAAACCTCCCTCGAAGTATCGACACCAGCCTGGCTGAACGGTTAAGCAAGTATTGTACGGTGAGAATAGTCTTGGCTAATTCTTCTTCTATGGTTTGAGGAAGGATTCGAGAAACAGTGGGAGCCATCCAGTTTAGATAAATTAAAAACCACTCTAAACTTGCAAGAGCATCATGCTAAAGAGTTTTCTTCTCTCTCTCCTAATTGCAGCGACCCTGAAAATGACTGGACTTAAGTTACTTTTAGAGAAAAATATACTGACGGGGCCAAACTATAAAGATTGGCTGCGGAATGTCAAAATGGCTTTGACCTATGACAAACTGGGGTACGTCCTCACCGCTACGGCACCTGCTGTCCCTGGTCCCAAATCCAGCAATGCGGATAAGGAAATCCGCAAAACCTGGGAATTAGATTGCGCGAGAGCCAAGTGCATCGTGCTTGCCTCGATGAACAATGAACATCAGAGGAGGCACGAGGATATGTCCTTAGATGGCATATTTCTCCATACAAAGGAACTTTATGGAGAGCAATCTCGTATAGCAAGATACGAGACCTCTAAGAAATTGTTTCGAGCGAGGTTGGCTGTCGGGTCATCGGTAGGTGAACATGTCCTACAGATGATTGGCTATATAGAAGAGCTCGCAGACCTTGGGACGACTTTGGATAATGAGCTCTATACAGACCTTGTTCTCCAGTCCCTTCCTCCCACCTACGCCCAGTTTATCCTCAACTTCAATCTTCAAGGAAAAGAAGTTGAACTTGCGGAACTCCTGAACATGTTAAGGAGTGCGGAGGGCACCTTGCAGAAGGCAAGGGAAACACCCGCTATGTTTGTTGGCGGTTCATCTTCTTCCAGGTCCAAGGCTAGGGCCAAAGGAAGGAAGAAGAAGGCCGCACCCAGACCTAGAGGAGGTGTTAGTAAGGTGGGAGGGAAGGGAAAGAAAAAGACTGCAGTACCGATAGTTGGCCAGGATGAGTGCTTCCATTGTCACAGGAAAGGGCACTGGAAGAAGGATTGCAAGGCGTGGAACGCCAAGAACCAGAAACCGAAGCAAGCTGTGGCTTCGACTTCAGGTGTGTTTGTAATTGAGAATTGTCTGTCGATCAACTCTACTTCCAGGGTATTGGATACCGGATCAGGATCTCATATTTGCAATTCATTGCAGGCACTGAGAAACCGTAGAGTGCTGAAGGAAGGTGATATGATCCTCAGGGTTGCTAACGGAGCTAGCGTGGGAGCTGCGTCCGTCGGGGATTATCACCTAGGATTGACGAGTGGACACATTTTGGTTTTACATAACTGTTATTTTGTACCCAGCTTAACGTGTAATATCATATCAGTTTCCTTGTTATCAGATAAAGGTTATGATTTCACGTTTGTAAGAGATGTTGTTAACATCCACCTTAATCATGTTTTGATTGGGTCCGGTACATTAAATAACGCATATATGTTTTAAACCAACTCCAAATTTTCAATGTCCAGAACACACTAAAAAGAAAGTCTCCAGATTTAAATAAAGATTTCTTATGGCATTGTAGACTGGGTCACATCAATGAGAGAAGGTTGACTAAGTTGCATAGAGAAGGATATTTGGACTCGTTCGAATATCAATCTTATGACACTTGTCAATCTTGTCTCAAAGGAAAGATGACAAAGACTCCATTTACTGGACAAGGAGTAAGAGCGAGCGAGCTCTTAGGACTCATACACAGCGATGTATGTGGTCCAATGTCTACACATGCGAGAGGTGGTTTTTCCTATTTCATTACTTTCACGGATGATTACTCAAGATACGGATTCATTTATCTGATGAAACATAAATCCGAGGCTTTTGAGAAATTCCAAGAGTATAAGAATGAAGTAGAAAACCAAACCGGCAAAAGTATAAAGAAACTTAGATCTGATCGAGGTGGTGAATACTTGAGTGCCGAGTTCTTAGGTTACCTAAAAGAGAAAGGAATTCTCTCTCAGCTTACTCCTCCGTACACTCCACAGCATAACGGTGTATCGGAGAGACGGAATCGAACCCTATTGGATATGGTACGATCCATGATGAGTAATGCTGAGTTACCGCGATCTTTCTGGGGACATGCGCTAGAATCAGCGGCATATCTTTTGAACATGGTACCTACCAAGACTGTGCCTACCACTCCATATCAGATGTGGAGTGGGAAGAAACCCCATCTACAGTATATAAAGATTTGGGGATGTCCAGCTTTTGTTAAAAAGCAGCATGTGGACATGCTCGAGGCACGATCAATAAAGTGTTTGTTTGTGGGATATCCAAAGCACTCCAGGGGATATCTATTCTATTACGCAGAGGAACAAAAGGTATTTGTTTCTCGTAATGCCCATTTTCTAGAACATCAGTTTTTAGAAAAGGAATCAAGTGGGAGCGAAATAGAACTGGAAGAAATTCCAGAACCACAAACTGCTACTGAAAGTTTGGTAGAACCAGAGGTTCAAGAAGAACAGAACATTCCCGCACCCCTCCGCAGGAGTAGTAGGCCGTCTCATCCGCCTGAGAGATACTACGGTTTTCTCATAGATGGGGATAGAGAGGATTGCATCATAGATGATGATGAACCTACTGATTTCCAGCAGGCCATCCAGAGCGGCGACTCGGTATGATGGCTAGATGCAATGCGGACCGAAATGGAGTCCATCTACACCAACAAAGTATGGACTTTGGACTTTGCTCCAGATGGGGTAAAACCCAAAGGATGCAAATGGATCTTCAAGAAAAAGATTGGTGTAGATGGACAGGTGGAAACCTATAAGGCTAGACTTGTTGCAAAGGGTTTTCGTCAAAGACCTGGTTTGGACAATGACGAAACCTTTTCTCCAGTGGCTATGCTCAAATCCATTCGGGTCCTTCTTGCTATTGCTGCCTTCCATGATTATGAAATCTGGCAGATGGACGTAAAGACGGCTTTTCTGAATGGAAATTTAGAAGAGAGCGTCTATATGGATCAGCCAGAGGGTTTCAATCAGAGTGGGAGCAACGGGAAAGTATGCAAGCTGCTTAAGTCTATTTATGGACTAAAGCAGGCATCGCGGAGTTGGAACATCTGTTTTGATGAGACAGTCAAAGAATATGACTTTATCAAAAATCCAGATGAACCGTGCATATATAGTAAAGTCGTGGCCAGAAGTGTCGTATTCCTCGTCTTGTACGTGGATGACATTCTATTGATAGGAAATGACATTCCTATGCTACAATCTGTCAAAGGATTCTTGTCACACAGGTTCTCCATGAAAGACCTGGGTGATGCCTCTTACATTCTGGGGATCCGGATCTATCGTGATAGATCCAAGAGGATGTTGGGACTTTCGCAGTCCAGGTATATCGACACTGTACTGAAAAGATTCAGTATGGAAGATTCTAAGCGCGGTAATCTGCCGGCTTGTCACGGAATCACCCTCTCCAAAGAGATGTCTCCCAAGACTGATTTGGAAAGGGAACGCATGTCTATTATACCCTACGCTTCTGCGGTAGGCTCTATAATGTATGCGATGTTGTGCACCAGACCAGATGTAGCTTACGCACTAAGCGTGGTAAGCCGGTATCAGTCAGACCCAGGGGAGAAGCATTGGATAGCAGTAAAGAACATTCTCAAGTACCTGAGGAGGACTAAGGAGATGTTCTTGGTTTACGGCGGAAAAGACCTCAGGTTGGAGGCCTTTGCTGATTCCGGCTTCCAGAGTGATAAGGACGATTCCAAGTCCATGTCGGGTTATGTCTTTACCCTCAATGGAGGGGCGGTGTGCTGGAAGAGCTCCAAGCAGGACACCGTTGCTGACTCGACGATGGAAGCGGAGTATATAGCTGCTTGCGATGCCGCAAAAGAAGCAGTCTGGATGAAGAAGTTCCTAACAGAACTTCAGGTTGTTCCTACCATAGTTGATCCAATACCTCTGTATTGCGACAACAACGGAGCTATAGCTTTAGCGAAGGAACCAAGGTCCCATCAGAAGTCCAGACACATCTTGAGGCGGTATCACCTGATCAGGGAGACCATTGATCGTCAGGAGATCGAGGTTCGGAGAGTTGCTTCAGATGAGAACATTGCTGATCCATTCACGAAGGCCCTTCATCAGATTCAGTTCGAGAGGCTACTCGAGATCATTGGTCTACGATATGCCAGTACATGGCCCTAGTGCAAGTGGGAGATTGTTAGTGTTTATGCCCTAGAAGGCCATTACTGTATCATACTAGTTTGTATATTACTTAATGGAAGCTTGGGATATTCACATGTATATAACAGTCTTGCTAAACATGGTAGTATGCTACTTGGTTTTTCTATCTTAATATGTGAGTGTACGTATTGATAGAGCTCTTAGGATCTTGCTTGTCTACCAGCGTTGTGATGGCAGTCACACTAGTGGAGGCTGGGTAGTCTACAAGCACAACCTTATTCAGGTCCCTGGTCGTTGGATTATTGAGACAGAGCATCGATACTCCGGAGTAGACTGGTGTGTACGCTTCTCATCCCAGTTGGGGAGATGGTCTGTCCCACAGCCGTCAGTACGTCGTACTGTAGATAGTATACAGGTGCTCGTTAGGTTACGGGTATACCGGACAGGACTCACAAGGAACTGTTGGTTGGTTTGATACCAGTCGTCAGTGAACAGTTCCCAGGTGACATGAGTACAGCGTAGTCCGCAGACTTGACACTGCTACTTCGCCTCGAGTGTGTCCCACTGTTCTTAGATTGCTACCCTACCACGGCTCAAAGGAGTCGTGCAAACAGGTAGCAGTTGGGTGCAGTCCCGAGCACTTGGAGGCAGTGGCGGTTAGACAGGATTCGTCCCTCCTGGTATTGGGAGTAGATATCGTGCTGTGTCAGAGAGCCTTTACGCAAAGTCCCTGGCCAGGGCAAGCGAGATTTACTGGTAGGTTCCAGTAGTTTCTCAGGGTGTAATGGGCTTCCCTCCGACACGACTTATACCGCTATTAGGGGACTGACGCTTGCCGCCCCCTAGGCCCGATATGCGATATTCTTGGACGAACGGACCGGACTGTATAGAGATTGTCACATCAGACTCAGTAGGAGTTCGGATGGGTTTTCTCATCGGCCTTCTTATCGACAACTACCTGGGGACCATTACGTACAGCTAGTGCCGCTTGCGGTCTGTGGTTAAACCCACTGCCAGCGTAGTAGTCGAGTCTCTAGAGTCCCACACAGAGAGTTTCCTACTCCAGGCGAAACGATATAGAGGTTGCATGGTTTTGCGACAAAGGGTTCGGACGCATACGTGCGTTTACACGCGTACGACTTTCGGACAGTTTTTACCAGTCGGCTTTGGTTTAAGCCAGTTACTGGTATCCGGTTATTGGATTTATACAGTCTAAAGTTTTTCCGTATTTTTACGGATCGGAGGGGCGTTCTCGTAATTGCTTGAGAAGCTTCTAGAAGATGGTGACTAAGGAGGGTTATGTGTCATATTCATTGAATGAGGTTATGAGTCATGGTGGTGATTCATTCATTTCATTAATGCACATTTATTGCTTAATGACTCATGCTAATGAATCACCACTAGATATTTTATGAAGCATGATTTATCATCACTCTTTATTCTTTTCTCATTATTAGATAATGCTTCATATATGATATGATACTCATAAACTTATATTATAATATTATTCACATTCTCTCTCCTCAAGCTCTCATCTTCAAGAAGACTAATCCTTAATCCTCATGTGTTGAGATCAAAGGATTAGTTAGACTTAAACATCCATTACCTTCACTCTACATCATCCTTTCATCTTTGATTAGCAATCAAAGTTGATTAGTTACCTCAAGTTAGAGGTGTAGCTCTTGCTCTCGGGTGGATCGTCTACTACCTAGAGAAGGTCGAGGAGAACAAAGGAGGACACAAAGACGAAGGACCGTTTTCATTAGGTATAATCCCTTAACACTATAGTTTAGTATAGCTATGTGTTCGGTTATTATTTGTTTAGCTTCGATTCAAGCGGTTAGTCGATGTTTGTTCTTTAAACTTGATCGTTTTTGAAAATTCCGCCTCCCCATAAGTACTGGGGTGTACTACATCGACTTACAAAAATGAAAAATTTTCATGTGCCGAGAAACCCTAATGCAAGATCGTTACTAGAGGTAAGGCGAAATACATGCAAGTTAACTACTTTAACTACAAGTGAAAGGGACTACAACCTTTATAGATCCGGTCCTCCACTTCCAAAGCTCCGTGACGACGTCCCTTCGCTGCGATCATCGGAATCCCGGACTCTAGCGATGGTTTCGTCGGAGAAATGAGCAGGCTAGGTCGTTGACTTCGATGCCGAAGATGATCTACGTCGAGGCGACTCAAACTCAAGCTCCATCTTCACTTGGTCATGAACCTTGTGAAGAAAACACCCTATACAACATGGCAAGTGGTAGAGGATGAAGAAATAGGAAGTGGGTTCACTTTGGATTTGGATTTCTCACTTGATTTCAACACTTGAAAATTTTCTAGCAAAGGTTTTCTTCACTTCATGAAGAAGAAGAAGAAGAAAGAAAATGAATTATCTTGAAAATAATATATCAAGTGAAGACTTATCAAAATGCAACCATGGGTAAGTTAACTCATGTAGAGAGCAAACCATAGTTTAGGTAATGGTTAGGTTTAAGAACAAAACAAAAATGGTTTAGACTTTTCAAAGATGCATGAAGCATCATGAAGCTTCTAGCAAAACAAGAAAAGCCACCACCATTTTGTTTTTACAAAATGAATAAAGAAAATAAAACCCTAACCATTAACTAAACATGGTGTAAATCATACACATACCCAAGTTTGCATGTATCATCAATCATGATACAAACTAGTGCACAAACATATATCATATATACAACATGTGCATATCAAGTGAGAAAATCAATCTTAAGTGAACAAATACTAGTTAATGTAAAGTAATATATCAAATATATAATTATACATTAAATCATTAAATCGATACTTGATTTAATGATCCGGTCATATCGCATATAACCGACTAATATCTAGTGTATCAATGTATCGAATCAACACTTGATTCGGTAACCCGGCTATATCTCAAATAACCGTCCAATGATACAAATCGCGAGAATAGAATACGGTATCACATACCGGTATTATTCTCGGTCCCGCACATATCTCATATGCGCTCCTATTTCGTTTCGCTTGATCCATGAAACCTCTGTGTAGGACTCTAAAGACTCGTCAATACGCCGGCAGTAGGTGATGATCATATCAAACACCCACAAGCCGCAAGCGGTCTGCTAAACGTAACGGCCACCCGGGTATTGAGCGATCAGAAGATCAAGGAGCATGCCCGCTCACACTCCTGTGAATCCAACCAGTAACACTTACCGCACAGTCCGGTCTGTTCGTCTGATATGTTGCATATCTCTCCGTGGGGTGGTAAACGTCAGACCCCAGTAGCTTGATAAGTCATGCCGATGTAAGGTCCATAACAAGCATGAAACTACTGATAACACTTACCAGTAAATCAGTGCAACCCTGGCCCGGGATTTCTAGTTATGGCCAGTCGAGCATAGCGCAACATCAACCCCCAATTCCGGGAGAGACGAATCCCCTCCTATCGCTCATTGCCACCATGTGAATCGAGACTGTACCCAAAAACCACTTGTTTGCACGACTCAGTAGAGCCGTGGTAGGGTGGAAATCAAAGCACAGTGGGAGACACACAAGACTCTATGACGATCACGGGTCAACAGACTAAGCTGTACCAGTGTCACCAGAGAACTGCCATCTGACGTAAGGTATAATACCATCTGGGAGTTCTCGGCGAGTCCGTTCAGTGTACCCAGTCACCACTGAGCACCCGCATACTATCTCTGATGTCAAAAACCAATGGATATGGGATCATCCATCGCCCATCACATGGGTCGAGAAGATATATGCTAGTCTACACTGGAATATCGATGCCCCGTCTCGATATTCCCACGACTAGGAACATTGAAGGATGTACTCATTGACTACCCAGGCCCCACTAGTTTGATCTGCATCATAGTCCTGGAAGTCGAGCACACATCCTAAGGGCTTTATCAACATGTAATAGAGAGACTGCAAGTATACATGTTAAGATAAAGAGCAACGAGATAGCGTACTATCATGTCGAGCAAGAAAGTCCTACCTATATATGTCCCAGCATCCACTACAATATACATCTCATGTACAGTAATGGCCTCTAGGGCATACATATAACTAACAGTTATTACATTTGATATTAGTCGGTTGTATGTGATATAGCCGGATTATTAAATCATGTGTTGATTTGATAATTTAATGTATAATTATATATGTGATATATTAATTTACATTAACTAATATTAGCTCACTAAAACATTTCTTTTTCTCAGTTGTGTGCATATAGTATATATGTGATATATATTAATGCACAACATTTGTATCATCTTTGATGCCACATGTGACATGGGTGTATGAGACTTACACTATGCTTAATAATGTGATGGTTTTATTTATTTAAGGTTAATCAAAATTAGATGGAATAAGTCACTTGGTCGAAGCTTGTAGAATCTTGTGTAACCATTGACCAAGTCCACTAATTTTGTTTTATTTGTAGATTTTTATTAACCTAACCATTTTTTATTAGCCATGGTTCATTCTCTACATGGGTTAGTGTATGACACTAACTCACCCATGGTTGCTATTCTCACATCATGAGTTCATTCTCTTCATGATCTTCATCTTCTTTTTCAATGAGAAAAAGCTTGCTAGTTTTTTCTAAGTGAGAAAATATTGTGAGAAAATAAAATCTAAAGTAATCCCATTTCCTACTTCATCATCCTCTACTATATTAGCCATTTAGTTTAGGGTGTTTGCTTCACTAATCTACAATTAGTGAAGAGGTAGCATGAATTTGAGTATCTTCGACGTAGATCATTTTCGGTCTTGAAGACATCGAGCAAGCTTGTTCATTTCTTCATGTGAACCCTTACTAGAGTTCGGGTGTTCACTACTTCGAGAGAAGGGACTACTACACGGATCTTTAGAAGTGAAGGACCGGTCTACAAAGGTTGTATTCCTCATTCACTTAGATGTTAAGATGTTAACATTTCTAGTTTGTTTAAATCTCTAGTTGAGTTTCTAGGGTTAGGGTTCTTTAGTACGGAAAAATTTTGAAAACGGCATGGACGATACCTCCCGAAAACTTGCTGCCGGCGCTACGAAACCCTACAGTAGGTACTGATTTGGTGGGAACCATATTCAATAGGTGTACGGCTGTCTCAAGCGCATAACCCCAAAAGGAAATGGGTAACTCAACATTACTCATCATAGAGTGCACCATATCTAATAGGGTGCGATTCCTCCGCTCCGAAACACCATTGTGCTGTGGTGTATATGGAGGAGTAAGCTGAGAGAGAATCCCATTCTCTTTTAAATAATCCCGGAATTCCGTGCTCAAGTATTCTCCTCCCCGATCAGATCGAAGGATTTTAATACTTCTACCCGTTTTGTTTTCTACTTCACACTTGTATTCCTTGAATTTCTTAAAAGCTTCAGACTTGTGTCTCAACAGAAACACATGTCCGTATCTTAAGAAATCATCGGTTAATGTAATAAAGCATGAGAAACCATTTCTGGCATGTATAGACATGGGACCGCACACATCACTATGCATGAGCCCCAAGAGTTCAGTAGCTCTTTCTCTGTGTCCAGTAAACGGAGTTTTGGTCATTTTGCCTTTGAGACATGACTGACAAGTTTCATAAGATGAAAATTCGAACGGATTCATATATCCATCTTTATGCAACTTAGCCAGTCTTGTCGCATTGATATGATATAGTCTACAGTGCCACAAGAAGGCTTCGTTCATTTCTGAACTTTTTCTCTTGTTTGTGTTCTGTATGTTCAGAACTGTACTTTGATTCAGAATGTATATACCGTTACATAACGTACCAAATCCAATCAACACTTGATTCTGGAAAATGTTCATAACATTATCCTCTAATGTGAAATTATATCCTTCTTTAGATAGTAAAGTGACCGATATAATATTACACATCATTTTTGGTATGTAATAATAGTCGTTCAGAACCAATGTATTACCAGTTGGCAATACAAGGTAATATTCGCCAACTGCCTTGGCTGCAACAATTGCACAATTCCCTACTTTTAGAGAATTATCACTTTTTCCCAGTTCTCTACCTTTCTTTAGCCCATGTAACAAATTACATATGTGGGATCCTGATCTGGTATCCAATACCCAGGACGTAGAACAAACTGGGAAACAGTTCTCGGTAACGAACACACCCAAAGAAGATGCATCAACATGCTGTTTCTTCATACGGGTGGCGCAGAAATCCTGATATTCCCCTATTCCTAAGGAACCAACGTACCCCAGCTCAGCATAATAAGCGGGTTCGGTCAATACATCGATATTATTATCTTGATTAAGGCGTGGCATTGGTTGTTGCCTAGAGAGAGAGTGAAGGAAACGCATTAGCGTGCGCTCTTTGTAAGATTAGATTGGTTATTATCTTATCTAATCAGGATGGCTCCCACTGTTTTTATCAAATCTTTCTTCAAACCATAAAAGGTAAGATTAGCCGGGATTAATTACACCCTACAGGTTCGCCAATCGTTCATCTAGGAAGGTATCGTTATTCCGAGGGAGGTTCCCCATGCTTTCGCACGGACCTAATTAAAATAAACCACGTTTCCCTAGAGGCGTAACCCCATTGAAACCTTTCTAAACACCTACTGGATTAGCTAATTGTAAAGTGCAAAACTTTCCCAGGAGTAACTCTTTCTCGCAGTGGGTATCGGAATCCAACTATTATATAGAAGGTATGCAATCTCATTGCAAATTTCAACACTTGAAATTTCCGATAATGTTTTTACCCCTAACGTCCTATGACCTTGACGAAGGCTAACAAACCATAGGGCGATAGTCAAGTTCAACCCGTTCATTTCTTGGTTGAATTAAATCCACCCGCATGACCCTTGACGAAGGCCAACAAAGTCGCATGACTACCCTAATCCAATCGCATCACATGCTATAGACAAGTACTAATCAGCTACCACACACTATGCCTTGACGAAGGCCAACAAACGTAGCACGAATACTAAATAGTACTTATCTGAAATGACAGAGGGCTACGCAGGTTTTTAAGAAAACCATGAGCGTAATGAACTCGATATCGTTGTAGAATCTAATGATTTTGAAAATGAGTGTTTTTGAGGCTTTTCTAGCTTCGCTAAAGAGGTCACTCCCGGTGAAGGGATCTCGGCTCTTTCATCATCGAATGAGGTGCAGGATATTCAGGAATACCACTATGCAAACAAGAACTAGAGAAGCTACCAAAAGTCAAAACCGAGTGAGTTGTAGCATTTTCTAGTTTCGCTAAAGAGGTCACTCCCGGTGAAGGGATCTCGGCTCTTTCCTCATCGAATGAGGTGCTGGATATTCATCATTGAATACCACTATGCAAAGCAAAAACTAGAGCTACCCTTTTTTAAAAATTTGATTCTACAACATATTTAGGTTTCTTTCTTTTCATTAATCTAATTAATGAAGTCCAATCATTTAATGTTTCCGAAACATCACAGAAAAGTGAAACGAAAATAGAACGTACGCTTATGCCATCCGCATTCGCCACTGGGCCCCGTCATGCACCGTTAGGTTACTTCACTACCGGCAGAGCGGGGGCTGGACTAGCGTGGGTGCAAAACATAAGCAACGTTTATTATATATCATATATATAATATAACATTCATCTCACACAGTTATATGATCACATCACAGAATCAAGCAGCAGAAGCAACATATGAAATTTTGGATATACTAGAATTCCATGTTTTAAATTTAGCCAGTAATGTAAAACACGGATTCCACGGTCGTGAAGAATAGCCAAACCCACATCCCTAGATCCCTACGAGAGCGGCAAGCAACTCTACCAATTCTAGAGTTAGGAGACCCGGTCTCAACTCCTTGATATGGTCTCCCACAGGACTCTAGAACCCGGTTACTTGTGCTCCCTACCTTGGGTCTATCCTAATGCAGAAAAGTAAATAAAATACATCAGTGTTGACATCATCCTCAATCAAGATGTGCCCCAATAAAAGAATATTACATACAAATTTTACATGAATGAAAATTGAAAAACTCTCATCTCACATAAAACCTCCCGGCTATTCAATCACGATGATCCAATAAAACATATCAGTGACACATAATATCACATATCATCAACGTAAGTAAATACACATATCCCAAATTCCGTTGACATATAGCAATGAGATTTGGGATACCCCACATATTACAATTACAGTCGCAGAAAAGAAATGTAAAATTACAATAATTAGAATTCTCATTTCCTTAGACATCATAAACCCGAAATATCTCATACTCCGGATTTAATGCCTAACAAGATAAATCTTGTATTTCAGTCTCAAATTGAAAACACTTTTCAATTACTTAGTTAGGGATTCAACAAGATTCCCGACTACATTATCGAATACTCGTCGGAAAATTTAGTAGATGGCCGCACCCCCGATGCCGTCAACGAAGTGCACTAAGGCGGAACACCGTGGCCGCAAGCACACGAGTGGATGCTTTTGGCAGCGGGGTTCTCCTACAGTCACTTGGTCGGGGCAATGGGGCGTAGATACCTAGCAAAGTTATTTGGCGAGTATTCGCGTACAATACGCGATTGCGACGGAGTTTTGATCCGAATCAAGACTCCGTGGTAACCGATTATCCGAGGCAAAAACACTAGATTTACAAACAAACTAGTTTTCACAAAACTAATTTAATGTGGATCCTAACGTTTTAAAAGTCGTTTTAGATGAATTTTCCCATAATCGGTAATATAACTCGTGTTTTCCGTAAAACTTAATTATAATTATTTTTCAACATAGACTTAATTATACCTATTTTAGCTATGTAATTGCTAGTATTTGGTATATAATTAGTCACTTATAAATTGCTAGTTTACTTAAATATTTTTCCTTAATTAATTATTTTAAATATTATTATAAGCTTTCACTTATACATTTAATTAATGTAAATTACAAATTAGAATGGGTTAATTTCATATTAATGAACCATGAGAACTTCACACTCACTTTGTTACATGATATTTCTTTTAAAAATTATCTATAGGTTTCTAGACAATTCTAGGAAAAGGTTAAATTGAAAAAAAAAATTAAAGAGAAAAGGTGATAAGATGTGATGTGTTTGGGGGGGGTAAGGTTACCTCTTTTTCTTTCACTCACCCACACACACAAACCCCTCTCATTCTTGGCCGAGCCAGAAAAAATGGAAGCCCCCCTCTCTCTCTTCTCCAATTCTTCATCTCAAACTCCACGAAAAATTCATCCAAATATCCACAATAAATCAACACAAATCCTAACTAAAATGTTTACAATTTCCTTGTTCTAAGCTAGCTTGATTCTTGGCTCAAGTCTCTACATTTGATAGCATGTTTGGATTTCTATCTCAACCATTTGAGGTATAACCTTATTCAAATTATTACTTTGTTCATATTTGTTCTAATCTAATTTTAATTAGGTGCTATATGGTTTAATTTAAAGATGTGTTAGTGTATATGCCCTAGAGGCCATTATAGTATCATACTGGTTTGTATATTATTTAATGGAAGCTTGGGATATTCACAGTTGTATTAACTGTCTTGCTCAAAATGGTAGTATGCTACCCGGTTTGTTTCTACCTCAATATGTGCATGTGTTTCTTTTAGCATATCGCTTATACATACGGTAGATCCCATAGGATCTTTTGCTTGATTACCAGCGTTGTGTTGGCAGTCACACTAGTGGAGGCTGGTGTTAGTGTATATGCCCTAGGGGCCATTATTGTATCATACTGGCTTGTATATTACTTAATGGAAGCTTGGGATATTCACAGTTATATTAACAGTCTTGCTAAAAATGGTAGTATCCTACTTGGTTTATATCTATCTTAATATGTATGTACGTATTGATAGAGCCCTAAGGATCTTGCTTGACAACCAGCGTTGTGATGGCAGTCATACTAGTGGCGGCTGGGTAGTCTACAAGCACATCCTTTTTCAGGTCCCTAGTCGTAGGATTATCGAGACAGGGCATCGAGACTCCGGAATAGACTAGTGTGTATGCTTCTCATCCCAGTTGGGGAGATGGTTTGTCCCACAACCATCAGTATGTCGTACTGGAGATAGTATACAGGTGCTCGTTAGGTTACGGTTACACCGGACTGGACTCACAGGGAACTGTTGGTTGGTATTATACCCGTCGTCAGTTAACAGTTCCCAGGTGACATGAGTACAGAATAGTCCGCAGACTTAACACTGCTGCTTCGCCTCGAGTGTGTTCCCACTGTTCTTAGATTGCTACCCTACCACGGCTCAAAGGAGTCGTGCAAACAGGTAGCAGTTGGGTGCAGTCCCGAAGCACTTGGAGGAAGTGGCGGTTAGACAGGATTCGTCTCTCCCGGTATTGGGAGTTGATATCGCGCTGTGTCTGGAGAGCCATTACGCAAAGTCCTTGGCCAGGGCAAGCGAGATTTACTGGTAGGATTTCCAGTAGTTTCTCAAGGTGTAATAGGCTTCGCTCCAACATGACTTATACTGCTTTTAGGGGACTGACGCTTGCCGCCCCCCTAGGCCCGATATGCGACAGTCCTAGACAAACAGACCGGACTGTACGTATATTGTCACATCAGGCTCAGTAGGAGTTCGGATGGGTTTCCTCATCGGCCTTCTTATCGACATCTACCTGGGGACCGTTACGTATGCTAGTGCCGCTTGCGGTCTGTAGTTAAACCTACTGCCAGCGTAGTAGTCGAGTCTTTAGAGTCCCACACAGAGAGTTTCCCTGCTTCGGGCGAAACGATATAGAGGTCGTATGGTTTTACGACAGGGTTCGGACACGCACGTGTATTTATGCACGTACGATGTTCGGACAGTTTTTACTAGCAGGTTTTGGTTTAAGCCAGATTCTAGTATCGGATTATTGGATTTGTACAGTCTAAAGTATTTCCGTGTTTTCACGGATAGGAGGGGCGTTCTCGTAAATTGTCGAGAAGCTTCTAGAAGGTTGATGCCTAGGAGGGCTTAGGTGGCATTTGCATTAATGGATTAGTGACTCATGAGATGAATCATTCAAATGAGTTAATGAAGCATTTATTGTTTAATGACTCAGTTGATGATTCATTGCATATATTAAATGAAGCATGGTTGTTAATATCATTTAATTGATATTCTTTATTCTTCATTATATATTGGAAATGAGAAAGAATTCATATCATTCTCACTCTCACCTTCTCTCTCCTCAAGCTCACTCTCTTCAAACCCTAACCCTAACCTCTCATGTGTTGAGATCAAGGGTTATCAAGACTTATTAATCCCTAATCCTACTCTCTATTTCTTAGGTTGCTTTGATTAGCACTTTGAGTAACCTAGTTACCTCAAGTTAGAGGTCAAGCTTGGAGTAGCAGCTCTCAGGTGGATCTTCTATTACAAAGGGGAGGCCGACGAGGAGGTGGTCAAAGAGAACAAGAAGGACTTGGTTCATAAGGTATAATCTTCTTTCATAGTAGCTAATGACTTGTATGGTTTTGTTAGTTAGGGTTTGGCAAAAATCCGTAAGTTAGTCGATGTTTGTTTCAAACAAAATGATTGTTTTACTTATTCCGCCTTCCCGCAACTCGTGGGTTGTCTAACGCCGACTTACAGTGGTATCAGAGCCTCTCTAAACCATAACTAACTTGTTAGCAAATTCGTAAGAAATTCGATCGCGAAACGAACCGGAAAAATCATCATTTTCACATAGTTTCTGTCGATTTTAAAACGGGGACTAAAAATTTTTCAGGGACCCTTAAAATTACATGCCGGGAATTATAAGCTTACTGGAGAAATTTGGATTCCTGACTCGGCCAAACCGCCGCGGAACCGCGGCCGATCCAAGCGATCCGCCGTGGATCCGCGGCCGAGTTGAAGCCGAGTCACCCCAAAATTCCCCAGTAACTCTTCTGTGTTAATTTTGGTATTTCTGGGATATTTTGTTTCTGCTCAAGTCTCAGGTGCACAGAGAAGTTTTTGGAGTAGAATCATTTGCGTTTGCTCGATCGAAATTCTACGATGTTTGGATAATTAGATTATATCTGTGATTTGTATAATGTGTTCGTAAACCTCCCCTAACTGCTAGTATGTCGGTTGGCAGGGGGTTGCACATTTCTGTAATGTTTTTACTGTTTGTGTTTGTGGACTTGTTGGATTGTCGTGAATGGATAGCCGGGGATGTGAGACGAGCGTTTCTTTCATTCAAATGTAATTTGTAAATTGTTGTAATATTCTTTTGTGGGGCACATCCAGGTTGCAGTTGTTGCAACCGTTGTATTATTTCATTTACTGATTTTTGTTCCTAGGATAGACCCAAGGTGGGGTGCACAAACTACCGGGTACTTTGAAGTGTTTAGTGGCCTACTCACGTTGTTGAGGGAGACCTCTTCACTTCGGGTACTTGGCAGGCAGTTTGCCGTACCCATAGGGGTCTAGGGTGGGGTTTTGGCTATTCATCACGACTGTGTAATCCGTCTTTCTTTGCAGGCTCAAAAGGAATGCGGATTCGTAGAAAATCTAATATTTTCATCTGTGATCTGGAATACCTATTATTGCGTCAGATGAATGTATAATATCTATATATGATAGCTATTTAGACGTCACTTTTGTTTTACACCTGTGCTAGCCCAGCCCCCGCTCTGTCGTTAGTTAAGTAACCTAACGGGTAATGACGGGACCCAGTGGCGAATGCGGATGGCATAAGAGGACGTTGTAGTTTCGTTGTTTTCTACAATGATAGGTTAATGATGGGACGCATTATATTAATGCAAAGAAAATAAACCAACGTTGAATCGTTGGAACAGTTTAAAAGAAACCACTCGGTTATTTTAAAACAGAGGATATTTTTTAAATTGCGGAGCTTTAACCACTCCTTTTAAAAGCTATCAGGTTCCTTCGGTCATATCAAGTTCACTACGTTCACGGTTTCGCCAAAACCATTCGTAGCCCTCCGTCATTTCATTTGGGTATTCAGTAGTATTCAAGCTATGTATTTTGGCCAAAGTCAAGGCATACTGTTTGGTAGCTGCTGGGTATTCATTTGTTGCATAGATAGATGAGTTAGTTTGGGGCAGTCGTATTATCATTTGACCAACGTCAGGGGTATGTACAGATGGGTTCAAATTAACAAGATAATGATGGGTAGAACTTGACATGTGACTTATGACATTTTGACCAACGCCAAGGTCATAAGAGCATGGGGCAAAAATTTATATCAGGAATTTCTAAAGAAACTGAAATTTACAAAGAGATGCATACCATTTGGAGTTTGATGAATGTTGGTAGGATTCCTTCAGCATTATCACACGATGATATTTGGATCCCGATCCTACTGTGAGTATCCGCTACTCATCAGGAGATTCGTCACTTAACGATCAATGCTATAAACCAAGTAGGTGCCGAGAAAGGTGTCTGCGGGGCTACGCCCCCAGAGAAAAGAGGTTATTTAATTAAGGAACTTCGCGAAAACGTTGGAAAACCTACCTCGAAGTACCGATACCGGCCTGGCTGAACGGTTAAGCAAGTATTGTACGGTGAGAATAGTCCTGGATAGTTCTTCCTTTTTGGTTTGAGGAGGGATTCGAGAAACAGTGGGAGCCATCCAGTTTAGATAAACTAAAAACCACTCTAAACTTGTAAGAGCATCATGCTAAAGTGTTCCCTCTTTCTCTCATTGCAGCGACCCAAAACATGACAAGACTTAAGTTACTATTAGAGAAAAATATACTGACCGGGCTAAACTATAAAGATTGGCTGCGGAATATCAAGATGGCTTTGACTTATGACAAATTGGGGTATGTCCTTACTGCTAAGGCACCTGCTGTCCCTGGTCCTAAATCCAATAATGCGGATAAGGAAATCCACAAAACCTGGGAGTTAGATTGCGCGAAGGCCAAGTGCGTCGCGCTTGCCTCTATGAATAATGAACATCAGAGGAGGCACGAGGATATGGATCTTGAATCCATATTTCTCCATACAAAGGATCTGTATGGGGAGCAATCTCGTATAGCAAGATACGAGACCTCGAAGAACTTGTTTTAGTCGAGGTTGGCCGTCGGATCGTCTGTAGGAGAACATGTCCTAAAGATGATTGGCTATATAGAAGAGTTCGCAGACCTCGAGACGACTTTGGAGAACGAGCTCTATACAGACTTGATTCTTCAGTCCCTTCCTTCCACCTACACCCGGTTTATTCTGAATTTCAACATTCAAAGAAAAGAAGTTGAACTTCAAGAACTCCTTAACATGTTGAGCAGTGCAGAGGGCACCTTACAGAAGGCAAAGGAAACACCCGCTATGTTTTTTCGCGGTGTTTCTTCTTCCGGGTCCAAGGCTAGGGCCAAAGGAAGGAAGAATAAGGCCGCTACCAAACCTAGAGGAGGTGTTAGTAAGGTGGGAGTCAAGGGAAAGAAAAAGATTGCGGTGCCAGTAGTGGCAAAGGATGAGTGCTTCCACTGTCGTAGGAAAGGGCACTGGAAAAAGGATTGCAAAGCTTGGAATGCCAAGAACCAGGAACCGAAGCAAGTTGTGGCTTCGACTTCAGGTGTGTTTGTAATTGAAAAATGTCTGTCAATCAACTCTACTTCCTGGGTATTGGATACCGAATCAGGATCTCATATATGCAATTCATTGCAGGCCTTGAGAGACCGTAGAGAGTTGAAGGTTGGTGATATTACCCTCCAGGTTGCTAACGGAGCTTGCGTGAGTGCTGTGTCCGTAGGGGATTATCACCTTGGATTGACGAGTGGACATATTTTGGTTTTGCATAACTGTTTTTGTGTACGCAGTTTAACGTGTAATATCATATCGGTTTTGTTATTATCAAAAGAAGGTTATGATTTCACGTTTGTAAGCGATGTTGTTAACATCCACCTTAATCATGGTTTGATTGGGTCCGGTATACTAGATAACGGTATATATGTCTTAAACCAATTACAGATTTTCAATGTCCAGAACACACTAAAAAGAAAGTCTCCAGATTTAAATAAAGCTTTCTTATGGCATTGTAGACTGGGTCACATCAATGAGACAAGGTTAACTAAGTTACATAGAGAAGGATATTTGGATTCGTTCGAATATCAATCTTATGCCACTTGTCAATCATGTCTCAAAGGAAAGATGACAAAGACTCCATTCACTGGACATGGAGTAAGAGCGAGAGAGCTCTTAGGACTCATACACAGCGATGTATATGGCCCAATGTCTACAGATGTAAGAGGTGGTTTTTCATATTTCATTACTTTTACGGATGATTACTCTAGGTACGGATTCATTTTCTTGATGAAACATAAATCCGAGGCTTTTGATAAATTCCAAGAGTACAAGAATGAAGTAGAAAACCAAACCGGCAAAAGTATCAAGACACTGAGATCTGATCAAGGTGGTGAATACTTAAGTGCCGAGTTCCTAGGTTACCTAAAAGAGAAAGGAATTCTCTCTCAACTTACTCCTCCATACACTCCACAGCATAACGGTGTATCGGAGAGACGGAATCGAACCCTATTGGATATGGTACGTTCCATGATGAGTAATGCTGAGTTACCGCGATCTTTCTGGGGTTATGCGCTAGAATCAGCGGCATATCTTTTGAACAGGGCTCCTACCAAGACTGTGCCTACCACGCCATATCAGATGTGGAGTGGGAAGAAACCCTATCTTCAGTATCTGAAGATATGGGGATGTCCAGCTTTTGTTAAAAAGCAGCATGCGGACAAACTCGAGGCACGATCAGTACAGTGTAAGTTTGTGGGATATCCAAAGAACTCCAAGGGGTATTTCTTCTATAATGTAGAGGAACAAAAGGTTTTTATTTCTCGTAATGCCCATTTTCTAGAACGTCTGATTTTAGAAAAGGAAACAAGTGGGAGCGAAATAGAATTGGAAGAAATTCCAGAACCACAAACTACTACTGAAAGTTTGGTAGAACCAGTAGTTCAAGAAGAATAGGACATTCCCGCACCCCTCCGCAGGAGTAGTATGCCGTCTCATGCGCCTGAGAGATACGACGGTTTTCTCATAGATGGGGATAGAGAGGATTGCATCATTGATGATGATGAACCTAGTAGCTTCCAGCAGGCCATCCAGAGTGGCGACTCGGTACGATGGCTAGATGCAATGCGGACCGAGATGGAGTCCATGTACACCAACAAAGTATGGACTTTGGACTTTGCTCCAGATGGGGTAAAACCCATATGATGAAAATGGATCTTCAAGAAAAAGATTGGTGTAGATGGACAGGTAGAAACCTATAAGGATAGACTTGTTGCAAAGAGTTTTCGTCAAAGACCTGGTTTGGACTATGACGAAACTTTTTCTCCAGTTGCTATGCTCAAATCCAATCGGGTCCTTCTTGCTATTGCCGCCTTCCATGATTATGAGATCTGGCAGATGGACATAAAGATGTCTTTTCTAAATGGTAATTTAGAAGAGTGTGTCTATATGGATCAGCCAGAAGGATTCAATCAGAGTGGGAGCAGCGGGAAAGTGTGCAAGTTGCTTAAATCCATTTATGGGCTAAAGCAGGCATCGCGGAGTTGGAACATTTGTTTTGATGAAACGGTCAAAGAATATGACTTTATCAAAAATCCAGATGAACCATGTATATATAGTAAAATTGTAGCACGAACTGTCGTATTCCTCGTCTTGTACGTGGATGACATTCTATTGATAGGAAATGACATTACTATGCTACAATCTGTCAAAGGATTCTTGTCACACAGGTTCTCCATGAAAGACCTGGGTGATGCCTCTTACATTCTTGGGATCCAGATCTATCATGATAGATCCAAGAGGATGTTGGGACTTTCGCAGTCCAGGTATATCAACACCGTACTGAAAAGATTCAGTATGGAAGATTCTAAGCGCAGTAATTTACCGGCTTGTCACGGAATCACCCTATCCAAAGAGATGTCTCCCAAGACTGATTTGGAAAGGGATCGCATGTCGGTTATACCCTACACTTCTGCGGTAGGCTCTATAATATATGCGATGTTGTGCACCAGACCGGATGTAGCTTACGCACTTAGCGTGGTAAGCAGGTATCAGTCAGACCCAGGGGAGAAGCACTGGATAGCAGTAAAGAACATTCTCAAGTTCCTGAGAAGGACTAAGAAGATGTTCTTGGTTTACGGCGGAAAAGACCTCAAGATCGAGGCCTTTGCTGATTCCAGCTTCCAGAGTGATAAGGATGACTCCAAGTCTATGTCAGGTTATGTCTTTACCCTCAATGGAGGGGAGGTGTGCTGGAAGAGTTCCAAGCAGGACACCGTTGCTAACTCGACGATGGAAGCGGAGTATATTGCTGCTTGCGATGCCGCAAAAGAAGCGGTCTGGATGAAGAAGTTCCTAACAGAACTTCAGGTGGTTCCTACCATTATTGATCCAATACCGCTGTATTGCAACAACAACGGAGCTATAGCTTTAGTGAAGGAACCCAGTTCCCATCAGAAGTCCAGACACATCTTAAGGCGGTATCACCTGATCAGGGAGATCATAGATCGCCGGGAGATCGAGGTCCGGAGAGTTGCTACAGAGGAGAACACTGCTGATCCATTCACGAAGGCCTTACCTCAGACGCAGTTCGAGAGACTATTAGAGATGATCGGTCTTCGATATGCTAATACATGGCCCTAGTGCAAGTGGGAGATTGTTAGTGTATATGCCCTAGGGGCCATTATTTTATCATACTGGCTTGTATATTACTTAATGGAAGCTTGGGATATTCACAGTTATATTAATAGTCTTGCTAAACATGGTAGTATGCTACTTGGTTTATATCTATCTTAATATGTGTGTACGTATTGATAGAGCCCTTAGGATCTTGCTTGACTACCAGCGTTGTGATGGCAGTCACAATAGTGGGGGCTGGGTAGTCTACAAGCACATCCTTTTTCAGGTCCCTAGTCATAGGATTATCGAGACAAGGCATCGATACAACAGAGTAGACTAGTGTGTACGCTTCTCATCCCAGTTGGGGAGATGGTCTGTCCCACAGCCATCAGTACGTCGTACTGGAGATAGTATACAGGTGCTCGTTGGGTTACGGGTACACCGGACTGGACTCGCAGGGAACTGTTGGTTGGTATTATACCCGTCGTCAGTGAACAGTTCCCAGGTGACATGAGTACAGCATAGTCCGCAGACTTGACACTGCTGCTTCGCCTCGAGTGTGTTCCCACTGTTCTTAGATTGCTACCCTACCACGGCTCAAAGGAGTCGTGCAAACAGGTAGCAGTTGGGTGCAGTCCCGAAGCACTTGGAGGCAGTGGCGGTTAGACAGGATTCGTCTCTCCAGTTATTGGGAGTTGATACCGCGCTGTGTCTGGAAAGCCATTACGCAAAGTCCCTGGCCAGGGCAAGCGAGATTTACTGGTAGGATTTCCAGTAGTTTCTCAAGGTGTAATGGGCTTCGCTCCAACACGACTTATACCGCTTTTAGGGGACTGACGCTTGCCGCCCCCCTAGGCCTGATATGCGATAGTCCTAGACGAACAGACCGGACTGTACGGAGAATGTCACATCAGGCTCAGTAAGAGTTCGGATGGGTTTCATCATCGGCCTTCTTATTAACATCTACCTGGGGACCATTATGCACAGCTAGTGCCGCTTGCGATCTGTGGTTAAACCCACTGCCAGCGTAGTAGTCGAGTCTTTAGAGTCCCACACAGAGAGTTTCCCTGCTTCGGGCGAAACGGTATAGAGGTCATATGGTTTTACGACAGGGTTCGGACACGCACGTGCATTTATGCAGGTACGATGTTCGGACAGTTTTTACTAGCAGGCTTTGGTTTCAGCTAGATTCTAGTATTGGATTATTGGATTTATACAGTATAAAGTATTTCCGTGTTTTCACGGATAGGAGGGGCGTTCTCGTAAATTGTCGAGAAGCTTCTAGAAGGTTGATGACTACGAGGGCTTAGGTGGCTTTTGCATTAATGGATTAGTGACTCATGAGATGAATCATTCAAATGAGTTAATGAAGCATTTATTGCTTAATGACTCACTTTATGATTCATTGCATATATTAAATGAAGCATGGTTGTTAATATCATTTAATTAGTTTATTTGATATTCTTTATGCTTCATCATATATTGGAAATGAGAAAGAATTCATATCATTCTCACACTCAACTTCTCTCTCCTCAAGCTCTCTCTCTTCAAACCCTAACCCTAACCTCTCATGTGTTGAGATCAAGGGTTAGCAAGACTTATTAAAACCCTAATCCTACTCTATATTCCCTAGGTTGCTTTGATTAGCACTTTGAGTAACCTAGTTACCTCAAGTTAGAGGTCAAGCTTGGAGTAGCAGCTCTCGGCTGGATCTTCTATTACAAAGAGGAGGCCGACGAGGAGGTGGTCAAAGAGAATAAGAAGCACTTGGTTCATAAGGTATAATCTTCTTTCATAGTAGCTAATGACTTCTATGGTTTTGTTAGTTAGGGTTTGGCAAAGATCCGTAAGTTAGTCGATGTTTATTTTAAACAAAATGATTGTTTTACCTATCCCGCCTCCCCGCAACTCGTGGGGTGTCTAACGTCGACTTACAGCTGGGTAGTCTATAAGCACATCCTTATACAGGTCCCTAGTCGTAGGATTATCGAGACAGGGCATCGATACTCCCGAGTAGACTAGTGTATACGCTTCTTATCCCAACAAGGGAGATGGTCTGTCCAACAGCCATTAGTAAGTAGTATTGGAGATAGTATGCAGGTGCTCATTAGGTATATGAGTACACTGGACATGACTCGTCGGGAACTGTTGGTTGGTATTATACCTATCGTCAGGCAGCAGTTCCCCGGTGACATAAGTACAGCTTAGTCTGTCGACATGACACTGCTGCTTCGCTTCGAGTGTGTTCCTACTATACTTTGATTATTACCCTATCATGCTCAAACGAGTTGTGCAAACAGGTAATAGTTGGGTGCTGTCTCGAAGCACTTGGAGGCAGTAGCGGTTAGATAGGATTCGTCTCTCCCGGTATTGGGGGTTGATATCGCGCTGTGTTTGGAGAGCCGTTACACAAAGTCCCTAGCCAGGGCAAGCGAGATTTACTGGTAGGTACTCCAGTAGTTTTTTAGGGTGTAATGGGCTACGCTCCGACATGACTTTTTACACTGTTAGGGGTCTGACGCTTGCCGCCCCCTAGGACCGATATGCGATACTCTTAGACGAACATACCGGACTGTACGGAGATTGTCACAGATAGGCTCAGTTGGAGTTCGGATGAGTTATTCTCATCGGCCTTCTCATCTACATATACCTGGGGTCCGTTACGTACAGCTAGTGCCGCTTGCGGCCTGTGGTTAAACCCACTGCCGGCGTAGTGTCGAGTCTTTAGAGTCCCACACAGAGGGTTTCCCTGCATCGGGCAAAAGATGTAGAGGTCATATGGTTTTACGATAGGGTTCGGTCACGTACGTGTACTTGTATATGAATGATGATACGGACGGACAATACTAGTGGGCTTTGGTTTACGCCGGATCCTAGTATTGTATTGATGGATTGCTTTTCGTCTTTTGTATTCGTATTTTTCGGAATACGGATACATGTTTGTATATAGGGACGAGGGGCGTTTTTGTAATTTATTCAAAGATACTTCTAGAAGATGACACATCATAATTTGTATTAAACATTTTGGATTAAATGTTTATTGAATTATGCATGTTGGAAATGAGGTGGATTTTTGCATAGAATTGGACATGGCTTAAAGTGCCACTTGTAGGGATTTCATCCCATGATTCACTTGATTGAATTTGAACCTTAATTCATTTTCCTAAATGATTTATTCATAAGGAAAAAGGTTTTGGTTCAGTTCACATCACAACAAGAAAGTTCATTCTCATTCTTATGCAAAGACTTCACTAGATTTTCCAAAACATATCATCTTCTTCCTCAAGCCCTTGAACATTCATGTGTTGAGTAACCTAGGATGAAAAGAGATTTCCCAATCCATCTTCATACTCTACAATGTCTACGACATCTTGTGTAGCGAACATGATGCCCTAGTAGCTTCGGTTGAGGTAGGAGCTTGATGCACATTCTCTCGGGTGGATCATCTTCGATTTGAGAAGGCCGACGAGGTGGCGGCGATCCGATACGATCCATGGAGTCGATGACGAGATGGAGGATAGCGAGGAATCAAGACCCGAAGGACATGAACGTGAGGTATAACTTCTGTACATGTAGTTAGATCTCTTGTTCTTGTTGTTACTAAAGATTTAGCTAAGATCTTGGCGTATTGTTTATGTTACGAAGCTTTTGAAAACTGTTTTTTGAAATTCCGCCTCCCCGCGAATCCGCGGGGTGCGTGGCATGGACTTACAAGATGAAGCTTTAAAGATATTGGTTAGAGATTTAGTTAATGTTTACCTCACTAAATTATGGTTGCTTGTGTAGATGAACATCTAAGGATCTTGCCAAATCTAATCTAGTAGTTAATTTTCCAATCGTTACTTTTAATTGTTCTAATTAATTGTGCATGCAAACTAACTTTATAATTAGTGTGTAAATATGTGAAATTAAAATATAGTTAGTAATTGTGTTGCCTAATTAATATATTAAGTGAACATTGTGGCCGTTAGTTTTGCTAAAACATCTAGATTGCACTAAAATGGTTAATAGATGCTTACTAGGTTTTTGGAATAAATAGATTTTAATTAAGTTTGAGGTTTTGATGATTTAATACCTATTTCCTAAAATATTTAGTGTGTTGGGAATGCGCGATTGGTACGATTTGGGTTCTAGGTTTAGGGTTTGTCACGTATAGCGACCTTAGTTGTGGTTTGTGGCATTGTCGCGAGCACGTTTTGTGCACCAAGTGCGAGCATGCCTTGTAGTGCGCGTTGGTTGACTTATATCGTTTGTGTCCGTGACTGTTTATATATCTATCCTCTTATTTACTATGTGCGATTTTAGGATCGGGTGCAGTGGTGTCGGACGTGGCGCGGAAAAACAAGGCTAAGACTGGATCAGATTAGCCGAGGCGTCCCGGTGAGTAGTTGTACACATCTATGGAGGGGATCGTCTGGATGGCGCGAGGCGCCCGATAGTTTAGGATCACTAGTAGTACTTGCATTTATATGCGTAGTTTTCTAGTTATTTATCTCATTGCATCGCATTGTTATATTTATATATATGTGGGGGGGGATATCATCTCATAGGACACTTGCACCATTACCATTGGTTCATGCCGCACGTGAACTATTCATGCGAACACACACGCTTTTGGTAATTTCTATGCCACAAACACTATAGAACTTGCTTAGATCAGTATCAAAAACATTTGCATCATACATGATATGTATACTGGTAGTTGTTTATTCATTTCATCAGGATGGATATGTTGGATTGCTAGTCATATATATATAATTCATTGCATCATCATTCATACATAGTTTTCTAGTCATGCATCGCATTGCATGTTATCGATATCAGAGATATCTATCATTTCCAACATGTTCAGATATTGTGATTTTTCTTGGAGATTTCAGTATTGATGAGATTTCTGGATTTTGAGGAAAACAGCAAGAATTTTACAAAACTATTATCATTTTAAATATAGAAATTTGCGTTTTTCTCATGATATGATGTGTATGGCCACCATGAGTTTTCTCGGTTCTTGAGCTGTATCATATACCCGATTCGAGGAGGGGGATGCACCTTCTGCGGGTACATGGTGGACCCGGTAAGATACCTCGGGACAAGAAGATCACATAGATGGCGTTGAGCCCGGCCGGGGAGCACTACCGACCGGTCTTTTTTACGCGGAGGATATCCGGAGGATACCGACATAGTCGTGAGATTTGATGATATGGGTCGATCCAGACTGACGGAGCCCGAGATATTGAGACATTAAGATATAGAGATATTGACAAATTTAGATATTGGGATATATATATATATATTGTGTCGATGCTTGACATGGATTTTCTGTTGATTTCATTGATGATACTTCATTTTATAGCACAGAGGTCTTTCTAAGATAAGAATAAAGATTTTCTCATACCAGACTTGTTCAGGTTTCGTGTTTGATTATGCATCCATGTTGCATTCATATTAGTACATCGTATCATATCAATATGAGTAGGTTGTGACGCATTTGCGTGCATTCTTACGATAGCCTTATTAGATGTTACTTACTACTCACGAGTTGGCAACTCACCCCCGTTGTGCCACAGTATCTTGCAGGTTCGACCCGTCAGCACAGTAGCGGCGGGCGTACTTCCTCTTTTTGCTTCATTGCATCGATTTGCAGCTTTTCTCATAGGTGGGTTGCGATGATACTTTTGTTCCATCTTGTATTATTATTCGTATCTAGTATACTCCATCTACCCTTGTATATTGGACTAGACGGTCAGACTCGTAAGACTTGTATTTGTGGTATTTGGTGTCGACGCTCACGTGAGCCGACGTGTTGTTTTCTTATTTTCGTGCTTTTGATATACATATTGCATGTGGTTGTGATTCCGCCGTTGGCGAAGAGCTAGCTCCCGCTTGGGGATGCCTTTATTCATTACTTATATGTATTTTTGTTTTGTACCCGTTTGGGGCCAGTTTTTACAAAGGAGTCTCCGCCAAAATTTTCAGAAAAAATTGATGTTTTAAAATGCTTTAATGTGACTTTATTTTACTACATCTCCTTTTTAAGCTAAGTTTTCCTTCACTCTATTTCATTAAATGGTTTAGATTTCTGGGCTTTGGCTTACTTAGATTACGTATGCCTTGAGACGTTTCGTAATTTAAGTGCCAGTCACGTTCCGTACCTTCGGGTCGTGACAAAGTTGGTATCAGAGCGATAGGTTTTACCTTTCTGAGTGTAGGATGACCTTTGGTAGATGGAGTAGGTGACTTGAGCAGAGTGACGTACCATGTGTATGTTTCGCGGCATACTTACGATACTGTACTCTGCCTATGTGACCTTAGGATATATATCTGCTTGTATTTCATTTCTTGATTCCGGAAACCCTTTGATTCGATCGCAATGTTCCTATCAATCATGTTCTTGCTCTAGCCACTATGCCGTCGGAGACTACGAGGGCTAGAAGGCTGCCGCCAGGGATGAGATTAGAGTAGGCTCGTTTGAGATGAGGACCGACCAGGGCCGTACGCCTACCCCTCAGGGACAGAGTGATCCTCTTTTTCCAGGCTGGATAGCTAGGCTGGAGTCGAGTATTTAGGACTTAGGACAGATGTTTGGATTGTTAGTTGAGACTAGCCGAGCTCCGAGATTCGATGATGTCCCACCTACTGCGAGGACCGTGATTGTACCTGCTGCTCAGGTAGCTGTTTCTGTTGTTACCGAGATTATTTCCGTATCCTTACATGAGTTTTTGAGGATGAAGCCTCCAGTTTTTACCGTCACAGATGCAGCGGAGGTGTAACGTTTTGAAAATCGTTTCGGTGAAATTTCGAAAAAACGGTAAAATAAGGGGGTTTTCTGTACAAAGTCAAAATACAAATATCTTATTATAAAAATTAAATATACATATTCTAGCTATGTAATTGCTATTATTTGGTGTTTATTGAGCCGCTGGTGAAATTTCAAATTTTCTGAAAAAAATATTATTTTATTATTATTTTAAGCCGTCACTAATACATTTAATTAGGGAAAATTACAAATTGGAATGAGTTGAAACAAATTTTGTGCATCATAAAACATTAAATAAAATTTTATCATGTGGTTTTTGGAACGAAATCATTTGCCAAAACGGTTTAGAAATTATTGAAGAAAAAAGGCTTTTTTTAGCGTAAATGGATTCTTGGGGTATTGTATTTATCATTTTTCATCACCCCACACCCGTACCCACACCCACACACCCCCACTTACTCCTCCCCATGGCTGAATTCAGCAGCCACCATATTTTACCCCACTTGATTTTCAAAGGAAAAGATATGAAAGAAAAGAAAAGAAAATGGGTGAATTAGGTGGAGTTTTGACCTTACCTTGACCTTGACTTTTCCCCACTTTCTCTACCTCCCTCTCTCTCCCCCCCCCCCTCAATTTCTGGCCGACCCCTCCCTCTCCTACAGCAGCAACAGCCCCCCCTTTTCCCCTTCTCTTTTCTCTTCAAAACTTCTTCAAAAATTGCCCCAAAATCCATCAAAAAAATCCCAAAACCCAAATCCGACTCCTACCCATTTTTGCTTAGCCCTTATCGCATGGATTTTGGTGACAAGGGAGCATTTTGGAGGGCTATGTGTGCTTGTGGGATCTTCAATTTGTTTGGGTAAATTCTAACCCTTTTGCTTAAATCGTTGTTAATTGCTTGTAGTTAGCTTAATTAAGTGTTAATTTGGTTTTATGTGGGTTCAATTGTATGATTATGAAATTCTAGATTAGGGTTGTGAATTTAAGTTGGGGTTCTTATAATTGATCATGGGAAAATTGTGTAGTTTAACATGTTGTTATTATGCTAAAACTAATCTAGTTGGTAGTTTATATCTTTGTTAAATTTAAAGTTGTATTAATTATGTAATTTGCAAACTAGGTTTTAGTGAAATACATATAAAATTGAGATTTAAAATGTAATTAAGGTTTTGATGACTTTATTAGCATTTTAATTTGTTGTTTAGCGACTTTGATCATGCAAAACCATGCTTAATTGATAAATTGTGAATTTTACTTTGAAAAGTGTTAAAATCGATATTTGTTGCAAACTTGAATTTTGAGTTAATGCTAATTCGTGAGATTAAAAATATGGAGGTGATTTGTATGACCTAATTATGATATTAAGTGAGCATTTTGGCCATTAGAATCATCAAAATATTTAGTTTGGGTAAAACATCAAGTTTTGAACCGAAATGGGAATTTGTGCTAACTGGGTTTTTGGAAAATAAAACGAATTGTTTAATTTTATGGTTTTGATGAACTAAACCCTATTTCTTATATAATTAGTGAGTTTTGAAATCACGATTGGTGTGTTTGGGTTTTCTCGATGGTTTGACGTTTGTACATCGACATCGGGGGTTGGTTTGACTATTCTTGCATGCGTAGGCGATAGGTTTGGATCTATGCGTGATACGCGTGCCGATTTGATTTTCGTATGCCGTTTCGATTTCGAATTTAGTTTTAATGCGATATGGTGCGTTATGATATGTAGGTACCCCATGTGAACTTCGGGACGACAAGCAAGCGCCTGGCGACGTCGGCACCGGCGAGCGAGGACCAGGTGAGTAGATTAATATCTACGGGGAGAAGTCGGGTGGATGGCGTATAGCACCCCCGCAGTCCGTGGTGGTGTATACGGATGCGTATACACACCAACATTTATTATATGTTATTTGGGATTAATAACGATGCTTAGGATGGATATTGGTGTGTTGGATTATTTTAGTGTTGCGAACCCTAGGGAAGTGTTGCACTACACATACACACATACATACTTGCATACATTCCTATTGATATGTGCTCATGGGATTCTTTATAGTATGTGTTCACATGGGTATGGGACTATGCATTCACATACGGATTTGAGGATGATACTTGGGATTGAGCTGAGTCGATGAGATTCAATTTGAGGCCGTGAGATCGGTGATATAGCAGGGTTCGTATCTTAGATACGACATGACGTTGTAGCGGGTCCTTGACATAGTGTTTCACACACGTCCATGCATACGTAGGCGGTATCAGTATGGTACTAGACGTAGATCAGTACCCCGATCATGATAATTGATAAAGAGGATACCAGGTGAATAGTATGATGAATGTGATATTGACCCGTACCCAGATTGGGATGCCGTACGACGGATTTACGTACGAGCTATATTGATGATTGATCCGCACTCTTGACTTGGGATGCCTGATTATAGATATGGTATCGGGTATGATATTATTGAGGCGGGATCACCGACTATACATATACAGGTATGTATATGTATCGACTCAAATGATAGGCGGTTCCCTTACCTGTAGTTCAGCCGTATAGTTTAGTGTAGTTGTTAGATTAGATTAGACTTCTTACCTATTTCAAAAACTAACGAATCGTGGGTATTTTAACAGACAGCCCAAGGGATCCTACGGATATTTCAAAAGACGTATCTTTTCATAAAAACACCGTAGCCCCTATTTTCAAAACCCCATGATTCGTGTTATTTCAAAAGGCACCATTTGTAGGACTTATATTAGTTTAATACTGATTAGTTATCGTTGTGTCTAGTATTCTGCTTCCGCACATTATTGTTGTTCGCTCTGCCCCGCATACTTATTTTGCTGCATACTCCATTATTGATATCATGCTGTTAGGACACCGGCACCATTACCGATGATGCGTATGTACCACATACACTTACTTGCCGGCTCACACACATCTTCATCGGTAATTGCCATGTCACGTACACTTAGAAAATACTATTGCTTGGCTTAGCTTGTTAGTTAGTAGTTGATACGATATTAGTGTACCTGGGTTATATGCCAGTTTAGACATTGTAGTTATTACTTGTCACTTCATGAATACTGTTATTCCATTGTTCATGCCTAGTTATTAATCATACATTGCAACTTGGTTATTGATACCATATACATTCATTAGCATTGACATATGCACTTGTGATGACTTCTTGAGATTTATGATATTTCTGGATTTCGGGGGGAAAGCCGCAAAATTTCTAAACTTATTAACCTTTTAAAATATGTAAATTGCGGTTTTCTAGGGATGTAAGTGTCGTCCACCATAAGTTTGCTGTGGTTTTCGATATCCGTGTCGAGGAGTGGAGGAACCGTCACGGGTACATGGTGGGCCCGGTATGGTACCCCGGGGCAAGATGAATGTGGTGTTGACGTTGAGCCTGGCAGGGGACCGATTACCTACCGGTGATATTACCCGACGCGTCGGATATCCGGAGGATACCGTCATGGTCTTGAGATGGATGGTAGGGGCCGGTCTGGACTGACGGCGCCCTAGATATTGAGATTGAGACATTGATATTTCGAGACAGTGAGATTTATGTTTCGTGTCGATGCTAGACACTGTTGATACTGATTTCATTATGATACCTCAGTTTAATAATACGAAGGAAATCTCACTAATTTATGAAAACAGTTTCTTCATTTACATGTATTCTGTTTTCATGCATTCATACCTCATTCATATGATATATTGCTACCTGAGGCACTGACACGGGCACATGAGATTTCATTCGGTTAGATATTACCCTAGCCATTGTTATAGGCTGCTTGTTATGTATATTTTTGAGGATATATTATGATCATTGACCTAGGTTGCGTTATTTATGCGATTTCTGTGCGTAGATGTTTTTCTATTCACGAGTTGGCAACTCACCCCCGTTGTGCCCCAGTTTCTTGCAGGTTTGCCGTACAGGTTTCATTACGGCGTTGCGGGCTCAGTTTCATTCGGGTGACTTGGTAGTAGGTGGGTTTTTCTTGTATCGTACCCATCATATTACCTTGTATAATATATTTCAGTTGTATTTAGTAAATTCCATCAACCAAACATGTATTTATTTTGAGATAGAGACCAGTGCTGTTTGTTCTTTCGACCTTAGAGTCGCTCGTTATATTTCTGGTGGTTTTGAGTTCCTTTTGAGTTTTGATCCTCGCCGTTGGCGTTGTATATTATATTGCTTGTGTGGTTGTGACCGTCGATTGACGAAGCGCTAGCTCCCGTTTGGGGATGCCTTTTTATTGATTTCATATACTATTCATGTTGTGTCCCGTTTGGGAGCCAGTTTTTACAAAGGAGACTCTGCCGAAATTTTCAGTAAATTTTGATGTTCTTAAAAACCGCATAATTCGGCTTATGCTATTAAAACTACTTATTTTAAATTGGTTTTCCTGCACTCTACTACTTTTCTTGGTTTAGATTTCTGGGTTTTCGGTTTACTTAAATTACTTACGCCTCGAGACGTTCGTAGTTTAAGTGCCGGTCATGTTCCGTACTTTCGGGTCGTGACAAAGTTGGTATCAGAGCGTTAGGTTTTATCTTCGGAGCGTAGGATGACCTTTGGTTGATGGAATATGTGACTAAAGTAGAGTGACGTACCGTGGGTATGTTCCGCGGCATATTTACGATACGTTACTCCACTTAAGAAGCCTTAGGATGTACATTTCTTTGCTCAGTATTATATTCATTCCGATCTAGCCTCATCAGTACCAGTTATGGTTTTGCTGCTACGGTTACGGGCAGGGAGAGCTACGGCTAGAGTTGCGGTCAGCACAAGCTCGTCACGAACAAGGACTGACCAGGGCGAAATTCCGGCGACACACGATTGCAGAGATGTGACTTTTTACCGTGTTTCCGCGCCACGAGCGTTTGGCGGATCGCCTTTATGAGGTTACTCGGAGGTGCTGATCGACACTAGAGAAATGAGCCAATGATGGAGGCCAGCCAGATTTTGATGTCCGTTGGTGTGTTGCTTATTCATGACGATCGAGGCACTGTTCAGCGTGCAGACGAGTGAGCCAGTTATTGCTGAGAACAACGAGACATTGCCCCAGATGCTGGAAATCGTGCAGGACGAGTTGTACTAAGAGATGATAGGAGGTCGCTAGTCATCTAGGATGAATGACTAGGACATGTGGATCGTTCGCTTACCCCGATGCGAGGTCATCAAATAGATTGATTCCAGCTAGAGACGACTTCACGCAGAGACGATCGAATGTCGGAAACCTATTATTCCAAGTTTAAAGTAGTCGGAAAGACATGCAGGCAATTCTATGGTCCCTCTAGAAGAATGAAACCCTAACTCGACTTAATGACCGTGTGAAAGCCTTTGAACCTTAGGGTTTGCGGCAGTTCTGCGGCGCCATTAGTGAGGCTTGGCTTTGCCCTTCTACGGCTGGACCACCGATGCTGTGGTATGTATTCGATACTATTAAACTGTGCCCAAGATGTTGAGCTCTTGGGGGATTATGAGGTTTTGACGAATCGATCGGATGGCTTGACTTAATTCGGATGCTAGGTGGTGAGATGCATTTCTTGGGAGACTCCCGATACGAGGATAGCCGTTGGAGCTCAGTCCATGTAGCCACGATGAGACAAGTCCGAAGCAGTCGACATTAGAGAAAGTGGAGTAAAGAGGTCCGTACAAGATCTGGATAAGACGACGTTCCACTCCGCCGACATCAGAGATGCGATACGCATGCCGAGGCAGAGTACTGGATATACCTTCCAGAAGAGGTCGCGATGGGTATGCAGCCATTCCGGAGCAAGATGCAGATATAGGAAAGGACGATGATTTCCGGACAGTTGGCAGAGACGAGACATGGAAGAGACCGTGAGCAGGATTTCTTCCAGGACACTGCTGCAATGATACTTGCACCCAGGGTCAGATGTGTCACGTACATTCAGAGAGCCAGAGGCCGACGCCAGTGATATGCTGTCTTACGAGTGGTCGCGATGATTGACCAAGAGATGACCAGAGAAGTGCCAGAACGGAATCGTCCCCGTTAGCACACCTGACAGGGCCGATGAGCCGATGGACCGAAAGATTGGTAATTCACAGTGAAGACCTTGACCCAGGAGTGGTCATGGTTACGCACACCAGCAGGCCAGAGTTCATGATCATCGACGAGACGTCCCATTAGTGACCGCGACAGTTGGCCCGAGATTCTTAGAGGATGCACTTGAGCGATACTATTCCGCCATTATTGATTTCGATGTTTTGGGTGATTTATTCGTATGATTTGATTTTGATGATTGAGGATTTACGATCTTTGCACAGTGTTGCACTTGATATCGTTTTCGTGCTTTAGTTTCACATGTTTGTGATTTTACGGTTTTAAACAGTTGAGTTGATTTTGTGCGTATGCACACACGCGATTTGGTTCCTACACTCTGTATAGTTTATATATGCTGGCAGTGCAGTGACATATATTTTGTGCACTTGGATACACTGGATTTCGATTTCGAGGGTGATGCTCGACATTTGTTTTGTGCATTTTATGCACCGGATTGGATTTTTAGCGCCTGTTGGGCGCCTGTTACGAGATGCGATTTGGTGCACACCAGATGCACTAAATCGAGATTTTTTTTGTGCATGTTAGATGCACCTGATTTTGCTGTCAGGCACACCTGTTGCCTACGACAGATGTTTCGTGCATGCCCGATGCACTTAGATGTTGTTTCTGTGCGCATGTATGGCACATTCATGGATTTTGATTTCCGTGCACACCAGACGCACGTAGTATTCATGTGCATATTTTGGGATTGATTTCTTATAGAGTAGTACGTTTTTATGTTATTGCTATGTGTTTTCGTACTGAGCAGGACTAGTCAGAGGACAGTACCTGAATATATTTTGCATGCATTGATAGTTATTGAAGGGATTTCCAAAAAGCGAGCTATAGCCTCAGTATTTACCTACGTGTCTGATATGACACGAAATGTTTAAAACAAGGAGACCCTTCTAAATTGTTTCCAAAACGGCGGAACGTACATTTCAAACAAAGGTATATATGTATATAGTTATTTTCTTATGATAGACGTCCGCCACTGTGCAATGTTATACGCGTTGCACAGCGACTTAAGGAGATTTGGCATGCATTTCCTTCGGATACTTACAGATATAGATTCGATATTTACATGTATAGTTTCGAGTTATATCATATTGGTTTTGATTTGAATTTGGCATTGATGTCTTCTCCATGACTCCGATGATTGCGGGATGCTTGACGGAGTTTTGATTTGAGTTATATACTCATTTTTCAAGCGCATGCGCTGCGCTACGATTTGTTTTATGTATTTACAATTTCGGAGCCCTGACGACTTGATGGTTTTGGTTTAGATGTTTTAGTATTTGGGGAGAGTTTTAATTTAAATTCGGGAACCGAATTTCTTTAAGGGGGGAAGATTGTAACGTTTTGAAAATCGTTTCGGTGAAATTTCGAAAAAACGGTAAAATATGGGGGTTTTCTGTAAAAAGTCAAAATACAAATATCTTATTATAAAAATTAAATATATATATTCTAGCTATGTAATTGCTATTATTTGGTGTTTATTGAGCCGCTGGTGAAATTTCAAATTTTCTGGAAAAAATATTATTTTATTATTATTTTAAGCCGTCACTAATACATTTAATTAGGGAAAATTACAAATTGGAATGAGTTGAAACAAATTTTGTGCATCATAAAACATTAAATAAAATTTTATCATGTGGTTTTTGGAATGAAATCATTTGCCAAAACGGTTTAGAAATTATTGAAGAAAAAAGGCTTTTTTTAGCGTAAATGGATGCTTGGGGTATTGTATTTATCATTTTTCATCACCCCACACTCGTACCCACACCCACACACCCCCACTTACTCCTCCCCATGGCTGAATTCAGCAACCACCATATTTTTCCCCACTTGATTTTCAAAGGAAAAGATATGAAAGAAAAGAAAAGAAAATGGGTGAATTAGGTGGACTTTTGACCTTACCTTGACCATGACTTTTCCCCACTTTCTCTACCTCCCTCTCTCTCCTCCCCCCCTCAATTTCTAGCCGACCCCTCCCTCTCCTACAGCAGCAACAGCCCCCCCTTTTCCCCTTCTCTTTTCTCTTCAAAACTTCTTCAAAAATTGCCCCAAAATCCATCAAAAAAATCCCAAAACCCAAATCCGACTCCTACCCATTTTTGCTTAGCCCTTATCGCATGGATTTTAGTGACAAGGGAGCATTTTGGAGGGCTATGTGTGCTTGTGGGATCTTCAATTTGTTTGGGTAAATTCTAACCCTTTTGCTTAAATCGTTGTTAATTGCTTGTAGTTAGCTTAATTAAGTGTTAATTTGGTTTTATGTGGGTTCAATTGTATGATTATGAAATTCTAGATTAGGGTTGTGAATTTAAGTTGGGGTTCTTATAATTGATCATGGGAAAATTGTGTAGTTTAACATGTTGTTATTATGCTAAAACTAATCTAGTTGGTAGTTTATATCTTTGTTAAATTTAAAGTTGTATTAATTATGTAATTTGCAAACTAGGTTTTAGTGAAATACATATAAAATTGAGATTTAAAATGTAATTAAGGTTTTGATGACTTTATTAGCATTTTAATTTGTTGTTTAGCGACTTTGATCATGCAAAACCATGCTTAATTGATAAATTGTGAATTTTACTTTGAAAAGTGTTAAAATCGATATTTGTTGCAAACTTGAATTTTGAGTTAATGCTAATTCGTGAGATTAAAAATATGGAGGTGATTTGTATGACCTAATTATGATATTAAGTGAGCATTTTGGCCATTAGAATCGTCAAAATATTTAGTTTGGGTAAAACATCAAGTTTTGAACCGAAATAGGAATTTGTGCTAACTGGGTTTTTGGAAAATAAAACGAATTGTTTAATTTTATGGTTTTGATGAACTAAACCCTATTTCTTATATAATTAGTGAGTTTTGAAATCACGATTGGTGTGTTTGGGTTTTCTCGATGGTTTGACGTTTGTACATCGACATCGGAGGTTGGTTTGACTATTCTTGCATGCGTAGGCGATAGGTTTGGATCTATGCGTGATACGCGTGCCGATTTGATTTTCGTATGCCGTTTCGATTTCGAATTTAGTTTTAATGCGATATGGTGCGTTATGATATGTAGGTACCCCATGTGAACTTCGGTACGACAAGCAAGCGCCTGGCGACGTCGGCACCGGCGAGCGAGGACCAGGTGAGTAGATTTATATCTAAGGGAAGAAGTCGGGTGGATGGCGTATAGCACCCCCGCAGTCCGTGGTGGTGTATACGGATGCGTATACACAACAACATTTATTATATGTTATTTGGGATTAATAACGATGCTTAGGATGGATATTGGTGTGTTGGATTATTTTAGTGTTGCGAACCCTAGGGAAGTGTTGCACTACACATACACACATACATACTTGCATACATTCCTATTGATATGTGCTCATGGGATTCTTTATAGTATGTGTTCACATGGGTATGGGACTATGCGTTCACATACGGATTTGAGGATGATACTTGGGATTGAGCTGTGTCGATGAGATTCAATTTGAGGCCGTGAGATCGGTGATATAGCAGGGTTCGTATCTTCGATACGGCATGACGTTGTAGCGGGTCCTTGACGTAGTGTTTCACACACGTCCATGCATACGTAGGCGGTATCAGTATGGTACAGACGTAGATCAGTACCCCGATCATGATAATTGATAAAGAGGATACCAGGTGAATAGTATGATGAATGTGATATTGACCCGTACCCAGATTGGGATGCCGTACGACGGATTTATGTGCGAGCTATATTGATGATTGATCCGCACTCTTGACTTGGGATGTCTGATTATAGATATGGTATCGGATATGATATTATTGAGGCGGGATCACCGACTATACATATACAGGTATGTATATGTATCGACTCAGATGATAGACGGTTCCCTTACCTGTAGTTCAGCCGTATAGTTTAGTGTACTTGTTAGATTAGATTAGACTTCTTACCTATTTCAAAAACTAACGAATCGTGGGTATTTTAACAGACAGCCCAAGGGATCTTACGGATATTTCAAAAGACGTATCTTTTCATAAAAACACCGTAGCCCCTATTTTCAAAACCCCCATGATTCGTGTTATTTCAAAAGGCACCATTTGTAGGACTTATATTAGTTTAATACTGATTAGTTATCGTTGTGTCTAGTATTCTGCTTCCGCACATTATTGCTGTTCGCTCTGCCCCGCATACTTATTTTGCTGCATACTCCATTATTGATATCATGCTGTTAGGACACCGGCACCATTACCGATGATGCGTATGTACCACATACACTTACTTGCCGGCTCACACACATCTTCATCGGTAATCGCCATGTCACGTACACTTAGAAAATACTATTGCTTGCTTAGATTGTTAGTTAGTAGTTGATACGATATTAGTGTACCTGGGTTATATGCCAGTTTAGACATTGTAGTTATTACTTGTCACTTCATGCATACTGTTATTCCATTGTTCATGCCTAGTTATTAATCATACATTGCAACTTGGTTATTGATACCATATACATTCATTAGCATTGACATATGCACTTGTGATGACTTCTTGAGATTTATGATATTTCTGGATTTCGGGGGGAAAGCCGCAAAATTTCTAAACTTATTAACCTTTTAAAATATGTAAATTGCGGTTTTCTAGTGATGTAAGTGTCGTCCACCATGAGTTTGCTGTGGTTTTCGAGATCCGTGTTGAGGAGTGGAGGAACCGTCACGGGTACATGGTGGGCCCGGTATGGTACCCCGGGGCAAGATGAATGTGGTGTTGATGTTGAGCCTGGCAGGGGACCGATTACCTACCGGTGATATTACCCGACGCGTCGAATATCCGGAGGATACCGTCGTGGTCTTGAGATGGATGGTAGGGGCCGGTCTGGACTGACGGCGCCCTAGATATTGAGATTGAGACATTGATATTTCGAGACAGTGAGATTTATGTTTCGTGTCGATGCTAGACATTGTTGATACTGATTTCATTATGATACCTCAGTTTAATAATACGAAGGAAATCTCACTAATTTATGAAAACAGTTTCTTCATTTACATGTATTCTGTTTTCATGCATTCATACCTCATTCATATGATATATTGCTACCTGAGGCACTGACACGGGCACATCAGATTTCACTCGGTCAGATATTACCCTAGCCATTGTTATTGGCTGCTTGTTATATATATTTTTGAGGATATATTATGATCATTGACCTAGGTTGCGTTATTTATGCGATTTCTGTGCGTAGATGTTTTTCTATTCACGAGTTGGCAACTCACCCCCGTTGTGCCCCAGTTTCTTGCAGGTTTGCCGTACAGGTTTCATTACGGCGTTGCGGGCTCAGTTTCATTCGGGTGACTTGCTAGTAGGTGGGTTTTTCTTGTATCGTACCCATCATATTACCTTGTATAATATATTTCAGTTGTATCTAGTAAATTCCATCAACCAAACATGTATTTATTTTGAGATAGAGACCAGTGCTGTTTATTCATTCGACCTTAGAGTCGCTCGTTATATTTCTGGTGGTTTTGAGTTCCTTTTGAGTTTTGATCCTCGCCGTTGGCGTTGTATATTATATTGCTTGTGTGGTTGTGATCGTCGATTGACGAAGAGCTAGCTCCCGTTTGGGGATGCCTTTTTATTGATTTCGTATACTGTTCATGTTGTATCCCGTTTGGGAGCTAGTTTTTACAAAGGAGACTCTGCCGAAATTTTCAATAAATTTTGATGTTCTTAAAAACCGCATAATTCGGCTTATGCTATTAAAACTACTTGTTTTAAATTGGTTTTCCTGCACTCTACTACTTTTCTTGGTTTGGATTTCTGGGTTTTCGGTTTACTTAAATTACTTACGCCTCGAGACGTTCGTAGTTTAAGTGCCGGTCATGTTCCGTACTTTCGGGTCGTGACAGGAGGATCCGCAGACATTCCTCGACAGGATGGCTTGGATTGTCGTTCACTAAGATGTTCCGACGAGAGATGGGTTGAGCTTGCGAGTTTTCGTCTAGAGGCTCTGGCTCAGGCGTGGTGCGAGTTGGTTAAGAGAGGCCGAGCTACAGATCTTCCTCCTATGACTTGGGATGAGTTCACAGCTGTATTTCTTGCTTGTTTCCTTCTGAAGAGCATTTGAGATGCCGAGCTCATAGTTTTGAGTCTTTGTGCAAGACTCCAGGGATGACAGTGTCCGAGTACGACATTTAGTTTACTCAGCGGTCCGATATGCTCCTTACCTGGTGGACACTAAAGGGAAACGGATAAAGAGGTTCGTGTGGAGATTGGACATGCAGTTATTTCTTGCTATTAATGCCCAGCATTTTGACAATTACGCCGCTGCTATGAACGCAACATTACTGTTGGAGGAGCGCATTTCTGAGACTTCAGTCGTTTCTGGACCGAGGCGGATTCGTACCGGTATGCCAGCTCAGAGGCGGTTAGGTAGACGCTGTTGTGACAAGTATTCTTTTGGTGTTTTCTTCCGATGCGTATTTCTTTCTGGTGTTGTTAGAAATGGTATCCACATATTTTGTATCGAAGTTTAGCCGATAGTAGTCTTTGCTAAACCAGCCGCTTGTTGTGATTTCTTCCACAGGCTAATCTTTTGTCGCTCGAAATGTTTTTCGTTCGTGTTTGATTTGTTCGTATCGGAGATAAGGATTGTTCTGTCAATTTGATTCTCCTTGATATGTTAGACTTTGAAGTTCTTCTTGGCATGGTGTATCATTTCAGAAATATAAAATATTATTTTTGGAATTTAATATTAAAATAATATATTTTGCGAAAATTACTCGATTTGCGAATTTGGGGTTTTCGTAAAATGGTATAAATATATATACCAATAATTGTGAAATAATTGGAGATTAAAATGATTTATTCATTTAAAAATATATTTATCGGATTTGGGCATTTTTATAATTAATTATATGAAAGTTAAAAATTAAACTTGATTAGTGCACTACTAATCGCGATTAGGCCAAATCCGTGTTTCTACATTTTCCTATGGTTAGTGCACCATGACATGTTGCATTTTTGTTGCATGTTGTTTCATTTGTATTTGTTGATATTTGGCTTTAAAAGAAAAAGAAAAGGAAATAGAATAAAATAATAGGCATGGGCAAGAGAGAGAGTGTAGCATGGCATGTGATAATTGAGAGAGAGTGAGGATAAGAGAGAGAGAGTGTGTGGGCTGCCCTCTTCAATTTACCCCCATTGTTTTTCTTCTACTTCTTCATCTTCAAGCTCCCCCACTTCTACCCTCATATCTCATCTCAATTCCTTCACTAAAACCATATACTTCCTTAACTAAAATTGATCACAACCTCTCTACAAACCCATTGGACCAATCAATGTTGGATTTTGAAGACTTTGAGCAACTCAAGAAAATTCTTGAGTTGCCAAATGAGGTATTTCATTCACCATTAGTGTAGTAATTGATTTCCTTTAGCTTCTATTTTAGTTTAGAATTAATTAATTGAGGTTTAGTGATCTTGGAAAATTCTAAGATGAAGTTTAGGGGATTCTTGAGTTGTGATGGTTCAATTGAGGTGTAATTGGTGACTACAACACCCTTTAGTGTTAAAAACCTAGATCAAACCAGAGCCTAGACCATGAAACTTGAATTAGACGTTTCAAATGTCGGTTTGTGAAGTATTTTGTGCCTACAGGAAATCTGGAGTTACCTGAGACCTTTACAGGAAAAACTAGCAACAATACTAACCTAGATAGAATCATAGGAGACCACCACCCAAATACGAGCCCATTTCCCCTTAGTATGGCCGGCGAGCTCGGGTTTTAGGGTGATGTCGCCGGATTTATGATGGGTTCTAGGGTTGGGTTTTTGGTTGTAGGTCCTAATCCCTATAACCTATTCCCTGTATTTGCTTGTTTAGTCCCAATTAACCTGAGATGAAATCTGGGAGTGATTTCCTATATGGCTGAATTTGGTATTTGCGATTTATGAACTTGGGTTTTGGTATTTGATATTGTATTGGGTCGTTGGATATTTGTACGTCAACGATGGGGGTTGTTTGGTTGTTTTTGCATGCGTAGGCTATAGGTTCTAACGTATAGGAAATTCGTGTTTCGTATCGGTTTTCGGAATTGATTTTAATAGCATTGCGATTGTATATTATTGTAGGTACCTACGCGTGGATTCCGAGACAACGAAGCACATCGACTACGGCTGAACAAGGAGTTCCGCAGGTGAGTAGATTTATATCTACGAGGGAAGTCGGGTGGATGGCGTATAGCACCCCCACAAACATTGATATGTGAATTGTAATTCGGAGACAAGATATGACACGACTTAAGTTATAGTTAATGGTTTAAGTATGAAACGATATGATAGAAAGGATGTCTCGAATTGATATATAAGGATGTGAGGCGTGAATGTGAATCACGATATGTGTGTGTGTGTGTGTGTGTGTGTGTGTGTGTGTGTGTGTGTGTGTGTGTGGTTGCAAGAGAATCAGTATGAGATTATAGTGGCATGTTATGAGGTCGATAAATACGACATGAGATTAATAAGATGACTTGATGTGAGATATTGATGTGATGAAAAGAGTATACGACGAGATATGATGACATGGTTTGATATGTCGTTATACAGATGCGAGGCGATATGAGATAATTGATACTTTGTCGGTCCCATGATATGAGATTGATACGGGTGCGACCTGAGATATAGTTATATATATATATATAATTATGTGAATGATGAGTGATATGCCGTACAAGACTTTAGATCCATACCCTTATTGTTGTATAGGTCGATAGAATCCATATTCTGTTTGTTGTCGCACACGATGTTTTACCGGATGATTGATCCATACCCTTGACTAGAGGATGCTGTACGATTGATTATACCGTACGTAATGTTGTGAGGCTGGATACCGATTGATAGATTCACCGACTCGGATATGTTATAGATGTTTAATCCATGTCTACACCGCTTAGTTTAGCCTTTACGTAGATGTTGGATTAAATATGTATACCTTATAGCATTGCGCTCATGACTTACTTTCTGCTACGTTCAGGATATTCTCATTGCATTACATATACCTGTGCTAGTATACCTACACAATTATTGATGATGCGTATGTTACACTTACACAGATTGCCGGCTCACACACTTTCATCATCGATAATTGCTATGTCACGTACACAGTAGAATTGCTACATCATGTTATTACTCTTAATTGTTCAGTACTGTCACATGACTTTTTGGCATGATATACTTGCTATGCTCACATCACTATTCTAAGTCGCGTGATATACTGATATGCTCACATTTCTGTTCTATGTTTGCATACATCATGCTTTACGATTATATGTATTGAGATGCTGTTTTCATGAGATTCTGGATTTGAGAACAGTGGTTATATTTCAAAAGAAAGTATGCATTGTTTTAAAAACTCGGTTTCTCTTGATATGATATTTCGAGACGTCCATCATGTGTTTTCTCGGTTATGAGCTATGTGATACCCGATTCGAGGAGATGGATGAGCCGTTTGCGGGTACATGGTGGACCCGGTATGGTACCCTGGGGCAAGAAAGGTATGTTGTGCAGTAGACGATGAGCCTGGCAGAGGGACTACTACCTACCGGAGATAGTATTTGGGCTCGGCGGATATCCGGAGGATACCGACCGGAGCCGTGAGATGATATGGGCCGATCCGGACTGACGTGAGCCCATGAGCCCGAGATATGAGGATTTACGTGTCGATGTTGGACACGGGTTTCATGATGTTTCGAATATCGATGTTGGACACTCAGGTTCCATGATTTTGATGTGTCGTTGATGGACACACGTTGGTTGATATCCTCATATTTACATGCATATGCTTTCATGATATTTCGAGTGTCGATGCTGTGTTGGAGATAGTGCCCTCAGAGTCAATTATTGGATCACAGGCACCTGATTGCAATGATTGATGGAGGACCTATCCCGATAGGACAGTCTTACTCGAGATAATAGCATGCTATCTGATTTATCTTTATCATCGTGTACTGCTTTAGGTGACCTTACAGGTCACTATTGCGCGTTGATAGAGCCCCTAGGATTCTTGCTTGACTGCCAGCAGTATGAGGGCGATCATATACGTGGGAGCTGGTAGTCTATAAGCAGATCCTTAAAAGGTCCCTAGTCATGGGAGTTTCGAGACAGGGCATCGATACTCCAGAGTAGACTAGTGTATACAGTCGAGACCCCGACGAGGGGCGGTGGCCGGTCTCACAAGCCATTGGTGTCAGTTCGTTCACCTAAGATGTATACAGGTGCTCATTAGGTTATGAGTACACCGGACAGGACTCGCCGGGAACATGCTAGTTGGTCTTATACCTGACGTCAGATAGCAGTTCCCTGGTGACATGTGTACAGGTTTGTTCATCGACCTGAGATCGTCATTTGTCTCGTGTGAGTTCCCACTGTACTTTGATTACTACCCTACCACGTTCAAAGGAGACGTGCAAACAGGTTTTAGTTGGGTACAGTCCCGAGCCACATGGAGGCAGTGAGCGGATCTGCAGGGGTTCGTCTCTCCCGGTATGGGGGGTGAGGTCGCGCTGTGTCTAGGAGAGCCCTTACATGAAGTCCTTGGCCAAGGCAGGAGATTTACTGGTAGGTATTCCAGTAGTATCTCAGGGTGTTATGGGCTACACTCCGACACGACTTGTACCGCTTTTAGGGGTCTGACTTTTACCAACCCCTTAGGCCCGCCATGCGATGCTCATAGACGAACGGACCAGACTGTACGGATATTATCACTGACAGGCTCAGTAAGGTGTCAGGATGAGTTCGCTCATCGACGTCACTTTTTATCAATACCTGGTAGCCCGTTACGTATGGCTAATACCTCTGACGTGCTAGTGGTTAAATCCACAGCCAAAGTGTTAACGAGTCTTTAGAGTCCCCCACAGACCGTTTTCTCAAGTTTCGGGCGAAACGCTGTAGATGCCGTATGGAGATATGGCAAGGTTCGATCATGTACGTGCAGTATTGCACGGATCATGATCGGACGGTTAATACTAGCGGGCTTTGGTTTAAGCCGGATCCTAGTATTGTACAATGTAGTTTTGTCTCATTGCATTTGTATTCATTCGGAATACAAATGCGGGTATGTATATACAGTAGCGGGGTTTTCCTGTAATTTATTACCTGATCGTTTTTCTGAAGTTGCCAGTTTGCATTCCGTTTCGGCCATTTTCTTTTGTATCTTTCCTTGGCTGAAAATTGGTGGAGGAGGGCTTATTTGCAATTGTGCAAATTAGCATTGTGGAGGGTGGTCTTTGCATATTGTTTCCTCATGATGATTGTACCTTCATTTGACTTCTTTAGTCCATGATTGCTTGACTTTTGGAGTAATCATGGTTGTTGATGACGGGGTTGATTTGGAGTGAGGGTTTGTAGTGATCATGATATTTCATTATCATCTTTTTTCTCTCCTTTGCATTATTGTTGGGCTCCCTCATTCATACTCCCCATTCTCATTCTTAATGAAGAGGGGCCGGCTACTAAGGCGAGGGGTCTGTCCAAATTTTTGGGCATGAGTTTTGGTCTCATTTGCTTGCTAAAAATTCCCTTGTTCATCACAAAATCACATCTCCTCCTCCACTTCAGAAAAGGGCAACTTCTAGTAACCCCAAGAGACAAACCATCCTACACTTATTCTCCAGCAATTCTTGGGCACGTCGGCTCGCCAACTTCGTGCCCGAGTTGCCTCGGTCCAGAGGTGGGAGCCCGTAAAAGAACCCGGCGATGTGGTGCCCTTCCGACGAGGAGATAAAGACCGGAGATTCCGCGGGGAGATCGGGACGACGACGAGAAGACTGAAGGACACGGATCGCTCGGTATATCTCTCTACTCCTTCTCTAGTTAGCTAGGATTATGTTAATGGCCCGATCCGGGTTTTATAGTGCGCGGTGGTGCCGGTTTACTAGTTTTGTAAAAAGTTTCGTTTCCGCATTCCGGCGTCGGATTGACGGCCGGGGCGCCGCCGTGCACTTACATGGTATCAGAGCCACGCCATTAACCTAGTCTAGCTTGCTCTAACGTGTTTAGAACTCGATCGAACAAAAATTCCGAAACCGCGTTTTCAAATGCATCAGTTTTCTGTCGAATTTTTTTTGGCTCAAAAATTTTTCGGTACATTGCAGAAACACGTGCAGAGAATTATAAGCATTCTGTGAAAATTTGGTTGCGTGAAGTCACCTTTCCACCGCGGAACTGTGGCCAAACCCATGCTTGGGCCGCGGTTCCGCCGCCACTTTAACTGTTCAGTGCACCAAAATTTTACAGAGAGCTCTTGGGTTAAAAATGGAGTTTTTGGAATGTTCTGTTTGGGCCGAGAATTTTCGAGTGCTACAGTTGTGGTTGGGGCCCACTTCGGGAAATTTTTAGTCTATCGAAAAGTTTAAACATGTTAGTTCACAGTATTTACATTATATCTGTGACCGTGAATGTCATTTGATCGGTAAATCCTTTCTAACTGCTATATCCCTTTTAGACGGATTTGCGAACGTGACATTCACGTTGATGTTCTGTGTTGTGCTGTGATATTGCGGATTGGTCGTGGGGGATAGCCTGGATGCAATGGTAGTAGAGTTTTGGTTGTATTATGTACATTTGATATTGCGGGGCGAGCGTCCGACATGTTGACTGCCGTCACTGCCTGTTTGTATATTATTCTTTTGGGGCACGACCGGGGTGAGGTCGATGTACCCGTTGTATATATATTTTACTTTCTGTACTAGGATTACCCCGCGGAGGGGTGCAAGGGTAGCCGGGTTCTAGAGGGCAACGTGCCCGCATCTCATGGCATTGAGACGGAGGAGGCTTTATTCTAGAATTGGCGGGCTATTCTCCGCACTCGTAGGGGGTACAGGTTGAACCAGGAAGGGTGCCCAAGTTATCGGATTTCGTGAAGTGCTGGGTGGTCCATTCACGTTGCTTAAGGGGGCTGCCTCGCTTCAGGTTTTGGCGGGTAACTTGTCGCGCCCGTAGGGGTCTAGGATTCGTTGCACAGGCTATCCACACGACCAGGGGAACGTCGGGTTTCAGTAGCGGCTCTATGAAACCCGGGGATCCGAGATATCTGTATTGTTCTGTGATACTTATTATATTTCTGTGATGTTTCATTTTATCACACCTTGAGTGAATATTATATATTGATATATAAACTAGTAGATGTTGTATATGTTTTGCATCCGCGCTAGTCCAGTCCCCGCTCTGTCGTTAGTTAAGTAACCTAACGGGTAATGACGGGACCCAGTGGCGAATGCGGATGGCATAAATATACATCATTATTTTCGTTCTTTATTGGTGTGATCAATTGATGAGACTGCATTGATTCGGATCAATGCAAGCTAAACAAACCTATTCTGATGTTGTTGGAACATTTTTCAAAAAGCTGTTATTGCAAGGGCGTTCTCTTTTGTTTTGCACAGTGGTATTCGGTTATGAATATCCAGCACCTCAGTCGACGAGGCAAGGGCCGAGATCCCTTCACCGGGAGTGACCCCTTGGATAGAAGTTTGCGTCAGGGTAATAACTTCACTATAGCCGATTACTTTTGCTTTGCATCGTGGTATTCAGTTGGAATATCCTGCAACTCATTCTACGGGGAAAGAGCCGAGATCCCTTCACCGGGAGTGACCTCATTAGCAAAGGTTTTCGCCACTATATTTTTATAAAGCTATCCAGTTCCTTCAACGATATCAAGTTCATTACGTTAAAGGTTTTCGCCAGAAACCATTCGTAGCCCTCTGTCGTTTCATATGGATAGTCAATAGTATTCAAGCTGTGTTTTTTGGCCAAAGTCAAGGCATAATGTTTGGTAGCTGTTGGGTATTCATTTGCAGCATAGATAGATGCGTTGGTTTGGGACAGTCGTACTGCCTTGTTGGCCAAAGTCAAGGGTGTAAGTCCATGCTACCTCTCCCGGTACTTACGGGCATGCTGAATTTGGTGAAAAACAATTTTCTAGAGGCGGTAACATGGACTCAAAACGGATCTTTGTTAAACTATCTACCTAACAACCTAACTAGGAGTTGTTAACTACTCGGTTAGGGGGTTATACCATTCTTTCTTGAACTCCTTCGTCTTCAACTCTCGATGGTGTACGGATCGGCTTCACCCGATCGTCTCTTTGCGCCGAAGATCGATCCAACCGAAAGCTTCTACCTTTGGCTTCTTCTTCGAACTTTGAAGAAACTAGTTCACTCGGTTTGCTAAACCTTGTGAACTAGAGTGAGTAGTGGAAACTGTGTTGGGATTTTTCTCTATGGTTCTTGCTTCTTAACACATGAGACAAGTGAACCATAGACTAGAGAGAGGGAGAGCAAGAGGAAGAGGGTGAGAGCTCAAACACAAGACAGAGAATGGAAATGAGAGAATGAGCAAGACTTTTCTCTCTTGGCTCTCATAATCCAAAGCCATCATAACAAATAATAGCAATCAAGTATTATGTGATGGTTTAACTCAAAATAGCCATATCATTTCATGCACTCATTTTGCACAAGAGAAACAAGCAAGCAAAAGTCTTTGCCATGAAATGATAGCTATTCAACTAGTCCAACCTAGTCAACCGGTCAACAAAGTCGACAAGTCAACAAAGTCGACCCCTCAACAACCATGTCAATATAATACTTAATTAATTTTAATGTTAATCATATATCATATTCTCATTAGGGTTGAGCAAAAAGTCAATAGTCAACAGTCAACAGTCAACAACCCTAATGAGAATCCTCTGCATCTGTCTCTCCGTCAACTGTGCATACACACCCGCATCCGCGTTCCGAGGAACACGAATACATACTAGAAAAAACCAATCCCAAAACGTACACTAGGATCTGGCTTAAACCAAAGCCCGCTAGTGTTAACTGTCCGGACACTGTACGTGCACAAGTGCACGGATGTGACCGAACCCTGTCGCAAAACCATGCGACCTGTCGCAAAACCGTGCGACCTCTACTCTTTTGCCTAAAGGCGAATAGCTTTCTGTGTGGGACTCTAAAGACTCGACACTACGCTGGCAAGGGGTTTAACCACAGACCGCAAGCGGCACTAGTTGTGCGTAACGGTCCCGAGGTAGATGCCGACAAGAAGACTGACGAGGCGAAACCCATCTGAACTCCTACTGAGTCTGACTGTGACAATCTCCATACAGTCCGGTCTGTTCGTCTGATACATCGCATGGCGGGCCTAGGGGGCGGTAAACGTCAGTCCCCTAATAGCGGTACAAGTCGTGTCGGAGTGAAGCCCAGAACACCCTGAGATAATACTAGAAACCTACCAGTATATCTCGCTTGCCCTGGACAGGGACTACTCGTGTAATAGCTCTCCTAGACACAGTGCGATGTCAACCCCCAATACCGGGAGAGAGGAATCCTGTCTAACCGTCACTGCCTCCAAGTGCTTCGGGACTGCACCCAACTACTACCTGTTTGCACGACTCCTTTGAGCCGTGGTAGGGTAGTAATCTAAGTACAGTGGGAACACACTCGAGGCGAAGTGACAGTGTCAAGTCAGCGGACTAAGCTGTACTCATGTCACCTGGAAACTGATAACTGACGATAGGTATAGTACCAACCAACAGTTCCCGACGAGTCATGTCCAGTGTACTCGTAACCCAACGAGCACTCGCATACTATCTCCAGTACGACGTACTGATGGCTGTGGGACAGACCATCTCCCACACTGGGATGAGAAGCGCATACTCTAGTCTACTCCGGAGTATCGATGCCCTGTCTCGATAGTCCTGCGACTAGGGACCTGCATAAGGATGTGCTTATAGATTACCCAGCCTCCACTAGTGTGACTGCCATCACAACGCTGGTAATCAAGCAAAGAACCTAAGGGCTCCACTAATGTGTATAGGTGATATACTAAAATAAACACATGTACACATTGAAGTAGAAACAAACCAAGTAGCATACTACTATATTGAGCAAGATTGTTTATACAAGGTGAATATCCCAAGCTTCCATTAAGTAATATACAAACTAGTATGATACAGTAATGGCCTCTAGGGCATATACACTAACAAAGGGTAGGTACGGGTGGGTTCAAATCAACCTGGAGAATGACGGGTAGAACTTGACATGTGACTTATGATTTGTTGGTCAAAGTCAAGGTCATAAGAGCATGGGGAAAAAATCACATCAGGAGTTTCTAAAGAAACTGAAACTTGCCAGATATGCGCATACCTTCTGGAGTGTGATAATGTGAGCGGATTCCGTCACGTTATCATGCGATGATAGTTGGATCCCGATTCCCACTGATGAGTTAGTTTACTCCTCGGGTGATCCCGACTAATTCTTCTTTCAGGTTTGGAGGAGAATTTGACGGTACAGTGGGAGGTTTCCAGATTAGGTAAAGTGATAACCATTCTGATCTAGGTTAGAGTGCACGCTGAGTGTTTCTTTTCTCTCTCTCTTTGGCAGCGACCATTGACCCGACCCTTGACTATGACTCAGTGACCAAAATTAACCGAACCTTCTTATACACAGGCTTTTGGATTGTCAGAGTTGCAAACCTCATTGCCACTCCTACTTTTACCCTTTTCTCCAGGACACCCTGTATTACTACGAACGTCCACTTCCATTGGACAAAAGCATCGTATGGTTATATACGAACTCGAAGAAATTTATTCGAGGATGGTTTCCGGTTCTGGAGAAAACGAATAGGACTATTCAGCTGTCTTTTCCTTTTACCTTCTCTCAGGTTGCGAGTACCCCTTAGATTAGGGGATAGTACACCTATTACGCAAATTGGATAGTCTTCTTCCAAACCATAGGCAGGTGCCGACCGGTAGGGAATGAAGAAAACCAATTAGCCTAACGATGGTGTACCGAAGGTATTATGTAAAGACAGAATAAGGGATTAGAAGGAGAGCAAAGTAAATTGCGACTACTATTCACGACCAAACCAAGTATTTCATTACCACTCCCACTTCACCTTTGTATTTCTCCAGGACACTCCGTATCACTACGAAGATCCACAGCTTATTGGATACTCCATTGTATGGTTATATACGAACTCGAAAGGAACTTGTTCCAGTTCGGGGATGGATTCTGGTTCAGGAGAAATAGGAATAAGGTTTATTCAGATGTCTTTTATCTTCACCTTCTCCCGCATTGCGAGTGCTCCTAGTATTAGGACAGTACACCCATTATTCTTATTGGATAGTCTTCTTCCAAACCATAGGCTGGTGCCGAACGGTAGGGAAGGAAGAAAACCATTTGGCCTAAAGGGGTGTGCAGAAGGTAATGACTAAAGACATATGAAGGGATTGTTGGAGATAATGCCCTCAGAGTCAATTATTGGATCACAGGTACGTGATTGCAATGATTGATGGAGGACCTATCCCGGTAGGACAGTCTTACTCGAGATGATAGTATGCTATCTGGTTTACCTTTATCATCGTGTACTGTTTTAGGTGACCTGACACGTCGCTATTACACGTTGATAGAGCCCCTAGGATTCCTTGCTTGACCACCAGCAGTATGAGGGCGATCATATACGTGGGAGCTGGTAGTCTATAAGCATATCCTGAAATGGTCCCTAGTCGTGTGAGTTTCGAGACAGGGCATCGATACTCCATAGTAGACTAGTGTATACAGTCGAGACCCCGACGAGGGGCGGTGGCCGGTCTCACAAGCCACTGGTGTCAGTTGGATCACCTAAGATGTATATAGGTGCTCATTGGGTTATGAGTACACCGGACAGGACTCGCCGGGAACATGCCAGTTGGTCATATACCAGACGTCAGATGGCAGTTCCCTGGTGACATGTGTGCAGGTTAGTTCATCGACCTGGGGATCGTCATTTGTCTCGTGTGAGTTCCCACTGTACTTTGATTACTACCCTACCACGGCTCAAAAGAGTCGTGCAAACAGGTTTTAGTTGGGTACAGTCCCGAGCCACATGGAGGCAGTGAGCGTATCTTCAGGGGTTCGTCTCTCCCGGTATTGGGGGTGAGGTCGTGCTGTGTCTAGGAGAGCCATTACACGAAGCCCTCGGCCGAGGCAAGGAGATTTACTGGTAGGTATTCCAGTAGTATCTCAGGGTGTTCTGGGCTACACTCCGACACGACTTGTACCGCTTTTAGGGGTCTGACTTTTACCAACCCCCTAGGCCCGCCATGCGATGCTCATAGACGAACGGACCGGACTGTACGGATATTGTCACTGACAGGCTCAGTAGGGTTGTCGGGCTGGTTTCGCTCACAGACGTCCCTTTTAGTCAATACCTGGTAGCCCGTTACGTATTGGCTTATACCTCTGACGTGCTAGTGGTTAAATCCATAACCAAGGTGTTGACGAGTCTTTAGAGTCCCCCACATTCAGTTACTCAGCTTTCGGGCGAAAGGTTGTAGAGGCCGTATGGAGATATGGCAAGGTCCGATCAGATACGTGCGGTATTGCACGGATCAGGATCGGACAGTTTGTACTATAGGCCGTATGGTTATATGGCAGGGTTTGATCAGATACGTGCGGTATTGCACGGATCAGGATCGAACAGATATTGCTAGCCGGTTTTGGTATAAGCCGGATTCTAGTATAGTACTATGGAGATTTTGTCTCATTGCATTTGTATTTCTATCGAAATACAGATGCGGGTGTGTATGCACAGTATCGGGGTTTTCCTGTAATTTATTACGGGACCGGTTTTATGGAGTTGCCAGTTTGCTTTCCGTTTCGGCCGATTTCCATTGTTCCGTTCATTGGCCGAAGATTGGTGGAGGAGGACTTATTTGCATTGTTGCAAATAAGCATTTGTGGAGGGGGTCTTTGCATATTATCATGGCATGATACTTGTCCCATCATTTGACTTCATATCTTCTTGATGGCTTGACTTTTAGTAACCATCATGGTTGTTGATTACTTGTTTTGGAGTGTGAGTTATGGTTGTGATCATTGGATTCTTTCATCATCTCTTTTCATCATTACTTCCACCCACCCCCTTGACCTTACTCTTTCTCTCTCCAATCACACATGGGTTGGGGGGGGCCGGCCATTCCTATGGAATGGTGAAGGGGATTCATTTTGATGTGAGAAGAAAATTTGATACATTCATTCTTATGTATGCTACATTTTTCCTACACCTCTCCAAGTTCTTTTTCCTCCACCACAAAAGGCAATTCCATGAACCCCAAAAATGAGACTTCTTCTCTAGATATTCTACAGCATATCTTGGGCACGTCGAGTAGCCGGCTTCGTGCCCGAGTTGCCTCGGCATTGAGGTGGGAGCCCGTAAAAGAAGTAGGCGATGTGGTGCACTTCCGGCGACGAGGAGGAGACGGAACATTCCGCAAGAGATCGGGACGACGACGAGAAGACCGGAGGACTCGGATCTGTCGGTATACTTCTCTTCCCTATCTTGTTTGTAGCTTAGACTTGTTAATGGTTACGATCCGGATGTTTAGTGCGCGGTGGTGCCGGTTTGCTAAGTCCGCAAAATTAAAGTTTATCACCGCTTCCGCATTCCGGCGTCGGATTGACGGCCGAGGCGCCGCCGTGCACTTACAGTGGTATCAGAGCCTCGCCATTAACTTAGTCTAGCTTGGTTTAATGTGTTTGCATTTCCGATCGATCAAAAAGTTCCAAAACTGCATTTTACCTTCGCATCAGTTTCTGTTGAAAATTTTTGGTCTCGAAAAATTATTCAGGTCGTAAAATATTGATGTACTGGAAAATCTAAGAGCTCTGTAAAAATTCGATGAAGTGAATCCACAGTTGGAGCGCGGAACCGCCGCGAATCCCCTCTTCCCGCCGCTGTTCCGCCGCACACTGTAGGGATCCCTGCACCAATTTTTTACAGAGGCTTTCTGGGCTTAAAATATGGGTTTTGGAATATTAATTTTGGGCCCATTATTTCTGTGAGTGCTACAGTATTGTTTTGGGGCCCACTTGTTAATTTTTGATCAATCGGAAAATTTTAAACACATTTTTCACAGTATTTACATTATATCTGCGACCGTGAATGTCACTTGATCGGTAAATCCGGTCTAACTGCTATAGCCCGGTTAGACGGATTTGCGAACGTGACTTTCACGTTGATGTTTTGTTTTTGCTGTGATGTTGCGGATCGGTCGTGGGGGATCGCCTGGATGCAATGCTAGTACAATTGTGGTTGTATTATGTACATTTGATATTGCGGGGCGAGCGTCCGACATGTGGACTGCCGTCACTGCCTGATTGTATTATTATTTTGGGGCACGGCCAGGTTGCGGTCGATGCACCCGTTGTATGTATATTTTACTTTCTGTACTAGGATTACCCCGCGGAGGGGTGCACGGATAGCCGGGTTCTAGAAGGCAACAAGCCCGCATCTCATGGCATTGAGACAGAGGGGGCTTCACTCTAGGATTGGCGGGCTATTCGCCGCACTCGTAGGGGGTACAGGTGACCCAGGAGGGGTGCCCAAGTTGCCGGATTCCGTGAAGTGCTGGGTGGTCCATTCACGGTACTGAAAGGGGCTGCCTCGCTTCAGGTTTTGGCGGATGACTTGCCGCGCCCGTGGGGGTCTAGGATTTCATTGCACAGGCTATCCACACGACCAGGGGAACGTCGGGTTTCAGTAGTGGCTCTGTGAAACCCGGGGATCCCAGATATCTGTATTGTTCTGTGATGCTGTACATTTCTGTGATGTTGCATTTCTTTTCACGCCTTGAGCGAAATATAATATATTGGTATATATATTAGTAGATGTTGTATATGTTTTACATCCGCGCTAGTCCAGTCCCCGCTCTGTCGTTAGTTAGCTAACCTAACGGGTAATGACGGGACCCAGTGGCGAATGCGGATGGCATATACGTACATCAGTATATTTTCGTTCTTTTTGGTGTGATCAATTGATGGGACTGCATTGATTCGGATCAATGCAAGTTAAAAACAAACCTAATCTGATGTTGTTGGAACACTTTTCAAAAAGCTGTTATTGCAAGGACGTTCACTTTTGTTTTGCATCGAGATATTCAGTTGGAATATCCTGCTCCTCAATCGACGAGGCAAGGGCCGAGATCCCTTCACCGGGAGTGACCCCTTGGACAGAAGTTTTGCGTCAGGGCATTAACTTCATTATAGCCGATTACTTTTGCTTTGCATCGCGGTATTCATTTGGAATATCCTGCACCTCATTCTACGGGGAAGGAGCCGAGATCCCTTCACCGGGAGTGACCTCTTTAGCAACGGTTTTCGTCACTATATTTTCAAAAAGCTATCCGTTCCTTCAACGATATCAAGTTCATTACGTTAAAGGTTTTCGCCAGAAACCATTCGTAGCCCTCCTTCGTTTCAGACGGGTAGCACGTAGTATTCATGCTATGTTTGTTGACCTTCGTCAAGGCATAGTGTATGGTAGCTGCTTGTTACCTTTCTGCTGCATAGGTAGATGCGTTGGTTTGGGACAGTCGTATAGCCTTGTTGACCTTCGTCAAGGGCTTGTACGGGTGGATTCAAATTAACCTGGACAATGACGGGTAGAACTTGACATGTGACTTATGATTTGTTGACCTTCACCAAGGTCATAAGAGCATGGGGCAGAAATCACATCGGGAGTTTCAAAAGAACTGAAACTTGCCAGATATGCGCATACCTTCTGGAGTGTGACACCGTGAGTGGATTCCGTCACGTTGTCATGCGATGAGAGTTGGATCCCGATTCCCACTGATGAGTTAGTTTACTCCTCGGGTAACCCCGACTAATTCTTCTTTCAGATTTGGAGGAGAATTTGAGGTACAGTGGGAGGATTCCAGATTAGATAAATTGGTAACCATTCTGATCTTGGTTAGAGTGCACGCTGAGTGTTTCTTTTCTCTCTCTCTTTGGCAGCGACCATTGACCCGACCCTAAGACTATGACTCAGTGACCAAGTTGACCGAACCTTCTTAAACACTGGCTTTTGGATTGTCAGAGTTGCGAACCTCATTGCCACTCCTACTTTTACCCTTTTCTCCAGGACACCCTGTATTGCTACGAACGTCCACTTCCATTGGACAAAACCATCGTATGGTTAGATACGAACTCGAAGGGATTTATTCGAGGATGGTTTCCGGTTCTGGAGAAAACGGATAGGACTATTCAGTTGTCTTTTCCTTTTACCCTCTCTCAGGTTACGAGTACTCCTTGGTTTAGGGGTAGTACACCTATTACGCAAATTGGATTGTCTTCTTCCAAACCTTAGGCTGGTGCCAACCGGTAGGGAATGAAGAAAACCAATTAGCCTAACGATGGTGTACAGAAGGTATTAAGTTAAGACAAAGTAAGGGATTAGCAAGAGGGCAAAGTAAATTGCAACAGATATTCACGACCAAACCAAAGAATTCCTTCGCCAATCCTAAATCACCTTTGTATTTCTCCAGGACACTCCGTGTCACTACGAAGATCCACAGTTTATTGGATAATCCATCGTATGGTTATATACGAACTCGAAAGGAACTTGTTCCAGTTCGGGGATGGATTCTGGTTCAGGAGAAATAGGAATAAGATTTATTCGGTTGTCTTTTATCTTCACCCTCTCTCATTGCGAGGGTTCCTAGGATTGGGACAGTACACCCATTATGCTTATTGGATAGTCTTCTTCCAAACCATAGGCTGGAGCCGAACGGTAGGGAAGGAAGAAAACCATTTGGCCTAAAGGGGTGTGGAGAAGGTAATGACTAAAGACATATGAAGGGATTTTGAGAGGTGGCAAAGAATTACACGGTTACAGTTGTGAATCTGGATAATGGAAGAGGCATTACTAGGAATACCAGGATACCCCATCGAAACATTTCAATGTTTCAGCTTCACTGTGTACTGTTAAAGGAAAACTGATTTCCCAGTTAGACACTTACTCCAGGGTATGTATTTACCAGGTTTGATTCTCACATCTGTATGGTTTTACAGATGATGAGTGGGAGTAGGTTATTGGAAATTGGGTGATCATCCTCATTATATCGGGAATCGTTGTAATCGGTGATACTTGAGGAAATCACCTGGGCTGTTTGCCGGTCGGCAAATATTTGGTTTTGAATATCCGCAGTTATGCACCAATTTCAAATTGATATATCTGTACGTCTATTTTCATAGAGTGAGATATACCTTTCTGAAATTATGTCTATGACATTTACCTATACCAGTGGATGGTTAGGTAAGGAGCATTAAACAGCGGTGTAATTCTTCTTAACCATAAGTACAGTTTTCAACCTACGACACACAGTGAATGAGTTATCAGACTCAAGGGACTTATACAGAGTATTGTATGTTGTCCAGGGTCCATCAGGACAGAGGGGTTGGTCCTCGTACTATATTCAGTTTACTTATGACTTCTCTAGTTTTTAGACACGTGTTTCGTGGAAACGCAGGGTCTGAATTTTGAGAAGTTATAGGTATTTGAATAGAGTAGAGAACCAGCTATAGCAAGTATCGGGATTCTTCAAAGTGATCGAGGATGTAGATACTTGTGTGTGGTATTCAGTTGACAGTAATGATAAAGAGAAATTGCTTCTCTTTCAGGTTATTCATAATTGGAAGCATTCCTAAGTTGAGTAACGCTGATCGTCCTCCTTCCATTTAGTTGACATGCGCTGGAGACAGATGCATGATTTGAATCTGGTTCAATTAAATCAGTGCCTCTGTTCCTATATGGGATATAGAACAGTTCGTATCTTAATGATGTTAAGGTACGGGGAGTTGTCCGGTTTATGCTTAAAACCAGACATTGGACAACTCAAGGCACGTTTCTGTAATGGCTGTTTGTGGGTTGACCCAGGCTATGACGAGGGTTGACTTTCTACCATCTGGATGAACAATAGCAATATTGTTCCAGACTCGCCACAGTTTTATTAAAAATGGATTTTTTCAGAAAACAGTAGTGGGAGTATGGTAGAACTGGAAGTGATTCCAGAACCACAAACGATTACTGAAGATTTGATAAGGAACTTAAAGATTCAATCTGGATTGACATTCCATTGGCCACTCCGCAGATAAGGTGGGTAACTTCAGGCACCCGAGAGGTACTACGGTAGCCTCAAGGAAGGTGACAGGGAAGTTCTTGTTTACCCACAATTACCATTGCTGTTGTTCCAGGCTGCGAGACCCAGCGGGAGGATGAGTATAGCGTCGTTCTGAACTCGCTTCAGAAGTGTACGTGTATATGACTCTGCCAGAGGGTTGTCGTAGACAGTGGGAGCAGCGGAAGCATTGGTGGACAGGTAGCTTATGTCTATTTATAGACTAAAGCAGATGTAGCGGAGATAGATCATCTATTTCTGATGTGACAGTCATGGGTTTGACTTCATCAGAATAGGGGATGGATCTGTTGAGAAGGTAGTAGGGTGTGTGATGTCATGGTATTTGGATGACATACACAGAGTAGGAAAGGAAACTCCTATACTACGATCGGTTATACTTTGGTCGTCACACAGTGGTTTCTCCACATGGGACTTGGACATTATATCAGACATACTGGTTACTAGATCTTTGGTTTTAGATCAAGTTTGGGTGGTTTCCCAATCAGGGTACTTAGACAACATTCTAAGAGTATTTAGAATGGACGACTCCTGGCACGGTAGTGTACCTGCAGGTGATGGAGTAACCCTCTCTAAAGGTGTCTTACAGACCAAAGGGGAGAGGGATGTGCATGATTTACAGATCACTTGCTTAGGCAATTGAGTCAATCATGAGATGTCAAGTACCACACCAGATGTTGTTCTTGCACTAGATGCAATAAGTTGATATTGATCCAATCCTGGAGAAACAGTCGGAGGCAGTTTTAGAACATAAGTGGATGTTCTAGGGATATGATAACGACAGCCTTATTCATGAGACAGTTATCATTCCAGGCTTCCAAGGTGACATGGACGACAAGGAGGTTGTCAGAGTTATAGTTTTCCCTCTGACGAGGGGCAGTATTTTGGACAGATGGTTCAAGGCAATACTGAGGGAGGCATGGCGCAGGATACTGATTAAGTTCAGTTGACGATACAGTCTAAGAAGTTTGGATTTGGAGTTCATTTATGAGCTATGTCCCATCAGACATCCAGACACATTCTAAGACAGGTATTGCTCATTTCGGGAGATGGGTTTCTCCGCGAACTTGATATATAGAGAGACATAGAAAGAGACAACAAGGCGGATCCACTCACTGAGGCTATTCCTCGAACGCAATAGTTTCGCAAACGAGCTTTGTGAGACTGACTAGTAGAGGAGTTGGGTGTTCGGTATCACACGGGCTGTGAGTATGCGACATCGCAATAATTAGCCTTGAGTACAAGTGGGAGATTGTTGGAGATAATGCCCTCAGAGTCAATTATTGGATCACAGGTACGTGATTGCAATGATTGATGGAGGACTTATCCCGGTAGGACAGTCTTACTCGAGATGATAGTATGCTATCTGGTTTACCTTTATCATCGTGTACTGTTTTAGGTGACCTGACACGTCGCTATTACACGTTGATAGAGCCCCTAGGATTCCTTGCTTGACCACCAGCAGTATGAGGGCGATCATATACGTGGGAGCTGGTAGTCTATAAGCATATCCTGAAATGGTCCCTAGTCGTGTGAGTTTCGAGACAGAGCATCGATACTCCATAGTAGACTAGTGTATACAGTCGAGACCCCGACGAGGGGCGGTGGCCGGTCTCACAAGCCACTGGTGTCAGTTGGATCACTTAAGATGTATACAGGTGCTCATTGGGTTATGAGTACACCGGACAGGACTCGCTGGGAACATGCCAGTTGGTCATATACCAGACGTCAGATGGCAGTTCCCTGGTGACATGTGTGCAGGTTAGTTCATCGACCTGGGGATCGTCATTTGTCTCGTGTGAGTTCCCACTGTACTTTGATTACTACCCTACCACGGCTCAAAGGAGTCGTGCAAACAGGTTTAGTTGGGTACAGTCCCGAGCCACATGGAGGCAGTGAGCGTATCTTCAGGGGTTCGTCTCTCCCGGTATTGGGGGTGAGGTCGTGCTGTGTCTAGGAGAGCCATTACACGAAGCCCTCGGCCGAGGCAAGGAGATTTACTGGTAGGTATTCCAGTAGTATCTCAGGGTGTTCTGGGCTACACTCCGACACGACTTGTAACGCTTTTGGGGATCTGACTTTTACCAACCCCCTAGGCCCGCCATGCGATGCTCATAGACGAACGGACCGGACTGTACGGATATTGTCACTGACAGGCTCAGTAGGGTTGTCGGGCTGGTTTCGCTCACAGACGTCCCTTTTAGTCAATACCTGGTAGCCCGTTACGTATTGGCTTATAACTCTGACGTGCTAGTGGTTAAATCCACAACCAAGGTGTTGACGAGTCTTTAGAGTCCCCAACATTCAGTTACTCAGCTTTCGGGCGAAAGGTTGTAGATGCCGTATGGAGATATGGCAAGGTCCGATCAGATACGTGCGGTATTGCACGGATCAGGATCGGACAGTTTGTACTATAGGCCGTATGGTTATATGGCAGGGTTTGATCAGATACGTGCGGTATTGCACGGATCAGGATCGAACAGATATTGCTAGCCGGTTTTGGTATAAGCCGGATTCTAGTATAGTACTATGGAGATTTTGTCTCATTGCATTTGTATTTCTTTCGAAATACAGATGCGGATGTGTATGCACAGTATCGGGGTTTTCCTGTAATTTATTACGGGACCGGTTTTATGGAGTTGCCAGTTTGCTTTCCGTTTCGGCCGATTTCCATTGTTCCGTTCATTGGCCGAAGATTGGTGGAGGAGGGCTTATTTGCATTGTTGCAAATAAGCATTTGTGGAGGGGGTCTTTGCATATTATCATGGCATGATACTTATCCCATCATTTGACTTCATATCTTCTTGATGGCTTGACTTTTAGTAACCATCATGGTTGTTGATTACTTGTTCTGGAGTGTGAGTTATGGTTGTGATCATTGGATTCTTTCATCATCTCTTTTCATCATTACTTCCACCCACCCCCTTGACCTTACTCTTTCTCTCTCCAATCACACATGGGTGGGGGGGGCCGGCCATTCCTATGGAATGGTGAAGGGGATTCATTTTGATGTGAGAAGAAAATTTGATGCATTCATTCTTATGTATGCTACATTTTTCCTACACCTCTCCAAGTTCTTTTTCCTCCACCACAAAAGGCAATTCCATGAACCCCAAAAATGAGACTTCTTCTCTAGATATTCTATAGCATATCTTGGGCACGTCGAGTAGCCGGCTTCGTGCCCGAGTTGCCTCGGCATTGAGGTGGGAGCCCGTAAAAGAAGTAGGCGATGTGGTGCACTTCCGGCGACGAGGAGGAGACGGAACATTCCGTAAGAGATCGGGACGACGACGAGAAGACCGGAGGACTCGGATCTGTCGGTATACTTCTCTTCCCTATCTTGTTTGTAGCTTAGACTTGTTAATGGTTACGATCCGGATGTTTAGTGCGCGGTGGTGCCGGTTTGCTAAGTCCGCAAAATTAAAGTTTATCACCGCTTCCGCATTCCGGCGTCGGATTGACGGCCGGGGCGCCGCCGTGCACTTACAGGGATGTGGAGAGATGTCAAAGAGATATACGGTTATAGTTGTGAATCTGATAATGGAAGAGGCATTACTAGGAATACCCGGATACCCCTACGAAACGTTTCAATGTTTCAGTTTCGCTGTGTACTGTTAAAAGAAAACTGATTTTCCAATTAACTCTTGCTCCAGGGTATGTATTTACCAGGTATGATTCTCACATCCATATGGTTTTACAAATGATGAGTGGGAGTAAGTTATTAGGAATTTGGTGATCATCCTCATTATATCGGAATTCGTTGTAATTGGTGATATTTGAGGAAATCACAAGGCAAATATTTGGTTTTGAATATTCGCTGTTATGCACCAATTTCAAATTGATATATCTGTACGTCTATTTTTATAGAGTGAGATATAACTTTTTGAAATTATGTCCATGACATTTACCTATATCAGTGGATGGTTAGGTAAGGAGCATTAAACAACGGTGTAATTCTTCTTAACCATAAGTACAATTTTTCAACCTACGACACACAGGGATTAAGTTATTGGACTCAAGGGACTTATACAAAGTATTGTATGTTGTCCAGTGTCCATCAGGACAGAGGGGTTGGTACTCGTACTATATTCTGTTTACTTATGACCTCTCTAGTTCTTAGATAAGTGTTTCGTAGAAACACAAGGTCTGGGTTTTGAGAAGTTATAGGTATATGAATAAAGTAGAGAACCAGGTGTTGCAAGTATCTGGATTCTTCAAGGTGATCGAAGATATAGATACTTGTGTATGGTATTCAGTTGATAGTAATGGTTTTAAGAGAACTTGCTTCTTTTTCTGATTACTCGTAATTGGAAGCACTCCTAAGTTGAGTAATGCTGATCGGCCTTGACATGCACTGGAGACAGCTGCATGATTTGAATCTGGTTCAATTAAATTAGTGCATCTGGTTCTATATTGGATATAAAACAGTTCATATCTTAACGATGTTAAGGTACGGGGAGTTGTCCGGCTTATGCTTAAAACCAGACTCTAGATAACTCAAGGCACGTTTCTGTAATGGCTGTTTGTGGATTGACCCAGGCTATGACGAGGGTTGACTTTCTACCATCTGGAAGATCAATAGTGATATTGTTCTTGACTCGCCACAGTTTTAACAAAAATGGATTTTTTCAGAAAACAGTAGTGGGAGTATGGTAGAACTGGAAGTGATTCCAGAACCGCAAACGATTACTGAAAGTTTGATAGGAACCTAAAGATTCAATCTGGCTTGACATTCCATTGGCCACTCCGCAGATACGGTGGGTAACCTCAAGCACCCGAGGGGTACTCTGGTAGCCTCAAGGACGGTGACAGGGAGGTTCTTGTTTACCAAGACTTGCCATTGTTGTTGTTCCAGGCAGCGAGACCGGGCAAAGAGATGAGTATAACGTCGTTCTAAACTAGCTTTAGAAGTGTACGTGTATATGACTCTGCCAGAGGGTTGTCGTAGTCAATAGGAGCAGCGGAAGCATTGGTGGACAAGTGGCTTATGTCTATTTATAGACTAAAGCAAAAGTAGCGGAGATAGATCATCTATTTCGGATATGACAGTCATAGGTTTGACTTCATCAGAATAGGGGATGGATCTGTTAAGAAGGTAGTAGGGTGTGATGTCCTGGTATTTGGATGACATACACAGAGTAGGAAGTGATATTCCTATACTACGATCGGTTATACTTTGGTTATCACACAGTGGTTTCTCCACATGGGACTTGAATATAATATCAAGACATTCTGGTTACTGGATCTATGGTTTTAGATCTAGATTTGGGTAGTTTCCCAATCAGGGTACTTAGACAGCATTCTGAAGGTGTTTTAGAATGGACGACTCCAGGCACGGTAGTATACCTACAGGTGATGGAGTCACCCTCTCTAAAGGTGTCTTACAGACTAAAGTGGAGAGGGATGTGCATGATTGGCAGATCACTTGCTTAGGCAATTGAGTCAATCATGAGATGTCAAGTACCACCCCAGATATTGTTTTTGCACGAGATGCAATATGTTGATATTGATCCAATCCTGGAGAAACGATCGGAAGTAGTTTTAGAACATAAGTGGATGTTCTAGGGATATGATAACGACAGCTTCGTTCGGGAGACAGTTATCATTCCAGGCTTCCAAGGTGACCTGGTGACAGATTGGTTGTCAGAGATATAGTTTTCTTTCTGACGAGGGTCAGTATTTTGGACAGGTGGTCCAAGGGGATACTGAAGGAGGCATGACGCAGGATACTGATTAAGTTCAGTTGACGATACAGTCTAAGAAGTTTGGATTTGGAGTTCATTTATGAGCTAGGTCCCATCAGACATCCAGACACATTCTAAGACAGGTATTGCTAATTTTGGGAGATGGCATTCTCCGCGAACTTGAGATATAGAGAGACATAGAAAGAAACATCAAGGCGGATCCACTCACTGAGGCTATTCCTCCAACGCAATAGTTTCGCAAACGGGTTTTGTGAGACTGATTAGTAGAGGAGTTGAGTGTTCGGTATCACACGGGCTGGGAGTATGCAACATCGCAATAATTAGCCTTGAGTGCAAGTGGGAGATTGTTGGAGATAGTGCCCTCAGAGTAAATTATTGGATTACAGGCACGTGATTGCAATGATTGATGGAGGACCTATCCCGATAGGACAGTCTTACTCGAGATGATAGTATGCTATCTGGTTTATCTTTATCATCGTGTACTGCTTTAGGTGACCTTACATGTCACTATTGCGCGTTGATAGAGCCCCTAGGATTCTTGCTTGACTGCCAGCAGTATGAGGGCGATCATATACATGGGAGCTGGTAGTCTATAAGCACATCCTTAAAAGGTCCCTAGTCATGGGAGTTTTGAGACAGGGCATCGATACTCCAGAGTAGACTAGTGTATACAGTCGAGATCCCGATGAGGGGTGGTGGCCGGTCTCACAAGCCATTTGTGTCAGTTGGTTCACCTAAGATGTATACAGGTGCTCATTGGGTAATGAGTACACCGGACAGGACTCGCCGGGAACATGCTTGTTGGTCTTATACCTGACGTCAGATAGCAGTTCCCTGGTGACATGTGTACAGGTTAGTTCATCGACCTGAGATCGTCATTTGTCTCCTGTGAGTTCCCACTGTACTTTGATTACTACCCTACCACGCTTAAAGGAGACGTGCAAACAGGTTTTAGTTGGGTACAGTCCCGAGCCACATGGAGGCAGTGAGCGGATCTGCAGGGGTTCGTCTCTCCCGGTATTGGGGTGAGGTCCCGACACGACTTGTACCGCTTTTGGGGGTCTGACTTTTACCAACCCCCTAGGCCCGCCATGCGATGCTCATAGACGAACGGACCGGACTATACGGATATTGTCACTGACAGGCTCAGTAGGGTGTCAGGATGAGTTCGCTCATCGACGTCCCTTTTTGTCAATACCTGGTAGCCCGTTACGTATGGCTAATACCTCTGACGTGCTAGTGGTTAAATCCACAGCCAAAGTGTTGACGAGTCTTTAGAGTCCCCCACAGACCGTTTTCTCAAGTTTCGGGCGAAACGTTGTAGAGGCCGTATGGAGATATGGCAGGGTTCGATCATGTACGTGCAGTATTGCACGGATCATGATCGGACGGTTAATACTAGCGGGCTTTGGTTTAAGCCGGATCCTAGTATTGTACAGTGTATTTTTGTCTCATTGCATTTGTATTCAGTCGGAATACAAATGCGGGTATGTATATACAGTAGCGGGGTTTTCCTGTAATTTATTACGTGATCGTTTTTCTGAAGTTGCCAGTTTGCATTCCGTTTCGGCCATTTTCTTTTGTATCTTTCCTTGGCTGAAAATTAGTGGAGGAGGGCTTATTTGCAATTGTGCAAATTAGCATTGTGGAGGGTGGTCTTTGCATATTGTTGCCTCATGATAATTGTACCTTCATTTGACTTCTTTAGTCCATGATTGATTGACTTTTGGAGTAATCATGGTTGTTGATGATGGGGTTGATTTGGAGTGAGGGTTTGTAGTGATCATGATATTTCATTATCATCTTTTTTCTCTCCCTTGCATTATTGTTGGGCTCCCTCATTCATACTCCCCATTCTCATTCCTAATGAAGAGGGGCCGGCCACTAAGGGGAGGGGTCTGTCCAAATTTTTGGGCATGAGTTTTGGTCTCATTTGCTTGCTAAAAATTCCCTTGTTCATCACAAAATCACATCTCCTCCTCTACTTCAGAAAAGGGAAACTTCTAGTAACCCCAAGAGACAAACCATCCTACACTTATTCTACAGTAATTCTTGGGCACGTCGGCTCGCCAACTTTGTGCCCAAGTTGCCTCGGTCCAGAGGTGGGAGCCCGTAAAAGAACCCGGCGATGTGGTGCCCTTCCGACGAGGAGATGAAGACCGGAGATTCCGCGGGGAGATCGGGACGACGACGAGAAGACCGAAGGACACGGATCACTCGGTATATCTCTCTACTCCTTCTCTAGTTAGCTAGGATTATGTTAATGGCCCGATCCGGGTTTTATAGTGCGCGGTGGTGCCAGTTTACTAGTTTTGTAAAAAGTTTCGTTTCCGCATTCCGGCTTCGGATTGACGGCCGGGCCGCCGCCGTGCACTTACATGCTGGACACTCAGGTTCCATGATGTTATTGTGTCATTGATGGACACGTAGATGATATCCACATGCATCAGGCATTGATATATTGTTGGCCCATATGCAGATACGGTCACCCTAAATATCATAGTATTACCTTTATGATATAGTTGCCCAAGGAATCGTTGTTTTATTCGATTTCTACCTGCTGATGTTTTCTACTCACGAGTTGGCAACTTACCCCCGTTGTGCCACAGTTCTTGCAGGATGACCTCCCGGATCAGTAGCGGTATCGCTGGCACACAAATTACTTTCGGGTGATTTGTTTTGGTAGGTGGGACATATTGGATCGTGCCCACTCTTGTATTTATTATTCCTGTTGTATCTAGTCAACTCCATCAATCAGAAACTAGTATTTGTATAATTAGTAAGACTTAGCAAGACTTGTGGTTATGAGACTTAGAGCGATGGGTTGTATGTTCGCTTGGTGCATTTGATGTCTTTCTTTATTCACTATCCTTTTGTGTTGACCTTCGCCGTTGTGCGTCGTATACATATATTTCTATCTTGCGTGGTTGTGATTCCGCCGATTGGCGAAGAGCTAGCTCCCACTTAGGGATGCCCTTTATTGTTGTTATGTATATGTGGTTTTGGATCAAAATATACAAAGGAGCTGCTGCCCAAATTTTTAAAAAGAATAAACATGTTTTTTATCTAGGGTAATCCACTTGCATTTTCATGTTCCATTATCTGTGCATTTAAGAAAACTTTTGATTTCATCATATCTTTATTTCAAAACTTCACATCTTTTATTTTCTTTAAAAGGTTTAGACTTCTGGGCTTCGTCTTACTTAATTTACGTTGCGCCTTTAGACGTTGCGTGATTTAAGTGCCGGTCACAAACGGAATTTCAGGTCGTGACAAAGTTGGTATCAGAGCGTTAGGTTTAACTTTAGTTCGAGTCTAGGTTTCACTTTGTGGAGTCTGGGGCGTAATCTATTAGGCTTGACCTTACGGAACTTAGACTTGAACAGGGGGGTATTAGACCCGAACATTCATTACATAGGCTGATCCTGATTGATGGAGTAGGTAACTCAAGTAGAGTGACGTACCGTGCGTATGTTCCGCGGCATACTTACGATATGATACTCCGCTTAAGTGACCTTAGGATGTACATATCTTGAGATCTGTGATTCTCTTCGTCCCCATGATTATACATCCATTTGAGATCCTTGATTCTATTCGTTCCAATGATCATACTCTCATTGATTCCGTTCCTCCTTATGATCATGTATCCATTCTGGATCTATTGATTCCTTTCATTCCTTTGATCTATTTTCATCAATACATGCTTGAGGTTCCTGTCACCATGGTTTAAGTGCAGATTGAGCCGTTGCTAGTGATACGGTCAGGGCGATCTCGTCATGGACAAGGACTGACCATCGTGTTTTCTGGTGACATGGGAACGTATCGATTTAGTGTTTTTGGTGTGACCTATCGTTTGAGGCGAGTGTTCGGTTTTGCACCAGATGATTGGGACACTGATAGAGGCTGCCTGTTGTGAGAGGACTGTTGATGTATAGCCTATCTCAGAGATTGTGATGTCGTCTACCTTGCAGACAGATGACCCAGTTGTTGCTGAGATTGATGTGTTGTCGCCTCCAGACCTTATCAGCTGAGATCGTTGGAGCTTTCAGGCAGAGATGCGACAGAAGATAGCTAGTCTATCTTGAGTTGAGTTGAGCGACTGAGATGATTCGTCTGATTTGATCCGCCGACGCAAGCCCAGTTGAGTTGAAGATTTCTAGTGTGGAGAATCTTATTCAAATCTAGAGTAGATCGATCGAGAGATGACGTTGTTCGTCGGATGCCCCGATGTGAGATCATTAAGTTGACCAGTTTCGGATACAGGATCTCACCCAGATACGTTGTGAGTTGATCGAGAACGGACGAATAAAGAGTATTCTTCCGATGATTGGGACGAGTTCCCGAGGACGTGTTCGTCTAGATATCTTCTACAGAGTGATGAAGATACCGAGTTCGTAATTTCGAGTCCGTGTGAGAGACTCCGGATTGACTGTAGCCGAGAACAATTGCACTATGCAGACATCAATAGATGACGTCAAAGTGGACGATAATAAAGACGAGTAGAACAAGAGGTTCGTGCGAGTTGTTAACGAGCTGTTGTTACTCCCCGTTGAGATTAGAGATCGGATATGTATACAGAGGAGATGGGATACGGCCAGTTCCCGAGGAAATGTTGTGCTTAAAACGCAGATGTCCAGAAAACGAGAAAAGATTATGTAAGAGTACCAGCCTCCGTATAGTTCGGCATAGGCGAGACCGGAAGAAACCTTGAGTAGGTGCCTTCCAGGACACTGGTGCGATAAGATTTGCACCGAGGATCAGTTGTGTCACGTGTATTCAGAGGGCCAGAGGCCGACGCTAGTGACGTGCTACTTTACGAGTGGTCATACTAATTGACCGAGAGATGACCATAGGAGTGTCAGAGAGGAATCGTTTCCGTTAGTACACTTGACCGGGCCGACGAGCGGATGGATTGCGAGATTGGTAATCCACAGAGAAATGAGGACCCAGAGACAGAGGACGCCAGACCGTGAGCAGGAGGCAGGCGGATGTTCTTGCTCAGCCAGTTTTGGGCGCACCGGCATTTTTCGACATTGAATGAGGTGTACCTTAATGTCATTTATTGTGATTTGTGTTTTGTGATCCGAGTATCACGTTTATATTGCTGGGATTTGAGTTTTGATGATTGAGTTTCATGATATTGTTTTCATGCACCATGGCTGCACCTATTGGATATTTTCTTTTGTGCACAGTTATTGCACTTGATTTATGTTTATACACCGCTACATCGGTTTGCGATTTGTGCATATCAATTGCACTTAATATTGATTTTGTGCCTTGGGTGCACGTGTTTATGATTTCGTGGATTTCATACAGTTGATTTGATTTTGTGCATGTGGTACGAAATTGATTTGGTTTTTGCACTCGGTATAGCTCGCATGTGCTTGCAGTGAATTGATACATGTTTTGTGCACGCAGTGCACACGTTTTTGATTTTATACACCTTGGTACACTCGGTGTTGTTTTTATACGCATTTGAGTTATTGATGAGTTTCCGTGTACTTGTTGCACCAGATTTGTATTTCATGCATTTGTTGCACTAGACTTATATTTTGTGCATTTGTTGCACCAGATTGGTATTTCGTGCATTTGTTGCATTAGATCTATACTTCGTACATTGGTTGCACCCGATTTATGTCTTTGAGCATTTGTTTCACCAGATTTATGTTTTTGTGCGCGTTTGCACTTGACGTTCGTTTTCGTGCATGCTACTGCACTAGATGCTTTTTACGGACCTGACGTGCTTGGGTTGGATTTTTGTGCATATTAGGCGCATGGTTTAGGATTTTGTGCGCACCGGACGCACATGATTGAGGTTTTATTCGTGCATGTCGGATGCACTAGATTTAGATTTTATTCGTGCACGTCGGATGCACTTGATTTGGATTTTCGCCCATGTTGGGCGGATGATATGAGATGTGATTTTGTGCACACCGGATGCACTCGATTGGGATTTTCATTCGTGCATGTTAGTTGCACTAGGTTGAGATTTTCATGCACTATAGATGCACATGATATTATTGTCGTGCACATCCATTGTACTGGACAGATGCTTTCGTGCACACCCGTTGCACTTAGTTGGTTTTGTGCACATTCGTAGCACTTGTATTTGGCTTTGATTTCCGTACGTACCATATGCACGTGATTGTTAGATACGGCTTTTGAGGCTGATTATGCTCTTGAGCACTTTGTTTTCATGATGGGCACTATATTATGTAGTAGCCGAACAGGACTGATCTGAGGACAGTACCTGAGTACTTTGCATGGATAAAAAGTTAACCAAGAGGTTTTCAAAAAGGAGCTATAGTCTCGCTATTTCCTACGTGTCCGTGAGCGGCACGAACATTTACAGTGGAAAACCTTTTAGGATATTCAAAAGGGTTGAACGTATATTTGAGCAAAACACATATGAACGTATATTTATTACTTTACAAATGATCTTTCGTCACTTGTGCCGTGAGTTACGCATCACACGGCGATTCAGAAATTTTTTTCATGTGTTTAATTCAATTTTAGGAGATTTTTCCAAGGATGCGTACTATAAACATATTATAGTATTTGACTAGTGCATATTGGATTTCAGTAGTGGATTTCGAGATCTGTATCTCCATTGTAACTCCGATGATTGCGTGCAAATCCAATGATTTGCGTGACGCTTGACGGAGTTCGATTTTGAGATTCGTACTCGTTTTCAAGCGCACACGATGTGTTGTGGTATTTCTATATCTTTCGTGATTTCGGAGCCCCGTTGATTTGAGCTGATTATTGAAATGTTTTAGCATTTGGGGGTTTAAATTTAAATTCGGGGACCGAATTTATTTAAGGGGGGATGATTGTAACATTTCAGAAATATAAAATATTATTTTTTGAATTTAATATTAAAATAATATATTTCGCGAAAATTACTCGATTTGCGAATTTGGGGTTTTCGTAAAATGGTATAAATATATATACCAATAATTGTGAAATAATTGGAGATTTAAATGATTTACTCATTTAAAAATATATTTATCGGATTTGCGTATTTTTATAATTAATTATATTCAAGTTAAAAATTAAACTTGATTTGTGCACTACTAATCGCGATTAGGCCAAATCCGTGTTTCTACATTTTTCCATAGTTAGTGCACCATGACATGTTGCATTTTTGTTGCATGTTGTTTCATTTGTATTTGTTGATATTTGGCTTTAAAAGAAAGAGAAAAGGAAATAGAATAGAATAATAGGCATGGCCGAGAGAGAGAGAGAGAGAGTGTAGCATGGCATGTGATAATTGAAAGAGAGTGAGGATAAGAGAGAGAGAGAGAGAGAGAGAGAGAGGGCTGCCCTCTTCCATTTTCCCCCATTGTTTTTCATCTACTTCTTCATATTCAAGCTTCCCCATTTCTACCCTCATATCTCATCTCAATTCCTTCACTAAAATCCTATACTTCCTTCACAAAAATTGATCACAATTTCTCTACAAACCCATTGGACCAATCAAAGTTGGATTTTGAAGAATTTGAGCAACTCAAAAAAATTCTTGAGTTCCCAAATGAGGTATTTCTTTCACCATAAGTGTAGTAATTGATTTCCTTTAGCTTCTATTTTAGTTTAGAATTAATTAAGTGAGGTTTAGTGATCTTGGAAAATTCCAAGATGAAGTTTAGGGGATTCTTGAGTTGTGATGGTGCAATTGAGGTGTAATTGGTGACTACAACCCCCTTTAGTGTTAAAAACCTAGATCAAACCAGAGCCTAGACCATGAAACTTGAATTAGATGTTTCAAATGTCGGTTTGTGAAGTATTTTGTGTCTACAGGAAATCTTGAGTGACCTGTGACCTTTAAGGGAAAAACTAGCAACACTATTAACCTAGATAGAATGTTAGTTATATGTATGCCCTAGAGGCCGTTACTATACATGAGATGTATATTGTAGTGGATGTTTGGACATATATAGGGAGGACTTTCTTGCTCGACATGATAGTATGCTATCTGGTTACTCTTTACCTTAACGTGTACACTGATTGTCTCTCTGTTACATGTTGGTAAAGCCCTTAGGATGGGTACTTTGTTAGTGTATATGCCGTAGAGGCCATTACTGTATCATACTGGATTGTATATTACTTGTTGGAAGCTTGGGATATTCACCTTGTATTGACATTCTTGCTCAAGATGGCTGTATGCTACTTGGTTTGTTTCTGCTTTAATGTGTGCATGCGTTTCTTTTAGCACATCGCCTTTACACATTAGTGGAGCCCTTAGGATCTTTGCTTGATTACCAGCGTTGTGATGGCAGTCACACTCATGGGGGCTGGGTAATCTATAAGCACATCCTTATGCAGGTCCCTAGTCGCAGGACTATCGAGACAGGGCATTGATACTCCGGAGTAGACTAGCGTATGCGCTTCTCATCCCAGCTTGGGAGACGGCATGTCCCACAGCCGTCAGTACGTCGTACTTGGGATAGTATGTGGGTGCTCGTTAGGTTACGAGTACACTGGACATGACTCGTCGGGAACTGTTGGTTGGTATTATACCTATCGTCAGTTATCAGTTCCCAGGTGACATGAGAACAGCTTAGTCCGTTGACTTGACACTATCACTTCGCCTCGAGTGTGTTCCCACTGTACTTTGATTACTACCGTACCACGGCTCAAAAGAGTCTTGCAAACAGGTAGTTTTTGGGTGCAGTCCCTAAGCACTTGGAGGCAGTGACGGTTAGACAGGATTCGTCTCTCCCGGTATTGGGGGTTGACATCGCGCTGTGTCTAGGAGAGCCATTACATAAAGTCCCTGGCCAGGGCAAGCGAGATAGACTGGTAGGTTTCCAGTGTTATCTCAGGTGTTCTGGGCTACACTCTGACACGACTTGTACCGCTAGTAGGGGACTGACGTTTACCGCCCCCTAGGCCCGCCATGCGATGTTCTTAGACGAACAGACCGGACTGTACGGAGACTGTCACATACAGGCTCAGTAGGAGTTCAGATGGGTTTACCTCGTCAGTCTTCTTATCGACATCTACCTGGAGACCGTTGCGTACAGCTAGTGCCGCTTGCGGTCTGTGGTTAAACCCACTGCCAGCGTAGTGTCGAGTCTTTAGAGTCCCACACAGAGGGTTATTCGCCTTTTGGCAAAATGAGTAGAGGTCGCATGGTTTTGCGACAGGGTTCGTTCACATCCGCGCACTTGTGCACGTTTGGTGTCCGGACAGCTTATACTAGAGGTCTTTGGTTTAAGCCGGATTCTAGTATATGATTTGGAATTGGTTTTATCTCATTGTATTCGTGTTCCTCGGAACACGGATACGGGTGTATATGCACAGTTGACTGAGACAGAGGCAGAGGACTTTCATTAGGGTTGATGACCATTGTCATTTTCTTAACCCTAATATTTATGTGTGAATTATGATTTATTATTAATTAGTTAATTATAATTGTGCATGGTTAGGGTTGTTGACCATTTGACTATACTTGACTTGTTGACCTAGGTTGACAAGTTGACCATCATAATTCCATATGAAAGATGCTCTTTGATCCTTGCAAAAGCATTTAATGTGAAATGATAATGGTCATTTTTTGATTAACCATGACAATTATCTTAGCTAATTATCTATTTTTCATAAATCACATATATGTGAGAAGGGTTGTATTATTCTTCTCACTTGTTCATTTTCATTCTCTCTCCTCCTATTCCTCTCTCTCTAGCTCTCCCCTCTCATGAGTTGAGAACCATTTGAGATTGAGATAATCCCTTCAAAAACACTCTCTACTCTTTCTATGGTCTTAGGTCTAGCACACCAAGCACCTTAGTTACTTCTAGTTTGAGGTTGGAGCCAAAGGTTGAGGCCCTCGGGTAGATCTTTCCTCGGCAAGAGAAGGCGACAAGGAGAACCCGTTCTTTCACTCCAAGGAGCAAGAAGAGAAGGACTTGAAGACCTAGGTATAACCCCCTTTCCGAGTAGATAAACTCTTTTAGCTTTTGTAGTTAGTTTTATTTGGCAAAGATCCCTCCTTTACATAGTCCATGTTGCCTAGTGTTGTAAAAATCGGATTTTTCATAACGTTTCCGCCTCCCTGCAAGCACCGGGGTGGGCAACGTGGACCTACAGTGGTATCAGAGCCAGGCTAAACACAAACTAACTAGTTAGCAAAGTATCTAGAACTTCGATCGGAAAAAATCGCAAAACTATTTTTCAAAACCCTAAGTTTCTGTCGATTTTTATTTCTGCTTTAAAAATAATAAATCATACTTCAAAAATCGGCTCAGGGTTTTGTTAAGAAACACACCAAAAACGGTCCACTGAACCGGTCAAAGCGCCGCGGTTCCGCGGCAAGAACATGCTTCTTGCCGCGAATCAGCGGCCGAGTTGACTCGGCTGTGGACCGAGTTTGGTGCAGTTTTCTTCTGTTGCTGTTTTGGGATTTTTAATATAGTTTGTTTCTGCCCAGTTTTTCCAGAGAACAAGTTGGTTTTTAGGGTAGTCACAAATCCGTATTTTGATCGAATTTCTTTACACTTTGGCTAATGGGTTATATCTGTGATGTGATATATGTATTGAACGTCTACTAATCGCTATACGTCGATTAGTGGGGTTATACATATCTGTGATCTGTAATGTTGATGGTTTGTGTATATGAATTCGTTGGATTTTCGCGGATGAATAGCCGGGGGTTGTGAGATAAGAGTTCTCTTATTCTTTCAATTCTTGTAATATGTAAATTGATGTAATATTATTTATATGGCCGCACAACCGGGTCAGGGTTGTAGCCGTCATTGTATAATTTCTTTTTACTGTTTTTGCTCCTAGGATAGACCCAAGGTGGGGTGCACAAACTACCGGGTACCTCGAAGTGCCGAGTGGCCTACTCATGTCATTGAGGGAGGTTGCTTCACTTCGGATACTTGGCGGGTAGTTTGCCGCAACCGTAGGGGTCTAGGGTAGGGTTTGGCTATTCATCGCGACCGTGTAATCCGTTCTTCGTTACAGGCTCGTACGAATTGCGGATTCCTAGTATATCCAATGTATTCATCTATGATCTGGAATGGCTATCATTGCATGCGACGAATGTTTATATATATCTATATGATATCTATTTAGGCGTTGCTTATGTTTTGCATCCGTGCTAGTCCAGGCCCCGCTCTGTCGTTAGTTAAGTAACCTAACGGGTGATGACGGGACCCGTGGCGAATGCGGATGGCATAAGCGTACGTCATATTTTCGTTGTTTTCTGCAATGGTAGGATTAAATGATGGGACGCAGTGGAATTAATGCAAGAAAAATAAACCAAGTAACAGTCGTTGGAACACTTTCAAAACCACTCGGTTCTTTTCAAAACCAAACTTTTAAATGCGGAGCTTGAACCACTCCTTTTGAAAGCTATCTCGTTCCTTCGATTATATCAAGTTCACTACGTTCACGGTTTCGCCAAAACCATTCGTAGCCCTCCGTCGTTTCACATGAATGGTCAATAAGTATTCAAGCTATGTATGTTGGTCAAAGTCAAGGCATAGTGATTGGTAGCTATTGGGTATTCATGTGCAGCAAGATAGATGTGTTGGTTTGGGGCAGTCGTTCTACCATTTTGGCCAAAGTCAAGGGAATGTGCGGGTGGGCTCAAATTAACCTGGAGAATGACGGGTAGAACTTGGCATGTGACTTATGATATTTTGGCCAAAGTCAAGGTCATAAGAGCATGGGGCAAAAATCCACATCGGGAGTTTTAAAAGAACTGAAACTTGCTAGCGCTGCATACCATTTGGAGTGTGATGATTCTGGTAGGATTCCTTCAGTTTTGTCACGCGATGATATTTGGATCCCGATCCTACTATGAGTATATGCTACTCCTCCGGAACTTTCTCACTTAACGATCAATGCTATAAACCAAGTAGGTGTCTAGAAAGGTGTTAGCGGGGCTACGCCCATAGGGAAAAGAGGTTATTTAATTAAGGAACTTCGCGAAAGCGTTGGAAAACCTCCCTCGAAGTACCGACACTGGCCTGGCTGAACGGTTAAGTAAGTATTGTACGGTGAGATTGTTCCCGACTAGTTCTTCCTTTATGGTTTGAGGAGGGATTCGAGAGACAGTGGGAGCCATCCTATTTAGACAAATTAAAAACCACTCTAAACTTGCAAGAGCATCATGCTAAAGTGTTTCTTCTCTCTCTCCTAATTGCAGCGACCATTTATCATGACTGTACTTAAGTTACTTCTAGATAAAAACATACTGACAGGGCCAAACTACAAAGATTGGCTCAGGAATGTCAAAATGGCAATCACTTATGACAAGTTGGGGCATCTTCTTACCACCAAAGCTCCCCCTGTCTCAGGTCCCAAAACCAGCGTCGCGGATAGGGAAATCCGTAAGACATGGAAAATCGACTGCACGAAGGCCAAGTGCCTCGTGCTTGCCACTATGGACAACCAACATCAGAGGAGGCACGAGAATATAGACCTCGAATCCATATTTCTCCATACAAAAGAACTGTATGGAGAGCAATCTCGTATTGCAAGATACGAAGTGTCGAAGAAGTTATTTTCGGCAAGAATGGCCGTCGGATCATCGGTAGCGGAACACGTGCTTAAGATGATTGGCTACATAGAGGAGCTCACGGACCTTGGGACCATGTTGGAGAATGAGCTCTATACGGACTTGATTCTCCAGTCCCTTCCTTCCACTTACGCCCAATTCATCCTAAACTTCAACTTACAGGAAAAGGAAGTTGAACTTTCAGAACTCCTCAACATGCTGAGGAGTGCAGAGGGCACCCTACAGAAATGTAGGGAAACATCCACTTTGTTAGTAGGAGGATCTTCCTCTTCTAGGTCCAGGGCGAAAGCCAAGGGAAAGAAGAAGAAAACACCCGCCAAACCAAGGGGCGGTGTTAGTAAGGTGGATACGAAGGGAATGGCAAAAGCAACAAAGGTAGCGGGGAAGCTTGTGAATAAAGAAGAATGCTTTTACTGTCACAAGAGTGGACACTGGAAGAAAGATTGCAGGGCTTGGAAAGCCAGAACACAGGATCTGAAGCAGGTTGCGGCTTCAGCTTCAGGTGTGTATGTTATTGAAAACTGTCTATCAATAAACTCTACTTCCTGGGTATTGGATACCGGATCAGGATCTTATATCTGTAATTCTTTTCAGACGTTGAGAAAGCGTAGGTTTTTGAAAGCAGGTGACATGACCCTCAAAGTTGCAAACGGAGCTACCATGGATGCTGAGGCCGTGGGGGACTATCACCTGGGAATGTCAGATGGACATGTTTTGGTTCTACGTAATTGCTTTTTTGTAACCAACGCAACTTGTAATATCATTTCTGTATCTTTGATTTCTAAAGAAGGTTATGAATTTGCGTTTGTAAGTAATGTTGTAAACATTCACCTTAATCGAGTTATGATTGGGTCAGGTACATTGAGCAATAGTATATACGTATTAAACCAACCACAGATTTTCAATGTTCAGAATACACACAAAAGAAAGTCTCCGGAAACAAATCAGACTTTCTTATGGCAATGTAGACTGGGTCACATCAATGAAAGAAGGTTGACGAAGTTACATACAGAAGGATATTTGGATCCGTTCGAATATCAATCATATGCAACTTGTCAATCCTGTCTCAGAGGAAAGATGACAAAGACTTCGTTCACTGGACACAGAGTGAGAGCGAGCGAACTCTTGGGACTCGTACACAGCGACGTGTGCGGTCCAATGTCTACGAATGCACGAAGCTGTTATTCTTACTTCATTACTTTTACGGATGAGTTTTCAAGGTACGGTTATGTCTTATTAATGAAACATAAATCCGAAGCCTTTGGATAATTCCAGGAATATAAGAATGAAGTAGAAAAACAAACAGGCAAAAGTATTAAGACACTGAGATCTGATCGAGGTGGTGAATACTTGAGTGCCGAGTTCCTGGATTACTTAAAAGAGAATGGAATTCTCTCTCAGCTTACTCCTCCATACACTCCGCAACATAACGGTGTATCGGAGAGACGGAACCGAACCCTATTGGATATGGTACGTTCCATGATGAGTAACGCTGAGTTACCGCGATCATTCTGGGGATATGCGCTAGAATCAGCTGCATACCTTTTGAACCGAGTTCCAACTAAGACTGTGCCTACTACACCATATCAGATGTGGTGTGGGTAGAGACCCTATCTTAATCACATTAAGACATGGGGATGTCCAGCTTTTGTCAAAAAGCAGCATGCAGACAAGCTCGAGGCACGCTCAGTACAGTGCAAGTTTGTGGGATATCCAAATAACTCCAAGGGATATTTCTTCTATTGCGAAGAGGAACAAAAGGTTTTTGTTTCTCGTCATGCCCACTTCTTGGAAACTCAGTTTTTGGAAAAACAAATAAGTGGGAGCGCAATAGAACTGGAAGAAATTCCAGAACCACGAGCTATTACTGAAAGCTTAGTAGAACCAGAGGGTTCGAAAGATCAGGACATTCCTACGCCGCTCCGCAGAAGTAGTAGGCAGTCTCATCCGCCCGAGAGATACTACGGTTTTCTCATAGAAGGGGATAGAGAGGATTGCATCATTGATAGTGATGAGCCGACTAGCTTCCAGCTGGCCATTCAGAGCGTTGACTCGGTAAAATGGCTGGATGCAATGCGGACCGAAATGGAGTCCATGTACACCAACAAAGTATGGACGTTGGACATTGCTCCAGATGGGGTAAAACCCGTAGGATGCAAGTGGATCTTCAAAAGGAAGATTGGTGTAGATGGACAGTTTGAGACCTATAAAGCTAGACTTGTTGCAAAGGGTTTCCATCAAAGACCTGGCTTGGACTATGACGAAACCTTTTCTCCAGTGGCTATGCTGAAATCCATTCGGATCCTTCTTGCCATTGCTGCCTTCCACGATTATGAGATATGGCAGATGGACGTAAAGACCGCTTTTCTAAATGGAAATTTAGAGGAGTGTGTCTATATGGATCAGCCAGAGGGTTTCATTCAGAGTGGGAGCAGCGGAAAGGTGTGCAAGTTGCTTAAGTCGATCTATGGACTAAAGCAGGCATCGCGGAGTTGGAACATCTGTTTTGATGAGACGGTCAAAGAATTTGGCTTTATCAAAAATCCAGATGAACCATGCATCTATAGTAGATTTGTAGCGAGAACTGTAGTATTCCTCGTTTTATACGTGGATGACATTCTCTTGATAGGAAATGACATTCCTATGCTACAATCTGTCAAAGGGTTCTTGTCACACAGATTCTCTATGAAAGACCTGGATGATGCCTCGTACATTCTGGGGATCCGGATCTACCGTGACAGATCCAAGAAGATATTAGGACTCTCAAAGTCCAGGTACATCGACACCATACTGAAAAGATTCAGTATGGAAGATTCCAAGCGCGGTAATCTACCGGCTTGTCACGGGATCACCCTCTCCAAAGAGATGTCTCCCAAGACTGATTTGGAAAGGGATCGCATGTCTATTATACCCTACGCTTCTGCGGTAGGCTCTATAATGTATGCGATGTTGTGTACCAGACCAGATGTAGCTTATGCACTGAGTGTGGTAAGCCGGTATCAGTCAAACCCTGGGGAGAAACACTGGATAGCGGTAAAGAACATTCTCAAGTACCTGAGAAGGACTAAGGAGATGTTCTTGGTGTATGGCGGAAAAGACCTCCAGATCGAGGCCTTTGCTGACTCCATCTTCCAGAGTGACAAGGATGATTCCAAGTCTATTTCGGGTTATGTCTTTACCCTCTATGGAGGGGCTGTGTGTTGGAAGAGTTCCAAACAGGAAACCGTTGCCGACTCGACGATGGAAGCAGAATATATCGCTGCTGCAGATGCCGCAAAGGAAGCTGTCTGGATGAAGAAGTTCCTCACGGAGCTTTAGGTGGTTCCTACCATTGTTGATCCAATACCGCTGTATTGTGACAATAACGGAGCTATAGCTTTAGCGAAGGAACCCAGGTCCCATCAGAAGTCCAGGCACATCTTGAGGCGGTATCACCTGATCAGGGAGATCGTGGGTCGCCAGGAGATCGAGGTTCGGAGAGTTGCTACGGAAGATAACACTGCTGATCCATTCACGAAGGCCTTACCCCAGACTCAGTTCGAGCGGCTGATCGAGATGATAGGTCTTCGATACGCCAGTACATGGCCTTAGTGCAAGTGGGAGATTGTTAGTGTATATGCCCTAGAGGCCATTACAGTATCATACTGGATTGTATATTACTTGATGGATGATTGGGATATTCACCTTGTACTGACAATTTTGCTCAAGATGGTAGTATGCTACTTGGTTTGTTTCTTCTTTAATGTGTGCATGCGTTTCTTTTAGCACATCGCCTTTACACATTAGTGGGGCCCTTAGGATCTTTGCTTGATTACCAGCATTGTGATGGCAGTCACACTCGTGGGGGCTGGGTAATCTATAAGCACATCCTTATGCAGGTCCCTAGTCGCAGGACTATCGAGACAGGGCATCGATTCTCCGGAGTAGACTAGCGTATGCGCTTCTCATCCCAGCTTGGGAGACGGCATGTCCCACAGCCGCCAGTACGTCGTGCTTGGGATAGTATGCGGGTGCTCGTTAGGTTACGAGTACACTGGACAGGACTCGTCGGGAACTGTTGGTTGGTATTATACCTATCGTCAGTTATCAGTTCCCAGGTGACATGAGTACAGCTTAGTCCGTTGACTTGACACTTTCACTTCGCCTCGAGTGTGTTCCCACTGTACTTTGATTACTACCCTACCACGGCTCAAAAGAGTTGTGCAAATAGGTAGTTTTTGGGTGCAGTCCCGAAACACTTCGAGACAGTGACGGTTAGACAGGATTCGTCTCTCCCGGTATTGGGGGTTGACATCGCGCTGTGTCTAGGAGAGCCATTACACAAAGTCCCTGGCCAGGGCAAGCGAGATAGACTGGTAGGTTTCCAGTGTTATCTCAGGTGTTCTGGGCTACGCCCCGACAGGACTTGTACCTCTAGTAGGGGAATGACGTTTACCGCCCCCCTAGGCCCGCCATGCGATGTTCTTAGAAGAACAGACCGGACTGTACGGAGACTGTCACATACAGGCTCAGTAGGAGTTCAGATGGGTTTACCTCGTCAGTCTTCTTATCGGCATCTACCTGGAGACCGTTACGTACAGCTAGTGCCGCTTATGGTCTGTGGTTAAACCCACTGCCAGCGTAGTGTCGAGTCTTTAGAGTCCCACACAGAGGGTTATTCGCCTTTAGGCAAAATGAGTAGAGGTCGCATGGTTTTGCGACATGGTTCGTTCACATCCGCGCACTTGTGCACGTTTGGTGTCCGGACAGCTTATACTAGCGGTCTTTGGTTTAAGCCGGATTCTAGTATATGGTTTGGGATTGGTTTTATCTCATTGTATTCGTGTTCCTCGGAACACGGATACAGGTGTGTATGCATAGTTGACTGAGACAGAAGCAGAGGACTTTCATTAGGGTTGATGACCATTGTCATTTTCTTAACCCTAATGTTTATGTGTGAATTATGATTTATTAATAATTAGTTAATTATAATTGTGCATGGTTAGGGTTGTTGACCATTTAACTATACTTGACTTGTTGACCTAGGTTGACAAGTTGACCATCATCATTCCATATGAAAGATGCTCTTTGATCCTTGCAAAAGCATTTAATGTGAAATGATAATGGTCATTTCTTGATTAACCATGACAATTATCTTAGCTAATTATCTTTTTTTCATAAATCACATATATGTGAGAAGGGTTGTATTATTCTTTTCACTTGTTCATTTTCATTCTCTCTCCTCCTCTTCCTTTCTCTCTAGCTCTCCCCTCTCATGAGTTGAGAACCATTTGAGCTTGAGATAATCCCTTCAAAAACACTCTCTACTCTTTCTAAGGTCCTACGTCTAGCACACTAAGCACCTTAGTTACTTCTAGTTTGAGGTTGGAGCCAAAGGTTGAGGCCCTCGGGTGGATCTTTCTTCGGCAAGAGAAGGCGACAAGGAGAACCCGTTCTTTCACTCCAAGGAGCAAGAAGAGAAGGACTTGAAGACCTAGGTATAACCCCCTTTTCCGAGTAGCTAAACTCTTTTAGCTTTTGTAGTTAGTTTTGTTTAGCAAAGATCCCTCCTTTACATAGTCCATGTTGCCTAGTGTTGTAAAAATTGGATTTTTCATAACGTTTCCGCCTCCCCGCAAGCACCGGGGTGGGAAACGTGGACTTACATACTTGACTGCCTGGACTATGATGCGGATCATACTAGTGGGGACATGGTAGTCCATAAGTACATCTTTCAAGGTCCCTAGTCATGGGTGTATCGAGACAGGGCATCGATGCAACAGAGTAGACTAGCGTATACGCATCTTGACCCATATGATGGGCGATGGACGATCCTATATCCATCGGTGTTTGACATCAAGGATGGTGTACGGGTGCTCAGTGGAGACTGGGTACACTGGACTCAGTGGAGACTGGGTACACTGGACGGACTCGCCGAGAACTCTCAGATGGTATTATACCTTACGTCAGATGGCAGTTCTCTGGTGACACTAGTACAGGTTAGTTTGTAGACCCGAGATCGTCATAGAGTCTTGTGTGATTCCCACTGTGCTTTGATTTCCATCATACCACGTCCAAGAGGGCGTGCAAAAAGGTGGCTTTTGGGTACAGTCCCGAATCACATGTAGGCAATGAGCGATAGGAGGGGATTCGTCTCTCCCGGTATAGGGAGTTGATGTTGCGCTGTGTTCGATTGGCTATAGCTGGAAATCCCTGGTCAGGGTTGCTGAGATTTATTAGTAAGTGTTATCAGTAGTTTCTCGAACTGTTATAGACCTCAAATCGACACTACTTATCAAGCTACTGGGGTCTAACGTTTACCACCCTTAGGCGAGATATACGACATATCAGACGACGAGACCGGACTGTACGGGAGTGTTACTGATTGGATTTACAGGAGAATGTACAGGCTTGCTTGTTGATCTTCTGATCGCTCAATACCCGGGTGGCCGTTACGTTTAGCAGACCGCTTGCGGCTTGTGGGTGTTTGATATGATCATCACCTACTACCGGCGTATTGACGAATCTTTAGAGTCCTACACAGGGGTTTCCTGGCTCAAGCGAAACAGAGTAGGAGCACATATGTGATATGTGCGGGACAGAGATTAATACGATATGAGATACCGTATTCTATTCTCGCGATTCGTGACATTGATCGGTTGTATGCGATATAGCCGGGTTATGGGATAAACTGTTGATTCGATAAGTTGTTACACATGATATTAGTCGGCTATAGCCGGGTTATTAAATCAAGAGTTGATTTAATAATTTAATGTATAATTATATATTTGATATATTACATTACATTAACTAGTATTGGCTCACTTATGATTTATTTTCTCACAAACTTGTGCACATTGTTTATATGTGATATATGCAAGTGTACAAGTTTGTATCATGCTTGATGATACATAAAAGATGGGTGTATGAGACTTATATCAAGTTTAGGTTAAATTAGGGTTTACTTATTTCCTTAAGAATAACCAAAGAGAGGAGACTTTAGTCAATGTTATCAAGCTTGTAGAAGCTTGTATGCAACATTGACAAAGTCAACTCTTTTGTCATTCCTTAGGATATTAGTTAACCCAACCCTAAACCTAATACTATGGTTAATTCTCTACATGAGTTAAGCATGAGGGCTTAACTCAACCATGGTGCAATAATTCATTGGATAAGTTTTCATTTGGATGAATTATTCACTTCTTCTTCTTCATCAAGCTCCATGAAAAGCTCACTAGCTCCAATGGTGCCATGAGAAAAAGTGTGAGAAAATCAATTCTAAAGTGAGCCCACTTCCTACTTCTTCATCCTCTACCACTTGCCATGTAGTAGAGTGTGTTCTCTTCACAAAGTTCATGACCTAGTGAAGGAATAGCTTGAGTTAGTGTCTCCCCGACGTAGATCATCTTCGGCCTCGAAGTCATCGAAGCAAGCACGTTCGTTCTTCTTGTGAAGCTTCTCTAGAGTCCGGAGTTCATGATCGCAGCGATGGGGACATCTACACGGAGCTAATGAAGTGAAGGACCGGATCTACAAAGGTTGTAATCCCTTTCAATTAGTGTTAAACTGTTTAACATGCTTGTTTTCACCAAAACTCTAGTATAAAGATCCGGCTTTGGGTTGTTCGGCACGGCTAAAATTTTAATCGGGCATGGTTGATGCCTCGTAGACCCTTGTGCGCGTGCCTAGCAACCCTACAGTGGTATCAGAGCCAAGTTAGAGCTTTAGGCGAAGTCTGAGCGAAGTTTAAAGTCCGATCGAACCCGAAAACCCCGACACGAACCCTTCTCTGGACATTTTCCAAAAATGTGATTTTTTATGAATTAAAAATGCTCAGAAAAATAAGCAGGAAAAACTAAGAATTACTGTGAAGTACGGCCCACTAATTCGCTCAGATGACCGCGGAACAGCGGCCAAACCAAGGGTTTAGCGGCGGTTCCGCGGCCAAAATTGTGAATTAGTCCCAGGAATTTCATATATTTATTCATAGGTCCTTTCTTGGCAATTTTTTCTGGGAATTTTTTAATTCCACTCAAGTGTTGAGTTTTCTAGAGTTGTATTAGGGACTCGTTGATTCGATCGGATAATTTAACTTTGTATAGTTTGTCCGGGTAATTTTTAGAAACTATTAAAAAGTTCGACCGGATATCAATAACTCATTTTTTCCCCAGTCGGAAAATTTTTCAAAAGTTGGATTTTTTCTCGAGTTTAAGAACGTTCTAAGTCGTGCAAGTAACGCGGTGGACCCTCTAGAAGACAATAAACCTTAACTCGATTATGTGACCGTCTTGAACTGCCTCTGAACCTTAGGGTTTGTGGCAGTACGGCGTGCCACATGTGAGGCGTTGGCTTGACCCTTCTACGGCTGGACCAATGGTACTGTGGCATGTGATGGATGTTTTTAAACCGATTTCAAGTGTTGAGATATATTGGGGAAATCTTGGGTGTTTGATTATTCGATCGGAAAGTTTAACATTGTCTATTTATCTGGAATGTGATACAATATTTGGAATCCACGGGTAGTTATGAGATAACTAATTTGAATGTTATAAATCTAGCAGTTCAGTCTCAATTGATCGGTTGCCACGGGATTTTGATGCGATCAAAAGTCCGTCGCAATCACGTAGCGTACGCGGATACTCGCCGGGTAAACTTAATAGACAGCCATGCCCCATAACCCTGACCAAGTGACTATAGGAGAACCCCGTCGCCGAAAGCATCCGTTCGGGTGCTCGCGGCAGCGGTGTTCCGCCTTAGTGCACTTCGTCGACGACATCTAGGGGTGTGGCCGTGTACTAAAGTTTGCAACGAGCATTCGATCAGGATGTCGGGAATCTTGTTGAATTGCCCGACTTGATATTGAAAAGTGTTTTTGATAATGAGACTAAAATGCGGGGTTTATAATTGTTAGGCATGCGATGTCTAAGGAATTCATTTGGTTAGGCATGCGATGTCTAAGGAGGTTGCGGATTCCAATTGTTGTAGTTTTACACTTTTTTTCTATGACCGTGAGCGTAGTATGTGTTGTATCGCCGGTTTCGTTGCTATACATCAACGACAATCGGGATACGCATACTTGCTTACGTTGATGATATGAGATATTATGTGTTGCTATGATATGTTATATTGGATCGTCGCGTTTTGAATAGCCGGGGGTTTTATGTGAGATGAGAGTTTTTCTTTTTCATTCATATAAAATTCAATTGTATGTAATATTCTTTTATTGGGGCACTTCCGGGCTGAGGATGATTTCACCATTGTATATTATTTACTTTTCCGCATTAGGTAGACCCAAGGCGGGGAGCATAAGTAACCGGGTTCTACGGTCCAGTGGGAGACCATCTCGAGGAGTCGAGACCGGGTCTCCTAACCCTATAATTGGCAGTGTTGCTTGCCGCTCTCGTAGGGGTCTAGGGATGTGGGTTTGGCTATTCAGCGCGACCGTGGAATCCGTGTTTTATACAGGCTCGTATTAAAACACGGACGTCCTAGTATATCCAATATTTCATATATGTTCTTCTGCTGCAATGTTCTGTGATGAGATCATATTACTGCCTGAGACGAATGTTTATATTATATATATGAGATATATGTTATATTGCAGATTTCGTTTGAAAAGAGATGCTTGTGAAGCATAATAAAATGGGACTTCATTAATAAGATTAATGAAATAAAAGAAACCGAAGATGTTGTAGAAACTTGTTTAAAAACTGGTAGCTCTAGTTCTTGCTTTGCATAGCGGTGTTCCTTATAGAACATCTAGCACCTTATTCGATAAGGAAAGAGTCGAGATCTCTTCACCGGGAGTGACCTCTTTAGTGAAACTAGCAGATGCTACAAACTCGGTTTGTCTTTTGATTGCTTCTATAGTTCTTGTTTTGCACAGCGGTATATATGATATACCCTGCACCTTATTCGATGACGAAAGGGCCGACGATCCCTTCACCGGGAGTGACCGCTTTAGCAAAACTAGAAAAGCCTCAAAAACACTCCATTTAAAATCACTCGATTCTACAAAGATATCAAGTTCATTACGCAAAGGGTTTTCTTAAAAACCTGTCGTAGCCCTCCATCATTTCAGAAAGGGACTGTTTAGTATTCGTGCTGCGTTTGTTGGCATTTGTCAAGGCGTAGTGTGCGGTAGCTGAATAGTACTTATCTGCTTATGCATATGATGCAGATTGGATTAGGGTAGTCGTGCGACCTTGTTGGCCTTTGTCAAGGGCCGTGCGGGTGGGTTTAATTCAATCAAGAAATGACGGGTTGAACTTGACTAGAAGCCAATGGTTTGTTGGCCTTTGTCAAGGTCATAGGACGCTAGGGGTAAAATATTATTGGGATTTTCAAGTGATGAAATTTGCAATGATATTGCATACCTTCTGTGAGATAGTTGGATCCCAATACCCGCTGCGAGTAAGAGTTACTCCTGGGAGAGTTTTACACATTACAATTAGCCGATCAAGTAGGTGTCTAGAAAGGTGTTAACGGGGTTACGCCTCTGGGAAAACGAGGTTTACTTTAATTAGGTCCGTGCGAAAGCACGGGGAACCTCCCTCAAAATACCGACACTGGCCTGGCTGAAAGATTGGCGAACTTGTAGCGTGTAATTAATCCCGGCTAGTCTTTCCTTTTAGGGTTTGAAGGAAGATTTGATTAAAACAGTGGGATACATCCTGATTAGATATATTAGATAACCAATATAATCTTGCAAGAGCATACGCTGAGTGTTTTCTTCTCTCTCTCTCTAGGTAGCGAGCATATCACACCTTAATCAAGATAATAATACGGATATATTGACCGAACCCGCTTGTTATACTGTGCTGGGGAACGTTGGTCCCGCTCCAACTTATAATTGTTATAAGACAGAGCAGGAAATTGGGGATTACCAGAATTCCCGTGCTGCCCAAACGAAGAAAGTGCATGCTGATGCATCATCTTCAGGTGTGTTCATTACATAGAACCGTTTCTCAGTATTCTTTACGTCCTGGGTATGAGATACCGGATCAGGATCCCGGATATGTAATCTGTTACATGGGCTACAGAAAGGTAGAGAACTGAGAACGGGTGATAAGTTTCATGAGACAGAAAACGGTGCAAGTGTTGCAACCAAGTCTGTTGGTCTCTGTCACCCTGTATTACCAAAATACATTGATTCTGAATGAATGTTATTAGATACCGAACCTGATATACAACATCATATCAGTCTCTTTATTAGTAAAGAAAGGATATAATTTTGTATTGTTGGATAATGTTTTGAACATTTCCTATATCAAGAGTTGATCGGTTCAGGCACGTTATCTAAAAGCATAGACGTTCTAAATCAAACTACAGTTCTTAGTATACAGAAAACACACAAGAGGAATAGTTCAGAAATGAATGAATCCTTCTTGAGGTATTGTAGACTAGGTCATATCAATGCGACCCGACTAGCCAAGTTACATTTAGATGCATATTTAAATTAGTTTAAATTTATATCTTATGAAACTTGCCGGTCATGTCACAGAGATAAGATGACCACAGCTCCGTTTATTGGAAACAGAGAAAGAGTTAGTGAATTCTTGGGATTGATACATGATGATGTATGATGGTCCCCTGTCTACACATGCCAAGACCGGTTCTTTGTACTTTATTATATTCACTGATTATCTCTCAAGATTCAGACATATGTTCCTGTTGCAACACAAGTCTGAACCTTTTGAGATATTCACAGAATGTAAGATAGAAGTAGAGAACCAAAATACGGGTATAAGTATTATGTCCTTTGATGAGATCAAGGAGGAGAATACTTAAGCATGGAATTCCTGGACTATTCTAAAGGAGAATGAGATTCTCTCTCAGCATTACTCCTCCGTATACACCATAGCACGTCGGCGTATCGGGGCGGAGCAATAGCACCTTATGTGATATGGTGTGCTCTATGATGAGTACTACTGAGTTTCTTATTTCCTTTTGGGAGTTATGCACTTGAGAAGCTGCATACCTATTGAATAGGGTTCAAATCAAATCAGTTGCCTACCACTTCATATGTGATATGGAATGGGAAGAGCCCATATCTTAAGTATGTTAAGATTTGGGGTTGTCCGGCCTATGTCTAAAAGCAAAAACCGGACAAGCTCGAGGCAAGGTCCGTTATGTAGAACTGGAAAGGTTCCAGCTATACAAACTACAGCAGATGATTTGGTAGAACCAAAGGATTCATTAGTAACCAACGAACCTCAGCCTCTCCACCGATCTAGTAGGGTTCGTCACCCACCTGAGAGATACTTCGGTTTCTCTATGACAGTGGGAGCGAGGATTGCATCATGAGATGATGACCCAACTAGTTTCGAGCTGGCCATCAGGAGTGGGACTCTATAAGAATGACTGGATGCTTATCGATCTGAGATGGAATCCTTATACACCAACAAAGTATGGACTTTGGTTGCTTTATCTGAAGGGTTAAATCCCCATCAGGAGCAAGTATATCTTGAGAAGATTACTTGGTGTACATGGAAAAGTTGAGACTTTCAAAGCTATGCTTAAATCCATCCAGATCCTACTTGCCACGGCTACATACCATGACTACGATATCTGGCGGTTGGGTGTCATGATTGCTTTTCTAAATGATGATTTGGAAGAGAGCGTCTATAAGTACACAGCCAGAGGGCTTCGTAGACAGTGGGAGCAGCGGAAACGTGTGCAAGATGCTTTATAGGATAAAGCAGGCATTGCGGAGTTGGAACATCTGTTTTGATGTGGTAGTCAAAGAGTTTGACTTCATCAAAATGGCAGATGAAACTTGTATATACAAAAAGGTAGTAGGGAGTATGGTGGTGATCCTCGTAGAGTACGTGGATGACATACTCTTGATAGGGAAGGAGTTTCCTATGCTACGCTGGGTCAATCTCCGCTTATCACAAGGATTCTTCATATAGGATCAAAGTGATACCTCCTAAATCCTGGATTTTTGGATCTATGAGATAGATCTAATTGGATGTTAGGATACTCACTAGTTGTTATGAGATGGTATCAATCGATCCTGGGGAGAATCACTGGAAAGGTTCCAGGGTGATAAGGACGACTGAATGTCAGTCGCAGGCATTGTCTTTACCCTCAGTAGAGGGACGGTATGTTGGAAGAGTTCCAAGCTAGATACCGTGACATACTAGACGATTAAAGGCAAGATACATCGTTACCAAGGATGCTACCAAAGAGGCAGTCTGGATATTTATAAGTTCATGAGATGAACTTCGTTCCTACCATTGTGTGACAATGGAGTTGTGGCTTTAGCCAAGGAACTACCGTCCCATCAGAAATCCATATATAATTCTTAGGCAGTATCACCTGATCATGGAGATGGTTGATCTCCAGGAAGATCGAGGTTAGGAAAGTAGACTCAGAGGACAACACGGCGGATCCACTCACAAAGGCTTTTTCATAGAGAGAGACTATTATGGGATGGTTGAGTATGAGATACTACAACCACTGTTATCAGATGGCCCTAGTGCAAGTGGGAGATTGTTAGTTATATGTATGCCCTAGAGGCCATTACTATACATGAGATGTATATTGTAGTGGATGCTTGGACATATATAGGGCGGACTTTCTTGCTCGACATGATGGTATGCTATCTGGTTACTCTTTACCTTAACGTGTACACTGATTTTCTCTCTGTTACATGTTGGTAAAGCCCTTAGGATGTGTACTTGACTGCCTGGACTATGATGCGGATCATACTAGTGGGGACATGGCAGTCCATAAGTACATCCTTCAAGGTCCCCAGTCGTGGGTGTATCGAGACAGGGCATCGATGCACCAGAGTAGACTAGCGTATACGCATCTTGACCCATATGCGGGGCGATGGATGATCGCATATCCATCGGTGTTTGACATCAAAGATGGTGTACGGGTGCTCAGTGGAGACTGGGTACACTGGACGGACTCACCGAGAACTCCCAGATGGTATTATACCTTACGTCAGATGGCAGTTCTCTGGTGACACTGGTACAGGTTAGTCTGTAGACCCGAGATCGTCATAGAATCTTGTGTGATTCCTACTGTGCTTTGATTTCCATCATACCACGTCCAAGAGGGCATGCAAAAAGGTGGCTTTTGGGTACAGTCCCGAATCACATGGAGGCAATGAGCGATAGGAGGGGATTCGTCTCTCCCGGTATATGGAGTTGATGTTGCGCTGTGTTCGAATGGCTATAGCTGGAAATCCCTGGCCAGGGTTGCTGAGATTTACTGGTAAGTGTTATCAGTAGTTTCTCGAACTGTTATAGAACTCAAATCGACACGACTTATCAAGCTACTGGGGTCTGACGTTTACCACCCCTAGGAGAGATATGCGACATATCAGACGACGAGACCGGACTGTACGGGAGTGTTACTGATTGGATTCACAGGAGAATGTACAGGCTTGCTTGTTGATCTTCTGATCGCTCAATAGCCAGGTGGCCGTTACGTTTAGCAGACCGCTTGCGGCTTGTGGGTGTTTGATATGATCATCACCTACTACCGGCGTATTGACGAGTCTTTAGAGTCCTACACAGGGGTTTCCTGGCTCAAGCAAAACGGAGTAGGAGCATATATGTGATATGTGCGGGACCGAGATTAATAATATATGAGATACCGTATTCTATTCTCGCGATTCGTGACATTGATCGGTTGTATGCGATATAACCGGGTTATCGGATCACGTGTTGATTCGATAAGTTGTTACGCATGATATTAGTCGGCTAAAGCCGGGTTATTAAATCAATAGTTGATTTAATAATTTAATGTATAATTATATATTTGATATATTACATTACATTAACTAGTATTGGCTCACTTACGATTTATTTTCTCACAAACTTGTGCACATTGTTTATATGTGATATATGCAAGTGTACAAGTTTGTATCATGCTTGATGATACATACAAGATGGGTGTATGAGACTTATATCAAGTTTAGGTTAAATTAGGGTTTACTTATTTCCTTAAGAATAACAAAAGAGAGGAGACTTTAGTCAATGTTATCAAGCTTGTAGAAGCTTGTATGCAACATTGACAAAGTCAACTCTTTTGTCATTCCTTAGGATATTAGTTAACCCAACCCTTAACCTAATAGTATGGTTAATTCTCTACATGAGTTATGTTAGGTCCACGTTGCCCACCCCGGTACTTGCGGGGAGGCGGAAAACATAATAAAATGACAATAGTCATTAACCCTAAACAAGGTCCTCTCCCTCAATCTCAAGCAACCGTGCATACGCACCCGCATTCGTGATCCGAGGAACACGAACACAATGAGAAAAACCAATCTCAAAACATATACTAGGATCTGGCTTAAACCAAAGCCCGCTAGTATAAACTGTCCGGACAGCAACCGTGCACAAGTGCGCTGATGCGAACGAACCCTGTCGCAAAACCATGCGACCTCTACTCGTTTTGCCTAAAGGCGAATAGCTCTCTGTGTGGGACTCTAAAGACTCGACACTACGCTGGCAGTGGGTTTAACCACAGACCGCAAGCGGCACTAGCTGTACGTAACGGTCCCCAGGTAGATGTCGATAAGAAGACTGACGAGGTGAACCCCATCTGCACTCCTACTGAGCCTGTATGTGACAATCTCCGTACAGTCCGGTCTGTTCGTCTGATACATCGCATGGCGGGCCTAGGGGGGCGGTGAACGTCAGTCCCCTAATAGCGGTACAAGTCGTGTCGGAGTGAAGCCCAGAACACCCTGAGATAACACTGGAAGCCTACCAGTATATCTCGCTTGCCCTGGCCAGGGACTACTCGTGTAATGGCTCTCCTAGACACAGCGCGATGTCAACCCCCAATACCGGGAGAGACGAATCCTGTCTAACCGTCACTGCCTCCAAGTGCTTCGGGACTGCTCCCAACTACTACCTGTTTGCACGACTCAGTAGAGCCGTGGTAGGGTAGCAATCAAAGAGCAGTGGGAACACACTCGAGGCGAAGTGACAGTGTCAAGTCAGCGGACTAAGCTGTACTCATGTCACCTGGGAACTGATAACTGACGATAGGTATATTACCAACCAACAGTTCCCGACGAGTCCTGTCCAGTGTGCTCGTAACCTAACGAGCACCCGCATACTATCCCAAGTACGACGTACTAACGGCTGTGGGACAGACCGTCTCCCAGACTGGGATGAGAAGCGCATACGCTGGTCTACTCCGGAGTATCGATGCCCTGTCTCGATAGTCCAACGACCAGGGACCTGTATAAGGATGTGCTTATAGATTACCCAGCTCCCACGAGTGCGAGCGCCATCGCAACGCTGGTAATCAAGCACAGATCCTAAGGGCTCTACTAATATGTATACCAGCAATATGCTAAAAGAAACACATGCACATATTAAAGCAGAGACAAACCAAGTAGCATACTACCATTTCGAGCAAGATTGTATATACAACTGTGAATATCCCAAGCTTCCATTAAGTAATATACATACTAGTATGATACAGTAATGGCCTCTAGGGCATATACACTAACAAGTTAAGCATGAGGGCTCAACTCAACCACGGTGCAATAATTCATTGGATAAGTTTTCATTTGGATGAATTATTCACTTCTTCTTCTTCATCAAGCTCCATGAAAAGCTTACTAGCTCCAATGGTGCCATGAGAAAAAGTGTGAGAAAATCAATTCTAAAGTGAGCGCACTTCCTACTTCTTCATCCTCTACCACTTTCCATGTAGTAGAGTGTGTTCTCTTCACAAAGTTCATGACCTAGTGAAGGAATAGCTTGAGTTAGTGTCTCCCCGACGTAGATCATCTTCGGCCTCGAAGTCATCGAAGCAAGCACATTCGTTCTTCTTGTGAAGCTTCTCTAGAGTCCGGAGTTCATGATCGCAGTGATGGGGACATCTACACGGAGCTAATGAAGTGAAGGACCGGATCTACAAAGGTTGTAATCCCTTTCACTTAGTGTTAAACTGTTTAACATGCTTGTTTTCACCTAAACTCTAGTATAAAGATTCGGCTTTGGGTTGTTCGGCACGGCTAAAATTTTAATCGGGCATGGTTGATGCCTCATAGACCCTTGTACGCGTGCCTAGCAGCCCTACATAGAATCATAGAGACCACCGCCCAAATACGAGCCCATTTCCCCTAGTATGGCCGGCGAGCTCGGGTTTTAGGGTGATGTCGCCGGATTTCTGATGGGTTCTGGGGTTTGGTTTTTGGCTGTAACTCCTAATCCCTATAACCTATTCCCTGTAATTACTTGTTTAGTCCCAAATAACCTGAGATGAAATCTGGGAGTGATTTCCTATGTGGCAGAATTTGGTATTTGCTATTTATGAACTTGGGTTTTGGTATTTGATATTGTATTAGGTCGTTGGATGTTTGTATGTCAACGACGAGGGTTGTTTGGTTTCTTTTGCATGCGTAGGCTTTAGGTTCTAACCTATAGGAAATTCGTGTGCCGTATCGGTTTTCGGAATTTATTTTAATAGCATTGAGATTGTGTATTATTGTAGTTACCTTCGCATGGATTTCGAGACGACGAAGCACATCGACGACGGCTGAACAAGGAGTTCCGCAGGTGAGTAGATTTATATCTACGGGGGAAATCGGGTGGATGGCGTATAGCATCCTCGCAAACATTGATATGTGAATTGTAATTCGGAGACAAGATATTCCACGACTTAAGTTATAGTTAATGGTTTTAGTGTGAAACGATATGGTAGAAAGGATGTCTCGAATTGATATATAAGGATGTGAGGCGTGAATGTAAATCACGATATATATATATATATATATATATATATATATATATATATATATATATGTAGTTGCAAGAGAATCAGTATGAGATTATAGTGGCATGTTATGAGGTCGATAAATACGACATGAGATTAATAAGATGACTTGATCTAAGATATTGATGTGATGAAAAGAGTATACAACGAGATATGATGACTTGGTTTGATATGTCGTTATACGGATGTGAGGCGATATGAGATAATTGATATCTTGTCGGTCCCATAATATGAGATTGATACGGATGTGACCTGAGATATAGGTATATATATATATATATATATAATTATATGAATGATGAGTGATATGCCGTACGAGACTTTAGATCTGTACCCTCATTATTGTATAGGTCGATAGAATCCCTATTCTGTTTGTTGTCGCACACGATGTTTTACCGGATGATTGATCCATACCCTTGACTAGAGGATGACGTACGATGGATTATACCGTAGGTGATATTGTGAGGCTGGATGTCGATTGATGGATTCACCGACTCGGATATGTTATAGATGTTTAATCCATGTCTACACCGCCTAGTTTAGCCTTTACGTTGATGTTGGATTAGATACGTATACCTTACAGCATTGTGCTCACGATTTACTTTCTGCTACGTTCAGGATATTCTCATTGCATTATATATACCTGTACTAGTACACCTACACAATTATCGATGATGCGTATGTTACACTTACACAGATTGCTGGCTCACACACTTTCATCATCGATAATTGCTATGTCACGTATACAGTAAAATTGCTACATCATGCTATTACTCTTAATTGTTCAGTACTGTCACAGGACTCATTGGCATGATATACTTTCTATGCTCACATCACTATTCTATGTTGCATGATTTACTGATATGCTCACATTTCTGTTCTATGTTTCCATACATCATGCTTTACGATTATATGCATTGAGATGCTGTTTTCATGAGATTCTGGATTTGAGAACCGTGGTTATATTTCAAAAGAAAGTATGTATTGTTTTAAAAAAAGCCCGGTTTCTCTTGGTATGATATTTCGAGACGTCTACCATGTGTTTTCTCAGTTATGAGCTATGTGATACCCGATTCGAGGAGCTGGATGAGCCGTTTGCGGGTACATGGTGGACCCGGTATGGTACCCCAGGGCAAGAAATGTATGTTGTGCAGTAGACGATGAGCCTGGCAGAGCGAATACTACCAACCGGTGATAATATTTATGCTCGGCGGTTATCCGGAAGATACCGACCCGAGTCGTGAGATGATATGGGCCGATCCGGACTGACGGAGCCCGTGGGCCGATCCGGACTGACGGAGCCCGTGCGCCGATCCGGGCTGACGGAGCCCGAGATATGAGGATTTACGTGTCGATGTTGGACACGGGTTTCATGATGTTTCGAGTGTCAATGTTGGACACCCGGGTTCCATGATTTTGATGTGTCGTTGATGGACACACGTTGGTTGATATCCTCATATTTACATGCCTATGCTTTCATGATGTTTCGAGTGTCGATGCTGGACACTCAGGTTCCATGATGTTATTGTGTCATTGATGGACACGTAGATGATATCTACATGCATACAGGCATTGATTACATTGTTAGCACATATGCAGATACGGTCACCCTAGATATCATAGTATTACCTTTATGATATAGTTGACCTAGGAATCGTTGTTTTATTCGATTTCAACCTGCTGATGTTTTCTACTCATGAGTTGGAAACTCACCCCCGTTGTGCCACAGTTCTTGCAGGTTGACCGCCTGGATCAGTAGCGGTATCGCTGGCACACAGCTTACTTTCGGGTGATTTTCATTGGTAGGTGGGACATATTGGATCGTGCCCACTCTTGTATTTATTATTCATGTTGTATCTGTTAGTGTATATGCCCTAGGGGCCATTATTGTATCATACTTGTATGTATATTACTTAATGGAAGCTTGGGATATTCACAGTTGTATATACAGTCTTGCTAAAAATGATAGTATGCTACTTGGTTTGTGTCTACTTTAATATGTGCATATGTTTCTTGTAACGTATCACTCATACATATTAGTAGAGCCCATAGGATATTTGCTTGATTACCAGCGTTGTGATGGCAGTCACACTAGTAGGGGCTGGGTAGTCTATAAGCAACATCCTATACTTGTCCCTAGTCGTAGGATTATCGAGACCGGGCATCAATACTCCAGAGTAGACTAGTGTGCACGCTTCTCATCCCAGTTGGGGAGATGGTCTGTCCCACAGCCATCAGTACGTCGTACTGGAGATAGTATACAGGTGCTCGTTAGGTTACGGGTACACCGGACAGGACTCACAGGGGAACTGTTGGTTGGTATTATACCAATCGTCAGTTAACAGTTCCCAGGTGACATGAGTACAACATAGTCCGCAGACTTGACACTGCTACTTCGCCTCGAGTGTGTCCCACTGTTCTTAGATTGCTACCCTACCACGGCTCAAAGGAGTCGTGTAAACAGGTAGCAGTTGGGTGCAGTCCAGAGCACTTGGTGGCAGTGGCGGTTAGAAAGGATTCGTCTCTCCCGGTATTGGGAGTTGATTGTTGGAGATAGTGCCCTCATAGTCAATTATTGGATCGCAGGTACGTGATTGCAATGATTGCGGAGGACCTATCCCGGTAGGACAGTCTTACTCGAGATGATAGTATGCTATCTGGTTTGCCTTTATCAGTCGTGTACATGTTCAGGTGACTGATTGCATGTTACACTTTGATAGAGCCCTTAGGATCTTGCTTTACTACCAACAGTATGATGGCGATCATATAAGTGAGAGTTGGGTAGTTTATATGCATATCCTTAATTGTGGTCCCTAGTCGTGGGAGTTTCGAGACAGGGCATCGATACTCCGGAGTAGACTAGTGTGTACAGTCGAGACCCCGACGAGGGGCGGTGGCCGGTCTCACAAGCCACTGGTGTCAGTTGGATCACCTAAGATGTATACAGGTGCTCATTGGGATATGAGTACACCGGACAGGACTCGCCGGGAATCTGCTAGTTAGTATTATATCTACCGTCAGATAGCAGTTCCCTGGTGACATGTGTACAGGTTAGTTCATCGACCTGAGGTCGTCATTTGTCTCGTGTGAGTTCCCACTGTGCTTTGATTTCTACCCTACCACGGCTCAAAGGAGTCGTGCAAACAGGTAGGTTTTGGGTACAGTCCCGAGCCATATGGAGGCACGTGAGCGGATCGGCAGGGGATTCGTCTCTCCCGGTATTGGGGGCGAGGTCGTGCAGTGTCTAGGAGAGCCATTACATAAAGTCCATGGACATGGCAGGAGATTTACTGGTAGGTACTCCAGTAGTATCTCAGGGTGTGATTGGGCTTCACTCCGACACGACTTATACTGCTATTGGGGGTCTGACGTTACTAGCCCCGTAGGCAGATATGCGATACTCATTGACGAACGGACCGGACTGTATATACATTGTCACTGTTAGGCTCAGTAGGGTTTTCCGGATGAGTGCGCTCATCGGCATCCCTTGAGGTCAGTCCATGGGCAGCCGTTACGCATTGCTAGTGCCGCTGACGGTTTGTGGTTAAACCCACTGCCAGAGTACTGACGAGTCATTAGAGTCCCCCACAGACAGTTTCCCAAGTTCGGGCGAAACGTTGTAGAGGCCGTATGGTTTTATGGTAGGGTTCGGAAAATGCACGTGCGTTTACGCACGTGTCAGTTTTCGGGCAGATAATACTGGTCGGCTTTAGTTTAAGCCGGATCCGAGTATTATATTGAGTAGGTATAATATCTTTTTCTCAGTTGCATTTGTATTCGGTCGTAATACAAATGCGGGTATATTTATACAGTTTCGGGGTTTTCCTGAAAGTCGTTTCAGGATCACTTTTGGAAGTTGCCAGTTTCCAGTTTTCTATCAGCCGTCTTTTAACATTCGGTTAAAGACGGATTTATCTTTTCTTCTGATATGAGTGAGTCATCATTCTAGAAGCTTCTAGAAGTGATGATGAGGCATATGACTCATTAGTGCATTAATGGTTTCATTAAAAGCATGATGAGGTGTATTTGTGAGTCATGCTTTAGGTTTAATGATTCTTGTTTTGGTTAAGATATTTCTTCTTGATCTTTTAAGTGAGAAGCTTTCTTATAGTCACCACCTTTGCTCCTACACTCACCCTCCTCATTCTATATATATGATAAGCCTCCTCTCTCTCTCACTCTCTCTCACTTGATAGTTTTTCATGGTTGGAAAAAAGATTATGATAGATTTTGGGTGTATGGATTTCACAGCTCATTTCATTCCATCACCCGATTCCCTCGGCAACTTCATTAACCGATCGTCCACGGATTTGGACGAAGTGAGACAAAGTCATCTACTCATTCTCTACATCATTCTTGGTCGTCTCTTTTAGCAAACTTGACGATCGAGTTGCCTCGAGTCAGAGGCGGGAGCCCGTTTAAAGAACCGATCATGTGGTGCCACCTCGTCGACGAGATCGGAGCAGCCGCAACGGAGCGTGGGATGATGGTTGAAGAACGAAGGACTTGGATCGTTCGGTACAATTTTCCTACACTCTTTACAGTTTGTTAGTTTAGCAATAATGGAAGATCCGGGTTAAAGTATACGATAGCGCCAGTTAAAAGTTTTTGTTCCGCATTTTGGCGTCTTTAGACGGCCGGGGCGCTAGCGTAGACTTACAGTGGTATCAGAGCCTCACCATTTTGCTATACTAACTTGTGCTAACGCGTTTAAAACATCGATCCGACCGAAAATCGAAAAACACAAAATCCTAGCTCGACGGTTCTGTTAATTTTAAATGGTCTCAAAATCAATTTCTGCATGTCTTAAAAATCCGTGCAGGGAATTATAAGAACCACGACAAAATTTGGGCACGTGAACTCACCAAACCGCCGCGGAAACGCGGTCAAACCCATGGTTTGACCGCGCTTCCGCGGCCATGTGGTGAGCACGTGCTCCCAAATTTTTCCAGTGGCTTTTCTGTTAGATTTTGTGATTTTTCGTATATATCTTTTTGGCCCAGGTTTTGTTACTGTTCACCAGTAAGCTGTGGGGCCCACTTTTTAATATTTGGTCTTTGGTCGATCGAAATTTAAACACGTTAGTTTACAGTGCTTACATTATATCTCCGACCGGGAATGTCATTTGATCGGTAAACCGCGTCTGATTGCTATAGTTCTTTTAGACGGGTTTGCGAACGTGACATTCGCGTTGATGTTCTGTGTTGTGCTGTGATGTTGCGGATTTGTCATGGTGGATAGCAATGTGCAATGGTAGTACAGTTTGAGTTTATTTGTACATTTGATATTGCGGGGCGAGCGTCCAACTTGTGGACTGCCGTCACTGCCTGTTGTATAATATTCTTTTTGGGGCACGACCAGGTTGCGGTCGATGTACCTATTGTACTATTTTTCATTACTGTACTAGGTTTTACCCCGCGACGGAGTGCACGGATAGCCGGGTTCGGGAGGGCAACGGGTCCGCATCTCATGGCTTTGAGAGGCAGAGGGGTCCCACTTCAGAATTGGCAGACTATTCGCCGCACTCGTAAGAGGTACAGGTTGACCCAAGGAGGGGTGCTCAATTTACCGGATTCCGTGAAGTGCCGGGTGTTCCATTCACTATGCTGTGGGGACTACCTCGCTTCAGGTTTTGGCGGGTAACTTGCCGCACCCGTAGGGGTCTAGGTTTCATTGCACAGGCTATCCACACGACAGGGGAACGTCGAGTTTTAGCAGCGGCTCTGTGAAACTCGGGGATCCCAGATATCTGTATTGTTCTGTGATGCTTATTACTTTTCTGTAATGTTGCATACTATCACGCCTGGAGCGATTATTGTATATTGGTTTATATACTATTAGATGTTGTATATGTTTTACACCCGCGCTAGTCCAGCCCCCGCTCTGTCGTTAGTTAAGTAACCTAACGAGTGATGACGGGACCCAGTGACGAATGCGGATGGCATATACGTACATTTTATTTTCGTTCTTTTCTGGTGTGATTATTGATGGGACTGCGTTGATTCTGATCAATGCAAAGTTAAAACAAACCTGTTTACAGTTGTTGGAACAATTTAAAAAGTGTTATTGCAAAGACGTTTCCTTTTGTTATGCATAGCGGTATTCAGTGGAATATCCAGCACCTCATTCGACGAGGCAAGGGCCGATATCCCTTCACCGGGACCGACCCCTTGGACAGAAGTTTGCGTCAGAGTAATAACTTCACTATAGTCGATTACAAGTTGCTTTGCATAGCGGTATTCAGTGGAATATCCTGCACCTCATTCCACGAGGAAAGAGCCGAGATCCCTTTACCGGGAGTGACCTCTTTAGCAAAAGGTTTTCGCCACTATATTTTTAAAAGCTATCAGGTTCCTTCAGCGATATCAAGTTCACTACGCTAAAGGTTTTTCGCCAAAAACCAGCCGTAGCCCTCCGTCACTTCTTTTGGGTATTCAGTAGTATTCAAGCTACGTATTTTGACCAACGCCAAGGCATAGTGTTTGGTAGCTGCTGGGTATTCAATTGTTGCATAGATAGATGAGTTAGTTTGGGACAGTCGTTCTGCCATTTTGGCCAACGTCAAGGGCATGTGCGGGTGGGTTCAAATTGGCAAGATAGTGATGGGTAGAACTTGGCATGTGACTTATGACATTTTGACCAACGCCAAGGTTATAAGAGCATGGGGCAAAAACAATATCAGGAGTTTCTAAAGAAAATGAAACTTGCCGAGTATGCGCATACCTTCTGGAGTATGAGTAACGTGGATGCATTCCATTACGTTATCATGAGATGAGAGTTGGATCCTGATTCCCACTGATGAGTTGGTTTACTCTTCGGGTGATCCCGATTGATTCTTCTTTAGGTTTGGGGGAGAATTTGACAGGATAGTGGGAGGTTTCCGGATTAGATAAAGTGATGACCATTCTGATCTAGGTTAGAGTGCACGCTGAGTGTTTCTTTTCTCTCTCTCTCTTTGGCAGCGACCTTTGACCGACCCTAGACTATGACTCAGTGACCAGGTTGACCGAACCTTCTTAAAATACTGGCTTTTGGATTGTCTGAGTTGCATAAGTCATTGCCACTCCTTCTTTTACCCTTTGAATTTCTCAGAACACCCGTATTATTAAGGATATCCACTTCCATTGGATAGATCCATCGTATGGTTATATACGAACTCGAAGGGACTTCTTCGAGGATGGATCCAGGTTCAGGAGAAATAGAATTGGTTTATTCAGTTGTCTTTTATTATCACCTTCTCTCAGGTTGCGAGAGCTCCTTGGTTTAGGAGAGTACACCTATTACGCTTATTGGATAGTCTTATTCCAAACCATAGGCTGGTGCCGAAAGGTAGGGAATGAAGAAAACCAATTAGCCTAAGTAGGGTGTGCAGAAGGTAATATGTAAAGACAAAATAAAGGGATTAGAAAGAGGGCAAAGTAAATTGCGACTGATATCATTCACGACCAAAACCGCGTACTTCATCGCCGCTCCTATTTCATCTTTAAAAGAATAAGGTATTATTCAGTTGTCTTTTATCGTCACCTTCTCTCGAGTTGCGAGTACTCCTTGGTTTAGGAGGGTACACCTATTATGCTTACTGGATAGTCTTCTTCCAAACCATAGGCTGGTGCCGAACGGTAGGGAAGGAAGAAAACCATTTAGCATAACGATGGTGTACAGAAGGTAACGACTAAAGACAAATAAAGTGATTTGGAGAGATGGCAATAAAATATACGGTTGAAGTCATGAATTGGATTATGGAAGAGGCATTGCTATGAATACCAGGATACCCCTACGAAACATTTTCATGTTTCAGTGCATTGTTAAAAGAAAAACTGTTTTTCCCGATTAGACACTTACTCCAAGGGTATGTATTTACCAGGTTTCATTCTCATATCTGTATGGTTTTACAGATGATGAGTAGGAGTAAGATATTGGGAATTAGGTGATCATCCTCATTATATCGGAATTCGTTATAATTGGTGATATTTGAGGAAATCGCCAGGGTACAGTTTTCAACCTACAACGCACAGGTTATGAGTTGTTTAACTCAGCGGACTTATACAGAGTATTGTATGTTGTCCAAGTGTCCTTCAGGACAAAGGGGTAGGTCCTCGTACTATGTTCTGTTTACTTATAACTTCTCTAGTATTTAGACGAGTGTTTCATAGAAATACAAGGTCTAAGTTTTGAGAAGTTGTGGGTATAAGAATAAAGTAGAGAACCAGGTATCACAAGTATCGGGATTCTTCAAAAAGGTCGAAGATGTAGATTCTTGTGATTGGTATTCAGATGATAGTGATGGTTTTGAGAAACGTGTTTCTCTTTCAGGTTACTCATAATTGGATGGATTCCTAAGTTGAGTAATGCTGATTAGCCTCTTTCCATTAAGTTGATATGCACTGGAGACAGCTGCATGGTTTGAATATGGTTCCAATTAAATAAGTGCCAAAGTTTCTGTATTGGATATAGAATGGATCGTACCTTAAAAGAAATTAAGGTACGGGGAGTTGTCCAGCTTATGATTTAAACCAGACACTGGATAACTCAAGGCACGTTTCTGTAGTGGCTGTTTGTGGGTTGACCCTGGCTATGACGAGGGTTGATATTCTACCATTTCGAAGATCAATAGTGATATTGTTCTTGACTCGCCACAGTTTTAGTAAAATGGATCTTTTTCAGAAAACAGTAGTGGGAGTATGGTAGAACTGGAAGTGATTCCAGAACCGCGAACGATTACGGAAAATTTAATAGGACCTATATATTCAATCAGGTTTGACATTCCAATAGCCACTCCGCAGGTATGGTAGGTAACCTCAGACGCCCGAGAGGTACTTCGGTAGCCTCAGAGACGGTGACAGGGAGGTTCTTATCTACCAAGACTTGACACTACTGTTGTTCCAGGATATGAGACCCGGTAGGAGGGTTGTCGTAGTCAGTGGGAGCAGCAGAAGCATAGTGGGCAAGTAGCTTATGTCTATTTATAGACTTGAGCAGTTATAGCGGAGATAGATCATCTATTTTTGATGTGACAGTCATGGGTTTGACTTCAATCAGAATAGGGGATGGATCAGTTAAGAAGGTAGTAGGGTGTAATGTCATGGTATTTGGATGACATACATAGAGTAGGAAGTAAAATTCCTATACTACGATCGGTTGTACTGTGGTCGTCACACAGTTGTTTCTCCAGACAGGATATGGATATAATATTTGACATTCTGGTTTCTAGATCTATGGTTTTAGATCTGGATTTGGGTAGTTTCCCAATGTGGGTACTTTGACAGATATTCTAATGGTTTTTGGAATAGTTGACTCCTAGCATGGTGGTGTACCTGCAGGTGATGGAGTCACCCTCTCTAAAGGTGTCGTATAGACTAAAGGGGAGAGGGATGTGCATGATTGGCAGATCACTTGCTTAGGCAATTGAGTCAATCATGAGATGTCAAGTACCACACCAAATGTTGGTTTTGCACTAGATGCAATAGCTTTGTATTAATCCAATCCTAGAGAAACATAAGGAAGCAGTTATAGAACATAAGTACATGTTCTACGGATTTGATGACGGCAGCCTCCTTCGGGAGACGATTATCATTCCAGGCTTCAAAGGTGACATGGATGACAGAGTGATTGTCAGAGTTATAGTTTTTCCCTCTGACGAAGAGGGACAGTATTATGGACAGGTGGTCCAAGAGGATACTGTGGGAAGCAAGGTGCCCGATACTGATTAGGTTCAGTGATCGATTCAGTCTAAGAAGTTTGGATATGGAGTTCATTTATGAACTAAGGTCCCATCAGATATCCAGACATGTTCTGAGACAGGTATTACTCAATTCGGGAGATGGTTTTCTCCGCGAACTTGAGATTAAGAGAGATATAGAAAGATACTTCTAGGCGGATCCACTCACTGAGGCTATTTCTCGAACACAATAGTTTTACAAACGGGCTTTGTGAAACTGATTAGTAGAGGAGTTGGATGTTCGGTTTCACACGGGCTGTGAGTAGTCGACATCGCAATATTAGCCTTGAGTGCAAGTGGGAGATTGTTGGAGATAGTGCCCTCATAGTCAATTATTGGATCGCAGGTACGTGATTGCAATGATTGCGGAGGACCTATCCCGGTAGGACAGTCTTACTCGAGATGATAGTATGCTATCTGGTTTGACTTTATCAGTCGTGTACATGTTCAGGTGACTGATTGCATGTTACACTTTGATAGAGCCCTTAGGATCTTTCTTTACTACCAACAGTATGATGGCGATCATATAAGTGAGAGTTGGGTAGTTTATATGCATATCCTTAATTGTGGTCCCTAGTCGTGGGAGTTTCGAGACAGGGCATCGATACTCCGTAGTAGACTAGTGTGTACAATCGAGACCCCGACGAGGGGCGGTGGCCGGTCTCACAAGCCACTGGTGTCAGTTGGATCACCTAAGATGCATACAGGTGCTTATTGGGTTATGAGTACACCGGACAGGACTCGCCGGGAATCTGCTAGTTAGTATTATATCTACCGTCAGATAGCAGTTCCCTGGTGACATGTGTACAGGTTAGTTCATCGACCTGAGGTCGTCATTTGTCTCGTGTGAGTTCCCACTGTGCTTTGATTTCTACCCTACCACGGCTCAAAGGAGTCGTGCAAATAGGTAGTTTTTGGGTACAGTCCCGAGCCATATGGAGGCACGTGAGCGGATCGGCAGGGGATTCGTCTCTCCCGGTATTGGGGGCGAGGTCGTGTAGTGTCTAGGAGAGCCATTACACAAAGTCCATGGCCATGGCAGGAGATTTACTGGTAGGTACTCCAGTAGTATCTCAGGGTGTGATTGGGCTTCACTCCGACACGACTTATACTGCTATTGGGGGTCTGACGTTACTAGCCCCCTAGGCAGATATGCGATACTCATTGACGAACGGACCGGACTGTATATACATTGTCACTGTTAGGCTCAGTAGGGTTTTCCGGATGAGTGCGCTCATCGGCATCCCTTGAGGTCAGTCCATGGGCAGCCGTTACGCATTGCTAGTGCCGCTGACGGTTTGTGGTTAAACCCACTGCCAGGGTACTGACGAGTCATTAGAGTCCCCCACAGACAGTTTCCCAAGTTCGGGCGAAACGTTGTAGAGGCCGTATGGTTTTATGGCAGGGTTCGGAAAATGCACGTGATTTTACGCACGTGTCAGTTTTCGGGCAGATAATACTGGTCGGCTTTGGTTTAAGCCGGATCCGAGTATTATATTGAGTAGGTATAATATCTTTGTCTCAGTTGCATTTGTATTCGGTCGTAATACAAATGCGGGTATATTTATACAGTTTCGGGGTTTTCCTGAAAGTCGTTTCAGGATCACTTTTGGAAGTTGCCAGTTTCCAGTTTTCTATCAGCCGTCTTTTAACATTCGGTTAAAGACGGATTTATCTTTTCTTCTGATATGAGTGAGTCATCATTCTAGAAGCTTCTAGAAGTGATGATGAGGCATATGACTCATTAGTGCATTAATGGTTTCATTAAAAGCATGATGAGGTGTATTTGTGAGTCATGCTTTAGGTTTAATGATTCTTGTTTTGGTTAAGATATTTCTTCTTGATCTTTTAAGTGAGAAGCTTTCTTATAGTCACCACCTTTGCTCCTACACTCACCCTCTTCATTCTATATATATGATAAGCCTCCTCTCTCTCTCACTCTCTCTCACTTGATAGTTTTTCATGGTTGGAAAAAAGATTATGATAGATTTGGGGTGTATGGATTTCACAGCTCATTTCATTCCATCATCCGATTCCCTCGGCAACTTCATTAACCGATCGTCCACGGATTTGGACGAAGTGAGACAAAGTTATCTACTCATTCTCTACATCATTCTTGGTCGTCTCTTTTAGCAAACTTCACACTCGAGTTGCCTCGAGTCAGAGGCGGGAGCCCGTTTAAAGAACCGATCATGTGGTGCCACCTCGTCGACGAGATCGGAGCAGCCGCAACGGAGCATGGGATGATGGTTGAAGAACGAAGGACTCGGATCGTTCGGTACAATTTTCCTACACTCTTTACAGTTTGTTAGTTTAGCAATAATGGAAGATCCGGGTTAAAGTATACGATAGCGCCAGTTAATAGTTTTTGTTCCGCATTTTGGCGTCTTTAGACGGCCGGGGCGCTAGCATAGACTTACATTGATATCGCGCTGTGTCAGAGAGCCATTACGCAAAGTCCCTGGCCAGGGGAAGCGAGACTTACTGGTAGGTTCCAGTAGTTTCTCAGGGTGTAATGGGCTACGCTCCGACACGACTTATACCGCTATTAGGGGACTGACGCTTGCCGCCCCCTAGGCTGGATATGCGATAGTCTTAGACGAACAGACCGGACTGTACGGAGATTTTCACATACAGGCTCAGTAGAAGTTCGGATGGGTTTCCTCATCCGCCTTCTTATCGACATCTACCTGGGGACCGTTACGTACAGCTAGTGCCGCTTGCGGTCTGTGGTTAAACCCACTGCCAGCGTAGTGTCGAGTCTTTAGAGTCCCACACAGAGAGTTTCCCTGCTCCAGGCGAAACGATATAGAGGTCGTATGGTTTTACGACAAGGGTTCGGACGCATACGTGTGTTTACGCACGTACGGCGTTCGGACAGTTTTTACTAGCCGGCTTTGGTTTAAGCCAGATTCTAGTATCAGGTTATTGGATTTATACAGTCTAAAGTTTTTCCGTGTTTTCACGGATTGGAGGGGCGTTCTCGTAATTTTCCGGGAAGCTTCTAGAAGCATGGTGACTTGGGGGTTAAGGGACATAACCATTTATTGCTTAATGACTCATTTGTGTGATTCATCCATGGAGTTAATGCTTCATTTATTGAGCTAATGACTCATGAGATGAATCACACAAGGTGAATGCATCAACCATGATGATTAATCATATATATTATTTATTTTGATAAATTGTTATGGTTGATATATTAAAATGAGTTCATTTTTCAATATGATTCTCATCATCACCTTCTCTCTCCTCAAGCTCTCTCATTCTTGAAACCCTAACCCTAACCTCTCATGTGTTGAGATCAAGGGTTAGCTAGACTAATACATCCATAACCTCACTCTATATCCCCTAGGTAGCTTAGGTAGCTTAGATTAGCACTTTGAGTAACCTAGTTATCTCAAGTTAGAGATCAAGCTTGGCGTAGGAGCTCTCGGGTGGATCGTCTTTGACTCGAGGAGGCCGTTGAGATGCCGATGTTCCAAGGAGCCTACAAGGAGTGGAGGATAGCGATGAAGACCCGAAGGATAAGTAACGTGAGGTATAACTTTGAATCCGAGTAGTTAAACCTCCCCTAGTTAGCTAGTAAAGGTTTAGATACGATTCATGCGCTCAAGTCCGTGTTACGAAGCTTTGATAATCGTTTTTCATATATTCCGCCTCCCCGCAAGTTCATGGGGTGTGTGACATGGACTTCAGTGGTATCAGAGCCAACTAAACCATTACTAGCTTGTTAGCAACTAATTAGAAGTTCGATCGACGGAAAACACGAAAACGAAACCCCGGAACCCTAACAGTTTCTGTTAATTTTAAACATGTCTAAAAAATTATATGATATGCCTTAAAATTCACAGCAGGGAAATATAAGAATACTGGGAAAATATGAGACCCTAACTCGGCAAGACGGCCGCGGATCCGCGGCAAGACGGTGCTTTTGGCCGCGGATCCGCCGCCGAGTCAACTCCGAGTTGACTCGGATTTGCTCAGTAATTCATATTTTTTGGTGTTTTTGTTTCCTGTATGTTCTGTTTCTACCCAGGTTACTTCAGTGCAGGTTTGCTTTTGGGGTATACACGGATAAAGGTTGTCGATCGATGTTCTAAGTTATTTGCTAATTGGGTTTTTATCTGTAATGTTTAATGTGTTCGTAAACCTCCCCTAACCGCTAGTATGTCGGTTGGCAGGGGGTTGCATATTTCTGTAATGTTTCCTGTTTGTGTATATGGACTTGATTGGAGTGTTGTGATGATTAGCCGGGGTTTGAGATGGGTTAAATATTCTTTCATTCGATGTAAATGTAATATGATGTAATATTCTTTTGCGGGGCACATCCAGGTTGCGGTTGTAGCCACCGTTGTATTATTTCTTTTTACTGTTTTTGTTCCTAGGATAGACCCAAGGCGGGGTACACAAACTACCGGGTACGTTGAAGTGTTTAGTGGCCTACTCACGTTGTTGAGGGAGACCGCTTCACTTCGGGTACATGGCGGGTAGTTTGTCGTACCCGTAGGGGTCTAGGGTTGGGGTAATGGCTATTCATCACAACTGTGTAATCCGTCTTTTATTGCAGGCTCAAAGCAAATGCGAATTGCTAGTATATCCAATAAAGTTCATCAGTGATCTGGAATGCTTATTATTGTGTCTGAAGAATGTACAATATCCATATATGATGGCTATTAGACGTCACTTATGTTTTACACCCGTGCTAGCCCAGCCCCCGCTCTGTCATTAGTTAAGTAACCTAACGGGTGATGACGGGACCCCGTGGCAAATGCAGATGGCATAAGAGGACGTGGTATTTTCGTTGTTTTCTGCAATGATAGGATAAAAGATGGGACGCATTATTATAATGCAAAGAAAATAAACCAAAGTTTAATCGTTGGAACAAATTTAAAAGAACCACTCGGTTATTTTAAAAGAGCAGAATTTTTAATTGCGGAGTTTTAACCACTCCATTTAAAAAGTATCAGGTTCCTTCGATTATATCAAGTTCACTACGTTCACGGTTTTGCCAAAACCATTCGTAGCCCTCCATCATTTCATTTGGGTATTCAGTAGTATTTAAGCTATGCATTTGACCAACGCCAGGGCATAGTGTTTGGTAGCTGCTGGGTATTTCATTTGCTGCATAGATAGATGTGTTAGCTTGGGACAGTCGTATTATCATTTGGCCAACGTCAGGGATATGTACGGATGGGTTCAAATTAACAAGTACAATGATGGGTAGAACTTGACATGTGACTTATGACATTTTGACCAACGCCAAGGTCATAAGAGCATGGGGCAAAAATTTATATCGGGAATTTCTAAAGAAACTGAAATTTGCAGAGAGATGCATACCATTTTGGAGTTTGATGAATGTTGGTAGGATTCCTTCAACATTATCATACGATGATATTTTGGATCTCGATCCTACTGTGAGTATATACTACTTATCAGGAGATTAGTCACTTAACGATCAATGCTATAAACCAAGTAGGTGTCGAGAAAGGTGTCAGCGGGGCTACGCCCCCAGAGAAAAGAGCTTATTTAAGTAAGGAACTTCGCGAAAGCGTTGGAAAACCTCCCTCGAAGTATCGACACTGACCTGGCTCAACGGTTAAGCAAGAATTGTACGGTGAGAATAGTCCTGGCTAATTCTTCTGTTATGGTTTGAGGAGGGATTCGAGAAACAGTAGGAGCCATCCTGTTTAGATAAATTAAAAACCACTCTAAACTTGCAAGAGCATCATGCTAAAAGTGTTTTTTCTCTCTCTTAATTGCAGCGACCATGTGACCACGACTAGGTTACATCTAGATAACAACTTGACTGATTCTGACTTATATGACTGACAAAGGTCTGTCCAGATGTCCATTGCCTATGACAAGCTGGACCGCCCTATTACTACTCAAGATCCTGCCGTCCCAGGTCCAGTTTCCACCGTCACGGATATGGATATCCGCCGGACAAGGGAAAAGCTTAAAGCGAAAGCCAAATGCCTCGTGTTAGCTTCAGTTGATGGTGTATACCAGAAGCAGCACGAGAAGATGGACTCAGTTTCCATCTTTCTCCATAACAAAGATTTATATGGAGAGCAATCTCATATCGCAAGATATGAGAACTCGAACGAATTAATTCAAGCGAGGTTGACTTTCAGGTCATCTGTAGGGGACAATGTCCTTACAATGACTAGCTGTATTGATGAGCTCCAGGACCTGGAGACCACGTTGGGAAACGAGTCAGATACTGACTTAATTTTATAGTCTCTGCCTTCTACCCTGAAGGAAACCAGGGAAGAAGAAAGAAAGAGAAGGGCAAAAGTTTCGGGACTGAATGTAGTGAAAGAGGAACGTTCCTATTGTTATGGGACTGGGTATTGGCAGAAAGATTGCAGGGCTTTAGAAGACAGTAGCCAGGATATGAAGCATGTTGTGGCTTCAGCCTCAAGTGTGTTAGTAATTGAGAACTATTTTTCAATTAACTCTACTTCCTGGGTACTTGATACCGGAGCAGGATCTCATATCTGTAATTCAATACATGCTTTGAGAAACCGTAGAGTTATAAAGGTAGGTGATTGGTCTCTCAGAGTTGCAAACGGAATGAGCGTAGACGCTGAATCTATGGGAGAATATCGCCTAGGTTTGACAAGTGGGCATATATTGATTCTACGTAACTGTTTGTATGTACCTAGTATGACTTGTAATATCATATCAGTATCCTCACTTTCGAGAGAGGGATATGATTTTACATTCGTAAGCGATGTAGTTAACATCCACCTAAATCAAGTTTTGATTGGGTCCGGTACATTAGATAATGGTATATACGTATTATGTCAAGCTCAGGTTTTCAATGTCCAGAACACACTTAAAAGAAAGTCTCCAGAAATAAATCAGGCTTTCTTATGGCATTGTAGACTAGGTCACATCAATGAGAGAAGGTTGACTAAGTTACATAGAGAAGGATATTTGAATCCGTTTGAATATCAATCTTATGCTACTTGTGAATCTTGTCTCATAGGAAAGATGACAAAGACTCTCTTCACTGTACACGGAGTAAGAGCAAACGAGCTCTTGGGACTCGTACACAGTGACGTGTGCGGTCCAATGTCTACACATGCGCGAGGTGGTTATTCCTACTTCATTACTTTTACGGATGATTTCTCTAGGTATGGATATGTCTTCTTAATGAAGCATAAATCCGAGGCCATTGAGAAATTCCAAGAATACAAGAATGAAGTGGAAAAACAAACAGGCAAGAGTATAAAGACACTGAGATCTGATCGAGGTGGTGAATACTTAAGTGCCGAGTTCCTGGGTTACTTAAAAGAGAATGGAATTCTCTCTCAGCTTACTCCTTCATACACGCCACAACATAACGGTGTATCGGAAAGGAGGAATCGAACCCTATTGGATAGGTTCGTTCCATGATGAGTAACGCTGAGTTACCACGATCATTCTGGGGATATGCGCTAGAGTCAGAGGCATATCTTCTGAACAGGGTTCCTACCAAGACAGTGCCTACCACCCCATATCAGATGTGGAGTGGGAAAACACCCTATCTTCAGTATCTAAAGATTTGGGGATGTCCGGTTTTTGTTAAAAAGCAGTATGCGGACAAGCTCGAGGCACGATCAGTACAGTGTAAGTTTGTGGGATATCCAAAGAACTCCAAGGGGTATCTATTCTATTACGCAGAGGAACAAAAGGTTTTTGTTTCTCATAATGCCCATTTTTAGAACAGCAAGTTTTAGAAAAGGATACAAGTGGGAGCGAAATAGAACTGGAAGAAATTCCAGAACCACAAACTACAACTGAAAGTCTGGTAGAACCAGTAGTTGAAGAAGAAAAGGACATTCCCGAACCACTCCGCAGGAGTAGTAGGCAATCTCATCCGCCCGAGAGATACTACGGTTTTCTCATAGACGGGGATAGAGAGGATTGAACTATTGACTATGATGAGCCTACTAGCTTCCAGCAAGCCATTCAGAGCGGTGACTCAGTAAAATGGCTGGATGCAATGCGGACCGAAATGGAGTCCATGTACAATAACAAAGTATGGACTTTGGACATTGATCCGGATGGGGTAAAACCCGTAGGATGCAAATGGATCTTCAAAAAGAAGATTGGTGTAGATAGACAGGTTGAAACCTATAAGGCTAGACTTGTTGCAAAGGGTTTCCGTCAAAGACCTGGTTTGGACTATGACGAAACCTTTTCTGCAGTGGCTATGCTCAAATCCATTCGGGTCCTTCTTGCTATTGCTGCCTTCCACGATTATGAGATCAAGCAGATGGACGTAAAGACGGCCTTTCTAAATGGAAATTTGGAAGAGAGCGTCTATATGGATCAGCCAAAGGGATTCATTCAGAGTGGGAGCAGCGGTAAAGTATGCAAGCTGCTTAAGTCCATTTATGGACTAAACCAGGCATCGCGGAGTTGGAACATCTGTTTTGATGATGCTGTCAAAGAATTTGACTTTATCAAAAATCCAGATGAACCTTGCATATACAGTAAGATTGTAGGGAGAGCTGTAGTATTCCTCGTCTTATACGTGGATGACATTCTCCTAATAGGAAATGATATTCCTATGTTACAGTCAGTCAAAAGATTCTTATCACAGAAATTCTCCATGAAAGACCTGGGTGATGCCACCTACATTCTAGGGATCCGGATCTATCGTGATAGATCAAAAAGGATGTTGGGACTTTCGCAGTCCAAATACATAGACGCCATAGTGAAGAGATTCAGTATGGAAGATTCTAAGCGCGGTAACCTACCGGCTTGTCACGGAATCACCCTCTCCAAAGAGATGTCTCCCAAGACTGATTTGGAAAGGGATCGCATGTCGATTATACCCTACGCTTCAGCGGTAGGCTCTATAATGTATGCGATGTTACGTACCAGACCAGATGTAGCATACGCATTGAGCGTTGAAAGCCGGTATCAGGCAAACCCAGGGGAGAATCACTGGATAGCAGTAAAGAACATTCTCAAGTACCTAAGAAGGACTAAAGATATGTTCTTGGTGTATGGCAGAAAAGACCTCCAGATTGAGGCCTTTGCCGACTCCGGCTTCCAGAGTGACAAAGATGACTCCAAGTCCATGTCAGGTTATGTCTTTACCCTCAATGGAGGGGCGGTCTGTTAGAAGAGTTCCAAACAGGAGACCGTTGCTGACTCAACGATGGAAGCGGAGTACATAGCTGCTTGAAATGCCGCAAAAGAAGCTGTCTAGATGAAGAAGTTCCTCACAGAACTTCAGGTGGTTCCTACCAGTGTTGATCCAATACCTCTGTATTGTGACAACAACGGCGCTATAGCTTTAGCGAAGGAACCCAGGTCCCATCAAAAATCCAGACACATCTTAAGGCGGTATCACCTGATCAGGGAGATTGTAGATCGCCGGGAGATCGAGATAAAAAGAGTAGAAATGGGGAATAACATTGCTGATCCATTCACAAAGTCCATTCCTCAGACGCAGTTCGAGAGGCTATTCGAGATGATAGGTCTACGATATGCCAGCTCATGGCCCTAGTGCAAGTGGGAGATTGTTAGTGTATATGCCCTAGGGGCCATTATTGTATCATACTTGTATGTATATTACTTAATGGAAGCTTAGGATATTCACAGTTGTATATACAATCTTGCTAAAAATGGTAGTATGCTACTTGGTTTGTGTCTACTTTAATATGTGCATATGTTTGTTGTAACGTATCACTCATACATATTAGTAGAGCCCATAGGATCTTTGCTTGATTACCAGAGTTGTGATGGTAGTCACACTAGTGGGGGCTGGGTAGTCTATAAGCAACATCATATACTTGTCCCTAGTCGTGGGATTATCGAGACTGGGCATCGATACTCCAGAGTAGACTAGTGTGTACGCTTCTCATCCCAGTTGGGGAGATGGTCTGTCCCACAGCCATCAGTACGTCGTACTGGAGATAGTATACAGGTGCTCGTTAGGTTACGGGTACACCGGACAGGACTCACAGGGGAACTGTTGGTTGGTATTATACCAATCGTCAGTTAACATTTCCCAGGTGACATGAGTACTGCATAGTCCGCAGACTTGACACTTCTAGTTCGCCTCGAGTGTGTCCCACTGTTCTTAAATTGCTACCCTACCACGGCTCAAAGGAGTCATGCAAACAGGTAGCAGTTGGGTGTAGTCCAGAGCACTTGGAGGCAGTGGCGGTTAGAAAGGATTCGTCTCTCCCGGTATTGGGAGTTGATATCGCGCTGTGTCAGAGAGCCATTACGCAAAGTCCCTGGCCAGGGCAAGCGAGACTTACTGGTAGGTTCCAGTAGTTTCTCAGGGTGTAATGGGCTACGCTCCGACACGACTTATACCGCTATTAGGGGACTGACGCTTGCCGCCCCCTAGGCTGGATATGCGATAGTCTTAGACGAACAGACCGGACTGTACGGAGATTGTCACATCAGGCTCAGTAGGAGTTCGGATGGGTTTCCTCATCGGCCTTCTTATCGACATCTACCTGGGGACCATTACGTACAGCTAGTGCTGCTTGCGGTCTGTGGTTAAACCCACTGCCAGCGTAGTGTCGAATCTTTAGAGTACCACACAGAGAGTTTCCCTGCTCCAGGTGAAACGATATAGAGGTCGTATGGTTTTACGACAAGGGTTCGGACGCATACGTGTGTTTACGCACGTACGGCGTTCGGACAGTTTTTACTAGCCGGCTTTGGTTTAAGCCAGATTCTAGTATCAGGTTATTGGATTTATACAGTCTAAAGTTTTTTCGTGTTTTCATGGATTGGAGGGGCGTTCTCGTAATTTTCCGGGAAGCTTCTAGAAGCATGGTGACTTGGGGATTATGGGGCATAAGCATTTAATGCTTAATGACTCGTTTGTGTGATTCATCCAAGGAGTTAATGCTTCATTTATTGAGCTAATGACTCATGAGATGAATCACACAAGGTGAATGCATCAACCAAGATGATTAATCATGTATATTATTTATTTTGATAAATTGTTATGGTTGATATATTAAAATGAGTTCATTTTTCAATATGATTCTCATCATCACCTTCTCTCTCCTCAAGCTCTCTCATTCTTGAAACCCTAACCCTAACCTCTCATGTGTTGAGATCAAGGGTTAGCTAGACGAATATATCCATAACCTCACTCTATATCCCCTAGGTAGCTTAGATTAGCACTTTGAGCAACCTAGTTATCTCAAGTTAGAGATCAAGCTTGGCGTAGGAGCTCTCGGGTGGATCGTCTTTGACTCGAGGAGGCCGTTGAGGTGCCGATGTTCCAAGGAGCCTACAAGGAGTGGAGGACAGCGATGAAGACCCGAAGGACAAGTAACGTGAGGTATAACTTCGAATCCGAGTAGTTAAACCTCTCGTAGTTTACTAGTAAAGGTTTAGATACGATTCATGCGCTCAAGTCCGTGTTACGAAGCTTTGATAATCGTTTTTCATATATTCCGCTTCCCCGCAAGTTCATGGGGTGCGTGACATGGACTTACAGTATCTAGTCAACTCCATCAATCAGAAACTAGTATTTGTAAAATTAGTGAGACTTAGCAAGACTTGTGGTTGCGAGACTTAGAGCGATGGGTTGTGTGTTCGCTTGGTGCATTTGATGTCTAGCTTTATTCACTATCCTTTTGTGTTGACCTTCGCCATTGGGCGTCGTATACATATATTTCTGTCTTGCGTGGTTGTGATTCCGCCGATTGGCGAAGTGCTAGCTCCTGCTTTGGGATGCCCTTTATTGTTGTTATGTATATGTGGTTTTGGATCAAAATATACAAAGGAGGTGCTGCCCAAATTTTTAAAAAGACTAAACATGTTTTTCAAATAGTGTAATCCACTTGCATTTTCATGTTCCATTATCTATGCATTTAAGAAAACATTTGATTTCATCATACCTTTATTTCAAAACTTCACCTCTTTTATTTTCTTTAAAAGGTTTAGATTTCTGGGCTTCGGCTTACTTAATTTACGTTACGCCTTTAGACGTTGCGTGATTTAAGTGTCGGTCATGAACTAAATTTTGGGTCGTGACACATGGATTGGTTAGCCACATGTTATGCATCCGTGGACTGCCGTGAGAAGCAAGTCAGATTTTGTTTTCCGGGTGGGCCAGTTCTTGTTATTCAGGGGGAACCGTAGCGCCACCCTTCCCTGTCTGATTTCTTCTTTTCGCGCTATTCTGCTTTTGAGAAAAAGATGTCAGGAATTCTTGGCGTATGTTTGTGATGTTAGAGCCGCAGAGGTCCCGTTGGACCAGGTCCCGATTGTGAGGGAATTTCAAGATGTCTTTCCTAACAAGTTGCTTTGTTTGTCGCCAGAGCGCGATATTGGGTTCTGCTTTGACTTGATTCCCGGCACAGAACCTTTTTCTATACCGCCATTTGGGATGGACCTGGTGGAGCTTAAAGAACTGAAGGATCAGTTGCATGATTTGTTGGATAAAGGTCTTGTTCATCCGAGTGAGTCACCTTAGGGAGCTCTTGTCCTGTTCGTCAAGAAGAAAGACGGCAGTTGGTGTTGGAGCATCGATTATCGTCAGTTGGATCGAGTGACTGTGCGGAACAGATATCCCCTTCTTCGCATTGACGATTTGTTCGATCAGCTCCAGCGTGCGGGCATTTCTCGAAGGTTGACTTGTTGTAGGGTTACTATTAGTTGCGGGTTCGAGGGGATGATATTCCGAAGACTACTTTTCGCACACGTTACGGGCATTATGAGTATTGGTGATATCGTTCGAGCTCACCAATGCCCCAGCATCGTTTATGGATTTGATGAACCGCATATTCATGTCCTTTCTTGATCAGTTATTATCGTATTCGTTGATGACATTTTAGTACACTTTTGGAGCCGAGTGGGGCCTGGGAAGTAATTGAGGATTTAGTTGAAGACCTTGAAAAAGCACCAGCTATTCGCTAAATTATCCACGTGTGTTTTCTGGTTGGATAGTGTGGACTTCTTGGGACACGTAGTTATGAGAGATGGTAAGTATGGAACCGAAGAAGATCGATGCCGTTCAGTACTGGCCCAGACCTGTATTAATGATGGAGGTTCGCAGCTTTTTATGTTTGGACGGATACTATCGACGTTTCGTATATGATTTTTCTCATATAGCTGCAACGTTGACCGGGTTGACCCGGAAGGGAGTTTCTTTTCTTTGGACCGGGGCATGCGAGAAGAGCTTTCAGCAGTTAAAGACTCGTTTGACTACGGCGCCAATATAATTTTGCCTTCAGGATCAGGCGGTTTTATTGGTTATTGCGATGCTTCTCGGCAGTTGAAGAAGCACGAGCAGAACTATCCCACGCATGACTTAGAGATGGCTGCGGTGATTTTTGCTCTTAGGATCTGGAGACACCAATTATACGACGAGTCGTGCCAGATATTTACGTACTATAAGAGCTTAAGGTACATCTTTCAGCAGCGAGATCTAAATTTGAGACAGCGCCGTTGGATGGGGCTAGTGAAAGAATATGACTGCGAGATTCTTTATCGTCCGGGCAAGGAGAATATTGGGGCAGATGCTTTGAGTCGGAGGCCCGGAGGTAGCTTTTTTTGTTTGAGCACAGTTCAGAGACAGCCGACGGCAGATTGGCAGATTCTATGTGACAGCCGAGTACAGTTCGAGTTTACTTCGACCGGGGGAGTACTTGCCTATGTCCGTGCACATCCACAGTTATTTGATCGTATCCGTGAGACATAGTCTGATGACGTTCGTTTGTCAGAGATAATGGGGCAGGGTAGACAGGGCAGAGATTCAGAGTTCGTGATCGATGATCAGGGAGTACTACGATTTGGGTCTCGACTATGTGTGCCAGATTCCAAGGGACTGAGATGCGAGATTTTAGAGGAGGCATACCTTTCGACATATAGTGTTCATCCGGTTTCCACCAAAATGTATCATGACTTAAGAGGTGTCTACTAGTGTGAAGGGGTGAAGAGATATGTCATAGATTTGTTTCGAGATGCTTGACGGGTCAGCAAGTCAAGGCCGAGCATCAGGGGCCAGCAGGAGAATTACATCCTTTGCCCATTCCGGAGTGGAAATGGGGGCAGATCTCTATAGATTTTATCGTGGGTCTACCTAGGACCAGTCGAGGGTATGACTCTATTTGAGTGATCGTAGACCGATTAACGAAAGCAGCTCACTTTTGCTAGTCAAGACCACTTTCGAATTCATTCAGTACGCTCAGATTTATATCGATGAGATCGTGCGACTACATGGCGTTCCGACTTGTATTGTGTCTGACCGAGGCACCCAGTTCACCAGCCGACTATAGCAGAAACTTCAGAAGGCTTTGGACACTAGATTGAGTTTCAGTACAGCTTTCCATCCGCAGACCGACGGCCAATCAGAGCGAACCATACAGACTCTTGAGGACATGCTCCGAGCTTGCGTTCTAGATTTCGTGGCTGTTAAGATTGTTACTTGCCTTTGATAGAGTTCTCTTACAATAACAGCTTCTAGGAGAAGATTCAGATGGCACCCTTCGAGGCGTTATATGGGGGGAGCTGTCGATCTCCCGTATGTTGGACAGAGCTCAGTGAGAGCAGTATTTTGGGGTCACAGATTGTGCATGAGACGACCGAAAAGATTCAGTTGATTTGGGATAGGTTGAGAGCAGTCCAGAGCAAGCAGAAATCTATTGCTGATAAACGCCGTCACAGACTTGAATTCACTAAAGGTGATCATGTTTTCTTGAGGGTTTCTCCAATAAGGGGCGTGTTGAGATTCGGAAAGGAAGGAAGGCTTAGTTCCAAATATGTAGGTTCTTTCGAGGATCTCGAGCGTATCGGCACGGTTGCTTATCGTTTGTGTCTTCCACCTAGCTTTCCAGATGTTCACTCTGTGTTTCATGTATTGATGCTCCGCAAGTACCTTCATGACCCCTCTCACGCGATACAACATCAGACGATCCAGCTGGAGCGCAGTCTTTCTTTCACTGAGCTGCCGATAGTCATTCTAGATCGGCAGGTAAAGAAACCAAGGTCCGAGGACATACCGACCGTAATCGTTCTTTGGCGTGGCCCGAGCGGGAAAGAGGTCACGTGGGAAGCCGAGGACCAGATGATAGAGAACTATTCTCATCTCATCGAGGATAAGCGTAGTTAGATTTTAAATTCGAGGACCGAATTTCTTTAAGGGGGGAAGATTGTAACGTTTTAAAAATCGTTTAGGTGAATTCTCCGATAATTGATAATATAACTCGTGTTTTCCGTAAAACTTAATTATAATTATTTTTCAACATAGACTTAATTATACCTATTTTAGCTATGTAATTGCCAGTATTTAGTATTTAATCAGTCACTTATAAATTGCTAGTTTACTTAAATATTTTTCTTTAATTAAATATTTAAAATATTATTATAAGCTTTCACTTATACATTTAATTAATGTAAATTACAAATTAGAATGGGTTAATTTCACATTAATGAACCATGACAACTTCACACTCACTTTGTTACATGATATTTCTTTTAAAAAATTTCTATAGGTTTTTAGACAATTCTAGGAAAAGGTTAAATTGAAAAAAAAAATTAAAGAGAAAAGGTGATAAGATGTGATGTGTTTGGGGGGGTATGGTTACCTCTTTTTCTTTCACTCACCCACACACAAAACCCCCTCTCATTCTTGGTCGAGCCAGAAAAAATGGAAGCCCCTCTCTCTCTCTTCTCCAATTCTTCATCTCAAATTCCACCAAAAATTCATCCAAATATCCACAATAAATCAACACAAATCCTAACTAAAATCTTAACAATTTCCTTGTTCTAAGCTAGATTGATTCTTGGCTCAAGTCTATACATTTGATAGCATGTTTGGATTTCTTTCTCAACCATTTGAGGTATAACCTTATTCAAATTGTAACTTTGTTCATATTTGTTCTAATCTAATTTTAATTAGGTGATATATAGTTTAATTGAAAGATGAAGCTTTAAAGAGATGGGTTTGAGATTTAGTTAATGTTTACCTCACTAAATTATGGTTGCATGTGTAGATTAACATCTAAGGATCTTGCTAAATCTAATCTAGTAGTTAATTTTCAAATCGTTACTTTTAATTGTTCTAGTTAATTTTGCAAGCAAACTAAGTTTATAATTTGTGTGTAAATAGGTGAAATTAAAATATAGTTAGTAATTGTGTGACCTAATTAAGATATTAAGTGAACATTGTGGCCGTTAGTTTTGCTAAAACATCTAGATTGCAATAAAATGGTTAATTGATGCTTACTAGGTTTTTGGAATAAATAGATTTTAATTAAGTTTGAGGTTTTGATGATTTAATACCAATTTCCTAAAATATTTAGTGTGTTGGGAATGCGCGATTGGTACGATTTGGGTTCTATGTTTGAGGTTTGTCACGTATAGCGACCTTAGTTGTGGTTTGAGGCGTTGTCGCGAGCGCGTGTTGTGCACCAAGTGCGAGCACGTCTTGTAGTGCGCATTGGTTGACTTGTATGGTTTGTGTCCGCGACCGTTTATATTTCTATCCTCTTATTTACTGTGTGCGATTCTAGGATCGGGTGCAGAAGGGTCGGACGTGGCGCGGAAAGACAAGGCTGAGACTGGATCAGATTAGCCGAGGCGTCCTGGTGAGTAGATGTACACATTTATGGGGAAGATCGTTTGGATGGCGCGAGACGCCCGATAGTTTAGGATCACTAGTAGTGCATGCATTTATATGCGTAGTTTTCTAGTTATTCATCTCATTGCATCGCATCGTTATATATATATGTGTGTGTATGTGTGTGTGTGTGATATCATCTCAAAGGACACTTGCACCATTACCATTGGTTCATGCTGCACGTGCACTATTCATGCGAACACACACGCCTTTGGTAATTGCTATGCCACGAACACTATAGAACTTGCTTAGATCAGTATCAAAAACATTTGCATCATACATGATATGTATACTGGTAGTTGTATATTCATTTCATCAGGCTGGATATGTAGGATTGCTAGTCATATATATATAATTCATTGCATCATCATTCATACATAGTTTTCTAGTCTTGCATCGCATTGTATGTTATCGATATCAGAGACATCTATCATTTCCAACATGTTAAGATATTGTGATTTTTCTTGGAGATTTCAGTATTGATGAGATTTCTGAATTTTGGGGAAAACTGCAAGAATTTTACAAAACTATTATCATTTTAAAAATATAAATTTGCGGTTTTTTCATAATATGATATGTGTGGCGTCCACCATGAGTTTTCTCGGTTCTTGAGCTGTATCATATACCTGATTCGATGAGGGGGATGCACCGTCTCCGGGTACATGGTGGACCCGGTGCGGTACCTCGTGGCAAGAAGATCGCATAGATTGCGTTGAGCCCGGCAGGGGAGCACTTCCGACCAGTTATTTTTGACGCGGCGGATATCCAGAGGATACCGACGTGGTCGTGAGATTTGATGACATGGGTCGATCCGGACTGACGGAGCCCGAGATATTGAGACATTGAGATATAGATATATTGAGTCATTGGGATATTGGGATATATATATATATATATATATATATATATATATATATATATTGGGTCGATACTTGACACGGATTTTCTGTTGATTTCATTGATGATACTTCAGTTTATTGCACAGAGGTCTTTCTAAGATAAGAATAAAGATTTTCTCATACCAGACTTGTTCAGGTTTCGTGTTTGATTATGCATCCATGTTGCATTAATGTTAGTACATCGTATCATATCGATATGCGTATGTTGTGACGCATTTGCCTGCATGCTTACGATAGCCTTATTAGATGTTACTTACTACTCACGAGTTGGCAACTCACCCCCGTTGTGCCACAGTATCTTGCAGGTTTGACCAGTCAGCACAGTAGCGGCGGGCGTACTTCTTAATTTTGCTTCATTGAATCGATTTGCATCTTTGCTCATAGGTGGGTTGCAAGGATACTTTTGTTCCATCTTGTATTATTATTTGTATCTAGTATACTCCATCTACCCTTTTATATTGGACTAGACGGTGATACTCGTGAGACTTGTATTTGTGGTATTTGGTGTCGATGCTCACTTGAGCCGACGTGTTGTTTTCTTATTTTCGTGCTTTTGATATACATATTGCATGTGGTTGTGATTCCTCCGTTGGTGAAGAGCTAGCTCCTGCTTGGGGATGCCATTATTCATTACTTATATGTATTCTTGTTTTGTACCCGTTTGGGGCCAGTTTTTACGAAGGAGACTCTGCCGAAATTTTCAGGAAAATTTGATGTTTTAAAATGCTTTAATTTGACTTTATTTTACTACATCTCCTTTTAAGCTAAGTTTTCATTCACCATATTTCTTTAAATGGTTTAGATTTCTAGGCTTCGGCTTACTTAGATTACGTACGTCTTGAGACGTTTCGTAATTTAAGTGCCAGTCACATTCCATACCTTCGGGTCGTGACAATCCATATTAAACTAAACCCGAAACTACGTTAAATTACGAATACGAAACACTCCGTATTATCCCCAATTGAACTGTTAACATCACATGTAAACTGGGTTAATCAAACAATACCTGAAACCCCGAAACCAAGCTACTAGAACACTAAAAAAATTTCGAGGCCAGAAAACATAGTAAAACCGGCCAAGCCGGTTTTTGAAGAGTTTTCGCCGGGTCAAATATGGTATTTTGGCCTCGAATTTCTCCAGTGTTCAAGTTGCATCATATACAACATTCTACAGTTGTTTAAATAATTTTTACAGATCATTTAAAAATCGACAGAAACTTGATTTTGGGTTTTGGGTTTCGGAGTCGTTTCGTTTTCGTGATCTTAACTACATCGTCTAATCTTCTAGTTTTGGCTCTGATACTATTAAAGTGTACCCTAGCACCACTATGAGGTTCTAATGACATCAACCATGCCAAATTCAAATTTTTATAGGTGCTAAGCTAGACAAACAAGATCTTTAACAAGATTATTGGGGTTTTAGTTTGATAACAAGAAAAACTTGAGAGAAGGCAAAGATGTTATACCCTATAGATCGAGTCCTTCTCTTCTTTAGCTCCGTGTAGTAGTCCACGTGACTCCGCTAGGCTCCTCTTTGAGTTGAACGGGCCTCCTTTGTGTTCTTTGCGCCAAAGACGATCCACCCTAAGTCTCTCTAGCTTAAGCTACCTCTACACTAAACTCTTTTAGTGTAAAAATCACACTACACTTGATTGCTAGTCAAGTGTAGGATGAAGAAGTATGGGATTTGTAAGCTCACAAATGATCTCTCAAAATCATTGATTCACATCACATGTGAGGGTTTTGAGTTTGGAGACGAGGTGAGAAATTTTGGAGAGCAAGAGCTCACCGCAAGAGAGCAAAAGAAAATCACAAGTCAATAATGAAGTGAGTGTGAATGGAAACCCGTGAACCTCACTCATTCAAGCATGGAATTATTGCAATATAAAATTGCTACCATGCTTGAATAGTGAGTCAAGATGAATAAACAAATAATAAAGCCCATGCCTCACCCATGCTTCACGAAGTCTCCCCATTTTCCACCTTTTATTCTATTTTCCAAAAATCGAAAATACATGCCATGCTTCATATAATAATATATATATAAAATATACATTATTATATATATATATATATATTAATAAAGCAATTAGTGAGCTATTGATATTAGTTTATACATAATTATATCAAATATAATTTATATCAAATTATTAAATCAACACTTTATTTAATAATCCGGTTATATCACATATGACCGACTAATATTATTTATCTGTTTATCACATTATCAAATCAACACTTGATTCGATAATTTGGTTATATCACATATAACCTAACCGATAACAGATAACCGCCAGATTACAATACGGTATCACATACTCGTATTTAATCAGGCCCACACACATATCAACATATGTGCCCTACTTTGTTTCGCTTGAACCAGGAAACTTCTGTGTGGGACTCTAAAGACTCGTCAATACGCCAACAGTAGGTGATGATCACATCAGTCACCTACAAGCCGTCAGCGGTACTAGCTGGACGTAACGGCTACCCGGGTATTGAGCGATATGAAGATCAACAAGCAAGCTCGTCCATACTCTCCATGAAGCCTATCAGTAACACTACCGTACATTCCGGTCTCTTCGTCTGATATGTCGCATATCATATCTAGGAGTGGTAAACGTCAGACCCCAGTAACGTGATAAGTCATGCCGATGTCTGGCCTATAATGGTTCGAGAAATTATTGCTAACTTTTATCAGTAAATCTCAGCAGCAGCCCTGGCCAGGGAATTCCAGTTATAGCTGTAAGGCTACGGTAGCACCCCGGCCGTCAATCCGAGGCCAAATGCGGAACAAAAACTTTTATAAACCAGTGCTAACGTAACCCTAAAACCAGGATCGTGCCATTAACCCTATACTAGTAAACTGTAAAGGAGTTTAAGAAATTATACCGATCGATCCGTGTCCTTCGGTCTTCAATTTATGTCCTTAGTTTGTCGCGGCTGCCCCGATGTAGTTTGCTCTCCGGTCTCGCTCATCGAAATGGCTCCACGTCGAGAATTCTTTATACGGGCTCCCGCTTCAAAACCGAAGCAACTCGAACATCCAGTTTGCTAGCCTAGATGTCCAAGTTTGAAGTAGAGATAGTGTGTGAATACTCTGTCTCAAAACACCCAATGATTCTCAACACATGAGATGGAATGGGTGGAGGTTAATGAAGTTGCCATTTGGAGAATGAATGTAGGCACAAGAATTTTGCATGGATAAAAACTTGCTGGAAATGAGCTTGCAAAAAACAAATTGTGCTCTGTGGGAATTGGGCTCGGCCATGAAGGAAAATTTGTGCTCTGTCAAATTTTGCAAGTGGTGATGTGGCTTCGAAAAACAAATGGGCTCTGTTGTTTTTCAAGTGATGAAAATGGATATATAAATTCAAGTGGCTGTTAGTTTATGAAGTGAGGTATATATGTTAATTAGCAACATAAAAAATTAATCCCACACCCTCACCAAACAACAGCCACGAATTACCCATGCAGAAATCCAGCCACTTGTCCAAGCAACAACAATGAGCAGCCATGGGTCATGAATGTCACCATGCAAACTGCCACATACACAATTTACCAAATGAGTCACCAAAATTCACCTAGCAGATCCCTCACCAATACAAACGAAATTGCCAAGGAAAAATCAGCCAAGGAATTAGGCAGCACTAGGAAAAGAATCAGCCCAAAAAGAATGATGACAAATCAATAAACCAAATGTTTAAAGACAAGAATAGAAATGGAAATGGCAACTCCAAAAAGTAAACTTGTAACGAATTACAAGAATACCCCTCATTCGTACATACGTACCTGCATCCGTATTCCGACTGAATACAAATACAACGAGACGAAAATATTACAACAATCTAATACTAGGATCCGACTTAAACCAAAGCCCACTAGTATGATCCGTCCGATCATGATCCGTACACAAGTGCACGTATATGATCGAACCCTGCCATAAAACCATACGGCCTCTACAACGTTTTGCCCGAACTTGGGAAACTTTCTGTGGGGGACTATAATGACTCATCAATACGCTGACGGTGGATTTAACCACAAGCACATCAGTGGTACTAGCTGTACGTAACGGCTATCCAGGTATTGAGTAAAAGGGAGACAGACGGGCGAACCCATCCAGAAACCCTACTAAGCCTGACAGTGACAATATCCGTACAGTCCGATCCGTTCGTCTATGAGTATCGCATATCAAGCCTAGGGGGCTGGTAAACGTCAGACCCCCAATAGCGGTATAAGTCGTGTCGGAGTGTATCCCAGAACACCTTAAGAAACTAATGGAATACCTACCAGTAAATCTCACTTGCTTTGGCCAAGGACTTCGTGTAATGGCTCTCCTAAACACAGCGCGATATCACCCCCAACACCTTGAGAGACGAATCCCATGCCGATCTGCTCACTGCCTCCATGTGGCTCGGGACTGTACACAACTAAAACCTGTTTGCATGACTCCTTTGAACCGTGGTAGGTAGTAATCAAAGCACAGTGGGAACTCACACGAGACAAATGACGATCTCAGGTCGATAGACTAACCTGTACACATGTCACCAGGGCACTTCTATTTGACGACAGGTATAATACCAACTAGCATGTTCCCGGCGAGTCCTATCCGGTGTACTCATAACCCAATGAGCACCTGTATACATCTTAGGTGAACCAACTGACACCAATGGCTTGTGAGACCGGCCACCGCCCCTCGTCGGGGTCTTGACTGTATACACTAGTCTACTCTGGAGTATCGATGCCCTGTCTCGAAACTCCCTCGACTAGGGACCACTTTTAAGGATGTGCTTATAGACTACCCAACTCTCACGTATATGATCGCCATCCTACTGCTGGTAGTCAAGCAAGAATCCTATGGGCTCTATCAACATGTAATAGTGATCTATAATATCACCTGAAGCATGTACATGATGATAAATATAAACCAGATAGCATACTATCATCTCGAGTAAGACTGTCCTACCGGTATAGGTCCTCCCTCAATCATTGCAATCACGTGCCTGCGATCCAATAATTGACTTTGAGGGCACTATAGCCAACAATCTCCCACTTGCACTCAAGGCTAATTATTGCGGTGTCGCATACTCACAGCCCGTGTGATACCGAACACCCAACTCCTCTACTGATCAGTCTCACAAAGCCTGTTTGTGAAACAATTGCATTCGAGAAATAGCCTCAGTGAGTGGATCTGCCCTGATGTTTCTTTCTATGTCTCTCTTTATCTCAAGTTCGCGGAGAAAGCCATCTCCCGTAATGAGTAATACCTATTTTAGAATATGTCTGGATATCTGATGGGACCTAGTTCATAAATGAACTCCAAATCCAAACTTCTTAGACTGTATCGTCAACTGAATTTAATAAGTATCTTGCACCATGCCTCCCTCACTATCCGCTTGGACCACCTGTCCAAACTACTGCCCCTCATCAGAGGGAAAACTATAACTCTGACAGTCACTCTGTCATCCGGGTCTCCTTGGAAGCCTGGAATGATAACCGTCTCCCGAAGGAGGCTGTCGTTACCAAATCCCTAGAACATCCACTTATGTTCTAAAATTGCTTCCGAACGTTTCTTCAGGATTGGATCAATATATCAACTGATAGCATCTAGTGCAAAACAATATCTGGTGTGGTACTTGACATCTCATGATCAACTCAATTGCCTAAGCAAGTGACCTGCCAATCATGCACATCCCTTTCTACTTTAGTCTGTAAGACACCTTTAGAGAGGGTGACTCCATCACCTGCAGATTCACCACCATGCCAGGAGTCGTCCATTCTAAAATATCTTTAGAATACTGTCTAAGTACCCAGATTGGGATACTTCCTAAATCTAGATCTAAAACCATAGATCTAGTAACCAGAATGTCTGATATTATATCCATATCCTATGTGGAGAAACCACTGTGTGACATCCACAGTATAACCGATCGTAGTATAGTAATATCACTTCCTACTATGTGTATGTCATCCAAATACCAGGACATCACACACTACTACCTTCTTAACAGATCCATTCCCTATTCTGATGAAGTCAAAACCTATGACTGTCACATCAAAAATAGATGATCTATCTCCGCTATCTGCTTTAGTCTATAAATAGACATAAGCTACTTTGTCCACTATGCTTCCGCTGCTCCCACTGACTACGACAACCCTCTGGCAGAGTCATATACACGTGCACTTCTAAAGCTGGTTTAGAACGACACTATACTCATCCTCCTGCCGGGTCTCATAGTCTGGAACAACAGTAGTGTCAAGTCTGGGTAAACAAGAACCTCCCTGTCACCGTCCTTGAGGATACCGAACTACCTCTCGGGTGCCTGAGATAACCCACCATATCTGCGGAGTGGCTAATGGAATGTCAAACCTGATTGAATCTTTAGGTCCTATTAAATTTTCTGTAATCGTTTGCGGTTTTGGAATCACTTCCAGTTCTACCATACTCCCACTACCGTTTTCTGAAAAAGTTCATTTTGCTAAAACTGTAGCGAGTTAAGAACAATATCTCTATTGACCTTCCAGATGGTAGAAAATTAACCCTCGTCATAGCCCGGGTTAACCCACAAACTGCCATTACTGAAACGTGCCTTGAGTTATCCAGAGTCTGGTTTTAAGCATAAGCCGGACAACACCCCGTAACTTAACATCGTTAAGATATGAACTGTTCTATATCCAATATAGAAACAGAGGCACTGATTTAATTGGAACCAGATTCAAATCATGCAGCTGTCTCCAGTGCATGTCAACTAAATGGAGAGAGGCTGATCAACATTACTCAACTTAGGAATGCATCCAATTATGAGTAACCTGAAAGAGAAATAAGTTTCTCAAAACCATTACTATCAACTGAATGCCATACACAAGTATCTACATTTTCGATCACCTTGAAGAATCCTGATACTTGCAACACCTGATTCTCTACTTTATTCTTGTACCTATAACTTCTCAAAACTTAGACATTGTATTTCTACGAAACAGTTGTCTAAAAATAGAGAAGTCACAAGTAAACAAAATATAGTACGAGTACCAACCCCTCTGTCCTAATGGACACTGGAAAACATACAATACTTTGTATGAGACCCCTGAATTAAATAACTCAACCCTATGCGTCGTAGGTTGAAAACTATACTATGGTTATGAAGAATTACACCGCTGTTGAATGCTCCTTACCTAACCATCAACTGATATCGGTAAATGTCATGGATATAATTTCAAAAAGTTATATCTCACTTTATAAAATAAACGTACAGATATATCAATTTGAAATTGGTGCATAACAACGGATATTCAAAACCAAATATTTGCCGTCCGGCAAAAACCCAGGCGATTTTCTCAAATATCACCAATTACAATGAATTCCGATATAATGAGGATGATCACCTAATTCCAAACAACTTACTCCTACTCATCATCTATAAAACCATATAGATGTGAGAAGCAAACATGGTAAATACGTACCCTGGAGTAAGGACTAATTGGGAAATCAGTTTTCGTTTAATAACATACAGTTAAACTGAAACATGAAAATGTTTCGAAGGGGTATCCGGGTATTCCTAGTAATGCCTCTTCCATTATCCGCAAATTACTTTGCCCTCTTTCTAATCCCTTTATTTGTCTTTACTTATTACCTTCTGTACACCACACTTAGGCTAATTGGTTTTCTTAATTCCCCACCTTTCAGCACCTGCTTATGGTTTGGAAGAAGACTATCCAATAAGCGTAATTGGTGTACCCACCTAATCCTAGGAGTACTCGCAACCTGAGAGAAGGTAAAAGGAAAAGACAACTGAATAGTCCTATTCATTCTCTCCAGAACCAGAATCCATCCTCAAAAAATTTCCTTTGAGTTCGTATGTAACTATATGATGGATTTATCCAATGGAAGTGGATGTTCGTAGTGATACGGAATGTTCTAGAGAAAAAGCAAAGGGTAAAAGAAGGAGTGACAATGTTGTATGCAACTCAGACAATCCAAAAGCCAGTGTTTTAAGAAAGTTCGGTTAACTTGGTCACTGAGTCATAGTCTAGGGTCGGGCCATGGTCGCTGCTGAAAAGAGAGAGAAAAGAAACACACTGCGTACACTCTAACCTAGATCAGAATGGTTAATCACTTTATCTAATGAGGATGTCTCCCACTGTTTTCTCAAATTCTCCTCCAAATCTGAAAGAAGAATTAGTCGGGATCACCCGAGGAGTAGACCAACTCATCAGTTGGAATCGGGATCCAACTATCATCGCATGATAACCTGACAGAATCCACTAACTTTATCACACTCCAGAAAGTATGCGCATGCCAGGAAAGTTTCAGTTTCTTTAGAAACTCCCGATAAGATTTTTACCCCATGCTCTTATGACCTTGACGAAGGCCAACATATCATAAGTCACATGTCAAGTTCTTACGGTCATCTTCCAGGTTAATTTGAACCCACCCGTACATACCCTTGAGGAAGGCCAAACTAGTAGTACGACTGTCCCAAACCAACACATCTATCTATGCAACAGAAAAGTAACAAATAGCTACCATACACTATGCCTTGACGAAGGCCAAAATACATAGCATGAATACTAAGTGCTACCTATCTGAAATGACGGAGGGCTACGAATGGTTTTTGGAGAAAAACCTTTAACGTAATGAACTCGATATCGTTGAAGGAACCAGATAGCTTTTTATAAATATATAGTGGCGAAAACCTTTGCTAAAGAGGTCACTCCCGGTGAAGAGATCTCGGCTCTTTCCTCGTAGAATGAGGTGCAGGATATTCCAACTGAATACCGCGATGCAAAGCAAAAAGTAATCGACTATAGTGAAGTTATTACCCTGGCGAAAACTTCTGCCTACGGGGTCACTCTCGATGAAGGGATCTCGGCCCTTGCCTCGTCGAATGAGGTGCTGGATATTCATAACCGAATACCACTGTGCAAAACAAAAGAAAACATCCTTGTAATAACAGATTTTTGAAAAATTGTTCCAACAACATCGAACAGGTTTGTTTTCCTTGCATTAATCAGAATCAATGCAGTCCCATCAATTAATCACACCAATAAAGAACGAAAATAAAATGTACGTATATGCCATCCGCATTCGCCACTGGGTCCCGTCATCACCCGCTAGGTTACTTAACTAACGACAGAACGGGGACTGCACTAGCGCGGATGCAAAACATATACAACATCTACTAGTATATATAACAATATATAATAATCGCTCCAGGTATGATAAATGCAACATCACAGAACAATACAGATAATCTGGGAGCCCCGTGTTTCCTTTGAGCCGCAAGTGAAACCCGACGTTCCCCTGGTCGTGAGGATAGCCTATGCAATGAAAACCTAGACCCCTACGAGTGCGGTGAATAGCCTGCCAATTCTAGAGTGAAGCCCCCTCTGTCTTAAAGCCATGAGATGCGGGCCCGTTGCCCTCTAGAACCCGGCTATCCGTGCACTCCACCGTGGGGGTAAACCTAGTACAGAAAAGAAAATATATACAACCAGACAGTGACGGCAGTCCACATGTCGGACGCTCGCCCCGCGATATCAAATATACAAATAAAACTAAACTGTACAACCATTGCACCCAAGCTATCCACCACGACTAATCCGCAACAACACCGTACAACACAAAACATCAACGTGAATGTCAAGTTCGCAAAACCCGTCTAAAAGAGCTATAGCAATTAGACAAGTTGTACCGATCAAATGACATTCACGGTCGCAGATAGAAATTTAAGTACTGTAAACTGATGTATTTAAAATTTCGATCGACTAAACTTCCCAAAATGACCCCAAATGCAAATCCAGCATTCAAATAAATCTGGGCCATACAACAAAATATCTCAGAAGTCACAATTCGATATAAAAGACACCCAAAAGAAAAATGGTGCACTTTTTCCAACATACCACCGCGCAACCGCGGCAAACAAGCCAGTTAGGCCGCGGTTCCACGGTGTGATGATAAGATCATGCTCTCTAATTTCTTGTAGGGTCTTAAAAAACCCTACACAAATTTCTGATATACTGAAAATGATTTTTAGACAACTTTTACAAATCGGAAGAATCAAATAAAAATGAAATTGTGATTACGGAAATTTTCTTCGATCGATCTGTTAAGTACATTAGAACAACTAGTATAGGGTTAATGGTTTGGTTCTGATACCATATAAGGCTACGGTAGCACCCCGGCTGTCAATCTGAGGCCAAATGCAGAATAAAATTTTTTATAAACCGGTGCTAACGTAACCCTAAAACCCGGATCGTGCCATTAAACCTATACTAGTAAACTGTAAAGGAGTTTAAGAAATTATACAGATCGATCCGTGTCTTTCGGTCTTCAATTTCTGTCCTTAGTTTGTCGTGGCTGCCCCGATGTAGTTTGCTCTCCGGTCTCGCTCGTCGAAATGGCTCCACGTCGAGAATTTTTTATACGGGCTCCCGCTTCAAAACCGAAGCAACTCGGACATCCAGTTTGCTATTCTAGATGTCCAAGATTGAAGTAGAGATAGTATGTGAATACTCTGTCCCAAAACACCCAATGATTCTCAACACATGAGATGGAATGGATGGAGGTTAATGAAGTTGCCATTTGGAGAATGAATGTAGGCACAAGAATTTTGCATGGATAAAAACTTACTGGAAATGAGCTTGCCAAAAACAAATTGTTCTCTCTGGGAATTGGGTTCGGCCATGAAGGAAAATTTATGCTCTGTCAAATTTTGCAGGTGGTGATGTGGTTTCGAAAAACAAATGGGCTCTGTTGTTTTTCAAGTGATGAAAATGGCTATAGAAATTCAAGTGGCTGTTGGTTTATGAAGTGAGGTATATATTTTAATTAGCAACATAAAAAATTAATCCCACACCCTCAGCAAACAACAGCCACGAATTACCCATGCACAAATCCAGTCACTTGTCCAAGCAACAACAATGAGCAGCCATGTGTCATGAATGTCACCATGCAAACTGCCACATACACAATTTACCAAATGAGTCGCCAAAATTCACCAAGCAGATCCCTCACCAATACAAACGAAATTGCCAAGGAATTAGGCAGCACTAGGAAAAGAATCAGCCCAAAAAGAATGATGACTCGTCAATAAACCAAATGTTTAAAGACAAGAATAGAAATGGAATGGAAACTCCAAAAAGTAAACTCGTAACGAATTATAAGAATACCCATCATCCTTACATACGTACCTGCATCTGTATTCCAACTGAATACAAATACAACGAGACGAAAATATTCCAACAATCTAATATTAGGATCCGGCTTAAACCAAACCCCACTAGTATGATTCGTCCGATCATGATCCGTGCATAAGTGCACGTATATGATCGAACCCTGCCATAAAACCATACGGCCTCTACAACGTTTCGCCCGAACTTGAGAAACTTTCTGTGGGGGACTTTAATGACTCATCACTACGCTGACGGTGGATTTAACCACAAGCACGTCAGTGGTACTAGCTGTACGTAACGACTATCCAGGTATTGAGTAAAAGGGAGACCGACGGGAGAACGCATCCAGAAACCCTACTGAGCCTGACAGTGACAATATCCGTACAGTCCGGTCCGTTCGACTATGAGTATCGCATATCAAGCCTAGGGGGCTGGTAAACGTCAGACCCCCAATAGCGGTATAAGTCGCGTCGGAGTGTAGCCCAGAACACCTTAAGAAACTACTGGAATACCTACCAGTAAATCTCACTTGCCTTGGCCAAGGACTTCATGTAATGGCTCTCCTAAACACAGCGCGATCTCACCCCAAACACCGGGAGAGATGAATCCCCTGCCGATCCGCTCACTGCCTCCATGTGGCTCAGGACTGTACCCAACTAAAACCTGTTTGCATGACTCCTTTGAGCCGTGGTAGGGTAGTGATTGGTAAGATTTCGCGTGCTAAGTTTGTTACCGCAATCAAGACGGTTTCGCTTGTAGCTAGCCGGTTGAGTACTGGTCGTCCGCAGGGTGATGGGAATCTTTTTCTATGTGCTTTAACGAGTTAAGTCCAAAAGTCCAGATTTGTTTGTGATTAACTAAGTGTTAAAATGATATGTAAAGAGAGCTTGTTAGGGTTAGGATTAGGTTAGTTTGAGTTAGGAGTCGCTCACTTCTTTCGTTGCCACTCTTAATATCGGTGTTACGGTAATCGGCAACAACGGGGATTAGCACGACTAGGAAGGAACTTGCGAGTATAAGCTAGGCTTTCCAACACATAAATTCTTCCTTTTGGTGCTTGTTCATCCGTTCATGGCTCTTAGCCTTAACCTCCGGTTAATTCAACCACAACCGGTCTCACTACGGAATCACCGCTATCATGTAAGATAGGGTGCCTTAGGGAGCGGATTGTGGTTCAATTAACGGGAGTTCGATTTAAGATGTTGGGCAAGGAAAGAGTGAGAGAGATTTCCTTCTCTCAAACTTCCCTTATCATACCCTAACAAGTATGGAAACTACTCACCCATTTCAAGAAGAACGAAAAATAAAACAAAGGAGGAAGACAGAAAGAAGGAGATTAGAAGATAACAACTAGCTATTTGCGACCTCACCTTGGCAAGGATCAAACGTAAGCATCATGGTTGTTTAAGGATAAAGGAAAAGAGAATAAGAAAGAAACAACAATAAATAACAACAACTAAATTATCAATTGAAGATTACAAGCAATTAACATAACAAGAGCAAGACAAGTATAATAACAAAAAGAACTTCTTTATTCATCATTCTTCACTCACAAAAGCTCACTACAAGTTTTTAATGGAGAAAAGATGAGAAGAGGAAGAAGAACAACAAGTATTCTAAAACCTAAAATACAAGATTAAGCACCCTTGGCTTTGACAAGTTCTGAACTATTTATAGGCAGGGAACTGGAAATCTAGGGCAAAATTCTGAACAAAGATGGAATGACCAATCTGCCCTCAAAAGATGGACTTCTGACGACTTCGTATGGCCGCGGTTCCGCGGCCATACGGAGTCGTCAGAAGTCCATCTTTTGAGGGCAGATTGGTCATTGCATCTTTGTTCAGAATTTTGTTGAATAAAAGGTGATGTGATGTGGATCTTTTGTCATGATTTTCTCGAGCTCCGTGTAGATTTCTTGGATCTTGTGTTGCCATTGAGCCTTGTGCATGAAAATGGCATTGATTTGCCATTTTGTCTTTTAAACTGGTGTGCGGCAACATACGGATAGAGAGCGGAGACCCGTGTTTTATCTGTGGTTGGCAGGAACCCGGGTTTTGTCGTGTTTTACCATGAATTTCACCGTTTAGAGCCGAGAACCTGTATCCTGCAATTGACTAGCAAACACGGCTCAAGAGTACCTACCGATATGCAATGTGATAAAAATTGGGCGGTATAAAAATGCAAAAATCTGATATGAACAAATACCCCCAAACTTATCATTTGCTCGTCACGAGCAAAGCCAATTTATTCACAAAAAATCCTAACCTCACTTTCGCAGGGAACGCGATTGCACTGAGCATGTGCAACAAGCCGTTAAATCTCTAGGTGTCCCTAGTAGGAGGAGTGTTGTCTCCTGAGGGTTTTCAGCGGATACTACCTACAAAATCCGGTCAAGCTAGTTTTGCAAAATAACTATGATTCAAACCCCTAAAGTTTTGTTTCAGAAAATAACAATTCTATGATCCTAAGTCTAGACTATCGAACCTTTATTTTTCACACCTCGATTCTTATTTAACTTAAGATTTTATATGTCTTTACGTGCATTGTAGATAGTGTCGTTAAGTTCCAGAAGGATCGATTAAAGTCATCATGTCACACAATAAAGCTCAGATAAAAATTTTAAAAGGATCACATAATTTTTATAAAGAGTTAAGCATTTTTCAAGTTTCATTTTCCAGTAAGGTTTCAACTTCAGAATTTCTATCTTCCTTAACAGGAAATTAGGTCTTATTTTTCACTCCACCTTTTTTTTGTTTTCATTTCATACACACCTCTGTGAACGTGCAATAGTCTTTATCATAGAATAAAACCTTCATATCTCCGCTAATTTTTTTATAAAAGCCTATCTTTTTGTAACACCCGAGCCCAATAGTACTGTGTATATTACTAGTTGAGGGTTATTTATTGCTCATTCCAATTTTCCTGATTTTCTGGTGTTTATTGCTTAATTTTACCCGGTTAAGTCATTTTAGCACATAACAATTTTTAACTCCGAAAATGAAATTAAAGATGTCCATGTTGGCCTACTCGTCGCCACTAGTCGCGTGGTAGCGTCCGCGTGTCGAGATTCCGTTCCGTTTGGCTAAACGGGCAAGTTTGGGCGACTACGCGCGCGTGCAAGTGTCCGACTTGGGGGCATGCATTTTAATCACTAAACACCTATTTCCAAAATTTGGAACTCGCTTAAAATCCTATAATTTGAATTTGGAATATTTGGGCGCAACCCGGGCGCGATTTGGAAATGTTTCATTTAGCGCCGAAATACCCATTTTAATTTAATATTATAAAACGTATATAATTTATATTCTCTTGTTCATGTAACGTTTAAACCTTTTTAGATTTTCTGTTTTGATTTCCTTTGCAACGCCAGCCAATCGCGAGGCTTACTTTCCCTCGCGGGCCCCCCCAATCCACTCTCAAATCTCTTCTCTGTCTCTCTCTCTCTCATCAATCTCTCTCTCTCTATATTATATTCTTTCCCCAACTGTTCCTTCATCGTCCTCACTAACCCCACGAGAGATCTTCGAACCCCCGAACCCTAGCAGTCCCCGTTGCCGTCGCCGCCGCAGCATCCTCGCCGGCCTCGCGACCGCCTCACCTCACCAGGCCCTCTTCCACCTCCTCTCTCCTCCTTCCCCGACTCCCCTGCAGCAAACTCGAAGCTCCCTGCATCGCCTGAGGCACCGCCGGCGACCACCTGCGCTGTCCCTGACCGTCGCCAACCATCCCTCGTCTTCTTGGACCACCTTTCTTCCCTCCCTGTTCTCCTTTCCCGATGCTTGCACGCCCGTTCCCGGCAACCCAAGAAACCCACGACGCCCGAGCCACAGCCCTCTCTGCCGATCACCGGCAACCCCTAGTCGTCACCATCTCCGTCTCCTCGCCTCCTTGCTAACCTCCGACACTGCAACCACCTTTGCTTCACCCTGCACCCTTTGCACCCGAGCCTAACCTAAGCCCAAACCCTAACCGAAACCCTAGCACCAAACCCTGGTTCGCCGGAGCTCGTTCATGGCCGTCGAACTCGCCGGGGTCACCTGGTATATCTCTCTGTAAGTTCCTTCTCCTTCCTTTTGGTACAACCCCCCCGCTGGTCGTTAGTTTTGCGTGTATCGTATTTCGTCGCTAACTCCGTTACTTTTGACATTTTGCCGGAATCCGACCGTGCCGTTTGACGAACCCGACGCTCCAGCGAAGTCCCCTGGTCCGTGCGATCCCGTTGACCTCTGTTGGGACTCGATCCGTGGCCCGTGCTTCCATATCGCAGTTTCTGCCGACATCACATCCGTGTTTCGGTTTGCGGAACCGCCGAGGCAAGTATCTGAATACTTGCTTGACATGCTATAACTTAATCGTCATATTATAACCACACCACTAATGTAATATTGATACCTGTTATAACTTAGAATTGCTAGCCACGATTATCCGTAACTTGAAATCAATGAATCATTGCTCGCTTTAACCGGTCTGTTATTAATTCATACTTAGTTAATCAAACCAAGTAAATCATCCTTGTAACTAATATTATACCTAGTTCAAATTCTTGTAACTCCATTATGTATACTATCGATATTGTTTTATCTTGTGGCTTTTGCACCTCAAAGGTGCGTGAACCGGATTAATATGAAAATACAAACATCACCGTGTTCACATAGAATAATATTTGTTATTTACTGTTTCCTGCTACTGTTCATTATCTGTTACTATACCTGTTATCATCATATACCTGATTGCATTACATATTGACCGATCTTGATACACCTGACACATGTACTGATACACCGGACACAACACCCTGTACATATCGACTCTACCTGTTGAAAGTAACCTGACCTGTTTCCTGATCTCGTTCCTAATGCCGATAACCCTGATCTTTCCTGCTGTCGATCCAGACAGACCTACTTTTACTTGACTTTGCGTTGGCATTAGCCCCTGACTACTGAATACCTGACCTGACATACATAGCTTGGGGGTATGGGGAAATCAAAGATGAACCGGACTTGTAACTCGACAGTTCACTACCGTTCGAGCGTACACCTTCCTTTCTGTGCCTTACGGCATGTCTCGGTTTCAGCCGAGAATATTGTGGCCGTGGTCCCGGGTATGTACGGGATACTAATACTTTCCTTTCTGTGCCTTACGGCATGTCTCGGTTTCAGCCGAGAATATTGTGGCCGTGATCCCGGGTATGTACGGGGTAATACCGAGTGTACACTTTCCTTTCTGTGCCTTACGGCATGTCTCGGTTTCAGCCGAGAATATTGTGGCCGTGATCCCGGGTATGTACGGGGTAATACCGAGTGTACACCTTCCTTTCTGTGCCTTACGGCATGTCTCGGTTTCAGCCGAGAATATTGTGGCCGTGGTCCCGGGTATGTACGGGATACTATTGAGTTACATCGACGATTCATCAATTGGTTTCAAAGACTATAGAGTAGAAAACCTGATAGGACAGTTTAGTCACTACTTCACGTTACCCTGTTTATTACTTTCATTACTGCTTATTCATGTTCATGCTTGCACTGTTTATTATCATGTTTATGCTATATACTTGATATCATGACGCGCTGACGTCTGGGTTTTGCATGGCCCAGATTCCGTACCTTTGCCGCCGACCGAGCAGGAGTACTTCAACCAGCAGGCTGAACTGTGAGTTCTTTAGAGTTTAGTTTAATTATTTCATTTCATTTTCAGATGTGAGCCCGCATTATGGGACATACTGTTTATTCATTGTATTGGATCATTAGCTTCCGCACTTATTGTTTATTGATTCTTGTTATTATGGATTTGGACATGTATTAGTTTAGCTTATTATCTTGTTCTTGATATCCTTACAACCGTAATGTGACTGTGGATGGATATTTCCTGCCCACAGGTAGCATGGTTGGCTATGTCACGTGCCCAAATCTTGCGTACTCTGGGAAGCGGGGCGTGACATGGTTTTATGGTATCAGAGCCATAGGTTAGTTGGGTTGACTCTTTGTAGTTGGGTATTGCACCCGATACACGAATCAGAATACCCGTGATTAGGAAACATGTCCTGCCACCTTGACCGTTTTACCGTTCTTGAATCATTCTTCCAGATCATGTCGACATGCAAACTTACTTTGCAATGTTAATTCGAAAACCTAACTTCTTGTTATCTCTAGGACTTAGGCGACTTGGGTAGAGTTAAGTAATTGCGGCTATGATACCGCGGCATAGCTACAATGCAGCACTCTATTTAAGTATCTTGAAGTTCTAGCCTTGATTTACATATATTGAATCTATCATCATGCTAATGTTGTTTGTTTTGATTTCAGGACCATGGCAGATAAGAATTTCAAGACGTATCAGAGGCGTGTGGATGAAGCCGCCATGTTAGGAGTGATACGTGGGATGTTGGAAAATCAGAAGAGGCAAACTGAACTGATCCAGCAGCAAGCCGATTCATTTCAGGAGGGTTTGCAGGCTATGCAGCAGTCTGTAAACACCGCTGTAGCGAAGCCAGTCGACCGAGTAGGGACCGTGGCAGATTTCAGACGGTTGGGTCCTACTACTTTCACTGGCTTGGAGGAGCCGTTGCCCGCCGAGCAGTGGCTTGTGGACACGGAGAATTTACTGATTGCGGCACAGATCCCAGAAGATAAAAGAGTTGATGTGGTGCGCATTCAGCTGGTGGATTACGCCCGAGAGTGGTGGCTCGTGGAGGAGACCCGCTTGTCCAAGCCAATCAGTTGGGCGGATTTCTCCAAAGGTTTCTTTGAAAAGTTCTTCCCGCGGAATGCACGGGAAGAAATGGAGGAGAGATTTATTGGGCTGAAACAAAATGGAGCAGCGGTGGATGTACACGCAGCGGAATGGACGAGACTCAGCCGTTTCGCTGGACCCTTAGTCGCTAAGGAGGCAGACAGGGCGCGAAGGTTCTTGCGCAGTTTGGATGTGGACATCCAGAGGCAGATTGTCTCCCTGGGTTTGACCACTTTCTCACAGGTTCTTACGGCAGCCAGAGAGCAGCAGAGTTTATCAGGATCGAAAGGGAACCTTCACCAGACAGCAGTTGCGGCCAGGAAGCCTACATTTGTACCTAACCGAGATCATGGGCGCAAGGGTATTCCAGTGGACCGTCGAGGTGTAGCGCCAATGAAGAAGCCTGTGGTCGTGGATCGAAGAAAGAGCATAAGTTGTAATTACTGCAATTTACCGGGCCACATGCAAAAGGATTGTCGAAGGAGACTGGGACTTTGTCTGGTTTGTGGAGCAGCCGATCACGCAGTGAGTGCTTGTCCGTCGAAGCTTCGCATGAGAGATGATATACAGAAGCCTCCGCAGAGACCGTTCCAAGGGCAGAAGCAGCTGACACAAGGATCCAACCAGGGTCGAGCTTTCATTATGACAGCTGAGGAAGCCAAGGCATCAGGAGAAGCGGTTTCAGGTAATTTACTCGTTCATGGTTTTCCCGCTTTGGCATTACTTAATTTCGGAGCATCCCATTGTTTATGTCATCCAAATTTATAACTACACACTCGATCACCTACACGACCCTGTCTAGTTTCTGGGACATACACACTGGGAATGGGAAAATCATATCTAGTAAGGAAGGTAGAGATTGTACAGTTGTTGTTTGGACGGATGGATGTGCGTTGGCCTTCGAGACGTTGAAGCAGAGGTCGATAACCGCCCCTATCCTAACCGTACCGGACAATTCCGGAGGACTGGTGATTCACAGCGACGCATCTGGAAAGGGATTGGGATGTGTTTTGATGCAGAACAGGAAAGTCGTCGCTTACGCATCGAGACAGCTGAAGACTCATGAGCAGAACTATCCGACTCACGACTTGGAGCTTGCAGCCGTGATCTTCGCCCTGAAAATTTGGAGACACTACCTTCTGGGCGAGAGAGTTGAAGTCTTTACGGATCACAAGAGTTTGAAATATGTGTTCACTCAGAAGGAGTTGAACATGAGGCAACGCAGATGGTTGGAGCTGATGGCCGACTACGACCTTGATCTTAAGTACCATCCGGGAAAGGTTAACGTTGTGCCAGATGCGCTAAGTCGGTTACCAGCAATTCAGTTATTGACGGCACAGAGAGAGATCATTGAGGAGTTTCGGAGATTTGACTTGGAGGTTGTGCTACCGCGTGCTACAGGACAGTTGATGCAGTTGCAAGTACAATCGTCCTTAGTGGAGAAGATTAAAGCGGCGCAATCGCAGGATCTTAGACTGCAGGAGTTTTGAGAGCAGGTTGGAGCCGGACTACGAACTGATTTACTGATCCATGAAGATAGTTTGTTGAGATATGGTAGCCGTGTGTGTGTGCCAAAAGGAGATGTGCGTGAAGAGCTTATGAAGGAGGCACACAATTCAGCTTACTCTGTACATCCAGGAGGGACAAAGATGTACCGAGATACTCGACAGCATTTCTGGTAGGAAGGTATGAAACGGGAAATTTCTCGCTTCGTGGCTAAGTGCTTGGTGTGTCAGCAAGTCAAGGCTGAACACCAAAGGGTTGCTGGTTGTTGCAACCACTTCCGATTCCCCAGTGGAAGTGGGAACATATAACCATGGATTTCGTGACGGCTTTACCGCGGAGTCCAAAGGGCAGCAATGCAGTATGGGTAATTGTCGATCGGTTGACCAAGGCAGCTCACTTCATTCCTTTTCGGGTTGGTCAATCGACGGAGACCTGGGCAGAGCGATACATGCAGGAGATGGTCAGATTGCATGGAGTACCGGTAAGCATCGTGTCCGATCGGGACACTCGGTTCTTGTCACACTTTTGGAGGAGTTTACAAGAAAGTTTGGGGACTCGATTGAAGTTCAGCACAGCTTATCATCCCCAGACTGATGGACAATCAGAGAGAACGATCCAGACCCTTGAAGATATGTTGAGGGCTTGCATGTTGGACTTCAAAGGTTCTTGGGAGGATCATCTACACCTGGTGGAGTTTTCGTACAACAACAGCTTCCAAGCAACTATTCAGATGGCCCCGTTTGAAGCACTGTATGGTCGTAAGTGCCATTCACCGGTTTGTTGGGATGATGTTGGTGAACGAAGGTTACTAGGACCAGATTGGTGGTGCAGACAGTTGAGAAGGTGAATACGATCAGGAAGCATATGAAGGCAGCTCAAGACAGACAGAAAAGTTGGGCCGACACGTCAAGAAGACCTCTAGAGTTCGCCGTGGGCGATTTGGTATTCCTGAAGATATCACCGACTAGAGGGGTGATTCGCTTTGGAAGTCGGGGAAAGCTTAGTCCCCGATTCGTTGGACCTTTCGAGATATTGGAGCGTGTCGGAGAGGTATCGTACCGGTTGGCATTACCACCATCATTAGCAGGAGTTCACGATGTGTTTCATGTGTCTCAACTAAGGAGGTATGTTCGTGATGAGACTCATGTCTTGGATCATTCGGAGTTGACCGTTCGGGAGGACCTGACTTTTGAGGAGCGACCAGTCGAGATCAAGGATCGAAGAGAAAAGATTCTTAAGAACAAGGTTATCCCTCTTGTGCTAGTTTCTTGGGGTAACCGATCGCATGGAGAATCTACTTGGGGGCGAGAAGACGAGATCCGGCAGAATTTCCCTCACCTTTTCCAGTAGTTAGTTATCTTGTATCCTTGGAATTTCGAGGACGAAATTCTTTTGTAGTTGGGTATGATGTAACACCCGAGCCCAATAGTACTGTGTATATTACTAGTTGAGGGTTATTTATTGCTCATTCCAATTTTCCTGATTTTCTGGTGTTTATTGCTTAATTTTACCCGGTTAAGTCATTTTAGCACATAACAATTTTTAACTCCGAAAATGAAATTAAAGATGTTCATGTTGGCCTACTCGTCGCCACTAGTCGCGTGGTAGCGTCCGCGTGTCGAGATTCCGTTCCGTTTGGCTAAACGGGCAAGTTTGGGCGACTACGCGCGCGTGCAAGTGTCCGACTTGGGGGCATGCATTTTAATCACTAAACACCTATTTCCAAAATTTGGAACTCGCGTAAAATCCTATAATTTGAATTTGGAATATTTGGGCGCAACCCGGGCGCGATTTGGAAATGTTTCATTTAGCGCCGAAATACCCATTTTAATTTAATATTATAAAACGTATATAATTTATATTCTCTTGTTCATGTAACGTTTAAACCTTTTTAGATTTTCTGTTTTGATTTCCTTTGCAACGCCAGCCAATCGCGAGGCTTACTTTCCCTCGCGGGCCCCCCCAATCCACTCTCAAATCTCTTCTCTGTCTCTCTCTCTCTCATCAATCTCTCTCTCTCTATATTATATTCTTTCCCCAACTGTTCCTTCATCGTCCTCACTAACCCCACGAGAGATCTTCGAACCCCCGAACCCTAGCAGTCCCCGTTGCCGTCGCCGCCGCAGCATCCTCGCCGGCCTCGCGACCGCCTCACCTCACCAGGCCCTCTTCCACCTCCTCTCTCCTCCTTCCCCGACGCCCCTGCAGCAAACTCGAAGCTCCCTGCATCGCCTGAGGCACCGCCGGCGACCACCTGCGCTGTCCCTGACCGTCGCCAACCATCCCTCGTCTTCTTGGACCACCTTTCTTCCCTCCCTGTTCTCCTTTCCCGATGCTTGCACGCCCGTTCCCGGCAACCCAAGAAACCCACGACGCCCGAGCCACAGCCCTCTCTGCCGATCACCGGAAACCCCTAGTCGTCACCATCTCCGTCTCCTCGCCTCCTTGCTAACCTCCGACACTGCAACCACCTTTGCTTCACCCTGCACCCTTTGCACCCGAGCCTAACCTAAGCCCAAACCCTAACCGAAACCCTAGCACCAAACCCTGGTTCGCCGGAGCTCGTTCATGGCCGTCGAACTCGCCGGGGTCACCTGGTATATCTCTCTGTAAGTTCCTTCTCCTTCCTTTTGGTACAACCCCCCCGCTGGTCGTTAGTTTTGCGTGTATCGTATTTCGTCGCTAACTCCGTTACTTTTGACATTTTGCCGGAATCCGACCGTGCCGTTTGACGAACCCGACGCTCCAGCGAAGTCCCCTGGTCCGTGCGATCCCGTTGACCTCTGTTGGGACTCGATCCGTGGCCCGTGCTTCCATATCGCAGTTTCTGCCGACATCACATCCGTGTTTCGGTTTGCGGAACCACCGAGGCAAGTATCTGAATACTTGCTTGACATGCTATAACTTAATCGTCATATTATAACCACACCACTAATGTAATATTGATACCTGTTATAACTTAGAATTGCTAGCCACGATTATCCGTAACTTGAAATCAATGAATCATTGCTCGCTTTAACCGGTCTGTTATTAATTCATACTTAGTTAATCAAACCAAGTAAATCATCCTTGTAACTAATATTATACCTAGTTCAAATTCTTGTAACTCCATTATGTATACTATCGATATTGTTTTATCTTGTGGCTTTTGCACCTCAAAGGTGCGTGAACCGGATTAATATGAAAATACAAACATCACCGTGTTCACATAGAATAATATTTGTTATTTACTGTTTCCTGCTACTGTTCATTATCTGTTACTATACCTGTTATCATCATATACCTGATTGCATTACATATTGACCGATCTTGATACACCTGACACATGTACTGATACACCGGACACAACACCCTGTACATATCGACTCTACCTGTTGAAAGTAACCTGACCTGTTTCCTGATCTCGTTCCTAAAGCCGATAACCCTGATCTTTCCTGCTGTCGATCCAGACAGACCTACTTTTACTTGACTTTGCGTTGGCATTAGCCCCTGACTACTGAATACCTGACCTGACATACATAGCTTGGGGGTATGGGGAAATCAAAGATGAACCGGACTTGTAACTCGACAGTTCACTACCGTTCGAGCGTACACCTTCCTTTCTGTGCCTTACGGCATGTCTCGGTTTCAGCCGAGAATATTGTGGCCGTGGTCCCGGGTATGTACGGGATACTAATACTTTCCTTTCTGTGCCTTACGGCATGTCTCGGTTTCAGCCGAGAATATTGTGGCCGTGATCCCGGGTATGTACGGGGTAATACCGAGTGTACACTTTCCTTTCTGTGCCTTACGGCATGTCTCGGTTTCAGCCGAGAATATTGTGGCCGTGATCCCGGGTATGTACGGGGTAATACCGAGTGTACACCTTCCTTTCTGTGCCTTACGGCATGTCTCGGTTTCAGCCGAGAATATTGTGGCCGTGGTCCCGGGTATGTACGGGATACTATTGAGTTACATCGACGATTCATCAATTGGTTTCAAAGACTATAGAGTAGAAAACCTGATAGGACAGTTTAGTCACTACTGCACGTTACCCTGTTTATTACTTTCATTACTGCTTATTCATGTTCATGCTTGCACTGTTTATTATCATGTTTATGCTATATACTTGATATCATGACGCGCTGACGTCTGGGTTTTGCATGGCCCAGATTCCGTACCTTTGCCGCCGACCGAGCAGGAGTACTTCAGCCAGCAGGCTGAACTGTGAGTTCTTTAGAGTTTAGTTTAATTATTTCATTTCATTTTCAGATGTGAGCCCGCATTATGGGACATACTGTTTATTCATTGTATTGGATCATTAGCTTCCGCACTTATTGTTTATTGATTCTTGTTATTATGGATTTGGACATGTATTAGTTTAGCTTATTATCTTGTTCTTGATATCCTTACAACCGTAATGTGACTGTGGATGGATATTTCCTGCCCACAGGTAGCATGGTTGGCTATGTCACGTGCCCAAATCTTGCGTACTCTGGGAAGCGGGGCGTGACACTTTTATAAAGATTATTCTCACACAAAGAACCGTTAGGAATTTTAACTCGGAGAGAACACTTGCTTGACTTTGTTTTAATCTGGACTTTCTAGGATTCTTAGCGAGCTTTGGGCCAATGCACCCAAACCAGTTGGTTTTAGGGCATTAGGTGTAGAAACACCCCAGCGGACTTAATTACTCAAGTTACCTACGTCCAAAAACAAAAGACAGTTTGGCGTGAAAATCATGCTGATTCAATACGAACGGAGATATAACCGGCAGTTCAATATTTTTTTTGGATAAAAGACGTGTTTAGTGGGTTCGGTGTGTAATCATTCCAATCAAGTTCAAGATGAGTTATTTTTCAGACTTAGTTCCAATTAAGGCATCAATAACATTCCTTCATATTCACTTCACTTCATAAACTATTCTTGGTATTACTTATTTCAGAACAAACCTATTTGATCCTTAGAAAATTATTTATGTATTTCAAAGTTTTTAGACATAAAATACTTGTTATCTAATTTCCAAAACTCACGACACGTGTAGTGTGATGTAAAGACGTATATCAGCTATAGTTAACTTCAAAGGAGAGTTATCTTTCAGGTTTTCAAAATCTAAACATAAGATTTAGTTATTCTTATTTTATCAAACAAAACCGTCGAAATGTTGAATCAGAGTCCTCCCACTAGCTAACTTGACAGAAAAGTTTTTATCTTTTTAGAAAATTTTCAGATTTTTATGGATTTTATGAATTTTAGTATGCAGATGCAAAATATACATATGAATGCGAAGGTTAGAAATGCGTACCGAGCGTACCCCCAAACTTAAACTGGACAGTGTCCTCACTGTCATTGCAGGAAGAGATCATTTGAAGAGTCAAAAATGTCGGTTAGATATACAAATTATATATATTTTTTTTTATGTTTTTAAAGAGTAAAGAAAAAGGAAAAGAATATCCATAAATAAATACAAAAAGGTATATACATACCCCTAAACTTATTTGGAACAGTGTCCACTGTTCTTGGCTGGATAACCGAAGTTTGGTGGTAGGCAGAGGAAGATTATGCAGGGTAAACCGGCTCCTGTAAGACCAGGAGCTCCTCTGTTGGTTCGGCGCTAAGGTACGGTTTTAGTCGGTGTCCGTTCACTTTGAAAAATGAACCGTCCTTTGGATTCTTCAAATCCACAGCGCCCTGCGGATACACATTCCATACAAAATACGGCCCTTTCCAGCGAGATCTGAGCTTTCCTGGATGGAAGTGTAGCCGGGTGTCGTAAAGCAGTACCTGCTGACCAGGTACGAAGGTTTCGTGCAAAAGGTGTTTATCGTGAAACACCTTCGTTCGGTTTTTAACGACAACCGCGTTATCGTAAGCCTCATCCCTAAGCTCGCTCAATTCGTTCAACTGCAGCTTCCGATGGCTTCCCGCATCTTCAAGAGACAGATCAGCTCCTTTATCGCCCAAAATGCGCGATGCTCTATTTCGACAGGGAGGTGGCAATCCTTTCCGTACACAAGCCGATAGGGAGACATGCCAAGATCGGTCTTATAAGCGGTTCGAAATGCCCAAAGGGCATCAGTGAGTTTCAACGACCAATCTTTTCGGTTCTTGGAAACCGTCTTCTCCAGTATCTGCTTGATTTGCCGATTTGAAACTTCGGCTTGCCCACAGGTCTGGGGGTGGTAGGGCGTAGATAGCTTATGATTAATGGAATATTTCCGCATCAAGGCTTCGAAAGTCTTATTGCAGAAATGAGTTCCATTGTCGCTAATGATCGCTCGGGGGTGCCCAAACCGGGAGAAAATGTTTTATTTAAGAAACCTAACGACAACCTTGTTGTCGTTAGTCCGGCTTGGCACAGCCTCGACCCACTTAGAGAGGTAATCAACAGCGAGAAGGATGTACAAGTTCCCGAAAGAGCTGGGAAACGGCCCCATGAAATCTATCCCCCAAACGTCGAAAATCTCCACAACCAAGATTGGTTGGAGCGGCATCTCGTTCCTCTGGGATATCCGGCCCATGTGTTGGCACCAGGAGCAAGTCTTGCAATAGTCATGAGCGTCTTTGAAGAGTTGTGGCCAGTAGAAGCCACATTGCAAGATCTTCTCAGCTGTCTTTCTGGGGCCAAAATGCCCGCCACATGCGTGATCGTGGCAAAATGACAGCACACTCTTGAATTCCTCGTCAGGGACACACCGACGAATAATCTGGTCGGGACAGTACTTGAACAGATAGGGTTCGTCCCAGTAAAAGTGTTTTGCTTGGGATAAGAAGCGAAGTCTGTCCTGACTTGACCATTCAGTCGGTAATAGCCCTGTGGCCAAATAGTTCACAATATCTGAGAACCAGGGTTCGCGAGATACTGTCAAGAGCTGTTCATCCGGAAAAACGTCGTTGATCGGGGGTTGAGGCAACGGCGAAGAAGGAAGTCGTGAGAGATGGTCGGCAACTACGTTTTCACATCCTCGTTTGTCCTTAATGACAAGGTCAAACTCTTGAAGCAAGAGGATCCAACGTATTAGCCGAGATTTTGCATCTTTCTTCGCAAAAAGATGGCGCAGAGCAGAATGGTCTGTGTATACAATGACTGGAGAGCCGATGAGGTAGGGCCTGAACTTTTCTAAAGCAAATACAACAGCCAAGAATTCCTTCTCAGTTGTTGTATAATTGAGTTGGGCGTCGTTCAGGGTTCGGCTCGCATAATAGATTACGTGATGCATCTTGTTGATGTGTTGTCCAAGGACAACACCAATTGCAAAGTCGGATGCATCGCACATAATCTCAAATGGGTGCGTCCAGTCAGGTGAAGAAAGAACGGGAGAAGAAGTGAGTGAACTTTTTAGTGACTCGAACGCAGTCACACAGCTCAAGTTGAAGTCGAATGGGGTGTCCTTGGCCAGCAAAAGAGTCAAGGGCCTAGCAATCTTGCTAAAGTCCTTGATGAACCGTCTATAGAAACCGGCATGGCCAAGGAAGGCTCGGATGTCTCTGACACATCTGGGAGGAGGGAGATTGGAAAAGACCTCAATCTTCGCTTTGTCAACCTCTATGCCATTTTGCGAAATGATATGTCCTAAGACAATACCTTCGCGCACCATGAAGTGGCACTTCTCCCAATTCAAAGTGAGGTTCTTGTCCTTACATCGGGTAAGGACAGCGTCAAGATGCAGCAAACACTCATTGAAGGAGTTGCCGAAGATGGAGAAATCGTCCATGAAGATCTCCAGAAAATTTTCCACCATGTCTGAAAAGATTCCCATCATACACCGCTGGAAGGTAGCGGGCGCATTGCATAACCCAAAGGGCATGCGACGATATGCAAACGTGCCGAAAGGACAAGTGAATGTGGTCTTGTCCTGGTCTTTTTCGGCGATGGGAATCTGATTATAGCCGGAGTAGCCATCAAGAAAGCAGTAGTACTCGTGTCCGGCCAATCGTTCAAGCATTTGTTCAATGAAAGGTAGCGGAAAGTGGTCCTTCCGCGTTGCGGCGTTGAGTTTTCTGTAATCGATGCATACTCGCCACCCAGTTTGGGTGCGAGTAGGGATTAACTCATTCGCCTCGTTAGTGATGACCGTTATACCTGATTTCTTGGGGACAACGTGAATGGCGCTAACCCACTGGCTATCAGAGATAGGGTAAATGATACCACTATCCAGACATTTTACGATCTCCTTCTTCACAGCCTCCTTCACGACTGGGTTGAGACGTCTTTGTGGATCTCTGGGTGGTTTGGCATCATCCATCAGATGAATGTGATGTTCAATGATCAGGGGACTAATCCCCTTGATGTCCACCATGGACCAGCCAAAAGCTTGCCTATCGCTGTGCAAGACCGCAAGAAGGGCTTTCTCTTGCTCTGGAGCTAGAGAAGCCGAGATGATGACAGGGATGGTCTCGTTCTCACCCAAGTAAGCGTACTTAAGGTGAGACGGCAAAGGCTTGAGTTCGAGCGTTGGAGGTGAAACGATTGAAGGAAATACTGGTGAAAAGGTCTCGAACTCGAAGGATTCCAGCAAAGGTTCAAAACGAGTGTAAGCGACCGAGTTGGATGGTTCAGGTAACTCATCCGGAAATTCGAAGGATTCAAACTCGGGTGGTGAAGGGCTAAGATCGTTCGAGAAAGTGAAACACTCGTAGTCATTGTCGGGCGCAGAAACAGCAGCAGGTTCGAAGAGGAACGGACTAGTGGCGTTAAGGTTATCGTGATCAAACAGAAACTCCTCGAATTCACACTCTTCAGGGGTGATCTCCTGGATTGAGAAAACGTCCAGTATATGAGCATTAGGTTCGGAGGGCTGATTCCCAAACCTAAAAATGTTGAGTTCAATTGTCATGTTTCCAAAAGAGAGGTTCATCGAACCATTGCGACAATTGATCACAGCATTTGAGGTTGCAAGGAATGGGCGACCGAGTATCATCGGAATTTGATTCCGGTGGTTAGCTACAGGCTGTGTGTCTAATACAATGAAGTCAACGGGGAATATGAAGTCCCCGACTTTGATTAACACATTCTCTAGCTCACCCCTAGGATAGGTGATCGATCGGTCGGCCATTTATAGAGTACAGTGTGTGGGTTTCAGCTCTCCTACGCCTAATTGCTCGTATACTGAGTACGGAAGCAGGTTAACACTGGCACCAAGATCTAATAGTGTGCGGTTGATGTTCTTATCCCCAATGGTAATAGAAATCGTAGGACAGCCAGGGTCCTTCCGTTTTTGTGGTAAAGATTGGGTAAGAGCATCACTCACAACACTAGCCAAGAAAACTTTCTTGGGTACCTGAGACTTCCTCTTTTTTGTGCACAAGTCCTTTAAGATTTTCGCGTAGGACGGAACTTGTTGGACAACATCTAAAAGAGGAATGTTAATGTTAACTTGCTTAAATAACTCCAGAATCTTCTCCATTTGTGGATTTTGTTTATTGGACCTCAACCGGTTTGGAAATGGAACGTTTTTGAAAGTGGTTGAGTCCAATGCTTGTGGAGGAGATTGTGGAGTTGGAACGGATCCCAGAGCTGGTGTTTTCGTGGAGTGAGAAGTGGGTCCGTTCAGAGAAGAAGAAGAAGAAGAAGAGCTTTTTGAAGAATGAAGAATAGGCTCAGAAGACGAGGAAGGAGAAGAAGAAGAAGAAGCGGCCGAGGTGTCATCGTCGATCCGTGTGCCAATGTTGTTTTGCAGCCTCCTTCCCTATCTCAATGTAGTCACGACACTCACGTTATGGTTCTGTTGTTCAAGAGCAACATGTACATTATGTGGGTGTCCGGGATTTGGGAGTGGTTGAGATGGGAGCTTCCCCTTTTCTCGCTCGCTTAACGCCGCATTCAGCTGTGCAATCTGGGCTTCGATGGTCTTGATGCTTTGCCCGTGTGCAGCAGTATGTTGTACCAAAGACTGAATGGACGACTGGATGTTGGCGGTGGATTGTGTCGATTGTTTAACGAACGCCTCCAGACTTCGTTCTAGCGAGGAAACCTTATCATTGTTTGACGGAACAAAGTTGTTTGGTGGAAAAGAATTGTTGGGTGCAAAGTTATTCGTCTGATTTTGAAAAGGTTGGGGTTGGAAGGGCTGCTGAAACTGATGTTGAGTTTGTTGTTGCGCTTGTTGTTGTGGAGGAGGTGGCCTCTGGAAATTATTTCCTTGGAATTGATTCTGATTCTGATTCCAGGTGAAATTGGAGTGGTTCCTCCAATCGGGATTGTAGGTGGAAGAGTATGGATCATTCCTCGGTCTTTGCTGAAATGCAGTATTAACCTGATCCTGTCCTTGAGATGGTGGATTGTAAGGACACTCTTCGGTTAAGTGAGAAGGATCGGAACAACAAGCGCAAATGGTACGAAGGGGAAGAACAGGGGTAGGAGCAGGAGAAGAAAATTTGCTCTCTATCGCTTCAAGCTTTCTCGTTATTGCAGCCATTTCAGCTTTCATGGCAATAGAGACATCAAGTTGGTGAATTCCTACCCTAGACTGACCAGTAGAAGTGGAGGTAGAAGAAGAAGAAGTCGGTCTGGTGCTCTCCCATTGTAGCGTTTGCTCCGCAAGGTCGTCAAAGAATTGCCACGCTTCCTCGTCAGATTTCGATAGGAAGTGGCCCTGACAAATGGTTTCCAACAACTACTTGGTTGCTGGGTTCAGGCCCTCGTATAAGGTTTGGCAAAGTTGCCATCTCTCGATACCATGGTGCGGACACTGAACAAGAAGGTCTTTATACCGGTCAAAGCACTTCCAGAAGGGTTCAGAAGGAAGCTGAGAGAATTGGTTGATTTCGTTACGGATCCTTGCGGTTTTATGATTCGGATAAAATTTCTTGAGAAACGCTTTCACAAACTCGTCCCAACTGGTTATGGAGTGGGAAGCGGTGTTATACAGCCATTTTTCAGCAAGATCGCATAAAGTGAACGGAATGTCCCATAGCCGTATAGCATCGTCCGACAGCTGGGTGGTTTTCATCATGGCACACACGTTTTGAAATTTGTTGATGAAGATATAGGCATCTTCAGATTCAAGCCCATGAAATCGCGGATGCATGTTGATGAAGTGGGGCTTAATTTCAAAGTTATCCCCATTGGCCGGTGGAAGAGAAAGACAGGTGGGGAGTGCAGAACGGGTGGGATAGAAACGATCCTGGAGCGCGATTCGCTGCGGCGCTACAACAGGCGGTGCTGGTGGGTTATTTGTCTCCATAGGAGGTGGAGTCAATCCCAGGGGAGTCAAAGAGATGTTTGGATTAAATCCTGACATCGCGAAAGAAGAGCTTGGTGATGGTGAAGGTGAAGACGTATGAACAGAATTCCGGTCAACGTCGGAGTTGGCCGGCAAAGGTAAGGGTGAAAGAGGCGTGGATGGAGTTTCGACGTCGGAGTCGATCGCGTAGTCGGTAGCGACTAACGTAACGCGGACTAGGCGGGTGCTAGTGTCCCGAGTCCAAGCGGACATACACTAAACGAGTTTAGTATAGTCAAAGTGGAGAAGGTGAGGGTAAGAAAACGTCAATGGAGAAATACGATAGGTGGTGGGTGAAAAAATGGATTCTGGCGACAAAGGGCAATTTTTTTATAAAAGTTTTTGGTTTTTTGTTTTTTTTTTTAGAAAGAGATTTACAGAAATATGTACGGACTTACGGCTTCATGCAATCACAAATAAGATATGCATAATCACACCTAGATCTAGGGTCACCTAGGTCAGCTAGACAGCTCCTAACTGTTCCAAAGGGCTAGAAATAGGACTTCAAACCGCCTCTTCTCCAACAATTTCGGCCAGGTAAGTGCCAGGTAAGTGGGAGGTTCCCCACTACATAAGTAGTGGTCCTAATTAAGTAACCACTTGCCTTGGACACACTTGCCTAGACACCGCAAAAGTCAGGATAGGATAAACGGTCGATGCCTGTAACTAGTCCTCTGTCCTATTGAGCGCGAAGTCCTTAGGGCTGAGTCTAGTATTTTTTAATTAACAATGGTCAATGCATATGCTTTTGTGATTTCTGGGGTCCTGGGAAGGGTGATGAAATCCCCACCCAATCTGAATTGGTTTCAAGCCCCTTAAAGTCCGTATTAATAAATGCAAAGCGGTAACAAATCAACTGCAAACAATTTTTATTTTTGCGCGGCGCAAAGAATCCTGCACAAAAACAGTTTATTGGAAGGGGGAAGAGAATTTGCACAAAGAATGCTGCAGAAAACATAGTTTAGTGGAGTTCAGAGAAGTGGGGGAGAGAAGAGTAAGACTCACAGAAATTTGGAGATGCAGAGGGCACCAAGTGGCCGCGGTTCCGCGGCCTAAGCTTGCTTATGCCGCGGTTCCGCGGCAAGATGGTGGTGTTGGGATTTGAAATTTCTGTGGTATGCTAAGATGGTTGTCCTCTTCTTGTCTAGAGCTCCCGAATCTTTATTTTCTCACTGTATCTACTCCAGATTTTCACTGTAGACCGTTGGCTCTGTCTTGATTCGTCGCGGTGTAGCCATGAGTTATGGGTCTAACTTCCTACGTCTTTGGCACTGAACTCGAACTTCGTATTATCCTGCACACTTGCACAAAAACTAATCAAAAATAACAAGATGGTTTTTTTTACAATGTATAATTTTTTTGTTTTGTTTTTCGGTTATATTTATATTCACAAATTAACCCGAAATTACACAAAGAAATAAACTACCGTCTCCCCGGCAACAGCGCCATTTGATTGGTAAGATTTTGCATGCTAAGTTTGTTACCGCAATCAAGACGGTTTTGCTTGTAGCTAGCCGGTTGAGTACGGGTCGTCCGCAGGGAGATGGGAATCTTTTTCTATGTGCTTTAACGAGTTAAGTCCAAAAGTCCAGATTTGTTTGTGATTAACTAAGTGTTAAAATGATATGTAAAGAGAGCTTGTTAGGGTTAGGATTAGGTTAGTTTGAGTTAGGAGTCGCTCACTTCTTTCGTTGCCACTCTTAATATCGGTGTTACGGTAATCGGCAACAACGGGGATTAGCACGACTAGGAAGAAACTTGCGAGTATAAGCTAGGCTTTCCTGTTAGTTATATGTGTGCCCTAGAGGCCATTACTGTACATACGATGTATATTGTAGTGGATGCTTGGACATATATAGGGAGGACTTTCTTGCTCGACTTGATAGTACGCTATCTGGTTGTACTTTATCTGAACATGTACTCCGATTGTCTTTTTTTTGTTACATGTTGATAAAGCCCTTAGGATTTGTACTAGACTACTGGGACTATGATGAGATCATACTAGTGGGGCCATAGTAGTCTATGAGTACATCCTATAATTGTTCCTAGTCGAGGGTGTGTCGAGACAGGGCATCGATACACCAGAGTAGACTAGCGTATACGCATCTTGACCCATATGATGGGCGATGGATGATCCCATATCCATCGGTGTTTGACATCAAGGATGGTGTACGGGTGCTCAGTGGAGACTGGGTACACTGAACGGACTCGCCGAGAACTCCTAGATGGTATATATACCTATTGTCAGATAGCAGTTCTCTGGTGACACTTGTACAGGTTAGTCTGTAGACCCGAGATCGTCATAGAGTCTTGTGTGGTTCCCACTGTGCTTTGATTTCCTCCCTACCACGGCTCTACTGAGTCGCGCAAACAGGTGGATTTTGGGTACATTCCTGAATCATATGGAGACAGTGAGCGATAGGAGGGGTTTCGTCTCTCCCGGTATAGGGAGTTAATGTCGCGCTATGTTTGATCGGCTATAACACCTAAATCCTTGGCCAAGGTTCTCGAGGTTTACTGATAAGTGTTATCAGTAGTTCCTCGACCGGTTATGAGCCATAAATCAACATGACTTATAAAGTTACTGGGGTCTGACATTTACCACCCCTAGACTGCATATGCGACGTATCAGACGAAGAGACCGGACTGTATGGTAAGTGTTGCTTACAGGCTCGTAAAGGTTGTGATGAGTTCGCTCGTCGGTCACCTTTTAGACAATACCTGGTAGCCCGTTATGTATTGGCTTATACCTCTAACGTGCTAGTGGTTAAATCCACAATTAAGGTGTTGACGAGTCTTTAGAGTCCCCCACATTCAGTTACTCAAGTTTTCGGGCGAAAAGCTGTAGAGGCCGTATGGAGATATGGCAGGGTTCGATCAGATACGAGCGGTTTTGCACGGATGGTGATCGGACGGTTTTTTACTAGCCGGTTTTGGATTAAGCCGGATACTAGTATTAAATAGTGTAGTTTTGTCTCTTTGCATTTGTGTTCAGTCAGAATACAAATGCGGGTGTGTATGCACAGTATCGGGGTTTTCCTGTAATTTGTTATGGGACCAGTTTTCTGGAGTTGCCAGTTTGCATTCCGTTCCGGCCGGTTTTTCTTTGTTCTTTCCCGGCCGGACTTTTTGATGGAAGAGGGTTAATTGCAACATCATTTTTTTTTTCTAAGAAGGGGGGCCGGCCACTTATGTAGTAGGCATGGAAAGAAAGATGCTAGTGATGATTAATTAAAGAGTTTAATTAATGTAACATTATGCATAAAGAAATAATGGGCCGGCCAATTCAAGAAAGTGGCAGAGAACATGGATTGATGGGGCCGGCCATGTTTAAAGATGGAGAATTGTGAGTGTGCAGGTAATTCAAGTGGAGATTATGCTGGAAAGTGATATAAGGGAATGAGCATATGAGAAGGTTGGATTAATTAAAGAGCATGCATGTGGAATAATTGCATAAATTGTGTAATAGAAAGAAGAGAATGGGCCGGCCACTACAAAGTGTGTGCTGGAAAGAATGGAGATGGTGCATTGTATGATTAATTAATGTTTCCATGATGCATTAATGTTAAAGGAAACATTAATGTGCTGGAGATGCACACACATGAGGCCGGCCACTGCATCATATTAGTGTGTGGTTTAATTAATGTAACATTGAGCAATATAAAGAGACAGTTGAGTTTGCTTCATTGAAAAAGATTGATCAGTGAGCACAGAGCATTCATTTTTGAAGAGCATTCATTTTTGAAGAGCCCATCATTTCATTCTGATTAGAGGGAGAGTGCACAATGTGTGTGCAGGAGATCATTCCATTCCACATAGAGAGCCATTTCTTCTGGCTGCACAAAAATGGTTTTGTGCAGTGAGCTTCCTTCATTCTTTTCATTCCACATGAGCCTGCTTCATTCTTCAGTAGAGTGCACAAAATTGTTTTGTGCAGGGGACAGAATAGTTCTGGCCAATGTTCCATTCTTCCATCAATTCCTCCATCATGGCAACTATACAAAACCCCAAAGAGACTAGGTTCTACATTATTCTACAGCAAATCTTGGGCGTGTCGGCTAGCCAACTTCACGCCCGAGTTACCTCGGTATTGAGGTGGGAGCCCGTAAAAGACGTAGACGATGTGGTGCCCTTCCGGCAACGAGGAGGAGACCGGACATTCCGCGGGAGATCGGGACGACGGAGAGAAGACCCGAAGGACCGGATCATCAAGGTATAATCCCTAACATAGTAGATAAGATCTCTAGTTGGGATTTACTAGTTGTGGTTTAGGCAAGATTTTCGGTTAAGTGCGTGTTGTATGCTAAGAAATTTTTGTTCACCGCTTCCGCCGCGCCACAAGAGTTGTGGAAGCATGCAGCACCCACGAACATGGTATCAGAGCCTACCTAAACCACAATTAGATGTTAGCCAAAAGTTAGAAACTCGATCGACAGTTTTTCTCCCGAAAACTCGTTTTCTGCCCCTGCTGCTGTCAGTTTTTGAAAGTGTTCCAAAAAGGATTTGACATATCTTAAAAATACATGCAGGGATATATAAGATCACTGTAGAAACCCGGAGTCCCAACTCGCCAAGACCGCCGCGGAAGGGCGGCCAAACACTGGGTTTAGCCGCGCTTCCGCGGCCGAGTCAACGCGGAGTTGACTCGCTTTTCTACAGTGAACTCATATTTGCAGATCAGGGTTTCTGGGATGTACAGTTTTGTATAAAGTTGTTTGTACAGGGACATGTCAAGTGTTGGCACGGTTGTTTTAAAAATTATCGATCGAAATTCTAAAGTGCTTGGCTAATCGGGTTTTCTTTTGTTATATGTGTTTGAGACGTCCGCTAATTGCTATATGACGATTAGTGGGGGTTGCACATATGGATATCATGGGATGGTATGTGTATATGAATGTGTTGGATCGTTGTGATGAATGGCTGGGGGGTGTGAGAAGAGTGTTTTTTTTTTCTTTTTCTATCATTCCATGTAATTTGTAAAAAACAATGTTATATTGTATAATTTCTTTTTACTGTTTTTGCTTCTAGGATAGACCCAAGGTGGGGTGCACAAACTACCGGGTTCTCCAAGTGCCGAGTGGCCTACTCAATTGTTGAGGGAGGTTGCTACACTTCGGGAATTTGGCGGGTAGTTTGCCGCGCCCGTAGGGGTCTAGGGGGGTTTTGGCTATTCATCACAATCGTGGAACCCGTTTTTCATTAAGGGCTTAAATGAAACACGGAATTCCTAGTATATCCAATGCATTCATCTGTGATCTGAAATGGCTATATTTATAAATGAGATATATATATTAAACGTTGCTTATGTTTTGCACCCGCACTAGTCCAGCCCCCGCTCTGCCGTTAGTTAAGTAACCTAACGGTGCATGACGGGGCCCAGTGGCAAATGCGGATGGCATAAGCGTACGTTCTATTTTGCGTTTCTTTTCTGTGATGTTTAGGAAACATAAAAGATAGGAAACGTAAATGATGGGACCACATTAATGTGATTAATGTTAAAAGAAAAGAAACCTAAAGATGTTGTAGAATCAAACTTTTTGAAAAAGGGTAACTCTAGCTTTTGTTTTGCATAGTGGTATTGTTGAATATCCTGCACCTCATTCGATGAGGAAAGGGCCGAGATCCCTTCACCGGGAGTGACCCCTTTAGCGAAACTGGAAAAAGTTACAAAGAACTCGAATTGATTTTATAGTTGATCTATTGTTGCTTTGTACCGTGGTATTTACATATCCAGCACCTTATTCGATAAGGAAAGAGCCGAGATCCCTTCACAAGGAGTGACCTCTTTAGCAAAATTGGAAAGATACTACAAAACCATTCGATATTTAAAACTGGAGCTTAAACCACTCCTTCCCACTTGATTCTACAACGACATCAAGTTCAAAACGTTAAAGGTTTTCATAAAAACCATCCGTTGCCCTCCGTCATTTTAGGAAGCAGAGTACTTAGTATTCGTGCTACGTATGTCGACCATAGCCGAGGCGTAGTGTTCAGTAGCTAAGTGATGAATTCCTACAAAGCATATGATGCGATTAGTCAGGACATTCATGTGATTATGTTGATCATAGTCAAGGGTCATGTGGGTGGGTCTGGATAATCACGAAATGACGGGCAGAACTTGACTAGTACTTATGATATGTTGATCATAGTCAAGGTCATAAGTGACTAGGGGTAGAAACCATATCGGGAATTTCAAGAGTTGAAATTTGCAATGAGATTGCATACCTTCTATATGATAGTTGGATCCCGATCTCACTGCGAGTAAGAGTTACTCCTGGGAAAGTTTTACACAAGACAATTTGATGAAATTATAGGGTGTAATTATTCCCGGCTAATCTTACCTTTTAGGGTTTGAAGGAGGATTTGATAAAAACAGTGGGAGACATCTGGATTAGATAAATAACCAATCTAATCTTGCAAAGAACATACGCCAAAAATGTTTTCTTCTCTCTCTCCAGAAAGTGACCATATCATGCCTTAATCAAGATAATAAATACGGATATATTGACTGAACCCGCTTGTTATATTGAGCTGGGGAACGTTGGTCCCGCTCTAACCTATAATTGTTATAAGACAGAGCAGGAAATAGGGAAATACCAGAATTACTATGCCACCCAAACGAAGAAAGTGCATATGATGCATCTCCTTCGGGTGTGTTCATTACAAAAACTGTTTCTAAGTATCTTTTACGTCCTGGGTATAATGATACCGGATCAGGATCCCATAAATGTAATCTGTTACATGGGCTACACAAAGGTAAATGACTGAGAACGGGTGATAAGTTTCAAGAGTTGGAAATGGTGCAATTGTTGCAAGCCAAGAAGTTGGCAGTTATCACTCTGTATTAAGAATACATTGATTCTGAACAAATGCTATTAGATACCGAACCTGATATGCAAAATCATATCAATCTCTTTATTAGTAAAGAAATGATAAAATTTTGTATTGATGGATAATGTTTTGAACATTTCCTATATCAAGTGTTGATCGGTTCAGGCACGTTATCTAAAAGCATAGACGTTCTAAATCAAACTACAGTTCTCAGTATAACAGAACACACACAAGAGGAAGAGTTCAGAAATGGACGGATCCTTCTTGAGGCATTGTAGACTAGGTCAGATCAATGCGACCCGGCTGACTGAAGTTACATCTAGATGCATATTTAAATTAGTTTAAATTTACATCTTGTGAAACTTGCCAGTCATGTCACATAGATAAGATGACCATAGCTCTGTTTATTGGAAACAGAGAAAGAGTTAGTGAACTCTTGGGATTGATACATGATGATGTATGAAAGACCCCCTGTCTACTTATGCCATGAACGGTTCTTTGTACTTCATTATTTTCTCTGATAATCTCTTAAGATTCAGACAAATGTTCCTGTTGAAACATATGTCCGAAGCTTTTGAGATATTCACAGAATATATTAGAAGTAGAGAACCAAAAACGGGTATAAGTATTATATCCTTTGATGAGATCAAGGAGGAGAATACTTGAGCATTGAAATCCTGGACTGTTCTAAAGGAGAATGAGATTCTCTCTCAGCATTACTCCTCCGTATACACCATAACACGATGGTATATTGGGGCGGAGCGAATGCACCCTATGTGATATGGTGTGCTCCATGATGAGTACTACTGAGTTTCCTATTTTCCTTTTGGGAGTTATGCACTTGCGAAGCTGCGTACCTATTGAATAAGGTTCAAATCAAATCAGGTGCCTACTACTCCATATGTGATATGGTATGGGAAGAGCCCATATCTTAAAGATGTTAAGATTTGGGGTTGTCCGGCCTATGTCTAAAAACCTAAATCCGGAAAAACTCGAGGCAAAGTCAAAACTGTGGAAGTCTGTTGGATATCCCAAGCATTAGCAAGGGAATATCTTCTACCTAACAGAGGAACAAAAGTTGTTTTGTTTCTCAGCATGCCACCTTTGTGAAAGGGAATTTCTTGTGAAGAAATTAGTGGTCATGAGGTAGAACTGGAAGGAGTTCCAGCTACAGCAAATGATTTGGCAGAACCAAAGGATTCAATAGACACTAACGAACCTCAGCCTCTCCGCCGATCTAGTAGGGTTCCTCACCCACATAAGAGATACTTTAGTTTCTCTATGACAGTGGGAGCGAGGATTTCATATTACCCCAGCGTTTCCCGAGACCGGAAGGTGTTCCGACGGGTTGTAGTCCTCGCGAGGGGGCATGCGTAGAAAGTAGCGTCTGAGGGACCTTTTTGGTGCCACGACGACCCTATAGGATGGGGTTGCTGCCTGACCAAAGTGGTATGACCTAACTATTTTCGAGCAGGCCATCAGGAGTGAGACTCTGTAAGAATGGCTGGATTATTAGCAGTCTGAGATGGAATCCTTATACACCAACAAAGTATGGACTTTGATTGCTTTATCTGAAGGGCTAAATCCCCATCAGAAGCAAGTATATCTTGAGAAGATTACTTGGTGTACATGGAAAAGTTGAGACTTTCAAAGCTATGCTTAAGTCCATCCAGATCCTACTTGCCACTGCTACATACCTTGACTGCGATATCTGGTGGTTGGGTGTCATGACTGCTTTTCTAAAAGAAGTTTTAGAAAAGAACGTCTATAAGTACACAGCCAGAGGGCTTCGTAGACAGTGGGAGCAGCGGAAAAGTGTGCAAGATATTTTATGTGATAAAACAGGCATCGCGGAGTTGGAACATCTGTTTTGATGTGGTAGTCAAAGAGTTTGACTTCATCAAAATAAATAGATGAACCTTGTATATACATAAAAGGTAGTAGGGAGTATGGTGGTGATCCTCGTAGAGTACGTGGATGACATACTCTTGATAGGGAAGGAGTTTCCTATGCTACGCTCAGTCAATCTCCTCTTATTATAAAGATTCTCCATATAGGATCAAAGGTGATACCTCCTAAATCCAGGGTTTTTGATCTATGAGATAGATCTAAATGGATGTTAGGATACTCACTAGTTGTAGTGAGATAGTATCAATCGATCCAGGGGAGAATCACTGGAAAGGTTCCAGGGTGATAAAGACGACTGAATGTCAGTCGCAGTCATTGTCTTTACTCTAAGTAAAGGGACGGTATGTTGGAAGAGTTCCAAGCTAGATACCGAGACATACTAGAAAGGCAAGATACGTCATTATTAAAGATACTACAAAAGATAAAGTCTGGATATATAAAAGTTCATAAGATGAACTTCGTTCCTACCATTGTGTGACAATGAGGTTGTGTCTTTAGCCAAGGAACTACCGTCCCATCAGAAATCCAGATATAATTCTTAGACAGCATCGCCTGATCATAGAGATGGTTGATCTCCAGGGAGATCAAGGTTAGGAGAGTAGATACAGAGGAAAACAGAGCGGATCCACTCACTAAGGCTTTATTCCCAGTAGAGACTTTTATGGGATGGTTGAGTATGAGATACTTAAACCACAGCTGATTGATTGGTATGTGATACCACAACAGATGGCCCTAGTGCAAGTGGGAGATTGTTAGTTATATGTGTGCCCTAGAGGCCATTACTGTACATACGATGTATATTGTAGTGGATGCTTGGACATATATAGGGAGGACTTTCTTGCTCGACATGATAGTACGCTATCTGGTTGTACTTTATCTGAACATATACTCCGATTGTCTTTTTTTTTGTTACATGTTGATAAAGCCCTTAGGATTTGTACTAGACTACTGGGACTATGATGAGATCATACTAGTGGGGCCATAGTAGTCTATGAGTACATCCTATAACTGTTCCTAGTCGAGGGTGTGTCGAGACAGGGCATCGATACACCAGAGTAGACTAGCGTATACGCATCTTGACCCATATGATGGGCGATGGATGATCCCATATCCATCGGTGTTTGACATCAAGGATGGTGTACGGGTGCTCAGTGGAGACTGGGTACACTGAACGGACTCGCCGAGAACTCCTAGATGGTATATATACCTATTGTTAGATAGCAGTTCTCTGGTGACACTTGTACAGGTTAGTCTGTAGACCCGAGATCGTCATAGAGTCTTGTGTGGTTCCCACTGTGCTTTGATTTCCTCCCTACCACGGCTCTACTGAGTCGTGCAAACAGGTGGATTTTGGGTACAGTCCTGAATCATATGGAGACAGTGAGCGATAGGAGGGGTTTCGTCTCTCCCGGTATAGGGAGTTGATGTCGCGCTATGTTTGATCGGCTATAACACCTAAATCCTTGGCCAAGGTTCTCGAGGTTTACAGATAAGTGTTATCAGCAGTTCCTCGACCGGTTATGAGCCATAAATCAACATGACTTATAAAGTTACTGGGTTCTGACATTTACCACCCCTAGACTGCATATGCGACGTATCAGACGAAGAGACCGGACTGTATGGTAAGTGTTGCTTACAGGCTCGTAAAGGTTGTGATGAGTTCGCTCGTCGGTCACCTTTTAGACAATACCTGGTAGCCCGTTATGTATTGGCTTATACCTCTAACGTGCTAGTGGTTAAATCCACAATTAAGGTGTTGACGAGTCTTTAGAGTCCCCCACATTCAGTTACTCAAGTTTTCGGGCGAAAAGCTGTAGAGGCCGTATGGAGATATGGCAGGGTTCGATCAGATACGTGCGGTTTTGCACGGATGGTGATCGGACGGTTTTTTACTAGCCGGTTTTGGATTAAGCCGGATCCTAGTATTAAATAGTGTAGTTTTGTCTCTTTGCATTTGTGTTCAGTCAGAATACAAATGCGGGTGTGTATGCAAAGTATCGGGGTTTTCCTGTAATTTGTTACGGGACCAGTTTTCTGGAGTTGCCAGTTTGCATTCCGTTCCGGCCGGTTTTTCTTTGTTCTTTCCCGGCCGGACTTTTTGATGGAAGAGGGTTAATTGCAACATCATTTTTTTTTCTAAGAAGGGGGGCCGGCCACTTATGTAGTAGGCATGGAAAGAAAGATACTAGTGATGATTAATTAAAGAGTTTAATTAATGTAACATTATGCATAAAGAAATAATGGGCCGGCCAATTCAAGAAAGTGGCAGAGAACATGGATTGATGGGGCCGGCCATGTTTAAAGATGGAGAATTGTGAGTGTGCAGGTAATTCAAGTGGAGATTATGCTGGAAAGTGATATAAGGGAATGAGCATATGAGAAGGTTGGATTAATTAAAGAGCATGCATGTGGAATAATTGCATAAATTGTGTAATAGAAAGAAGAGAATGGGCCGGCCACTACAAAGTGTGTGCTGGAAAGAATGGAGATGGTGCATTGTATGATTAATTAATGTTTCCATGATGCATTAATGTTAAAGGAAACATTAATGTGCTGGAGATGCACACACATGAGGCCGGCCACTGCATCATATTAGTGTGTGGTTTAATTAATGTAACATTGAGCAATATAAAGAGAGAGTTGAGTTTGCTTCATTGAAAAAGATTGATCAGTGAGCACAGAGCATTCATTTTTGAAGAGCATTCATTTTTGAAGAGCCCATCATTTCATTCTGATTAGAGGGAGAGTGCACAATGTGTGTGCAGGAGTTCATTCCATTCCACATAGAGAGCCATTTCTTCTGGCTGCACAAAAATGGTTTTGTGCAGTGAGCTTCCTTCATTCTTTTCATTCCACATGAGCCTGCTTCATTCTTCAGTAGAGTGCACAAAATTGTTTTGTGCAGGGGACATAATAGTTCTGGCCAATGTTCCATTCTTCCATCAATTCCTCCATCATGGCAACTATACAAAACCCCAAAGAGACTAGGTTCTACATTATTCTACAGCAAATCTTGGGCGTGTCGGCTAGCCAACTTCACGCCCGAGTTGCCTCGGTATTGAGGTGGGAGCCCGTAAAAGACGTAGACGATGTGGTGCCCTTCCGGCAACGAGGAGGAGACCGGACATTCCGCGGGAGATCGGGACGACGGAGAGAAGACCCGAAGGACCGGATCATCAAGGTATAATCCCTAACATAGTAGATAAGATCTCTAGTTGGGATTTACTAGTTGTGGTTTAGGCAAGATTTTCGGTTAAGTGCGTGTTGTATGCTAAGAAATTTTTGTTCACCGCTTCCGCCGCGCCACAAGAGTTGTGGAAGCATGCAGCACCCACCAACATTTCCAACGCATAATTTCTTCCTTTTGGTGCTTGTCCGTCCGTTCTTGGCTCTTAGCCTTAACCTCCGGTTAATTCAACCACAACCGGTCTCACTACGGAATCACCGCTATCATGTAGGATAGGGTGCCTTAGGGAGAGGATTGTGGTTCAATTAATGGGAGTTCGATTTAAGATGTTGGGCAAGGAAAGAGTGAGAGAGATTTCCTTCTCTCAAACTTCCCTTATCCTACCCTAACAAGTATGGAAACTACTCACCCATTACAAGAAGAACGAAAAATAAAACAAAGGAGGAAGACAGAAAGAAGGAGATTAGAAGATAACAACTAGCTATTTGCGACCTCACCTAGGCAAGGATCAAACGTAAGCATCATGGTTGTGTAAGGATAAAGGAAAAGAGAATAAGAAAGAAACAACAATAAATAACAACAACTAAATTATCAATTGAAGATTACAAGCAATTAACATAACAAGAGCAAGACAAGTATAATAACAAAAAGAACTTCTTTATTCATCATTCTTCACTCACAAAAGCTCACTACAAGTTTTTAATGGAGAAGAGATGAGAAGTGGAAGAAGAACAACAAGTATTCTAAAACCTAAAATACAAGATTAAGCACCCTTGGCTTTGACAAGTTCTGGACTATTTATAAGCAGGGAACTGGAAATCTAGGGCAAAATTCTGAACAAAGATGCAATGACCAATCTGCCCTCAAAAGATGGACTTCTGACGACTCCGTATGACCGCGGTTCCGCGGCCTAAGCATGCTTAGTCCGCGGTTCCGCGGCCCAATTGGGGAATTAGGTCACCAATTTTGGTGGCTTCTCCTGGTTAGCAGTGCCCTTCAGTTTGGTATATGTTTTTTCTCATAATTTCTTCACGATTTTTCCAGAATTTCTGTTGAATAAAAGGTGATGTGATGTGGAACTTTTGTCATGATTTTTTCGAGCTCCGCGTAGATTTCTTGGATCTTGTGTTGCCAGTGAGCCTTGTGCATGAAAATGACATTGATTTGCCAGTTTGTCTTTTAAACTGGTGTGCGGCAACATACGGATAGAGAGCCGAGACCCGTGTTTTATCTGTGGTTGGCAGGAACCCGGGTTTTGTCGTGTTTTTCCATGAATTTCGCCGTTTAGAGCCGAGAACCTGTATCCTGCAATTGACTAGCAAACACGGCTCAAAGGTACCTACCGATATGCAATGTGATAAAAATTGGGCGGTATAAAAATGCAAAAATCTGATATGAACAGGTAGTAATCAAAGCACAGTGGGAACTCACAAGAGACAAATGACGATCTCAGGTCGATAGACTAACCTGTACACATGTCACCAGGTAACTGCTATCTGACGACAGGTATAATACCAACTAGCATGTTTCCGGCGAGTCCTTTCCGGTGTACTCATAACCCAATGAGCACCTGTATACATCTTAGGTGAACCAACTGACACCAATGGCTTGTGAGACCGGCCATCGCCCCACGTTGGGGTCTCGACTGTATACACTAGTCAACTCTGGAGTATCGATGCCCTGTCTCGAAACTCCCTCGACTAGGGACCACTTTTAAGGATGTGCTTATAGAATACCCAACTCTCACGTATATGATCGCCATTATACTGCTGGTAGTCAAGCAAGAATCCCATGGGCTCTATCAACATGTAATAGTGATATGTAATATCACCTGAAGTATGTACATGATGATAAAGATAAACCGGATAGCATACTATCATCTCGAGTAACACTGTCCTACCGGTATAGGACCCCCCTCAATCATTGCAATCACATGCCTGCGATCCAATAATTGACTTTGAAGGCACTATAGCCAACAATAGCCAATTGTGCATAGCGCAACATCAACCCCCAATACCGGGTGAGACGAAACCCCTCCTATCGCTCATTTCCTCAATGTGACTCGGGACTGTACCCAAAATCCACCTGTTTGCACGTCTCCTTTGAAAGTGGTAGGGAGGAACTCAAAGCATAGTGGGAGCCACAGAAGACACTATGACAATCTCGGGTCTACAGACTAACCTGTACTAGTGTCACCAGAGGACTGCTATCTGACGATAGGTATTCTACCAACTGGGAGTCCTCGGCGAGTCCTGTTCGGTGTACCGATTCTCCAATGAGCACCTGTGTACAATATTTGATGTCACACACCAATGGTTGTGGGATCAACCATCGCCTTCTAAGGGACAAGAAACGTACACAGTAGTCTACTCTGGAATATCGATGCCCTAGTCTCGATATTCCCTCGACTAGGAACTGATTATAGGATGTACTTTTGGACCACCCTGGCCCCACTAGTATGATCTCATCTTAATCCCGGTAGTCAAGTACATATCCTAAGGGCTTTGTCAACATGTGAAAGCAAGACAGTAAAGAATAACAATCAACATGTTAAGATAAAGAGTAACCAGATAGCATACTATCATGTCGAGCAAGAAAGTCCTCTATATATATGTCCAAGCATCCACTATAATATACATCACATGTACAATAATGACCTCTAGGGCATACATATTCCCAACAATTGTATCTCGCCACACCACCTTTTTAGAAAGGGAACTTCTTGCAAAAAAAGTTAGTGGGAGTACGGTAGAACTGAAAGAAATTTAGGAACCATAAAATGTAACTGAAGATTTGGCAGAACCTCAACATTTAGAAGTCCCAGTCGAACCTTGGCCACTCAGCAGATCTAGTTTGATTTCTCATCCGCCCAAGAGATACTACGGTTTTCTCATAGACGGGGATCGAGAGGATTGCATCTTGGAAAAAGATGATCCTACTAGTTTCAGGCAGGCCATTATCAGTAAGGACTCTGATAAATGGCTGGATGCTATGCGATCCGAAATGGAGTCCATGTACACTAATAAAGTGTGGACCTTGGATATTCTCCACCTGGGGTAAATCTCGTTCTATGCAAATGGATCTACAATAGGAAACTTGGTGTAGATGGGCAGGTGGAAACCTATAAGGCTAGACTTGTTGCAAAAGAATTTCGTCAAAGACCAGGTGTGGACTATGACGAAACCTTTTCTCCAATGGCTATGCTCAAATCCATTCAGATCCTACTTGCCATTGCTGCCTTCCATGACTATAAGATCTGGCTGATGGACGTTAAAACGGCTTTTCTAAACGGAAGTTTGGAAGAGTGCGTTATGGATCAGCCGGAAGGTTTTGTAGCTAGTGGGAGCAGCGGGAAGGTGTGTAAGTTGCTTAAATCCATTTCTAGATTAAAGCAAGCATCATGGAGCTGGAACATCTGTTTTGATGAAATAGTCAAGGAATTTGACTTCATCAAGAATGAGTATGAGCCTTGTATATATAAGAAGATTGTAGGACGAACTGTCGTATTCCTAGTCTTGTACGTGGACGACATTCTTTTGATAGGAAATGACATTCCTATGCGACAATCGGTCAAGTTGTTCTTGTCACAAAGGTTCTTCATGAAGGACCTGGGTGATGCCTCGTACATTCTGGGGATTAAGATCTACAGAGATAGATCCAAGAGATTACTGGGACTTTCACAGTCTAGGTATATAGAGACCGTACTAAAGACATTTAGTATGGAAGATTCCAAGCGCGGTAACATACTCGCATTGCACGGAACCACCCTCTCCAAAGAGAAGTCTCCCAAGACTGATGAGGAGAGGGTTCGCATGAGCACTATACCCTACGCTTCGGCGGTAGGATCTATAATGTATGCGATGCTATATACCCGACCAATTGTAGCTTACGTGCTTAGCGTGGTGGGCCAGTATCAGTCTAACCCAGGTGAGAACCACTGTACAGTTGTTAAGAACATTCTTAAGTACCTGAGGAGGACTAAAGAACTGTTCCTGTTATTTGGTAATGGGGACCTCCAGGTGGAGTCTTTTACCGTTTCGAGCTTCCAGAGTGACAAGGATGACAACAAGTCTGTCTCGGGTTTTGTGTTTACCCTCAACGGAGGGGCGGTCTGTTGGAAGAGGTGCAGTTTTGAAATAAGGTATAAAGAAGAAAAGTGTTTTCTTAAATGCAAAGAAAAGGGAACATGAAAAATGCAAGTTTATCCTACTAGTTGTAAAACATGTTCGTCCTTTAAAAATTTGGGCAGCACCTCCTTTGTATATTTTGATCCAAAACCACAAATACACGATAATATAAAAGGCATCCCCAAGCGGGAGCTAGCTCTTCGCCAAACGGCGGATTCACAACCACGCAAGTAATAAAACAAGTATACGACGCCCAATTGGCGAAGATCAAGACAAAAGGTAATAAATAAAGTAAGACATCAATGCAAAAAGCGAATATAAAACCTATCGCTCAAATCTCGCAACTACAAGTATCACTAAGCTTACTATATATACAAATACTAGTTTTGATTGATGGAGTTGACTAGATACAAATGAATAATAATACAAAAGTGGTACTATCCAACATGTACCACCAACCCAAGCAAGTCACCCAAAAGCAAGCGTGTGCCAACGATGCCGCTACCGATCCATGCGGTCAACTTGCAATAACTGTGTCACAACGGGGGTGAGTTGCCAACTCGTGAGTAGAAAACATCAACAGGTAGAAATCGAATAAAATAACGATTTCCTAGTTCAACTATATCATAAAGGTAATACTATGATAACTAGGGTGACCGTATAGGTAAATATGTGCCAACAATAAATAAATGCAAGTATGCAAGTGGATATCATCCAATAATAAAATCAATGTCAAATACATGTGGATCTCGTCCACTCGAAACATCGCAATAGCCTATGCATGTAAATATATGAGGATATCAAGAATGTTTGTGTTCATCAATGACACACCAAAACATGTAACCAGAGTGTCCAACACCGACACTTGAAATATCATGAAACCCATGTCCAGCAACGACACGTAAATCCTCATATCTCAGGCGCCGCATTCTCAGATCAGCCCTCATGTCCATCTCTCTACTCCGGTCGGTATCCTCCGGATAAACCGCCGAGTCCAAATACTATCACCGGTAAGTAGTGCTCCCCTGCCAGGCTCAACGCCATCATTTGCGACCATCTTGCCCAGGGGTACCTCACCGGGTCCACCATGCACCCGCAGACAGTTCCTCCTCCTCCTCAAATCGGGTGTCGCATGCCAATCTCAGAACCGAGAAAACACATGGTGAACGCACTGAAATATCATACCAAGAGAAACCGGGTTTTTAAAACAATACATACTTTCCTTTGAAATAACCACGGTTCTCAAATCCAGAAATCTCATGAAAGCAGCATATCTCAATGCGTAAAATCGTAAAGCATGATGTATGCGACATATAACAGAATGTAAGCATATCCATAAATCATGCAACATGCAACAGTAATATGCATATATCACGGAAAAACCGCTCTTTAAAATGAATCCAGTTTTTAAAATATATCCTGCGGTTCCCAATTTCCTCCAAGGTCAAATGCAAAATCGTATATAAAGGTGTATATTCATCTATAGGAAGTAAATTATGCAAAGAGTCATATCATCATGCAACAATTCTACCGTGTTGTGACAAGGCAATTATCGATGATGAAGTGTGTGAGCCGGCCAATCTGTGTAAGTATGACATACGCATCATCGATAATGGTGCAGGTGTACTAGCACAGGTATATGAAATGCAATAGTAATCACATGAACGTAGCATAAAGTAAATCGACAGCTAAAAGGTATAAGGTATACGTATCTAACATGACGAGTCGGTGAATCTATCAATCGGCCTCCTCTAGTCAAGGGTATGGATCAAACATCAATAAACTCATCACGTACGGTAACTCATCGTACGGCGTCATAAAATAAATTAGGATCCTAACAACCTATGTGACAAGGAGGGTACGGACCTCACGTCTCGTACGGCATATCACTCAAGATTCACAACATTATCCATATATATGTATATACCTATCTCTCAGGTCACATCCGCATCAATCTCAGATCATGGGACCGGTAAGGTATCAATCTTCTCATATCGACTCGCATCCGTATACCAACATATCATCAGGTCATCATATCAATCTAAAGTCGTATATTAACGACCTCATGTTATTCCACTATAATCTCCTATTGGTTCTCTTTACAACTACTTATCTATATCTATCATATTATGTCACCTAAACCCTAAGCTATAATTTTAAGTCATGGTATATCTTATCTCCTACTAATTCCTTAACCCTATTCCTAACTTTCTAATATGCTTTCTCTAGCCATATCCAATAGCTTTCTAGTCTAGGTTTCCTTATACGTATACTATAGATTGGTTTCCATCAAAACTTGCGAGGGTGCTATACGCCATCCACCCGACTTCCCCGATAGATATAGATCTACTCACCTTGATCCTTGCTCACCGAAGTCGATGACGCTATACTCCATCGTCTCGGAATCCACGCGAGGGTACCTACAATATCAACACATATCACAAATGCTATTAAATCGAGTTCGGAAAACCAATACGGCACACGGTGCGTTTATAGGTTATAACCTATATCCTCGCATGCAAAAAAACCAAACAAATCCTTGTTGTTGACGTACAAACGCTCAACAACCAAATATAATACCAAATACCAAAACCCAAGAATTCAGAATCGCAAAACACGAAAACAGCAACCTAGGAAAACCCCTCCCAGATTTCTCTATAGGACAAACTAAGTGATTTTACACATGGGGTTAGTCTAGATATCTGATAAGGAGGATATGGTCCAAAAATAACACGAAATTACCCCGACATGGCAGCAATTTGCGGCCAATACACTTAAATCTGCGGCCAGATTAAGGGGGTAGGGGCTCAGGTTTCAGGGGGTGATTCATGGTTGCCTACACATCTCATGGTCATGTGAACTTATTTTATAGGTCACTCGGGTCACAGCAGATCACTAAATTTCATCACAAATCCTACAATTTCCGATATCGGCAGATTTCAAAGTTCGCATTTTGCGGTTTGGTCACTGGTCCAGGTCAAGAATCGATCTCTAGGTTCTTGTAAACATCCACTAGGCATCACCCAATCCACACAATACTCAAACCCTTCTCTAGGAATTTTCTAACATCACCATATCACACTTAAACAACTTTTGAACTAAACTAGAAAGCAAGAAAATAGAAACTACACTAAAGGAAATGAATTATACTTCATGGATGTAGCCAAGCAAAACCCTAGCTCCCCAAAGACCTCAAAATCCAACATTGATGGGTCCAAAGTGTAAAAGGTGAAGAGGGGATCAACTTTAATGAAAAGGGTTTAAGGTTTTGATGAAGCTTTGGAGATAATTTCTAGGGGTTGAAGTTGGAGGGAGTGTGAAGATGAAGAAGGAGAAGAAGAAAAGAAATGGGGAGGAAAAGATATGGTTGCCATCTCTCTCTCTCTTCCTCTTATTCTTACCCCTTTCTCTCAATTATTACCCTTTTACCCTTTTCATTTTCTTTTCTTTTTATTTTTAAAACCAAAACACATAATACCCTAAAAACAACACAAGGAGACAACAAGTAACCAAAACGTAACATGAAATGGTGCACTAGCCATGGAAAACTGTAGAAACACGGATTTGGCCTAATCGCGATTAGCAGTGCACTAATCGGTTTTTATCCAAACTGCATATAATAAATTTTAAAAATGCCAAATCCGATAAATATACTTTTAAATGAATAAAATCATTTTAAATTTCCAACTATTTCACAATTATTAGTATATATTTATACCTTTTTACAAAAACCCCAATTTCGCAAATTGGGTATTTTTCGCGAAATATGTTATTTTAATATTAAATTCCAAAATTAATATTTTATATTTTCTGAAATGTTACAATCTTGCCCCCTTAAAGAAATTCGGTCCCCGAATTTAAATTTAAATCCTTAAAATACTAAAACATTTCAAAAATCAACTCAAATCGACGGGGCTCCGAAATCATGGAAGATATAGAAAAGTCATAGCGCATCGCGTGCGCCTGAAAACGAATACAAACTCAAAATCGAACTCCGTGAAGCGTCTCGCAAATCATTGGTTATGCACGCAGATCATTGGAGTTACAATGGAGATACAGATCTCGAAATCCCCTACTGAAATCCAATAGGCATAGTCAAATACTATAATACATATATATAGCACGCATCCTTGGAAAATCTTAAAACCGAATAAAACACATGCAAAATCTTTCCTGAATTGCCGTGTGATGTGTAACTCATGGCACAAGGGGCGGACTCTCATTTCTAAAGTAGTAAATATACTTATATATGTTTTTGCTCAATTTATACGTTCCACCGTCTTGAAATATCCCAAAAGGTTTTCCTTTATAAACATTCGTGCCGCTCGCGGACACGTAGGAAATAGTGAGACTAAAGCTCCTTTTTGAAAACCTCTTGTTAAATTTTTAGTGCATGCAAAATACTCAGGTACTGTCCTCAGCTCAGTCCTGTTTGGCTACTACACAATATAGTGCCCAACACGAAAACAAGATGCTTAAAAGCAAAATCAGCCTCAAAAGGCGTATCCAACGATCACGTGCGTCTGGTGCGCACGAAAATCAAATCCAAACACAGGTTCCACAATATGCACAAAGCAAAACTAAGTGCAACGGGTGTGCACGAAAGCATCTGTCCAGTGCAACGGGTGTGCACGACAACAATATCTGGTGCATCTATTGTGCACGAAAATCTCAATCGTGTGCATCCGGTGTGCACAAAATCACATCTCATATCATGCACACAACATGCGCGGAAATCCAAATCAAGTGCATCGTCAGGTCCATAAATAGCATCTAGTGCAATAGCATGTACGAAAAATATATGTCTGGTGTAACAAATGAACAAAAATACAAATCTGGTGCATCAAATTGACAAAATACCAATCAATAACTCAAGTGCATAAAAAGCAACACCGAGTGTACCAATGTGTACAAAATCATAAACGTATGCAACTGCGTGCACAAAACATGTATCAATACACTGCAAGCACATATAAGCTATACCGAGTGCAAGATCAAATCGAGTGCGTACCACACGCACAAAATCAAATCAACTGTATGGAATCCAGGAAATCATAAACATGTGCAGCCAAGGCACAAAATAAATATCAAGTGCAATAGATATGCACAAATCATAAACCAATACAACAATGTGTAAATCGTATATCAAGTGCGATAACTATGCACAAAAATATAAATACCCAGTAGGTGCATGCAGCCATGGTGCACGAAATCAATATCATGAAACTCAAACATTAAAACTCAAATCCAAGCGATATAAGCGTGATACTCGGATCACAACGCAAATCGCAGCAAATGAGATTGAGGTACACCTCCTACAATGTCGAAAATATTGGTGCGTCCAAAACTGGCAGAGCAAGAACATCCGCTTGCCTCCTGCTCACGGTCTGGCGTCCTCCGTCTCTGGGTTTTCATTTCTCTGTGGACTACCAATCTCTCAATCCATCGGCTCATCGGTTCATTCAGGTGTGCTAACGAAAACGATTCCGCTCTGGCACTTCTCTGGTCAACTCTTGGCCAATTAGTATGACCTCTCATAAAGCAGCACGTCACTGGCGTCGGCCTCTGGTCCTCTGAATACATGTCACACATCTGAATCTGGGTGCAAATCTTATTACAGCAGTGTCCTGGAAGGAACCTGCTCAGGGTCTCTTCCGATCTTGCCTATGCCGAACAATACGGAGGCTGGTACTTTTGCCTAATCTTTTCTCGCTTTCTGGACATCTGCGTTCTCAGCACAGCTTTTCCTTGGGAACTGGTCGAATCTCACTCCTCTGTATACCTATCAGATCTCTAATCTCAACGGGGAGTAACAACAGCTCGTTGACATCTCGCACGAACCTCTTATTCTACTCGTCTTTATTATCGTCTGCTTCGACGTCACGTCAAGCTATCTGCGTACTGCAATTGTCTCGGCTACAGTCAATCCAGAGTCTCTCACACGGACTCGAAATCACGAACTCAGTATCTTCATCACTCTGTAGAAGATCTCTAGCCGAACACGTCCTCGGGAACTCGTCCATACCATCGGAGGAATACTCAATACTCGTCCGTTCTCGATCAGCTCGCAATGCATCTGGGTGAGGTCCTCTATCTGAAGCTGGTCCACTTACTGATCTCCTATCACATGATATCCGGACGACATTAAACTTTTTCGATCAATTTGTCAAAGTCCCATAATTCCCCGAAAGCTCAACTCTGAGCACAGTTTAATAATATCTATTACACGCCACAGTACCTATGGACCAACCATAGAAAGGAAAAGCCAAGCCTCACTGATGGCACCGCTAAACTGCCGCAAACCCTAAGGTTTTTCATTCTTCTAGAGGGTCCACAGAATTACTTGCATGTTCCTCCGAATACTTTAAACTTGGAAAAATGGGTTTCTGACGTTCGTTCGAACTTTTAACTTCACCTAGACAACAAGTGAATACCCTTCGTCTCTCAACTCAAGATAGACTAGCTATCATCTGTCGCATCTCTTCCTGAAATCTCCAGCGATCTCAGCTCGTAACCTCTGGAAACGACATCACATCAATCTCAGCAACAGCTGGGCATCTGTCCACACGGTAGACGACATCAAAATCTATGAGGTATGCTGTACATCAACAGTCCTCTCATAACTGGCAGCCTCTATCAATGTCCCGATCATACGATGCAAAGACGAACACTCGCCTCAAACGATAAGTCACAACACCAATAAAAAATCGAGACGTTCTCGTGTCACCAGAAAACACGATGGTCATTCCTCGTCCATGACGAGATCTCCCTGACCGCAACACTAGCAGGAGCTCAATCAGTGCTCAAACCATGGTGACAGGAACCTCAAGCATGTAGCGATGAAACCATATCAATGGAATGAAAGGAATCAACATATCCCAAAATGGAAACAAGATCATAAGGAGGAATGGAATCAATAAGAGTATGATCATGGAAACAAATAGAATCAAAGATCTCAATATATATACATCCTAAGGTTTCTTAAGTGGAGTATCGTATCGTAAATATGCCGCGGAATATACGTACGGTACGTTACTTTACTCAAGCTACCTACTCCATCAATCAGGGTCAGCCTATATAACGAAAGTTCAGGTCTAATACCCCCTGTCCAAGTCTAAGTTCCGAAAGGTCAATCCTATGTTCCGAAATATTTACGCCCCAGACTCCACATAGTCAAACCTAAACTCGAACAAAGCTTAAACCTAGCGCTCTGATACCAACTTTGTCACGACCCGAAATATTAGCTCGTGACCAGCACTTGAATCACGCAACGTCTAAAGGCGTAATGTAATCCAAGTAAGCTGAAACCCAGAAATCTAAACCTTTTAAAGAAATAAAAGAGGTGGAATTTTGAAATAAGGTATAATGAAGAAAAGTGTTATCTTAAATGCAAAGAAAAGGGAACATGAAAAATGCAAGTTTATCCTACTTGTTGAAAAACATGTTCGTCCTTCAAAAATTTGGGCAGCACCTCCTTTGTATATTTTGATCTAAAATCATAAATACATGATAATAAAAGGCATCCCGAAGAGGGAGCTAGCTCTTCGCCAAACGGCGGATTCACAACCACGCAAGTAATAAAACAAGTATGCGACCCCCAATCGTCGAAGATCAACACAAAATGTATTAAATAAAGCAAGACATAAACAAAAAAGCGAATATAAAACCCATCGCTCAAATCTCGCAACTACAAGTCACACTAAGCTTACTATATATACAAATACTAGTTTTGATTGAAGAAGTTGACTAGATACAAATGAATAATAATACAAAAGTGGTACGATCCAACATGTACCACCTACCCAAGAAAGTCACCCGAAAGCAAGCTGTGTGCCAACGATGCCGCTACCGATCCATGCGGTCAACTTACAATAACTGTGGCACAACGGGGGTGAGTTGCCAACTCGTGAGTAGAAAACATCAACAGGTAGAAATCAAATAAAATAACGATTTCCTATGTCAACTATATCATAAAGGTAATACTATGATATCTAGGGTGACCGTATGGGTAAATATGTGCCAACAATAAATAAATGCAAGTATGCAAGTGGATATCATCCAATAATATAATCAATGTCAATATACATGTGGATCTCGTCCACTCAAAACATCGTAATAGCATATGCAGGTAAATATATGAGGATATCAAGAATGTGTGTGTTGATCAATGACTCACCAAAACATGTAACCTGAGTGTCCTACACCGACACTCGAAATATCATGAAAACCGTGTTCAGCATCGACACGTAAATCCTCATATCTCAGGCGCCGCATCCTCAGATCGGCCCTCATGTCCATCTCTCTACTCCGGTCGGTATCCTCTGGATAAACCGCCGAGTCCAAATACTATCACCGGTAGGTAGTGCTCCCCTGCCAGGCTCAACGCCATCATCTGCGACCATCTTGCCCAGGGGTACCTCACCGTGTCCACCATGCACCCGCAGACGGTTACTCCTCTTCGAATCGAGTGTCGCGTGCCAATCTCAGAACCGAGAAAACACATGGGGGACGCACCAAAATATCATATCAAGAGAAACCGGGTTTTTAAAACAATACATACTTTCCTTTGAAATAACCACGGTTCTCAAATCCAGAAATCTCATGAAAGCAGCATATCTCAATGCGTAAAATCGTAAAGCATGATGTATGCGACATATAACAGAATGTAAGCATATACCTAAATCATGCAACATGGAACATTAATATGCATATATCAAGGGAAAATCGCTCTTTAAAATGAATCAAGTTTTTAAAATATATCCTGCGGTTCCCAATTTCCTCCAAGGTCAAATGCAACATCGTATATAATGGTGTATATGCAACTATAGAAAGTAAATTACGCAAAGAGTCATATCATGATGCAGCAATTCTACCGTGTAGTGACATGGCAATTATCGATGATGAAGTGTGTGAGCCGGCCAATCTGTGTAAATGTGATATACGCATCATCGATAATGGTGCAATTGTACCAGCACAGGTATATGAAATGAAAAAGTAATCACATGAACATAGCATAAAGTAAATCGGCAGCTAAAAGGTATACGTATCTAACATGAGTCGGTGAATCTATCAATCGGCCTCCTGTAGTCAAGGGTATGGATCAAACATCAATAAACTCATCACGTAAGGTAACCCATCGTATGGCGTCATAAAAAAATTTAGGATCCTAACAACCTACGTGACAAGGAGGGTACGAACCTCACGTCTCGTACGACATATCACTCAAGATTCAAAACATTATCCATATATATGTATATACATATCTCTCAGGTCACATCCGCATCAATCTCGGATAATGGGACCGTTAAGGTATCAATCATCTCATATCGACACGCATCCGTATACCAACATATCATCAGGTCATCATATCAATCTAAAGTCATATATTAACAACCTCATGTTATGCCACTATAATCTCCTATTGGTTCTCTTTACAACTACTTATCTATATCTATCATATCATGTCACCTAAACCCTAAGCTATAATTTTAAGTCATGGTATATCTTATCTCCTACTAATTCCGTAACCCTATTCCTAACTTTCTAATATGCTTTCTTTAGCCATATCCTATAGCTTTCTAGTCTAGGTTTCCTTAACCGTATACTATAGATCGGTTTCCATCAAAACTTGCGGGGGTGCTATACGCCATCCACCCGACTTCCCCCGTAGATATAGATCTACTCACCTTGATCCTTGCTCGCCGAATTCGATGATGCCATGCTCCATCGTCTCGGAATCCACACGAAGGTACCTACAATATCAACACATATCACAAATGCTGTTAAATCTAGTTCGGAAAAGCAATACTGCACACGGTGCGTTTATAGATTAGAACATATAGCCTCGCATGCAAAACAACCAAATAAATCCTTGTTGTTGACGTACAAACGCCCAACAACCAAATACAATACCAAATACCAAAACCCAAGAATTCAGAATCGCAAAACACGAAAACATCAACCTAGGAAAACCCCTCCCATATTTCTCTATAGGACAAACTAAGGGATTTTGCACTTGGGGTTAGTCTAGATATCTGATAAGGAGCCTGTGGTCCAAAAATCACACGAAATTACCCCGACATGGCCGCAATTTGCAGCCAATACACTTAAATCTGCGGCCAGATTAAAGGGGTAGGGGCTTAAGTTTCAGGGGGTGATTCATGGTTGCCAGCAAGTCTCATTGTCATGTGGACTTTTTTATAGGTCCCTCGGGTCACAGCAGATCACTAAATTTCATCACAAATCCTACAATTTCCGATATTGGCAGATTTCAAAGTTCGCATTTTGGGTTTTGTTCACTAGTCCAGGTCAAGAATCGATATCTAGGTTCTTGTAAATAGCAACTAGGCATCACCCAATCCACACAACACTCAAACCCTTCTCTAGGAATTTCCTAACATCGCCATATCACACTTAAACAACTTCTAAACTAAACTAGAATGCAAGAAACTAGAAACTACACTAAAGGAAATGAATTATACCTCATGGATGTAGCCAAGCAAAACCCTAGCTCCCCAAAGTCCTTAAAATCCAACATTGATGGGTCCAAAGTGTAGAGGGTGAAGAGGGGATCAACTTTAATGAAAGGGGTTTAGGGTTTTGATGAAGCTTTGGAGATGATTTCTAGGGGTTGAAGGTGGAGGGAGTGTGAAGATGAAGGAGAAGAAGAAAAGAAATTGGGAGGAAAAGATATGGCTGCCCTTTCTCTGTCTTCCTCTTATTCTCACCCCTCTCTCTCTCAATTATTACCTTTTTACCCATTTCATTTTCTTTTCTTTTTATTTTTAAAACCAAAACACATAATACCCTAAAAACAACACAAGGAGACAAAAAATAGCCAAAACGTAACATGACATGGTGCACTAGCCATGCAAAACTGTAGAAACACGGATTTGGCCTAATCACGATTAGCACGGCACTAATCGGTTTTTATCCAAATTACATATAATAAATTTTAAAAATGCCAAATCCGATAAATATACTTTTAAATGAATAAAATCATTTTAAATTTCCAATCATTTCATAATTATTGGTATATATTTATACCTTTTTACGAAAACCCCAATTTTGCAAATCGGGTATTTTTCGCGAAATATATTATTTTAATATTAAATTCCAAAAATAATATTTTATATTTTCTGAAATGTTACAAATGATGCCGCAAAAGTAACTGTCTGGATTAATAAGTTCATTACTGAACTTCAGGTGGTTCCATCCATTATTAACCCAATACCTTTGTATTGCGACAACAATGGAGCTATGGCTTTAGCGAAGGAACCATGATCCCATCTGAAATCCAGACACATCTTGAGGCGGTATCACCTAATCAGGGAGATCGTTGATCGCTAGGAGATCGAGGTACGGAGAGTGGACACAAAAGACAACACGGCGGATCTATTCACCAAGGCCCTTCCTCAAGCACAGTTCGAGAGACTTTTTGAGATGTTGGGTATGCGGTACGCCAATAGCTAGCCTTAGAGAAGAAATTGGGTATTCGGTACGCCAATATATATGGCCTTAGTGCAAATGGGAGATTGTTGGATATGTATGCCCTAGAGTCCATTATTTTATATGTATACATGTGGATGCGTGGACATATATATGTACAGGACGGTCTTGCTCGATATGATAGTATGCTATTTGATTTGTCTTTATCTTAACATGTGCATATGTTTTACTTGCTATTACGTATCATTCATACTTGTTGATAAAGCCCATAGGAACATTGCTAGACTACCTGCTTTGTGGTGGCGATCATACTTGTGGGAGTTGGGTAGTCGGTATGCACATACTTAAATGGTCCCTAGTCGTGGGAGTATCGAGACTGGGCATCGATATTCCGAAGTAGACTAGTGTATACATTTCTAGACCCCGACGAGGGGTGATGGTATCGTCCCGCAACCATTGGTCTTTTGCACTTAAGATCGTATACAGGTGCCCACTGGGTGTGAGTACACCGGACGGACTTGCCGAGAACTTCCATATGGTATTATACCTATCGTCAGGTGGAAGTTCTCAGGTGACATTAGTATAGGTTAGTCTTTAGACCTGAGAACATCATTTGTCTCGTGTATGTTCCCACTGTGCTTTGATCGCTACCCTACCACGGCTCTACTGAGTCGTGCAAACAGGTTTTGGTTGGGTACAGTCCCAAGCCACATGGAGGCAGTGAGCGATTGTCGGGGATTCGTCTCACCCGGTATAGGGAGTCGATATCGCACTGTGTTCGATTGGTCAGAACCATAAGACCTTGGACAAGGCAGTTGGGATTTACTGATAGGCTGATCAGTAGTTTTCCGGATTGGTCCTTAGCCAAATCAGCACGAATTATCGGGTTATTAGGGTCTGACGTTTACCACCATCTAGACCCGGTATGAGATACTCTCAGACGAATAGACCAGACAATACGGAGATTGTCACGGATAGGTTCGATAGGGATCCGGATGAGTTTTCTCGTCGGCCTTCCTTTTTTACAGGTACCCAGCTAGCCGTTACGTATACCTAGTGCCGCTGACGTGCTTGTGGTTATGGATTTATCCAGTAACTCGCTGCCGGCGTACCGTCGAGTATTTTGAGTCCTACACAGATGGTTTCCCTGGTTCAGGCAAAATTATGTAGTAGCCGTAATGGATACGTGCAGGGTTCCGATCGATTGATGTACTTTGTACCCGGACTTTCGATCGGACAGTTGATAATACTAGCCGGCTCGGGATTGAGCCGGATTATTAAATCATGTATTGATTTAATAATTTGCATATATGTATTTCGATATGTATATTCTAGTATTATGTTCTTCGTGTTATTCTATCTATTTGGGCATTCGTGTTTTTATCCCAATGCAGGTATATATATATATATACAATAGATTGTAATCTGTATTTTATTACGGATAACATTCTAGAAGGTGGACACCTCATTATGTTTTTTCTATTTATCTTTAAATGGAAATGAGGCGTAATATGTGATGTGAGGGGGTATGGTGAGAACCATGGCTTCAATAGTTGACAAATGAATTATTAATTCATTTGTGGCAACTATTGAAGCATGGTTGATATATTTTAATGATGGACATTGTTTTATAAAACTATTACCATCTATTTTCTCTCACACGGTTGCTCATTATTTTTGCATCTCACCATTTTGCTTCACCCCCTACTATTTTTCTTGAGTTTCTTCCACCTTCATCATCTACCTCTTCTCTACACTCTCATGTGTTGAGAAACAAGATAAGAGGTAAGATAGAGATAGTAAAACACTTAGAACCTCACACTACATCCTAGACTTCTTGGATTAGCAACTCAAGTTCTCTAGTTGCTCCACTTGATATTTAGTGTGGAGCTAGCGCCATGGATCACATCCCTCGGGTGGATCATCTACGACAAAGGAGGACCGAAGAGCAAGATCGATCGCGAAGAACCGAAGGAGCCAACAAATAAGATCAAGCGCGATCATGGTGGCTACTTGGAGCGAACGATGAGGAAAGAAGACCGAAGGACTTGGATTGTTTGATGAGACTTCTTTTCATAGTAGTTAGCTCTCTTAGTTTAGCTAGTTAGGTTTATGAAAAAATCCGGTTTAATGGGTTATTCTAGCGCCGTTTTTAAACTCGTAGAAAAAATTTTGTTCTGCAAATGGCCACGGATGATGGCTAGGGCGTTAGGGTAACCCAACATAAAACATACGGGAAACTTTCTAGTGTTGCATACCTTCTGGAATGTGGTAGTTTTAGTTGGCTTCCTTCAAAATTATCACACGATGATATTTGGGTCCTGATCCTACTGTGTGTATCACCTACTCTTCGGAAAAGTTTTTCACTTTACAATTAGCTTATCAAGTAGGTATTTAATGCCTCTGGGAAAACGGGGTTGTTTAATTAGGTCCATGCGAGAGCATGGGAGACCTCCCTCCGAAGTACCAACACTGGCCTGGCTGAAAAATAAACGAACATGTAGAGTGGATTAATCCCGACTAATTCTTCTTTTAGGGTTTGAAGGAGAATTTGAGGAAAAAGTGGGAGCCATCCTGTTTAGATAAACTGATAACCACTCTAAACTTGCAAGAGCATATGCTGAGTGTTTCTTCAATCTCTCCTAATTGCAGCGACCATCATGGCTGGACTTAAGTTGATACTAGATAAAAACATATCGACAGGGCCGAATTATAAAGATTGGCTACGAAATGTCCAAATGGCCCTTACTTATGACAAGATGGCATATGTCCTTACGGCTAAAGCCCCCACTGACCCTGGCCCTAATTCCATAGTCGCGGATATTGAGGTCTGTAAGACTTGGGATCTTGATTGCGCAAAAGCCAAGTGCCCTGTGCTAGCCTCCATGGATAATGAACATCAGAGGCAACACGAGAAGATGGACCTAGCTTCCATCTTCCTCCATACCAAAGATTTATATAGAGAGCAATCTCGTATCGCAAGATACATAACCTCAAGGAAACTATTTCAAGCGAGGTTGGCTATCGATTTATCTGTCAGGGACCACGTCCTGAAGATGATCAGTCTTATCGAGGAGCTAGCAGACCTCGGGACCACGTTGGAGAACGAGTTATATACTGACTTGATTCTACAATCCCTACCCTCAACCTATGCCAAGTTCATATTGAATTTCAATATGCAATGAAAAGAAGTTACACTTCCAGAACTCCTCAACATGTTGAGGTCTGCAAAGGCCACCCTGAAGAAATCCAGAGAGACACCCGCTCTACTTGTTGGGGAACCTTCTTCCTCTAAATCCAAGGCTAAGGCCAAGGGGAAGAAGAAGAAGTCCCCTACCAAACTGAAAGGTTGTGTCAATAAGGTGCAGGGGATGGGAAAAGAATGGACTGGGGAACACAAGCAACAAAGGATGAGTGCTATTACTGTCACAAGAAGGGACACTGGAAGAAGGAATATCGGGTTTTGAAAGCCAAGAATCAGGACACAAAGCAAGTTGTGACTTCGTCTTCAGGTGTGTTTGTGATTAAAAATTGCTTCTTTATTAACTCTACTTCCAGGGTATTGGATACCAAGTCCGGATCTCATATCTGTAATTCTTTTGCAGGCGCCGAAAAGCCATAGAATTTTAGGAAAAGGCGATATGACCCTACGAGTTGGCAACGGAACAAGTGTGGATGCTGTTGCAGTAGGAGAATATCACCTCGAAATGATGAGTGGACATATTTTGGTTTTGCGAAACTGCTTTTGAGTACCAGCATGATGTGTAATATTATATATGTATCTTTGTTATTTAATGAAAGATATACTTTTGCAATTGAAAGCAATGTTATAAACATTCACCTAAATCATGAAATTATTGGGTCGGGTACACTAGATAACAGAATATACATACTCAATCAACATCAAATTTTCAACATCCAAAACACACTAAAAAGAATGACTCCAAAATCAAATCAAGCTTTCTTATAGCATTATAGACTTGTCATATCAATGAAAAACGATTAACTAAGTTACATAAAGATGGAATTTATATCCATTTGAATATCTATCCTATGCAACTTGTCAATCATGTATCAAAGAAAAGATGACCAAAATTCCGTTCACTAGACACTGAGAACGAGCCACTGAGCTCCTGGGACTCATACACAGCGACGTGTGTGGTCCGATGTCTATACATGCAAGAAGTGGTTATTCCTACTTCATTACTTTTACCGATGATTTCTCAAGGTATGGACATGTATTCTTGATGAACTATAGATACGAGGCCTTTGATAAATTCAAGGAGTGTATGAATGAAGTGGAAAAACAAACGGGAAAGAGCATCAAGATATTTCGATCTGATCGGGATGGAGAATACTTAAGTACCGAGTTCCTGGAATATTTAAAACAGAATGGAATTCTTTCTCAGCTCAATCCTCCATACACACCACAACACAACGGTGTATCAGAATGACGAAATCGCACCTTGCTTGATATAGTGCGTTCCACGATGATCAATGCTGAGTTGCCGCTATCCTTATGAAGTTTTGCACTAGAATCTGCTGCATACCTATTGAATAAAGTTCTACCTAAGTCAGTGCCTACCACTCCATATGAAATGTGGAGTGGGAAGAAACCCTGTCTTAAGTATCTTAAGATATGAGGATGTCCAGATTTTGTCAAAAAGTATCATCCGGACAAGCTCGAGACACGCTCAGTATTGTGTAAGTTTGTGGGATACACAAAAAATCTAGGGGTATTTTTTCTATTCCGCTGAGAAACAAAAGTTTTTTTTTCACAACATGCCCGCTTTATGGAAACTCTATTTCTTGAAAAAGAAATTAGTGGGAGCGCAATAGAATTAGAAGAAATTCCATAACCACAAACTATTACTGAAAGCTCAGTGGAACCCGAGACTTCAATAAAACCGGACATACCTACGCCACTCCGTAGATCTAGTAGGCAGTCTCATCCGTCCGAAAGATACTACGGTTTTCTTATAGACAAGGATCGAGAGGATTGAATCATCGATGACGATGATCAGCCTACTAGTTTTCAGCAGGCTATCATGAGCAGAGACTCGGTGAAGTGGTTGGATGCTATGCGGTCCAAGATAGAATCCATGTCCACCAACAAAGTTTGGACTTTGGACGTTGCACCTCCCGGGATAAAACCCGTAGGCTGCATGGATCTTCAAAAGGAAGATTGGTGCAGATGGAAAGGTTGAAACCTATAATGCTAGACTTGTAGCAAATGGTTTTCGTCGAAGACCAGGTTTGGACTATGACAAAACCTTTTCTCCGCCGGCTATGCTTAAATCCATTCGGATCCTACTTGCCATTGCTGCCTTCCATGACTATAAGATCTGGCAAATGGACATAAAGACTGCTTTTTTGAATGGAAGTTTGGAAGAATGTGTTTATATGGATCATGATTGGTATGGATTTTAGGTGGTTTTTTGGCGGCCAGTGGGGCCCACTTTCTTTGCGTTGTTTTCTTACATCATTAGCATCTCTCTGGTATTGTTTGATTTATCTAAATATCTTGTGGTTGAACTCTAGGAGATTTGGAGGGAAAGTTCAAACTTTATCACTCAAAAAGTAAACATCAAATCATAACTTTACAAGAATTTAACACTCCCTAATCCACTTTCCATGCCAAATCATGGCTGCCCACTTGTGTTCACGCATGAAAGTAATTGCACAACTTGTATCATGTTGGACCATTTGCTTCTTTTTGTTGTGTACACTTTTTTTGTTGCAAAAACTTCTTGGACTTTGATCGGTTTTCCGTTCCGGTTGTAGTACCGGCTCACATATGTTGTATCCGTGAATTTTCAGTGTGTTTCCAGTATTTTGTCACAAATACCCGTATCCTGTACTTATTGAGCAGACACTGGTTAATAGCACCGATATTAATAAAAAAATGATAACGAATGAGCGGTATTAAAATTGTTGGATATAGTGCCCTCAAGTCAATTATTGTAATCGCAAGCAGAGGATTGAGATGATTGAGGGAGGTCCTATACGGGTAGAACAGTCTTACTGGAGATGATAGTACACTATCTGGTTTGACTTTATCATGTACACGCATTATGTGGTATTACATATCACTATTATATACTGATAGAGCCCATACGATTCGTGCTTGACTATCAGCATTATGATGGTGATCATATACATGGGAGATGGGTGGTCCATAAGCACATCCTTAAATGTCCCTAGTCGAGGGAGTAGACTGGTGTATACTTTTCGAGACCCCGATGAGGGGCGGTGGCCGGTCTCACTAGCCATTGGAGTCAGTTGCTCACCTAAGATAGTGTTGGTTATAGCGCCCTCAAGTCAATTATTGAATCGCAGGCACGCGATTGCGATGATTGAGGGAGGACCTATACGGATAGAACAGTCTTACTCTAAATGATAGTATGCTATCTGTTTTGTCTTTATCATCATGTACATGCTTTATATGGTATTAAAGATCACTATTACAAGTTGATAGAGCCTATAGGATTCTTGCTCGACTACCAGCATTATGATGGCGATCATATACGTGGGAGCTGGGTGGTCTATAAGCACATCCTTAAATGTCCCTAGTCGTAGGAGTTTCGAGACTGGGCATCGATACTCCAGAGTAGACTAGTGTATACTGATCGAGACCCCGACAGGGCGGTGGCCAGGTCTCACAAGCCATTGGTGTTAGTTTGTTCACCTAAGATAGTATACAGGTCCTCATTGGGTTATGAGTACACTGGACGGACTCGCCGGGAACCTGCTAGTTGGTATTATACCTATTGTCAGATAGCTGTTCCAAGGTGACATGTGTGCAGGTTAGTCTGTCGACCTGAGATCGTCATTTTTCTCGTGTGAGTTCCCACTGTGCTTTGATTACTATCCTACCACGGCTCAAAGGAGTCGTGCAAACAGGTTTTAGTTGAGTACAATCCCGAGCCATATGGAAGAAGTGAGTGGATCGTCGGGGATTCTTCTCTCCCGGTATTGGGGGTTGATTTCACGGGGTGCACGGGTGGCCATCACCAGAAATCTTTGGCCAAGGTAGTCGAGAATTAAAATTTTGGATCAGTAGTTTCTCAGTTGATGATGGGCTTCATACCAACACGAAATGTCGCTTTATTAGGGGTCTGACTTTATCCACCCCCTAGACTCGATATGCGATACTCTTAGACGTACAGACCAGACTGTACGGATGTTGTCACGGACAGGCTCAGTAGGGGTTCGGATGAGTTTGCTCGTCGGTCTTCCTTTCGCTCAATACCTGGGTAGCCGTTACGTACAGCTAGTGCCCCTGACATGCTTGTGGTTAAACCCACTGCCAGCGTATTGATGTGTCTTTAGAGTCCCACACAGAGGGTTTCCCTGCTTCGGGCGAAACGATGTAGAGGCTGTATGGTCTTACGGCAGGGTTCGATCATATGCGTGCACTTGTGCACGTATTATGAATCAGACAGATTATACTAGTGGGCTTTGGTTTAAGCCGGATTCTAGTATTGGATTGATGGATTATTTTGTCTCTTTGTATTCGTATTTTTCGGAACACGGATACGAATATATATATACGAGTAAGAGGTATTCTTGTAATTTATTACAAAGTGCTTCTAGAAGATGCCACCTCATTTAGTTTTAACCATTTAGGATTAAATGGTTAATGAGGTGGAGAGGATGAGGTGTTGTATGCATTTATTGTAGCATGGCTTTATAGTGACTCATGGTTACTATTCAAGCATGCTTGATATATGTTTTGTTGTGAGATATTTTGGAGACTCAAGATATTTTGAAGACTTGAGATATTTATTGGTGGTTCATTATTGCTCAAAAGACTTAGCCATTATTCTTGAGTTGCCTCACACTCTCATCTTCAAGCTTCTTCTTCTACCTCCACCCTTCAAGTCTCATATGCTGAGAAACCTAGGGTGTTTAGAGACAAATTAATCCATCATTAGATTCTACATCCTCTAGGTTATCTAGTTTAGCGAACTAGATACCCTAGTTACCTCGGCTATGAGGTTGGAGCTCAAAATACAAATCCTCAGGTGGATCATCTTCGATGGAGGGAGACCAGAGATCAAGCTTGATCATAGAGGCCTCTAGGAGCTTGGGATGATGGTTAAAGACCGAAGGACACGGATCATTCCGTATAACCATTCTTAACTCCTTTCTTTATAGTTTGTTCGCTTTATGGTTTATAGTCGATCCGTATTTCGGGTTGTTCTAACGCCAGTTTAGAAAAATTTTGTTCCGCATTCGGCGACGGTTTGATGGCCAGGGCGTTGGTATAACCCAACATGGTATCAGAGCCAACCCATAAACCCTAGACTTGCAGTTTAAACGATGTTTTAAATATCGAAACCGAAACAAACTCCGAAACAATACGCATATATTCCAGTTTCTTTCGATTTTAAAATAGTCATTAAAAATTATTTAAACAGTTGCAGAAGACTGCCCTTGTGACTACTAGAACACCCTCAATACACGAGCCCCAATTGCCAAAATTTGGCCTGCGAGATTGATGAAAAAACCGGCATGGCCGGTCCATTATTGGACTTGGGAGTTGAATTTTGTTGTGTTCTGGTCTCTGGAATATTGGGTTTTTGGTATTGTTTGTTTTTGCCCATATTGCATATTGTGTTATCTTTTGTTTGGGGGCAATACGGAGTATTTTAAAGTCGCTATTTTTAACACTGTTTAAAAGTTTTCAGTACATCCATTACTATCAGCGACCGTGAATGTCATTAGAGCGGTATAACTCGTCTAACTGCTATATGTTCTTTTAGACGGGTTTGCGAACATGACATTCACGTTGATGTTTTGTGTTGTGCTGAGGTTGTGGTTAGATTGTCGTGGTGGATAGCCAGTGGTGCAATGATAGTTGTACAGTTCAGATTCATTTGTACATTTGATATTGCGGGACAAGCGTCCGACATGTGGACCGCCGTCTCTGCCAGTTTGTATATTATTTGTTTGGGGCACGACCGGGTTGAGGTCGATGTCACCCTTGTACATATTATTTTCTTTTCTGTACTAGGATTACCCCATGGCAGAGTGCACGAATAGCCGGGTTCTAGAGGGCAACGGGTTCGCATCTCATGGCGTTGAGACGGAGGGGTCCTTACTCTAGAATTGGCGGGCTATTCGCTGCACTCGTAGGGGATATAGGTTGACCCACAGAGGGGTGCCCAGGTTACCGGATTTCCTGAAGTGCTGGGTGGCCCACTCACTTTGTTGATTGAGGCTGTCTCACTTCTGGGATTGGCGGGTAACTTGCCTCTGTCGTAGGGGTCCAGGTTTTCATTGCACAGGCTATCCACACGACAAGGAACGTCGGGTCTCATTTGCGGCTCAAGTGAAACCCGAGGCTCCAGGATTATCCACCATTATGTGTTGCTGGCTGAGATTCTGTAATGTTGCTTATATCATGCCTGGGACGAATGTTATATATATTTATATATATACTAGTAGATGTTGTATATGTTTTGCACCCATGCTAGTCCTGCCCCCGCTCTGCTGTTAGTTAAGTAACCTAACGGGTGATGACGGGCCCAGTGGTGAATGCAGATGGCATATACGTACATTGTATTTTCGTTCTTTTCTGGTGCGATACGTTTTAATTGATGGGACTGCATTGATTCTAATCAATGCAAGGAAAAACAAACCTATTTGATGTTATTGGAACCAAGTTTTTTTAAAAACTGACATTACAGACGTTTCCTTTTTGCTTTGCACAGTGGTATTCAATTAGGAATATCATGCACCTCATTCGATGAGGAAAGAGCCGAGATCCCTTCACCGGGAGTGACCTCTTTAGCAAAATTTTGGGTCATCGTAATAACTTCACTATAGTCGATTCTTTTGCTTTGCATCATGGTATTCAGTTTGGAATATCCTGCACCTCATTCGATGAGGAAAAAGACGAGATCCCTTCGCCGGGAGTGACCTCTTTGGAAAAAGTTTGCACCACTATATATTTGTAAAACCACTCGGTTCCTTCAACGAGATCAAGTTCATCGCGTTAAAGGTTTTTCGCCAAAAACTAGCCGTAGCCCTCCGTCATTTCTTACAAGTGTTGCTTAGTATTCGTGCTGCATTTGTTGACTGTGTCAAGGCATAGTGTGCTGTAGCTAAGTAGTGCTTGTTTGTGGCATATATATATATGTGATTGGTTGGGACAGTCGTGCGGCTTTGTTGACTGTGTCAAGGGCTCGTACGGGTGGGTTAATACAATCCAGGATAATGACGGGTTGAACTTGACTTGGACTCTTTGATTTGTTGACTGTGTCAAGGTCACTTGGGTCCTAAGGGTAAAAACCACATCGGGGGTTTCAAACATACAGGAAACTTGCCAGGCATGCGCATACCTTCTGGAGTGTGGTGACTTGAGTGGATTCCATTATGTTATCATGCGATGATAGTTGGATCCCGATTTCCACTGATGAGCAGGATTACTCCTCGGGTGATTTTAGATGATCCCGACTAATTCTCCTTTTAGGGTTTGAAGGAGAATTCGAGGAAACAGTTGGAGCCATCCTGATTAGATAAAGTGATTAACCATTCTGATCTAGGTTAGAGTGCGCGCTGAGTGTTTCTTTTCTCTATCTCTTTGGCAGCGACCATGGCCTGGCCCTAGACTAAAACTCATGAACCAAGTTAACCGAACCTTCTTAAAACACTTTGGATTTTGGATTGTCATTTAGTCGCATATATCATTGCCAATCCTACATCCCTTTTTGCATTTCTCCAGAACACTTCGTATCACTATGAAAATCCATATTGCTTGGATATTCCATCGTATAGTTACATACGAGCTCGAAGGAACTTGTTCCAGTTCGAGGATGGATTATGGTTCTGAAGAAATTGAATAGGATTATTCGGTTGTCTTTTCCCTTTACCTTCTCTCAGGTTGCGAGAGCTCCTAGTATTAGGAGAGTACACCTATTGCGCTTATTGGATAGTCTTTTTCCAAACCATAGGCAGGTGCCGAAAGGTGGGGAAGGAAGAAAACCAATTAGCCTAAGTGTGGTGTACAGAAGATAATAAGTAAAGACATATAAAGGGATTAGAGTAAGGGCAAAGGAAATTGCGACTACTATCAATCACGAAAAAACCGCGTATACCCCTGCCACTCCTATTTCGCCTTTGGATTTCTCCAGAACACTTCGTATCACTACGAAAATCCATATAGCTTGGATATTCCATCGTATAGTTACATACAAACTCGAATGAACTTGTTCCATTTCGAGGATGGATTCTGGTTCTGGAGAAATAGAATATGATTATTCAGTTGTCTTTTCTCTTTACCTTCTCTCAGGTTGCGAGGGCTCCTGGTATTAGGAGAGTACACCTATTGCGCTTATTGGATAGTCTTCTTCCAAACCATAGGCAGGTGCCGAAAGATGGGGAAGGAAGAAAACCAATTAGCCTAAGTGTGGTGTACAGAAGGTAATAAGTAAAGACATATAAAGGGATTAGAGTAAGGGCAAGGAAGTATACGGTTACTGTCATGAATCTAGATAGTGGAAGAGGCATTACTAGGAATACCCGGTTACCCCTTCGAAACATTTTCATGTTTCGGTTTCACTGTGCGGTGTTAATAGAAAATTGTTTTCCCAATTAGATTCTAATTTCAGAGTATGTATTTACCAGATTTGATTCTCACATCTGTATGGCGTTACGGATGATGAGTGGGAGTAAGATATTGGGAATTGGGTGATTAGATCCTCTGTATATCGGAATTCTTTGTAATTGGTGATATTTGAGAAAATCACCTGGGTTTTACCTGACGACAAATATTTGGTTTTGAATATCCGTTGTTATGCACCAATTTCAAACTGATATATCTATACGTTTATTTTATAAAGTGAGATATAACTTTTTGAAATTATGTCTATGACATTTACCTATATCAGTTGGTGATTAGGTAAGGTGCATTCAACAACGGTGTAATTCTTTTTAACCATAATACAGTTTTCAACCTACAATGCACAGGGTTTGAGTTATTGAACTCAGGATACAAAGTATTATATGTTGTCCGATTTCCGTTAGAACAAAGGGGTTGGTACTCCTACTTTATTCTGTTTACTCATGACTTCTCCAGTTCTAGACAAGTATTTCGTAGAAATACAAGGTCCGGATTTTGAGAAGTTATAAGTATAAGAATGAAGTACAGAACCATATGTTGCAAGAAAAAGGGTTGGTACTCATACTATATTCTCTTTACTTTTGACTTCTCTAGTTTTAGAAAAGTATTTCGTTGAAATACAGGGTCCATGTTTTAAGAAGTTATAGGTATAAGAATAAAGTGGAGAACTATTTGTTGGAAGTATCAGGATTCTTCGAGGTAAAAGAAGATGTAGACACTTGTGCTAGGTATTCCGTTGTAAGTAATGGTTTTGAGAACTAGCTTTCCTTTCAGGTTACTTATACGTGGATGCATTCCTTGATGAGTAATGTTGTTTGGCCTTCTTCTATTTGGTTGATATGCACTGGAAACAGCTGCATGTTTTTTGAATCTGGTTCCAATTAAGTTAGTGCCTTTGTTTCTATATTGAATATATAAAATGGATTCATATCTTAACGATGTTAAGGTATATGGAGTTATCCGGCTGATGCTTAAAACAAGAATCCGGATAAACTCTAAGCACGTTTCAGTAATGGCAGTTTGTGGGTTATCCCGGGCTTTGACGAGGGATAACATTCTACCATCTAGAAGATCAATAGTTATATTGTTCTTGACTCGCCACCAGTTTGAATAAAATGGATTCTTTTCAGAAAACATTAGTGGGAGTATGGTAGAACTGGAAGTGATTCTAGAACCACAAACGATTACTAAAAATTTAATAGAACCTAAAGATTCAATTGGTTTCGATGATCCGTTAGCCACTCCACATATTAGGTGGGTAACCTCAGGCAACCGAGAGGTACTTCGGTATTCTCAAAGACGATGACATGGAGGTTTATGATTATCCAAACTTGCCACTGCTGCTGTTCTAAACTATGAGACCTGGCAGGAGGATGAGTATAGCATCGTTCTGAACTAGCTTTAGAAGTGTATGTGTATATGACTCTGCCAGAGGGTTGTTGTAGTCAGTGGGAGCAGCGGAAGCATAGTGGGCAAGTAGTTTATGTCTATTTATAGACTAAAGCAGGTATAGCGGAGATAGATCATCTAGTTTTGATGTGACGGTCATAGAATTTGACTTCATCAGAATAAGAGATGGATCTGGTAAGAAGATAGTAGAGAGTGATGTCAAGGTATTTGGATGACACACTTTATAGGAAGAGATCTTACTATACTACGATCGGTTATACAGTGGGTGTCATAAGGTGTTTCTCCACACAAGATATGGAGAAATGTATGACCCGAAAATGGCACATGACGACCCTTAAACTACGTAACGTCCACAGGCGTAATGCAATCTAAGTAAGCCGAAAACCCAGCAATCTAAACCATCAAAAGTAGTAAAAGATAAGAACATTGTTTAAGCTTTTGAAACCTCAATACAAATTCTTTAAAGTCCAATTTGTTTCTTAAAAATTTTGGCAGCACCTCCTTTGTAAAAACAAGTCCCAAAAAGGGTACAACAAAGATATAAGTAAAGCATCCGCAAACGGGAGCATAAACATGCCCAAAGGCGGAAAACAACCACCACAACAGATATACGACGTCGTAGCGAAGAAAAAAAAGACGATATAGTAAAACTGCATAAAAGACATCCAAGTCACAAAATAATATACAATATCGTCCTCACATCAGTCTCTAAGTCAAAAATGAAAGTGGTAGATGGAGAGTACAGGATACAACGAATATACAATAAACAACATCGGATAACCGCAAAACCCACCTAAGAAAAACTGCACACTGTCAGGCGAAGCGGTATCCACTGTAAAAGATGATACGATAGGAAGGAGAGCCCTGCCTCGACTACTTTGAGGAACAACCTGCAAAACACCGTGGCACAACGGTGGTGAGTTGCCAACTCGTGAATAGTAATTAACATATGCAGGTAATCGCAAGTATGTACGTACAGCGCGAATCTAATGCATGCAAGCTGATAATAATAAATGGCAATATGTATGCAACAGTCATGTAAGGTACGGTATCAGGTACTACTAATACATGAAGCAATGCATATAAAATAACAGTATGTAAATGCAACAGTCATGAAAGGTACTCTATCAGGTACTACTAATACATGAAGCAATGCAAATACAATAAATGCGGAGTATGGGATAAAACATGTCATCCTCACGGAATCCTGACCACCTGACAGGACCAAAGTCCATCAAGACAATCCAAATCCCAAGTTTCCACAAATCAGCCCCCAAATTGGCTCTCATATCATGTAAATCTCATATATTTAGAGTGTCCAATATCAAGTAAATCTCATATATCCTGTATCCAATATCAAGTGAATCTCATATATCCTGAGTGAGTATATTTGCAAGGTTATTTACGATGATGTACATAAATTAGATATGTATAGATATATATTAGCGTCCCACTCCACTAATATATATATATATATATATATATGCATATATAACAGCGTCCCATTCCACTGTTATATATACTTAGGAGTAAAATATCATGAAAAACAAGTGTCTCACGTAGACAAATAAATACTGATCTATCAGGCGCTGTCACCACGACTGGCCCTCCTGATAGGTACGTATCATACGCTATCCCAAAAACTCGAGTGCCTAGCTCTGACACTCGAAATTCGACGTATCCATACGTACATGACTGCGGTCGGTATCCCCACGATAATCGCCGAGTCATAGGTACTGTCACCGGTAGGTATGGTTCCCCTGTCAGGCGCATCAGCATATACCGTCGACAGGCTTGCCCCGGGGTACCTCCGGGCCCCACCATGTACCCACCCACGGCCTCGACACCTCCTCGCATGGGGTATATATATATCATAACCGATAAAACTCATGGTGGCTGCTGAAATATCATAACAAGATGAACCCGGTTTTTCAAATAATGTATAATTTCATGAACTCCCACTGTCCTCAAATCCAGAAAACATCATGAAAAATGCATATCTCAATGCGAAATCAATGAATATAATATATGCAATATAAAACTGTAATGTGAGCATATAAAGGAAAAGCCGCTATTTAACCGCAACAAGTTAAAATATATATCATGCGGTTCCTAAGTTCTCCAAGTCCATATAACATCAAATAAAGGTGAACATGTAGCTATAGCCAGATATATGTGTAAACATGTAGGTATAGCAAGTTATATGTATCTACCTATCAGTAATGATGTAATACCCTCCAGGTATATGCATAATTATGTATGCAAGATGTACATGTAGCTATGTCTCATGTGTGTGTATACCTATCACTAATGGTACAATACCATATAGGTATATGGGTAACTAGCATGTAAGCATGTCAAGGCATATGTGTAAGCATGTAAGTATACAAGTATTCTATATGTCATATGCATAAAGGAATATGAATCAATGTCTCAATGTACCTAACCAAACAATATCTTATATGTATGTGTGCTGTGCGTGTCATGGCAATTATTGACGGTGTGAGTGGTATACAATCAGTGCTCGTGCAACATGAGCCGTCAATAATAGTGCAGTGTCCTAAGGGTATAAGTCCAAGCACAACAAGTAATAATATACAATGAGGTGTATGCGCAAACTCTATATATGCAATAGAATATGCGACTAATATCATATCATCCCTAGCCCAGACACATAACGCCATGCTGGAGATTCCCCTATAGATGTTAAATCTACTCACCAACGCTCCTGGCTAAGTAAGGCCTACCACCTGTTTCACCTTCTTCGCAGCGTCCGAAGTCCTCGCCTGCGAACCTAAAACATAAAACAATATAACAAGTATATATTAGCAATAGACCCAAAATACGTACAAACTGCGTTTGACCGACGCACTAACTCCAAACAAACACTCAAGTGTTCGTATTGTGGCTAACGAGCATAGCGACACAACGAAACCAACTTAGAGCAACAGCTACACATAACACGAACCGTATCGGATAACGTAACGCGTGAAACAAAACACAAGAAAACAAGCAAGTGATCCCAGATTTTGCTATACCAATAATTTATGAAAGTTGCAAGTACCATGAGACCACACACAACCCCAGAGACCCCTACACCAAAACTCACCACCAACCACCCCACTCTGGCCGCAAATTACGGCGTGAACCATTAAATTTGCGGCCTGTTCATGAGGGAATGGGTTCGTATTTTGAGGGTATCTTCTAGGTTACCACACTAGGTCACTGTGATAGGAACTTCTACAACAAATACCTGGTTTGATAGCAGATCATCCGAGACCCAAAACTACACTAAAAAAATACGGTATTGCCCGAAACTAAACTTTACGCGTTCTAAACTGAAACGAACAAGCTACGCAACACTAAAACACCATAAAGAACAGATAGAGATCATCACCTAACCAAAATAACTCAAAGACCCTAGCTTTCCAAGCTCCAAGGCATCCAAGTGGAAAAACTAGGCAGAAGAAGTTATTTTGGTGAGATTTTGTGAAGTTTGTGATGGATTAGTGAAGGGATTAGCAAGTGTTCAGTTGAGAGTGAGAGGAATGAAGAAATAATGAAAAGATATAGAGAAAATGAGAGAAAGAATGTGAGGATAATGAGAGAGGTGAGTGTAGGGTGAGAGTGAGGTGAGTGCACCCTTTGTATTAAATCGCACATTAATGCAACCATTAATGCCCACCATTAGTCACCATGCCACCTTCTCATCAAACAAAACCAAAAGAAATATCTCTCTCAAAATATCAAGAGGTTTAATCAAAGCAAAGGATTAGGTTAAAGCAAAGGATTAGGATTAGGGTTAAGTGTCATGGTTGCTAAAACTAGACTAACACAAACAAAACCTGACATTAACGTACACACGTGCGTGCATGCCCATAACAAATAATAATAAATTATTAATTAAATGTTATAAAATATGAGGAACCCGAATTGGTAAACTTTTTACAGTAAACCCGCACTACCGCCTAATTAACACTAATCGAAATCCTAAGGCGTTACAATCTCCCCCTTATAGAAATTCGTCCCCGAATTTAAAATTCTTACTTTACTAAGCGTCCCTTCAAAGAGATGAGTACAAAACTCCCAAACCTCGCTCGCATCCTCCCAAGTGATCACCTCACTAGACGGCTACGCCCAAGAAACCTCCACAGATGGCAAGACCCTTAACCGAAGTTTCTCCACCTGCCGATCCACTAACACAATCGGCCTTCGGTGAACGAAAAGATCGCGTCCAAGCTAAATGGTCTGGTGCTGAATCATGTGAGAAGGGTCATGAAGGTATTTGCGAAGTATCGACACAAGGAATACGGGGTGAATACTCAATAATCTGGGCGGAAGTGCCAAATTATAGGCAACGGAACTAACTCGCTTTAAGGATCTCAAAATGACCTACAATCCTGGGAGTAAGCTTCCCAAAACTCAACACGTCATTCATTGGAAAATCTGTAGGAATACATGATCTCCCACTGCGAACTCAAGTCTGCGACCACCACGGTCGGCATAAGAGTTCTGTCTGCACAGGGCTGCTCTCATCCTGACCTGAATCAACTGGATCATTTCCGTAGTCTCATGACTAGTTGGGGTCTAAAATCCTACTCACGCAGAGTCAGAAAATAGACTGGCGATCGACACCACCTAACAACAAGCATAAAGGTTTCCAATTGGAACGTCTCCTGATAACAGTTATCGAAGGAGAATCCTAACAATGGCAAGTGACGATCCCAACTGCCAACAACCACTTAGTACGTACGCACAAGTATATCCTCCAGAGTCTATATAGTCCGCTCTATCTAACCATCGGCAAACGGATGGAAAGCGGAGCTAAAGCTCAACCAGTACCCAAGACTTCCTAAAGCTTCTGCCAAGAACGGCAAGCGAACAGGGTGCCTCCATTGGATACAAAACATGAAGGAACTCCGTGCAAACGCACAAACATAACGAAGAACAACTGAGCAAACTGAGCATAACCGGACAACAAACACCTAAATGGAGTCACACCCTGACTAAACCTGGGTAGACACCACAACGAAATTCATGGAGATCAGCTCCCATTCCCACTCTGGAACGGTTAAAAGGTTGCAACTCTCCAGCCGGTCTTAGATGCTCAACCTTAGCTCACAACAAGACAGACACCTTGAAACGAAATCCGAAACTTCACTCTTCATCCTTGTCCACCCGTAACTATCTCACTAGTCACACTACAAATTGGTGGAACTCGGACGAACACAGAAGCTAACTAATGTGCATGTAGGATTTCGCGTCTCTACCCATCAGTATCAGGTACACACAACGCGTCCCTAAACGTAGCACACGCTGGTCACAAATCAAGGAATCTGAATCTTTAACCGGCCGAACATGCTCTAGAATTTTCGGACAAACGAGCATCAGAGGGCTGTGCCTCACGAAAGCGATTAAGGAGAAGTGGTCGGGCGCGGACATGAGCAAGCTATTCCCTCCTTTAGAAGAGGCGAACCTAGCTGTACTCCACGATCACACAAGAACTGTAAATCTGCAGAAGACCGTCTCTGAACTGCGCACAACTGGAACAAGCTAACCCCGGGCCTACGACTCCAACATCAGCTACCACAATTGCCTCGCTACGGTAAAGAGGATCTCACAAACACAATCCTACACAAGCTCCATCCAACAGTGCTGTCTCAACAATCAAAACCCGCTGCAGGAAGATGTACATTATGCTCTGGTGGTCCGTGAAAATCTGACACGGCTCTCCACACAAGTAGTGTCCTCAGATCTTCAACGCACGACCATCGTGGCCATCTCCAGATCATGAGTGGGATATCCTACTCGTACTTCCTCCAACTGTCGGGAAGCAGAAGCGATAACTCTATAATGCCACATCAACGCAAAAATCGAGCCCCACTCGCGAAACATCACAGTTAAACAACAAAGTCGCCCGAACCAGAAAGAAAAGAAAGAACTGGTGCAGTTGTCAACGAGTCTTCAACTACCGAAAACTCCGCACACATGCCACAGTCCAAGAAAAAGAAACTCCCTTCCTGGTCAACCCAGTCAACGGTGCAGCGCTACACAAGCAATCCTGCACGAAACGGCGGTAAAAACCTGCTAAGCCCAAAAATCTGCGGACCTCCGTCCCGTACACAAGTCTAGGCCAAAGCTATACGGCATCGATCTTCCTCGGGACCATACGAAAACCACCTCTCGTAACCACAAGACCCAGGAGTCAACACATTCAAGCCTGAAGGAACACTCCGAGAATTTAGCAAACAGCTGGTGCTCTCCCAATGTCTGCAAAATAAATCCTCAAGTGTTGCTCAGGTTCTTCACGACTCTTGAAATAGACCAGAATGTCATCGATAACACAACAATCAACTGGTCGAGGAACGGCCTGAAGAAATCTGGTTCATCACATCCATGAATGCTGCTAGGGCATTGGTGAGTCCAACGACACCACCAAAAACTCATGCTTCCCGTAGCGCACACAAGGCAGTCTTCGGAATGCCATCACTCCGAACCCGCAACCAATGATGACCTGATCCCGAATGCACTAAGAAAATGTCTCGCACTATTGAGCAAGTCGAACAAATCGTCAATGCGAGGTAAAGGATACATATCCGCACCGTAACTCGGTTCAATTGACGATCAATCAACACAAAACCTCAAACTGCTGTCTTTCTCCCTAACAAACAGAATAGGAGCTCCCTAAGCGAAACACTTCGATGTACAAGTCCCTCCTATATAGCAACTCTGCAGCTGATCCTTAAGCTCCCTAAGCTCCGCCGGCTTATCTGGAACAACGTCGAAAAAATCTCGCACGATGGAAAGCCGGTCCAACAAACCCACTGTGGCTCCAGCATCCTGAATGAAAGCCAAGAATCCTCGACATCCTCTCCTCAAAAGCCGACTAGCGAAAAAGGCTGAATTCAAACTGTGAGGGCGGCACCACTGTCCCCCTGCACAACAAGAACTGACTCACCGGGAAAACAAATCCTGAATGTTTTCTCACAGCAGTCCACAGACGCATAGCACGCAGCTAACCAGTGCGTGCCCAGGGGAACGTCAAATCTAACATCTCCAGAAGGATCCAAACGACGGACGAATCTCTATCTCCTATCCGATTGGCAGACGACCGAAACACGTGTCACGCAATAAAAGAATCGCTGACAGAAGTTAACACAACAAACGGTTGATTTAGCTAACACGACTATCGGCCTAACCACGGAACAAAGTGTGTAAAACAAACAAGTGCATCAAAAGAACATACGAATTAAGAATACCTGAAAACTCCGCATTGGACGCCAGCGCGTCCCCATGAGTAGAAGCAAACTCTCGTGTCTACCCCCTACCCGCAACTGGCTGAATTCCTCCTCTGCCAACCTGTCCCCTCTGAGCGAACCCTTCGCGACCACGACCTCTCCGAACACGAGTCTGACACGGTGCTAAGGAACAATTCCTGATGAGGTGATGAAGGCTCCCGTGCTAGAAACATCCACGCGATGACTGCTGACCCTCCTGGGGATGAGAGCTGAACGACTGACCTCGTCCTAAACTTCTGCTACTCCCGTGACGGTCACAAAATCTGTCTCGGCGATTGAACCTCTATCTTGGGGCTGACACACCTGTACGAATCCTCCTTGGACCTTGAACTCCTAAAGTCTCTGGAAGACGTGCCTCGTCAACTAGGGCTGCATCCACTAGTGTTGTGTAAGTGACAAAATGCTGTGTGCTGATCGCAAGGAACAACTGGGTAACAGAGGTGGCAACCTCCTGTCGCTGCGCTCTACTGGCCTCAACCAAAGATCTCATCGTCTGGCGCAAGTCCTGCATCTCAGTCTCAAGCCTAGCGATACGATCTGTCGAAGGCGGATCCATCTGCTCCTGTGCAATGGGCATACCATCCTGGTCAGTCCTCATCCCAAATAAGTTAACCCTGACCTCGGCTCTCGCTGCACCTCTTTGAGTCCCCATAGTCATCGGCGGCATAAGGCTATAAATGGAAAAAGGATTGGATAAGAACACGGAAATCGAATCACAAGGATATGTATCATCAAAGAAAGAATTTCAAGCAATTAGTACTTAGGTCACTTTAGGCGGAGTACCGAGTCGTGAGTATGCCGCTGACATACACACCCTACGTTACTTTGCTTAAGCTACCTACTCCATCATACCAAGGTCATCTTACACTCTGAAAGGTAAAACATAACGCTTTGATACCAACTTTGTCGCGACCCAAAAATGGCACGTGACGGCCCTTAAACTACGCAACGTTCACAGGCGTAACGCAATCTAAGTAAGCCGAAAACACAGCAATCTAAACCATCAAAAGTAGTAAAAGATAATAACATTGTTTAAGCTTTTGAAACCTCAATACAAATTCTTTAAATCCAATTTAGTTTCTTAAAAATTTTGGCAGCACCTTCTTTGTAAAAACAAGCCCCCAAAAAGGGTACAACAAAGATATAAGTAAAGCATCCTCAAACGGGAGCAAAAACACGCCTAAAGGCGGAAAACAACCACCACAACATATATACGACGCTGTAGCGAAGAAACAAAAGACGATATAGTAAAACTGCATAAAAGACATCCAAGTCACAAAATAATATACAATATCGTCCTCACATCAGTCTCTAAGTCAAACATTAAAGTGGTTGATGGATAGTACAGGATACAACGAATATACAATAAACAACATCGGATAACCACAAAACCCACCTAAGCAAAACTGCACACTGTCAGGAGAAGCGGTATCCGCTGTAAAAGATGATACGATAGGAAGGAGAGCCCTTGTTAGTTATATGTATGCCCTAGAGGCCATTACTGTACATAGGATGTATATTGTAGTGGATGCTGGGACATATATAGGGAGGACTTTCTTGCTCGACATGATAGTATGCTATCTGGTTACTCTTTACCTTAACGTGTACACTGATTGTCTCTCTGTTACATGTTGGTAAAGCCCTTAGGATGTGTGCTTGACTACCTGGACTATGATGCGGATCATACTAGTGGGGACATGGTAGTCCATAAGTACATCCTTCAAAGTCCCTAGTCGTGGGTGTATCGAGACGGGGCATCGATATACCAGAGTAGACTAGCGTGTACCTTCTCGACCCATACAGATGGGCGATGGATGATCCCATATCCATTGGTGTTTGACATCAGAGATGATATACGGGTGCTCAGTAGAGACTGGGTACACTGGACGGACTCGCCGAGAACTCCCAGATGGTATTATACCTCACGTCAGATGGCAGTTCTCAGGTGACACAGGTACAGAGTAGTCTGTTGACCCGAGATCGTCATAGTGTCTTGTGTGGTTCCCACTGTGCTTTGATTTCCATCTTACCACGTCCAAGAGGGCATGCAAAACGGTGGTTTTTGGGTACAGTCCCGAGTCACATGGAGGCAATGAGCGATAGGAGGGGATTCGTCTCTCCCGGTATAGGGAGTTGATGTTGTGCTGTGTTCGATTGGCTATAACAGGAAATCCCTGGCCAGGGTTGCTGAGATTTACTGGTAAGTGTTACCAGTAGTTTCTCGAATTGTTATAGACCTCGTATCGACACGACTTATCGAGCTATTGGGGTCTGACGTTGACTACCCCTAGGCAAGATATGCGACATATCAGATGATCAGACCGGACTGTACGGTAGTGTTACTGGTTGGATTCACAGGAGTGTGAGCGGGCTTGCTCGTCGATCTTCTGATCGCTCAATACCCGGGTGGCCGTTACGTTTAGCAGACCTCTTGCGGCTTGTGGGTGTTTGATATGATCATCATCTGCTGCCGGCGTATTGACGAGTCTTTAGAGTCCTACACAGAGGTTTCCTGGCTCAAGCGAAACGAAATAGGAGCGCATATGTGATATGTGCGGGACCGAGAACAATGCGTGTATGTGATACCGTATTTCATTCTCGCGATGAATGTATCGAATGGTTGTATGCGATATAACCTAGTTATCGATTCAAGCGTTGATTCGATAAGCCGATAGATTGTATACTAGTCGGTTGTGTGCGACATGACCGGATCATTGAATCAAGTGTTGATTTAATGATTTAATGCATATTTATATATTTGATATATTACTTTGCATCAACTAGTATCGGTTTACTTAAGATGGATTTTCTCACTCGGATGTGCACATTGTATATTCGATATAGTTTTGTGCACTTGATTGTATCATGTTTGATGATACATGTTTACTTGGTTAAGTGTAAAGAATTAAACCATGGTTAAGTTTATGATTAGGGTTCTCTTTTTCTTACTTATTTATTTGTTTATTTATTTTTGGAAAAGATGAGAAAAGAATGGTTGCTATTTTTGTTTTTAGTTGAAGTTTCTTGAGGCATTGACTTAGTCTTCATTCTTGTCTCATGCTTAAGCCTAACCATCCAAGTTAACCATGGTCCATTCTCTATAATTAACCAAGGGTTAATATATGATAAGTATTGATTTATTTATCCAATAATTCAAGACTTATCATAAGACTTTCTTCTTCTTCTTCATCTTCTTCCTTGAAGAAAACCTTACTTCATCAATGGTGGATTGATGAAACAAGTGAGAAATCCAATTCTAAAGTCTACCCACTTCCTATTTCTTCATCCTCTACCTCTTGCCAAGTAGTAGAGTGTGTTTCCTTCACAAGTTTTCATGACTTGATGAAGGTGGAGCTTGATCTAGCGATGCCTCGACGTAGATCATCTTCGGCACGTCGTCGATGACCTAGCCCGTCTATTCTCCGATGAAGCCGACGCTAGAGCCCGGGAATTATTTTGGACAGCGAGAGGACTTCATTGCGGAGCTATGGAGGTGGAGCACCAGATCTACAAAGGTTGTATTTCCGTATTCCCTTAGTTAAGTGTTAACTAGTTTGCATTTTCGCCTAAACATCTAGCCGACGATCTGTAGTCGGGTCTTTCGGCACCCATAAATTTTTATATTGTCATGATCGATGCCTTGCGAGACCTCATTAGGGTGCCTAGGAACCTTTCACTGGTATCAGAGCCTAGCTAGAGACTTTGGCGAAGTCTAGACGAAGTTTGGAATCCGAACGAACCGAAACCCTAACTCCTTAGATGCACTCTGTACATTTTTTAAAAAATGGGTTTTTACAATATTAAAAATATGCAGAAAAATCAGCAGGTGTTTTTAAGAATTACTGTGCAATTCGATCGACTAAATCGTTTAAACGGCGGCGGAACCGCGGCATGAGCAGTGCTCATGCGGCGGTTCCGCGGCTAAGTAGCCACGTCGTCTTGTACAATCTGCACAGTAATTCCTAATTCTTAGTGCTTTATTTTCTGGGATATTTTTACATTTACTCCACAGTTGAGCATTCTGGGTTTGTTTTGGGGATTCGAATGTTCGATCGGATTATCAAATTTTGTCTGTGTGGCATTCTGGATAAATTTTAGAATATGTTAAAAAGTTCGACCGGATATAAATACCCAATTTTTCCCCTGTCGGGAAATTTCCAAGTGTTGGATTTTTCCGTAGTTTAACGTCGTTCTAAGTAGTGCAAGTAACTCAATGGACCCTCTAGAAGACAACAAACCTTAACTCGATTATGTGACCGTCTTGAACTGCCCTTTGAACCTTCGGGTTTGGGGCAGTACGGCGTGCCACATGTGAGGCGTTGGTTTGACCCTTCTATGGCTGGACCGTTGGTACTGAGGCACGAACTGAATGTTGTTAGACTTATTTCATGTGTTTATCTATATCGGGAAAATTTGGGTGTTCGATTGTTCGATCGGAAAGTTTGACATTTTCTATTTATCCGGAATGGGATACAATAATTGGAATTCACAATAGTTATGAGATAACTGAATGAATGTTATAAACAAAGCAGTTTAGTCTCACTTGATCGGTTGCCATGGAATTTTGATGTGATCAAAAGTCCGTCGCAATCACGTAGCGTACGCGGATACTCGCCGGGTAAACTTAATAGACAGCCTCGCTCCATAGCCCCGACCAAGTGACTGTAGGAGAACCCCGTTGCCGATAGCATCCGTTCGGGTGCTCGCGGTAGCGGTGTTCCGCCTTGGTGCACTTCGTCAACGGTATCAGGGGTGCGGCCGCCTACTAAAGTTTACGACGAGCATTCCATCAGATTTTCGGGAATCTTGTTGAATTACCCGACTTGATATTGAAAAGTGTTTTCGATAATGAGACTAAAATGCGGCGTTTATAATTGTTAGGCATGCGATGTCTAAGTAATTCATTAGGTCAGGCATGCGATGTCTGAGGAGGTTGCGGATTCCAACTGTTGTAGTTTTACACTTTCTTTTCTGTGACCGTAAGTGTAATATATGATATCGCCGGTTTCGTTGCTATATGTCAACGACAATTGGGATGCGCATATTTACTTACGTTGATGACATGTGATGTTATGTGTTGCTGGATATGTTATATTGGATCGTCGTGTTTGAATAGCCGGGGGGTTTTTATGTGAGATGAGTGTTTTTCATTTTCATTCATGTAAAAACTTGTATGTAATATTCTTTTATTGGGTCACTTCCAGGTTGCGGAAGTTGTCACCCTTTGTATATTATTTACTTTTTCGCACTAGGATAGACCCAAGGAGGAGGGCACAAGTAACCGGGTTCTGGAGTCCAGTGGGAGACCAACTCGAGGAGTCGAGTCCGGGTCTCCTAACTCTAGAATTGGTAGGGTTGCTTGCCGCTCTCGTAGGGGTCTAGGGGTGTGGGTTTGGCTATTCATCACGACCGTGGAATCCGTGTTTTATACTGGCTCGTATTGAAAACACGGACGTCCTAGTATATCCAATATTTCATATGATTCTTCTGCTGCGATATCTGTGATGTGATCATGAGATGTTCTGTGATAGATACAGTATATAGTATATATAATATATTATATAGACGTTACTTATGTTTTACACCCGCGCTAGCCCTGCCCCGCTCTGTCGTTAGTTACCTAACCTAACGGTGCACGAGGGGACATCGAGGTGAATGCGGATGGCATAAGTGTACGTCGTATTTATCTGTGATGTTTAGGTATTTAAATGATGGGACTTCATTAATATGATTAATGAAATAAAAGAAACCTAAGATGTTGTAGAATCGAATTTCAAAATAAAATAGGTAGCTACAGTTCTTGCTTTGAACAGCGGTATATATGATATATCATGCACCTTATTCGATAAGGAAAGGACCGAGATCCCTTCACCGGGAGTGACTCCTTTAGCAATAACTGGCAGATGCTACACACTCGGTTTGTCTTTTGATTGCTTTTAAGTGTTTTTGCTTTGCACAGTGATATATGTGATAAATCCCGCACCTCATTCGACGAGGAAAGGACCGACGATCCCTTCACCGGGAGTGACTCCTTTAGCAAAACTAGAAAAGCCTCATAAGCACTCCATTTTAAAATCATTCGATCCTACAACGATATCAAGTTCATTACGCAATAGGTTTTCAGAAAAACCTGTCGTAGCCCTCCGTCATTTCAGATAAGTACTAGTTAGTATTCGTGCTACGGTAGTTTGGCATTCGTCAAGGCGTAGTGTGCGGTAGCTAACTAGTATTTATCTGCTTATGCATATGATGCAGATTGGATTAGGGTATTCGTACGGCGTTGTTTGGCATTCGTCAAGGGTCGTGCGGATGGGTTTAATTCGATCAAGAAATGTACGGGTTGAACTTGACTAAGTGGACTATGGGTTGTTTGGCATTCGTCAAGGTCATAGAACACTAGGGGAAAAAATAATATCGGGAATTTCAAGTGTTGAAATTTGCAATGAGATTGCATACCTTCTATGAGATAGTTGGATCCCGATACCCGCTGCGAGTAATTGTTACTCCTGGGAGAGTTTTATACATTACAATTAGCCGATCAAGTAGGTGTCTAGAAAGGTGTTAACGAGGTTACGCCTTTGGGAAAACGAGGTTTACATTAATTAGGTTCGTGCGAAAGCACGGGGGACCTCCCTCAAAGTACCGACACTGGCCTGGCTGAAAGATTGGCGAACTTGTAGTGTGTAATTAATCCCGGCTAGTCTTTCCTTTTTGGGTTTGAAGGAAGATTTGATAAAAAGCAGTGGGAGCCATCCTGATTAGATAAAATAATAACCAATCTATTCTTGACAGAGCGCACGCTGAGTGTTTTCTTCTCTCTCTCTCCTGGTAGCGGCCATGTCACGCCTTAATCAAGATAATAATACGGATAATTGACCGAACCCGCTTGTTATACTGAGCTGGGGAACGTTGATCCCGCTCCAACTTATAATTGTTATAAGACAGAGCTGGAAATTGGGGAATACCAGATTTCCCGTGCCGCCCAAACGAAGAGAGTGCATGGTGATGCATCATCTTCGGGTGTGTTCATTATACAGAACTGTTTCTCAGTATCCTCCGCATCCATGGTATATGATACCGGATCAGGATCCCAGATATGTAAGATGTTACATAGGGCTACAAAAGGGTAGAAAAACTGAGAACGGGTGATAAGTTTCATGAGGCAGAAAACGGGGCAAGTGTTGCAGCCAAGTCTGTTGGTCACTGCCACCCTGTATTGTAATACATTGATTTTGAACGTATGTTATTAGATACCGAACCTGATATACAAAATCGTATCTGTCTCTTTATTAGTAAAGAAACGATAATATTTTGTATTGTTGGATAATGTTTTGAACATTTCCTATATCAAAAGTTGATCGGTTCAGGCACGTTATCTAAAAGCATTGATGTTCTAAATCAAACTACAGTTCTTAGTATATGGAACACACACAAGAGGAAGAGTTCAGAAATGAACGAATTCTTCTTGAGGTATTGTAGACTAGGTCAGATCAATGCGACCCGACTAGCTGAGTTATATTTAGATGCATATTTAAATCAGTTTGAATTTACATCTTGTGAAACTCGCCAGTCACGTCACAAAGATATAATGACACCAGCTCTGTTTACTGGAAGCAGAGAAAGAGTTAGTAAACTCTTGGGATGATACATGTTGATGTATGTAAGTCCCCTGTCTACACATACCAAGACCGGTTCTTTTTACTTCATTACATTCTCTGATAATCTTTCGAGATTCAGACCTATGTTCCTGTTGAAACACAAGTCCGAACCTTTTAAGATATTCACAGAATATAAGTTAGAAGTAGAGAACCAAAATACGGGTATAAGTATTATGTCCTATGATGAGATCAAGGAGGAGAATACTTGAGCACGGAAATTCCTGGACTATTCTAAAGGAGAATGAGATTCTCTCTCAGAATTACTCCTCCGTATACACCATAGCACGATGGTATATCGGGGCGGAGCAGATACACCCTATTTGATATGGTGTGCTCTATGATGAGTACTACTGAGTTACCTTTTTCCTTTAGGGGTTATGCACTTGAGAAGTTGCATAACTATTGAATAGGGTTCAAATCAAATCAGTTGCCTACCACTTCATATGTGATATGGAAAGGGAAGAGCCCATGTCTTAAGCTAGTTAAGATTTGGGGTTGTCCGGCCTATGTCTAAAAGCAAAATCCGGACAAGCTCGAGGCAAGGTCTGTTATGTACAACTGGAAAGGTTCCAGCTATACAAATGACAGCAGATAACTTGGTAGAACCACAGGATTCAGTAGATTCCAACGAACCTCAGCCTCTCCGCTGATCTAGTAGGGTTCCTCACCCACATGAGAGATACTTTGGTTTCTCTATGACAGTGGGAGCGAGGATTGCATCATGAGATGATGACCCAACTAGTTTCGAGCTGGCCATCAGGAGTGAGACTCTGTAAGAATGGCTGGATGCTTAGTTATCTGAGATGGAATCCATATACACCAACGAAGTATGGACTTTGGTTGCAATATCTGAAGGGTTAAATCCCCATCAGGAGCAAGTATATCTTGAGAAGATTACTTGGTGTAGATGGAAAAGTTGAGACTTTCAAAGCTAGACTTGTTAAAAGTTTGCATCATTGACCAGGTATGGATAATGATAAAACCTTTTCAAGTAGCTATGCTTAAGTCCATCCAGATCCTACTTTCCACGGCTACATACCATAACTACGATATCTGGCGGTTGGGTGCCATGACTGCTTTTCTAAATGATGATTTAAAAGAGTGCGTCTATAAGTACACAGCCAAAGGGCCTCGTAGACAGTGGGAGCAGCGGAAACGTGTGTAAGATGCTTTATATGATAAAGCAGGCATCGCGGAGTTGGAACATATGTTTTGATGGATTAGTCAAAGAAGTTGACATCATCATAATGGTAGATGAACCTAGTATGAACAAAAAGGCAGTAGGGAGTATGGTGACGATCCTCGCAAAGTACGTGGATAACATACTCTTGATAGGGAAGGAGTTTCCTATGCTACGCTCGATCAATCTCCGTTTATCACAAAGATTCTCCGTGAAGGATCAAAGTGATACCTACTAAATCCTGGGTTTTGGATCTATGAGATAGATCTAAATGGATGTTAGAATACTCACTAGCTGTAGTGAGATGGTATCAATCGATCCTGGGGAGAATCACTGGAAGTGTTCCAGGGTGATAAAGACGACTGAATGTCAGTCGCGGGCATTGTCTTTACCCTCAGTAAAGGGACGGTATGTTGGAAGAGTTCCAAGCTAGATACCGTGACATACTAGACGATAAAGGCACGATACATCGCTACTTAAGATGCTACCAAAGAGGCTGTTTGGATGTATATTAGTTCATGAGATGAACTTAGTTCCTACCATTGTGTGACAATGGAGTTGTGGCTTATGCCAGGAACCCTCGTCCCATCAGTGATCCAGATATATTCTAAGGCAGTGTCACCTGATCATGGAGATGGATGATCTCCAAGGTGATCGAGGCAAGGAGAGCAGACTCAGAGGATAACACGGCGGATCCACTCACGAAGGCCTATTCCCAGAGAGAGACTTTTATGGGATGGTTGAGTATGAGATACTTCGACCACTGCTACAGATGGCCCTAGTGCAAGTGGGAGATTGTTAGTTATATGTATTGCCTAGAGGCCATTACTCTACATAGGATGTATATTGTAGTGGATGCTGGGACATATATAGGGAGGACTTTCTTGCTCGACATGATAGTATGCTATCTGGTTACTCTTTACCTTAACGTGTACACTGATTGTCTCTCTGTTACATGTTGGTAAAGCCCTTAGGATGTGTGCTTGACTACCTGGACTATGATGCGGATCATACTAGTGGGGACATGGTAGTCCATAAGTACATCCTTCAAAGTCCCTAGTCGTGGGTGTATCGAGACGGGGCATCAATATACCAGAGTAGACTAGAGTGTACCTTCTCGACCCATACAGATGGGCGATAGATGATCCCATATCCATTGGTGTTTGACATCAGAGATGATATACGGGTGCTCAGTAGAGACTGGGTACACTAGACGGACTCGCCGAGAACTCCCAGATGGTATTATACCTCACGTCAGATGGCAGTTCTCAGGTGACACTGGTACAGAGTAGTCTGTTGACCCGAGATCGTCATAGAGTCTTGTGTGGTTCCCACTGTGCTTTGATTTCCATCTTACCACGTCAAAGAGGGCGTGCAAAACGGTGGTTTTTGGGTACAGTCCCGAGTCACATGGAGGCAATGAGCGATAGGAGGGGATTCGTCTCTCCCGGTATAGGGAGTTGATGTTGCGCTGTGTTCGATTGGCTATAACAGGAAATCCCTGGCCAGGGTTGCTGAGATTTACTGGTAAGTGTTACCAGTAGTTTCTCGAATTGTTATAGACCTCGTATCGACACGACTTATCGAGCTATTGGGGTCTGACGTTGACCACCCCTAGGCAAGATATGCGACATATCAGACGATCAGACCGGACTGTACGGTAGTGTTACTGGTTGGATTCACAGGAGTGTGAGCGGGCTTGCTCGTCGATCTTCTGATCGCTCAATACCCGGGTGGCCGTTACGTTTAGCAGACCGCTTGCGGCTTGTGGGTGTTTGATATGATCATCATCTGCTGCCGGCGTATTGACGAGTCTTTAGAGTCCTACACAGAGGTTTCCTGGCTCAAGCGAAACGAAATAGGAGCGCATATGAGATATGTGCGGGACCGAGAATAATGAGTGTATGTGATACCGTATTTCATTCTCGCGATGAATGTATCGAATGGTTGTATGCGATATAACCTAGTTATCGATTCAAGCGTTGATTCGATAAGTCGATACATTGTATACTAGTCGGTTGTGTGCGACATGACCGGATCATTGAATCAAGTGTTGATTTAATGATTTAATGATTTAATGCATATTTATATATTTGATATATTACTTTGCATCAACTAGTATCGGTTTACTTAAGATGGATTTTCTCACTCGGATGTGCACATTGTATATTCGATATAGTTTTGTGCACTTGATTGTATCATGTTTGATGATACATGTTTACTTGGTTAAGTGTAAAGAATTAAACCATGGTTAAGTTTATGATTAGGGTTCTCTTTTTCTTACTTATTTATTTGTTTATTTATTTTTGGAAAAGATGAGAAAAGAATGGTTGCTATTTTTTTTTTTAGTTGAAGTTTCTTGAAGCATTGACTTAGTCTTCATTCTTGTCTCATGCTTAACCCTAACCATCCAAGTTAACCATGGTCCATTCTCTACAATTAACCAAGGGTTAATATATGATAAGTATTGATTTATTTATCCAATAATTCAAGACTTATCATAAGACTTTCTTCTTCTTCTTCATCTTCTTCCTTGAAGAAAACCTTACTTCATCAATGGTGGATTGATGAAACAAGTGAGAAATCCAATTCTAAAGTCTACCCACTTCCTATTTCTTCATCCTCTACCTCTTGCCAAGTAGTAGAGTGTGTTTCCTTCACATGTTTTCATGACTTGATGAAGGTGGAGCATGATCTAGCGATGCCTCGACGTAGATCATCTTCGGCACGTCGTTGATGACCTAGCCCGTCTATTCTCCGATGAAGCCGACGCTAGAGCCCGGGATTTATTTTGGACAGCGAGAGGACTTCATTGCGGAGCTATGGAGGTGGAGCACCGGATCTACAAAGGTTGTATTTCCGTATTCCCTTAGTTAAGTGTTAACTAGTTTGCATTTTCGCCTAAACATCTAGCCGACGATCCGTAGTCGAGTCTCTCGGCACCCATAAATTTTTATATTGGCATGATCGATGCCTTGCGAGACCTCATTAGGGTGCCTAGGAACCTTTCAGCCCTGCCTCGACTACTTTGAGGAACAACCTGCAAAACACCGTGGCACAACGGTGGTGAGTTGCTAACTCGTGAATAGTAATTAACATATGCAGGTAATCGCAAGTATGTACGTACAACACGAATCTAATGCATGCTAGCTGATAGTAATAAATGGCAATATGTATGCAACAGTCATGTAAGGTACGCTATCAGGCACTACTAATACATGAAGCAATGAATATAAAATAATAGTATGCAAATGCAACTGTCATGAAAGGTACTCTATCAGGTACTACTAATACATGAAGCAATGCAAATACAATAAATGCGGAGTATGGGATAAAACATGTCATCCTCACGGAATCCTGACCTCGTGACAGGACCAAAGTCCATCAAGACAATCCAAATCCCAAATTTCCACAAATCAGCCCCCAAATTGGCTCTCATATCATGTAAATCTCATATATCCAGAGTGTCCAATATCATGTAAATCTCATATATCCTGTATCCAATATCAAGTGAATCTCATATATCCTGAGTGAGTATATTTGCAAGGTTATTTACGATGATGTACATAAATTAGATATGTATACATATATATTAGCGTCCCACTCCACTAATATATATATATATATATATATATATATGCATATATAACAGCGTCCCATTCCACTGTTATATATACTTAGGAGTAAAATATCATGAAAAACAAGTGTCTCACGTAGACTCATAAATACTAATCTATCAGGCGCTGTCTCCACGATTGGCCCTCCTGATAGGTATGTATCATACGTTATCCCGAAAACTTGAGTGCCTAGCTCTGACACTCGAAATTCGACGTATCCATACGTACATGACTGCGGTCGGTATCCCCACGATAACCGCCGAGTCATAGGTACTGTCACCGGTAGGTATGGTTCCCCTGTCAGGCGCATCGGCATGTACCGTCAACAGTCTTGCCCCGGGGTACCTCCGGGCCCCACCATGTACCCGCACACGGCCTCGACGCCTCCCCGCATTGGGTATATATATATTAGAACCGATAAAACTCATGGTGGATGCTAAAATATCATAATAAGAGGAACCGGGTTTTTCAAATAATGCATAATTTCATGAACTCCCACGGTCCTCAAATCCAGAAAACATTTATGAAAAATCCATATCTCAATGCGAAATCCATGAATATAATATTTGCAACATAAAACTGTAATGTGAGTATATAAAGGAAAAGCCGCTATTTAACTGCAACAAGTTAAAATATATATCATGCGGTTCCTAAGTTCTCCAAGTCCATATAACATCAAATAAAGGTCAACATGTAGCTATAGCCAGATATATGTGTAAACATGTAGGTATAGCAAGGTATATGTATCTACCAATCAGTAATGATGTAATACCCTCCAGGTATATGCATAAATATGTGTTATGACCCGAAAGTACGGAACATGACCGGCACTTAGACTACGAAACGTCTCGAGGCGTACGTAATCTAAGTAAGCCGAAAACCCAGAAATCCAAACCAAGAAAAGTAGTAGAGTGAAGAAAAACCAATTTAAATCAAGTAGTTTTAATAGCATAAGCCGAATTATGCGTTTAAAAAAACATCAAATATTTCCTGAAAATTTTCGGCAGAGTCTCCTTTGTAAATACTGGCCCCCAAACGGGATACAATATGAATAGTATACGGAATCAATAAAAGGCATCCCCAAGCAGGAGCTAGCTCTTCGTCAATCGACGGTCACAACCACACAAGCAATATAATATACAACGCCATGGGCGAGGATCAAAAACTCAAAAGGAAACTCAAAACAACAAGAAATCCACAGAAATATAACGCGCCACTCTAAGGTCGAAAGAATAGCATCACTGGTCTCTATCTCAAAATAAATACATGTTTGGTTGATGGAACTTCTAGATACAACAGAATAATAATATACAAGGTATAATGATAGGTACGATACAAATAAACCCACCTACTAGCAAGTCACCCGAAAAGAAGCAGTGCCAGCAAAGCCGTAATGAAACCTGTACGGCAAAACCTGCAAGAAACTGCGGCACAACGGGGGTGAGTTGCCAACTCGTGAATAGAAACATCTACGAACAGAAATCGCATGAACAACGCAATCCTAAGTCATACAATCATAATATATCCTTAAATATATATCCAGCAGCCTATAACAATGGCTAGGGTATACCTCTAAACAACGGTAATACCAAGTGCTCGTGTCAGTGCCTCAGATAGCAATATATCATATGGATGATATATGAATGCATGAAAACAGAGTATATGTACTGAAGAAACTGCTTTCATAACTCAGTGATATTTCTGTATTTTTTTAAAAATGAGGTATCATAAGGAAATCAGTATAAACCGTGTCTAGCATCGACACAAAAATATAAATCCACATATCTCAATATCTCAGGCTCCGGCTACCCGGACTGACCTGGATCATCAAATCTCAGTACCTCAATATCTCGAAATCTCAATGTCTCAAATCTCAATATCTAAGGCGCCGTCAGTCCAGACCGGCCCCTACCATCCATCTCAAGACTACGAAGGTATCCTACGGATATCCGACGTGTCGGGTAAAATCACCGGTCGGTAGTGCTCCCCTGCCAGGCTCAACGCCATCATCTGCGATTCTCTTGGCCCGGGGTACCGCACCGGGTCCACCATGTACCCGAAATGGTTCCTCCACTCCTTGAACTCGGGTCTCGAAATCCATCAGCAAACTCATGGTGGACGACTCATACATCATGGGAAAACCGCGCTTTTTATTTAAAAAGAGAGAAGAAGTTTGTATAAGTTTTGCGGTTTTCCCCCAAATCCAGAAAATCTCATGGAAATCCGAATCCAAAACCTCAATAGCACGTAAGATAGTGAATATATGCATGAGAATCCATAAATGCGGCATAACAGTGAATAATAACATGCATGAAGTAGCAGGTAATAACTACAATGTCTAAACTAGCATATAAGGCAAGTACACTAATTGTAAGTGCACGGCGGCGCCCCGGCCTCCATCCCGAGGCCAAAATGCGGAAGCGGTGATAAACTTTAATTTTACTTAAACTGGCAAACCACCGCGCACTGTAACCCAGATCGAACCATTAATTAGTCCTAGCTAACTACAAGATGGGAAGAGAGATATACCGACTGATCCAAGTCCTCCGGTCTTCTCGTCATCGTCCCGATCTCCTGCGGAAGCTCCGGTCTCCACCTCGTCGCCGGAAGTGCACCACATCGCCTACTTCTTTTACGGGCTCCCACCTCAATGCCGAGGCAACTCGGGCACGAAGCTGGCTAGTCGACGTGCCCAAGATTCGCTGTAGAATATCTAGTGAGCAAGTCTCAATTTTGGGGTTCATGGAGATGCCTTTGTGGTGGAGGAAAAAGAACTTGGAGAGAGGTGAAGGAAAAAAATGTGATATCCAAAGAATGAGAGCATCATATTTCTCCCCACCTCAAGAGAAGCATTTCCCTCATCCCCTCCAATAGTGGCCGGCCCCCCCTTTTTGTGTGATTGGAGAGAGAGAGCAAAAACAAGGGGGTGGGTGGAAAGCAAATGATGATGAGAAAAGATCAAATGATCACAACAATTCCAACACTCAATCAACAACCATGATAGCAAAAGTCAAGCCATGATCAACTAAAGAAAGTCAAGGTATGGTGCAATAATCATGATGTCACAAAGTGCAAAGACCCCCTCCACAAATGCTTATTTGCAACAATGCAAATAAGCCCTCCTCCACCAAACTTTGGCCAATGAACGATACAAAGGAAATCGGCCGAAACGGAAAGCAAACTGACAACTCCAGAAAACTGGTCCCGTAATAAATTACAGGAAAACCCCGATACTGTGCATACACACCCGCATTTGTATTCCGACCGAAATACAAATGCAATGAGACAAAATCTACACCGTACTATACTAGGATCCGGCTTAAAACAAAGCCGGCTAGTAATATCTGTTCGATCCTGATCCGTGCAATACCGCACGTATCTGATCGAACCCTGCCATATAACCATACGGCCTATAGTACAAACTGTCCGATCCTGATCCGTGCAATACCGCACGTATCTGATCGGACCTTGCCATATCTCCATACGGCCTCTACAACCTTTCGCCCGAAAGCTGAGTAACTGAATGTGGGGGACTCTAAAGACTCGTCAACACCTTGGTTGTGGATTTAACCACTAGCACGTCAGAGGTATAAGCCAATACGTAACGGGCTACCAGGTATTGACTAAAAGGGACGTCTGTGAGCGAACTCAGCCAGACAACCCTACTGAGCCTGTCAGTGACAATATCCGTACAGTCCGGTCCGTTCGTCTATGAGTATCGCATGGCGGGCCTAGGGGGTTGGTAAAAGTCAGACCCCCAAAAGCGGTACAAGTCGTGTCGGAGTGTAGCCCAGAACACCCTGAGATACTACTGGAATACCTACCAGTAAATCTCCTTGCCTCGGCCGAGGGCTTCGTGTAATGGCTCTCCTAGACACAGCACGACCTCACCCCCAATACCGGGAGAGACGAACCCCTGAAGATACGCTCACTGCCTCCATGTGGCTCGAGACTGTACCCAACTAAAACCTGTTTGCACGACTCCTTTGAGCCATGGTAGGGTAGTAATCAAAGTACAGTGGGAACTCACACGATACAAATGACGATCCCTAGGTCGATGAACTAACCTGCACACATGTCACCAGGGAACTACCATCTGACGTCTGGTATATGACCAACTAGCATGTTCCCGGCGAGTCCTGTCCGGTGTACTCATAACCCAATGAGCACCTGTATACATCTTAGGTGATCCAACTGACACCAGTGGCTTGTGAGACCGGCCACCGCCCCTCGTCGGGGTCTCGACTGTATACACTAGTCTACTCTGGAGTATCGATGCCCTGTCTCGAAACTCACACGACTAGGGACCATTTAAGGATATGCTTATAGACCCCAGCTCCCACTTATATGATCGCCCTCATACTGCTGGTGGTCAAGCAAGAATCCTAGGGGCTCCATCAACGTGTAATAGCAACTTGTCAGGTCACCTAAAACAGTACACGATGATAAAGGTAAACCAGATAGCATACTATCATCTCGAGTAAGATTGTCCTATCGGGATAGGTCCTCCATCAATCATTGTAATCACGTGCCTGTGATCGAATAATTGAATCTGAGGGCACTACCTCCAACAATCTCCCACTTGCACTCAAGGATAATTATTGCGATGTCGCATACTCACAGCACGTGTGATACCGAACACCCAACTCCTCTACTAGTCAGTCTCACAAAGCTCGCTTGCGAAACTATTGCGTTCGAGGAATAGCCTTAGTGAGTGGATCCGCCTTGATGTCTCTTTCTATGTCTCTCTATATCTCAAGTTCGCGGAGAAAGCCATCTCCCGAAATGAGCAATACCTGTCTTAGAATATGTCTGGATGTCTGATGGGACATAGCTCATAAATGAACTCCAAATCCAAACTTCTTAGACTGTATCGTCAACTGAACTTAATCAGTATCCTGCGCCATGCCACCCTCAGTATTGCCTTGGACCACCTATCCAAAATACTGTCCCTCATCAGAAGGAAAAACATAACTCTGACAACCTCCTTGTTGTCCATGTCACCTTGGAAGCCTGGAATGATAACTGTCTCCCGAATGAGGCTGTCGTTATCATATCCCTAGAACATCCACTTATGTTCTATAACTGCTTCCGACTGTTTCTCCAGGATTGGATCAATGTCAACTTATTGCAGCTAGTGCAAGAACAACATCTGGTATGGTACTTGACATCTCATGATTGACTCAATTGCCTAAGCAATTGATCTGCCAATCATGCGCATCCCTCTCTACTTTAGTCTATAAGACACCTTTAGAGAGGGTGACTCCATCACCTGCAGGTACACCACCATGCCAGGAGTCGTCCATTCTAAATACTCTTAGAATGCTGTCTAAGTACCCTGATTAGGAAACCACCCAAATCTAGATCTAAAACCATAGATCTAGTAACCAGTATGTCTAATACAAAATCCATTTCCCATATGGAGAAAACACTGTGTGACGACCAAAATATAACCGATTGTAGTATAGGAGTTTCTTTTCCTATTCTGTGTATGTCATCCAAATACCAGGATATCACACCCTACTACCTTCTCAACAGATCCATCCCCTATTCTGATGAAGTCAAACCCATGACTGTCACGTCAGAAATAGATGATCTATCTCTGCTATAACTGCTTTAGTCTATAAATAGACATAAGCTACCTTGTCCACCAATGCTTCCGCTGCTCCCACTGACTACGACAACCCTCTGGCAGAGTCATATAAACGTATACTTCTGAAGCGAGTTCAGAACGACGCTATACTCATCCTCCTGCCGGGTCTCGCAGCCTGGAACAACAACAATGGTAATTGTGGGTAAACAAGAACTTCCCTGTCACCGTCTTTGAGGCTACTGTAATACCTCTCGGGTGCCTGAAGTTACCCACCTTATCTGCGGAGTGGCCAATGGAATGTCAATCCAGATTGAATCTTTAGGTTCCTTATCAAATCTTCAGTAATCATTTGTGGTTCTGGAATCACTTCCAGTTCTACCATACTCCCACTACTGTTTTCTCAAAAAATCCATTTTTAACAAAACTGTGGCGAGTCTAGAACAATATTGCTATTGTTCATCCAGATAGTAGAAAATCAACCCCCGTCATAGCCTGGGTCAACCCTCAAACAGCCATTACAGAAACGTGCCTTGAGTTGTCCAGTGTCAGGTTTTAATCATAAGCCGGAAAACTCCCCGTACCTTAACAACGTTAAGATATGAACTGTTCTATATCCAATATAGAACCAGAGGCACTGATTTAATTGAACCAGATTCAAATCATGCAGCTGTCTCCAGTGCATGTCAACTAAATGGAAAAAGGCCGATCAGCGTTACTCAACTTAGGAATGCTTCCAATTATGAATAACCTGAAAGAGAAGCAAGATCTCTAAATCATTACTATCAACTGAATACCATACACAAGTATCTACATCTTCTATCACTTTGAAGAATCCCGATACTTGCAATACCTGGTTCTCTACTTTATTCAAATACCTATAACTTCTCAAAATTCGGACCCTGTGTTTCGAAGAAACACCTGTCTAAAAACTAGAGAAGTCATAAGTAAACCGAATATAGTACGAGGACCAACCCCTCTGTCCTGATGGACCCTAGACAACATACAATACTCTGTATAAGTCCCTTGAGTCTGATAACTCATTCACTGTGTGTCGTAGGTTGAAAACTGTACTTATGGTTAAGAAGAATTACACCGCTGTTTAATGCTCCTTACCTAACCATCCACTGATATAGGTAAATGTCGTAGACATAATTTCAAAAGGGTATATCTCACTCTATGAAAATAGACGTACAGATATATCGATTTGAAATTGGTGCATAATAACAGATATTCAAAACCAAATATTTGCCGACCGGCAAACAGCCCAGGTGATTTCCTCAAATATCAACGATTACAACGAATCCCGATATAATGAGGATGATCACCTAATTCCCAATAACTTGCTCCCACTCATCATCTGTAAAACTATACAGATGTGAGAATCATACTTGGTAAATACATACCCTGGAGCAAGTGTCTAACTGGGAAATCAGTTTTCCTTTAACAGTACACAGTGAAACTGAAACATTGAAATGTTTCGTAGGGGTATTCTGGTATCCCAAGTAATGCCTCTTCCATTATCTAGATTCACAACTGTAACCGTGTAATTCCTTGCCACCTCTCCAAATCCCTTCATATGTCTTTAGTCATTACCTTCTGCACACCCCTTTAGGCCAAATGGTTTTCTTCCTTCCCTACCGCTCGGCACCAGCCTATGGTTTGGAAGAAGACTATCCAATAAGCATAATGGGTGTACTGTCCTAATCCTAGGAGCACTCGCAATGCGAGAGAAGGTGAGGATAAAAGACAACCGAATAAACCTTATTCCTATTTCTCCTGAACCAGAATCCATCCCCGAACTGGAACAAGTTCCTTTCGAGTTCGTATATAACCATACGATGGAGTATCCAATAAACTGTGGATCTTCGTAGTGATACGGAGTGTCCTGGAGAAATACAAAGGTGATTTAGGATTGGCGAAGGAATACTTGGTTTGGTCGTGAATATCTGTTGCAATTTACTTTGCCCTCTTACTAATCCCTTGCTTTGTCTTAACTTAATATCTTCTGTACACCATCGTTAGGCTAATTGGTTTTCTTCATTCCCTACCGGTCGGCACCTGCCTATGGTTTGGAAGAAGACTATCCAATTTGCGTAATAGGTGTACTATCTCCTAAACCAAGGAGTACTCGCAACCTGAGAGAAGGTAAAAGGAAAAGACAACTGAATAGTCCTATTCGTTTTCTCCAGAACCTGAAACCATCCCCGAATAAATTCTTTCGAGTTCGTATCTAACCATACGATGGTTTTGTTCAATGGAAGTGGACGTTCGTAGTAATACGGGGTGTCCTGGAGAAAAGGGTAAAAGTAGGAGTGGCAATAAGGCTTGCAACTCTGACAATCCAAAAGCCAGTGTTTAAGAAGGTTCGGTCAACTTGGTCACTGAGTCATGGTCTTAGGGTCGGGTCAATGGTCGCTGCCAAAGAGAGAGAGAAAAGAAACACTCAGCGTGCACTCTAACCAAGATCAGAATGGTTACCAATTTATCTAATCTGGAAACCTCCCACTGTACCGTCAAATTCTCCTCCAAACCTGAAAGAAGAATTAGTCGGGATCACCCGAGGAGTATACCAACTCATCAGTGGGAATCGGGATCCAACTATCATCGCATGATAACGTGACGGAATCCGCTCACGGTGTCACACTCCAGAAGGTATGCGCATATCTGGCAAGTTTCGGTTCTTTTGAAACTCCCGATGAGATTTCTGCCCCATGCTCTTATGACCTTGACTTTGGCCAACAAATCATAAGTCACATGTCAAGTTCTACCCGTCATTCTCCAGGTTGATTCGAATCCACCCGCACAAGCCCTTGACTTTGGCCAACAAGGCTATACGACTGTTCCAAACCAACGCATCTATCTATGCTGCATATGAATAACCAACAGCTACCAAACACTGTGCCTTGACTTTGGCCAACAAACACAACTTGAATACTATTGACTACCCATATGAAACGACGGAGGGCTACGAATGGTTTCTGGCGAAAACCTTTAACGTAAAGAACTTGATATCGTTGAAGGAACTGATAGCTTTTAAAAATATAGTGACGAAAACCGTTGCTAAAGAGGTCACTCCCGGTGAAGGGATCTCGGCTCTTTCCCGGTAGAATGGGGTGCAGGATATTCCAACTGAATATCACGGTGCAAAGCAAAAGTAATCGGCTATAGTGAAGTTAATGCCCTGACGCAAACTTTTTGTCCAAGGGGTCACTCCCGGTGAAGGGATCTCGGCCCTTGCCTCGTCGACTGAGGAGCAGGATATTCCAACTGAATACCACGATGCAAAACAAAAGAGAACGTCCTTGCAATAACAGCTTTTTGAAAAGTGTTCCAACAACATCAGATTAGGTTTGTTTTTAACTTGCATTGATCAGAATCAACGCAGTCCCATCAATTGATCACACCACAAAGAACGAAAATATACTGATGTACATATATGCCATCCGCATTCGCCACTGGGTCCCGTCATTACCAGTTAGGTTAGCTAACTAACGACAGAGCGGGGACTGGACTAGCGCGGATGTAAAACATATACAACATCTACTAATATATATACCAATATATTATATTCGCTCAAGGCGTGATAAAATGCAACATCACAGAAAATTTACAGCATCACAGAAACAATACAGATATCTGGGATCCCCGGGTTTCACAGAGCCACTACTGAAACCCGACGTTCCCCTGGCCGTGTGGATAGCCTGTGCAATAAAATCCTAGACCCCTACGGGCGCGGCAAGTCACCCGCCAAAACCTGAAGCGAGGCAGCCCCTTTCAGTACCGTGAATGGACCACCCAGCACTTCACGGAATCCGGCTACTTGGGCACCCCTCCTGGGTCAACCTGTACCCCCTACGAGTGCGGCGAATAGCCCGCCAATCCTAGAGTGAAGCCCCCTCCGTCTCAATGCCATGAGATGCGGGCTTGTTGCCCTCCAGAACCCGGCTATCCGTGCACCCTACCTTGGGGTAATCCTAGTACAGAAAGTAAAATATACATACAACGGGTACATCGACCGCAACCTGGTCGTGCCCCAAAATAATAATACAATCAGGCAGTGACGGCAGTCCACATGTCGGACGCTCGCCCCGCAATATCAAATGTACATAATATAACCACAACTGTACTAGCATTGCATCCAGGCTATCCCCACGACCGATCCACAACATCACAGCAAAAACAGAACATCAACGTGAAAGTCACGTTCGCAAATCCGTCTAATCGGGCTATAGCAGTTAGACCGGATTTACCGATCAAGTGACATTCACGGTCGCAGATATAATGTAAATACTGTGAAATAATGTGTTTAAAATATCCGATCGATCAAATTTTAACAAGTGGGCCCCCAAGTACTACTGTAGCACATCAAGAAATTCTGGGCCAAATGTTATTATTCCAAAACCCCTATTTTCACCCCAGAAAGCCTCTGTAAAAAATTGGTGCAGCGAACCCAACAGTGTGCGGCGGAACCGCGGCCCAAAGGGGGGTTTGGCCGCAGTTCCGCGCTCCTACTGTAGAGTTGTTTCATCGAATTTTCACAGAACTCTTATCTTTTCTAGTAGATCACTTTTCTGTAACCTGAAAAATTTTTGGACACCAAAAAATTTTAACAGAAAACTGATGCGAACAAAAATGTAGATTTTGGAATTTTGGTCGATCGGAAATGCAAAACACATTAAACAAAGCTAGACTAAGTTAATGGCGAGGCTTTGATACCACTGTAAGTGCACGGTGGCGCCCCGGCCTCCATCCCGAGGCCAAAATGCGGAAGCGGTGATAAACTTTAATTTTACTTAAACTGGCAAACCGCCGCGTACTGTAACCCAGATCGAACCATTAATTAGTCCTAGCTAACTACAAGATGGGAATAGAGATATACCGACTGATCCAAGTCCTCCGGTCTTTTCGTCGTCGTCCCGATCTCCTGCGGAAGCTCCGGTCTCCACCTCGTCGCCGGAAGTGCACCACATCGCCTACTTCTTTTACGGGCTCCCACCTCAATGCCGAGGCAACTCGGGAACGAAGCTGGCTAGTCGACGTGCCCAAGATTCGCTGTAGAATATCTAGTGAGCAAGTCTCAATTTTGGGGTTCATGGAGATGCCTTTGTGGTGGAGGAAAAAGAACTTGGAGAGAGGTGAAGGAAAAAAAATGTGATATCCAAAGAATGAGAGTATCATATTTCTCCCCACCTCAAGCGAAGCATTTCCCTCATCCCCTCCAATAATGGTCGGCCCCCCTTTTTGTGTGATTGGAGAGAGAGAGCAAAAACAAGGGGGTGGGTGGTAAGCAAATGATGATGAGAAAAGATCAAATGATCACAACAATTCCAACACTCAATCAACAACCATGATAGCAAAAGTCAAGCCATGATCAACTAAAGAAAGTCAAGGTATGGTGCAATAATCATGATGTCACAAAGTGCAAAGACCCCCTCCACAAATGCTTATTTGCAACAATGCAAATAAGCCCTCCTCCACCAAACTTCGGCCAATGAACGATACAAAGGAAATCGGCCGAAACGGAAAGCAAACTGACAACTCCAGAAAACTGGTCCCGTAATAAATTACAGGAAAACCCCGATACTGTGCATACACACCCGCATTTGTATTCCGACCGAAATACAAATGCAATGAGACAAAATCTACACCGTACTATACTAGGATCCGGCTTAAAACAAAGCCGGCTAGTAATATCTGTTCGATCCTGATCCGTGCAATACCGCACGTATCTGATCGAACCCTGCCATATAACCATACGGCCTATAGTACAAACTGTCCGATCCTGATCCGTGCAATACCGCACGTATCTGATCGGACCTTGCCATATCTCCATACGGCCTCTACAACCTTTCGCCCGAAAGCTGAGTAACTGAATGTGGGGGACTCTAAAGACTCGTCAACACCTTGGTTATGGATTTAACCACTAGCACGTCAGAGGTATAAGCCAATACGTAACGGGCTATCAGGTATTGACTAAAAGGGACGTCTGTGAGCGAACTCAGCCAGACAACCCTACTGAGCCTGTCAGTGACAATATCCGTACAGTCTGGTCCGTTCGTCTATGAGTATCGCATGGCGGGCCTAGGGGGTTGGTAAAAGTCAGACCCCCAAAAGCGGTACAAGTCGTGTCGGAGTGTAGCCCAGAACACCCTGAGATACTACTGGAATACCTACCAGTAAATCTCCTTGCCTCGGCCGAGGGCTTCGTGTGATGGCTCTCCTAGACACAGCACGACCTCACCCCCAATACCGGGAGAGATGAACCCCTGAAGATACGCTCACTGCCTCCATGTGGCTCGGGACTGTACCCAACTAAAACCTGTTTGCACGACTCCTTTGAGCCGTGGTAGGGTAGTAATCAAAGTACAGTGGGAACTCACACGAGACAAATGATGATCCCCACGTCGATGAACTAACCTGCACACATGTCACCAGGGAACTGCCATCTGACGTCTGGTATATGACCAACTAGCATGTTCCCGGCGAGTCCTGTCCGGTGTACTCATAACCCAATGAGCACCTGTATACATCTTAGGTGATCCAACTAACACCAGTGGCTTGTGAGACCGGCCACCGCCCCTCGTCGGGGTCTCGACTGTATACACTAGTCTACTCTGGAGTATCGATGCCCTGTCTCGAAACTCACACGACTAGGGACCATTTAAGGATATGCTTATAGACCCCAGCTCCCACTTATATGATCGCCCTCATACTACTGGTGGTCAAGCAAGAATCCTAGGGGCTCCATCAACGTGTAATAGCAACTTGTCAGGTCACCTAAAACAGTACACGATGATAAAGGTAAACCAGATAGCATACTATCATCTCGAGTAAGATTGTCCTATCGGGATAGGTCCTCCATCAATCATTGTAATCACGTGCCTGTGATCGAATAATTGAATCTGAGGGCACTACCTCCAACACTAATATCATGTCTAACCTATTAGCTAACAGGCTATGTCAATGTAATAGTATTTTCTATGTGTACTTGACATGGCAATTACCGATGAAGATGTGTGTGAGCCGACAAGTAAGTGTACGTGGTACATACGCTTCATCGGTAATGGTGATGGTATCCTAACAGCATGATATCAATAATGAAATGTGAATTACAATAAGTATGCGATGCGGAGCAACAGCAATAATATGCGGGAGTTGAATACTAGACACAACGATAACTAAACTGCATTACCCTAATATAAGTCCTACAATAGTGCCTTTTGAAATAACACGAATCGCGGTGTTTTGAAAATAAGGGCTACAGTGTTTTTAAGAAACGATACGTCTTTTGAAATATCCGTAGAATCCCTTGACCTTTCTTTTAAAATACCCACGATTCGTTAGTTTTGAAATATGTAGGAGTCTAATCTAATCTAACAACCACACTAAACTATATGGCTGAACTAACAAGCTGAACTACAGGTAAGGAAACCGCCTAACATCTGAGTCGATACGTATACATACCTGTATATATATTAGTCGGTGATCCCGCCTCAATAATATCATATCCGATACCATATCTATAATCAGACATCCCAAGTCAAGAGTGCCGATCAAACATCAATATATAGCTCGTACGTAAATCCGTCGTACGACATTCCTAAATCTGGGTACGGGTCAATATCATACTCATCACACTGTTCATCTGGTATCCTCTTTATCAAGATCATCATCTGGGGTACTGACCTACGTCTAGTACACTACTAATATCACTATTCACATGGCATTGTCATCCAAAGATCCGCTATAACAACAGGACGTATCTCAAGTACGAATCCTGCCATATCACCGATCTCACGGCCTCAACTCAAATCTCATCGACTCATCTCAATCCCAAGTATCATCCGCAAATCCAGTATGTAAACACCTAGTCCCATACCCAGGTGAACACATAAACACATCTCCCCATATACGCACAGGTAATAACATAGATGTATGCATGTGTGTGTGGGGGGGGGGGGTGTAACAACTACTCTAGAGTTTCGCAACTAACACTAAACTAATCCATGAACGCCTAGAATATACCTTTATCATCAAGTCTCATATCAACATAATATATATAATCAAAATATATGTGTGTATACGTATTCGTATACATCACCACGAACTGCGGGGGTGCTATACGCCATCCACCCGACTTCTCCCCGTAGATATAAATCTACTCACCTGGTCCTTGCTCGCCGGTGCCGATGTCGCCACGCGCTTGCTTGTCGTCTCGAAGTCCACATGGGGTACCTACATATCATAACACACCGTATCACATTAAAACCAAATTCGAAATCGAAACGGCATACGAAAATCAAATCGGCACGCGTATCACGCATAGGTCAAAACCTATCGCCTACGCATGCAAGAATAGCCAAACCAACCCTCGATGTTGATGTACAAATGTCAAACCATCGAGAAAAACCCAAACACTCTCATTTGCACATTCACGAACACTAATTATAATATAAAATAGGTTAAAATTCATAAAAAACCCCAAATTCACCTTAAAAGCCATTTTTCCGAAAATCTAGCAAGCAAAAATTACCCGTTTTAGTACAAAACTCGATGTTTAAACAAATCTAGCGGTCGTAATACTTATTAAATATCCTAAATAAGTCATAAAAACAATTTCCATAATTTAATCCCAATAAATTTCATTAACCCCAAAATTCTAGTTTACAATATACCCAAATTTCAACAATTTTATAGCAAAAATGCACAAACAACAATTTAGCTTGGATTTTCATGAACTAAAAGCATTAAACCACTCAATATAATATTTATAATGACATGCAACCTTAATTAGATTTTTATCTCACCAAAATATAATTATTTTAAAAACCTAGTTTACAATTTATATAATTATCACAATTTAAATCAACAAATATGCAAACTAGCAATTTAATTTGATTTAGCATAACCTTGATATGGCAAATATATCCCACAACCATAGTCTCACAACACAAAACCCTAACTAGATTTTTCATAAATCCTAATCTAAACCTTCTCTTGCAAACCTACATCTTTCAATTAAACCATAAATTAGCACCTAATAAGCTTCATTAAGGAATTAAACCAACAATTGAACAATGGGTCAAAAGTTATACCTCACAACCATGAATCAAACTTGAAATCTATACCTCCAATTTGAAATCCTTGCACGAAGATCCATGCTAAAGAAGATGAGGGAAAATGGGTAGGAGTCGGATTTTGATTTCGGTGAGGTTTTACTTGATTTTTGACAATTTTTTGATGGAAAAAGAGAGGAGAAGAGGGAAAGGGGGGGCTGCTGTTGTCCTGCAGAATTTCGGCTGGGAAATTTGGGGGTGTGAGGGAGGAGAGAGAGTGAGGTGGAGAAAGTGGGGGAAAGTCAAAGTCCACCCTTTTACTTTTATCATTTTCTTTTCTTTTCTCTTCTTTTCTCTTGAAAGTGAGGTGATTGGAGAGAGAGAGAGAGGGAGGGACTGTCAAGTGGGGCCGGCCACATGGGGAGGGGGAGAGAGGGTGAGGTGTGGGTGTGTGGGTTAGGGAAAAGATAAATGTATTACCCCAATTCCCATTAACACTAATTTCGCTAATTAAGCCTTTTTTCTTCGATATTTTCTAAACCGTTTTGGCAAACGATTTCGTTTCAGAAACAATATTTTACATGCCAGTTTAGTGTATCATGAATTATAAAATTTGTATCAACCCATTCCAATTTGTAATTTTCCCTAATTAAACGTATTAGTGACGGCTTAAAATAATATTAAAATAATTTTTTTTTGGAAAATTTGAAATTTCACCAGTGGCTCAATAAACACCAAATACTAGTAATTACATAGCTAGAATATGTATATTTAATTTTATAATAAAAATATTTGTATTTTGACTTTTTACAGAAAACCGCCTTATTTTACCGATTTTCCGAAATTTCACCGAAACGATTTTCAAAACGTTACAGTATGTATGCAAGATGTGTAGGGTTCCTAGGCACTCTCAAGAGGTCTCACAAGGCATCAACCATGCCAATTTCAAATTTTACGGGTGCCGAGAAACCCTAATACGGATCGTTGACTAGAAGTTTGGGCGAAATACGAATCTAGTTAACAACTTAACTAAAGATAAGAAGCTACAACCTTTGTAGATCCGGTTATCCACTTCCTTAGCTCCACGTAGACGTCCTATTGCTGTCCTAGTCGGATCTCGGACTCTCGCATCGGCTTCATCGAAGAAATGAGCGGAATAGTTCGTCGGCTTCGTGCCGAAGATGATCTACGTCGAGGCATCACAAGTTCAAGCTCCAACTTCACCAAGTGGTGAAACTTGTGAATAAAACACCCAAAACAACTTGGCAAGAGGTAGAGCGAGAAGAAATAGGAGGTGGGTTCACTTTAGAATTGGATTTCTCACTTTAGAACTCAAGTTGCCATTGATGGCATCAAGCTTTCTTTCTTGAAGAAGAAGATCAAGAAGAAGGAAATATTATGATAAGTTAAATAAAAATGAAAAAGAAATGAATACTTATCATAATAGGAACCATGGTTAGGTGTAGAGAATTGACCAAGGTTAGAATAGTGGTTAGGGTTAAGCATGAAGACAAATTGGTCACTTTGGTCAAAGCTTCATGAAGCTTCACAAAGGTTCAAGAATGAAAGCAACCATTTTGTATTCTTATCCCATTCTTTTTCCAAAATTAATAAATAAAAGAATGGATAATTAAAAACCCTAATCACTTTCTTAACCTAGGTTTAATTCTTTACACTTAACCAAATGAGCAAGCATCATCAAACATGATACAAAGATGTGCACAAAAGTATATCACATATACAACTTGCACATTAAGTGAGAAAATCCATTTAAAGTGAACCAATACTAGTTAATGCAAAGTAATATATCAAATATATAATTATACATTAAATCATTAAATCAACACTTGATTTAACGATCCGGTCATATCACATATAACCGACTAGTATCCTATGTATCGGCTTATCGAATCAATCCTTGATTCGATATCTAGGTTATATCGAATATAACCAATCGATACATTCATCGCGAGAATGGAATACGGTATCACATACACGCATTATTCTCGGTCCTGCATATATCTCATATGCGCTCCTATTTCGTTTCGCTTGAGCCAGGAAACCTCTGTGTAGGACTCTAAAGACTCGTCAATACGCCGGTAGCAGATGATGATCATATCAAGCACCCACAAGCCGCAAGCGGTCTGCTAAACGTAACGGCCATCCGGGTATTGAGCGATCAGAAGATCGACGAGCTAGCCCGCTCACACTCCTGTGAATCCAACCAGTAACACTTACCGTACAGTCCGGTCTGTTCGTCTGATATGTCGCATATCAAGTCTAGGGGTGGTAAACGTCAGACCCCAATAACCGATAAGTCGTGCCGATGTGAGGCTCATAACGGGTCGAGAAACTACTGGTAACACTTACCAGCAAATCTCTGATCAGCCCTGGCCAGGGACTTCTCTGTTACGGCCAATCGAGCACAACGCAACATCAACCCCCAATACCGGGAGAGACGAAACCCCTCCTATCGCTCATTGCCTCCATGTGACTCGGGACTGTACCCAAAGACCACCGTTTTGCACGCCCTCATGGACGTGGTAAGGTGGAGATCAAAGTACAGTGGGAATCACACAAGACTCTATGACGATCTCGGGTCTACAGACTAACCCGCACAAGTGTCACCTGAGAACTGCCATCTGACGTGAGGTATAATACCATCTGGGAGTTCTCGGCGAGTCCGTCCAGTGTACCCAGTCTCCACTGAGCACCCGTATACCATCTCTGTTGTCAAACACCAATGGATATGGGATCATCCATCGCCCATCTCATGGGTCGAGAAGCGTATACGCTAGTCTACACTGGTATATCGATGCCCCGTCTCGATACACCCACGACTAGGGACCTTGAAGGATGTACCTATGGACTACCATGTCCCCACTAGTATGATCTGCATCATAGTCCAGGTAGTCAAGTACACATCCTAAGGGCTTTAGCAACATGTAACTATAAGACAGTATAAAGAGACTAGTATACATGTTAAGATAAAGTGCAACCAGATAGCATACTATCATATCGAGCAAGAAAGTCATCTCTATATATGTCCAAGCATCCAATATAATATACATCATCTGTACAATACTGGCCTCTAGGGCATACATACAACTAACAAGATGTACATGTAGCTATGTCTCATATGTGTATATACCTATCACTAATGGTACAATACCATATAGGAATATGGGTAACTAGCATGTAAGCATGTCAAGGCATATGTATAAGCATGTAAGTATACAGGTATGCTATATGTCATATGAACAAAAGGAATATGAATCAATGTCTTAATGTCCCTAACCAAACAATATCTTATATGTATGTGTGTTGTGCGTGTCATGGCAATTATTGACGGTGTGAGTGGCTTACAATCAGTGCTCGTTCAACATGAGCCGTCAATAATAATGCAGTGTCCTAAGTGTTGGGTTACCCTTGCACCTAGTCTAGGGTTTGGTAGCATCACTCATGCCATTTTAAAAATTAGAGAGGTGCAAAGCTAACAAACAAAGAATCATGCTAGAATTTCTAGGGTAACAGGTTTGTATCACATACAAAGAAGTAAAAGAGATAGGGATTACAACCTTTGTAGTCCGTTCCTTCGCTTTATAAGCTCCGTGTTGAGGTCCTTTCGCTGCGATCATCATGAACTCCGACTCCAGAGAGGCTCCATGAGGTAAATGAGGCACCTTGCTTGTAGTCTTCATAATCTAAGATGATCTACCTTGAAGAATCTCAAACCCAAGCTTACACTTCACTAAACAACTTATTAGAGAAGTTAACAACCTAATCTAAGTGGCTAGAATAGATGAGGATGATGAAGTAGGAATTTTGCTCTCTTTTGTTTTCTATTTCTCACTCTCAATCATCGTAACATAAAAGGCTAGCAAGCTTTTTTCCAAACCCTAACTTGGTTTAAACTCAACAAAACCCTAACATGTTACAATATTATATATCACATATATAATATATAATGTAACAAAAGAAAATAATACAATTAACATATATCGCATATACATCAATGTATTATCCGGTGAGAAAATGAATAAATAAAGTGAGCTTATATTAGTTAATGTAATGTAATATATCTCATATATAATATACATTTAATTATCGAATCAACACTTGATCCGATAACCCGGCTATAATACATATAACCGACTAATATAACTTGTACCATTTCACCGAATCAACACTTGATCCGATGACCCGGCTATATCACATATACCCGGCCGATATCACATATCGCGAGAATAGAATACGGTATCTCATATCGTATTATTCTCGGTCCCGCACATATCACATATGTGCCCCTATTCCGTTTTGCCTGAGCCAGGAAACCTCTGTGTAGGACTCTAAAGCATCGTTAATACGCCGGCAGTATGTGATGATCATATCAAACTGTAACATTTCAAAAAAATAAATTATTATTTTTGGGAATTTTTATAATCTAATATTATTTTAATGAATACTTTAATATTTCGGTATAATTAAATACAAATAAAAGGGGGGAAATTTTGGAAAATTCTAAAATAGGGTATTTTATGGAAATATGCCATTTTTAAGTTTATATGATTAGTTTGACATTAATTTAGTGCTAATCGCGATTAAAAATCGCTAATCGGATTTTTGACATTTTGTGCAAAACATGCACATATTATTTTTTCTTTACACTTGTGTTACATTTTCAACCATGATTGTTTTGGGTTCACTATTCTAGTGAGAAGGAATTAGAGGGAAAAGAAAAGAATAGAAAAGAAAAGAATAGGGAATAGAATATTAGGTATGGTGAGAGAGAGAAAGGGGGGTGTTTACCTTTGACTTGTGTGAGCCATTCCTCTTCATTTTCCAACACTCATCTCTCTCCCTTTCTTCACATTGCTGCTGCTGCTGCCTCTCTCTCTCCTTCTTCATAAAATTGCCACAAACACCTTGAAAACAAACCCAAAACCCCATTCCCATTTCACAAAAAGTGTGTACAAGCACAAGACAAGCATTTTGGACCAAGAAAGCAAGCATTTTGGACACTAGGTAGTGGGTGCACTACACATACATATACACACATACATACTTGCATACATCCTTATTTCATATGTGGTTATGGGATTCTATATAGATATATGTTCACATGGGTATAGGACTATGTGTTCACATACGGATTTGAGGATGATACTTGGATTTGAGATGAGTCGATGATATTTGATACGAGATTATAATATCGGTGATATGGTAAAATTCATATTTGAGATACGTCTTGATGCTTTAGCGGATTTTGGGATATTGATGCCATAAGAATAGTGATATATATATAAAATGATCGACATGTGATTATGATACGAGATAGGATAGGATATGATATGATATGACAAGATAATTATGATAGGCCGCCTTCGGCGAGGTTTACTCCTTGAGATGATAGATGCTGATGATATCGATTCATACGAGACTGTTGATCAGTAGTCAGATCTTAATGATAGTGATGATGTTAGCTTTGTACTAGACGTAGGTCAGTACCCAGATTATGATATTTGATATAGAGAATACCAGATGTATGATATGACGAATGTGATATTGGCCCGTACCCAGATTTGGGGATGCCGTACGACAGATTTACGTACGAGCTATAACTTGATGTTTGATCCGCCCTCTTGACTTGGGAATAACCGATTATAGAGATATGGTATCGGATGTGATATGATCGAGGCGGGATCACCGACTATATATATATATATATATATGTGTGTGTGTGTGTGTGTGTGTGTGTGTGTGTATGTATCGACTCAGAGGTTAGGCGGTTTCCCTTACCTACTGTTAGCTTTAGCTCAGCCTTATAGTGGAGTAGCTATATGACTCCTATGACAATAGATGCAGTTTAGCTATCATTGTGTTTGGTATTCAGCTCCCGCATATTATTATCGTTGCTCTGCATCGTATACTTATTGTGATTCATATTCTATTGTTGATATCATGCTGTTAGGACACCAGCACCATTACCGATGATGCGTATGTACCACGTACACTTACTTGCCAGTTCACACACATCTTCATCGGTAATTGTCATGTTACTACACAGTAGTATTATTGCTGCAGGATATGACCCTTTTATGTGCATACTATTATTCCATGTTGCATGATATACTGTTATACTTGCACTTCATTGATATGTCCCATACATCATGTTTTCTGATTATGCGCATTGAGATATGTTGTTTCTATGATACTTCTGGATTTGGGAACCGTGGGTATTTCAAAGAGATTATGTAATTGTTTTAAAAACCCGGTTACCCCTGATATGATATTTCAGTGCGTCCACCATGTGTTTTCTCGGTGCGGAGAGCGACATGTGAAACCCGATTCGAGGAGGCGGATGAGGCCGATTGCGGGTACATGGTGGGCCCGGTGCTGTAACCCGGGGTAAGAAGATCGCAGGAGATGGCGTTGAGCCTGGCAGGGGAGCACTACCGACCGGTGATATTACCCGACGCGTCGGATATCCGGAGGATACCGTCGTGGTCTTGAGATTGATTGTAGGGGCCGGTCTGGATTGACGGCGCCCTAGATAGTGAGACTTATCAGAGACATTGAGATATTGAGATTGAGGCTATGTTTTGTGCCGATGCTGGGCACAGGTTTCATGAGGTTTTTCAATGATTTTGACTATATCCTCATATTTACATGCATGATGCTTATTATCATTGGGTGACACGTGGACGGGATCCACCTATATACAGACATTGATCACATACAGACTTTGATTATCTTGATCATACTTTTCATGCATTTATACATTATCCATATGATATATTGCTACCTGAGGCACTGGCACGGGCTTATGGGATTACACTTGGGTTAGATATTTACCCTAGTCATTGTTATAGAATGCTGGTTATATATTTGAGGATTATATATTATGATCGTATGACCTAGGATTGCGTCATACATACGATTTTCTGTTCGTAGATGTTTTTCTATTCACGAGTTGGCAACTCTCCTCCGTTGTTCCCCAGTTTCTTGCAGGTGTTGCCGTACGGGTTTCATTACGGCTTTGCGGGCACAGCTTCTTTCAGGTGACTTTCTAGTAGGTGGGTTATTTGTATCGTACCCATCACTATACATTGTATATTGTATTTCAGTTGTATCTAGAAGTTCCATCAACCAAACATGTACTTATTTAAGATAGAGACCAGTGGTGTTTATTCTTTCGACCTTAGAGTCGCACGTTATATTTCTCTGGGTTTCATGCTGTTGAGTTTCCTTTTCTGTTGTGATCCTCGCCTTTAGGGGTTGTATATTATGTTGCAAACTGGTTGATTTACGTATGGTTTTTCCTTCACTCTACTACTTTTCTTGGTTTGGATTTCTGGGCTCGGCTTACTTAGAGCACGTACGCCTTGAGACGTTCGTAGCCTAAGTGCCGTTCATGTTCCGTACTTTCGGGTCGTGACATGTTGTTTCCGTGCTCATGTATGGCACATGTATGGATTTTGATTTCCGTGCGCACCAGACGCACAAGGTATTCTTATATACATTTATTTTGGGATTGATTCCTTATGGAGTATTGCGTTTTTATGATATTTGCTATATGTTTTCATACTGAGCAGGACTAGTCAGTGGATAGTACCGGGATATATTTTGCAAGCATTGATAGTTATCGAAGGGATTTCCAAAAAGCGAGCTATAGTCTCAGTAATTACCTACGTGTCCGATATGACACGAAACGTTTAAAACAAGGAAACCCTTCTAAATTGTTTTCAAAAACGGCGGAACACACATATTAAACAAAAGATATATACATATATGGTTATTTTCTTATGAAAGACGTACGCCACTGCGCAGCGTTATGCACATCGCACAGCGACTTAAAAAGATTTGGCATGCATTTACTTCAGCTATTTACATGTAGAGATTTGACATTTACATGTATAGTTCTGATTTATATCGTATTGGTTTTGCTTTGGATTTGACATTCGTGTTTTTATCATGACCCCGTTGATTGAGGGATGCTTGATGGAGTTTCGATTTTGAGTTATCTGCCCGTTACTTATGCGCATGCATTGCGCTACGATGCGTTTTATGTATTGATGATCTCGGAGCCCCGACGACTTGGATTTTTACTGAATTGTTTTAGAAATTGGGGGTTTAAATTTAAATTCGGGGACCGAATTTCTTTAAGGGGGGAAGATTGTAACATTTCAAAAAAATAAAATATTATTTTTGGGAATTTTTATAATTTAATATTATTTTAATGAATATTTTAATATTTCGGTATAATTAAATACAAATAAAAGGGGGGAAATTTTGGAAAAAGTATGGAAAATTCTAAAATAGGGTATTTTATGGAAATATGTCATTTTAAAGTTTTTATGATTAGTTTGACACTAATTTAGTGCTAATCGCGATTAAAAATCGTTAATCGGATTTTTGGCATTTTATGCAAAACATGCACATATCATTTTTGCTTTACACTTGTGTTACATTTTCAACCATGATTGTTTTGGGTTCACTATTCTAGTGAGAAGGAATTAGAGGGAAAAGAAAAGAAAAGAAAAGAAAAGGGAATAGAATATTAGGTATGGTGAGAGAGAGAAAGGGGGGGTGTTTACCTTTGACTTGTGTGAGCCATTCCTCTTCATTTTCCAACACTCATCTCTCTCCTTCTTCTTCACATTGCTGCTGCTGCTGCCTCTCTCTCTCCCTCTTCACAAAATTGCCACAAACACCTTGAAAACAAACCCAAAACCCCACTCCCATTTCACAAAAAGTGTGTACAAGCACAAGACAAGCATTTTGGACCAAGAAAGCAAGGATTTTGGCCACTAGGGGCAACTCAAGAAAATTCTTGAGTTTCCAAATGAGGTATTTACTGAACCATTAGCTTAGTTTTTGCATTACTTTTAACCCTATGTTAAGATTGAATCGATATCGGGTGATTTTGTGAACTTAAGGAAAACCTAGTTAGGGTTTGAGGGAATTGTGGTTTTTCTGTGAAATTGAGCTCAGTAGAGGCCATACACACACCTTAGTTCTAGATTTGAGTCCCAAACCTGAGACTTGAAAACCGAAATACGGATTTAGAAACCGATATCGGAAGTTTTGTGCAATCTGTGAAGGTTATATTGAATCTGCTATTACCCCGAGACTCTAAAAATTATTTTGGTTGGACAATGATATGTGCAGGCACCCTGGAAGATAACCCCAAGACCCCATCCCCTAACTTCTAACCTCGGCCGTAGATTTAATCCAATTGGCCGCAATTTGCGGCCTGGACCCCACCATTTTGGCTCGTTTTGGTTATGTGGCTCCTATATCTCTAGATTAGACCCCTGGCATGTGCAAAATTGTCCAATTTGACCTAGGGTGAAATCTGGGACCCTTTTCTCTAGTTGCTATTTTGGATTCGTGTTTCCGTTTCCGTATTTTGAATTCTGGAATTATTATCTGTGTTTTACCTAGAATACCTGGCGTTTATACGACGATATCGAGGATTGTTCGATGGTTATAAAGGCGTACCCATAGGTTTTAACCTATAGGCCTTTTAGCGTATCGTGTTGGTTTTCGCGTGTCGTTTAGTTTCGATTTGGTTTTAATGCGATGCGATACGTGTGATATGTAGGTACCCCACGGTGATCCGAGGCGATGAAGATGATGGTGGCAATATCGACACCGACACGTAAGATACGAGGTGAGTAGATTATATCTACGGGGGAAGTCGGGTGCATGGCGTATAGCACCCCCGCAGTCCGAAGTTGGTATACTATATATGTACATATATTATATATACATGATAGCTTATTGCGTGACATGGAGATCATAGATGTGTTAGGTGTACTATGGATGTTTCGGGTTGGAAGTAAACTTGTGTAGCTCCTAATCGTGAACCATAGCATAGGTTTACACCCACACGTACACACGTGCTTATTGTTATACTTATATCGTGATGATGTGGATAGTGGATGATATGTGGAGATGAGTCGATGAGTTTGGGCATGGTGCCGTGAGATCGGCGATATGATGTGATTCGTATTTGGGATACGATACGAGATTTTGGCGGGTCTTTGAATGTGTGTTTTACACACGCGCTTATATTTGTTTAGATGGTATTGATTGTACTAGACTTAGACCAGTACCACAGATCATGAGAGATGATGATAAGGATACCATATAATTGATGAGCTAACTGTGATATTGACCCGTACCCAGATTTGGGATGCCGTACGACGGATTTATGTACGAGCTATATATTGATGATAGATCCGCACTCATTACTCGATGATATTATATGATGTATATTGTAGCGTATGTGATACTATTGAGACGGGATCACCGAATTTTATATTTATATTTATATATATACTACCTCAGATTTAGGTGGTTTCCATACCCCTCCCGATTGACTTGTTAGTTAGATCTGTAGTTTGCATAGCAGATGTTAGACTAGACCCGAGTCATACCTATTTCAAAACTAACGAATCGGGGATATTTTAAAGATAGGCAAAAGGGATTCTACGGATATTTTCAAACGCCGCATCTATTCTTAAAACACCGTATCCCTTATTTTACAAAAAACCCCGATTCGTCTTATTTCAAATGGCTGAGCTGCATGATATACTTTAGAGGTAGATTCTTCACTGTTGCATTGATTATTCGATTCCGCATATTCATGCTATTTGCATTGCATTGCTTGTGTTTATTACTATATTACAACCATGCTGTTAGGACACCAGCACCTTTATCGATGATGCATATGTTCCACGTACACTGCTTGCCGGCTCACACACTTCATCATCGATAATTGCCATGCCACTACACTGTAGTACTGTTGCATTCAGGATATGACCCTTGCATGGCATACTTGTGTACCTATATACTGTGTATTCCTATTGTACACCCATACGTGCATGCATACGTGTTTGCACATACATTGATGATTCTGGCTTGATTAGAGATTTGGGAACCACAAGATACCTTTTAAAGCTGATTCATTTTAAAGAAGCGGTCTTCCCTAAATATGTGCATATTATTATTCCGTGTTGCATGACATACTGATATGCTTACATTTCTTTTACATGCCGCATACATCGTGCTTTCTGATTATACGCATTGAGATATGTTGTTTCCATGATATTTCTGGATTTGGGAACCGTGGGTATTTCAAAAGAGAATATGTAATTGTTTTAAAAACCCGGTTACCCTTGATATGATATTTCAGTGCATCCACCATGTGTTTTCTCGGTGCTGAGAGAGACATGTGAAACCCGATTCGAGGAGGCGGATGAGGCCGATTGCGGGTACATGGTGGACCCGGTATGGTTCCCCGGGGCAAGAAATGTTTTTCGTGGAGCAAACGATAAGCCTGGCAGGGTGGTGAGTACCTACCGGTGATTGGTTGGACCTGGCGGTTATCCGGAGGATACTAACCAGAGTCGATAGATGGATATGGGCGTAGTGCTGGGGCCGAGGGCCGATTCCGCAGACGGAGTCCATGGGCTGATCCGGATTGACGGAGCCCAATATATGAGGATTTACGTGCCGATGCTGGGCACAGCTTTCATGATGTTTTCGAGTGACGATGCTGGACACTCCGGTTCCATGATTTTGACGTGTCGTGTGGGACACAGATGGTTTATATACTCATATTTCCATGCACATGCTTTATGATATTTACATGCATGATGGTTATTGTCATTGGGTGACGAGTGGACGGGATCCACATACATACAGATTTGATTACATTGATCATACCTCATATTTATGACATGTTATTACCTGAGGCACTGGCACGAGCACTTGGCACTACACTCATGTATAGAGGTTATATTGCCACTTTAGCATGCTTCAGACTTATTCATATTGAGGTTTATATATATCTGATCGTATTGACATAGGATGTGTCATACATTCGATATCTTCTCGAAGATATTTTCTATTCACGAGTTGGCAATTCACCCCCGTTGTGCCACAGTTTCTTGCAGGCTTTGCCGTACAGGTTTCATTGCGGCTTTTCTGGCACATTGCTTCCATTACGGGTGACTTGCTTGGTAGGTGGGTTCTTTTGCATCAGAACCACCACTGTACTTGTATTATTTATTGTATCTAGAAATTCCATCAACCAAAACTTGTATATTGTTTCAGACAAAGAAATCAGTTATGTATTATTTCGACCTTAGAGTCAAGCGTTGTAGTATTATGGTTTTCATGCTGTTTTGAGTTTCTTTCTGTGTTTTGATTCTCGCCCTTCGGCGTTGTATATTATATTGATTGCGTGGTTATGACCGTCTATTGACGAAGAGCTAGCTCCCACTTGGGGATGCCTTTTATCACTGCATATATATTATTCTTGTTGTACCCCGTTCGGGGCCAGTATTTACAAAGGAAACTCTGCCGAAATTTTTAGAAAAGATTATACACTTTAAAAATGCATATTCGGCTTACTTATTTAAAAACCTTGTATTTAAAACATGATTTCTTCACTTCTTAAACTATTTTTCCTTCATTTATTATTTTAAATGGTTTTAGATTTCTGGGCTTTGGCTTACTTGGATTAGATGGGGTCCTATAGACTTCATATGATTCAAGGGCCAGTCACGAGCTATTTCGGGTCGTGACACAAACACATACAAGCTGCAAGCGGTCAGCTAAACGTAACAGCCACCCAGGTATTGAGCGATCAGAAGATCAACAAGCAAGCCTGTACATTCTCCTGTGAATCCAATCAGTAACACTACCGTACAGTCCGGTCTCTTCGTCTGATATGTCGCATATCCAGTCTAGGGGTGGTAAACGTCAGACCCCAGTAACCGAAAAGTCGTGTCGATGTGAGGCTCATAACGGGTCGAGAAACTATTGATAACTCTTACCAGTAGCATCCCATATCAGCCCCGGCCAGGGAATTCCAGTTATAGCCAATCGAACACAGCGCAACATCAACTCCCTATACCGTGAGAGACGAAACCCCTCATATCACTCATTGCCTCCATATTATTTGGGACTGTACTCAAAAGCCACCGTTTTGCACGCCCTCTTGGACGTGGTAAGGTGGAAATCAAAGCACAGTGGGAATCACACAAGACTCTATGACGATCTCTGGTCTACAGACTAACCTGTAGCAGTGTCACCGGAGAACTGCTATATGATGATTGGTATAATACCATCTAGGAGTACTCGGCGAGTCCGTTCAGTGTACTCATTCTCCACTGAGCACCCGTACACCATCTTTGATGTCAAACACCGATGGATATGAGATCATCCATCGCCTATCATATGGGTCAAGATGCGTATACGCTAGTCTACTCTGGTGTATCGATGCCCTCTCTCGATACACCCTCGATTAGGAACAGTTATAGGATGTACTCGTTGACTACCCTGGCCCCACTAGTATGATCTGCATCATAGTCCTAGTAGTCGAGTATATATCCTAAGGGCTTTATCAACATGTGAGAGTCAGACACAGTAAACAAATACAAGTCAACATGTTAAGACAAAGTGAAACCAAATAGCATACTATCATGTCGAGCAAGAAAGTCCTCACTATATATATCTAAGCATCCACTATAATATACATCATATGTACAACAATGGCCTTTAGGGCATATATACAACTAACAATCTCCCACTTGCTCTAAGGCCAGGTGTTATAGTATCTCATACCCAACATCCCGAAGAGTCTCTCAAATTGTATCTGGGGAATGTCCTTCGTGAGTGGATCCGCAGTGTTGTCCTTCGTGTCAACTCTCCTGACCTCGATCTCGCGGCGATCAACTATCTCCCGGATCAGGTGATACCGCCTTAGAATATGTTTGGACTTCTGATGGGACTTGGGTTCCTTGGCCAAAGCCATAGCTCCATTGTTATCGCAATACAAAGGTATTGGATGCTCAATGGATGGAACCACACCAACTTCAGTGATGAACTTCTTTATCCAGACAGCCTCTTTGGCAGCATCGTTGGCAGCGATGTATTCAGCCTCTATCGTCGAGTCTGCCACGGTTTCTTGCTTGGAACTCTTCCAACAAACCGCCCCTCCATTTAGGGTAAAGAAAAATCCCGAGTGTGACTTAGAGTCGTCCTTATCACTTTGGAAGCTTTGAATCGGTAAAGGACTCCACCTCGAGTTCTCCGTTACCATACACCAAGAACATCTCTTTAGTCCTTCTCAAGTACTTGAGAATGTTCTTCATAGCTGTCCAGTGATTCTCTCCTGGATCTGCCTGATACCTACTCACTACACTTAGTGAGTATGCTACATCGGGTCTGGTACATAGCATCGCGTACATGATAGAGCCTACTGACGAAGCATAGGGTATCCCTTGCATGCGAGCACATTCCAAATCAGTCATGGGAGACATCTCTTTGGAGAGAGTGAGTCCAGAGATCGTGGGTTGGTTCCCACGCTTGGATTCTTCTATACTAAACCTCTTTAGTATGGTGTCAATGTACCTGGATTGGGACAATCCCAATATCCGTTTAGATCTATCTCTATAGATCTTGTTTCCCAAAATGCAGTAGGCATCACCTAGATCTTTCATTGAGAATCTATGTGATAAGAAGAGCTTGACCGAGTGCAGCATAGGAACATCATTTCCTATCAAGAGTATGTCATCCACGTACAATACGAGGAAGACAACCTTACTCTCTGCAACCTTCTTGTATATACAAGGTTCATCTACGTCCTTGATGAAGTCAAACTCTTTGACTACTACATCAAAAAAGATGTTCCAACTCCGCGATGCCTGCTTCAACCCGTAGATGGATTTAAGCAGCTTGCACACCTTTCCGCTGCTCCCACTATCTACGAAGCCCTCTGGCTGAGTCGTGTACACGCACTCCACTAAATCACCATTTAGAAAGGTGGTCTTAACATCCATTTGCCAGATTTCGTAGTCATGGTATGCAACAATGGCAAGTAAGATCCGGATGGACTTAAGCATAGCCACTGGAGAAAAGGTTTCTTCATAATCCACAGCTGGTCGTTGACGAAAACCCTTTGCAACAAGTCTAGCTTTGAAAGTCCCCACTTTTCCATCTACACCAAGTTTTTTCTTAAAGATCCATTGGCTCCCAATAGGTTTTACCCCTTCAGGAGCAACTTCCAAAGTCCATACTTTGTTGGTGTACATGGATTCCATCTCAGATCACATTGCATCCAGCCGTTTCACTGAGTACCCACTCATGATGGCCTGCTCGAAGCTAGTTGGATCATCATCTTCCATGATGCAATCCTCGCTTCCACCGTCAATGAGAAAACCGTAGTATCTCTCAGGTTGATGAGAAACCCTACTAGATCGGCGGAGAGGCTGGGGTTCGTCGGGTACTACTGAATTCTCTGGTTCCACTAAATCTTCAGTTGTAGTTTGTGGTGCTGGAACTTCTTCCAGCTCTACCTCTTCGCCACTAATTTCTTTTGCAAGAAATTCCTTTTCTAAAAAGGTGGCGTATTGATAAACAAACACCTTTTGTTCCTCAGTGTGGTAGAAAATATACCCTTGGGAATTCTTAGGATATCCCACAAACTTACAAAGAACTGATCGTGCCTCGAGTTTGTCTGGATTTTGCCTTTTGACATAAGCCGGACAACCCCATATCTTAACTCGTTTAAGATATGGTCTCTTCCTACTCCATATCTCATATGGTGTGGTAGGTACAGATTTAGATGGAACTTGATTCAATAGGTATGCTGCTGTCTCAAGCGCATAACCCCAAAGGAAATAGGTAACTCAGCAGTGCTCATCATAGAGCGCACCATATCTAATAGGGTGCGATTCCTCCGCTCCGATATACCGTTGTGCTGTGGTGTATAGGGAGGAGTAAGCTGAGAGAGAATCCCATTCTCTTTTAGATAATCCAGAAAATCATTGCTCAAGTATTCTCCTCCTCGATCAGATCGAAGGATCTTAAAACTTTTGCCCGTTTGGTTCTCTACTTCGTTCTTATATTCCCTGAATTTCTCAAAAGCTTCAGACTTGTGTTTTAACAGGAACACATATCCGTATCTTGAGAGATCGTCAGTGAATGTAATGAAGTAGGAAGAACCATTCTTGGCATGTGTAGACATGGGACCACATACATTACTATGTATCAGTCCCAAGAGTTCTGTAACTCTTTCTCCGTGTCCACTAAACGGAGTTTTTGTCATCTTGCCTTTGAGACATGACTGGTAAGTGTCATAAGATGAAAATTCGAACGGATTCAAATATCCATCCTTATGTAACTTAGTTAGCCATGTCGCATTGATATGAACTAGTTTACAATGCCACAAGAAGGATTCGTTCATTTCTGAACTCTTCCTATTGTGTGTGTTTTGTACATTAAGTACTGTAGTTTGGTTGAGAACGTATATGCCATTATTTAACGATCCTGATCCAATCAACTTTTGATTCAGGAATATGTTCATAACATTATCCTGTACTACAAAATTATATCCTTCTTTGCTCAATAAAGATACAGATATAAGATTGCATATCAGGGTCGGAATGTAATAGCATTCGTTCAGAACCAATGTATTACCATTTGGTAACACAAGGTGATATTCGCCAACTTCTTTGGCTGCAACATTTGCACCATTCCCTACTCTTACGGAATGATCACCCTCTCCCAGTTCCCTACCTTTACGTAGCCCATGTAACATATTACATATATGGGATCCCGATCCGGTATCTAATACCCGGGACGTAGAGTGAACTGAAAAACAGTTCTCGATAACTAACACACCCGAAGAAGATGCATCAGCATGCTTATTCTTCGCTTGGGCGGCGTGAGAATCTGGATATTCTCTTAATTCCTGCTCTGTCTTATAACAATTATAAGTTAGAGCGGGACCAACGTTCCCCTGCTCAGTAAAATAAGCGGGTTCAGTCAATACATCCATATTATTATCTTGATTAAGGCCTGATATGGTCGCTACCTGGAGAGAGAGAGAGAAGAAAACACTTTAGCGTATGCTCTTGCAAGATTAGATTGGTTATTATCTTATCTAATCAGGATGGCTCCCACTGCTTTTTATCAAATGTTTCTTAAAACCCTAAAAGGTAAGACTAGCCGGGATTAATTACACTTTACAAGTTCGCCAATCTTTCGGCCAGGCCAGTGTTGGTACATTTAGGGTGGTTCCCCGTGCTTTCTCACGGACCTAATTAGAATAAACCTCGTTTTCCCATAGGCATAACCCCGTTGACACCATTCTAGTCGCCTACTTGATCGGCTAATTGTCCTGTGTAAAATTCTCCCAGGAGTAACTCTTAGTCGCAGTGGGTATCGGGATCCAACTATCTTATAGGAGGTATGCAATCTCATTGCAAATTTCAACACTTGAAATTCCCGATAATGCTTTTGCCCCTAGCAACTTATGACCTTAACATAGTCAACAAATCATAATTGCTAGCCAAGGTCAACCCGCCATTTCCCGATTGAATTAAACCCACCTGTACGACCCTTAACATAGTCAACAAAGTCGTACAACTACCCTAATCCAATCACATCTCATGTTTTAACAGATAAGCACTAATTAGCTACCGCACACTACGCCTTAACATAGTCAACAAACGTAGCACGAATACTAAGTAATACTTATCTGAAATGACGGAGGGCTACGCAGGTTTTTCTGAAAACCATGAGCGTAATGAACTTGATATCGTTGTAGAAACAAGTGATTTTGAAAAGGAGTGTTTTTGAGGCTTTTCTAGTTTCCCTAAAGAGGTCACTCCCGGTGAAGGGATCTCGGCTCTTTCCTTATCGAATAAGGTGCAGGATATTTCACAAATACCGCTGTGCAAAGCAAGAACTATTGAAGCAATCAAAAACTAAACCGTGAGTTTGTAGCATCTGCCAGTTTTGCTAAAGAGGTCACTCCCGGTGAAGGGATCTCGGCTCTTTCCTCATTGAATAAGGTGCAGGGTATATCGCATATACCACGGTGCAAAGAAAAAAACTGTAGCTACCCTTTTTGAAAATTTGATTCTACAACATCTTTTAGGTTTCTTTTCTTTTATTAATCTCATTAATAAATCCCATCATTTATGCTTCCTGAGCATCATAGAAGAAACGAAAATACAACGTACGCTTATGCCATCCGCATTCGCCACAATGTTCCGTTATGCACCGTCAGGTTACTTAACTTACGACATACCGGGACGGGACTAGCGCGGGTGCAAAACATAAGCAACGTTTATTATATATCATATATACAATAATAAAGCATTTGTCTCACGCATATAATATGATCACATCATAGTATATCAGCAGCAGAAGAAACCTATGAATTATTGGATATACTAGGAGGTTCGTGTTTTATTTCGAGCCAGTATAAAACACGGATCCACGGTCGCGATGAATAGCCAAACCCACATCCCTAGACCCCTATGAGAGCGGTATGTAACGCTGCCAATTCTAGGGTTAGGAGACCCGGTCTCGACTCCTCGAGATGGCCTCCTACTGGACCCTAGAACCCGGTTACTTGTGCTCCCCGCCTTGGGTCTATCCTAATGCGGAAAAGTAAATAATATACAATGGTGACATCATCCTCAACCCGGAAGTGCCGCAATAAAAGAATATTACATACAATGAATATTACATGAGTGAAAATAAAAATCCTCATCTCACATAAAACCCCCGGCTATTCAAAATACGACGATCCAATACAACATATCACAGCAACACATAATATCTCCTATCATCAACGTAAGCAAGTATGCGTATCCCGATTGCCGTTGATGTATAGGAACGAAGCCGTCAATACCCCACATACTACACTTACGGTCGCAGAAAAGAAAAGTGAAAAACTACAATATTTGGAATCCATAAACTCCTTAGACATCGTAAACCCGAAATATCACATATTGCGGATTTCATGCCTAACTATTTGAATCCCACATATTGTATCACAATCACAGAATATCATGACGATATTTAACGTTTCGATCGAATCAATATACACTCACAAATTATCCCCGTGAGCTCAACACTTGAGCAAAGTCGAAACACTCAAAAACCGTGCCACAGTGTCTATGGTCCAGCCGTAGAAGGAGTTAACCAACGCCTCACCTATGACACCACAGAACTACGGTAAACCCTAAGGTACGTTCGTGGTTCCGTGGGCATAGAATCGAGTTAAGGTTAATAAGGTCTTCTAAGGGGTCAATAGGGGTACTTGCACGATTTTACGAGTACAATCAACTTCGGAAAATTACAACGCTAGGAAATTTCAGTGGGGTACAAAATGTGGTGTGCGAAGTTCGATCGAACTGCTAAAAATAGTCAAGGTTACCAATACAGTGTTAAATTATACGACTACGAAGCACTACGAATTAGCCCCAGGTCAAATAGATCATCACATGAAAATTGGGCTAAATAAACAATACTAGGAAACCCGAAATGAACCCAAAAGAGCACAGATGGAATACGGGGGGCAGAGGATCCCTCTGGGTTGGCCAGCTCGGAATTTCTGGCTTGGGGCTCGGCCAAAATCCGAACCCTCCCTCCGTATTTCACCCAATTTCTTAGATTGGCCCATTCTGCATTCTGCACCTGTTTGAAAAATTTTTAGACTTTTTACAAAATTTCCAGAGAGCAAAATAAGGGTTTCTAAATACTGTATTTTCAGAGTGGATTTTGTTTTGGTAATTGTTATAACACTGTATATAGAATTCTAGTTTGGCTCTGATACCACTGTTGAGTTACCCTTGCACCTAATCTAGGGTTTGGTAGCATCACTCACGCCATTTTAAAAATTAGAGAGGTGCAAAGCTAACAAACAAAGAATCATGCTAGAATTTCTAGGGTAACAAGTTTGTATCACATACAAAGAAGTAAAAGAGATAGGGATTACAACCTTTGTAGTCTGTTCCTTCGCTTCATAAGCTCCGTGTTGAGGTCCCTTTGCTGCGATCATCATGAACTCCGACTCTAGAGAGGCTCCATAAGGTAAATAAGGCACCTTGCTTGTAGTCTTCATGATCTAAGATGATCTACCTTGAAGAATCTCAAACCCAAGCTTAGACATCACTAAACAACTTATTAGAGAAGTGAACATCCTAATCTAAGTGGCTAGAATAGATGAGAATGATGAAGTAGGAATTTTGCTCTCTTTTGTTTTCTATTTCTCACTCTCAATCATCATAACACAAAAGGCTAGCAAGCTTTTTTCAAGAGCAAGAAGAAGGAGAAGAAGCTAAAACTTTTGTGATGAATAATGAATTATTGTTGTGGTTACATATTCAACCATGAGTTAAGCATGAAGGGTTTTTAACTCATGTAGAGAATAAACTAGAATTAATGGTTTGGATTGGGTTAACAAATATCTACACAAAATATCAAGCTAGATGACAAAAGAGAAAGCTTCATGAAGCTTCATGAAAGCTTCATCCAAAAGGTAACCCAAAAGCTAACCCTAATCCGAACCCTAACTTGGTTTAAACTCAACAAAGCATATTGAATTTGTAACCCTAACATGTTACAATATTATATATAACATATATAATATATAATGTAACAAAAGAAAATAATACAATTAACATATATCGCATATACATCAATATATTATCCGGTGAGAAAATGAATCAATAAAGTGAGCTTATATTAGTTAATGTAATGTAATATATCTCATATATAATATACATTTAATTATTGAATCAACACTTGATCCGATAACCCGGATATAATACATATAACCGACTAATATAACTTGTACCATTACACTGAATCAACACTTGATCCGATGACCCGGGTATATCACATATACCCGGCCGATATCACATATCGTGAGAATAGAATACGATATCACATATCGTATTATTCTCGGTCCCGCACATATCACATATGTGCTCCACTCCATTTTGCCTGAGCCAGGAAACCTCTGTGTAGGACTCTAAAGAATCATCAATACGCCGGCAATATGTGATGATCATATCAAATACCCACAAGCTGCAAGCGGTCAGCTAAACGTAACATCCATCCAGGTATTGAGCAATCAGAAGATCAACAAGCAAGCCTGTACATTCTCCTGTGAATCCAATCAGTAACACTACCGTACAGTCCGGTCTCTTCATCTGTTATGTCGCATATCCAGTCTACGGGTGGTAAACGTCAGACCCCAGTAACCGATAAGTCGTGTCGATGTGAGGCTCATAACGGGTCGAGAAACTAGTGATAACTCTTACCAGTAAAACTCCATATCAGCCTTGGCCAGGAACTTCCAGTTATAGCCAATCGAACACAGCGCAACATCAACTCCCTATACCGGGAGAGACGAAACCCCTCCTATTGCTCATTGCCTCCATGTGATTCGGGACTCTACCCAAAAGCCACCGTTTTGCATGCCATCTTGGACGTGGTAATGTGGAAATCAAAGCACAGAGGGAATCACATAAGACTTTATAACGATCTTGGGTCTACAGACTAACCTGTACCAGTGTCACCGGAGAACTGCTATCTGACGATAGGTATAATACCATCTAGGAGTTCTCGGCTAGTCCGTTCAGTGTACCCAGTCTCCACTGAGCACCCGTACACCATCTTTGATGTTAAACACCGATGGATATGGGATTATCCATCTCCCATCATATGGGTCAAGATGCGTATATGCTAGTCTACTCTGGTGTATCGATGCCCTGTCTCGATACACCCTCGACTAGGAACAGTTATAGGATGTACTCGTTGACTACCCTGTCCCTACTAGTATGATCTGCATCATAGTCCTAGTAGTCGAATACATATCCTAAGGGCTTTATCAACATGTGAGAGTCAGACAGTAAACTAATACAAGTCAACATGTTAAGATAAAGTGAAACCAAATAGCATACTATCATATCGAGCAAGAAAGTCCTCACTATATATATCCAAGTATCCACTATAATATACATCATATGTACAACAATGGCCTCTAGGGCATATATACAACTAACACTAAGGATACAAGTCCAAGCACAACAAGTAATAATATACAATGAGGTGTATGCGCAAACTCTATATATGCAATAGAATATGCGACTAATATCATATCATCCCTAGTCCAGACGCATAACACCATGCGGGTGATTCCCCTGTAGATGTTAAATCTACCCACCAACGCTCCTGGCTAAGTAAAGCCTACCACCTGTTTCCCCTTCTTCGCAGCGTCCGAAGTCCTCGCCTACGAACCTAAAACATAAAACAATATAACAAGTATATATTAGCAATAGACCCAAAACACGTACAAACTACGTTTGACCGACGCACCAACTCCAAACAAACTCTCAAGTGTTCGTATTATGGCTAACGAGCATAGCGACACAACGAAACCAACTTAGAGCAACAGCTACATATAACATGAACCGTATCGGATAACGTAACGCGTGAAACGAAACACAAGAAAACAAGAAAGTGATCCCAGATTTTGCTATACCAATAATTTGTGAAAGTTCCAAGTACCACGAGACCACACACAACCCCAGAGACCCCTACACCAAAACTCACCACCAACCACCCCACTCTGGCCGAAAATTGCGGCCTGAACCATTAAATTTGCGACCTGTTCATGAGGGAATGGGTTCGTATTTTTAGGGTATCTTCTAGGTTACCACACTAGGTCACTGTGATGGGAACTTCTGCAACAAATAGCTGGTTTGATAGCAGATCATCCGAGACCCAAAACTACACTAAAAAATACGATATTACCCGAAACTAAACTTTATGCGTTCTAAACTGAAACGAACAAGCTACGCAACACTAAAACACCATAAATAACTGATTGAGATCATTACCTAACCAAAATAACTCAAAGACCCTAGCTTTCCAAGCTCCAAGGCATCCAAGAGGCAAAACTAGGCAAAAGATGTGATTTTGGTGAGATTTTGTGAAGTTTGTGATGGATTAGTGAAGGGATTAGCAAGTGTTCAGTTGAGAGTGAGAGGAATGAAGAATAATGAAAAGAGATAGAGAAAATGAGAGAGAGGGAGTGTGAGGATAATGAGAGAGGGATGTGAGTGTAGGGTGAGAGTGAGGTAAGTGCACCCTTTGCATTAAGTCACACATTAATGAATCCATTAATGCCCACCATTAGTCACCATGCCACCTTCTCATCAAACAAAACCAAAAGAAATATCTCTCTCAAAATATCAAGTGGTTTAATCAAAGCAAAGGATTAAATTAAAGCAAAGGATTAGGATTAGGGTTAAGTGTCATGGTTGCTAAAACTAGACTAACACAAACAAACCCTCACATTAACGTGCACACGTGCGTGCATGCCCATAACAAATAATAATAAATTATTAATTAAATGTTATAAAATTTAAGGAACCCGAATTGGTAAACTTTTTACAGTAAACCCGCACTACCGCCTAATAAAACTAATCGAAATCCTAAGGCATTACAAAAAACTATCAGGGATTCTGGTGACTAGATCTATGTTATTAGATCTAGATTTGGGAAGTGACCCAATTTGGGTACTTTGACATTATTCTAAAGGTGCTTTAGAATGGACGACTCCTGGCGTGGTGGTGTACCCGCAGGTGATGGAGTCACCCTCTCTAAAGAGATGTCTTCTAGACTGATGAGGAGAGGGATTTGCATGATTGGCATATCACTTGCTTAGGCAATTGAGTCAATCATGAGATGTCAAGTACCATACCAAATATTGTTTTTGCACTAGCTACAATAAGCGTATATATTAATCCAAACCTGGAGAATCGTTGGGAAGTAGTAGTGACCTGGATGACAGACTGGCTGTCAAAGTTATAGTTTTCCCTCTTTTGAGGGATAGTATGTTGGACAGGTGGTCCAAGCGGATACTGTGGAAGGCATGGCGCAGGTTACTGATTAAATTCAGTGGAAGATACAGTCTAAGAAGTTTGTTGGATTTGGAGTTCATTTATGAACTTGGTCCCATCAGATATCCAGACAAATTCTAAGACAGGTATTGCTTATTTCGGGAGATAGTTTTTCTCCGCGAAGTTGAGATAAAAAGAGATAAAGATAGAAACATTGGAGCGGATCCACTCACTGAGGCTATTTCTCGAACGCAATAGTTTCACAAACGAGCTTTGTGAAACTGATTAGTAGAGAAGTTGGGTGTTCGGTATCACACGAGCTGTGAGTATGCGACACCGCAATAATTAGCCTTAAGTGCAAGTGGTAGATTGTTGGCTATAGTGCCCTCAAGTCAATTATTGAATCACAGACACGCGATTGCGATGATTGAGGGAGGACCTATACGGATAAAACAATCTTACTCAAAATGATAGTATGCTATCTGGTTTGTCTTTATCATCATGTACATGCTTTATGTGGTATTACAGATCACTATTATATGTTGATAAAGCCCATAGGATTCTTGCTTGACTACCAGCATTATGATGGCGATCATATACGTGGGAGCTAGGTGGTCTATAAGCACATCCATAAATGTCCCTAGTCGTGGGAGTTTCAAGACTGGGCATCGATACTCCAGAGTAGACTAGTGTATACTGATCGAGACCCCGACGAGGGGCAGTGGCCAGGTCTCACAAGCCATTGGTGTTAGTTTGTTCTCCTCAGATAGTATACAGGTGCTCATTGGGTTATGAGTACACTGGACGGACCCACCGGGAACCTGCTAGTTGGTACTATATCTATTGTCATATAGCAGTTCCCAAGTAACATGTGTACATGTTAGTCTATCGACCTGAGATCGTCATTTATCTCATGTGAGTTCCCACTGTGCTTTGATTACTACCCTACCACGGCTCAAAGGAGTCGTGCAAACAGATTTTAGTTGGGTACAGTCCCGAGCCACATGGAGGAAGTGAGCGGATCGTCAAGGATTCGTCTCTCCTGGTATTGGGGGTTGATGTCGTGCAGTGCACGGGTGGCCATCACCAGAAATCCTTGGCCAAGGTAGTCGATAATCACTGATTTGGATCAGTAGTTTCTCAGTTGGTGATGGGCTTCATACCGACACGAAATGTCGTGTTATTAGGGGTCTAACTTTATCCACCCCTAGACTCGATATGCGATACTCTTAGACGAACAGACCGGACTGTACGGATATTGTCACGGACAAGCTCAGTAGGGGTTAGGATGAGTTTGCTCGTCGGCCTTCCTTTCACTCAATACCTGGGTAGCCGTTACGTAAAGCTAGTGTCGCTAACGTGCTTGTGGTTAAACCCACTGCTAGCGTATTAAAGAGTCCTTAGAGTTCCATGCAGAGGGTTTTCCTGGTTCGGGCGAAACGATGTAGAGGCCGTATGGTCTTACGGCAGGGTTCGATCATATACGTGTATTTGTGCACGTATGATGATTTGGACGGATTATACTAGTGGGATTTGGTTTAATCCGGATTCTAGTATTGGATTGATGGATTATTTCGTTTCTTTGTATTCGTATATTTCGGAATACGGATACAGGTATGTATATACGAGTGGGAGGTATTCTTGTAATTTATTACAAGGTGCTTCTAGAAGATGCCACCTCATTTAGTTTTAACCATTTAGGATTAAATGGTTAATGAGGTGGAGAGGATGAGGTGTTGTATGCATTTATTGTAGCATGGCTTTGTAGTGACTCATGGTTACTATTCAAGCATGCTTGATATTTGTTTTGTTGTGAGATATTTTGGAGACTCAAGATATTTTGGAGACTTGAGATATTTATTGGTTGGCTTCATTATTGCTCACAAGACTTAGCTATTTTTCTTGAGTTGCCTCACACTCTCATCCTCAAGCTTCTTCTTCTACCTCCACCCTTCAAGTATCATATGTTGAGAAACCTAGGGTGTTTGAAGACAAATTAATCCATCATTAGATTCTACATCATCTAGGCTATCAAGTTTAGCGAACTAGGTACCCTAGTTACCTCGGCTATGAGGTTGGAGCTCGAAATACAAATCCTCAGGTGGATCATTTTCGATGGAGGGAGACCGGAGATCAAGCTTGATCATGGAGGCCTCTAGGAGCTTTGGATGATGGTTAAAGGCCGAAGGACATGGATCATTCGGTATAACCATTCTTAACTCCTTTCTTTATAGTTTGCTAGATTTAGGGTTTATGGTCGATCCGTATTTCGGATTGTTCTAGTGCCAGTTTAGAAAAATTTTGTTCCGCATGCGGCCACGGTTTGATGGCCAGGGCGCTGGTATAACCCAACAGATAGTATACAGGTACTCATTGGGTTATGAGGTACAATGGACAGACTCACCGGGAACATGCTAGATGGTATTATACCTATTGTTAGATAGAAATTCTCAGGTGACATGAGTATAGATTAGTCTGTCGACCTTAGATCGTCATCTGTCTCGTGTGAGTTCCCTGCTTAAATTACTACCCTACCACGGCTCAAAGGAATCGTCTAAACAGGTTTTAGTTGGATATAGTCCCGAGCCATATGGAGGCAGTGAGGCCTGTGATCCAATAATTGACTCTGAGGGCACTATCTCCAACAATCTCCCACTTGCACTCATGGATAATTATTGCGATGTCGCATACTCACGGCCCGTGTGATACCGAACACCCAACTCCTCTACTAATCAGTCTCACAAAATCCGTTTGCGAAACTATTGTGTTCGAGGAATAGCCTCAGTGAGTGGATCCGCCTTGATGTTTCTTTCTATGTCTCTCTTTATCTCAAGTTCGCGGAGAAAGCCATCTCCCGAAATGAGCAATACCTGTCTTAGAATATGTCTGGATATCTGATCGGACCTAGCTCATAAATGAACTCCAAATCCAAACTTCTTAGACTGTATCGTCAACTGAACTTAATCAGTATCCTGCGTAACGCCTCCCTCAGTGTCTGCTTGGATCACCTGTCCAAATCACTGCCCCTCGTCAGAGGGAAAACTATAACTCTGACAGTCACTCTGCCGTCCAAGTCACCTTGGAAGACTGGAATGATAACCGTCTCCTGAATGAGGCTGATGTTATCATATCCCTAGAACATGCAATTATGTTCTAAAACTGCTTCCGAATGTTTCTCCAGGATTGGATCAATATCAACTTATTGCATCTACTGCAAAAACAACATCTGGTGTGGTGCTTAACATCTCATGATCAACTTAATTGCTTAAGCAAGTGATCTGCCGATCATGCACATCCCTCTCCCCTTTAGTCTATAAGACTCCTTTAGAGAGGGTGACTCCATCACCTGCAGGTACACTACCGTGCCAGGAGTCGTCCATTCTAAAACACCTTTAGAATGCTGTCTAAGTACCCAGATTGAGACACTTCCCAAATCTAAATCTCAAACTATAGATCTAGTAACCAGAATGTCTGATATAATGTCCAATTCCTATGTGGAGAAACCACTGTGTGACAACCAAAGTACAACCGATCGTAGTATAGGAATTTCACTTCCTACTCTGTGTATGTCATCCAAACACTAGGACATCACACCCTACTACCTTCTTAACATATCCATCCCCTATTCTGATGAAGTCAAACCTATGACTGTCACATCAGAAATAGATGATCTATCTCCGCTACATCTGCTTTAGTCTCTTAATAGACATAAGCCACTTGTCCACCAATGCTTCCGCTGCTCCCACAGACTGCGCTAACCTTCTGGCAGAGTCATATACACGTGCACTTCTAAAGCCAGCTCAGAACGACGCTATACGCATCCTCCTGCTGGGTCTCACAGTCTGGAACAACAGCAATGGCAAGTCTGGGTAAACAAGAACCTCCATGCCACCGTCCTTGAGCATACCGAAGTACCTCTCGGGTGCCTGAGGTTACCCACCTTATCTGCGGAGTGGCCAATGGAATGTCAAACCAGATTGAATCTTTAGGTTCTTATCAAATTTTCAGTAATCGTTTGCGGTTCTGGAATTACTTCCAGTTCTACCATACTCCCACTACTGTTTTCTGAAAAAATCCTTTTCTTTTAAAACTGTGGCGTGTCTAGAACAATATCACTATTGATCTTCCAGATGGTAGAAAGTCAACCCTTGTCATAGCCTGGGTCAACCCATAAACAGCCATTACAGAAACGTGCCTTGAGTTATCCAGAGTCTGGTTTTAAGCATAAGCCGGACAACTCCCCATACCTTAACATCGTTATGATATGAACCGTTCTATATCCATTATAGAAACAGAGGCACTGGTTTAATTGAACCAGATTCAAATCATGCAGCTGTCTCCAGTGTATGTCAACTAAATGGAAGGAGGCCTATCAGCGTTACTTAACTTAGGAATGCTTCCAATTATGAGTAACCTGAAAGAGAAGCAAGTTCTCTTAATCATTACTATCAACTGAATACCATACACAAGTATCTACATCTTCGATCACCTTGAAGAATCCCGATACATGCAATAACTGGTTCTCTACTTTATTCATATACCTATAACTTCTCAAAACTTGGACGTTGTATCTCTACGAAACACATGTCTAAGAACTAGAGAAGTCATAAGTAAACCGAATATAGCACGAAGACCAACCCCTTTGTCCTAATGGACACTGGACAACATCCAATACTCTGTATAAGTTCCTTGAGTCTAATAACTCATTCACTGTGTGTCGTAGGTTGAAAACTGTACTTATGGTTAAGAAGAATTACACCGCTGTTTAATGCTCCTTACCTAACCATCCACTGATATAGGTAAATGTCATGGACATAATTTCAAAAATTTATATCTCACTCTATAAAAATAGACGTACATATATATCAATTTGAAATTGGTGCACAGCAACGGATATTCAAAACCAAATATTTGCCGTCCGGCAAACAACCCGGGTGATTTCCTCAAATATCACCAATTACAACAAATTCCGATATAATGAGGATAATCACCTAATTCCCAATAACTTACTCCTACTCATCATCTATAAAACCATACAGATGTGAGAATCATACCTGGTAAATACATACCCTGGAGCAAGGGTTAATTAGGAAATCAGTTTTCTTTTAACAGTACACAGTGAAACTGAAACATTGAAATGTTTCGATGGCTATCTGGGTATTCCTAGTAATGCCTCTTCCATTATCAGGTTCACAACTGTAACCGTATACTTCTTTATCATCTCTCCAAATCCTTTTATATGTCTTTAGTCATTACCTTCTGTACACCCTCTTAGGCTAAATGGTTTTCTTCCTTCCCTACCTTTCGGCACCAGCCAATGGTTTGGAAGAAGACTATCCAATAAGCAAAATGGGTGTACTGTCCTAATCCTAGGAGCACTCGCAATGCGAGAGAAGGTGAAGATAAAAGACAACCGAATAAACCTTATTCCTATTTCTCCCGAACCAGAATCCATCCCCGAACTGGAACGAGTTCCTTTCGAGTTCGTATATAACCATACGATGGAGTATCCAAATAACTGTGGATCTTCGTAGTGATACGGAGTGTCCTGGAGAAATATAAAGGTGAAGTGGGAGTGGTAATGAAATACTTGGTTTGGTCGTGAATAGAAGTCACATTTTACTTTGCCCTCCTTCTAATCCCTTTATTTGTCTTTACATAATACCTTCTGTACACCATTGTTAGGCTAATTGGTTTTCTTCATTCCCTACCGGTCGGCACCTGCCTATGGTTTGGAAGAAGACTATCCAATTTGCGTAATAGGTGTACTATCCCCTAATCTAAGGGGCACTCGCAACCTGAGAGAAGGTAAAAGGAAAAGACAGCTGAATAGTCCTATTCGTTTTCTCCAGAACCGGAAACCATCCTCGAATAAATTCCTTCAAGTTCGTATATAACCATACGATGGTTTTATCCAATAGAAGTGGATGTTCTTAGTAATACGAGGTGTTCTGGAGAAAAGGGTAAAAGTACGAGTGGCAATGAGGTTTGCAACTCAGACAATCCAAAAGCCAGTGTTTAAGAAGGTTCGGTTAAGCTTGGTCACTGAGTCATAATCAAGGGTCGGGTCATGGTCGCTTCCAGAGAGAGAGATAGAAAAGAAACACTCAGCGTGCACTCTAACCTAGATCAGAATGGTTACCAATTTATCTAATCAGGAAACCTCCCACTGTAACGTCAAATTCTCCTCCAAACCTGAAAGAAGAATTAGTCGGGATCACCCGAGGAGTAAACCAACTCATCAGTGGGAATCGGGATCCAACTATCATCGCATGATAACGTGACGGAATCCGCTCACGTTATCACACTCCAGAAGGTATGCGCATATCTGGCAAGTTTCAGTTTCTTTAGAAACTCCCGATGTGATTTCTGCCCCATGCTCTTATGAACTTGACTAATGCCAACAAATCATAAGTCACATGTCAAGTTCTACCCGTCATTCTCCAGGTTGATTTGAACCCACCCGTACCTACCCTTGACTTTGGCCAACAAGGCAGTACGACTGTCCCAAACCAACGCATCTATCTATGCTGCAGAAAAGTAACAAATAGCTACTATACACTATGCCTTGACTAAGGCCAACAAACATAGCATGAATACTAAGTGCTACCTTTCTGAAATGACGGAGGGCTACGAATGGATTTTGGCGAAAAACCTTTAACGTAATGAACTTGATATCGTTGAAGGAACTGGATAGTTTTTATAAAAATATAGTGGCAAAAACCTTTGCTAAAGAGGTCACTCCCGGTGAAGGGATCTCGGTACTTTCCCCGTAGAATGAGGTGCAGGATATTCCAACTGAATACCACGATGCAAAGCAAAAGTAATCGACTATAGTGAAGTTATTACCCTGACGCAAACTTCTGTCCAAAGGGTCACTCCCGGTGAAGAGATCTCGGCCCTTGCCTCGTCGACTGAGGTGCAGGATATTCCAACTGAATACCACTGTGCAAAACAAAAGTGAACGTCCTTGCAATAATAGCTTTTTGAAAAATGTTCCAACAACATCAGAATAGGTTTGTTTAGCTTGCATTGATCCGAATCAATGCAGTCCCATCAATTGATCACACCAATAAAGAACGAAAATAATGATGTACGTATATGCCATCCGCATTCGCCACTGGGTCCCGTCATTACCCGTTAGGTTACTTAACTAACGACAGAGCGGGGACTGGACTAGCGCGGATGCAAAACATATACAACATCTACTAGTATATATATCAATATATAATATTCTCTCAAGGCGTGATAAAATGCAACATCACAGAAATGTAATAAGCATCACAGAACAATACAGATATCTGGGATCCCCGGGTTTCATAGAGCCGCTACTGAAACCCGATGTTCCCCTGGTCGTGTGGATAGCATGTGCAATGAAATCCTAGACCCCTACGGGCGCGGCAAGTTACCCGCCAAAACCTGAAACGAGGCAGCCCCCTTCAACAACGTGAATGGACCACCCAGCACTTCATGGAATCCGGTAACTTGGGCACCCCTCCTTCGGTCAACCTGTACCCCTTATGAGTGCGGCGAATAGCCCGCCAATTCTAGAGTGAAGCCCCCTCCGTCTCAACGCCATGAGATGCGGGCCCGTTGCCCTCTAGAACCTTTCTATCCGTGCACCCCACCACGGGGTAATCCTAGTACAGAAAGTAAAATATACATACAACGGGTACATCGACCTCAGCCCGGTCGTGCCCCAAAAGAATAATATACAAACAGGCAGTGACGGCAGTCCACGTGTCGGACGCTCGCCCCGCAATATCAAATGTACATAAACAAAAAAACTGTACTAGCATTGCATCCAGGCTATCCACCACGACAGATCCGCAACATCACAGCACAACACAGAACATCAACGTGAATGTCACGTTCGCAAATCCGTCTAAAAGGGCTATAGCAGTTAGACAGGATTTACCGATCAAATGACATTCACGGTCGCAGATATAATGTAAATCCTGTGAACTAACATGTTTAAAATTTTCGATCGACTAAATTTTCCGGAGTGGGCCCCAAGCACAACTGTAGCACTCAAAATAATTCTGGGCCCAAACAGAATATACCAATAACCCCAATTCCAAATTTAAAGAGCTCTGTACAAAATTGGTACAGTGAAGACACTGTGTCGTGGCGGAACTGCGGCCGGAAAAGGGGTTTGGCCACGGTTCCGCGGTCTTGCTACAGTATCACCTTACCAATTTTTTACAGAATTCTTATAATTGCCTGCACTAATTTCTGCAACACTCAAAAAAAAATTCGAGCACAAAAACTTTCGACAGAAAACTGATGCAATAGAAATTGTGGTTTTTGGAAATTCGTTCGATCTAACTTGTAAACACGTTAGAGCAAATTAGACTAGGTTAATGGCGTAGCTCTGATACCAGTGTAAGTGCACGGCAGCTCCCTGGCCGTCATTCCGAGGCCAAAATGCGGAAACGAAAACTTTTCTATAAACTAGAACCGGCGCTACCGCGTACTTTGAACCCGGATCGGGCCATTAACCTACTCCTAGCTAACTAGAGAAGGGGTAAAGAGATATACCGAGCAATCCGTGTCCTTCGGTCTTCTCGTCGTCGTCCCGATCTCCCCGCGGAATCTCCGGTCTTCATTTTATCGTCGGAAGGGCACCACATCGGCGGGTTCTTTTACGGGCTCCCACCTCTGGACCGAGGCAACTCAGGCACGAAGTTGGCAAGTCGACGTGTCCAAGAATGCTGTAGGATAGGTGTAGAGTGGTTTGTCTCTAGGGGTTGTAGAAGTTGCCCTTTTAGATATCAAGGTGGAGGAATGAACTTGGGAGATGAGGTAAGTGTTTTGTGAAGGCAAATGAGATGAAAATCCCACACCCCAAATTTTGGACAGCCCCATCAAGGAATGGCCGGCCAAGCTTGATGAAGGGAGAGAGAGAGAAAAAACCAAAAGGGTGGTGGGAAAACAATAATGCAATCAAGTGATGATGAGAAAAAACAATGATCATAACAAAGTCTCCCCTTCAACAACCATCTCACATCTCATCACAAAAGTCAAACAATGATGATGCACAATCATGAAGCAACCATGTGTCACTAAAAGTCTCCCCCATTATTAAAATGCACAATTGCAAATACCCCCCTCCACCAAAATTCAGCCAAACAAAGAAACAAAGGAAAATGGCCGAAACGGAAAGCAAACTGACAACTTCAAAAAACCGATCCCGTAATAAATTACAGGAAAACCCCGTGACTATATATACATACCCGCATTTGTATTCCGACCGAATACAAATGCAATGAGACAAAATCTACACTGTACAATACTAGGATCCGGCTTAAACCAAAGCCCGCTAGTATTATCCGTCCGATCATGATCCGTGCAATACCGCACGTATATGATCGAACCCTGCCATATCTCCATGCGGCCTCTATAGCGTTTCGCTCAAAACTTGAGAAACGGTTTGTGGGGACTCTAAAGACTCGTCAATACTTTGGTTGTGGATTTAACCACTAGCACGTCAGAGATATTAGCCATACGTAACGGGCTAGCAGGTATTGACCAAAAGGGACGTCGATGAGCGAACTCATCCTGACACCCTACTGAGGCTGTCAGTGACAATATTCGTACAGTCCGGTCCGTTCGTCTATGAGCATCGCATGGCGGGCCTAGGGGGTTGGTAAAAGTCAGACCCCAAAAGCGGTACAAGTCGTGTCGGAGTGTAGCCCAGAACACCCTGAGATACTACTGGAATACCTACCAGTAAATCTCCTGCCTTGGCCAAGGACTTCGTGTAATGGCCCTCCTAGACACAGCGAGACCTCACCCCCAATACCGGGAGAGACGAACCCCTGCAGATCCGCTCACTGCCTCTATGTGGCTTGGGACTGTACCCAACTAAAACCTGTTTGCACGACTCCTTTGAGCGTGGTAGGGTAGTAATCAAAGCACAGTGGGAACTCACACGAGACAAATGATGATCTCAGGTCGATGAACTAACCTGTACACATGTCACCAGGGAACTGCTATCTGACGTCAGGTATAAGACCAACTAGCATGTTCCCGGCGAGTCATGTCCGGTGTACTCATAACACATTGAGCACCTGTATACATCTTAGGTGAACCAACTGACACCAGTGGCTTATGAGACCGGCCACCACCCCTCGTCGGGGTCTCGACTGTATACACTAGTCTACTCTGGAGTATCGATGCCCTGTCTCGAAAACTCCCACGACTAGGGACCTTTTAAGGATGTGCTTATAGACCCCAGCTCCCACATATATGATCGCCATCATACTGCTGGCCGTCAAGCAAGAATCTTAAGGGTTCTATCAACGTGCAATAGTGACCTGTAAGGTCACCTAAAGCAGTACACGATGATAAAGATAAACCAGATAGCATACTATCATCTTGAGTAAGACTGTCCTACCGGTATAGGTCCTCCCTCAATCATTGCAATCACGTGCCTGTGATCCAATAATTGACACTGAGGGCACTATCTCCAACAAATACTAGCGGCTTAGGATTAAACCGGATTATTAAATCAAGTTTTGATTGAATAATTTATATATATATTTAATATATGTATTCTAGTATTATTGTTCACTGTCCATTTTCACTCTTGGCTATACATATTTTGATACGGATACATGTATTTGTATTTCGATACATATACCGAGTTTTATTCCATATTTATACGGAATTTATTCTAGAAGATGGACACCTCAACTGTGAATATTCATTTATGAATATTCATGAAATGAGGTGGAGGGTGAGGTGGCATTGAGCATGGTTAAAGACATGTAGAGAGGAATGGGCTTCTTTATTTTATTACATATTCATTTGAGTTTTTTATTTGTATGGTTGCTAAAATTTATGAAGCCATTCTTCATTCTACACTTGATTCATTCTTCACTCATGCCTTCAACACTTGCTCATAGCTATCTTTCCTCATTTCCTCCTATTGGCTATAGTGCCTTCAAGTCAATTATTGTAATCGCAGGCACGCGATTGTGATGATTGACGGTGGACCTATACGGGTATAACAGTCTTACTCAAAATGATAGTATGCTATCTGGTTTGTCTTTATCATCATGAACATGCATTATGTGGTATTACAGATCACTATTACATATTGATAGAGCCCATAGAATTCCTGGTTGACTACCAGCATTATGATGGCAATCATATACGTGGGAGCTGGGTGGTCTATAAGCACATCCTTAAATATACCTAGTCGAGGGAGTATCGAGACTGGGAATCGATAATCCGGAGTAGACTAGTGTATACTTTTCGAGACCCTGACGAAGGGCGGTGGCCGATCTCACAAGCCATTGGTGTCATTTAGTCATCTAAGATAGTATACATGTGCTCATTAGGTTATGAGTTACACTGGACAGACCCACTGGGAACATGCTAGATGGTAATATACCTATTGTCAGATAGCAGTTCTCAGGTGACATGGGTACAGGTTAATCTGTTGACCTGAGATCGTCATTTTTCTCGTGTGAGTTCCCATTGTGCTTTGATTACTACCCTACCACGGCTCAAAAGAGTCGTGCAAACAGGTTTTAGTTGGGTACAGTCCCGAGCTACATGGAGGCAGTGAGCGAATCGTCGGGGATTCGTCTCTCCCGTTATTGGGGGTTGATGTCGTGCTGTGCACGGGTGGCCATCACCAGAAATTCTTGGCCAAGATTGTTGAGAATTACTGATTTAGATCAGTAGTTTCTCAGTGGATTATGGGTTTCATACCGACATGAAATATCGCGTTATTAGGGATCTGACTTTATCCACCCCCTAGACCCGATATGCGATACTCTTAGACGAACAGACCGGGCTGTATGAAGATTGTCACAGACAGGCTCAATAGGGGTTCAGATGAGTTTGCTCGTCAGCCTTCCTTTCGCTCAATACATGGGTAGACGTTAGGTACAGCTAGTGCCGCTGACGTGCTTGTGGTTAAACCCAATGCCAGCGTATTGACGAGTCTTTATAGTCCCACACAGAGGGTTTCCCTGGTTCAGGAGAAATGATGTAGTAGCCGTATTTTGATACGTGCAGGGTTCCGATCGAATGATTTTACTAGTTACCCGGACTTTCGATCGGACGGTTGATAATACTAGTCGGCTCGTGATTGAGCCGGATTATTAAATAAGGTATTGATTTGATAATTTACGTATATGTATTTCGATATGTATATTTTAGTATTATTGTAACATTTCAGAAAAATAAAATATTATTTTTGGGAATTTTTATAATAAAATAATAAAATATTGAATATTTTAATAGTGCGGTATAATTAAATACCGATAAATGGGGAAAAATTTTGAAAATTTTGGAAATTACTAAAATGTGGGTGCTCTATGTGATTTATGCAAATTATGAAAGTTTATGATTTATTTGACACTATTTTAGTGCTAATCGCGATTAAAAATCGCTAATCGGGTTTTAAGCGTGTTTTGTGCACATGACATGCACATATCATTTTCACACTTGTTACATTTTTCCTACATGATTATTATGTGTATGGTTATTTGTTTTGGGTTTCCTATTTCAAAGAGAAGAAAAGAAAACAAAACAAAAAGAAAATGGAAAACATTAGAATAATAGGTATGGGCATGAGAGAGAGAGGGTGAGGGGTCAAACCGTGGACCAAGGCTCCCATTCCTTCTCCATTCCTTCATCATTTTCTTCCTTCTTCAGCCCATGGCAGCACCTCTCCTCCCTCCTCTTCAAAACCCCCACTTCTTCATGAATAATTCACCAAAACATCATCCCCGCTTCACAAAAAAGGTGCACAAGCTCACAAGCTACACTTTGGACCAAGAAAGTTTGCATTTTGGCGCTGTAGGGGATTCATGAGTGTCAAATGAGATAATCCCTTCAAAAATAGTGTAGTATTTATATTGCTTTAGCCTCTTTTCAAGTTTAATATCGATTTGGTTAAGTTTAGTGAACTTTGATATTCCAAGTTGGGAATTAGGGTTTGATTTGAGTTGTGATTGTGAATTGAGTCCTAGTGGTGACCTTAAACCCCTCCCAATTGATAGAAACCCAGACCAACCCAACTGAAACCCAAAATACGGAAAAACAGAACTTTTTATGTCGATTTGTGAGTGTTTAGGGTGTGCAGGAAATCTGGTATAACCTGGGAATTTTACTGGAAAAATAAACAACTCTAGAGACCCAATTGGACCACTGAGCACCCACTGTAGAAGTACGAGACCCCAACACCCCTCAAGAACTGATGTGGCCGGATTTGGAAAGGGAGTGGCCGGCCACTTGGTGATGGGATGTGTCCAGGTTATTCCAGTAGCTCATATGTATCCTATATAACACCCCAGTGTTGTTTGTGAACCTTGTTTTTCCCTTAAACAAAATCTGGGACCACTTTCTCAAGTTGCTGTTTTAATTCGAGTTATGGTTTTGCGTATTTTAAATTCTGGATTTTTTTATTTGTTCTTTATCTCGATCACGTGATGTTTGTACGTCTATATCGAGTGATATCGGGTTGATTTGCGGGAGTAGACCATAGGTTTTGACCTATGTGAGTTCCGCGTGTCGTTTTGGTTTCGATTTGGTTTTAATGCGATGCGATACGTGTGACATGTTGGTACCCCCACAATGATTTGAGACGATGAAGAAGATGATGGCGGCATCGACATCGGCAAGCAAGATCAAGTGATTAGATTATATCTACGGGGGAAATCGGGTGGATGGCATATAGCACCCCCGCATATATATATATATATATATATATATATATATATATGTTTATATATATGTGTTTATGTTACGTGGATGATTATCAAGATATGATTTGTGTTCATGGTTTAGTTTAGAGTAGTTAGAAGTAACTTAGTTTAGCTTCTTTGTCGCGAAGCCTAGAATAGGTTTACACTCACACGCACACACATGCTTACTGTTATACTTGTGCGTATATGGGGATAGATATACACACACACACACAGGTATGGGACTGTGTATATATATATATACACGTATACTTACACTTGGATGATGAGGATAGTGGATGATATTTGGAGATGAGTCGATGAGTTTGGGCATAGTGCCACGAGATCGGTGATATGATGTGGTTCGTATTAGGAGATACGACAAGAGATTTTAGGCGTGTGTTTTCATACACGCATACATATATTTATAGATGGTATCAGCTTTTACTAGACTTAGATCAGTACCCCAGTTCATGAGATATGATGATGAGGATACCAGATAATTGATGAGATAAATATGAGATTCGACCCGTACCCAGATTTGGGATGCCGTACGACGGATTTACGTACGAGCTATATATTGATGATAGATCCGCACTCTTGACTCAAGGATGTCATATTGTATATTGTATCGCATGTGATACTATTGAGGCGGGATCACCGACTATTATATTTATATGTATATCGACTCAGATTTAGGTGGTTTCCCTTACCCTTTCGTGTAGACTGTTCGTTTAGTTCTGTAGTACTTAGTAGATGATAGACTAGACCCGAGTCATACATATTTCAAAACTAACGAATCTTGAGTATTTTAAAAGACAGGCTAAGTAATTCTACGGATATTTCAAACGACGCATCTTTTCTTAAAATCACCGTAGCCCTTATTTTTCAAAACACCACGATTCGTGTTATTTCAAATGGAAAAACTGTATGACATATATATATTGATGTAGATTCTTCACTGTTGTGTTTATTATTCATTTTCTGCATATTCTTGCTATTCGCATCGCATTGCATGTTTAAATGCGTTTATTGTTATATTAAACCCATGCTGTCAGGACACCAGCACCATTATCGATGATGCGTATGTTCCTCTTACACCTGCTTGCCGGCTCACACACTTCATCATCGAAAATTGTTATGCCATTACACTGTAGGATTGTTGCATCAGGATATGACTCCTTGTATGACATATTGGCGCACAAGCATATTGTACACCCATACTTGCATACATACATATTTGCACATACATAGATGATTCTGGCTTGATTTTTGAGATTTGGGAACCGCAAGATATATTTTAAAACTGGATTCATTTGTAAGAGCGGTTTTCCCTTGATATGTGCATATTACTATTCCATGTTGCATGATATACGGATATGCTTACACATACAACATGCTTTATGATTTTACGCATTGAGATATGTTCTATTCATGGGAATTCTGGATTTGAGAACCGTGGCTATTTCAAAAGAAAGCATGTATAGTTTTAAAAACCCGGTTTCTCTTGATATGACATTTCAGTGCGTCCACCATGTGTTTTCTCGGTTCTGAGTGTGACATGCGAAACCCGATTCGAGGAGCTGGACGAGGCCGATTGCGGGTACATGGTCGACCCGGTATGGTACTCCGGGGCGAGAATGTATTGCTGTGATACAGACGGTGAGCCTGGCAGAGGGACTACTACCTACCGGTGATAGTATTTGAGCTCGGCGGATATCCGGAGGATACCGACCGTAGTCGAGAGATGATAGAGGCCGATCCGGACTGACGGAGCCCGATATATGAGAATTTACGTGCCGATGCTGGGCACAGGTTTTATGATGTTTTCGAGTGTCGATGCTAGACACTCAGGTTCCATGATTTTGATGTGTCGCGAGGGACACACGTTGATTTATATCCTCATACTTTCATGCATATGCTTTTATGACTTTTACATGCATGATGTTGTTATGTCATTGGTTGACATGTGGACGGGATCCACAGGCATATATACATTGGTTATATAGTTTGATGATATCCACATACTTATAGACTTCATGATATAGTTGACACTGATTTCATGATGCTCACATTGTTGATACCTCATATTTATGATATGTTGCTACCTGAGGCACTGACACGAGCACTTGGTATTACACTTATGTATAGACGTTTACCCTTGCCACCTTTTTATGCTTCAGAATTATTATTTTAAGGTTATATATTTGATCGTTTTGAACTAGGATTGTGTCATAAATACGATTTCTTCTCGGTGATGTTTTCTACCCACGAGTTGGAAAGTCACCCACGTTGTGCCACAGTTTCTTGTAGGTTATGCCGTACAAGTTTCATTACGGCTTTGCTGGCACACTGCTTTCTTTCCGGGTGATTTGCTTTGGTAGGTGGGTTCACTCACATCGTGACCACCCTTGTACTTTATTTACATTGTTGTATCTAGTAAACTCTATCAACCAGACTTGTATATTTATTTCAGACTTAGCAGACCAGTGATGTTTATTCTTTCGACCTTAGAGTCGCGCGTTGTATTATTATGGATTTCATGTTGATTTGAGTTTCCTTTACAGTTTTGATCCTTGCCTTTCGGCGTTGTATACTATATTGCTTGCGTAGTTATGACCGTCGATTGACGATGTGCTAGCTTCCGCTTGGGGATGCCTTTTATCATTTCATATACTATTCATGTTGTACCCCACTCGGGGCCTGTTTTTACAAAAGAAACTCTGCCGAAATTTTCAGAAAAGACTCGTGATTTTTAAATGCATATTCAGCTTATTTTAATAAAACATTTCTCTAAAATGGTTTTAGATTTCTGGGCTTTTGGCTTACTTGAATTAGATGGGGTCCTATAGACTTCATATGATTCAAGTGCCAGTCACGTGCTATTTCGGGTCGTGACAAAGTTGGTATCAGAGCGCTAGGTTAACCTTGGTTGGAGTCTAAGTTTGACTATGCGGAGCCTAGAGCGTTTGTATATATTAGGAATCTAGGCTTGACCTTACGAAACATAGACTTAGTCGAGGGGGTATTAGACTCGAACCTTCGTCGCATAGGTTGACCTTGGTTGATGGAGTAGGTGACTTAAGGAGAGTGACGTACCGTGTGTATGTTCCACGGCATACTTACGATACGCTACTCCGCTTAAGAAGCTTTAGGATGTACATTTCCTTGCACCGCATTATATTCATTCATGATCTATCCTCATCGATATCGGTTTATGGTTTTGCTGCCACGATTACACGGGCAGAGAGAGCTACGGCTAGTGTTGCGGTCAGCATGAGCTCGTCACAGACGAGAACTGACCAGGGAGTGATTCCATGGATACGATTGCATAGAGGCGTCGTTTTATTGTGTTTTCGCGCCATGAACGTTTGATGGATCGCTTTTAAAAGATTTCTCGGACCTGCAGATCAGCACCAGAGGATTGAGCCACTGATAGAGGACAGGCAGATTTTGATGACCATTGATGTATCGCTTGTTCATGATGATTGAGGCACTGTTTAGCGTGCAGACGGATGAGCCAGTTGTTGTTTCGAATGACGAGATATCGCCCCAGATATTGGAGCTATTGCGGTACGAGTTGTACTCAGAGATATGATTGATGGTCTCTAGTCGTACGAGGATGAATGACTAGGACATATGGTTCGTTCGCTTACCCCGATGCGAGGTCATCAGATTGATTGATTCCAGCTTGAGGAGACATCACACGTATACGTTGGGAGTCGATAGAGACGATCGAATGTCAGAAACCCATTTTCCAAGTTTAAAGTATTTGAAGAAAACATGCAAGTAACTCTACGGACCCTCTAGAAGAATGAAACCCTAACTCGACATAATGACCATGTGAAAGCCTTTGGACCTTCGGGTATGCGGCAGTTCTGCGGTGCCATTAATGAGGCTTGGGTTTGCCCTTCTACGGTAGGTCCATAGGTTCTGTGGCATGTACTCGATATTATTAAACTGTACTCGAGATGTTGATCTCTTGGGGGATTATGAGGTTTTGACGAATCGATCGAATGGTTCGACATCTTTCGGATATCATGTGATGGGACGCATTGCTTGGGAGACTCCAGATACGAGTATAGCCGTTGGAGCACAGTCCATGCAGCCACGATGAGACGAGTCCGAAGCAGTCGACATTAGAGAAAAGTGGAGTAAGAGTTTCGTACGAGATCTTGATGAGATGACGTTCCACTCCGCCGACATCAGAGATGTGATACGCATGCAGAGGCGTTATATATGGATATATCTTCCAGAAAGAGTCGCGATGAGTATACAGCTATTCCGGGACCAGAAACAAATATAGTAAAGGGTGATAACCTCCGGGCAGTTCGGCTGAAACGAGATTTGGGAGAGACCTCGACAGTACCTTTTGGAATATATTATGCGAGAAGACCTGGACCCAGGAGTGGTCATTTCGTGCACATCCAGCAGGCCAGAGTTCGGCACCGCGACGAGACATGTTATGAATGACCATGACAGTTGGCCAGAGATTCTTAGAGGATGTGCTTGAGCGGGACTATTCCGCCATACTTGATTTCGGTATTTTGGGCGATTTATTCGCATGATTGAGTTTTGATGACTGAGTTTCATGATATTTGTTTTCGTGCGCCATGGTTGCACCTACTGGGTATTTATAGTTTGTGCACAGTTATTGCACTGATATCGTTTTTGTGCCTTGGCGGAACATGCTTATGATTTCATGGATTTCATACAGTTGGGTTGATTTTGTGCGTATGGTACGCACCCGATTTGATTTTTGCACTCGGTATAGTTCACATATGCTTGCAGTGCAGTGATACGTATTTTGTGCACTACAGTTGCACAGGACTTCGATTTGATGTTATTTGAGGTATTGATTTTGACTTCGTACCTAGGGAATGCAAATGATTTGAATTATGCTTACAGCATAGTTTTCATGCACTTTTAGTGTTTTGATTAGATTTTGTGCACGCGGTTGCACATGGTGGTGAGATTATATACCATAGTATACTGGATTTGGATTTGAGGTGTGTGGTATACCGTCGATTTCGATTTTGATACTAGATATTTGTTTTGTGCACCTTGTGCACCTGATTGGATTCTTGCGCATATTTGACACGTTTGGATTGGATTTTGCGCATGTTGGGCGCATGATATAAGATGCGATTTTGGTGAACACCAGACGCACTAAATCGGGATTCTTTGTGCATATCAGATGCACCTGATATTGCTGTCAGGCACACCCGTTGCCTATGACAGGTGTTTTGTGCACACCCGTTGCACTTAGATATTGTTTCTGTGCACATGTATGGCACATTCATGGATTTTGATTTTCGTGCGCACCAGACGCACACGACATTCTTATGCACATTTTGGGATTGATTTCTTATGGAGCAGTACGTTTTTATGATATTTACTATTTGCTTTCGTACTAAGCAGGACTAGTCAGAGGACAGTACCTGGATATATTTTGTATGCATTGATAGATATCGAGGGGATTTCCAAAAAAGGGAGCTATAGTCTTAGTATTTACCTACGTATCGGAGATGACACGAAACTTTTATAAAGGAAACCCTTCTAAATTATTTTCAAAACGGCTGGACATACATAATAAACAAATGATATACAGATATACATAGTTATTTTCTTACAATTGACGTCCGCCACTGTGCAGTGCTATGCGCACCGCACTGCAATATGAAAGATTTGGCATGCATTTCTTTTTGATGTTTTAATGATATTTAAATGAATAGTGTTGATGTATATCATATTGGTTTCGTATTGGATTTAGACATTGATGTCTTCCCCATGACTCCGATGATCGCGGGATGCTTGACGGAGTTTTACTGTTGATTGATATACTCGTTTTCATGCGCATGCATTGCGCTACGTTGTGCTTTATGTATTTATGATTTCGGGACCCCCCCGACGGCTTAGTCTTTTACTGAAATGTTTTAGTATTTGAGGGGTTTAAATTTAAATTCGGGGACCGAATTTCTTTAAGGAGGGAAGACTGTAACATTTTAGAAAAATAAAATATTAATTTTGGGAATTTTTATAATTAAATAATAAAATATTGAATATTTTAATAGTGCGGTATAATTAAATACCGATAAATGGGGAAATTTTTTGAAAATTTTGGAAATTACTAAAATGAGGGTGCTTTATGTGATTTATGCAAATTATGAAAGTTTATGATTTATTTGACACTATTTTAGTGCTAATCGCGATTAAAAATCGCTAATCGGGCTTTAAGCGTGTTTTGTGCACATGACATGCACATATCATTTTCACACTTGTTATATTTTTCCTGCATGATTATTATGTGTATGGTTATTTGTTTTGGGTTTCCTATTGCAAAGAGAAGAAAAGAAAAGAAAATGGAAAACATTAGAATAATAGGTATGGCCATGAGAGAGAGAGGGTGAGGGGTCAAACCTTGGACCAAGGCTCCCATTCCTTCTCCATTCCTTCATCATTTTCTTCCTCCTTCAGCCCATGGCAGCACCTTTCCTCCCTCCTCTTCAAAACCCCCACTTCTTCATGAATAATTCACCAAAACATCATCCCCACTTCACAAAAAAGGTGCACAAGCTCACAAGCTACACTTTGGACCAAGAAAGTTTGTATTTTGGCACTTTAGGGGATTCATGAGTGCCAAATGAGGTAACCCCTTCACAAATAGTGTAGTATCTCACGTCCCGAAAGTACGAAAAATGACCGGCACTTAAACTACGAAACGTCTCGAGGCATACGTAATCTAAGTAAGCCGAAAACCCAGAAATCCAAACCAAGAAAAGTAGTAGAGTGAAGGAAAACCAATTTAAAATCAAGTAGTTTTAATAGCATAAGCCGAATTATGCGGTTTTTAAAAAAAACATCAAGTATTTCCTGAAAATTTCGGCAGAGTCTCCTTTGTAAATACTGGCTCCCAAACAGGATACAACATGAATAGTATACGAAATCAAAAAAAAGGCATCCCCAAGCGGGAGCTAGCTCTTCGTCAAACGACGGCCACAACCACACAAACAATATAATATACAACGCCGAAAGGTGAGGATCACAACAGAAAAGGAAACTCAAAACAGCATGAAATCCGTATAAATACAACGCGTGACTCTAAGGTCGATAGAATAAACAACAATGGTCTCTATCTCTGAAATAAATACATGTTTGGTTGATGGTGTTGGAGATAGTGCCCTCAGAGTCAATTATTGGATCACAGGCACGTGATTGCAATGATTAAGGGAGGACCTATCCCGGTAGGACAGTCTTACTCGAGATGATAGTATGCTATCTGGTTTATCTTTATCCTCGTGTACTGCTTTAGGTGACCTGACAGGTCACTATTACACGTTGATAGAGCCCCTAGGATTCTTGCTTGACGACCAGCAGTATGATGGCGATCATATACGTGGGAGCTGGTAGTCTATAAGCACATCCTTAAAAGGTCCCTAGTCGTAGGAGTTTCGAGACTGGGCATCGATACTCCATTAGTAGACTAGTGTATACAGTCGAGACCCCGACGAAGGGCGGTGGCCGGTCTCACAAGCCACTGGTGTCAGTTGGTTCACCTAAGATGTATACAGGTGCTCATTGGGTTATGAGTACACCGGACAGGACTCGCCAGGAACCTGCTAGTTGGTCTTATACCAGATGTCAGATAGCAGTTCCCTGGTGACATGTGTACAGGTTAGTTCATCGACCTGAGATCGTCATTTGTCTCGTGTGAGTTCCCACTGTGCTTTGATTACTACCCTACCATGGCTCAAAGGAGTGGTGCAAACAGGTTTTAGTTGGGTACAGTCCCGAGCCACATGGAGGCAGTGAGCGGATCTGTAGGGGTTCGTCTCTCCCGGTATTGGGGGTGAGGTCGCGCTATGTCTAGGAGAGCCATTACACAAAGCCCTCGGCCGAGGCAGGAGATTTACTGGTAGGTATTCCAGTACTATCTCAGGGTGTTCTGGGCTACACTCCGACACGACTTGTACCGCTTTTGGGGGTCTGACTTTTACCAACACCCTAGGCCCGCCATGCGATGCTCATAGACGAACGGACCGGACTGTACGGATATTGTCACTGACAGGCTCAATAGGGTGTCAGGATGAGTTCGCTGATCGACGTCCCTTTTGGTCAATAGCTGGTGGCCCGTCACGTATTGGCTTATACCTCTGACGTGCTAATGGTTAAATCCACAACCATAGTATTGACGAGTCTTTAGAGTCCACCACACTTTCAGTTACTCAAGCTTTCGGGCGAAACGCTGTAGAGGCCGTATGGAGATATGGCAGGGTTCGATCTGATACGTGCGGTATTGCACGGATCAGGATCGGACGGATATTACTAGCTGGCTTTGGTTTAAGCCGGATCCTAGTTTAGTAAAGTGTAGGTTTTTGTCTCATTGCATTTGTATCCGGTCGGAATACAGATGCGGGTGTGTATGCACAGTATCGGGGTTTTTCCTGTAATTTATTACGGGACCAGTTTTCTGGAGTTGCCAGTTTGCATTCCGTTCCGGCCGGTTTTCCTTTGTTCTTTCCCGGCCGGACTTTTCAGATGGAGGGGGTTATTTGCAAGTTTGCAAATAACATTTGTGGAAGGGGGTTTCTTGCACTTGTGGCATTATGATAAGTTAAGCATCTTTGCTCTTCATAATGGCTTGCTTTTTGAGATTAGAAGTGATTAGAGTTGATTTGAGAGTTATCATTACCTTTTGATGTGAGGTTTGCTTTTGGGGTGTGGTCACCCATTCTCTTCTCCTACACTCACCTCCCTTCTTGTTATGGTTTGATATTCATTCCTCCACCATTCTCACTTGAGAGAGAGAGGCTTCACTTGAGAGAAAAAGAATAAGAGAATTCATTTTTGGTTATGTGAGGAATTCTTCATCACATCTTCTTCTTGCTAGAAAATTGAAAGCACCAATTTTCTTTACCTCTTCCTCCATCCATCAATGGCAACTACGTAAACTCCAAGAGACAAAGTATCTACACTACATTCTACAGCAAACCTTGGGCATGTCGACTTGCCGGCTTCATGCTCGAGTTGCCTCGGTATTGAGGCGGGAGCCCGTAAAAGACGCAGGCGATGTGGTGCCCTTCCGGCGAAGAGGCGACGATAAGGAGACAGGACTTTCCGCGGGAGATCGGGACGATGACGAGAAGACCGGAGGACTCGGATCACTCGGTATACTTCTCTTCCCATCTCTTGTTAGCTAGTATAGGTTAATGGTTAACGATCCGGGTTTTTATTGTCCGCGGTAGCGCCAGTTTCCAAGTAAGGAAAATTTTTGATTCCGCATTTTGGCCTCGGTAAGACGGCCGGGGCGCTGCTGTGGCGCAACATGGTATCAGAGCCACGCCATTAACCTTGCCTAGCTTGTTCTAATGCGTTTTACTTATCCGATCGACCAAAATTCCAAAATCCGCGTTTTGCATGCATCAGTTTTCTGTCGATTTTTTCCGGGCTCGAAAATTTTTTCAGGTGATTGCAGAATGATGTACAAAGAATCCTAAGAACACTGCAAAAATTTAGTAGCTTGATCATTCCATACGACCACGGAACCGCGGCAATGACCCCTCTTTTGCCGCGGTTCCGCTGCAGGAATAATGTATCATTGCACCAATTTTTTGCAGTGGGCTTTTGGGCTTATGATAGCGGTTTTGGAATATTAAAATTGGGCCCAGAATTTCTGTGAGTGCTACAGTATTACTTGGGGGCCCACTTGTTAATTTTTGATCGATTGGATATTTTAAACACATTGGTTCACAGTATTTACATTATATCTGCGACCGTGAATGTCACTCGATCGGTAAATCCTGTCTAACTGCTATAGCCCGGTTAGACGGATTTGCGAACGTGACATTCACGTTGATGTTCTATGTTTATGCTGTGTTGTTGCGGATCGGTCGTGGGGGATAGCCTGGATGCAATGCTAGTACAGTTTTGTTGTATTATGTACATTTGATATTGCGGGGCGAGCGTCCGACATGTGGACTGCCGTCACTGCCTGTTTGTATTATTCTTTTGGGGCAAGACCTGGTTGCGGTCGATGTACCCGTTGTATGTATATTTTACTTTCTGCACTAGGATTACCCCACGGAGGGGTGCACAGATAGCCGGGTTCTAGAGGGCAACGGACCCGCATCTCATGGCATTGAGACGGAGGGGGCTTCACTCTAGGATTGGCGGGCTATTCGCCGCACTCGTAGGGGGTACAGGTTGACCCAGGAGGGGTGCCCAAGTTACCGGATTCCGTGAAGTGCTGGGTGGTCCATTCACGGTGCTGAAGGGGGCTGCCTCGCTTCAGGTTTTGGCGGGTGACTTGCCACGCCCGTAGGGGTCTAGATTTTCATTGCACAGGCTATCCACACGACCAGGGGAACGTCGAGTTTCAGCAGCGGCTCTGTGAAACCCGGGGCTTCCAGATATCTGTATTGTTCTGTGATGCTGTACATTTCTGTTATGTTGCATTTTATCACGCATTGAGCGAATATAATATATTGGTATATATATTAGTAGATGTTGTATATGTTTTACATCCGCGCTAGTCCAGTCCCCGCTCTGTCGTTAGTTAGCTAACCTAACGGGTAATGACGGGACCCAGTGGCGAATGCGGATGGCATATACGTACATCAGTATATTTTCGTTCTTTGTGGTGTGATCAATTGATGGGACTGCGTTGATTCGGATCAATGCAAGATAAACAAACCTATTCTGATGTTGTTGGAACAGTTTTTCAAAAAGCTGTTATTGCAAGGACGTTCACTTTTGTTTTGCATCGTGGTATTCATTTGGAATATCCTGCTCCTCAGTCGACGAGGCAAGGGCCGAGATCCCTTCACCGGGAGTGACCCCTTGGACAAAAGTTTGCGTCAGGCCATTAACTTCACTATAGCCGATTACTTTTGCTTTGCATCGTGGTATTCAGTTGGAATATCCTGCACCTCATTCTACGGGGAAAGAGCCGAGATCCCTTCATAGGGAGTGACCTCTTTAGTAAAGGTTTTCGTCACTATATTTTTATAAAAGGCTATGCAGTTCCTTCAACGATATCAAGTTCATTACGTTAAAGGTTTTTCGCCAAAAACCAGTCGTAGCCCTCCGTCATTTCCTATGGGTATTATTTAGTATTCGTGCTGCGTTTGTTGACTCCGTCAAGGCGTAGTGCACGGTAGCTAAGTGGTGCTTGTTTGTTGCATAAATGGGATTGGTTAGGACAGTCGTGCGGCCTTGTTGACTCCGTCAAGGGCACGTACGGGTGGGTTTAATGCAATCCAGATAATGACGGGTTGAACTTGACTAGGACTCTTTGATTTGTTGACTCCGTCAAGGTCACTTGAGTCCTAGGGGTAAAAACAATCATCGGGAGTTTCAAAAGAACTGAAACTTGCCAGACATGCGCATACCTTCTGGAGTGTGGTGACATGAGTGGATTCCGTCACGTTATCATGCGATGATAGTTGGATCCCGATTCCCACTGATGAGTTGGTTTACTCCTCGGGTGACCCCGACTAATTCTTCTTTCAGGTTTGGAGGAGAATTTGAGGTACAGTGGGAGGTTTCCTAATTAGATAAAGTGATAACCATTCTGATCTAGGTTAGAGTGCACGCTGAGTGTTTCTTTTCTCTCTCTCTTTGGCAGTGACCTTTGACCTGACCCTTAACTATGACTCAGTGACCAAGTTGACCGAACCTTCTTAACACAGGCTTTTGGATTGTCAGAGTTGCAAACCTCATTGCCACTCCTACTTTTACCCTTTTCTCCAGGACACCCCGTATTACTACGAACGTCCACTTCCATTGGACAAAACCATCGTATGGTTATATACGAACTCGAAGGACTTCGAGGATGGTTTCTGGTTCTGGAGAAAACGAATAGGATTATTCAGTTGTCTTTTCCTTTTACCTTCTCTCAGGTTGTGAGTACTCCTTGGTTTAGGAGATAGTACACCTATTACGCAAATTAGATAGTCTTCTTCCAAACCTTAGGCTGGTGCCGACCGGTAGGGAATGAAGAAAACCAATTAGCATAACGATGGTGTGCAGAAGGTATTAACTTAAGACAAAGCAAGGGATTAGTAAGAGGGCAAAGTAAATTATGACTGCTATTCACGATCAAACCAAGTATTTCTTCGCCAATCCTAAATCACCTTTGTATTTCTCCAGGACACTCCGTATCACTACGAAGATCCACAGTTTATTGGATACTCCATCGTATGGTTATATACGAACTCGAAAGGAACTTGTTCCAGTTCGGGGATGGATTCTGGTCCCGGAGAAATAGGAATACGGTTTATTCGGTTGTCTTTTCTCTTTACCTTCTCTCGCATTGCGAGTGCTCCTAGGATTAGGACAGTACACCCATTATACTTATTAGATAGTCTTCTTCCAAACCATAGGCTGGTGCCGAACGGTAGGGAAAGAAGAAAACCATTTGGCCTAAAGAGGTGTACAGAAGGTAATGACTAAAGATATATAAAGGGATTTGGGGAGATGGCAAAGAGATATACGGTTACAGTTGTGAATCTGGATAATGGAAGAGGCATTACTGGGAATACCAGGATACCCCAACGAAACATTTCAATGTTTCAGTTTCACTGTGTACTGTTAATAGAAAACTGATTTCCCGATTAGACACTTACTCCAGGGTATGTATTTACCAGGTATGATTCTCACATCTGTATGGTTTTTCAGATGATGAGTGGGAGTAAGTTATTGGGAATTGGGTGATCATCCTCATTATATCGGGATTCGTTGTAATCGGTGATATTTAAGGAAGTCGCCTGGGTTGTTTGCCGGTCGGCAAATATTTGGTTTTGAATATCCATTGTTATGCACCAATTTCAAATTAATATATCTGTACGTCTATTTTTATAGAGTGAGATATACTTTTTGAAATTATGTCTTTGACATTTACCTATATCAGTGGATGGTTAGGTAAGGAGCATTGAACAACGGTGTAATTCTTCTTAACCATAAGTACAGTTTTCAACCTACGACACACAGTGAATGAGTCACTAGACTCAGGGGACTTATACAGAGTATTGTATGTTGTCCAGGGTCCATTAGGACAGAGGGGTTGGTCCTCGTACTATATTCGGTTTACTTATGACTTCTGTAGTTTTTAGACAGGTGTTTCGTGGAAACACAGGGTCTGAATTTTGAGAAGTTATAGGTATATGAATAAAGTAGAGAACCAGGTATTGCAAGTATCGGGATTTTTCAAGGTGATCGAAGATGTAGATACTTGTGTATGGTATTCAGTTGATAGTAATGATTTAGAGAACTTGCTTCTCTTTCAGGTTACTCATAATTGGAAGCATTCCTAAGTTGAGTAACGCTGATCGGCCTCTTTCCATTTCGTTGACATGCACTGGAGACAGCTGCATGATTTGAATCTGGTTAAATTAAATCAGTGCCTCTGTTTCTATATTGGATATAGAACAGTTCATATCTTGACATTGTTAAGGTACGGGGAGTTGTCCGTCTTATGCTTAAAACCAGAATCCGGATAACTCAAGGCACGTTTCTGTAATGGCTGTTTGTGGGTTGACCCAGGCTATGACGAGGGTTGGCTTTCTACCACCTGGAAGATCAATAGTGATATTGTTCTTGACTCGCCACAGTTTTAATAAAAATGGATTTTTTTCAGAAAATAGTAGTGGGAGTATGGTAGAACTGGAAGTGATTCCAGAACCACAAACGATTACTGAAGATTTGATAAGAAACCTAAAGATTCAATATGGATTGACATTCCATTAGCCACTCCGCTGATATGGTGGGTAACCTCAGGCACTAGAGAGGTACTTCGGTATGCTCAAGGACGGTGGCAGGGAGGTTCTTGTTTACCCAGACTTACCATTGCTGTTGTTCCAAGACTGTGAGACCCGGCAGGAGGATGAGTATAGCGTCGTTCTAAACTAGCTTTAGAAGTGCACGTCTATATGACTCTGGCAGAGGGTTGTCGTAGTCAGTGGGAGCAGCGGAAGCATTGGTGGACAGGTAGCTTATGTCTATTTATAGACTAAAGCACATATAGCGGAGATAGATCATCAGTTTCTGATGTGACAGTCATAGGTTTGACTTCATCAGAATAAGGGATGGATCTGTTAAGAAGGTAGTAGGGTGTGATGTCATGGTATTTGGATGACATACACATAGTAGGAAGTGATATTCCTATACTACGATCGGTTATACTTTGGTCGTCACACAGTGGTTTCTCCACATAGGACTTGGATATTTTATCATACATTCTGGTTACTAGATCTATGGTTTTAGATCTAGATTTGGGTTGTTTCCCAATCAGGGTACTTAGACAGCATTCTAACAGTATTTAGAATGGACGACTCCTGGCACGGTTGTGTACCTGCAGGTGAAGGAGTCACCCTCTCTAAAGGTGTCTTACAGACTAAAGGGGAGAGGGATACGCATGATTGACAGATCACTTGCTTAGGCAATTGAGTCAATCATGAGATGTCAAGTACCACACCAGATGTTGTTCTTGCAGTAGGTGCAATAAGTTGATATTAATCCAATCCTGGAGAAACAGTCGGAAGCAGTTTTAGAACATAAGTTGATGTTCTAGGGATGTGATAACGACAGCCTCTTTTAGGAGACGGTTATCATTCCAGGCTTCCAAGGTGACATGGATGGCAGAGTGGCTGTCAGAGTTATAGTTTCTCCTTCTGACAAGGGGCAGTATTTTGGACAGGTGGTCCAAGGCAATACTGAGGGATGCATGGCGCTGGGTACTGATTAAGTTCAGTCATCGATACAGTCTAAGAAGTTTGGATTTAGAGTTCATTTATGAGCTAGGTCCCATCAGATATCCAGACATACTCTAAGACAGATATTGCTCTTTTCGGGAGATAGCTTTCTCTGCGAACTTGAGACATAGAGAGACATAGAAAGAAACATCACAGCGGATCCACTCACTGAGGCTATTCCTCGAACGCATTGTTTCATAAACGAGTTTTGTGAGACTGACCAGTAGAGGAGTTGGGTGTTCGGTATCACACAGGCTGTGAGTATGCGACATCGCAATAATTAGCCTTTGAGTGCAAGTGGGAGATTGTTGGAGATAGTGCCCTAAGAGTCAATTATTAGATCACAGGCACGTGATTGCAATGATTAAGGGAGGACCTATCCCGGTAGGACAGTCTTACTCGAGATGATAGTATGCTATCTGGTTTATCTTTATCCTCGTGTACTGCTTTAGGTGATCTGACAGGTCACTATTACACGTTGATAGAGCCCCTAGGATTCTTGCTTGACGACCAGCAGTATGATGGCGATCATATACGTGGGAGCTGGTAGTCTATAAGCACATCCTTAAAAGGTCCCTAGTCGTGGGAGTTTCGAGACTGGGCATCGATACTCCATTAGTAGACTAGTGTATACAGTCGAGACCCCGACGAGGGGCGGTGGCCGGTCTCACAAGCCACTGGTGTCAGTTGGTTCACCTAAGATGTATACAGGTGCTCATTGGGTTATGAGTACACCGGACAGGACTCGCCGGGAACCTGCTAGTTGGTCTTATACCAGATGTCAGATAGCAGTTCTCTGGTGACATGTGTACAGGTTAGTTCATCGACCTGAGATCGTCATTTGTCTCGTGTGAGTTCCCACTGTGCTTTGATTACTACCCTACCATGGCTCAAAGGAGTCGTGCAAACAGGTTTTAGTTGGGTACAGTCCCGAGCCACATGGAGGCAGTGAGCGGATCTGTAGGGGTTCGTCTCTCCCGGTATTGGGGGTGAGGTCGCGCTGTGTCTAGGAGAGCCATTACACAAAGCCCTCGGCCGAGGCAGGAGATTTACTGGTAGGTATTCCAGTACTATCTCAGGGTGTTCTGGGCTACACTCCGACACGACTTGTACCGCTTTTGGGGGTCTGACTTTTACCAACACCCTAGGCCCGCCATGCGATGCTCATAGACGAACGGACCGGACTGTACGGATATTGTCACTGACAGGCTCAGTAGGGTGTCAGGATGAGTTCGCTCATCGACGTCCCTTTTGGTCAATAGCTGGTGGCCCGTCACGTATTGGCTTATACCTCTGACGTGCTAGTGGTTAAATCCACAACCATAGTATTGACGAGTCTTTAGAGTCCACCACACTTTCAGTTACTCAAGCTTTCGGGCGAAACGCTGTAGAGGCCGTATGGAGATATGGCAGGGTTCGATCTGATACGTGCGGTATTGCATGGATCAGGATCGGACGGATATTACTAGCCGGCTTTGGTTTAAGCCGGATCCTAGTTTAGTAAAGTGTAGATTTTTGTCTCATTGCATTTGTATCCGGTCGGAATACAGATGCGGGTGTGTATGCACAGTATCGGGGTTTTTCCTGTAATTTATTACGGGACCAGTTTTCTGGAGTTGCCAGTTTGCATTCCGTTCCGGCCGGTTTTCCTTTGTTCTTTCCCGGCCGGACTTTTCCGATGGAGGGGGTTATTTGCAAGTTTGCAAATAACATTTGTGGAAGGGGGTTTCTTGCACTTGTGGCATTATGATAAGTTAAGCATCTTTGCTCTTCATGATGGCTTGCTTTTTGAGATTAGAAGTGATTAGAGTTGATTTGAGAGTTATCATTACCTTTTGATGTGAGGTTTGCTTTTGGGGTGTGGTCACCCATTCTCTTCTCCTACACTCACCTCCCTTCTTGTTATGGTTTGATATTCATTCCTCCACCATTCTCACTTGAGAGAGAGAGGCTTCACTTGAGAGAAAAAGAATGAGAGAATTCATTTTTGGTTATGTGAGGAATTCTTCATCTCATCTTCTTCTTGCTAGAAAATTGAAAGCACCAATTTTCTTTACCTCTTCCTCCATCCATCAATGGCAACTACATAAACTCCAAGAGACAAAGTATCTACACTACATTCTACAGCAAACCTTGGGCATGTCGACTTGCCGGCTTCATGCTCGAGTTGCCTCGGTATTGAGGCGGGAGCCCGTAAAAGACGCAGGCGATGTGGTGCCCTTCTGGCGAGGAGGCGACGATAAGGAGACAGGACTTTCCGCGGGAGATCGGGACGATGACGAGAAGACCGGAGGACTCGGATCACTCGGTATACTTCTCTTCCCATCTCTTGTTAGCTAGTATAGGTTAATGGTTAACGATCCGGGTTTTTATTGTCCGCGGTAGCGCCAGTTTCCAAGTAAGGAAAATTTTTGATTCCGCATTTTGGCCTCGGTAAGACGGCCGGGGCGCTGCCATGGCGCAACAAATGGAACTTCTAGATACAATAGAATAATAATATACAAGATATATAATGGGGGTACGATACAAGTAAACCTACCTACTAGCAAATCACCCGAAGGAAACTATGCCCGCAAAGCCGTAATGAAACCTGTACGGCAAACCTGCAAGAAACTGGGGCACAATGGGGGTGAGTTGCCAACTCGTGAATAGAAAAACATCTACGGAAAGAAATCGCATAAATAACGCAACCTAGGTCAATGATCATAATATATCCTCAATTATATATATAACATGCAACCTATAACAGGCTAGGGTAAATATCTAACCCGAGTGTAATCTCATGTGCCCGTGTCAGTGCCTCAGGTAGCAATATATCATATGAATGAGGTATGAATGCATGAAAACAGAATACATGTAAATGAAGAACTGTTTTTATAATTTAGTGAGATTTCCTTTGTATTTTTAAAATGAGGTATCATAATGAAATCAGCATAAAACAGTGCCTAGCATCGGCACAAAACATAATCCCAATATCTCGATATCTCTGTATCACAGTCTCTGTACCTCAATATCTCGAAATTTCAATGTCTCAATCACAATATCTAGGGCGCCGTCAGTCCAGACCGGCCCCTACCATCCATCTCAAGACCACGACGGTATCCTCCGGATATCCGACGCGTCGGGTAAAATCACCGGTAGGTAGTGCTCCCCTGCCAGGCTCACATCGTCATCATCACGCGCTTCTTGCCCCGGGGTACCTTCCCGGGACCACCATGTACCCGAAACGGTTCATCCGTCTCCTCGAATCGGGTCTCGAAATCCATCAGCAAACTCATGGTGGACAACTCATACATCATGGGAAAAACCGCACTTTTTATTTAAAAAGAGAGAAATCAGTTTATATAAGTTTTGCGGTTTCCCCCTCAAATCCAGAAAATCTCATGGAAATCCGAATCCAAATCATCAATAGCATGTAAAACCGTGAATATAGGCATAACAATGAATAACAATATGCATGAAGTGACAAGTAATAACTACAATGTTAAGCTGGCATATAAGGCAGGTACACTAATATCATGTCAAATTACTAACTAACAAGTTAAGTCAAGCAATAATATTTTCTAAGGTGTACGTGACATGGCAATTACCGATGAAGATGTGTGTGAGCCGGCAAGTAAGTGTACGTGGTACATACGCATCATCGGTAATGGTGCTGGTGTCCTAACAATATGATATCAACATTGCAATAAGAAATTATAACATAAGTATGCGATGCGAAGCGAACCACAATAATAAGCGGGAGCTGAATACTAGACGCAACTGTAACTAACCTGCATTAATCTAATATAAGTCCTACAAATGGTGCCTTTTGGAATAACTCGAATCATGGGGTTTTGAAAATAGGGGCTACGGTGTTTTAAGAAAGGATACGTCTTTTGAAATATCCGTAGATCCCTTGACTTGTCTTTTAAAATACCCACGACCCGCTAGTTTTGAAATAGGTAGGAGTCTAATCTAATCTAACAACTACACTAAACTATACGGCTGAACTAACAAGCTGAACTACAGGTAAGGAAACCGCCTAACATCTGAGTCGATACATATATATACCTGTATATGTATAGTCGGTGATCCCGCCTCAATAATATCATATCAGATACCACATCTATAATTAGACATCCCAAGTCAAGAGTGCGGATCAATCATCAATATATAGCTCGTACGTAAATCCGTCGTACGGCATCCCAAATCTGGGTACGGGTCAATATCACAATTCATCATACTATTCATCTGGTATCCTCTTTATCAAATATCATGATCGGGGTACTGATCTACGTCTAGTACAATACTGATACCGCCTAAGTATGCATGCAGGTGTAAGAACCACTACGTCAAAAGTCCTGCGAAAACATCATGTCGTATCTCAATACGAACCAAATCACATCACCGATCTCCTGGCCTCAAGCCCAATCTCATCGACTCATCTCAATCCCAAATACTATCCTCAAATCCAGTATATGAACACATAGTCCCATACCCATGTGAACACATAAATATATATTCCCATATACGCACATATGAAAGAAGGAATGTATGCAAGTATGTGTGTGCGTGCGTGTGTGAGTGCGACCACTACTCTAGGGTTTCGCAACTATACTAAACCAATCCAAAAATACCAAATATCCATCTTTATCATCAATAATCTCAACAACATACAATTAATATATGTGTGTATACGTATTCGTATACATCACCACGAACTGCGGGGGTTGCTATACGCCATCCACCCGACTTCTCCCCGTAGATATAAATCTACTCACCTGTATCCTGCGTGTCGGTGTCGATAACGCCATGCTCCGTCGCCTCGGAATCCATGTGAAGGTACCTACAATGATCAAACATAGCAATGCGTATGAAAATCAAGGCAGAAAACCGATACAGTGCACAGTGTGCTCATAGGTTGGAATCTATGGCCCAAATATGCAAATCCAACAAACAACCCCTGTTGTCGATGTACGAACACCCGACAACCAAATACAAATCCAAATATCAAGAAAGTGCATTTAAAAATACGGAAAACATCGCCTAAAACACACTAAAATGCTCCCAGATTTTCCCTAGATGACAATTAGCCAAAACTGCATATAGGAGGGGTCTAATTTAGTGCAAAATGAGCCCTGGAACAAAAATGGACCGATCCTCTTCTACTCTGGCCGCAAATTGCGGCCAGAATGATTAAATCTACGGCCGTAGGTTTGAGTCAGGGGCTCGGGTCTTGGTGGTAGCTTCCTAGGTGCCTGCACGACTCACTGTCAGCTCAATTTTATTTTTGGTGCCCCCGGGTTGCTCCAGATTCCAGAACACCTTCACAGATCACACAAACCGACATGAAAAGTTCCGTAATTCTGTATTTTTGGGTTTTAGGTTATGCTAGGCCAGTGTTTTGGTCAATATAGGGTCTAAGGTCACCATTTAAGTCCAATTGCAAAGCAACATCTCAACTTTACCCTAACCCTCTCTAAGTTGGTCCAAAATGCACCAAATTACACGATATCGATATGAAACAAGAATTAAAGCTTAACCACAAGCAATAACACTCTAATTGTGAAGAAATTACCTCATAATACCCTCATGAATCCTCAACAGTGCCAAAATGGCTACTTTCTTGGTCCAAAGGCATGCTTGTAAGCTTGTGTACAATTTTTGTGAAATGGGAGTGGGGTTTTGAGTTGTTTTTGGATGTGTTTTGAGGAGTTGAAGAGGGGAATGTGGTGAAGAGCAGGAGCAGCAGCAGCAATGAAGGAAGAGGGAGAGAAATGAGTGAAGGAATGAAGAGAAATTGCCAAGTCAACACCCTCACCTACTCTTTCTCACCCATACCTCAATATAATATACTTTTTCCCTTTCTTTTCTTTTCTTTTCCAATTTCATTAACCCAAATCCTTCTCACACCAATAGTAAACCCAAAGTAACATGGTAGAAATGCACAAGTGTAAAACAAAAATGATATGTGCATGTTTTGCAAAAAATTGCTAAAAAACCGATTAGCGATTTTTAATCGCGATTAGCACTAAATTAGCATATAATTAATTATAAAAACTTAAAATTGGCATAATTCCATAAAATACCCTATTTGAGAATTTTCCATAATTTTTTTCCCATTTATCTGTATTTAATTATACCGAAATATTAAAATATTCATTAAAATAATATTAAATTATAAAAATTCCCAAAAATAATATTTTGTTTTTTTGAAATGTTACAGTATTTATATTGCTTTTTCCTCTTTTCATGTTTAATATCGAATTGGCGTTGTTTAGTGAACTTTGATATTCCAAGTTGGGAATTAGGGTTTGATTTGAGTTGTGATTGTGAATTGAGGCCTAGTAATGACCTTAAACCCCTCCCAATTGATAGAAACCTAGACCAACCCAACTGAAACCCAAAATACGGAAAAACGGAACTTTTTATGTCGGTTTGTGAGTGTTTAGGGTTGTTCATATCATGATATTGTATTATTATATTCCTCATTCTTATTCTTTTTACAAATAAACAGGTGCTTTTGACCCATGTCTGCTACATAGTACAGGTTACAGGTTCTTAGAGCGAAAACAGTGAAAAAGATAAAAGACGATACAAAAGAGGGACTTTCACCAACAAATAGAAGGATCTTAGTCAAACCTACATCAAAGATAAAATTCACAAAGTACAAGGCAATGCAAGGTCCAAGATTACAAAGCGAACGGTTAAAAGTCCACCACAATTATTCACTGGAGATCTGGAAGAAACATAGAAGCTATTTTAATAAAAAGAACCAAATAATAAGGAAGCCCAAAGACAGAAGAGCCAACAAAGGAAATTTCAAGGCCCAATACTTCCTTTTAAAGAGACAGAGACATAAAATTTTACCAAAGCTTGGAGTCTACTTTGACTAGGTCTTCCTAAGGATATTTTGGTAAATGTAGACGTGTGAATCAATTGTAACCTAGGGTTTCCTATCCTCTATAAATAGGAACTCTAAATCATTGTAAAGGCTATGCCTCCCTATGCCTCTTTTTATCAATAAAATTTAGATTTCTTTTGGAGAGCATCGATGCCTCTTTTCATTTCAGAAATTCTGATCTGACAAGTCTTGTGTTGATGTTTGGAGAGAGCCATCTGTAAAGTAAGTAGGTAATTTCAATTCTTGCCCTAGGTAATTTTTCATTCTCTACCCTAGATTAAATTTAATTCCTTGCCCTAGTTAGATAGTTATATCTTTAATTCAATTGCCCTAGATTAATATAGTTTTTAGATTTAATTAATCCATTCACACCGTTTGGAATTAACTGGTAAGAGCGATTAGGAAATTCACAACATCCCTGTGGACCGACCCGTACTCACCGGCTAGCTACATGCGACGCCGTTCTTGATTGCGGTAATAGATAGTTTTTGAGATCAATCAAATGGCGCCGTTGCCGGGGATGGCGTGTTATTTCCTTTTTGCAATTTCGGGTGAATCAAAATTAAAAAAATCATAAAAATCTGAAAAATCAAAAAAATATAAAAATATATCATCTGTTATTTTTGGGAAGGGTATTTTTGTGTGAATTTTGCAGGATCTACGAACAAATTCGGATCTGGAAATCTACAGAGATCAAAACAGCAAATATTAAATCCGAGCAAACAGAAGATCACAACAACCGAAGAACAGAAGAAATTTGGAGGACCGAGTCTACAAGTCAACCACGGAGATCTGGTAAAAAAAAAAACTGTTGAACCGTCCAACCGGCCGTGGAACCGCCGCCCGACCCCCCTTTTGGCTGCAGAACCGCCGCGGGCTGGTCGATTCAGGGCTAAAAAAATAAATATGTAAGTCTTCTAATCTCCTCCTCTGCAAATCTCGATATATCTTCTGTAAAATCTCCTGCAGGATTCTTTGCGCTTAAAAAATCTTCCCCCTTCCAATAACAAATCTTGTGCAGGATTCTTTGCGCCACGCATAAAATAAAAAGATTAGATTGCAAGTGATTTTTTTGTTTCGCATATCTTTAAAACTGACTTTAAGGGGCTTTTGACCAATTCAAATTGGGTGGGGATTTCATCACCCTTCCCAGGACCCCAGAAATCACATAAGGCATTTGCATTGACCATATCTTAATTAAAAAATACTAGACTCAGCCCTAAGGACTTCGAGCTCAATAGGACAGAGGACTAGTTATAGGCATCAGCCGTTAATCCTAACCTGACTTTGCGGTGTCTAGGTAAGTGTGTCCAAGGCGAGTGGTTACTTAATTAGGACCGCTACTTGTAGCGGGGAGCCCCCCACTCACCTGGCACTTACCTGACCGCAATTAGAGGTGAAGAGGCAGTTTGAGGTTCTATTTCTAGCCTTTTGGAACAGTTAGGAGCTGTCTAGCTGACCTAGGTGACCCTAGATCTAGGCCTGATTGTGCATTTTTGGTTGATTGCATTTGTGTCTAAGCCCTTTATCGAAAATTTTTGCAAAACGAAAAAAGGAAAAATTTCTATAAAAACTTGCAATTTTTTTTTTGTCGCTAAGAAATCCTTGCACCACCTACCTTCTTTCTCTTCTCTTTCTTCTATCATGGGTACCCCACATCACAAATCTCTTGCCGAACTTTGGTATCCCGAACCTAACTTTGCCTCGTACGTCAATTGTTTTGGTCGATTTAAGGAAGATCTCTCCGTGCCCAAAATATTTTTGAAAGATCAAATAGAAGCATCTAGGAGAAACAGTTTGACTTTGCAACCCACTTTGTGTCAACCAAGTCAACCTTTACCACCTTCATATGTTGATACCACTTTTTCAAGTCCTGCTGTAACTCCTAAACCGATGTCCATTGCTGAGCATATCGCTCAATCTCGTAACAGATCTTTCACCCCTCTCCCCTCATCTAGTTCTAGGAATCAACAAGTCCATCCACCTTTTTATCCACATGTTGATCCTAATCCTGTCCAACCATCCACATCCTACCAGTCCTACCCGACTTTCCCACCTTCACTAGACCCTGTTTCTACACAGCCTTTTGGGAGTTTCACGTATCCAAACAATTTCGAATCTTTTACCGAAACCCCCTCACCACCCAAGTCTAGTTTGGAAGAGTCTTTGGAGGCTTATATCTTAGCAACAAACAAAATGATTAGGAATGTGGATGCGTCCGTAGCCGCCCTTATACAACCTAGTGAACCGGTAGCTAGTTTTCCACTAGCTCCAAATTTTTCAATGTATGAGGAGGCGGTTGGACAGAGTGAGAATTTGAGAGGATTTCCAAATCAAACCTACGCATACCCAATTCCAGCCCACAACTCCGGTTTTCCATCGATTGTCCCAAATAGTTCACCAGTTGAAAATAAAAACGAGTTGTGTGATTTTGTAGTGCTTGATTTGCCAGATTGTGAAGAACCCCTTTCGAGTGAAACCACACCTAATCCTTTTGATCTTTACACCTCCATTCTAGAACCTAAATTGATAAATATCCATGCTTTTGAGGAGGTGTCTAAGAAAATTGATTTTCACTTGATTGAGGATATAGACGCCGGGATTATTTCGGATGATGAACCAGTAGATTTGATTGAAATTTTATGTCCAATTCATCATCCCGAGTCATTAATTGTTGCTCCCGAACTTCATATGCGTCTTGATTTTGATGATAATGGCATGGATGAGTTAAATATTGAGGAGAATTATAAGGATAGTATTGAGGAGAGTATTGAGGATAATATTGAGTTTGAACCATTTTTGTTTGATGTGTCGGATTTTCCAATTCATCCTCCTGAACCTTTAACTGTTATACTTCCTAAATCACCCTCCCTTCTTTCCATCGTTCCGACCACGCAAAAGACCACGCTTGAGGACCGTGAGCTTGAAAAATTTCTCTTTGAATCTGACACAGTTCTCATAGACGATAACGATTACGAGTGTTTCACTTTTTCGGACGATGTTTAAAACTCACCTCCCGAGTTTGAATCCTTTACATTTTCAAATGAGTTAGTTGAACCATCAGACTCGGTTGCTTACAGTTGTTTCGAACCATTGATGGAATCCTTCAAGTTCGAGACAGATTACTTAGGTAAGATTAAGACTATCCCTAATTCATTCCCTTTCGTCCTTTCTATCGTTTTGACCGCGCAAGACTCCGTCGCGTTGCCATTTTCAATGGAGGGTTTTCCAAGTTCGACGTACCCATGCTTTCTTGCGAATCTTGAGGGATTTGACCCCATTTCTCGACGAGTTGATAGATTAGCACAATCGCTTTTAACACATCGGTTATCACAAATTGCGCTAATTTACTCACTCGAGTTACACCCTCAAGATCGTACTCTACTTCTTTCTGTTTTCCACCATTCTTCTCCTCCGCCGAGACCATATTCCACTCATCTTCCCATTCGGTCTCGTGTGCTTCTCATTTCTTTTCTTTCCACCCCATTCTTTCACCAACCCTACCATTACCACGATAAGATTTTTGAATGGTTGGTGCTCACCTTTGGCTTATGTAAGGCCTTGTTTAGTTTGGGGAGGACCTTGTTGTATATATGTATATATATTTTTTGTTTCTATAAAAAATAAAAAAAAATAAAAAATTTCAAAACAATAAAAAATTCAAAATTTTATTTTATAAATAAATAAACAGGGGAGTGCTGACATTTTGACCCTCTTCGTGTAGCATGACAGTGAGGAAACTGTCAAGTTTATGCTTGGGGGTATGCTCGGTACGTCTTCTTCCTTCGCATTCATATGTATATTTTTGCATTTGCATATTTATTTGAAAACCCATAAAAATTGAAAAATTATAAAAATTATTGTATTTAATTTTGTCTTATTTGACTAGAGTTTGACAGATAGGTCAACTAGCTAGGAGCAACTAGATCTTAAACTTAGTAAATTAAAAACTCTAAAGATAACCTTCCTTAAAGTTTAGCGGTAGAAAGTATATGTCTTTGTAGTTTATTTAGAAATAGGCAAATTTTGAGTTAACTTTTTGGGCTGAGTCGAAACAAAGGAAAAGTATTGATATCTTTATTAAAGTGTAAGTTTGAAAAATAGTTCCTAGCTTAAGTCTAGATTCTGAAAATGTATACCCTACAAATTGCACCAACATGCACCTTGAAACTTGGAATAGTAGAGGAGACCTTGAAATGCTCTTGTCTAAAGTCCTTAGTATGAAGAAAAATAAAAAAATACAAGTGGGAATAAAGAAAAAAAAATGAACACTGGTTTTTGTGATTACTTAAGGCTGCAAAAATAGAAAAATATTTAGCAAGTGTGCTTCATCACCTAGTGCCTTAGACCAACTGGTTTGGGAGTCACTGCTAAAGCCGTGGGTGTTACAAGACTAGGAAGTACGCTTTAAAGTGCAAACGCATCTTGTAATCGGTTGTTGGTACCTCAAGAAGTATTAACGGTTGCATGAAGGATGTGTAAGCAAAATTCAATTAAAAATTCACCTACTAATAAGTACTTTGGACAACGGACAAGGGTATGATTGCTTGATTTGAATTTCCAAGTGTAGGGGTGATTTATACACACACGTAGGGATATGTGATTAGAGTTTAGATGAGAGAAAGGAGTGAAGAATAGAACTTGTATCTTTAGTAGAGTTGATAGAAATTTCTAAGTGGAGATGGAACCCTAGAAGGAAAACTTAAGAAATGCCGAAAGCTGAGTAGGTCTGCAGAACATATATAATCTTAAGTTAAATGATGAGGAAGTGTGAAGAATATGGGTGGATAATTTGCAAGTCGAAGATAATAGAGTTCCTTGTTAGAAACCCTAATTGGAGAATTAAAGTCGAAAAAGCCAAATTGATAGGATTTTGTGGGTAGTATCCGCTGAAAACCCTCAGGAGACAACACTCCTCCTACTAGGGACACCTAGAGGTTTAACGGCTTGTTGCACGAGCTAAGTGCAATCGCGTTTCCCTGCAAAAGTGCGGTTAGGTTTTTTGTCGAGAATAAAAAAATAAGTTTGCTCGAGGACGAGCAAAATATAAGTTTGGGGGTATTTGTTCATATCATAATATTGTATTATTATATTCCTCATTCTTATTCTTTTTCCAAATAAACAGGTGCTTTTGACCCATATCTGCTACATAGTACAGGTTACAGGTTCTTGGAGCGAAAACAGTGATAAAGATAAAAGACGATACAAAAGAGGGACTTTGATCAACAAATAGAAGGATCTTAGTCAAGCCTACATCAAAGATAAAATTCACAAAGTACAAAGCAATGCAAGGTCCAAGATTACAAAGCGAACGGTTAAAAGTCCACCGCAATTATTCACTGGAGATCTGGAAGAAACATAGAAGCTATTTTAATAAAAAGAACCAAATAATAAGGAAGTCCAAAGACAGAGGAGCCAACAAAGTAAATTTCAAGGCCCAATACTTCCTTTTAAAGAGACAGAGACATAAAATTTTACCAAAGCTTGGAGTCTACTTTGACTAGGTCTTCCTAAGGATATTTTGGTAAATGTAGACGTACGAATCAATTGTAACCTAGGGTTTCCTATCCTCTATAAATAGGAACTCTAAATCATTGTAAAGGCTATGCCTCCCTATGCCTCTTTTTATCAATAAAATTTAGATTTCTTTTGGAGAGCATCGATGCCTCTTTTCATTTCAGAAATTCAGATCTGACAAGTCTTGTGTTGATGTTTGGAGAGAGCCATCTGTAAAGTAAGTAGGTAATTTCAATTCTTGCCCTAGGTAATTTTTCATTCTCTGCCCTAGATTAAATTTAATTCCTTGCCCTAGTTAGATAGTTAGATCTTTAATTCAATTGCCCTAGATTAATATAGTTTTTAGATTTAATTAATCTATTCACACTGTTTGGAATTAACTCGTAAGAGCGATTAGGAAATTCACAACATCCCTGTAGACCGACCCGTACTCACCGGCTAGCTACATGCGACGCCGTTCCTTATTGCGGTAATAGATAGTTTTTGAGATCAATCAAGGGTGTGCAGGGAAATCTGGTATAACCTGGGAATTTTACTACAAAAATAAACAACTCTAGAGACCCAATTGGACCACTAACCACCCACTGTAGAAGTACGAGACCCCAACTCCCCTCAAGAACCGAGGTGGCCGGATTTGGCAAGGGAGTGGCCGGCCACTTAGTGATGGGATGTGTCCAGGTTGTTCCAGTAGCTCATATACCCTATATAGCACCCCAGTGTTGTTTGTGAACCTTGTTTTTCCCTTAAACAAAATTTGGGACCACTTTCTCAAGTTGCTGTTTTTATTCGAGTTATGGTTTTGCGTATTTTAAATTCTGTATTTTTGTATTTGTGCTTTATCTCGATCATGTGATGTTTTTACGTCTATATCGAGTGATATCGGGTTGATTTGCGGGAGTAGACCATAGGTTTTGACCTATGTGAGTTCCGTGTGTCGTTTTGGTTTCGATTTGGTTTTAATGCGATGCGATACATGTGACATGTAGGTACCCCCACGATGATTTGAGACGATGAAGAAGATGATGGCGGCATCGACATCGGCAAGCAAGATCAAGTGAGTAGATTATATCTACAGGGGAAAATCGGGTGGATGGCGTATAGCACCCCCGCAGTTCGTAGTATAGCTTATATATATGTGTTTATGTTACGTGGATGATTATCAAGATATGATTTCTGTTCATGGTTTAGTTTAGAGTAGTTAGAAGTAACTTAGTTTAGCTTCTTAGTCGCGAACCCTAGAATAGGTTTACACTCACACGCACACACATGCTTACTGTTATACTTGTGCGTATATGGTGATAGATATATATACACACACACATAGGTATGGGACTGTGTGTATATATATATATACACGTATACCTACACTTGGATGATGAGGATAGTGGATGATATTTGGAGATGAGTCGATGAGTTTGGGCATGGTGCCACGAGATCGGTGATATGATGTGGTTCGTATTAGGAGATACGACATGAGATTTTAGGCGTGTGTTTTCATACACGCACACATATATTTATAGATGGTATCAGCTTGTACTAGACTTAGATCAGTACCCCAGTTCATGAGATATGATGATAAGGATACCGGATAATTGATGAGATAAATGTGAGATTCGACCCGTACCCAGATTTGGGATGCCGTACGACGGATTTACGTACGAGCTATATATTGATGATAGATCCACACTCTTGACTCGAGGATGTAATATTGTATATTGTATCGTATGTGATACTATTGAGGCGGGATCATCGACTATTATATTTATATATATATCGACTCAGATTTAGGTGCTTTCCCTTACCCTTTCGGTTAGACTGTTCGTTTAGTTCTGTAGTACTTAGTAGATGTTAGACTAGACCCGAGTCATACCTATTTCAAAACTAACGAATCGTGAGTATTTTAAAAGACAGGCTAAGGAATTCTACGGATATTTCAAAATACCCAACTTTTCTTAAAAACACCGTAGCCCTTATTTTTCTGAACACCACGATTCGTGTTATTTCAAATAGCAAAATTGTATGACATATATATATATTGATGTAGATTCTTCACTGTTGTGTTTATTATTCATTTTTCGCATATTCTTGCTATTCGCATCGTATTGAATGTTTAAATGCGTTTCTTTTTTATATTAAACCCATGATGTCAGGACACCAGCACCATTATCGATGATGCGTATGTTCCACATACACCTGCTTGCCGGCTCACACACATCATCATCGATAATTGCCATGCCACTATACGGTAGGATTGATGCATCAGGATATGACTCCTTGTATGACATATTGGCGCACAAGCATATTGTACACCCATACTTGCATACATACATATTTGCACATACATAGTTGATTCTGGCTTGATTTTTGAGATTTGGGAACCGCAAGATATATTTTAAAACTGGATTCATTAGAAAGAGCGGTTTTCCTTTGATATGTGCATATTACTATTCCATGTTGCATGATATACGGATATGCTTACATTTCTGTTATATGTAGCATACATCATGCTTTATGATTTTACGCATTGAGATATGCTGTATTCATGAGATTTCTGGATTTGAGAACCGTGGCTATTTCAAAAGAAAGCATATACTGTTTTAAAAACCCGGTTTCTCTTGATATGATATTTTAGTGCGTCCACCATGTGTTTTCTCGGTTCTGAGTGTAACATGTGAAACCCGATTCGAGGAGATGGATGAGGCCGATTGCGGGTACATGGTGGACCCGGTACGGTACCCCGGGGCGAGAACGAATTGCTGTGCTGCAGACGGTGAGCCTGGCAGAGGGACTACTACCTACCGGTGATAGTGTTTGAGCTCGGCGGATATCCGAAGGATACCGACCGGAGTCGAGAGATGATTGGGGCCGATCCGGACTGACGGAGCCCGATATATGAGGATTTAGGTGCCGATGCTGGGCACAGGTTTCATGATGTTTTTGAGTGTCCATGCTAGACACTCAGGTTCCTTGATTTTGATGTGTCGCGAGGGACACACGTTGATTTATATCCTCATACTTTCAACATATGCTTTTATGACTTTTACATGCATGATGTTGTTATGTCATTGGTTGAGATGTAGACGGGATCCACATGCATATATACATTGATTACATAGTTGGATGATATCCACATACTTATAGACTTCATGATATAGTTGACACTGATTTCATGATGCTCACATTGTTGATACCTCATATTTATGATATGTTGCTACCTGAGGCACTGACACGAGCACTTGGTATTACACTTATGTATAGACGTTTACCCTTGCCACCTTTTTATGCTTCAGACTTATCATTTTGAGGTTATATATATTTGATCGTTTTGACCTAGGATTGTGTCATACATATGATTTCTGCTCGGTGATGTTTTCTACTCACGAGTTGGCAACTCACCCCCGTTGTGCCACAGTTTCTTGCAGGTTTTGCCGTGCAGGTTTCATTACGGCTTTGCTGGCACACTGCTTTCTTTCCGGGTGATTTTCTTTGGTAGGTGGGTTCACTCACATCATGACCACCCTTGTACTTTATTTACATTGTTGTATCTAGTAAACTCCATCAACCAGACTTGTATATTTATTTCAGACTTAGCAGACCAGTGATGTTTATTCTTTCGATCTTAGAGTCGCGCGTTGTATTATTATGGATTTCATGTTGATTTGAGTTTCCTTTAATGTTTTGATCCTCGCCCTTCGGCGTTGTATACTATATTGCTTGAGTGGTTGTGACCGTCGATCGATGAAGAGCTTGCTCCCGCTTGGGGATGCCTTTTATCATTTCGTATACTATTCATGTTGTACCCCGTTCGGGGCCTGTTATTACAAAGGAAACTCTGCCGTAATTTTCAGAAAAGACTCGTGATTTTTAAATGCATATTCGGCTTATTTTAATAAAACATTTCGCTAAAATGGTTTTAGATTTTTGGGCTTTTGGCTTACTTGAATTAGATGGCGTCCTATAGACTTCATATGATTCAAGTGCCAGTCACGTACTACTTCGGGTCGTGACAATTATGTTCTTTTTGTTATTCTATCTCTTTGGGTATTCGTATATTTGTAAACATTCTAGAAGGTGGACACCTTATTTTGGATTATCCATTTATTTATTTAAATGGAAATGAGGTGTAAAGGTAAAGAAGAGAGTATGGTGGGACCTATGCTTGAATAGAGTTGACAAATGAATTGTTAATTCATTTGTGCTCACTATTCAAGTACGGTTGCATATTATATTTGGAAATGGGTTTTATAAAACCTTGCTTCATATTTTCTCTCACTAGAGATGGTTCATTGTTGACATGGGATTTTTCTCACTCTCACCATTTGCTTGCTCTCTTCACATACCTTACTTGACCTCCTATATCTTCATCATCTTCTACCTTCCCATTTCATGTGTTGAGAATTATGGGTAGAAGAGAGATAGATAAACACTTAGAGCAACTCACTACATCCCAAGGCACTTTCGATTAGCAACCTAGAGTCCCTAGTTGCTTCACTAGATTCTAAGTATGGAGCTATATCCATGAGCTACATCCCTCGGGTGGATCACCATCGACGGAGGAAGACCGGCGACCAAGCTCAACCGAGGACACCTCAAGGAGCTAAAGAAGAGAGTAGAAGACCAAAGGACACGAATCATTCGGTATAACACTTCTATCTTTTGTAGCTAGTTATCGGTTTATGGTTTCGATTCTAGGACGGGTTTTTTTAGCGCTAAGTTTTTTTTAAATACCATTTTTGTTCCGCATCAGCCACGGTAGATGGCTAGGGCGCTAGCAAACCCCAACATGGTATCGGATCCACCCTATAAACCTTTACAAGCAAGTTTACACAAGGTTAAAATATCGATCGACCAAATTTTCCGAATCACAATTCCATTTTTTTATGCTTGCTGTCATTTTTGGAACTTGTTCAAAAAATTATTCAGATTGTCTTAAAAATACGTGCAGGCATTTTTAGAGCACCTCAAGAAATTTGGGCACGTGAGCCAACTATATGACCGCGGAACCGCCGCATAAAAATCCTATTGGCGGCGGTTCCGCGGTCGATGTGAGGCCATTTTGTGCCAAATTTCTTCTAGCACTCTATTATGTGGAAATGTGATTTTTGAGATGTATGTTTTTGGCCCAGATTTGTTTGAGTGTTGGTTTGCATTTGGGGCCAATGTGGAAAAGTTTTAGTCGATCAAAATTTTGAATACGTGTTTATCAGTACATATGTTTATATTTGCGACCGTGAATATCAATGAGCGCTACAACCCGACTAGTTGCTATACGTTCAACTAGACGGGTTTACGAACATGATATTCACGTTGATGTTCGGTGATTGTGCTGATATTGTGGATGGATTGTCGTAGTGGATAGCCTATAGTGCAATGGTGGTAGTACTGTTTAGATTCATTTGTATATTCGTTATTGCAGGGCGAGCGTCCGATATGTGGACAGCCGTCTCTGCCAGATTGTATATTCTTTTATTGGGGCACGGCCGGGTTGAGGTCGATGTCGCCATTGTATATATACTTTTCTTTTCTGTACTAGATTACCCCGAGTTGGAGTGCTCGAGTAGCCGAGTTCTAGAGGGCAACGGGCCCGCATCTCATGGCGTTGAGACGGAGGGAGCCTTACTCTAGAATTGGCGGGCTATTCGCCGCACTCATAGGGGGTATAGGATGACCCACGATGAAGTGCTCAAGTTATCGGATTCTGTGAAGTGCGGGGTGGCCCATTCACTTTGTTGATTAGGGTTGCCTCACTTCTGGGATTGGCGGGTATCTTGCCGCACTCATAGGGGTCTTGGTTATACATTGCACAGGCTATCCACACGACCGGGGAACGTCGGGTCTCATTTACGGCTCAAATGAAACCCGGGGCTCCTAGATTATCCGTTGTTCTGTGTTTCTTATTGCTCTATTGTGATGTTGCTTATATCATGCCTGGGACGAATGTTATAAATATATTTATATATACTAGTAGATGTTGTATATGTTTTGCATCCGCGCTAGTCCAGACCCCGCTCTGCCGTTAGTTAAGTAACCAAACGGTGCATGAAGGGGCTCCGTGGCGAATGCGGATAGCATATACGTACATTGTATTTTCATTCTTTTCTGGTATGATATGGATTAATTGGTGGGACTGCGTTAATTTTGATTAATGCAAGGAAAAATAAACCTAAATGATGTTGTTGGAACAAAGTTTTTAAAAACTGACATTACAGACGTTTCCTTTTTCTTTGCACAACGGTATTCGGTTTGAATATCCAGCACCTCATTCGACGAGGCAAGAGCCGAGATCCCTTTACAGGGAGTGACCTCTTTGGCAAAAGTTTGTGTTTTTGTAATCACTTCAATATAGTCGATTCTTTTGCTTTGCATCTTGGTATTCAGTTAGGAATATCCTGCATCTAATTCGACGAGGAAATTGTAAGTGCACGGCGGCGCCCCGGCCTCCATCCCGAGGCCAAATGCGGAAGCGGTGATTAACTTTAACTTTTCAAACCCGGCACCACCGCGCACTATAAACCCGTATCGGGCCATTAACTAGTCCTAGCTAACTACTAGATGGGGAAGAGAGATATACCGAGCGATCAGTGTCCTCCGGTCTTCTCGCCGTCGTCCCGATCTCCCGCGAAATCTCCTGTCTCCACCTCCTCGCCGGAAGGGTACCACGTCGCCTACTTCTTTTACGGGCTCCCACCTCTATACCGAGGCAACTCGGGCACGAAGTTGGCGAGCCGACGTGCCCAAGGTTTGCTGTAGAATGCGTGTAGAACCATGTCTCATTTTGGGGTTGTAGGAATTTCCATATGGTGGAGGAATGATATATATATATATATATATATACTTTTGTGGAGGAACTTGGGGATATTTGCAAGCATGAGAGAGCAAAAATCCCCCACCAAAATGTTTGGACAGCCCCAAAGAGAAGTGGCCAGCCATGGCACTTGGGGAGAGTGAGAATGGAGAGTCAATCAAAAAATTGAGAGAGGCCACACAATAATCCATGAGTGAATCAAATGATATCATGAAAGAACATGATCACAAACACATCCACACTCCAAAACAAATCAACTCCCATCACCAAAAAGTCATGCCATCATGATACTACAAGACTAGCCATGATGACTAAAGAAAGACAAGCAATGATGGTGCAAGTATCATGATACAATAATAATAAGCAAAGACCCCCTTCCAAATTGCTTATTTGCACAAATGCAAATAAGCCCTCCTCCACCAATCTTCGGCCCATGAAAGATACAAAGAAATATGGCCGAAACGGAAAGCAAACTGGCAACTCCAGAAAACTGGTCCCGTAATAAATTACAGGAAAACCCCGATACTGTGTATACACACCCGCATCTGTATTCCGACCGAAATACAAATGCAATGAGACAAAATCTACACAGTACTATACTAGGATCCGGCTTAAACCAAAGCCGGCTAGTAATGTCCGTTCGATCCAGATCCGTGCAATACCGCACGTATCTTATCGAACCCTCCCATATATCCATACGACCACTAGTACTAACCGTCCGATCCTGATCCGTGCAATACCGCACGTATCTGATCGAACCCTGCCATATCTCCATACGGCCTCTACAGCGTTTCGCCCGAAACTTGAGTAACTGGATGTGGGGGACAGTGAGTGGATCCGCTTTGATGTTTCTTTCTATGTCTCTCTATATCTCATGTTCGCGGAGAAACCCATCTCCCGAAATGAGCAATACCTGTCTTAGAATATTTCTGGATGTCTGATGGGACCTAGCTCATAAATGAACTCCAAATCCAAACTTCTTAGACTGTATCGTCAACTGAACATAATCAGTATCCTGCGCCATGCCTCCCTCAGTATTTCCTTGGACCACCTGTCCAAAATACTGCCCCTCGTCAGAAGGAAAACTATAACTCTGACAACCTACTTGTCGTCCAGGTCACCTTGGAAGCCTGGAATGATAACTGTCTCCCGAATGAGGCTGTCGTTATCATATCCCTAGAACATCTACTTATGTTCTAAAACTGCTTCCGACTGTTTCACTAGGATAGGATCAATGTCAACTTATTGCATCTAGTGCAAGAACAACATCTGGTGTGGTACTTGGCATCTCATGATTGACTCAATTGCCTAAGCAAGTGATCTGCCAATCATGCACATCCCTCTCCCCTTTAGTCTGTAAGACACCTTTAGAGAGGGTGACTCCATCACTTGCAGGTACACTACCGTGCCAGGAGTCATCCATTCTAAATACTCTTAGAATACTGTCTAAGTACCCTTAATTGGGAAACCACCCAAATCTAGATCTAAAACCATAGATCTAGTAACCAGTATGTCTGATATAATGTCCAAGTCCCATGTAGAGAAACCACTGTGTGACGACCAAAGTATAACCGATCGTAGTATAGGAGTTTCTTTTCCTAGTCTGTGTATGTCATCCAAATACCATGACATCACACCCTACTACCTTCTCAACAGATCCATCCCCTATTCTGATGAAGTCAAACCTATGACTGTCACATCAGAAATTGATGATCTATCTCCGCAATATCTGCTTTAGTCTATAAATAGACATAAGCCACCTGTCCACCAATGCTTCCGCTGCTCCCACTGACTACGACAACCTTCTGGCAGAGTCATATACACGTACACTTCTGAAGCCAGTTCAGAACGACGCTATACTCATCCTCCTGCCGGGTCTCGCAGCCTGGAACAACAGCAATGGCAAGTGTGGGTAACCAAGAACTTCCCTGTCACCGTCCTTGAGGCTACCGGAGTACCTCTCGGGTGCCTGAAGTTACCCACCGTATCTGCGGAGTGGCCAATGGAATGTCAAACCAGATTGAATCTTTAGGTTCCTATCAAATCTTCAGTAATCGTTTGTGGTTCTGGAATCACTTCCAGTTCTACCATACTCCCACTACTGTTTTCTGAAAAAATCCATTTTTAATAAAACTGTGGCGAGTCTAGAACAATATCACTATTGATCTTCCAGATGGTAGAAAGTCAACCCTCGTCATAGCCTGGGTCAACCCACAAACAGACATTACAGAAACGTGCCTTGAGTTGTCCAGTGTCAGGTTTTAATCATAAGCCGGACAACTCCCCGTACCTTAACATCGTTAAGATATGAACTGTTCTATATCCAATATAGAACCAGAGGCACTGATTTAATTGAACCAGATTCAAATCATGAAGCTGTCTCCAGTGCATGTCAACTAAATGGAAAGAGGCCGATCAACATTACTCAAATTCGGAATGCTTCCAATTATGAATAACCTGAAAGAGAAGCAAATTCTCTTAATCACTACTATCAACTGAATACCATACTCAAGTATCTACATCTCAAATCACTTTGAAGAATCCCGATACTTGCAATATTTGGTTCTCTACTTTATTCAAATACCTATAACTTCTCAGAATTCGGACCCTGTGTTTCCACGAAACACCTGTCTAAAAACTAGAGAAGTCATAAGTAAATCGAATATAGTACGAGGACCAACCCCTCTGTCCTGATGGACCCTGGACAACATACAATACTCTGTATAAGTCCCTTGAGTCTGATAACTCATTCACTGTGTGTCGTAGGTTGAAAACTGTACTTATGGTTATGAAGAATTACACCGCTGTTTAATGCTCCTTACCTAACCATCCACTGATATAGGTAAATGTCATAGACATAATTTCAAAAAGGTATATCTCACTCTATGAAAATAGACGTACAGACATATCGATTTGAAATTGGTGCATAACAGCGGATATTCAAAACCAAATATTTGCCGACCGGCAAACAGCCCAGGTGACTTCCTCAAATATCACTGATTACAACGAATCCGAATATAATGAGGATGATCACCCAATTCCCAATAACTTACTCCCACTCATCATCTGTGAGAATTATACCTGGTAAATACATATCCTGGAGCAAGTGTCTAATTGGGAAATCAGTTTTCTTTTAACAGTACACAGTGAAACTGAAACATTGAAATGTTTCGATGGGGTATCCCGGTATTCCTAGTAATGCCTCTTCCATTATCCAGATCCACAACTGTAACCGTGTAATTCTTTGCCATCTTTCCAAATCCCTTTCTATGTCTTTAGTCATTACCTTCTGTACACCCCTTTAGGCCAAATGGTTTTCTTCCTTCCCTACCGTTCGGCACCAGCCTATGGTTTGGAAGAAGACTATCCAATAAGCATAATGGGTGTACTGTCCTAATCCTAGGAACACTCGCAAAGCGAGAGAAGGTGAAGATAAAAGACAACCGAATAAACCTTATTCCTATTTCTCCTAAACCAGAATCCATCCCCGAACTGGAACAAGTTCCTTTCGAGTTCGTATATAACCATACGCTGGAGTATCCAATAAACTGTGGACCTTCGTAGTGATACGGAGTGTCCTGGAGAAATACAAAGGTGATTTTGGATTGGCGAGGAAATACTTGGTTTGGTCGTGAATAGCAGTCGCAATTTACTTTGCCCTCTTACTAATCCCTTGTTATGTCTTTACTTAATACCTTCTGTATACCATCGTTAGGCTAATTGGTTTTCTTCATTCCCAACCGGTCGGCACCAGCCTAAGGTTTGGAAGAAGACTATCCAATTTGCGTAATAGGTGTAATATCTCCTAAACCAAGGAGTACTCGCAACCTGAGAGAAGGTAAAAAGAAAAGACAACTGAGTAGTCCTATCCGTTTTCTCCAGAACCGGAAACCATCCTCGAATAAATTCCTTCGAGTTCGTATCTAACCATACGATGGTTTTGTCCAATGGAAGTGGACGTTCGTAGTAATACGGGATGTCCTGGAGAAAAGGGTAAAAGTAGGAGTGGCAATGAGGTTTGCAACTCTGACAATCCCAAAGCCAGTGTTTAAGAAGGTTCGGTTAATTTTGGTCACTAAGTCATAGTCTTAGGGTCAATGGTCGCTGCCAAAGAGAGAGAGAAAAGAAACACTCAGCGTGCACTCTAACCTAGATCAGAATGGTTACCAATTTATCTAATTTGGAAACCTCCCACTGTCACCTCAAATTCTCCTCCAAACCTGAAAGAAGAATTAGTCGGGGTCACCCGAGGAGTAAACTAACTCATCAGTGGGAATCGGGATCCAACTATCATCGCATGATAAAGTGACGGAATCCGCTCACATCATCACACTCCAGAAGGTATGCGCATATCTGGCAAGTTTCAGTTTCTTTAGAAACCCCCTATGTGATTTCTGCCCCATGCTCTTATGACCTTGACGAAGGTCAACAAATCATAAGTCACATGTCAAGTTCTACCCGTCATTGTCCAAGTTAATTTGAACCCACCCGTACAATCCCTTGACGAAGGTCAACATGGCTATACGACTGTCCTAAACCAACGCATCTATCTATGCAGCAGAAAGGTAACAAGCAGCTACCATTCACTATGCCTTGACGAAGGTCAACAAACATAGCATGAATACTACGTGCTACCCGTCTGAAACGACGGAGGGCTACGAATGGTTTCTGGCAAAAACCTTTAACGTAATGAACTTGATATCGTTGAAGGAACTGATAGCTTTTTAGAAAAATATAGTGACGAAAACTTTTGCTAAAGAGGTCACTCCCGGTGAAGGGATCTCGGCTCTTTCCCCGTAGAATGAGGTGCAGGATATTCCAACTGAATACCACGGTGCAAAGCAAAAGTAATCGGCTATAGTGATGTTAATGCCCTGACGCAAACTTTTTGTCCAAGGGGTCACTCCCGGTGAAGGGATCTCGGCCCTTGCCTCGTCGACTGAGGAGCAGGATATTCCAACTGAATACCACGATGCAAAACAAAAAGAGAACGTCCTTGCAATAACAGCTTTTTGAAAAGTGTTCCAACAACATCAGATTAGGTTTGTTTTTAACTTGCATTGATCCGAATCAACGCAGTCCCATCAATTGATCACACCACAAAGAACGAAAATATACTGATGTACGTATATGCCATCCGCATTCGCCACTGGGTCCCGTCATTACCCGTTAGGTTAGCTAACTAACGACAGAGCGGGGACTGGACTAGCGCGGATGCAAAACATATACAAAATATACTAATATATATACCAATATATAATATTTCTCTCAAGGCGTGATAAAATGCAACATCACAGAAATGTACAGCATCACAGAACAATACAGATATCTGGGATCCCCGGGTTTCACAGAGCCACTACTGAAACCCGACGTTCCTCTGGTCGTGTGGATAGCCTGTGCAATGAAATCCTAGACCCCTACGGGCGCGGCAAGTTACCCGCCAAAACCTGAAGCGAGGCAGCCCCCTTCAGCAGCGTGAATGGACCACCCGGCACTTCACGGAATCCGGTAACTTGGGCACCCCTCCTGGGTCAACCTGTACCTCCTACAAGTGCGGCAAATTGCCCGCCAATCCTAGAGTGAAGCCCCCTCCGTCTCAATGCCATAAGATGCGGGCTTGTTGCCCTCTAGAACCCGGCTATCCGTGCACCCCACCTTGGGGTAATCCTAGTACAGAAAGTAAAATATACATACAACGGATGCATCCACCGCAACCTGATCGTGCCCCAAAATAATAATACAAACAGGCAGTGACGGCAGTCCACATGTCGGACGCTCGCCCTGCAATATCAAATGTACATAATACAACCAACAACTATACTAGCATTGCATCCAGGCTATCCCCCACGACCAATCCGCAACATCACAGAACATCAACGTGAATGCACGTTCGCAAATCCGTCTAACCAGGCTATAGCAGTTAGACAGGATTTACCGATCAAGTAACATTCACGGTCACAGATATAATGTAAATACTGTGAACTAATATGTTTAAAATATCCGATCGATCAAATTTTAACAAGTGGGCCCCAAGTACTACTGTAGCACATAAAGAAATTCTGGACCCAAAATTAATATTCCAAAAACCCTATTTATAACCCAGAAAGCAACTGCAGAAATTTGATACGGCAAGGACATCATTGTGCGGCGGAACCGCAGCCCAAAGGGGGGTTTGGCCACGGTTCCGCGCTCCCATTGTCGAGTTACTGTATCGAATTTCTACAGAATGCTTAGAACTTCCAGTACATCACTATTCAACAACCTGAAAAAAATTTCGAGCCAGAAAAAAATTGACAGAAAACTGATGCATGTGTTATTTGGTTTTCGGAACATTTGTTCGATCGGAAGTGTAAAACACATTAGACAAAGCTAGACTAGGTTAATGGCGAGGCTCTGATACCACTGTAAGTGCACGGCGACGCCCTGACCTCCATCCCGAGGCCAAATGCGGAAGCGGTGATTAACTTTAACTTTTCAAACCCGGCACCACCGCGCACTATAAACCCGGATCGGGCCATTAACTAGTCCTAGCTAACTACTAGATGGGGAAGAGAGATATACCGAGCGATCCGTGTCCTCCGATCTTCTCGCCGTCGTCCCGATCTCCCGCGGAATCTCCTGTCTCCACCTCCTCGCCGGAAGGGCACCACATCGCCTACTTCTTTTACGGGCTCCCACCTCTATACCGAGGCAACTCGGGCACGAAGTTGGCGAGCCGACGTGCCCAAGGTTTGCAGTAGAATGCATGTAGAACCATGTCTCATTTTGGGGTTGTAGGAATTGCCATATGGTGGAGGAATGATATATATATATATACTTTTGTGGAGGAACTTGGGGATTTTTGCAAGCATGAGAGAGCAAAAATCCCCCACCAAAATGTTTGGACAGCCCCAAAGAGAAGTGGCCGGCCATGGCACTTGGGGAGAGTGAGAATGGAGAGTCAATCAAAAAATTGAGAGAGGCCACACAATAATCCATGAGGGAATCAAATGATATCATGAAAGAACATGATCACAAACACATCCACACTCCAAAACAAATCTACTCCCATCACCAAAAAGTCATGCCATCATGATACTACAAGACTAGCCATGATGACTAAAGAAAGTCAAGCAATGATGGTGCAAGTATCATGATACAATAATAATAAGCAAAGACCCCCTTCCAAATTGCTTATTTGCACAAATGCAAATAAGCCCTCCTCCACCAATCTTCGGCCAATGAAAGATACAAAGAAATATGGCCGAAACGGAAAGCAAACTGGCAACTCAAGAAAACTGGTCCCGTAATAAATTACAGGAAAACTCCGATATTGTGTATACACACCCGCATCTGTATTCCGACCGAAATACAAATGCAATGAGACAAAATCTACACTGTACTATACTAGGATCCGGCTTAAACCAAAGCCGGCTAGTAATGTCCGTTCGATCCTGATCCGTGCAATACCGCACGTATCTGATCGACCCCTGCCATATATCCATACGGCCTATAGTACTAACCGTCCGATCCTGATCCGTGCAATACCGCACGTATCTGATCGAACCCTGCCATATCTCCATACGGCCTCTACCGCGTTTCGCCCGAAACTTGAGTAACTGGATGTGGGGGACTCTAAAGACTCGTCAATACTATGGCTGTGGATTTAACCACTAGCACGTCAGAGGTATTAGCCATACGTGACGGGCTACCAGCTATTGACCAAAAGGGACGTCGATGAGCGAACTCATCCTGACACCCTACTGAGCCTGTCAGTGACAATATCCGTACAGTTCGGTCCGTTCGTCTATGAGCATCGCATGGCGGGCCTAGGGGGTTGGTAAAAGTTAGACCCCCAAAAGCGGTACAAGTCGTGTCAGAGATCAGCCCAAAACACCCTGAGATACTACTGGAATACCTACCAGTAAATCTCCTGCCTTGGCCAAGGACTTCGTGTAATGGCTCTCCTAGACACAGTGCGACCTCACCCCCAATACCGGGAGAGACGAACCCCTGAAGATCCGCTCACTGCCTCCATGTGGCTCGGGACTGTACCCAACTAAAACCTATTTGCACGTCTCCTTTGAGCGTGGTAGGGTAGTAATCAAAGTACAGTAGGAACTCACACGAGACAAATGACGATCCCCACGTCGATGAACTAACCTGTACACATGTCACCAGGGAACTGCTATCTGACGTCAGGTATAAGACCAACTAGCATGTTCCCGGTGAGTCCTGTCCGGTGTAATCATAACCCAATGAGCACCTGTATACATCTTAGGTGAACCAATTGACACCAGTGGCTTGTGAGACCGGTCATCGCCCCTCGTCGGGGTCTCGAATGTATACACTAGTCTACTCTGGAGTATCGATGCCCTGTCTCGAAACTCCCACGACTAGGGACCTTTTAAGGATGTGCTTATAGACTACCAGCTCCCACGTATATGATCGCCCTCATACTACTGGCAGTCAAGCAAGAATCCTAGGGGCTCTATCAACGTGTAATAGCGACCTGTCAGGTCACCTAAAGCAGTACACGATGATAAAGGTAAACCAGATAGCATACTATCATCTTGAGTAAGTCTGTCCTACCGGGATAGGTCCTCCCTCAATCATTGCAATCACGTGCCTGTGATCCAATAATTGACTCTGAGGGCACTATCTCCAACAGAAAGAGCCGAGATCCCTTCACAAGGAGTGACCTCTTTAGCAAAAGTTTACGTCACTATATATTTGTAAAACCACTTGAGTTCCTTCAACGATATCAAGTTCATTACGCTAAAGGTTTTTCGCCAGAAACCATCCGTAGCCCTCCGTCGTTTCGAATAAGTAGCACATAGTATTCATGCGGTATTTATTGGCCAAAGTCAAGCATCGTGAATGGTAGTTGTGTGTTGCTTATCCATAGCATAGATAAATGCATTAGTTTAGGACAGTCGTACCAGTTTGTTGGCCAAAGTAAAGGGTGTGTATGGGTGGGTCTAAATTAATCTGGATAATGACGTGTAGAACTTGACTTGCGTATTATGATTTGTTGGCCAAAGTCAAGATCATAAGCGCTTGGGACAAAAACCACATCGGGAGTTTCAAAAATAAAGGAAACTTACCAGGCATACGCATACCTTCTAGAGTGTGGTGATTTGAGTGGCTTCCATAAAGTTATCATGCAATGATAGTTGGGTCCCGATTCCCACTGATGAGTAGGTGTTACTCCTCGGGTGATATTCAAATGATCCCGACTAATTCTCTTTTTAGAGTTTGAAGGTGAATTCGAGCAAACGGTGGGAGCTATCCTGATTAGATGAAATGATTAACCAATCTAATCTAGGTTAGAGTGCATGCTGAGTGTTTCTTTTCTCTCTCTCTTTGGAAGCGACCATGACCCGACCCTAAACTAAAACTCATGAACCAAGTTAAACCGGACCTTCTTAAACACTTTGGCTTTTGGATTGTCATTAAGTCGCATATATCCATGTCGCTCCTACTTTCCCTTTGCTTTTTTACAGAACACTCCGTATCACTACGAAGATCCATATTGCTTGGATATTCCATCGTATAGTTACATACGAACTCAAAGACACTTGTTTCAGTTCAAGGAGGATTTCGGTTCTGGAAAAATTGAATAAGATTATTCGGTTATCTTTTCTCTTTACCTTCTCTCAGGTTGTGAGAGCTTCTAGTATTAGGAGAGTACACCTATTACGCTTATTGGATAGTCTCTTCTAAACCATAGGCAGGTGTCGAAAGGTAAGGAAGGAAGAAAACCAATTAGCCTATGTGTGGTGTACAGAAGATAATAATTAAAGGCATTTAAGCGATTAGACTGAGGGCAAAGGAAATTGCGACTACTATCATTCACGACCAAGCCGCGTATATCATTGCAACTCCTACTTCCCCTTTGCTTTTCTCCAGGACACTCTGTATCACTACGAAAATCCATATTGCTTGGATATGCCATCGTATAGTTACATACGAACTCGAAGAAACTTGTTTCAGTTCGAGGATGGTTTCAAGTTCTGGAGAAATTGAATAAGATTATTTGGTTGTCTTTTCTTTTTCCCTTCTCTCAGGTTGCGAGAGCTCCTAGTATTAGGAGAGTACACCTATTACGTTTATTGGATAGTCTTCTTCCAAACCTTATGCTGGTGCCGAAAGGTAGGGAAGGAAGAAAACAAATTAGCCTAAGTATGGTGTACAGAAGGTAAGAAGTAAAGACATATAAAGGGATTAGAGTGAGGGCAAGGAAATATACGGTTACTGTCATGAATCTAGATAGTGGAAGAGGCATTACTCGGAATACCCGGCCACCCCTTCAAAACATTTTCATGTTTCAGTTTTACTGTGCGATGTTAATTGAAAACTGTTTTCCCAATTAGATTCTGACTCAAGGGTATGCATTTACCAAACTTGATTCTCACATCTGTATGGCGTTATGGATGCTGAGTGGGAGTAACATATTTGGAATTGGGTGATTAGATCCTCAATATATCAAAATTCTTTGTAATTGGTGATATTTGAGGAAATCACCTGGGTTTTGCCTAACGGCAAATATTTGGTTTCGAATATCCATTGTTATGCACCAATTTCAAACTGATATATCTGTATGTTTATTTTATAAAGTGAGATAAAACTTTTTGAAATTATGTATATGACATTTAGCTATATAAGTTGATGGTTCGGTAAGGAGCATTCAATAACGGTGTAATTCTTCTAAACCATAACACAGTTTTCAACCTACGACGCACAAGGTTTGAGTTATTAAACTCAGAGGACATATACAAAGTATTGTATGTTATCTGATGTCCATTAGGACAAAAGGGTTGGTACTCGTACTATATTCAATTTACTTATGACTTCTCTAGTTTTAGAAAAGTATTTCGTTGAAATACAGGGTCCAAATTTTGAGAAGTTATAGGTATAAGAAAAAAGTAGAGAACCATATGTTGCAAATATCAGGATTCTTCAAGGTGATTGAAGATGTAGATACTTGTGCTAGGTATTCCATCGTAAGTAATAGTTTTGAGAACTTACTTCTCTCTCAGGTTACTCATCCGTGAGTACGCTCCTTGATGACTAATGCTCCTAGATACTTGTGCATATTGGATACGATTTCATTCGTGCGGGAAAAATGCACTTGATTTGGATTTTCGCGCATGTTGGGTGCATGATATGAGATGTGATTTTGTGCACACCGGATGCACTAAATTGAGATTTTCGTGCACTCTATATGCACTTGATATTGTTGTCGTGCACACCCGTTGCACTGGACAGATGATTTTGTGCACACCCGTTGCACTTAGTTTTGCTTTTGTGCACATTGGTAGCACTTGTATTTGGACTTGATTTCCGTGCGCACCAGACGCATGTGATTATTGGATAGGCCTTTTGAGGCTGATTTTGTTTTTGAGCACTTTGTTTTCATGATAGGTACTATATATTATATAGTAGCCGAACAGGACTGATCTGAGGACAGTACCTGAGTACTTGCATGCATTAAAATCTTACCAGGAGGTGTTCATAGGAGATATAGTCTCGCTATTTCCTATGTGTCCGTGAGCGACGCGGATATTTTTAAAAAGAAAAACCTTTTGGATATTTTGGGACGACGGAACGCATATTTATCAAAACATATATGAAGGTATATTTATTACTTTACAAATGAGCGTCCGTCACTTGTGCCGTGAGTTACGCATCAAACGACTATTTAGAAAAGATTTTGCATATGTTGTATTCAGTTTTAAGGTTTTCCAAAGATGCGTACTATACATAGTTTTGAGAACTTACTTCTCTCTCAGGTTACTCATCCATTTAGTTGATATGCACTGGAAAGAGCTGCATGATTTTTGAATCTGGTTCCAATTAAATTAGTGCCTTTGTTTCTATATTGGATATAGAATGGATTCATATCTTAATGTTGTTAAAGTATATGGAGTTGTCCGGCTTATGCTTAAAACCAGAATCCGGATAAACTCTAGGCACGTTTCAGTAATGGCAGTTTGTGGGTTTTCCCGGGCATTGACGAGGGTTAACATTCTGCCATTTGGAAGATCAATAGTTATATTATTCTTGACTCGCCACCCGTTTTAGTAAAATGAATTCTTTTCAGAAAACATTGGTGGGAGTATGGTAGAACTGGAAGTGATTCCAGAATCACAAACGATTACTGAAAATTTAGTAGAATCTAAAGATTCAATTGGATTTGACAATCCATTAGCCACTCCGCAGATTTGGTGGGTAATCTCAGCCACCCGAGAGGTACTTCGGTTTGCTCAAAAACGGTGACAGGGAGGTTTTAATGACCCAAGCTTGCCACTACTGCTGTCCTAGACTATGAAATCTGGCAGGTGGATGACTATAACGTCGTTCTAAATCAGCTTTAGAAGTGCAAGTGTATATGACTCTACCAAAGGGTTGTTGTAGTCAGTGGGAGCAGCGGAAGCATAGTGGGCAAGTAGCTTATGTCTATTTATAGACTAAAAAAGGTATAGCGGAGATAGATCATCTATTTTTTATGTGAAAGTCATAGAGTTTGACTACATCAGAATAACAGATGGACCTGGTAAGAAGATAGTAGGGAGTGATGTCTTGGTATTTGGATGACATGCTCTTGATAGGAAGTGATATTCCTATACTATGATCGGTTATACTGTAGTTGTCATAAGGTGTTTCTCCATATAGAATCTGGATAAAATATCAGGGATTCTAGTCACTAGATATATGGTTTTAGATATAGATTTGGGAAGTGTCCCAATTTAGGTACTTTGACACTATTCTAAAGTGTTTTTAGAATGGACGACTCCTGGCATGGTGGAGTACCCGCAGGTGATAGAGTCACCCTCTCTGAAGAGATGTTTTCTAGACTGATCATGAGAGGGATTTGCATGATTGGCATATCACTTGCTTAGGCAACTGAGTTAATCATGAAATGTCAAGTACCACATCAAATATTGCTTTTGCACTAGCTGCAATAAGCATATATATATTAATCCAATCCTGGAGAAATGTTGGGAAACAGTTATGAACACAAGTGGATGTTCTTGGTATATGGTAACGGCAGCCTTCTTCTGGAGGCGGTTATCATTTCAGGTTTCCAAGGTGACCTGGATGACAGATTGGCTGTCAGAGTTATAGTTTTCCTTCTTTTTGAGGGGCAGTTTGTTGGACAGGCGGTCCAAGGGGATACTGAGGAAGGCATGGCGTAGGATACTGATTAAATTCAGTGGAAGATACGGCCTAAGCAGTTTGTTGGATTTAGAGTTCATTTGTGAACTGGGTCCCATCAGATATCCAGAGAAATTCTAAGACAGGTATCGCTCATTTTCGGGAGATAGTCGTTCTCCGCGAAGTTGAGATATAGAAAGATAAAGATAGAAACATTGGAGCAGATCCACTCACTGAGGCTATTTCTCGAACGCAATAGTTTCACAAACGGGCTTTGCGAGACTGATTAGTAGAGAAGTTGGGTGTTCGGTATCACACGGGCTGTGAGTATGCGACACCGCAATAATTAGCCTTAAGTGCAAGGGGGAGATTGTTGGCTATAGTGCCCTCAAGTCAATTATTGTAATCGCAGGCACACGATTGTGATGATTTTGGGTGGACCTATACAGGTAGAACAGTCTTACTCAAAATGATAGTATGCTATCTGGTTTGTCGTTATCATCATGTACATGCATTATGTGGTATTACAGATCACTATTACATATTGATAGAGCCTATAGGATTCTTGCTTAACTACCAACATTATGATGACGATCATATACGTGGGAGCTGGGTGATCTATAAGCACATCCTTAAATGTCTCTGGTCGAGGGAGTATCGAGACTGAGCATCGATACTCCGGAGTAGACTAGTGTATACTTTTCGAGACCCTGACGAGGGGCGGTGGCCGATCTCACAAGCCATTGGTGTCAGTTAGCCACCTAATATTGTATACATGTGCTAATTGGGTTATGAGTTACACTGGACGGACTCGCCGGGAACATGCTAGATGGTATTATACCTATTGTCAGATAGCAGTTTTAAGGTGACATGAGTACAGGTTAGTCTGTCGACCTGAGATCGTCATTTATCTCGTGTGAGTTCCCACTGTTCTTAGATTACTACACTACCATGGCTCAAAGGAGTCATGCAAACAAATTTTAGTTGGGTACAGTCTCGAGCCACATGGAAGCAGTGAGCAGATCGTCGGGGATTCGTCTCTCCTGGTATTGGGGGTTGATGTCGCGCTGTGCACGGATGGCCATCTCCAGAAATCCTTAGCCAAGGTATACGAGAATTACTAATTTGGATCAGTAGTTTCTCAGTGGGTGATGGGCTTCATACCGACATGAAATATCGCGTTATTAGGGTTCTGACTTTATCCACCCCCTAGACCCGATATGCGATACTCTTAGACGAACAAACCGGACTGTATGAAGATTGTCATAGGCAGGCTCAGTAGAGGTTCGGATGAGTTTGCTCGTCGGCCTTCCTTTCGCTCAATACCTAGGTAGCCGTTACGTACAGCTAGTGTCGCTGACGTGGTTTTAGTTAAACCCACTGCCAACGTTTTGATGAGTTTTTAGAGTCCCACACAGAGGGTTTCCCTGGTTTAGGCGAAATGATGTAGTAGCCGTATTTTGATACGTGCAGGGTTCCGATCGAATGATTGTAATAGTTACCAGGACTTTCGATCGGAAAGTTGATAATACTAGCCAGCTCGGGATTGGGCCGGATTATTAAATCAGGTATTGATTTAGTAATTTACGTATATATATTTCGATATGTATATTCTAGTATTATGCTCTTTGTGTTATTCTATCTTTTTTGGTATTCGTATTTTGGTATGAATACAGGTATGTATATACAGTTGAGTGTAATCCGTATTTATACGGAAAAACATTTTAGAAGGTGGTCACCTCATTTTGGATTATCCATTTATTTATTTAAATGGAAAAGAGGTGTAAAGATAAAGAAGAGAGTATGGTGAGACCCATGCTTGAATAGTGTTGACAAATGAATTGTTAATTCATTTGTGCTAACTATTCAAGTATGGTTGCATATTATATTTGGAAATGGGTTTTACAAAACCTTGCTTCATATTTTCTCTCACTAGAGATGGTTCATTTTTGACATGGGATTTTCTCACTCTCACCATTTGCTTGCTCTCTTCACTTAACTTTCTTGACCTCCTCCATCTTCTTCATCTTCTACCCTACCATCCCATGTGTTGAGAATCATGGGTAGAAGAGAGATAGATAAACACTTAGAGCAACTCACTACATTCCTAGACACTCTTGATTAGCAACCTAGAGTCTCTAGTTGCGTCACTAGATTCTTAGTATGGAGCTAGAGCCATGAGCTACATCTCTTGGGTGGATCACCTTCGACGGAGGAAGACCGGCGGCCAAGCTCAATCGAGGACACCACAAGGAGCCAAAGAAGAGGGTAGATGACCGAAGGACACGAATCATTCGGTATAACACTTCAATCTTTTGTATCTAGTTATCGGTTTATGGTTTCGATTGTAGGACGGATTTTTTTTAGCGCCAAGTTTTTTTTAAACACTATTTTTGTTCCGCATCAGTCACGGTAAATGGCCAGGGCGTTAGCAAACCCCAACACATCCTCCTTCTTCTTTAGATGCTCTCTTGAGCTTAGATTTGAGTGAAAAGATAGTGGAAAATTCCTACATCCTCATTCTCCATTCCTAGCAAGCTTGGAGCGTCGGTTGCTTCACTAGGTGGAGCCGGAGCTTGGATCGGTTCTCTCGGATGGATCATTTTCGGCCAAGGAGGATCAGCTTTCAGACACAATCCAGAGCTTTTGAGAGCATGCTAGATTCCAACCCAATTTGATCAAATGAAAATGCTACAAAGGTTGTGATTTTTATCTTGTTATGGTTCTAGTTTAGGTGCTTGGTTCGATTCTTGTGTTTTGGACTCTAGTGCCACAAAAAATTTAGTTTTTTGGAGTTCGTATTAACCGCGGGTTAGCGGAGAGGGAACTCGGAACCTTCAATGGTATCAAAGCCACCCAAACACCCTAAACTAGAAAGATACAACTCTCGAATCCCGCCGGTTTTTGCCCCACAAAAACTGGCGGAAAAACAGTGAGGAATTTCATGTTATATTGATGTTTTGACTCCCCAAGGGCTATCGGTTTGGACTGAGAAGCCACGGGGAGCTGCGCGGGGACCCCGAGGACGTCCCGGGAGAACCTAAGGTAGGCCCATACCCCCGAGACTACCCAAATGGTGGCCTTGGGGGGTGGGGACCCGAAACTGCCTCAGAAGTCAGTTTCGGGTCTGCCTACCCCTTGGACCACCTTAGGGTGGCTTAGGGGGTGGATACACTCCTAGGTGCCTTCGGGTCAACGTTAATTTCATGCCAGGGTCCTCCATGAAGCTTCAGCTCAATCCGAGGTCATTTCGAACTCCCGGAGTGCTTTTTAGCATGGAATTTATTGCCGGTTTCTAGCACACTTGATTTTCGATGTTTTGGAAAATTGAAGTGTTAGCTATTTGTGTGCGGTATTAGATTGTCATAGGCTTTGTGTTGGTTGCGTGTATCATAACGTTTGGTAAAACTTTATCTAATTGCTATACGTATTAATTAGACGGGGTTACGGAATTGATACTTGCAAGTTTGATTGTTCAGTGATGGATATTGCTCGTTGATTATGGTTATGTTGGATTTGTCACGATGGATAGCCCGGTGTATGTAGTATTAGATGTAATTCTCTATGATGTAATGTATATTCATATTTCATGGCGAGCATCCGACATGTGGACTGCCGTCATCGAGGCTTGTATTATTCTTTGGGGTGCGTCCTGGTTGCGAACGTAGTCACTATTGTATATTCAGGTTTTCATAACATGCACTAGGATTCCCCCATGGCGGAGTTCTCGATTAGCCAGGTTCTAGAGGGAAACGGGCCTCCATCTGATGGCATTGAGACTAGGATGCCTTACTCTAGAATTAGCGGGCTATTCGCCACACTCGTAGGGGGTATAGGATTGACCCGCGGAGGGGAGCCTAAGTAACCAGATTTTGGAAGTGTTGGGTGGCTCACTCACTTCGTTGATTGGGGTTGCCTCATGTCTAGGATCTGGTATTATGGGCTATCCATATGACCAGGAAAATTGCATTTCATATTTGACTCCATTGAAATGTACTTTTCCTAGTTTATTCGCATTTCTATATTGTGTTTGATTCTGTTGTGATACTTCTGTGATGTTACTTGATATCATACGTGAGACGAATGTTCATATTATATATATATATTGAAAGTGTTTGTTAGAACAACCACAGGGGTTTTACTAGCATCAAGCATGCCAATTTAAAAATTTTGGGGGTGCTAATTAGCACTAAACAAGAATCAAAACTAGATGATTAGGGTTTAGGCATGATATCATAAAATATAATACTTAGAGAAGGAGGTGGCTACAACCTTTGTAGACCGTGTCCTTCTCTTCTAAAGCTCCGGGTTGTAGTCCCTACAACTCCTCGTAGCTCCACTTGAAGTTTGAAGAAGCCCCATTCGCGATCTTCGTACCGAAAATGATCCATCCGAAGCTCCACTAATCCAAACTACCTCTTCACTAAACTCTTTATTGAAGGAACACACTACACTCAAGTGCTAATTAAGTGTAGGATGGTGAAGTAGGGGTTTTGTTTGCTCACTAGGTTTCTCACAAGCTCAAGGTTCACAACTCATGTGAGGGATTGAGCTTGGAGGTGGAGAATGTAGAAGATGGAGAGAGCTAGAATGGCTAAGGCAAAATGAGCAAGTCTCCAGTGAAGAAAAAATGGCTCAACCTTGTATTCACTTATTGAAGCATACAATTTATTCCAATAATAAATTGCACCCATGCTTTAATAGTGAATACAAATGAATAAGATAATAGAAAATCCCATGCCTTGCCATACCAAAAATATCTCCTCAACTTTCCACCTCATTTTCTATTTTCACAAAATAGAAAATAAACCATGCTTCATATATATATATATATATATATATATATATATATATATATAGAGAGAGAGAGAGAGAGAGAGAGATAGAAAGAGAGAGAGAGAGAGAATAATGGAGGAAAGATGCCAAATGAGGGAATTTCCTCCTATGGCGTCGAAAAAGTATGCCCTCCATTGTGTTTTCCGACGATCGACACTCATCATCTTCATCGTTATCATCTAAGATATGGGTACACCAAATTTTATGTGATTCTATGACTTTTTCACCGTTGAATTAGCGGGTTCAAAATTAACGGTTTACCGAAAATAGAACTTTTTACATTGCTAAATCAACGGTGAAATAGTTGTAGAATCACATGAAATTTGGCATAGCCACATCTTAGATGATAACGATGAAGATTATGGATCCCGATCATCGAAAAATACGACGGAGGGCGTACTTTTTCGACGCCATAGGAGAAAATTCCCTCATATAGCCTCTTTCCTCCATTATTCTCATATATATATATATATATATATTTTAATATATATATATATATATATAAGAAAATAATTAATGAGCAATAATATTAGTTAATGTATAATTATATCAAATATAAATATACATCAAATTATTAAATCAACACTTGATTTAATAATCCGGTTATATCACATATAACCGACTAATATCATTTATCTGTATATCACATTATCAAATCAACACTTGATTCGATAATCCGGTTATATCACATATAACCTAACTGATAACAAATAACCGCCAGATTAGAATACGATATCACATACTCGTATTTAATTAGGCCCCCGCACATATCAGCATATGTGCCCTACTTCGTTTCGCATGAACTAGGAAACTTCTGTGTGGGACTCTAAAGACTTTTCAATACGCCAGCAGTAGGTGATGATCACATCAGTCACCCACAAGCCGTCAGCGGTACTAGCTAGACGTAACGTCTACCCAGGGATTGAGCGAATAGAAGATCAACAAGCAAGCTTGTCCAAACTCCCATGAAGCCTATAAGTAACACTTACCGTACAGTATGGTCTCTTCGTCTGATATATCACATATCGAGTCTGGGGATGGAATCGTCAGACCCCAAAAACTTGATAAGTCATGCCAAAGTATGGCTTATAACGGTACGAGAAACTACTGATAACACTTACCAGTAAATCTCATCAACAGCCCTGGCCAGGGACTTCCTGTTATAGCCAATCGAGCATAGCACAACATCAACTCCCTATACCAGGAGAGACGAAACCCCTCCTATCGCTCATTGCCTCCATATGACTTAGGACTGTACCTAAAATCCACCTGTTTAGACGACTCCTTTGAGCCGTGGTAGGGAGGAAATCAAAGCACAGTGGGTAACACACAAGACTCTATGATGATCTCGGGTCTACAGACTAACCTGTACCAGTGTCACCAGAGAACTGCTATCTGACGATAGGTATAGTCCCATCTAGGAGTTCTCGGCGAGTCCTGTTCGGTGTACCTATTCTCTAATGAGCACATGTGTACAATCTTTGTTGTCAAACATCATTGGATATGGGATCAACCATCGCCCCTTACAGGGTCAAGAAACGTATACACTAGTCTACTCTGGAATATCGATGCCCTGTCTCGATATTCCCTCGACTAGGAACAATTGAAGGATGCGCTTGTCGGCTACCCAGGTCCCAGTAGTATGATCCGCATCATAGTCTTGGTAGTCAAGCCAACATCCTAAGGGGTTTATCAACATGTATCAGAGAGACGGTATAATAATACAAGTGTACATGTTAAGATAAAGAGCAACCAGATAGCATACTATCATGTCGAGCAAGAAAGTCCTCTATATATATATATCCAAGCATCTATTATAATATACATCAATGTACAATAATGGCCTCTAGGGCATACATATCCCTAACAATCTTCCACTTGCACTAAGGCCAGTTGTTGTAGTATCTCATACCCAACATCCCAAATAGTCTCTCGAACTGCGTCTGGGGGAGGGCCTTCGTGAGTGGATCCGCAGTGTTATCCTTCGTGTCAACTCTCCTGACCTCGATCTCCCATCAATCTACTATCTCCCGGATCAGGTGATACCGCCTAAGAATATATCTGGATCGCTGATGGAACCAGGGTTCCTGGGCCAAAGCCACAGCTCTATTGTTATCACAATACACAGGTATTGGATGCTCAATGGATGGAACCACACCAAGTTCAGCTATGAACTTCTTCATCCAAACAGCCTCTTTGGTAGCATCATTGGCAGCGATGTATTCAGCCTCCATTGTCGAGTCTGCTACTATATCTTGCTTGGAACACTTCCAACATACCGCCCCTCCGTTTAGGGTAAAGACAAAACCCGAGATCGACTTACTGCCGTCCTTATCACTCTTGAAGCTCGAATCGATAAAGGACTCCACCTGGAGTTCACCGTTACCATACACCAAGAACATTTCTTTAGTCCTTCTCAAGTACTTAAGAATGTTCTTCACAGCTGTCCTGTGGTTTTCCCCAGGATCTGATTGATACCTACTCACAACACCTAGTGAGTAAGCTACATCCGGTCTGGTACATAACATCGCATACATGATTGACCCGACTGCCGAAGCATAGGGTATCCCTTGCATGCGAGCCCTCTCCAAATCAGTCTTGGGAGACATCTCTTTGAAGAGAGTGATTCTTGAACAAGAGGGTAAATTACCATGCATAGAATCTTCCATACTAAACTTCTTTAGTATAGTGTCAATGTACCTAGATTGGAACAATCCCAACATCCGTTTAGATCTATCTCTATAGATCTTAATCTCTAAGATGTAGGAGGCATCACCAAGATCTTTCATGGAGAACTTGTGTGATAAGAAGAGCTTAACCGAGTGTAGCATAGGAACAACGTTTCCTATCAAGAGTATGTCATCCACGTACATGCAGGGTTACCTACGATGACAACATGGATTCGGGAGGCATCGTCAATGCCAAATTCAAAAATTTGCCGTTTTAGCTAACCCTAACTTGAATCGTAAACTAGAAATATACGGAAAACCAAATGCAAACACTTTGCAATAAGAAGTGAGGAAGGAATACAACCTTTGCAGACCGGTCCTTCACTTCAATAGTTCCGTGTAGTAGTCCCTTCGCTGCGATCGTGAACTCCGGATTCTAGAGAGGCTCCCATAAAGAAACGAACATGCTTGCTTTGATGTCTTCGAGGCCGAAGATGATCTACGTCGAGGAAACACTAACCCATGCTATTTCTTCACTAGGTTAAGAACTTTGTGAAGAGAACACCCTATACTAAATGGCAAGTAGTATAGGATGATGAAGTAGGAAGTGGGCTCACTTTAGAATTGATTTTCTCACATTTTATCTCATACCTCCATTAGAGCTAGAAAGATTTTGAGGAGGAAGAAGAAGAAGAAGAACTCATCTCATGAGTTAATCCAAATGAATTATTGTAACCATGGGTGAGTTAAGCCCTTATGCTTAACTCATGTAGAGAATTAACCAAGGTGTAAGGTTAAGAGTTGGGTTAACTAATATCCTAAGGAATGACAAAAGAGTGGACTTTGTCAATGTTTCTACAAGCTTCAAACAAGCTTGACAACTTTGACCAAGTCTTCTCTCTTTTGTTATTCCTTAAGAAATAAATAAACCCTAACTTAACCCTAGGATGATATAAGTCTCATACACCCATCTTGTATGTATCATCAAGTATGACACAAACATTTACACTTCCATATATCACATATATACAATGTGCACAATCTAGTGAGAAAAGAAATCATAAGTGAGATTAAAATTAGTTAATGTAATGTAATATATCAAATATATAATTATACATTAAATTATTAAATCAACTCTTGATTTAATAATCCGGCTATAACCGACTAATATCGTGTGTAACAACTTATCGAATCAACACTTGATCCGATAACCCGGCTATATCGTATACAACCGATCAATGTCACGAATCGCGAGAATAGAATAGGTATCTCATATCGTATCAATCTCGGTCCCACACATATCACATATGTGCTCCTACTCCTTTTCGCTTGAGCCAGGAAACCCCTGTGTAGGACTCTAAAGACTCGTCAATACGCCGGCAGTAGGTGATGATCATATCAAACACCCATAAGCCGCAAGCGGTCTGCTAAACGTAACGGCCACCCGGGTATTGAGCGATCAGAAGATCAAGCAAGCCTGCTCACACTCCTGCGAATCCAATCAGTAACACTACCGTACAGTCCGGTCTCTTCGTCTGATATGTCGCAAATCTCGTCTCGGGGTGGTAAACGTCAGACCCCAGAAACTCAATAAGTCGTGTCGATATGAGGCTCATAACGGGTCGAGAAACTACTGATAACACTTACCAGCATATCTCTGAAGCAGCCTTGGCCAAGGAGTTCCTGTTATAGCCAATCGAGCACTGCGCAACATCAACTCCCAATACCAGGAGAGACGAAACCCCTCCTATCGCTCATTGCCTCCATGTAACTCGGGACTGTACCCAAAAGCCACCGTTTTGCAGGTTATCTTGAACGTGGTAAGGTGGAAATCAAAGCACAGTGGGAATCACACAAGACTCTATGACGATCTCGGGTCTACAGACTAACCTGTACCAGTGTCACCAGAGAACTGCCATCTGACGTTAGGTATAATACCATCTGGGAATTCTCGGCGAGTCCGTCCAGTGTACCCAGTCTCCACTGAGCACCCGTATACTATCTCTGAAGTCAAACACCAATGGATATGGGATCATCCATCGCCCATCAACATGGGTCGAGAAGCTATACGCTAGTCTACTCTGGTATATCGATGCCATGTCTCGATACACCCACGACTAGGGACATTTGAATGATGTACTTAGCGACTACACTGCCCCCACTAGTATGATCTGCATCATAGTCCTTATAGTCAAGTACTGATCCTAAGGGCTTTATCAACATGTAACATAGAGACAATCAGTGTACATGTTAAGATAAAGAGCAACCAGATAGCATAATATCATGTCGAGCAAGAAAGTCCTCAATATATATGTCCAAGCATCCACTACAATATACATCGTATGTACAGTAATGGCCTCTAGGGCATACATATCACGAACAATCTCCCACTTGCACTAGGGCCATCTGTTGTAGTATCTCATACCCAACAATCAGCAGTGGTTGAAGTATCTCATACTCAACCATCCCATAAAAGTCTTTACTGGGAATAGGCCTTTGTGAGTGGATCCGCACGTTTGTCCTCTGTGTCTACTCTCCTATCCTTGATCTCCTTGGAGATCAACCATCTCCATGATCAGGTGATACTGCCTAAGAATATGTCTGGATCTCTGATAGGACGGGGGGTCCTAAGCCAAAGCCACAACTCCATTGTCATACAATGGTAGGAACGAAGTTCATCTCATGAACTGTATACATCCAGACTACCTCTTTGGTAGCATCTATGGTAGCAATGTATCCAGCATTTAATCGTCTAGTTTGCCACTATATCTAGCTTGGAACTCTTCCAACATACCGTCCCTCCACTAAGGGTAAAGGCAATGCCTGTGACTAACATTCAGTCAAGCTTATCACCCTGGAAGCTATCCAGTGTTTCTCCCCAGGATCGATTGATACCATTTCACTACACCTAGTGAGAATCCTAACATCCATTTAGATCTATCTCATAGATCCAAAATCCAGGATTTAGGAGGTATCCCCTTGATCTTATATAGAGAATCCTTGTGATAAGAGGAGATTGACCGAGCGTAGCATAGGAAACTCCTTTCCTATCATGAGTATGTCATCCACGTACAATACGAGGATCATCACCACACTTCCTACTACCTTTTTGTATATACTAGTTTCATCTACCATTTTGATGAAGTCAAACTTTTTGACTACCACATCAAAACAGATGTTCCAACTCCGCGATACCTGCTTTAACCTATTAAAGCAACTTGCACATGTTTCCGCTGCTCCCACTGTCTACGAAGCCCTTTGGCTGTATACTTATAGACGCCCTCTTCTAAATCACTATTTAGAAAAGCAGTCATGACACCCAACCGCCAGATATCGTAGTCATGGTATGTAGCAATGGCAAGTAGGATCCGGATGGACTTAAGCATAGCCACTGGAGAAAATGTTTCATTATAATCCATACCTGGTTAATGACGAGAACCTTTTACAACAAGTCTAACTTTGAAAGTCTCAACTTTTCTATGTACACCAAGTAATCTTCTCAAGATATACTTGCTCCTGATGGGGATTTAACCCTTCAGATAAAGCAACCAAAGTCCATACTTTGTTGGTGTATATGGATTCCATCTCAGATCGCATAGCATCCAGCCATTCTCACAGAGTCCCCACTCTTGATGGCCTGCTCGAAACTAGTTGGGTCATCATCTCATGATCCAATCCTCGCTCCCACTGTCCTAGAGAAAACCGAAGTATCTTTCAGGTGGGTGAGGAACCCTACCAGATCAGCGGAGAGGCTGAGGTTCGTTGGGAACTATTGAATCTTCCGGTTCTACCAAATCATCAGCTGCAGTTTGTATAGCTGGAACTCCTTCCAGTTCTACCTCATGACCACTAATTTCTTCATAAGAAAATCCTTTTCTCAAAAGGTGGAAAGCTGAGAAACAAAACACCTTTTGCTCCTCAGTGCGGTAGATGATATTCCCTTACGAATGCTTGGAATATACAACAAACTTCAACAGAACTGACCTTGCCTCAAGCTTGTCCGGATTTTGCTTTTAGACATAGGCCGGACAACCCCAAATCTTAACATCCTTAAGAGATGGGCTCTTTCTATACCACATCACATATGGAGTGGTAGGCACCTAATTTGGTTGGAACCCAATTCAATAGGTATGCAGCTTCTCAAGTGCATAACCCCCAAAAGGAAATAGGCAACTCAGTAGTACTCATCATAGAGCACACCTTATCACATAGGGTGTGATTGCTCCGCCCCGATATACCAACGTGCTATGGTGTATACGGAGGAGTAATGCTGAGAGAGAATCTCATTCTCCTTTAGAACAGTCCAGGAATTCCGTGCTCAAGTATTCTCCTCCCTGATCACATCACTGGACATAATCCTCATACCCATTTTGGTTCTCTACTTCTGACTTATATTCTTTGAATTTCTTAAAAGCTTCAGACTAGTGTTTCAACAGGAACATATGTCCGAATCTTGAGAAATAATCAGTGAATGTAATGAAGTACAAAGAACCATTCCTGGCATGTGTAGACAGGGGACCTACATACATCATCATGTATCAATCCCAAGAGTTCACTAACTCTTTCTCTGTTTCCAAAAAATGGAGTTATGGACATCTTATCTTTGTGACATGACTGGCAAGTTTCACAAGATGTAAGTTCAAACTGATTTAAATATGCATCTTTATGTAACTTAGCTAGTCGGGTCGCATTGATATGACCTAGTCTACAATGCCTCAAGAAGGATTCATTCATTTCTGAACTCTTCCTCTTATGTGTGTTCTTTACGTTAAGAACTGTAATTTGATTTAGAACGCATATGCTTTTAGACAACATGCCTGAACCGATCAACTCTTGATATACGAAATTTTCAAAACATTATCCAACAATACAAAATTATATCCTTCTTTACTAAATAAAGAGACTGATATGATATTGTATATCAGGATCGGTATCTAATAACATTCGTTCAGAATCAATGTATAGGGTAATACAGGGTGAGAACTGCAAACAAACTTGGCTGCAATAATTGCGCCGTTTCTAACTCTTAAAACTTTATCACCCGTTCTCAGATCTCTACCTATCTTTAGCCCATGTAACATATTACATATGTGGGATCATGATCTGGTATCTCATACCCAGTATGTAGAGGATACTGAGAAACGGTTCTGGGTAATAAACACACCCGAAGAAGATGCATCATCATGCACTTTCTTCATTTGGGCGGCCCGGGAATCCTTGTAATCCCCTATTTCCTGCTCGGTCTTATATCAATTATAAGTTGGAGAGGGACCAACGTTCCCTAGCTCAGTATAACAAGCGGGTTCGGTCAATACATCCGTATTATTATTTTGATTAAGGCGTGACATGGTCGCTACCTGGAGAGAGAGAGAAGAAAACACTCAGCGTATGCTCTTGCAAGATTATATTGGTTATTTATTTATATAATCATGATGTCTCCCATTGTTTTAGTCAAATTTTCCTTCAAACCCTAAAAGGAAAGACTAGCCAGGATTAATTACACCCTACAAGTTCGCCAATCTTTCAGCCAGGCCAGTGCCGGTACTTTGAGGGAGGTTCCCCATGCTTTCGCATAGACCTAATTAAAATAAACCTCATTTTCTCAGGGGCGTAACCCCGTTGACACCTTTCTAGACACCTACTGATCGGCTAATTGTAATGTGTAAAACTCTCCCAGGAGTAACTCTTACTCGCAGTGGGTATCGGGATCCAACTATCTCATAGGAGGTATGCAATCTCATTGCAAATTTCAACACTTGAAATTCCTAATAATATTTTACCCCTAGCATCCTATGACCTTGACGAAAGCCAACAAACCATAGGCTACTAGTCAAGTTCAACCCGTACATTTCCTGATTGAATTAAACCTACCTGCACGACCCTTGACGAAAGCCAACAAAATCACACGACTACCCTAACTCAATCGCATCATATGCTTATGCAGATAAGCATAAATAGCTACCGCACACTACGCCTTGACGAAAGCCTACAAACGTAGCACGAATACTATGAAGTACTTATCTGAAATGACGGAGGGCTACGACAGGTTTTTATGAAAACCCTTTGCGTAATGAACTTGATATCGTCATAGAATCAAATGATTTAAATGGAGTGTTTTGGAGTCTTTTACTAGTTTTGCTAAAGAGTTCACTCCCGGTGAAGGGAACGCCGGCTCTTTCCTTATCGAATAAGGTGCATGATATTTCAGAAATATCACTATGCAAAGAAAAAACTATGGAAGCAATCAAAAGACAAAACCGAGGGTTGTAGCATCTGCCAGTTATTGCTAAAGTGGTCACTCCCGGTGAAGGGATCTCGGCTCTTTCCTTATCGAATAAGGTGCTGGATATTCTACAAGGAATACCGCTATGCAAAGCAACAACTAGAGCTACCTGTTTTGTTTTTTTTGAAAATTCGATTCCACAACATCATTAGGTTTATTTTCTTTCATTAATCTCATTAATGAAGTCCCATCATTTTAAGTTACCTAAACAACACAGATAAATACAACGTACGCTTATGCCATCCGCATTCGCCTCGATGTCCCCTCGTGCACCGTTAGGTTAGGTAACTAACGGCAGAGCGGGGCAGTGCTAGCGCGGGTGTAAAACATAAGCAACGTCTATATAATATATCACATATACTATATCCTCTATTCATCTCATCAATATATCAAATGATCACATCACAGATATCGCAGCAAAAAACAACATATGAAATATTGGATATACTAGGATTTCCGTGTTTTAAATTAAGCCTGTATAAAACATGGATTCCACGGTCATGATGAATAGCCAATCCCACACCCCTAGACCCCTACGAGAGCGGCAAGAAACCCTACCAATTCTAGAGTTAGGAGACCCGATCTCGACTCTTCGAGATGGTCTCCCACTGGACCCTAGAACCCGATTACTTGTGCTCCCCGCCTTGGGTCTATCCTAATGAGGAAAAGTAAATAATATACAATGGTGACATCATCCTCAACCCGGAAGTGTCCCAATAAAATAATATTACATACAATGAATTTTACATGAATGAAAATCAAAAAACTCTCATCTCACATAAAAAAACCGGCTATTCAAACACGACGATCCAATATAACATATCCCAGCAGCACATAACATCACATGTCATCAACGTAAGTAAATATGTGTATCCCAATTGTCGTTGACATATAGCAATGAAACCGGCGATACACCACATATTATACTTACGGTCGTAGAAACGAAAGTGAAAAACTACAACAGTTGGAATCCGCAACCACCTTAGACATCACATGCCTAACCAATTGAATTCCTTAGACATCACATGCCTAAAAATTATAAACCCCGCATTTTAGTCTCGATCTCGAAAACACTTTTCAATATCTAGTCGGGCAATTCAACAGGATTCCCGACATCCTGATTGAATGCTCGTCGGAAACTTTAGTAAACGGCCGCACCCCCCGATGCCGTCGACGAAGTGCACTAAGGCGGAACACCGCTTCCGCGAGCACCCGAACAGATGCTTTTGGCGACGGGGTTCTCCTACAATCACTTGGTCGGGGCTATGGGGCGTGGCTATCTAATAATGTTACCTGGCGAGTATCCGCGTACGCTACGTGATTGCGACGGACTTTTGATCACATCAAAATCCCGTGGGAACCGATCAAATGAGACTAAACTGCTAGATTTATAACATTCAAACTAGTTATCTCATAACTACATATGGATTCCAAATATTTTATCCCATCACATAATATTTGGACGATGATAAACTGTTCGATCGATTCATCAAAGTCCCACAATTTCCCGATAGCTCAACACTTGAGCAAAGTTTTAGTAATACCCAGAAGATGCCACAGCACCTATGAACCAGCCATAGAAGGGTCAAACCAACGCCTCACATGTGACAACGCTAAACTACCACAAACCCTAGGGTTCAGTGGCAGTTTTGACGGCTACATAATCGAGTTAAGATTTCGTTCTTCTAGAGGGTCCACAGAATCACTTGTATGTTTTTCCGAATACGTTAAACTTGGAAAAATGGGTTTTTTACATTCAATCGAACAATTTAGCTTCGTCTAGACAATATGTGAACAACCCGAAACAATGTTAAAACTACGAGTACGAAACACTCCGACTTGCTTATAGTGTAAGATTACATCACATCTAAAATTAGCAAAAATAAACAACACCTGAAACACCAAAACCCAGATCACAGAACATGAAAAAAATTTGAGACCAAACTTCCAAACTGGGGCCGGCCACCTCGGAATTTTCCCCATTGTGCTCGGCCAAAATCCGAGCACAGGGTCCCAAATTTTTTCCATGTTCTTGTAACCTCCCAAATACCATTCTGTACTTGTTTGAAAATTTTTGTGAAAGCTTTTTAAAATCGACAGAAAGTATAGTTTCGTGTTTCAAGTAACGGAGTTGTTTTGGTTTCGTAATTCTAACAAAATCCGTATTAATTTCTAGCATGGCTCTTATACCACTGCAGGGTTACCTACGACGGCAGCAAGGTTTCGGGAGGCATCGTCCATGCCAAATTCAAAAATTTGCCGTTTTAGCTAACCCTAACTTGAATCGTAAACAAGAAATATACGGAAAACCAAATGCAAACATTTTGCAATAGGAAGTGAGCAAGGAATACAACCTTTTGTAGACCGGTCCTTCACTTCAATAGCTCCATGCAGTAGTCCCTTCGCTGCGATCGTAAACTCTGGACTGTTGAGAGGCTCCCATAAAGAAACGAACATGGTTGCTTCGATGTCTTCGAGGCCGAAGATGATCTACGTCGAGGAGACACAAACCCAAGCTATTTCTTCACTAGGTCAAGACCTTTGTGAAGAGAACACCCTATACTAAATGGCAAGTAGTAGAGGATGATGAAGTAAGAAGTGGGCTCACTTTAGAATTGATTTTCTCACATTTTATTTCATACCTCCATTAGAGCTAGAAAGCTTTTGAGGAGGAAGAAGAAGAAGAAGAACTCATCTCAAGAGTTAATCCAAATGAATTATTGTAACCATGGGTGAGTTAAGCCCTCATGCTTAACTCATGTTGAGAATTAACCAAGGTGTAAGGTTAAGAGACGGGTTAACTAATATCCTAAGGAATGAAAAAAGAGTGGACTTTGTCAATATTTCTACAAGCTTCATACAAGCTTGACAACTTTGACCAAGTCTTCTCTCTTTTGTTATTCCTAAAGAAATAAATAAACCCTAACTTAACCCTAGGATGATATAAGTCTCATACGCCCATCTTGTATGTATCATCAAGCATGACACAAACATGTACACTTGCATATATCACATATATACAATGTGCACAATCTAGTGAGAAAAGAAATCATAAGTGAGCTTAATATTAGTTAATGTAATGTAATATATCAAATATATAATTATACATTAAATTATTAAATCAACTCTTGATTTAATAATCCGGCTATAATAGAAAAATATCATGTGTAACAACTTATCGAAACAACACTTGATCCGATAACCCGGCTATATTGCATACAACCGATCATTGTCACGAATCGAGAGAATAGAATACGGTATCTCATATAGTATCAATCTCGGTCCCGCACATATCACATATGTGCTCCAACTCCGTTTCGCTTGAGCCAGGAAACTCCTGTGTAGAACTCTGAAGACTCGTCACTACGCCGGCAGTAAGTGATGATCATATCAAACACCCAAAAGCCGCAAGCGGTCTGCTAAACGTAACGGTCACCCGGGTATTGAGCGATCAGAAGATCAACAAGCAATCCTGCTCACACTCCTGCGAATCCAATCAGTAACACTACCGTACAGTCCGGTCTCTTCGTCTGCTATGTCACATATCTCGTCTAGGGGTGGTAAACGTCAGACCCCAGAAACTCGATAAGTCGTGTCGATATAAGGCTCGCAACGGGTTGAGAAACTACTGATAACACTTACCAGCATATCTCTGAAGAAGCCTTGGCCAAGGATTTCCTGTTATAGCCAATCGAGCACTATGCAATATCAACTCCCAATACCGGGAGAGACGAAACCCCTCCTATCGCTCATAGCCTCCATGTGACTCGGGACTGTACCCAAAAGCCACTGTTTTGCACGTTCTCTTGAACGTGGTAAGGTGGAAATCGAAGCACAGTGGGAATCACACAAGACTCTATGTTGATCTCGGGTCTACAGACTAACCTGTATGAGTGTCACCAGAGAACTGCCATCTGACGTTAGGTATAATACCATCTGGGAGTTCTCGGCGAGTCCGTCCAGTATACCCAGTCTCCACTGAGCACCCGTATACTATCTCTGATGCCAAACACCAATGGATATGGGAACATCCATGGCCTATCTACATAGGTCGATAAGCTATACGCTAGTTTACTCTAGTATATCGATGCCCTGTCTCGATACACTCACGACTAGGGACATTTGAAGGATGTACTTAGCGACAACACTGTCCCCACTAGTATGATCTTCATCATAGTCCTGGTTGTCAAGTACTGATCCTAAGGGCTTTATCAACATGTAACATAGAGACAATCAGTGTACATGTTAAGATAAAGAGCAACCATATAGCATACTATCATGTCGAGCAAGAAAGTCCATATATATGTCCAAGCATCCACTACAATATACATCGTATGTACAGTAATGGCCTCTACGGTATACATATCACTAACAGTACCATACGAGGAAGACAACCTTACTCTCTACAACTTTTTGAATATACAAGGTTTATCTACGTTTTTGATGAAGTAAAACTCTTTGACAGATTCATTGAAACAGATGTTCCAGCTTCGCGATGCCTGCTTTAATCCGTAGATTGATTTAAGCAGCTTGCACACGCTTCCGGTGCTCCCACTGTCTACAAAGCCCTCTGGCTGTGTCATGTACACGCTCTCTTCTAAGTCACTATTTAGAAAAGCGGTCTTGACGTCCATCTGCCAGATTTCGTAGTTATGGTATGCAGCAATGGAAATAGGATCCAGATGGATTTAAGCATAGCCACTGGAGAAAAGGTTTCGTCATAATCGACACCTGGTCGTTGCCGAAAACTTTTGCTACAAGTCTTGTTTTGAAGGTCTCAACCTTTCCATCTACACCAATTTTCTTCTTAAAAATCCACTTGCTCCCGATGGGTTTTAACCTTTCAGGAGTAACTTCCAAAGTCCATACTTTGTTAGTGTACATGGATTCTGTAACAACCCTAAATTTCCTATATAAGTTTTAACAAAAAAATTTCAAAACTTAAAGAAAGGGGTATTTATTGCCTGAGCAAAAGATAAGTAATTAATAAGCAATTTAATTACAAGAAGGAGCTTGTGGCTCATTGGTAATACCTTGCACTGCTGAACCAAGCCACCAGAGTTCAAATCCCTTACCCCACATTATTTTTAATATTATTTTGTTTTGAATTTTTAGAATACCAATAGTTACACGTGCATTTCTCACAAAAACCCCACTACACCCAAAATTCTAAATATACCAGTGTGATCACCTGAAGACTCCCCACCTCCTGACTCGGCCCGACTCGGCTTAGTCGGCCGGTGGACCGGCCGACTCGGGCCGGCGCCGCCGGCCGGACTCGGCCGGACGGCCGAGTCCCCAACTGCAAAGTTGGGGCTCTTGGGCTTCTGAACCCCCCCGCACACTTCTTTTCCCCAGATCGGTTCCAGAGAAGTCATAAAGCCCTATTTACTCTATTTTATTACAATTTATCACATTTTATTACATTTTTATTATTTAACTCTTCATCTACCTTAACCCTAGCCTAACCCTATAAATACCACCCCTACACTCTACCCCTCACCGCAAAACTCTGAGCCAACTCTCAAAAAATCTCTAAAAACCCTAGTGTGCAATCGAAGTGAGCGAAAGGCGAAGCTCGGGCGAATTTTCCGGCCATCTTCCGACGAAGATCCTAGGAACTCCCGGCGACGAAACGACGTACCGTTGACTCCTCCCGACTCTTGTTCCTCTCCTCTAAGTCCTAAGCCAGTAAGTCCCAATTCTATCTTCCCTATTCTTTTCTAAAAATACGGAATTACAAAACCCGACGGAATCGGAACAAATCCGATTTCCGATTCGGTTTCTTTATAAAACCTCACTTTTCTTTAATACAATTATGCTTAAACCATTACATGTTGACTATTAATCACTACTAAACATGTTGAACAAGCTTCATGACAATCTAATTCAATTTGTAACCTTTACCGTATTTTTTTCATTAAAATACCACATAGTTTCATTTCTACATTTTAATCATCAAAAGCCTTGCTATACCTATAAGTAGATCACGAGGTAATGACCTACCTCCTCACACACTCATATGCAACATAGCACAATACCCTCGGGAACATAGAATACGGGAAAACGACACCTTTTCATTTAAATACCTTTTAATAATAAAACCATTTTCTAAACGATTTAGTATTTATACAAATCTTTGCAAAGCACCGCTACAACCCATTTGGGGAACCCGTTCGGGATGGTGCGGATTATCGCATATCCTCGGGATTTGTAGTGCGAGATGCAGACCTCCGCAAGGAGCATTCGGTCTCGAAAGATCTAAAATACGAAAAACTAAAGAAAATGAGATTTCTAGAAATATAATATATATTCATTTATTTTCATATAAATATATGTATATGTAACATTAAAATATCTATTTTTGTAAAAATATAAATATTCCAACTCATTTAAAAAATCACAAGAATCATTTTACACTAAAATACCATGAATTCCATACAAATCAATATTACAAATAAATACATTTTATTATGAATTTAGGATATTCTCATTAGAAATATCACAAATATAAAATCAACATTTATTACATCTCTAAAGATGATAATAAATACTTGGGGTGTATTTTGAAAACAATACAAAAGTATTTTTACATAAAACCGCCCTCAAGTTCAGTAAATTACACTTAGGACCCTAGTAAACATAGGTTTAAGCGGGACCAATCTCTTGAGCCTCAGGGAGCCGGAGAAGTGGGTGCTTGCCTATCTAAGGTAGACAACTTAACAACGATGTTATCAACATGGTAATCGTCTTTGAAAAAGACACAAATCCTGCCGCCCATGTGCAACGGTTACCGATTGTAAGTGCACGGCGGCGCCCCGGCCGTCAATCCGACGCCGGAATGCGGAAGCGGTGATAAACTTTAATTTTGCGAACTTAGCAAACCGGCACCACCGCGCACTAAACACCCGGATCGGGCCATTAAACTAGATCTAGCTAACTACAAGACGGGTTAGAGATATACCGAGTGATCCGAGTCTTCCGGTCTTCTCGTCGTCGTCCCGATCTCCTGCGGAAACTCCGGTCGTCGCCTCCTCGCCGGAAGGGCACCACAACGCCTGTATCTTTTACGTGCTCCCGCCTCTATACCGAGGCAACTCGGGCGCGAAGCTGGCAAGTCGACGTGCCCAAGATTTGCTGTAGAATGTAGTGTAGAGGCTATGTCTCATTTGGGGTTTTTAGTTGCCATGGAGGATGGAGGATGAGGTTAAGAAAATTGGTGCTTTCAATTTTCTAGCAAGAAGAATATGAGATGAAGAATAATGCCACCACAACAAAAATGAAACTCTCTCATCTCTTTTTCCCTCTCATCAAGTTGTGGCCGGCCTCTCCTTTGAAATGGTGGAGAGAATGAATAAAACATGAGGGAGGTGAGTGTAGTAAAAGGTGGAGGGTGACCACATCCAAAGCAATGATAACCATGTCACACTAAATCAAATCCATTTCAAATCAACATAAAGCAAGAAAATGATGATAGAAAAGAATGGTATCAAAAGATGCTATCATAATCAATCCATATGCAAGAAACCCCTCTACTATGTGTTATTTGCAAACTTGCAAATAACACCCTCCATCAGAAAGTCCGGCCGCGAAGGATCAAAGGAAAACCGGCCGGAACGGAATGCAAACTAGCAACTCCAGAAAACTGGTCCCGTAATAAATTACAGGAAAACCCTGCAACTGTGCATACACACCCGCATCTGTATTCCGACCGGATACAAATGCAAATGAGACAAAATCTACACCTGTACTATACTTGGATCCGGCTTAAACCAAAGTCGGCTAGTAATATCCGTTCGATCCTGATCCGTGCAATACCGCACGTATCCGATTGAACCTTGCCATATATCTATACGGCCTCTAGTACTTACCGTCTGATCCTGATCCGTGCAATACCGCACGTATCTGATCGGACCCTGCCATATCTCTATACGGCCTCTACAGTGTTTCGCCCGAAATCTTGAGTAACTGTAAGTGTGGTGGACTCTAAAGACTCGTCAATACTATGGCTGTGGATTTAACCACTAACACGTCAGAGGTATAAGCCAATACGTGACGGGCCACCAGCTATTGACCAAAAGGGACGTCGATGAGCGAACTCATCCTGACACCCTACTGAGCCTGTCAGTGACAATATCCGTACAGTCCGGTCCGTTCGTCTATGAGCATCGCATGGCGGGCCTAGGGGGTTGGTAAAAGTCAGACCCCCAAAAGCGGTACAAGTCATGTCGGAGTGTAGCCCAGAACACCCTGAGATACTACTGGAATACCTACCAGTAAATCTCCTGCCTTGGCCAAGGACTTCATGTAATGGCTCTCCTAGACACAGCACGACCTCACCCCCAATACCGGGAGAGACGAACCCCTGAATATCCGCTCACTGCCTCCATGTGTCTCGGGACTGTACCCAACTAAAACCTGTTTGCACGACTCCTTTGAGCCGTGGTAGGGTAGTAATCAAAGTACAGTGGGAACTCACACGAGACAAATGACGATCCTCAGGTCAATGAACTAACCGGTACACATGTCACCAGGGAACTGCTATCTGACGTCAGGTATAAGACCAACTAGCATGTTCCCGGCGAGTCCTGTCCGGTGTACTCATAACCCAATGAGCACCTGTATACATCTTAGGTGAACCAACTGACACCAGTGGCTTGTGAGACCGGCCACCGCCCCTCGTCGGGGTCTCGACTGTATACACTAGTCTACTCTGGAGAATCGATGCCCTGTCTCGAAACTCCCACGACCAGGGACCATTTAAGGATGTGCTTATTGTAGGGTTCCTAGGCACTCTAGTGAAGTCTCACAAGGCATCGAACATACCAATTTCAAATTTTAACGGTGCCGAGAAACCCGACTACGGATCGTTTACTAGATTTCTAGGCGAAAAGATAAACTAGTTAACACTTAACTATGAGAATACGGATATACAACCTTTGTAGATCCGATGCTCCACCTCCACGGCTCCGCAATGAAGTCTCCTCGCTGTCCAAGACGGATCCCGGGCTCTAGCGTCGGCTTCATCGGAGAATGGACGGGCTAGGTCATCGACGACGTGCCGAAGATGATCTACGTCGAAGCATCACTAGATCAAGCTCCACCTTCACCAAGCCATGATAACTTGTGAAGGAAACACACTCTACTACTTGGCAAGAGGTAGAGGATGAAGAAATAGGAAGTGGGTAGACTTTAGAATTGGATTTCTCACTTGTTTCCATCAATCACCATTGATGGAGCTTGCTTTCTTCTTGAAGAAGAAGAGGAAGAAGATGAAGAATATATGATAAGTTAATTAAAATAGATAATAAAAATAAACACTTATCATAATCTTAACCTTAGTTAAGTGTAGAGAATTGACTAAGGTTGTGTTGAATGGTTAGGGTTAAGGATGAGAACAAAAAGGTCAATTAGTCAAAGCTTCATGAAACTTCAACTAAAAACAAATGAAGCCACCATTCATTTATCTTTCAATTTATTCAAAATGAATAAATAAATAAGATAAATGAATAAGTAAAAACCCTAATCAACAACTTAACCAAGGTTAATTCTTTACACTTAACCTAAAAAGCATGTATCATCAAACATGATACAAAGTTGTGTACAAAAGTATATCACATATACAATGTGCACAAACCAAGTGAGAAAATCCATTTAAAGTGAACCAATACTAGTTAATGCAAAGTAATATATCAAATATATAATTATGCATTAAATCATTAAATCAACACTTGATTTAACGATCCGGTCATATCGCATACAACCGACTATGTATCCAATGTATCGGTTTATCGAATCAATCCATGATTCGATAACTAGGTTATATCGCATACAACCATTCGACACATTCTTCGCGAGAATGGAATACGGTATCACATACACGCATTATTCTCGGTCCCGCACATATCTCATATGCGCTCCTATTTCGTTTCGCTTGAGCCAGAAAACCTCTGTGTAGGACTCTAAAGACTCGTCAATACGCCGGCAGCAGATGATGATCATATCAAACACCCATAAGCCGCAAGCGGTCTGCTAAACGTAACGGCCACCCGGGTATTGAGCGATCAGAAGATCGACGAGCAAGCCCGCTCACACTCCAGTGAATCCAACCAGTAACACTACCGTACAGTCCGGTCTGATCGTCTGATATGTCGCATATCTCGCCTAGGGGTGGTAAACGTCAGACCCCAATAGCTCGATAAGTCGTGTCGATATGAGGTCTATAACAATTCGAGAAACTACTGGTAACACTTACCAGTAAATCTCAGCAACCCTGGCCAGGGATTTCCTGTTATAGCCAATCGAACACAGCGCAACATCAACTCCCTATACCGGGAGAGACGAATCCCCTCCTATCGCTCATTGCCTCCATGTGACTCGGGACTGTACCCAAAAACCACCGTTTTGGACGCCCTCTTGGACGTGGTAAGATGGAAATCAAAGCACAGTGGGAACCACACAAGACTCTATGACGATCTCGGGTCAACAGACTACTCTGTACCAGTGTCACCAGAGAACTGCCATCTGACGTAAGGTATAATACCATCTGGGAGTTCTCGGCGAGTCCGTCCAGTGTACCCAGTCTCTACTGAGCACCCGTATATCATCTCTGATGTCAAACACCGATGGATATGGGATCATCCATCGCCTATCTGTATGGGTCGAGAAGGTATACGCTAGTCTACTCTGGTATATCGATGCCCTGTCTCGATACACCCACGACTAGGGACTTTGAAGGATGTACTTATAGACTATCATGTCCCCACTAGTATGATCCGCATCATAGTCCAGGTAGTCAAGTACACATCCTTAGGGCTTTACCAACATGTAACAGAGAGACAATCAGTGCACACGTTAAGGTAAAGAGTAACCAGATAGCATACTATCATGTCGAGCAAGAAAGTCCTCCCTATATATGTCCCAGCATCCACTACAATATACATCCAATGTACAGTAATGGCCTCTAGGGCATACATATAACTAACAATCTCCCACTTGCACTAGGGCCATCTGTAGCAGTGGTTGTAGTATCTCATACTCAACCATCCCATAAAAGTCTCTCTGTGGGAATCGGCCTTCGTGAGTTGATCCGCTGCGTTATCCTCTAAGTCTGCTCTCATTGCCTCGATCACCCTGGAGATCAACCATCTCCATGATCAGGTGATACTGCCTTAGAATAAGTCTGGATCACTGATGGGACCAGCGTTCCTTGGCATAAGCCACAACTCCATTGTCTCACAATGGTAGGAACGTAGTTCATCTCATGAACCATTATACATCCAAACAGCCTCTTTGGTAGCATCTTAAGTAGCGATGTATCCTGCCTTTATCGTCTAGTATGTCACGGTATCTAGATTGGAACTCTTCCAACATACCGTCCCTTTACTGAGGGTAAAGACAATGCTTGCGACTGACATTCAGTCGTCTTTATCACCCTGGAACACTTCCAGTGATTCTCCCCAGGATCAATTGATACCATCTCACTACAGCTAGTGAGTATTCTAACATCCATTTAGATCTATCTCATAGATCCAAAACTCAGGATTTAGGAGATATCACTTTGATCCTATATGGAGAATCATTGTGATAAGCGGAGATTGACCGAGCGTAGCATAAGAAACTCCTTTCTTATCAAGAGTATGTCATCCACGTACTCTACGAGGATCACCACCATACTCCCTACTACCTTTTTGTTTATACAAGGTTCATCTACCATTTTGATGATGTCAAACTCTTTGACTGATCCATCAAAACAGATGTTCCAACTCCGCGATGCCTGCTTTATCCTATAAAGCATCTTGTACACGTTTCCACTACTCCCACTGTCTACGAAGCCCTCTGGCTGTGTACTTACAGACGCACTCTTCTAAAACACCATCTAGAAAAGCAGTCATGGCATCCAACCGCCAGATATCATAGTCATGGTATGTAGCCGTGGCAAGTAGGATCTGGATGGACTTAAGCATAGCCACTGGAAAAAGGTTTCATCATTATCCACGCCTGGTCGATGACGAAAACCTTTAACAAGTCTAGCTTTGAAAGTCTCAACCTTTCCATTTACACCAAGTAATCTTCTCAAGATATACTTGCTCCTGATGGGGATTTAACCCTTCAGATATAGCAGCCAAAGTCCATACTTTGCTGGTGTACATGGATTCCATCTCAGATTGCTAAGCATCCAGCCATTCTGACAGAGTCTTACTCCTGATGGCCAGCTCGAAACTAGTTGGGTCATCATCTCATGATGCAATCCTCGCTTCTACTGTCATAGAGAAACCGAAGTATCTCTCAGGTGGGTGAGGAACCCTACTAGATCGGCGGAGAGGCTGAGGTTCGTTGGTATCTACTGAATCCTTTGGTTCTACCAAATCATCTGCTGTAGTTTGTATAACTGGAACCTTTCCAGTTAAACATAACAGACCTTGCCTCGAGCTTGTCCGGATTTTGCTTTTAAACATAGGCCGGACAACCCCAAATCTTAACCAACTTAAGATATGGGCTCTTCCCTTTCCATATCACATATGAAATGGTAGGCAACTGATTTGATTTGAACCCTAATTCAATAGGTATGCAGCTTCTCTAGTGCATAACACCCAATAGGAAAAAGGTAACTCAGTAGTACTCATCATAGAGCACACCATATCAAATAGGGTGTATCTGCTCCGCCCCGATATACCATCGTGCAATGGTGTATACGGAGGAGTAATTCTGAGAGAGAATCTCATTCTTAGAATAGTCCAGGAATCCTGTGCTTTAGTATTCTCTTCCTTGATCACATCAAAGGACATAACACTTATACCCGTATTTTGGTTCTCTACTTCTAACTTATATTCTGTGAATATCTTAAAATGTTCGGACTTGTGTTTCAACAGGAACATAGGTCAGAATCTCGAAAGATTATCAGAGAATGTAATGAAGTAAAAAGAACCGGTCTTGGTATGTGTAGACAGGGGACTTACATACATCAACATGTATCATCCCAAGAGTTTACTAACTCTTTCTCTGTTTCCATTAAACAGAGCTATGGTCATCTTATCTTTGTGACATGACTGGCAAGTTTCATAAGATGTAAATTCAAACTGATTTAAATATGCATCTAAATGTAACTTAGCTTGTCGGGTCGCATTGATATGACCTAGTCTACAATACCTCAAGAAGGATCCGTTCATTTCTGAACTCTTCCTCTTGTGTGTGTTCTATATACTAAGAACTGTAGTTTGATTTAGAACATCAATGCTTTTAGATAACGTGCCTGAACCGATCAACTTTTGATATAGGAAATGTTCAAAACATTATCCACCAATACAAAATTATATCCTTTCTTTACTAATAAAGAAACTGATATGATTTTGTATATCAGGTTCGGTATCTAATAACATTTGTTCAGAATCAATGTATTGGTAATACAGGGTGACAGTGACCGACAGACTTGGCTGCAACTCTTGCCCCGTTTTCTGCCTCATGAAACTTATCACCCGTTCTCAGTTCTTTACCTGTCTGTAGCCCTATGTAACAAATTACATATCTGGGATCCTGATCCGGTATCATATACCCAGGACGTAAAGGACATTGAGAAACAGTTCTGTATAATGTACACACCCGAAGATGATGCATCAGCATGCACTCTCTTCGTTTTGGCGGCATGGGAATCTTGGTATTCCCCTATTTCCTGCTCTGTCTTATAACTATTATAAGTTGGAGCGGGACCAACGTTCCCCAGCTCAGTATAACAAGCGGGTTCGGTCAATAATCCGTTTTATTATCTTGATTAAGGCGTGATATGGTCGCTACCAGGAGAGAGAGAGAAGAAAACACTCAGCGTGCGCTCTTTCAAGAATAGATTGGTTATTATTTTATCTAATCAGGATGGCTCCCACTGCTTTTTATCAAATCTTCCTTCAAACCCTAAAAGGAAAGACTAGCCGGGATTAATTACACACTACAAGTTCGCCAATCTTTCAGCCAGGCCAGTGTCGGTACTTTGAGGGAGGTCCCCCGTTCTTTCGCACGAACCTAATTAATGTAAACCTCGTTTTCCCAGAGGCGTAACCCCGTTAACACCTTTCTAGACACCTACTTGATCGGCTAATTGTAATGTATAAAACTCTCCCAGGAGTAACTCTTACTCGCAGCGGGTATCGGGATCCAACTATCTCATAGAAGGTATGCAATCTCATTGCAAATTTCAACACTTGAAATTCCCGATAATATTTTGCCCCTAACGTGCTATGTCCTTGACGAAAGCCGACAAGCCATAGCCCGCTAGTCAAGTTCAACCCGTCATTTCCTGATTGAATTAAACCCACCCGCACGACCCTTGACGAAAGCCAACAAAGCCGCACGACTACCCTAATCCAATCGCATCGTATGCTAACAGATAAGCAGCATATAGCTACCGCACACTGCACCTTGACGAAAGCCAACAAATGCAGCACGAATACTATATACAACTTATCTGAAATGACGGAGGGCTACGACAGGTTTTTCTGAAAACCTATTGCGTATGAACTTGATATCGTTGTAGAATCAAATGATTTTGAAATGGAGTGCTTTTGAGGCTTTTCTAGTTTTGCTAAAGGAGTCACTCCCGGTGAAGGGATCGTCGGTCCTTTCCTCGTCGAATGAGGTGCGGGATATATCATATATATCACTGTGCAAAGCAAAAACACTTAAAATCAATCAAAAGACAAACCGAGGGTGTAGCATCTGCCAGTTATTTCTAAAGGAGTCACTCCCGGTGAAGGGATCTCGGTCCTTTCCTTATCGAATAAGGTGCAGGATATATCATATATACCGCTGTGCAAAGCAAGAACTGTAGCTACCTGTTTTATTTTGAAATTCGATTCTACAACATCTTAGGTTTCTTTTATTTCATTAATCACATTAATGAAGTCCCATCATTTAAGTACCTAAACATCACAGATAAATACGACGTACACTTATGCCATCCGCATTCGCCTCGATGTCCCCTCATGCACCGTTAGTTTAGGTAACTAACGGCAGAGCGGGGCAGGGCCAGCACGGGTGTAAAACATAAGTAACGTCTATGTAATATATCATATATACTATATACTGTATCTATCACAGAACATCACATGATCACATCACAGATATCGCAGCAGAAGAATCATATGAAATATTGGATATACTAGGACGTCCGTGTTTTCAATACGAGCCAGTAAAAAACACGGATTCCACGGTCGCGATGAATAGCCAAACCCACACCCCTAGACCCCTACGAGAGCGGCAAGCAACCCTACCAATTCTGGAGTTAGGAGACCCGACCTCGACTCCTCGAGTTGGTCTCCCACTGGACTCCAGAACCCGGTTACTTGTGCCCTCCTCCTTGGGTCTATCCTAGTGCGGAAAAATAAATAATATACAAACGGTGATAACTTCCGCAACCTGGAAGCGCCCCAATAAAAGAATATTACATACAAGTTTTTACATGAATGAAAATGAAAAACACTCATCTCACATAAAAAACCCCGGCTATTCGAACACGACGATCCAATATAACATATCCAGCAACACATAACATCACATGTCATCAACATAAGTAAATATGCGCATCCCAATTGTCGTTGACATATAGCAACGAAACCGGCGATATCACATATTACACTTACGGTCACAGAAAAGAAAGTGTAAAACTACAACAATTGGAATCCGCAACCACCTCAGACATCACATGCCTGACCAAATGAATTCTTTAGACATCGCATGCCTAACAATTATAAACCCCGCATTTTAGTCTCAAAATTGAAAACTCTTTTCAATATATCAAGTCGGGCAATTCAACAAGATTCCCGACACCCTGATCGAATGCTCGTCTCAAACTTCAGTAGGCGGCCGCACCCCTGATACCGTCGACGAAGTGCACCAAGGCGGAACACCGCTACCGCGAGCACCCGGACGGATGCTTTCGGCAACGGGGTTCTCCTACAGTCACTTGGTCGGGGCTAAGGAAGGTAGCTGTCTAATAAGTTTATCCGGCGAGTATCCGCGTACGCTACGTGATTGCGACGGACTTTTGATCACATCAAAATTCCGTGGCAACCGATCAAGTGAGACTAAACTGCTATGTTTATAATATTCATTCAGTTATCACATAACTTTTGTGAATTCCAATTATTGTATCCCATTCCGGATAAATAGAAAATGTCAAACTTTCCGATCGAACAATCGAACACCCAAGTTTTCCCGATACAGATCAACACATGAAACAAGTCTAAAAACATTCAGTTCGTGCCTCAGTAACAACGGTCCAGCCGTAGAAGGGTCAAGCCAACGCCTCACATGTGGCACGCCGTACTGCCCCAAACCCGAAGGTTCAAAGGGCAGTTCAAGACGGTCACATAATCGAGTTAAGGTTTGTTGTCTTCTAGAGGGTCCATCGAGTTACTTGCACTACTTAGAACGTCGTTAAACTACGGAAAAATCCAGCACTTGGAAATTTCCCGACAGGGGAAAAATTGGGTATTTATATCCGGTCGATATTTTTAACATATTCTAAAATTTATCCGGAAAGCCACACAGACAAAATTTGATAAACCCGATCGAATCATCGAAGCTCCAAAACATCCCAGATTATTCAACTCTTGAATAAATATTAAAAATACCCAGAGAACACATCACAGTTAAATAGGAATTACTGTGCAAAAGTCAACGCAAGGGGAGACCATACGGCCGCGAAACCGCCGCACATGCCAAGCTCGTGTCGCGGTTCCGCGGTGGATTATTCGAATTAGACCCCCGTATTTCACAGTAATTCATATAAAACCCTGCTTGATTTTCTGAATATTTTTAATGTGGAAAAATGCACAGTTTTGAAAAAACGACAGAGAGCATGGGAATTATGGGGTTTCGGGTTCTATCGGGATTCAAACGTCGTCTAGACTTCGCCTAAGGCTCTAGCTAGGCTCTGATACCACTGTAGGGTTCCTAAGCACTCTAGTGAAGTCTCACAAGGCATCGAACATGCCAATTTCAAATTTTAATGGTGCCGAGAAAACCCGACTACGGATCGTTTACTAGATTTCTAGGCGAAAAGATAAACTAGTTAACACTTAACTATGAGAATACGGATATACAACCTTTGTAGATCCGGTACTCCACCTCCACGGCTCCGCAATGAAGTCTCCTCACTGTCCAAGACGGATCCCGGGCTATAGCGTCGGCTTCATCGGAGAATGGACGGGCTAGGTCATCGACGACGTGCCGAAGATGATCTACGTCGAAGCATCAATAGATCAAGCTCCACCTTCACCAAGCCATGATAAATTGTGAAGGAAACACACTCTACTACTTGGCAAGAGGTAGAGGATGAAGAAATAGGAAGTGGGTAGACTTTAGAATTGGATTTCTCACTTGTTTCCATCAATCACCATTGATGGAGCTTGCTTTCTTCTTGAAGAAGAAGAGGAAGAAGATGAAGAATATATGATAAGTTAATTAAAATAGATAATAAAAATCAACACTTATCATAATCTTAACCTTAGTTAAGTGTAGAGAATTGACTAAGGTTGTGTTGAATGGTTAGGGTTAAGGATGAGAACAAAAAGGTCAATTAGTCAAAGCTTCATGAAACTTCAACTAAAAACAAATGAAGCCACCATTCATTTATCTTTCAATTTATTCAAAATGAATAAATAAATAAGATAAATGAATAAGTAAAAACCCTAATCAACAACTTAACCAAGGTTAATTCTTTACACTTAACCTAAAAAGCATGTATCATCAAACATGATACAAAGTTGTGTACAAAAGTATATCACATATACAATGTGCACAAACCAAGTGAGAAAATCCATTTAAAGTGAACCAATACTAGTTAATGCAAAGTAATATATCAAATATATAATTATGCATTAAATAATTAAATCAACACTTGATTTAACGATCCGGTCATATCGCATACAACCGACTATGTATCCAATGTATCGGTTTATCGAATCAATCCATGATTCGATAACTAGGTTATATCGCATACAACCATTCGACACATTCTTCGTGAGAATGGAATACGGTATCACATACACGCATTATTCTCGGTCCCGCACATATCTCATATGCGCTCCTATTTCGTTTCGCTTGAGCCAGGAAACCTCTGTGTAGGACTCTAAAGACTCGTCAATACACCGGCAGCAGATGATGATCATATCAAACACCCACAAGCCGCAAGCGGTCTGCTAAACGTAACGGCCACCCGGGTATTGAGCGATCAGAAGATCGACGAGCAAGCCCGCTCACACTCCAGTGAATCCAACCAGTAACACTACCGTACAGTCCGGTCTGATCGTCTGATATGTCGCATATCTCGCCTAGGGGTGGTAAACGTCAAACCCCAATATCTCGATAAGTCGTGTCGATATGAGGTCTATAACAATTCGAGAAACTACTGGTAACACTTACCAGTAAATCTCAGCAACCCTGGCTAGGGATTTCCTATAATAGCCAATCGAACACAGCGCAACATCAACTCCCTATACCGGGAGAGACGAATCCCCTCCTATCGCTCATTGCCTCCATGTGACTCGGGACTGTACCCAAAAACCACCGTTTTGGACGCCCTCTTGGACGTGGTAAGATGGAAATCAAAGCACAGTGGGAAGCACACACGATTCTATGACGATCTCGGGTCAACAGACTACTCTGTACCAGTGTCACCAGAGAACTGCCATCTGACGTAAGGTATAATACCATCTGGGAGTTCTCGGCGAGTCCGTCCAGTGTACCCAGTCTCTACTGAGCACCCGTATATCATCTCTGATGTCAAACACCAATGGATATGGGATCATCCATCGCCCATCTGTATGGGTCGAGAAGGTATACGCTAGTCTACTCTGGTATATCGATGCCCTGTCTCGATACACCCACGACTAGGGACTTTGAAGGATGTACTTATAGACTATCATGTCCCCACTACTATGATCCGCATCATAGTCCAGGTAGTCAAGTACACATCCTAATGGCTTTACCAACATGTAACAGAGAGACAATCCGTGCACACGTTAAGGTAAAGAGTAACCAGATAGCATACTATCATGTCGAGCAAGAAAGTCCTCCCTATATATGTCCCAGCATCCACTACAATATACATCCAATGTACAGTAATGGCCTCCAGGGCATACATATAACTAACACTTATAGACTACCAGCTCCCACGTATATGATCGCCCTCATACTGCTGGTAGTCAAGCAAGAATACTAGGGGCTCTATCAACGTGTAATAGCGACCTGTAAGGTCACCTAAAGCAGTACACGATGATAAAGGTAAACCAGATAGCATACTATCATCTTGAGTAAGACTGTCCTACCGGGATAGGTCCTCCCTCAATCATTGCAATCACGCGCCTGTGATCTAATAATTGACTCTGAGGGCACTATCTCCAACAATCTCCCACTTGCACTCAAGGCTAATTATTGCGATGTCGCATACTCACAGCCCGTATGATACCGAACACCCAACTCCTCTACTAGTCAGTCTCACAAAACTCGTTTGCGAAACTATTGCGTTCGAGGAATAGCCTCAGTGAGTGGATCCGCCATGATGTTTCTTTCTATGTCTCTCTATATCTCAAGTTCGCGGAGAAAGCCATCTCCCAAAATCGGCAATACCTGTCTTAGAATGTCTGGATGTCTGATGGGACCTAGCTCATAAATGAACTCCAAATCCAAATTTCTTAGACTGTATCGTCAACTGAACTTAATCAGTATCCTGCGCCATGCCTCCCTCAGTATTGCCTTGGACCACCTGTCCAAAATACTTCCCCTCATCAGAAGGAAAAACTATAACTCTGACTACCTCCTTGTCGTCCAGGTCACCTTGGAAGCCTGGAATGATAACTGTCTCCCGAATGAGGCTGTCGTTATCATATCCCTAGAACATTCACTTATGTTCTAAAACTGCTTCCGACTGTTTCTCCAGGAATGGATCAATGTCAACTTATTGCATCTAGTGCAAGAACAACATCTGGTGTGGTACTTGACATCTCATGATTGACTCAATTGCCTGAGCAAGTGATCTGCCAATCATGCACATCCCTTTCCCCTTTAGTCTGTAAGACACCTTTAGAGAGGGTGACTCCATTACCTGTAGGTACACTACCGTGCCAGGAGTCGTCCATTCTAAATAGTCTTAGAATGCTGTCTAAGTACCCTGATTGGGAAACCACCCAAATCTAGATCTAAAACCATAGATCTAATAACCAGTATGTCTGATATAATGTCTAAGTCCCATGTGGAGAAACTACCGTGTGACGACCAAAGTATAACCGATCGTAGTATAGGAATATCACTTCCTACTCTGTGTATGTCATCCAAATAACATGACATCACACCCTACTACCTTCTTAACAGATCCATCCCCTATTCTGATGAAGTCAAAACTATGCCTTCATATCAGAAATAGATGATCTATCTCCGCTATATCTGCTTTAGTCTATAAATAGACATAAGCCACCTGTCTACCAATGCTTCCGCTGCTCCCACTGACCACGACAACCCTCTGGCAGAGTCATATAGACGTACACTTCTAAAGCTAGTTTAGAACGACGCTATACTCATCCTCCTGCCGGGTCTCATAGTCTGGAACAACAGCAATGGCAAGTGTGGGTAAACAAGAACCTCCCTATCACCGTCCTTGAGGCTACCGGAGTACCCCTCGAGTGCCTGAGGTTACCCACCTTATCTGCGGAGTGGCCAATGGAATGTCAAACCAGATTGAATCTTTAGGTTCCTGTGAAATCTTCAGTAATCGTTTGTGGTTCTGGAATCACTTCCAGTTCTACCATACTCCCACTTCTGTTTTATGAAAAAGTCCATTTTTATTAAAACTGTGGCGAGCCTAGAACAATATCACTATTGATCTTCCAGATGGTAGAAAGTCAACCCTCATCATAGCCTGGGTCAACCTACAAACAGCCATTACAAAAACGTGCCTTGAGTTGTCCAGTGTCTGGTTTTAATCATGGGCCGGACAACTCCCCGTACCTTAACAATGTTAAGATATGAACTTTACTATATCCAATATAGAACCAGAGGCACTGATTTAATTGAACCAGATTCAAATCATGCAGCTATCTCCAGTGCATGTCAACAAAATGGAGAGAGGCCGATCAGCGTTACTCAACTTAGGAATACTCCCAATTATGAGTAACCTGAAAGAGAAGCAAGTTCTCTTAATCATTACTATCAACTGAATACCATACACAAGTATCTACATCTTCGATCACCTTGAAGAATCCCGATACTTGTAATACCTGGTTCTCTACTTTGTTCAAATACCTATAACTTCTCAAAATTCGGACCCTGTGTTTCCACGAAACACCTGTCTAAAAACTAGAGAAGTCATAAGTAAACCGAATATAGTACGAGGACCAACCCCTCTGTCCTAATGGACGCTGGACAACATACAATACTCTGTATAAGTCCCTTGAGTCTGATAACTCATTCATTGTGCGCCGTAGGTTGAAAACTGTACTGTGGTTATGAAGAATTACACCGCTGTTTAATGCTCCTTACCTAACCATCCACTGATATAGGTAAATGTCATCGTCATAATTTCAAAAAGGTATGTCTCACTCTATAAAAATAGACGTACAGATATATCAATTTGAAATTGGTGCATAACAGCGGATATTCAAAACCAAATATTTACCGACCGGCAAACAGCCCAGGTGATTTCCTCAAATATCACCAATTACAACGAATTCCGATATAATGAGGATGATCACCTAATTCCCAATAACTTACTCCTACTCATCATCTGTAAAACCATACAGATGTGAGAATCATACCTGGTAAATACATACCCTGGAGCAAATGTCTAACTGGGAAATCAGTTTTCCATTAACAGGACACAGTGAAACTGAAACATTGAAATGTTTCGTTGGGGTATCCTGGTATTCCTAGTAATGCCTCTTCCATTATCCAGATTCACAACTGTAACCTTATATTTCTTTGCCACCTCTCCAAATCCCTTTATATGTCTTTAGTCAATACCTTCTGCACACCCTTTTAGGCCAAATGGTTTTCTTCCTTCCCTACCGTTCGGCACCAGCCTATGGTTTGGAAGAAGACTATCCAATAAGCATAATGGGTGTACTTTCCTAATCCTAGGAGCACTCGCAACGCGAGAGAAGGTGAAGATAAAAGACAACCGAATAAACCGTATTCCTATTTCTCCTGAACCAGAATCCATCCCCGAACTGAAACAAGTTCCTTTCGAGTTCGTATATAACCATACGATGGAATATCGAATAAACTGTGGATCTTCGTAGTGATACGGAGTGTCCTGGAGAAATTCAAAGGTGATTTAGGATTGGCGAAGAAATATTTGGTATGGTCATGAATGGCAGTCGCAATTTACTTTGCCCTCTTACTAATCCCTTTCTTTGTCTTAACTTAATACATTTTGTACACCGTTTAGGCTAATTAGTTTTCTTCATTCCCTACCGTTCGGCACCAGCCTAAGGTTTGGAAGAAGACTATCCAATTTGCGTAATAGGTGTACTATCTCCTAAGCCAAGGAGTACTCGCAATCTGAGAGAGAAGGTAAAAGGAAAAGACAACTGAATAGTCCTATTCGTTTTCTCCAGAACCGGAAACTATCCTCGAATTCCTTCGAGTTCGTATATAACCATACGATGGTTTTGTCCAATGGAAGTGGACGTTTGTAGTAATACGGGTGTCCTGGAGAAAAGGGTAAAAGTAGGAGTGGCAATGAGGTCTGCAACTCTGACAATCCAAAAGCCAGTGTTAAGAAGGTTCGGTCAACTTGGTCACTGAGTCATAGTCTAGGGTCGGGTCAATGGTCGCTGCCAGAGAGAGAGAAAAGAAACACTCAGCGTGCACTCTATCCTAGATCAGAATGGTTACCAATTTATCTAATCAGGAAACCTCCCACTGTACCGTCAAATTCTCCTCCAAACCTGAAAGAAGAATTAGTCGGGATCACCCGAGGAGTAAACCAACTCATCAGTGGGAATCGGGATCCAACTATCATTGCATGATAACGTGACGGGATCCGCTCACGGTATCACACTCCAGAAGGTATGCGCATATCTGGCAAGTTTCAGTTCTTTTGAAACTCCCGATGTGGATTTTTACCCCATGCTCTTATGACCTTGACTTTGGCCAACAAATCATAAGTCACATGTCAAGTTCTGCCCGTCATTCTCCAGGTTAATTTGAGCCCACCCGCACAAGCCCTTGACTTTGGCCAACAAGGCTATACGACTTCCCCAAAACAACGCATCTATCTATGCTGCATATGAATAACCAACAGCTACCAAACACTGTGCCTTGACTTTGGCCAACAAACACAGCTTGAATTCTATTGACTACCCATATGAAACGACGGAGGGCTACGAATGGTTTCTGGCGAAAACCTTTAACGTAATGAACTTGATATCGTTGAAGGAACGGATAGCTTTTTAGAAAATATAGTGACGAAAACCTTTACTAAAGAGGTCACTCCCGGTGAAGGGATCTCGGCTCTTTCCCCGTAGAATGGGGTGCAGGATATTCCAAATGAATACCACGATGCAAAGCAAAAGTAATCGGCTATAGTGAAGTTAATGCCCTGACGCAAAACTTTTGTCCAAGGGGTCACTCCCGGTGAAGGGATCTCGGCCCTTGCCTCGTCGACTGAGGTGCTGGATATTCATAACTGAATATCACTGTGCAAAACAAAAGTGAACGTCCTTGCAATAACAGCTTTTTAAAAGTGTTCCAACAACATCAGATTAGGTTTGTTTAGCTTGCATTGATCCGAATCAACGCAGTCCCATCAATTGATCACACCAAAAAGAACGAAAATATACTGATCTACGTATATGCCATCCGCATTCGCTACTGGGTCCCGTCATTACCCGTTAGGTTAGCTAACTAACGACAGAGCGGGGACTGGACTAGCGCGGATGCAAAACATATACAACATCTACTAATATATATACCAATATATTATATTTCGCTCAAGGCGTGATAAAATGCAACATCACAGAAATGTACAGCATCACAGAACAATACAGATATCTGGGATCCCCAGGTTTCACAGAGCCACTACTGAAACCCGACGTTCCCCTGGTCGTGTGGATAGCCTGTGCAATGAAATCCTAGACCCCTACGGGCGCGGCAAGTTACCCGCCAAAACCTGAAGCGAGGCAGCCCCCTTCAGCAACGTGAATGGACCACCCGACACTTCACGGAATCCGGTAACTTGGGCACCCCTCCTGGGTCAACCTGTACCCCCTACGAGTGCGGCGAATAGCCCGCCAATTCTAGAGTGAAGCCCCCTCCGTCTCAATGCCATGAGATGCGGGCTTGTTACATTCTAGAACCCGGCTATCCGTGCACCCCTCCGCGGGGTAATCCTAGTACAGAAAGTAAAATATATATACAACGGGTACATCGACCACAACCTGGTCGTGCCCCAAAATAATAATACAAACAGGCAGTGATGGCAGTCCACATGTCGGACGCTCGCCCCGCAATAACAAATGTACATAATACAACCACAACTGTACTAGCATTGCATCCAGGCTATCCCCCGCGACCGATCCGCAACATCACAGCATAACACAGAACATCAAATGTGAAAGTCACGTTCGCAAATCCGTCTAACCGGGCTATAGCAGCTAGACTGGATTTACCGATCAAGTGACATTCACGGTCGCAGATATAATGTAAATACTGTGAAATAATGTGTTTAAAATATCCGATCGATCAAATTTACCAAGTGGGCCCCAAAGTACTACTGTAGCACATCAAGAAATTCTGGGCCCAAAATTAATATTCCAAAAACCCTACAATCAACCCAGAAAGCAACTGCAGAAATTTGACGCAGAGATCACACTATAGTGCAGCGGAACCGCGGCGTAAAGGGGGTTTTGGCCGCGGTTCCGCGCTCCTATAGTCGACTCACTGTGTTGAATTTCTACAGAACTCTTAGAACTTCTATTACATCACTTTTCTACAACCTGAAAAAAATTTCGAGCCAGAAAAAATTCAACAGAAAACTGATGCATGTGAAAAACGCGGGTTTTTGGAATTTTGGTCGATCGGAAATGCAAACACATTAAACAAAGCTAGACTATGTTAATGGCGAGGCTCTGATACCACTGTAAGTGCACGGCGGCGCCCCGGCCGTCAATCCGACGCCGGAATGCGGAAGCGGCGATAAACTTTAATTTTGCGAACTTAGCAAACCGGCACCACCGCGCACTAAACACCCGGATCGGGCCATTAAACTAGATCTAGCTAACTACAAGACGGGTTAGAGATATACCGAGTGATCCGAGTCCTCCGGTCTTCTCGCCGTCGTCCCGATCTCCTGCGGAAACTCCGGTCGTCGCCTCCTCGCCGGAAGGGCACCACAACGCCTGTATCTTTTACGGGCTCCCGCCTCTATACCGAGGCAACTCGGGCGCGAAGCTGGCAAGTCGACGTGCCCAAGATTTGCTGTAGAATGTAGTGTAGAGGCTATGTCTCATTTGGGGTTTTTAGTTGCCATGGAGGATGGAGGAGCAGGTTAAGAAAATTGGTGCTTTCAATTTTCTAGCAAGAAGAATATGAGATGAAGAATAATGCCACCACAACAAAAATGAAACTCTCTCATCTCTTTTTCCCTCTCATCAAGTTGTGGCCGGCCTCTCCTTTGAAATGGTGGAGAGAATGAATAAAACATGAGGGAGGTGAGTGTAGTAAAAGGTGGAGGGTGACCACATCCAAAGCAATGATAACCATGTCACACTAAATCAAATCCATTTCAAATCAACATAAAGCAAGAAAATGATGATAGAAAAGAATGGTATCAAAAGATGCTATCATAATCAATCCATATGCAAGAAACCCCTCTACTATGTGTTATTTGCAAACTTGCAAATAACACCCTCCATCAGAAAGTCCGGCCGCGAAGGATCAAAGGAAAACCGGCCGGAACGGAATGCAAACTAGCAACTCCAGAAAACTGGTCCCGTAATAAATTACAGGAAAACCCCGCAACTGTGCATACACACCCGCATCTGTATTCCGACCGGATACAAATGCAAATGAGAAAATCTACACCTGTACTATACTAGGATCCGGCTTAAACCAAAGTCGGCTAGTAATATCCGTTAGATCCTGATCCGTGCAATACCGCACGTATCCGATCGAACCTTGCCATATATCTATACGGCCTCTAGAACTTACCGTCTGATCCTGATCCGTGCAATACCGCACGTATCTGATCGGACCCTGCCATATCTCCATACGGCCTCTACAGTGTTTCGCCCGAAAGCTTGAGTAACTGTAAGTGTGGTGGACTCTAAAGACTCGTCAATACTATGGCTGTGGATTTAACCACTAGCACGTCAGAGGTATAAGCCAATACGTGACGGGCCACCAGCTATTGACCAAAAGGGACGTCGATGAGCGAACTCATCCTGACACCCTACTGAGCCTGTCAGTGACAATATCCGTACAGTCCGGTCCGTTCGTCTATGAGCATCGCATGGCGGGCCTAGGGGGTTGGTAAAAGTCAGACCCCCAAAAGCAGTACAAGTCGTGTCGGAGTGTAGCCCAGAACACCCTGAGATACTACTGGAATACCTACCAGTAAATCTCCTGCCTTGGCCAAGGAATTCGTGTAATGGCTCTCGTAGACACAGCGCGACCTCACCCCCAATACCGGGAGAGACGAACCCCTGAAGATCCGCTCACTGCCTCCATGTGGCTCGGGACTGTACCCAACTAAAACCTGTTTGCATGACTCCTTTGAGCCGTGGTAGGGTAGTAATCAAAGTACAGTGGGAACTCACACGAGACAAATGACGATCCTCAGGTCAATGAACTAACCTGTACACATGTCACCAGGGAACTGCTATCTGACGTCAGGTATAAGACCAACTAGCATGTTCCCGGCGAGTCCTGTCCGGTGTACTCATAACCCAATGAGCACCTGTATACATCTTAGGTGAACCAACTGACACCAGTGGCTTGTGAGACCGGCCACCGCCCCTCGTCGGGGTCTCGACTGTATACACTAGTCTACTCTGGAGAATCGATGCCCTGTCTCGAAACTCCTACGACCAGGGACCATTTAAGGATGTGCTTATAGACTACCAGCTCCCACGTATATGATCGCCCTCATACTGCTGGCAGTCAAGCAAGAATACTAGGGGCTCTATCAACGTGTAATAGCGACCTGTAAGGTCACCTAAAGCATACTATCATCTTGAGTAAGACTGTCCTACCGGGATAGGTCCTCCCTCAGTCATTGCAATCACGCGCCTGTGATCCAATAATTGACTCTGAGGCACTATCTCCAACACCGATAACATCAAAATAATCAGGACTTCAATTTACTTTTCTAATTGTCTGACTTAGATTGAGTCTCTTTATAATCTGACTTGAATATGATTCAAGTACAATTTACAATCTATATTCTACAATCTACAATCTACAATGTTACAATTCAACATGAATCCATATATTCAATCTGTTCAATCTATCAAGCTATACAACTTGACTGAACAAAACCATGGATATACATTCCATTTACATGATTATACAGTTACATCCATGATTCTATAGTTACATACATGATTCTCCAGTTACATCGGTTTAATGATATCATGGTTTCGGTCTGTCAACCAATTATACAATCTATACAGTTACAATACAAGACAATACAATACAACAATACAATCAAGATAATACTACGGGGTTTAAGGGGTAGACTGGTACGGAAGGTGTTAAAAGTGGCACGAGACTGCAAGATTTAAGACACCTAACCGTATCCAATTTCCGTTTTCCGGGTTGTATAACGGAGCCTTGTACTCTATATTCCGTTTGCCCTGGTCTCTAGCATATAGAGACCCCTCTCGTATACACTGGCATCCTTCTATACCAAGCTACAAACAACAACGTTAACACAACATCATAAAAATATACCACAACTTTAAAAACTACCTTTTTATTCTGTCTAGTCTACTTCTCCCTTATCTTTGGGACTTACCGAGCGATCTGTTCGCTGACGACATTCTCTTTCTTTCTTCTTTGAATGTCGTCAGGTGATCTGGACACGTCAGAGATCGAGCGCACTGCTGAAGACTTGGACCACTTTGTTGAAGACCCCGAGCTCTAATTCATTGTACACTTTTCCATTTCGGTACTTTTCATTTTGTTATGCCATTGTTTAGGCATTGCTTTTTATTTCAGTTGTATTTACTTTCCATGTATTGTACAGAAAGAATGTGAATATATAAAGTTGTTGTTTTGATTATATCTTGTCTCTTGTGCATTTATTTTTATATTGCTTAGATACGCTTAGCGTATTTACTTCACAGTAAATACGTAGCGGCCTTGTCCCGTCCCCTTCGCCGTACACCGGGATGCGGGGCGTGACAGGTTTTGTTGGCGGCCCATGCATGTCAGAGCTGTATAGAACCTGTAAGTGCAAGGCGGCGCCCCGGCCGTCAATCCGAGGCCAAAATGCGGAAACGATAATTTACTTTAACTTTTGAACCGGCACCACCGCACACTATAAACCCGGATCGGGCCATTAATCTAGTCCTAGCTAACTAAAGAACAGGTAGAGAGATATACCGAGTGATCCGTGTCCTTCGGTCTTCTCGTCGTCGTCCCGATCTCCCCGCGGAATGTCCGGTCTTCACCTCCTCGCCTGAAGGGCACCATGTCGCCGGCTTCTTTTACGGGCTCCCACCTCTGGACCGAGGCAACTCGGGCACGAAGTTGGCGAGCCGACGTGCCTAAGAATTATTGTAGAATATAGTGTAGTGCTATGTCTCATTTGGGGTCACTAGAAGTTGCCCTTTTAGTGGAGGAATGAGTTGTTGAATTTGGGAGATGAACTAGGGGATTTTACAAACATGAGGAGAACCAAAATCCCACTACCAAAATTTCAGCCCCATGAAGTGCATGGCCGGCCAAAGTGAATGGAGAGGAGAGAATGAGAGAGGGAGTGTATCAAAAAGAAGTGAGCCAAAAAACAAGAGAGAGAAAAGGGTTATCATGAAAAAGAAATGATCACCCACTAAAACCCACACTCCATCAACCAATCATCTCATCACAAAGTCAAGCAATCATGAAGAAGTCAAGAAGTCAAGGGATGGTGCAACCATCATGACACAACAAAATGCAAAGACCACCCTCCACAAGCCTTATTTGCACAATTGCAAATAAGCCCTCCTCCACCAAATTTCAGCCAAGAAAAGATACAAAGAAATATGGCCGAAACGTAAAGCAAACTGGCAACTCCAAAAAATTCATCCCGTAATAAATTACAGGAAACCCCCGCTACTGTATATACATACCCGCATTTGTATTCCGACCGAATACAAATGCAATGAGACAAATCAACACTGTCCAATACTAGGATCCGGCTTAAACCAAAGCCCGCTTGTATTATCCGTCTGATCATGGTTCGTGCAAAACCGCACGTATCTGATCGAACCCTGCCATATCTCCATACGGCCTCTACAGCGTTTCGCCCGAAACTTGAGAAAACGGTCTGTGGGGGACTCTAAAGACTCGTTAATACTTTGGTTGTGGATTTAACCACTAGCACGTCAGAGGTATTAGCCTATACGTAACAGGCTACCAGGTATTGACCAAAAGGACGTCGATGAGCGAACTCATCCTGACACCCTACTGAGCCTGTCAGTGACAATATCCGTACAGTCCGGTCCGTTCATCTATGAGCATCGTATGGCGGGCCTAGGGGTTTGGTAAAAGTCAGACCCCCAAAAGCGGCACAAGTCGTGTCGGAGTGTAGCCCAGAACACCTGAGATACTACTGGAATACCTATCAGTAAATCTCCTGCCTTGGCCAAGGACTTCGTGTAAGGGCTCTCCTAGACACAGCGCGACCTCACCCCCAATACCGGGAGAGACGAACCCCTGCAGATCCACTCGCTGCCTCCATGTGGCTCAGGACTGTACCCAACAAAAACCTGTTTGCACGTCTCCTTTGAGCGTGGTAGGGTAGTAATCAAAGTACAGTGGGAACTCACACGAGACAAATGACGATCCTCATGTCGATGAACTAACCTGTACACATGTCACCAGGGAACTGCTATCTGACGTCAGGTATAAGACCAACCAGCATGTTCCCGGCGAGTCCTGTCCGGTGTACTCATAACCCAATGAGCACCTGTATACATCTTAGGTGAACCAACTGACACCAATGGCTTATGAGACCGGGCATCGCTCCTCGTCGGGGTCTCGACTGTATACACTAGTCTACTCTGGAGTATCGATGCCCTGTCTCGAAACTCCCACGACTAGGGACCATTTAAGGATGTGCTTATAGACTACCAGCTCCCACGTATATGATCGCCCTCATACTGCTGGCAGTCAAGCAAGAATCCTAGGGGCTCTATCAACGTACAATAGTGACCTGTAAGGTCACCTAAAGCAATACACGATGATAAAGGTAAACCAGATAGCATACTATCATCTTGAGTAAGACTGTCATACCGGGATAGGTCCTCCCTCAATCATTGCAATCACGTGCCTGTGATCCAATAATTGACTCTGAGGGCACTATCTCCAACAATCTCCCACTTGAACTCAAGGCTAATTATTGCGATGTCGCATACTCACAGCCTGTGTGATACCGAACACCCAACTCCTCTACTAATCAGTCTCACAAAACTCGTTTGCGAAACTATTGCGTTCGAGGAATAGCCTCAGTGAGTGGATCCGCCTTGATGTTTCTTTCTACATCTCTCTATATCTCAAGTTCGCGGAGAAAGCCATCTCCCGAAATGAGCAATACCTGTCTTAGAATGTGTCTGGATGTCTGATGGGACCTAGCTCATAAATTAACTCCAAATCCAAACTTCTTAGACTGTATCGTCAACTGAACTTAATCAGTGTCCTGCGCCATGCCTCCCTCGGTATCGCCTTGGACCACTTGTCCAAAATACTGCCCCTCGTCAGAAGGAAAACTATAACTCTGACAACCTCCCTGTTGTCCAGGTCACCTTGGAAGCCTGGAATGATAACTGTCTCCCGAATGATGCTGTCGTTATCATATCCCTAGAACATCCACTTATGTTCTAAAACTGCTTCCGATTGTTTCTCCAGGATTGGATTAATATCAACTTATTGCATCTACTGCAAAAACAACATCTGGCGTGGTACTTGACATCTCATGATTGACTCAATTGCCTAAGCAAGTGATCTGCCAATCATGCACATCCCTCTCCCCTTTAGTCTGTAAGACACCTTTAGAGAGGGTGACTCCATCACCTGGAGGTACAAAACCGTGCCAGGAGTCGTTCATTCTAAAAACACCTTTAGAATGCTGTCTAAGTACCCAGATTTGGAAACCACCCAAATCTAGATCTAAAACCATAGATCTAGTAACCAGAATGTCTGATATAATATCCAATTCCTATGTGGAGAAACCACTGTGTGACAACCAAAGTATAACCGATCGTAGTATAGGAATATCACTTCCTACTCTGTGTATGACATCCAAATACCAGGACATCACACCCTACTACCTTCTTAACAGATCCATCCCCTATTCTGATAAAGTCAAACCTATGACTGTCACATCAGAAATAGATGATCTATCTCCGCTATATCTGCTTTAGTCTATAAATAGACACAAGCCACTTGTGCACCAATGCTTCCGCTGCTCCCACTGACTACGACAACCCTCTGGCAGAGTCATATAGACGTACACTTCTAAAGCCAGTTTAGAATGACGCTATACTCATCCTCCTGCCGGGTCTCACAGTCTGGAACAACAGCAATGGCAAGTCTGGGTAAACAAGAACCTCCCTGTCATCGTCCTTGAGGCTACCGGAGTACCTCTCGGGTGCCTGAGGTTACCCACCATATCTGCGGAGTGGCCAATGGAATGTCAAACCAGATTGAATCTTTAGGTTCTTATCAAATCTTCAGTAATCGTTTGCGGTTCTGGAATCACTTCCAGTTCTACCATACACCCACTATTGTTTTCTGAAAAAAATCCATTTTTGTTAAAACTGTGGCAAGTCAAGAACAATATCACTATTGATCTTCCAGATGGTAGAAAGTCAACCCTCGTCATAGCCTGGGTCAACCCACAAACAGCCATTACAGAAACGTGCCTTGAGTTATCCAGAGTCTGGTTTTAAGCATATACCAGACAACTCCTCGTACCTTAACATCGTTAAGATATGAACTGTTCTATATCCAATATAGAACCAGAGGCACCGATTTAATTGAACCAGATTCAAATCATGCAGCTGTCTTCAGTGCATGTTAACTAAATGGAAAGAGGCCGATCAGCATTACTCAACTTAGGAGCACTTCCAATTATGAGTAACCTGAAAGAGAAGCAAGTTCTCTTAATCATTACTATCAGCTGAATACTACACACAAGTATCTACATCTTCGATCACCTTGAAGAATCCAGATACTTGCAATACCTGGTTCTCTACTTTATTCATATACCTATAACTTCTCAAAACTTAGACCTTGTGTTTCTACAAAACACCTGTCTAAAAACTAGAGAAGTCATAAGTAAACCTGAATATAGTACGCGGACCAAACCCTCTGTCCTAATGGACGCTGGACAACATACAATACTCTGTATAAGTCCCTTGTGTCTGATAACTCAATCCCTGTGTGTCGTAGGTTGAAAAGTGTACTTATGGTTAAGAAGAACTACACCGCTGTTTAATGCTCCTTACCTAACCATCCACTGATATAGGTAAATGTCATAGACATAATTTCAAAAAGGTATATCTCACTCTATGAAAATAGACGTACAGATATATCAATTTGAAATTGGTGCATAACAGCCGATATTCAAAACCAAATATTTGCCGTCCGGCAAACAGCCCAGGCGATTTCCTCAGATATCACCGATTACAACGAATCCCGATATAATGAGGATGATCACCTAATTCCCAATAACTTACTCCCACTCATAATCTGTAAAACAATACAGATGTGAGAATCATACCTAGTAAATACACACCCTGGAGCAAGGGTTTAATTGGGAAATCAGTTTTCTTTTAACAGTACACAGCGAAACTGAAACATTGAAATGTTTCGATGGGGTATTTCGGTATTCCTAGTAATGCCTCTTCCATTATCCAGATTCATAACTGTAACCGTATAATTCTTTGCCATCTCTCCAAATCCCTTTATATGTCTTTAGTCATTAACTTCTGCACACCCTCTTAGGCTAAATGGTTTTCTTCCTTCCCTACCGTTCGGCACCAGCCTATGGTTTGGAAGAAGACTATCCAATAAGCATAATGGGTGTACTGTCCTAATCCTAGGAGCACTCGAAATGCGAGAGAAGGTGAAGATAAAAGACAGCCGAATAAACCTTATTCCTATTTCTCCTGAACCAGAATCCATCCCCGAACTGGAACAAGTTCCTTTCGAGTTCGTATATAACCATACGATGGAGTATCCAATAAACTGTGGATCTTCGTAGTGATACGGAGTGTCACGACCCAAAATTGGCCCGTGACGGCCCTAATACTACGCAACGCCTAAAGACGTAGCGCAGTAAAAGAAAGCCAAAACCCAGAAATCTAAACCATAAAAATATGGAAAAGACAATATAAGTTTTTGAAACATTTGAAATTGCAACCCAAATTCTTTAAAAGTCCTACTTTATTTCTTTAAAATTTTAGCAACACCCATTTTTGTAAAAACTAGCCAAGATGAATACAACACAAAAATATGAAGCTATAGCGAAGAAATAAGGACAATAGAGAGAAAGCTGTATATAAAAGACAACAAACCCACAAATAATATACAGTAACGTCCTCACCAAGTCTCTAAGTCAACAACATAATAGTAGATGGAGAGTACAAGATACAACGAATGTACAATACAAAATACGGATGACCACCAAAACCCACCTAAGCAAAATAATACTGTGAGCTGATGCGGTATCTGTAGCAAAAGATGATAGCTGAAACGCTGAATAGCCTACCTCGACTACTCTGGGGAACAACCTGAAACACCTGTGGCACAACGGGGGTGAGTTGCCAACTCGTGAATAGTAGATAACATATGCAGGTAATCGCAGGAATGCACGTACAACATGAATCTAAGGTATGCGATTACAGTAATAACATGTCATGCAAATGCTGAATAAAGGTAAGTACACTAGCAGGTACAATCAATATGTGAAACAACAGTAACATGACAATAATATGCAATAACCATGCAATAGGGATATGAGAATGTAAATATGCAACTATCATAACGGTACACTAACATGTACTACCAATATATGAAACTGTGCATAAAATAGATAAGTGTGAGGTATAGGGTGGAATATGTCATTTCCACGGAAACCTGACATCGTGGTAGGATCACAATCCATCAAGACACTCAAATCCCAAATCCTCAAATCAGCCCCCAAATTAGGCTCTCACATCATATAAGTCTCACATCACCTCAATGTACAATATCGAGTAATCCCCTATATCTCGAATGTACAAATCAACAATCTCTTTCATATCCATTATCCAATCTCAATGAATCACATATATCCCAAGTCGAATCTCAAGTAAGTTTCTAACATCCTTAGGTATATATATTTGCAGAAATAAATATGATGGGGGCAATACACATATATTAGCGTCCCATTCCACTAATATTGGTGTAAGGGTATATATAACAACGGCTAATCCCCTGTTATATATACAAAGGTATTAAAAGAAATATCATGAAAACAATGTGCCAAGCATCGACACAGAAATCCTGATAGGTACGTATCATACGCTGTCCCGAAAGCACGAGTGCCTAGCTCTGACCCTCGCCTTTCACGTATGCATACGTACAAGACTCCGGTCGGTATCCCCAAGATAACCGCCGAGTAAAAGGTAATATCACCGGACGGTATGGTTCCCCTGACAGGCTCACCGTCTAACAAATCCAGCGATCCGTTCTCGCCCCGGGGTACCTCCGGGCCCCACCATGTACCCTCATGCGGCCTCTACGCCTCCTCGCATGGGGTATAAATAATCAGCACCGATAAAACCCATGGTGGACGCGCAAATATCATATCAAGGAAACCGGGTTTTTCAATGTATGCATAATTTCATGAACTCCCGCGGTTCCCAAATCCCGAAAACACCATGAAAAATCAAAATAAATGAATGCGCAAATCCGGGAATAAACATATGCGATATATCTGAAATGCGAGCATATAAATGAGAATATGTAGCTGAAACCAGATGTATGCGAAAACAATAAAGTACAGCTAAGTAACATCAGTAAATGTAAATATGCAACAGCAACTGAATATGTGTATAACATACAGGTGTAGCAATGTATAGGTATCTATAAGGGGTTGTGTGTGACATGGCAATTATTGACGGTGTGTGTAACATATAATCAGTGCTCGTGCAACATGAAACGTCAATAATGTGTGCAGTGTCCTATGGCTGCTAGTCACGGTACAACTATATTAAGAAAATACAGTAAAGACGCAATTCTACAATGACGTAGAATGTGCGACAGGTATTTGAATCCTAGCCCAGACGCATAACGCCATGCGGGCGATTCCCCTGTAGATGTTAAATCTACTCACCTACACTCCACGCTAGGTGAATCCTACCATCTGCTCCCCCCTGTAGCCGTGTCCGTAGTTCCTGCCTGCAAAGCTGCAAATACGACATGAAAATCATACTTAAGCCAAATATCTCGCAAAACGCGATATCGAACCAAAACGAGAAACTCGCGTCGCGAACCAAACGCGCGTGTGCACGATACGCTGAATCGTGTGTGTACGCGTCTAAAACCATCACGACACGCCGCGATACGCTGGATCACAGAACCCACTCACGTATCGCGCGTATCGCGCAAACACAACGGACATGAAAACGGTATATTGTCCCAGATTTTCCTACAGGTCAAATCTTACAAAACTAGACATACCAAGGCACTAGACAACACTGCATAGTACCCTACCAAAAACCCCAAGACCCTGCCCCTCTTCCTGGCCGCAAATTGCGTCCAGATTGATCAAATCGGCGGCCACTGTTTGGAGTTAGGGTTTCGTGCTCGGGTGGTGGTATCTAGACCTAGTGTACATGCCCCAGTTTTCTCAATTTTAACCTGAAGGTCCCGGGTCAAAAGCAGATTCCAGATTGCCAATATATCGCTTAAAAACACTAATTTGCACAATTTAGAAACCTTATGGTATTTTAGTGTAATCCAGGGCTAAGCTCAGTTCAGTGACCCTAATAACACTTAAATAAACTAAGGTAGCTAACACAATCAACAATTTACCACCACATCTCACAAATCACCATAAATTAGCACTAAATTCATAATTAACACGAACCGACACCAAACTATCCACAAGCTAGCAATAAGGGGAATTGGGTCTAAGAGTTATACCCTAAAGACCCCCAAGAAGCAGGTGAAGGTCAAGAATTGAGTTGCTACAGCTGCTGGTGATGTTGGTGTTGTTACTGCTACTGCTGCTCTTGCTGCTGCTGATGATGATGCTGTTGCTGATGATGGTGATGCTGGAGCTGCTTGCTGCTGATGCTGAGGGTGCTGCTGCTTGCTTCAGCTGCTGAAGCTCCGGCTGCTGCTACCTCTGTTGCTGCTACACCATCTTCTCCTTGTTGCTGGAGCTGAAGCTGCTGCTGTGTCTTGAGCTGCTGCTGCTGCTGTGTCTTCTGTCAGGTGAGTGTGTGTGTGTGTGTGAGAGAATAGGAGTGAGAGAATGAGAGTGAGAGGATGAGAGAACACACCCAAGTCAACCCCCTCCTCTCTCTCTCTCTCTTCATTAATGAAGGCATGGGCAAAGCCATGATGTCCCATCATGCACTCTCTCTCTCTCACCAAGGTCAACCATTCAAACAATATTTAAAACTCCATTTCAAATTCATTTTAAAACAACCATACACTATTAAACCCAAAACACCTAATACAATAATAAACTAGATTAGGGAATGGTTAGTTCACCATGTTGCTAATCATGGTTAAACCCCCAAAACAACCCTAGTTATCATGCACAAGTGTGTGCAAGCCTAGGAAAAATCTAATAAAATACTCAATAAATAGGATAAAATATTTAAAACTTAATTTGGTAAACTTTTTATTGAAAACTATATAAAAAAAATATAATTAGCTACAAAACACAATCTAAGGTGTTACAATCTCCCACCCTTAAAAGAAATTCGTCCCCGAATTTAAAGATATACTGTTACGCGTACCTTCAAAGAGGAGATTACAACTCTCAAATCTCGCTCGCAGCCTCCCAAGTGATTATCTCACTATACGGCTACGTCCAAGAAAAACCCTCCACAGATAGCAAGACCCTTGACCGATGTTCCTCCACCTGCTGAGCCATTAACACAATTGGCTGCTGGTGAATGAAAGATCGCGTCTAAGCTAAATGGTCTGGTGCTAAATCATGTGAGAAAGGTCAAGAAGGTAATTGCAGAGTATCATCACAAGGAATACGGGGTGAAAATCCAATAATCTGGGTGGAAGTGCCAAATTAAAGGCAACGAACTAACTCGCTTATAGGATCTTAAAAGGACCTAAAATCCTGGGATAAGCTTCCCAAAATCCAACACGTCATTCATCGGAAAGTCCATAGGAATACATGATCTGTCCCTGCGATCTCGAGTCTATGACCAACACAGTCGGCATAAGACCTCAGTTCGCAATGGGCAATTCCCATCCTGACCTAACACAACTGGACCATCTCCGAAGTCTCTAGACATAGCTGGGGTGCCAATCCTACTTACGCCTAGTCAGAAAAACAACAGACTGGTGATCGACACGACCTAACCCCTAAGCCTAAAGGTGGCCAATTGGAGTGTCTCCTGATAACAGCGATCGAAGGAGAACCCTAACGATGGCGAGTGACGATCCCCAACTGCTGACAACAAACAATACAAACACACAACTTAACAAGAAACCACTGAGCACATTGAGTAAAACCGGACGACAAGAATACGAAGGGAGTCACACCCTGACTAAAATTGGGTAGAAACCATAACGAAATTTCGTGGAGACCTGCTCCCATTCCTATCTCGGAACGGAAAAAGGTTGCAACTCTCCAGCCGGCCTCAGATGCTCGACTCAAGCACACAACAAGAATAACACCTTGAAACGAAACCTGAAACTTCTCTTTACATCTCTGTCCACCCGTAACTGTCTCACAAGTCACGTTAAATGTTGGAGGAACTTGAATGCATATAGAGAGTTGACAGATGTGCATGTTCTAGGATTACACGTCTCTACCCGATGATATCAGGTACACAAACGCGTCCCTAACTTAGCACACCATTGTCATAATTCAAGGTCTCCGAATCATTACCCAGCCGAGCATGCTCAAGTATCACTAACGAACGAGCATCGGCGGGCAGTGTCTCGCGAAAACGATTAAGGAAAGTGGTCGGGCGCGGACATGAGCAAGCTGTCCCCTCCGTAGAGACAAACTTAAGCTATACTCAACGATCACACAAGAACTGTAAATCTGCAGAAGACTATCACAACAATCAAAATCCGCTGCAGGAAGATGTTCATTTAGCTCTAGTGGTCTGTGGAAAATCTGATACGACTCTCAAACAAGTAGTGCCCCCAAATCTCCAACGCAAAACCACCGCGGCCATCTCCAGATCATGAGTGGAATATCCTTCTCGTACTTCCTCCAAATGTACGGAAGCAAAAGCGATGACTCTGTAGTGTCACATCAGTACACACTCGAGCCCACTCAAGAAACATTACAGTTAAGCAACAAGGCCGCCCGAACCAAAGGCAAAGAAAGAACTGATGCAGTTGTTAACCGAATCTCCAACTGCCGAAAACTCCGTACATATGCCTCAGTCCACAGAAAAGAAACCTCCTTTCCGGTCAATTCAGTCGACGGTGCATCACTACTCTAGCAATCCTGCATGAAACGGCGGTAAAACCTGCTAAGCCCAACAATATGCGGATCTCCGTCCAGCACACAAGTCTGGGCCTAAGCTGTACGGCCGCGATCTCCCTCGGGAACATACAAAACCGTCTCCCGCGACTACAAGACCTAGGAGTCAACACAAACAAGCCTGAAGAAACACTCCGAGAATCTAGCAGCTACCGGCGCTCTCCCCGTATGTGCATAACAAATCCTCAAGTGCTACTCCTGTCCCTCAAGACAAATTAAGTAGACCAGAATGTCGTAAATAACATAACAGAAACTGGTCGAGGAACGGCCTGAAGAAATCTGGTTCATCACATTTACAAATGCTGCCAGGGCATCAGTGAATCCAATGACTCACCAAAACACACAAAGCTCGTAGCACGCACAAGGCAGTCTTCGGAATGCCGTCACTCCGAACCGCAATAATGATGACCTGACCCCAAACAAACTTAGAAAATATCTCGCACTCTGGAGCTGATCGAAGAAATCGTCACGGCGAGGTGAAGGACACCTATCCGCACCGTAAGCCGGTTCAATTGACGATCCGTCGATACACCATCCTAAACTGTCGTCTTTCCCTTGACGAACAGAAATAGGTGCTTCCAAAAGTGAAACACTCAGAAGCACAAAACTCGCCAAACCACAACTCTGCAGCTGATCCTTTAGCTCCCAAGCTTCGCCGGCTCATCCGGAACACGTCGGAAAAACTCTCGCACGAAAGGAACCCGGTCCAACAATCCTGCTGTGGCTCTGGTATCACGAATGAACGCCAAGAATCCACGACATCTCCTCAGTAGCCGACTAGCGAAAAAGGCTGAATTCAAGCTGTGAGAGGCGGCACAACTATCCACCTGCACAACAAGAACTGACTTGCCGGGAAAACAAACCTAATTCAATTTGTAACCTTTACCGTATTTCTTTCATTAAAATACCACATAGTTTCATTTCTACATTTTAATCATCAAAAGCCTTTCTATACCTTTAAGTAGATCACGAGGTAATGACCTACCTCCTCACACACTCATATGCAACATAGCACAATATCCTCGGGAACATAGAATACAGGAAAACGACACCTTTTCATTTAAATACCTTTTAATAATAAAACCATTTTCTAAACGATTTATTATTTATACAAATCTTTGCAAAGCGCCACTACAACCCATTTGGGGAACCCGTTCGGAATGGTGCGGATTATCGCACATCCTCGGGCTTAGTAGTGCGAGATACAGACCTCCGCAAGGAGCATTCAGTTTCGAAAGATTTAAAATACGAAAATCTAAAGAAAATGAGATTTCTAGAAATATAATATATATATTAAATTTATTTTCATATAAATATATGTATATGTAACATTAAAATATCTATTTTTTTAATAATATAAATATTCCAACTCTTTTCAAAAATCACAAGAATTATTTTACACTAAAATACCATGAATTCCATACAAATCAATATTACAAATAAATACCTTTTATTATGAATTTAGGATATTCTCATTATAAATATCACAAATATAAAATCTACATTTATTACAAGTTTAAAGACGATAATAAATACTTGGGGTGTATTTTGAAAACAATACAAAAGTATTTTTACATAACCCCCTTCAAGTTCTGTAAATTACACTAAGGACCCTAGTAAACAGTGGTTTAAGCGGGACCAATCTCTTGAGCCTCAGGGAGCCGGAGAAGTGGGTGCTTGCCTATCTAAGGTAGACAACTTAACAATGGTGTTATCAACACGGTAATCGTCTTTGAAAAAGACACAAATCATGCCGCCCATGTGCAGCGGTTACCGATAACATCAAAACAATCAGGACTTCAATTTACTTTTCTAATTGTCTGACTCAGATTGAGTCTCTTTATAATCTGACTTGAATATGATTCAAGTACAATCTACAATCTACAATCTACAATCTACAATGTTACAATTCAACATGGATCCATATATTTAATCTGTTCAATCTATCAATCTATACAACTTGACTGAACCAAACCATGGATATACATTCCATTTACATGATTATACAGTTACATCCATGATTATGCAGTTACATATATGATTCTCCAGTTACATCTGTTTACTAATATCATGGTTTCGGTCAGTCAACCAATTATACAATCAATACAGTTACAATACAAGACAATACAAAACAACAATACAATCAAGATAACACTACGGGGTTTAAGGGGTAGACTGGTACGGAAGGTGTTAAAAGTGGCTCGAGACTGCAAGATTTAAGACACCTAACCGTATCCAATTTTCGTTGTTCCGGGTTGTATAACGGAGCCTTGTACTCTATATTCCGTTTGCCCTGGTCTCTAGCATATAGAGACCCCTCTCGTATACACTGGCATCCTTCTGTACCAAGCTACAAATAACAACATTAACACAACATCATAACAATATACTACAAATTTAAAAACTACCTTCTTATTCTGTCTAGTCTACTTCTCCCTTATCTTTGGGACTTACCGAGCGATCTGTTCGTTGACGACATTCTCTTTCTTTCTTCTTTGAATGTTGTCAGGTGATCTGGACACGTCAGAGATCGAGCCCACTGCTGAAGACTTGGACCACTTTATTGAAGACCCCGAGCTTTATTTCATTGCACACTTTTCCATTTCGGTACTTTTCATTTTGTTATGCCATTGTTTAGGCATTGCTTTTTATTTCAGTTGTATTTACTTTCCATGTATTGTACAGAAAGAATGTGAATAAATAAAGTTGATATTTTGATAATATCTTTTCTCTTATGCATTTAATTTTATATTGCTTAGATACGCTTTGCGTATTTATTTCACAGTAAATACGTAGCCGCCTCGTCCCGTCCCCTTCGCCGTACACAGGAAAGCGGGGCATGACAGATTCCATCTCGGATCGCATAGCATCCATCCATTTTAAAGAGTCTCCACTTGTGATGGCCTGCTCAAAACTAGTTGGGTCATCATCTTCCATGATGAAATACTCACTCCCACCGTCTATGAGAAAACCGTAGTATCTCTCAGGTGGATGAGGAATCCTACTAGATCTGCGGAGTGGCTGGGGTTCGTTGGGTACTATTGGATCCTCCGGTTCTACCAAATCGTCAGTAACAGTTTGTTTAGCCGGAACTTCTTCCAGTTCTACCACATTGCCACCAATTTCTTTCACAAAAAATTCCTTTTCTAAAAAGGTGGCATGCCGAGAAACAAACACTTTTTGTTCCTCGGTGTGGTAGAAGATATACCCTTGCGAATTTTTGGGATATCCTACAAACTTGCACATAATTGACCCTGCCTCGAGCTTGTCCGGATTTTGCATTTTAACATAAGCCGGACAACCCCATATCTTAATAAAATTAAGACGTGGTATCTTCCCTTTCCATATCTCATATGAAGTGGTAGGTACAGATTTAGTGGGAACCATATTCAATAGGTGTGCTGCTGTCTCAAGCGCATAACCCCAAAAAGAAATAGGTAAATCAGCAGTACTCATTATAGAGTGCACCATATCTAATAGGGTGCGATTCCTGCATTCCAATACACCATTGTGCTGTGGTGTGTACGGAGGAGTAAGCTGAGAGAGAATCTCATTCTCTTTTAAATAATCCAGGAACTCCGTGCTTAAGTATTCTCCTCCCAGATCAGATCGAAGGATTTTAATACTTTTACCCGTTTGGTTCTCCACTTCGCACTTATATTCCTTGAATTTCTCAAAAGCTTCAGACTTATGTTTCAATAGGAACACATGTCCGTATCTTGGGAGATCATCGGTGAACGTAATAAAGTATGAGGAACCATTTCTGGCATGTGTAGACATAGGACCGCATACATCACTATGTATTAGTCCCAAGAGTTCAGTAGTTCTTTCCCCGTGTCCAGTAAACGAGTTTTGGTCATTTTACCTTTGAGACATGACTCGCAAGTTTCATAAGATGTAAATTCGAACGGATTCAAATATTCATCTTTATGAAACTTAGCTAGCCTTGTCCCATTGATATGACCTAGTCTACAGTGCCACAAGAAGGCTTCGTTCATTTCTGAACTTTTCCTCTTGTGTGTGTTCTGTATATTTAGAACTGTGGTTTGATTTAGAACGTATATACCATTACACAACGTACTAAACCCAATCAACACTTGATTTAGGAAAATGTTCATAACATTATCCTCCAGTACAAAATTATATCCTTCTTTATGTAATAAAGAGACTGATATAATATTGCACATCATTTTCGGTACGTAATAGCAGTCGTTCAGAATCATTGTATTACCACTTGGTAATACAAGGTGATATTCGCCAACTGCTTTGGCTGCAACAATTGCACCATTCCCAACTGTTAGAGACTTATCACCCTTTTCCAACTTCTTTACCTCTCTTTAGCCCATGTAACAAATTACATACGCGGGATCCTGATCCGTTATCCAATACCCAAGACGTAGAGCATACTGAGAAATAGTGCTCGGTTACAAACACACCCGAAGAAGATGCATCATTATGCTCTTTCTTTGCTCGGGTGGCATAGGAATCCTGATATTCTACTATTCCTTGCTCGGACTTAAGACAATCATAAGATAGAGCGGAACCAACGTTCCTCAGCTCAGTATAATAAGCGGCTTCGGTTAATACGTCCATATTATTATTTTGATTAAGGCATGTCATTGGTCTCTACCTGGAGAGAGAGAGACGGAAACACTTTAGCGTGCGCTCTTGCAAGATTAGATTGGTTATTATCTTATCTAATCAGGATGGCTCCCACTGTTTTTATCAAATCTTCCTTCAAACCATAAAAGGTAAGATTAGCTAGGATTAATTACACCCTATAAGTTCGCCGATCGTTCAGCCAGGCAGGTATTAGTACTCCAAGGGAGTTTATCCATTCTTTCGCATGGAACTATTTAAATGACCCCGTTTCCGCAGGGGCATAACCCCGTTAACACCTTTCTTAGACACCTACATGATCGGCTAATTGTAAAGTGCAAAACTCTCCCAGGAGTAACTCTTACTCGCAGTGGGTATCAGGATCCAACTATCATATAGAAGGTATACAATCTCATTGCAAATTTCAATACTTGAAATTCCTGATAATTGTTTTTACCCCTAACGTCCCATGACCTTGACGAAGGATAACAAACCATAGGGCGCTAGTCAAGTTCAACCCGTTCATTTCTTGATTGAATTAAACCCACCCGCAAGACCCTTGACGGAGGCCAACAAAGTCGCACGACTACCCTAATCCAATCACATCATATGCTGCAGATAAACACTAATCAGCTACCGCACACTATGCCTTGACGAAGGCCAACAAACGTAGCACGAATACTAAATAGTACTTATCTGAAATGACGGAGGGCTACAGCTGGTTTTGAAGAAAACCTTTACGTAATGAACTTGATATCGTTGTAGAATCTAGTGATTTGTAAAGGAGTGTTTTTGTCAGATAGCAGTTCTATGTGGTATTATATCTATGTGGTATTATATCTATCGTCAGATAGCCGTTCTCAGGTGATACTGGTACAGGTTAGTCTGTAGACCCAAGATCTTCATAGAGTCTTGTGTGTCTTCCCACTGTACTTTGTTCTCCACCCAACCACGGCTCCACTGAGTCGTGCAAACAGGTGGATTTTGGGTATAGTCCCGAGGCACATAGAGGCAATGAGGGATAGGAGGGGTTTTGTCTCTCCCGGTATTGGGAGTTGATGTTGTGCTATGCTCGATTAGCTATAACAGGAAGTTCCTGGCCAGGACTGCTGAGATTTACTGATAAGTGTTATCAGTAGTTTCTCGATCTGTTATGAGCCGTACGCCAGCATGACTTATTGAGTTATTGAGGTCGACGATACCATCCCTAGACTCGATATGCAACATATCTGATGAGAAGACCGGACTGTATGGTAAGTGTTACCAGATGGCTCGACGGGAGTTTTGACAGCATTGCTGGTTTTCTTCTGATCGCTCAATACCCGGGTGGCCGTTACGTTTAGCTGACCGCTTGCGGCTTGTGGGTGTTTTATATGATCATCACCCACTGCCGGCGTATTGACGAGTCTTAGAGTCCCACACAAGAGTTCCCTAGCCCAGGCGGAACGATGTGGTGTGCATATGTGATATGCACCGGGACCCGATTAAATACGTACATGTGATACCGTATTTTAGTCGGGCGTTTTTCTATTGGTCGGGTTGTATTTGATATGACCGATTTGTTAAATCAAGTGTTGATTTAACATATGACTTTTAGTTTAATTTCTTTTATTAAACCCATTTCTTTTTATATGGTGTATGCATGAATGTATGCACATGTTGATATTCATGGACACATACATGCATACAAAGTGTCATGGTTGATGATACACCTTTGATGGCATTACAAGACTCACATAGAACTTATATTTATATATAAATACATTTGTATTTAAGTTAAAAGAAAAGAAAAGGAAATATTAATCCATGGTTATCTTTCTACACTCTTCCAAAAGTTAACCATACTTCACCTACCTTTTAACTTGGATTAGTTTTCCTTTTGGCTTTTAACTCATTTACAATAATATCTAGATATTTGTTACCATGGTTTGAGATGAGAACAAGAAAATATATATGTTATTTTCTATTCTCATTATTTATTATCTTTGATATTATCTTGAGCTCTTGAGTTGCCTTCATCTTCCCCCTCATTCTCCAACCTCTCTTGAGTTTTATATAGAGTGAGGGTATAAAAAAGAAAGGGTTTTGATTAGAGAAAACAAACCACCTCATCATTCTACTCTAATCTAGCCAATTAGTTTGGAGTGTTAAGCTTCATCTTCTTCTTTGAACAAGTGGAGCTAGGAGCTTGGACAAAGTGAACTTCGGGTGGATCATCGTGGACAAAGGAGCTTACTTGCGAGCTTTTTCAAACTCTCAACAATCCTAGGAGTCATTTCAAGAGGACTATAAAGGTTGTATTCCTTTCACTTAGTGATAATATGTTTATAGTATGTGATACTTTAGTTGTTACCCTAGACTTCTAGTTAAAGATCCTTGCTTTGTTTGCTTAGCACCTCTATAATTTTTAAAGTGGGATGTGTGATGGTTCCATACTCTACAGTAGGTGCTAGAGAACCCTAACAATGGTATTAGAGCCAAGCTAGAATTCTGGACACGGTATAAGAACTATTACGAAAACGAAATCGTCTCCGAAAATACGATATTTCGAAACCCTAATTTAGCTCTCTGTTAATTTTTTAAAAAGTCGTCAAAATTTTTTTTAAACAATTGTAGAACACTATTTGGGACATTCTAAGAACACAGGGGAAATACGGAGGGGAGAGCTCGGATTTTGGCCGAGCAGAATGCAAAGAAATCTGGCCTGCTTGGCCCCCATGCATCCAATCCCCCCCGTATTGCTCCAGTGCTCTATTGTCTTGAATTTGGGGTTTCAGGTATTGTTTATTTAGCCTAAATTCTCATGTGATGATTATTTTTATTACGGGCTAATTCATAGTGTTTCGTAGTCATAAATTCTAGCACTGTATTGGTAACCTTGACAATGTTTATCAGTTCGAACGAACTTCATAACCCCACATCTTGACCCCGCTGAAATTTCCAAGTGTTGTAATTTTCCTACGTTAACTTTATATTCAATAGTCGCGCAAGTATCCTATGGGCCCTCTAGAAGAACATAATAACCTTAACTCGATTCTATGCCCACGGAACCGCAATCGAATTTTCGGGTTGCCGTAGTTCCGTGGTGTCATAGGTGAGGCGTTGGTTTACCCCTTCTACGGCTGGACCATAGACATTGTGGCGCGATTTTGGGTATTTGTAACTTTGCTCAAGTGTTGAGCTCTCAGGGTAATTTGTGGGTCTATGTTGATTCGATCGAAACGTTAAACATCGTCTTGATATTTGAGATTGTGATAATTGCAATTGTTGTTTTTCACTTTCTTTTCTGCGACCGTAAGTGTAGTATGTGGTGTATTGCCGGTTTCGTTGCTATACATCAACGACAATCGGGATACGCATACTTGCTTACGTTGATGATATGAGATATTATGTGTTGCTGAGATATGATGTGCAGGATTGTCGCGATCGAATAGCCGGGGGTTTTATGTGAGATGAGAGTGTTTATTTTCATTCATGTAAAAGTTAATTGTATGTAATATTCTTTTATTTGGGGCACTTCAGGGTTGAGGATGATGTCACCATTATTGTATATTATTTACTTTTCCGCATTAGGGTAGACCCAAGGAGTGGAGCACAAGTGATCGGGTTCTAGGGTTCAGTGGGAGGCCATCTCGAGGAGTCGAGACCGGGTCTCCTAAACTCTAGAATTGGCAGGATCACTTGCCGCTCTCGTAGGGGTCTAGGGGTGTGGGCTTGGCTATTCATTGCGACCGTGGAATCCGTATTTTCTATTGTTGGCTGATACAAAATACGGACCTCCTAGATATCCTTTTTATTTTCATATGTGCTTCTGCTGTTGATATTCTGTAATGTGATTACTTAGTATCTGAGACGAATGGATTATTATTATATATATGATATATAATAAACGTTGCTTATATTTTACACCCGCGCTAGTCCTGCCCCGCTATGCCTTTAGTTAAGTAACCTAACGGTGCATAACGGGACACTGTGGCGAATGCGGATGGTATAAGTATACGTTCTATTTTCGTTTCTTTTCTGTGATGGCTTATGAACTTCAATGATGGGACTACATTAATAAGATTAATGTAAAGTAAAAGAAACCTAAAAGATATTGTAGAATCGGATTTGAAACCCACTCGGCTTTTTTTTGAAAAATTCAAGTTTCAAAAGATGCGGAGCTTAAGCCACTCCTTTTCTAAACTGTTTTGATTCTACAACGAGATCAAGTTCAAAGCGTTAAAGGTTTTCATAAAAACCATCTGCAACCGTCCGTCATTTTAGAAAGCAGAGTACTTAGTATTCGTGCTACGTATTTTGATCATAGTCAAAGCGTAGTGTACGGTAGCTAAGTGATGTCTTCCTACAAAGCATATGATGCGATCGGTTAGGACATTCATGTGATTATGTTGATCATAGTCAAGGGTCATATGGATGGGTCTAGTTAATCTCGAAATGATGGGTAGAACTTGACTAGTACTTATGATATGTTGGCCATAGCCAAGGTCATAAGTAATTAGGGGTAAAAAACATATCGGGAGTTTCAAGAGTTGAAATTTGCAATGAGATTGCATACCAATTATATGATAGTTGGATCCTGATCCCACTGTGAGCAAGAGTTACTCCCAGGAGAGTTTTGCACTCTACAATTAGCTAATCCAGTAGGTGTCTAGAAAGGTGTTAACGGGGTTTGATCTCTGGGAAAACGAGGTTTATTTTAATTAGGTCCGTGCGAAAGCACGGGGAACCTCCCTCAAAGTACCGACACTGGCCTGGCTGACCGGTTAGCGAAACTGTAGAATGTAATTAATCCTGGCTAGTTTTCTTTTCAGGTTTTGAAAGAAAATTTGATTAAAGCAGTGGGAGACATCGATTAGATAAGATAATAACCAATCTAATTCTTTTCAAGAGCATTTCACTAAGTGTATTCTTTTCTCTCTCCTAATGGCAGATACCGATGATGGGACTTTAGCTTCTTTTAGAGGAAAACAAACTGACAGGGCCAAATTATAAAGAATGGTTGAGGAACTTGAACATTGCACTCACATATGATAAAGTATCATATGTCCTCACTACCAAAGCCCCACCAGTCCCAGGACCTGAATCATCCATTTTGGATAGGGAGATCCGAAAAACATGGGATATTGATTGCAACACGGCCAAGTGCATCGCGCTTTCTTCTATGGATAATATCCATCAGAAACAGCACGAGAAGATAGATGTGCAATCTATCTTTCTTCATACAAAGGAGTTGTATGAAGAGCAAGCTCGTACTTTACGCTACGAGGCATCTTGAATATTGTTTCAGATGCGAATGGCCCCTGGCGCGTCAGTAGGAGAACATGTTTTGAAGATGATTGGTCTTATTGAAGAACTCGAGGAACTGGGATGGACAATGGATAATGAGCAATATACGGATATTGTTCTGTAGTCTTCCCCCTCCCCCTCCCGCATTTGCTCCGTTCATAGTGAATTTCAATATGAACGATTTAGAGAAATCGTTGCCTGAACTTCTCAATATATTGAGAAGTGCAGAGTGCACGCAGAAAACAGCGAAGACTCCCGCTCTGCTTGCTGGGCCATCTTCCTCTTCCGTCCCAAAAGCCAAGGCCAAGGGAAAGAAGAAGAAGAAACCCATCAAACAGAAAGGTGGAGTTAAAAAATCGAAGCGGAAAGAAATATCTGGGGCCGCGGGAAGTGGAAAAGGGGAATGTTTTTACTGCGACAAGTTAGGACATTGGAAACACAACTGTGCTGTGTATCTTGCTGATCTCAAGAAGAAAAAGCATGCTGATGCTTCCGCTTCAGGTGTGTTTGTAACTGAGAACTGTTTTTCAATTAACTCTGCATCTTGGGTATTAGATACCGGTTCTGGTTCTCACATCTGCAATTGTGTGCAGGTGTTGAGAAACAGTAGAGTTTTGAAGACTGGAGACCATACTCTGCGGGTTGGAAATGGTTCCAATGTACATGTTGTATCCGTAGGAGAGTATCATCTAGGGTTGCCTTCGGGTTGTATTTTTGTTTTTAACCCATGTTATTTTGTACCTAGTATGGTATGTAATATAATATCCGTTTCTTTGTTGGACAATGAAGGATATCATTTCGTGTTGCGAAATAATGTTATGAACATTAACTTGAATCAAGAGTTGATTGGGTATGGTACACTGAATAACGGTATTTATGTCCTGAACCAACACACAGTTTTCAATATACAACATACTAATAAAAGAAAATTTTCAGATTTAAATAAAGCTTTTCTTTGGCATTGTAGACTTGGTCATATTAATGAAACAAGACTAAGAAAGCTACATAAAGATGGATATTTGAATCCTTTTGAATATAATCTTATGCGATTTGTCAGTCCTGTATCAAAGGTAAAATGACCAAAACTCCATTTACGAGACACGGAGAAAGAGCTGTGGAACTCTTAAGCCTCATACATAGTGATGTATGCGGACCAATGTCTACACATGCTACAGGCGGTTTTTCATACTTCATTACTTTTACTGATGATTTCTCAAGATTCAGACACGTGTTTTTATTAAAGCACAAATCCGAAGATTTCAAGAAATTCAAGGAGTACAAACTTGAAGTAGAGAAACAAACAGGCTTGAGCATCAAGAAACTTCGATCGGATCGAGGTGGAGAGTATTTAAGTACAGAGTTTTCAGACTTCTTAAAAGAGAATGGGATTCTCTCTCAGCTCATTCCTCCTTACACACTACAGAACAACGGTGTGTCAGAACGGAGGAATCGTACCCTATTAGATATGGTACGGTCCATGATGTGTGATGCTGAGTTACTGCTTTCCTTTTGGGGGCACGCATTGAAGACATCAATGTATCTGTTAAGCAGGGTTCCAACCAAGACCGTATCTGCCACTCCATATGAGATATGGAGTGGAAATAGACCATCTCTTAAAAGAGTTAGGATTTGGGGTTGTCCGGCTTTTGTTAAGAAGCAGAATCCAGATAAACTCGAGACACGATCGGTCATGTGTAAATTTGTGTGATATCCAAAAAATTCGTATGGATATCTATTCTACCACAAGGAGGAACAAAAGGTGTTTGTTGCTCAGCATGCCACATTTTTGGAAAATGAAATCTTTACAAACAGTACTGATGGCAATGCGTTAGAACTAGAAGAGGTTCTAGAAACACAAATTACTCAGGACGAATTGGTTGAAATTGATGTTGCAGTAGAACTTTAAGAACCTCAGCCGCTCCGGAGATCTAATAGAACTTCTCGCCCACCAGAGAGATACTATGGGTTTCTCATTGATGGTGATAGAGAAGATTGCATCATGAATGATTATGACCCTACTAGTTTTCAGCAAGCTATCACGAGTGGTGACTCAGTGAAGTGGCTGGAAGCCATGAGATCCGAAATGGAGTCCATGTACACCAACAAAGTATGGACTTTGGACGTTGCGCCTCCTGGGATAAAACCCGTTGGGTGCAAATGGATCTTTAAGACAAAGATTGGTGTAGATGGACAGGTAGAGACCTTTAAAGCAAGGCTTGTAGCGAAAGGTTTTCGTCAAAGACCAGGGTTGGACTATGATGAAACATTCTCTCCGGTAGCAATGCTTAAATCCATTCGGATCCTACTTGCTATTGCTGCTCACTATGATTATGAAATCTGGCAGATGGACGTTAAAACCGCATTTCTAAATGGTGATTTTGAAGAATGCGTTTATATAGATCAGCCAGAGGGCTTCATTGACAGTGGGAGTAGCGGGAAAGCATGTAGATTGCTTAAATCCATTTATGGATTAAAGCAGGCCTCACGGAGCTGGAACATCTGTTTTGATGATACAATCAAATAGTTTGATTTTATCAAAAATATAGATGAACCATACATTTATAAGAAGATTGTAGGGAGTACTGTCACATTCCTCATATTGTACGTGGATGACATTCTCTTGATAGGAAATGATATTCCTATGCTACAATCGGTCAAACTATTCTTATCACAAAGGTTATCCATGAAGGACCTTGGTGATGCCTCGTGCATTTTGGGCATAAGGATCTATAGAGATAGATCCAAGAGGTTATTGGGATTGACCTAATCAAAGTACATAGACACCATCCTAAAAAGGTTTAGTATGGAAGATTCCAAGCGTGGTGCCTTACCCGCTTGTCATGGAATCACTTTCTCCAAGGACTTCTGTCCGAAGACTGATGAAGAGAGAGCTCGCATGAGCATTATACCTTATGCTTCAGCCGTAGGATCTATAATGTATGCGATATTATGTACTCGCCCTGATGTTGCTTATGCACTAGCTGTAGTAAGCAGGTATCAATCCAACCCAGGGAGAAACATTGGATAGCAGTGAAGAACATTCTTAAGTACTTGCGAAGGACTAAAGAATTGTTCTTGGTGTACGGTAATGGGGATCTCCAAATGGAGGCCTTTACCGATTCCAGCTTCCAAAGTGATAAGGATGACATCAAATCTATCTCAGGGTTTGTATTTACCCTCAATGGAGGGGTGGTGAGTTGGAAGAGTTCCAAACAGGATACCGTTGCAGACTCCACGATGGAAGCTGAGTATATTGCTGCAAATGATGCTGCCAAGGAAGCCGTCTGGATGAAGAAGTTCGTCACGGAACTAGGAGTAGTTCCAACCATTATTGATCTAATACCATTGTATTGTGATAATAATGGGGCTATGGCATTAGCCAAAGAACCAAGGTCCCTTCAGAAGTCCAGACACATCCTAAGGCGATATCATTTGATCCGGGAGATAGTAGATCGCCACGAGATCGAGATTCGGAGAGTAGACACAAAGAATAACACCGCGGATCCACTCACCAAGGCCCTTCCACAGCCGCAGAATGAGCGACTTTTTGAGATGTTGGGTATGAGATACGTCAATAACTGGCCTTAGTGCAAGTGGGAGATTGTTGGATATATGTATGCCCTAGAGGCCATTATATGTATAGTGGATGCTTGGACATGTATATATGTATATAGATTACTTTCTTGCTCGACATGATAGTATGCTATCTGTTTTACTTTATCTTGACATGTTCATTCGATCATGCATTTTATTCTTTTGGTACATGTTGATAAAGCCTATAGGATATTTTCTTGACTACTCCGACTATGATGCGGATCATACCACTGGGACACGTGTAGTTTATAAGCATATCCTTGAACTGTTCCTAGTCGTAGGTGTATCGAGACGGGGCATCGACATTCCAGAGTAGACTAGCGTATACCATTCTTGTCCCATATGATGGGCGATGGATGGTCCCATATCCATCTGGTGTGGTGACACCAAAAATTATATGCGGGCGCTCAGTGGAGACTGGGTACACTGAACAGACTCGCCGAGAACTCCTATGTGGTATTATATCTATCGTCGGATAGCAGTTCTCAGGTGACACTGGTACAAGTTAGTCTGTAGACCCAAGATTGTCATAGAGCCTTGTGTGTCCTCCCACTGTACTTTGATCTCCACCCTACCACGGCTATACTGAGTCGTGCAAACAGGTGGATTTTGGGTACAGTCCCGAGGCACATGGAGGCAATGAGCGATAGGAGGGGTTTCGTCTCTGCCGGTATTGGGAGTTGATGTTGTGCTATGCTCGATCGGCTATAACCGGAAGTCCCTGGCCAGGGCTGCTGAGATTTACTGATAAGTGTTATCAGTAGTTTCTTGATCTATTATGAGCCATATGCCAGCATGACTTATTGAGTTATTGAGGTCGACGATACCATCCCTAGACTCGATATGCAACATATCTGACGAGGAGACCAGACTGTACGGTAAGTGTTGCCAGATGGCTCGACGGGTGTTTTGACAGCAATGCTGGTTTTCTTCTGATCGCTCAATACCCGGGTGGCCGTTACGTTTAGCTGACCGCTTGCGGCTTGTGGGTGTTTGATAGGATCATCATCCACTGCCGGCGTATTGACGAGTCTTAGAGTCCCACACAGGAGTTCCCTAGCCCAGGCGAAATGATGTGGTGTGCATATGTGATATGCACCGGGACCCGATTAAATACGTGCATGTGATACCGTATTTTTGTCGGGCGTTTTTCTATTGGTGGGGTCGTATTTGATAAGACCGGTTTGTTAAATCAAGTGTTGATTTAACATATGACTTTTAGTTTAATTTCTTTTATTAAACCCATTTCTTTTTATATGGTGTATGCATGCATATATGCACATGTTGATGTGCATAGACACATACATGCATACAAAGTGTCATGGTTGATGATACACCTTTGATGGCAATACAAGACTCACATGGAACTTATATTTATATATAAATACATTTGTATTTAAGTTAAATGAAAAGAAAAGGAAATATTAATCCATGGTTATCTTTCTACACTCTTCCAAAAGTTAACCATACTTCACCTACCCTTTAACTTGGATTAGTTTTCCTTTTGGCTTTTAACTCATTTACAATAATATCTAGATATTTGTTACCATGGTTTGAGATGAGAACAAGAAAATATATATGTTAATTTCTATTCTCATTATTCATTATCTTTGATATTATCTTGAGCTCTTGAGTTGCCTTCATCTTGCTCCTCATTCTCCAAGCTCTCTTGAGTTTTATATAGAGTGAGGGTATAAAAAAGAAAGGGTTTTGATTAGAGAAAACAAACCACCTCATCATTCTACTCTAATCTAGCCAATTAGTTTGGAGTGTTAAGCTTCATCTTCTTCTTTGAATAAGTGGAGCTAGGAGCTTGGACAAAGTGAACTTCGGGTGGATCATCGTGGACAAAGGAGTTTACTTGCAAGCTTTTTCAAACTCTCAACGATCCTAGGAGTCATTTCAAGAGGACTACAAAGGTTGTATTCCTTTCACTTAGTGATAATATGTTTATAATATGTGATACTTTAGTTGTTACCCTAGACTTCTAGTTAAAGATCCTTGCTTTGTTTGCTTAGCACCTCTATAATTTTTAAAGTGGCATGTGTGATTCTTCCATACTCTACAGTAGGTGCTATGGAACCCTAACAGTGATGAATAGACAAACCCACATCCCTAGACCCCTACGAGAGCGGCAAGCAACCCTGCCATTTCTAGAGTTAGGAGTCCCAGTCTCGACTCCTCGAGATGGTCTCCCACTGGACTCCAGAACCTGGTTACTTATGCTCCCCGCCTTGGGTCTAACCTAATGCGGAAAAGTAAAAAATATACATCAATGGTGACATCATCCTCAACCCGGAAGTGTCCCAATAAAAGAATATTACATACAAATTTTACATGAATGAAAATTGAAAAACTCTCATCTGACATAAAACCCCCGGCTATTCATTCACGACGATCCAGTATAACATATCACAGCAACACATAACATCACATGTCAACAACGTAAGTAAATACGCGTATCCCAAATTCCGTTGACATATACTAACGAGATTTGGGATAACCCACATATTACACTTACAGTCACAGAAAAGAAATGAAAAACTACAATAATTAGAACCCGCATTTCCTTAGACATCATAAACCCGGAATATCTCATATGCTGAATTTCATGCCTAACCTATAAACCTTGCATTTTAGTCTCATATCGATAATACTTTTCATTAACATAGTCCGGTAATTCAACAAGATTCCCAACTACCCGATCGAATACTCTTCGGGAACTTTAGTAGATGGTCGCAACCCCAATGTCGTTGACCAAGTGCAGTTAAGCGGCACACCGTGGCCACGAGCACCCGAGTGGATGCTTTTGGCAACGGGGTTCTCCTAAAGTCACTTGGTCGGGGCTATGGGGCATGGCTACCAAGTAATGTTATCTGGGGAGTATTCGCGTACGATGCACGATTGCGACGGAGTTTCGATCCGAATCGAAACTTCGTGGCAATCGATCAATAGAGACTAACATGCAAGATTTACAAACCCTAACTAGTTTTCACAAAACTAATTAAATGTGGATTCCAAATATTGTATCACATATCAAACTTAAACTCGAAACGACGTTAAAACATGACTATGAAACACTCCCCTAATAGGAAAGTTAACATCACATGCAAACTGGGCTAATCAAACATAACCATGGAACCATGAAAGTTTTTGTTAGCACCACCACTGGATTTTACTAGAATCAAGCATACCAATTTAAAAAATTTCGTAAGTTGTTTCGTTTTCGTAATCAAGCTAGCATCGTCTAATCTTCAAGCTTAGCTCTGATACCATGAAAGTGTTTGTTAGCACCACTACTGGGTTTTACTAGCATCAAGCATGCCAATTTAAAAGTTTTGGGGGTGCTAATTAACACTAAACAAGAATCGAAACTAGATGATTAGGGTTAGGCATGATATCATAAAATATAATACTAAGAGAAGGAGGTGGCTACAACCTTTGTGGACTGTGTCCTTCTTTTTAAAGCTCCGGGTTGTAGTCCCTAAAACACCTCGTAGCTCCACTTGAAGTTTGAAGAAGCTCCCTTCACGATCTTCATGCTGAAGAAGATCCACCCAAAGCTCCACTAATCCAAGCTACCTCTTCACTAAACTCTTTAGTGAAGGAAACACACTACACTCAAGTGCTAATTAAGTGTAGGATGGTGAAGTAGGGGTTTTGTTTGCTCACTAGGGTTCTCACAAGCACAAGGGTTCACAACTCATATGAGGGATTGAGCTTGGAGGTAGCGAATGTAGAAGATGGAGAGAGCTAGAATGGCTAAGGCCAAATGAGCAAGTAAGTCTCAAGTGAAGAAAAAATGGCTCACCCTTGTATTCACTTATTGAAGCATACAATTTATTCCAATAATAAATTGCACCCATGCTTCAATAGTGAATATAAATGAATTAAGATAATAGAAAATCCCATGCCTTGCCATACCACAAATATCTCCTCAACTTTCCACCAAATTTTCTATTTTCACAAAATAGAAAAATGAACCATGCTTCATATATATATATATATATATATATATATATATATATATATATATATATATACAGAGAGAGAGAGCAATAATATTAGTTAATGTATATTTTAATATATGTCATATATATATTTTAATACATATATATATAAGAAAATAATTAATGAGCAATAATACTAGTTAATGTATAATTATATCAAATATAAATATACATCAAATTATTAAATCAACACTTGATTTAATAATCCAGTTATATCACATATAACCGACTAATATCATTTATCTCTATATCGCATTATCAAATCAACACTTGATTCGATAATCCGGTTATATCACATATAACCTAACTGATAATAATTAACCGCCAGATAAGAATACGGTATCACATACTCGTATTTAATCAGGCCCCCGCACATATCAGCATATGTGCCCTACATCGTTTCGGGTGAACTGGGAAACTTCTGTATGGGACTCTAATGACTCGTTAATATGCCAGCAGTAGGTGATGATCACATCAGTCACCCACAAGCCGTCAGCGGTACTAGCTGGACGTAACGGCTACCCAGGTATTGAGCGACTAGAAGATCAACAAGAAAACTTGTCCAAACTCCCATGAATCCTATAAGTAACACTTACCGTACTGTCCGGTCTCTTCGTATGATATGTCGCATATCGAGTCTGGGGGTGGAATCGTCAAACTTCAATAACTTGATAAGTCATGCCGATGTGTGGCCTATAACGGTACGGGAAACTACCGATAACACTTACCAGTAAATCTCATCAACAACCATGGCCAGGGACTTTCTGTTATAACCAATCGAGTATAGCGCAACATCAACTCCCTATATTGGGAGAGACGAAACTCCTCTTATCGCTCATTGCCTCCATGTGACTCGGGACTGTACCCAAAATCCACCTGTTTGCACGACTCCTTTGAGCCGTGGTAGGGAGGAAATCAAAGCACAGTGGGAACCACACAAGACTCTATGATGATCTCGGGTTTACAGACTAATTTGTACCTGTGTCACCCGAGAACTGCTATCTGACGATAGGTATAGTACCATCTAGGAGTTCTCGGCGAGTCATGTTCGGTGTACCCATTCTCTAATGAGCACCTGTGCACAATCTTTGATGTCAAACACCAATGGATATGGGATCAACCATCGCCCCTTACAGGGTCAAGAAACGTACACACTAGTTACTCTGGAATATCGATGCCCTGTCTTGATATTCCCTCGACTAGGAACAATTGAAGGATGTGCTTGTAGACTCCCCATGTCCCAGTAGTATGATCCGCTTCATAGTCCTGGTAGTCAAGCCAACATCCTAAGGGCTTTTTCAACATGTATCAGAGAGACAGTATAATAATACAAGTGTACATGTTAAGATAAAGAGCAACCGGATAGCGTACTATCATGTCGAGCAAGAATTTCCTCTATATATATGTCCAAGCATCCATTATAATATACATCAATGTACAATAATGGACTCTAGGGCATACATATCCCTAACATATATATATAGTAGACGATATATATGTTTTGCATCCGCGCTAGTCTTGTCCCCGCCTTGCCGTAAGTTAAGTAACCTTACAGTGAAAACCCGGGACCCTACAGGGAATGTGGATGGCATATATATGCGTGCCTATTTTCGTTTCTTTCTGGCATGATATGTTTAATTGATGGAACTGCATTAATTCTGATTAATGCAAGGAAAACAAACCTATATGATGTTGTCGAAACCAAATTTGAAAACTATAGGCGTTTACTTTTGCTTTGCATCGAGGTATTCAGTTAGGAATATCCTGCACCTCATTCGATGAGGAAAGAGCCAAGATCCCTTCATAAGGAGTGACCTTTTTAGCAAAAGTTTACGTGACTATAAACTACTCAATTTTCTTCAAACCCATCGGTTTTCTACAAAACCACTCTTTTTAAAAATGCGGAGCCTAAACCACTCCTTTTCAAAACCGCTCGAGTTCCTTCAACAATATCAAGTTCATTACGTTAAAGTTTTTTCGCCAAAAACTAGCCATAGCCCTCTGTCATTTCATATACGTATTTCTTAGTATTCGTGCTGTGTATGCTGACCTAGTCAAGGCGTAGTATTCGGTAGCTCTGAAGTACTTTTCTGCTGCATGGTGATGCGGTTGGCTAGGACAGTCGTACGGTTGTTTTGACCTAATCAATGGTTTGTATGGGTGGGTCTAATCAATTCAGGATAATGACGGGTTGAACTTGACTTACAACTTATGATATATTGACCTAGTCAAGGTCATAAGTCGTTTGGGGAAAAAATCATATCAGGAGTTTCAAATATAGAGGAAACTTGCGAAGTATGCGCATACTTTCTTAACTTTGTTTTAAACTGGACTTTCTAGATTTCTTAGCGAGTTTTGGGCCAATGCACCCAAACTAATTGGTTTTAGGGCATTAGGTCTAGAAACACCACATCGGACTAAATTGCCCAAGTCACCTGGGCCCTAAAACAAAAGACTCATTTTAGCGTGAAAATCATAACAATTCAATGCGAACGGAGATATAGCCAGTTGTACATTTATTTTTAAGATAAAAGACGTGTTTGTGTAAATTAGGTGTGTAATCACTACAATCAAGTTCCAGAAGGGTTATTTTTAAGACATAGGTTCCATTAAAGCTTCAATAATATTCTTTAATATCAACTTCACTTTATAAACTATTCTTGATATTACTTCACTCAGAAAAACTTATTTGATCCGGAAGAAGTTCATCAATTTTAAAAGAGTTTTAAGACATATCAAACTTTTCATCTAATTTTCAAAACTCACGACAAGTGTAGTGTGATGAAAAGACGTATATTAGCTACGGTTAAACTTAAAGGAGATTTATCTTTCAGTTTTTTAATTCCTAGAAATAAGATTTAGTTGTTTCTGTCTTATCAAACTAAACCGTCGGAATTATGAATCTAAGCTTTTCTACTAGCTAACTTAATGACAAAGTTTTTCCATTTTGAAAATTTTCAATTTTTATGGGTTTTCAGATTTTCGTATATACGATAAAACAAGAAGCAAATTCTAACAGCTATTTTTTTTTGGATTTTTCAATTTTTATGGGTTTTCAGATTTTTGGACACAATGAGAAGAATGCAATACAAAAGCAAATGTGCAATGCAACTACATGCAAAATAAAAAGAAAAATACATGAAATGAAATACTGAAATGCAGGAAATATGCAAATGCAACACTATATGCTATATACATGAATATACCCCTATCACACCCCTAAACTAAACTGGACAATGTCCTCATCATTGCCTGACATTTCCTTTGCCCTTTCCTTGCCCGCTTCCACTGGCCTCATCCTGATTCGCAAGTAGCTGGCTTAATTGCTGGTTTATATCCCTGTTCTGTCGTATCAGCTTCTTGATTCCGCGTACCTCCATTTAGTGCAAATCATTTGGATCCGTTGGTATGTCTTCATTCAGGTTAATCTCAGAAGACATCTGAGGTGCCGCGTGCTCGCTCGGATCAGTAGGTGACCAAATCTGCTGCTCGCATCGTGTGTCAGTGTAGCCCTGCGAAATCCTCACTACTTCAACTGGTAATGCGTCCTACATGGAAATGTAGTCAGCATAGTCGTCCTCATCCATGTAGTAATGGCATATCTATGTGATAAGGACCGAAAGTAGAAGTTTATGCCCCGTTACCCCCTCCATGTTCGTGGTGAACAACATGTTCACAATGCAGAATTGGTAATTCTTCATCATTAGGAAATGAACAACATGTCCCACAGTCGCCGGGAAAGATGAAACTCGGTTGTGCCCCTTAATATTATGATACACCCATCGGCAAACAGCGTATACATTCCGGTACATCTGTTGGGTGTTCATCCCATTATCCTTCAATTCACATCGCGATCTTATGATCGTTCTATACTCAGCAAGCTCAAGAGGGTACTGAAATCCCGGTCGTGTTGGGATGTTTGAGACATCAAAGATCGTCTCTTGTGAGAACACATGCTTCCTCCCCCGAAAATGAAATCGAACTCTATCCTGAAATGGCTCACCCTCTCTTAATCCATCGTAAAAAATTTCGACCAACTCTTCAATTGCACACATTTCTTCATCTCCATACAACAAATACTCCCACCCCATTTGACAAATTGCATCATAAAAATAGCTCCCGTAGATCTCATAGGTGAACACACTCATAAAAAAATTTCACGATCAAAAGGTGATATGGAAGTGGTTTCGGAAATTTTGCAGAGATTTCAAACAGTAAAAGAGTGCAGAGAATAAGGGATCTTACAGAAGAGAAAAAAAATTGGAGTCTATTGGAGCAATTACGACCAGTGGCGGCGGGAAATTAAGGAAATCCGGCGGTCGATACTTCGATTTGGCGACTTGGGTTCATCGTGGGTGAAGGCAAGATGAGAGAGGAATAAAAATTTTGTTTGATTTTGGAATGGGGATCGGGTGCTGAGGGGATGGGTATAAATAGGTATCTTTTCAAAAAGACCCCTTCACAAAATGTTTTGCAAAAAGTCATCTTTACACTAAATTTACAAGAAGGCCCCTATTTAAGAAAAATTGAAAAGAAAAGTGTGTGGAGAAGGGTTGGGGATGAGATCAAGCGGTGTAATACGGCTCATGTAGGAACATGAGCTCCCCTAGTTGCACTGGCAGTTCAAAAATTGCCGGTCCAAAAGTTTTTTTTTGCTTCTTTTGAATAAAGGAATTTCACCAGGTAAGAAATTTCCCGAATAAGAAAAATGAATATTCACAAGAACAAATATTTACAAGAACAAAGAATCAATATATACATACCCCCACACTTTATTTGAAATAGTGTTTCCACTGTTTTAACGCTGGAAAAGTAAAGTGTGAATGATAGACGGAAGAATATTTACTCATGATAAACCGTCTCCTGAAGCAACGGGAGCTCCTCCGATGGTTTAGCGATAAAGAACAGTTTAAACATGTGTTCGTTTACTTTGAATATCGAACCGTCCCTTGGATTTTCCAAATCCACCGCACCGTGTGGGTATACACACCGCACCAGAAGAGGTCCCATCCAGCGAGATCATAGCTTACCAGGACGGAAATGGAGTCTGGTATCGTAAAGAAGTACCTGTTATCCAGGCATGAATTTTTTGCGCATAAGATGTTTATCATGAAACACCTTCGTTCTGTTCTTTACGACATCCGCGTTTCCGTACGCTTCATTCCGAAGCTCGTTCAATTCATTCAATTGCAGGTTCCGATAGCTGCCCGCTTGGTCAAGATCGAAGCTCAACTGCTTGATCGCCCACAATGCGCGATGTTCTATTTTAATGGGAAGATAATAAGCCTTTCTAAATACAAACCGATAAGGAGACATGACGAGATCAGTCTTATAAGCAGTTCGAAATTACCAAAGGGCATCAGTTAATTTCAAAGATCAATCCTTACGGTTCTTGGAAACCGTTTTCTCTAGTATCTTCTTGATTTGCCGATTAGAAAGTTTGGCTTGCCCGCTCGTTTGGGGATGATAGGGTGTTGATAGTTTGTAATTGATCACGTACTTCCGCATCAAGACCTCAAAAGACCGATTGCAGAAATGTGTCCCGTTGTCGCTTATGATAGTGCGAGGGTGCCTAAACCGGGAAAAGATGTTTTCTTTAAGGAATCTAACGACAACCTTGTTGTTGTTCGTCTGGCTCGGTACCGCCTTGACCCATTTTGAGACATAATCAATAACTAAAAATGTATAAGTTCCCAAAAAAGTTGGAAAATGGGCCCATGAAGTCTATCCCCCATACATCAAACATCTCAACAACCAAAATTGGTTGGATTGGCATTTTGTTTCTTTTCGAGATCCGGTCTAGGTGTTGACGCCGGGAGTAAGTCTTGCAATGTTCGTGTGCATCTTTGAATAGCGTCGGCCAGTAAAAGTTGCATTGTAGGAAATTTTTCATGGTTTTCTTAGAGCAGAAATGTCCGCCACATGCTTACTCGTGGCAGAAAGACAAGATACTCTTGAACTCAATATTTGGGACGCACCGACGAATGATTTGGTCAGGACAATACTTAAACAAGTAGGATTCATCCCAGTAAAAGTGTTTTACTTGGGATAGAAATCGGTGTTTGTCCTAACTCAACCATTGACTAGGTATAAGTCCAATTGCTAAATAGTTCACAATATCTACGAACCATGGTTCGCAAGATATGGTCAAGAGGTGCTCATCAAGAAAAGAATCATTTATCGGCAGTGGAAACGTTGGCGAAGAAGGAAGTCGAGAAAGATGGCCGGCAATACATTTTCACATCCTCTTTTGTCCTTAATAACGAGGTCAAATTCTTGCAGTAAGACAATCCAACATATTAACCGAGACACGGCATCCTTTTTTGTGAAAAGATGCCTCAAGGTGGAATGATCCGTGTAGACGACGACTAGGGAGCCAATGAGATAGGGCATGAATTTTTCTAAAGTGAATACAATAGCCAAGAACTCTTTCTCAGTTGTTGTTTAGTTCATTTACACCATTCAAGGTCGGGCTCGCATAGTAGATCACATGCGGCATCTTATCGATATGTTGTCCTAAGACCGCACCGATGGCAAAGTTGGATACATCGCACATAATCTTGAAAGGATGCATTCAGTCGGGAAACGAAAGAATGAGAGCGGTAGTGAGTGAGCTTCGCAGTGACTCAAAGGCAGTCAAACAGTCCGAGTCAAAATTGAATGTTGTGTCCTTGTCCAGAAGAAGAGTCAAGGGTCTAGCAATTTTTCTAAAGTCCTTGATGAACCGTCTATAGAAACTGGCATGGCCAAGGAAAGATCTGATATCTCTGACATATTTTGGAGGAGAGAGGTTGGAAATGACATCAATCTTTGCTTTGTCAACTTCGATGCCACTTCGTGAAATGATATGTCCTAAGACAATACCTTCCCGCACCATGAAGTGGCATTTCTCCAAGTTTGAAATGAGATTTTTATCCTTACATCGAGTAAGGACAGTGTCAAGGTGTTGTAAAAACTCATCAAAGGAATATGCAAAGATGAAGAAATCGTCCATGAATATCTCCAGAAACTTCTCGACTATATCGGAGAATATTCCCATCATACACCGCTGAAATATAGTGGCAGCATTGCATAACCCAAAGGGTATGCGGCGATATGCGAACATGCCGAAAGGACAAGTAAAAGTGGTTTTGTCCTGGTCTTTTTCGGTGATAGGAATCTGGTTGTAACCTAAGTAACCGTGCAGAAAACAGTAAAACTCATGTCCAGCTAATCATTCAAGCATTTGGTCAAAATATGGTAACAGGAAGTGACCCTTCCGCGTCGCGGCATTGAGTTTTCGATAATCAATGCACACTCGCCACCCGGTTTGAGTGCAAGTGGGAATTAACTTGTTCTCCTTGTTTGTGATGACCGTTATGCCCGACTTCTTAGGGACAACGTGTATTGGACTTACCCACTGGCCGTCGGATATCGGGTAAATGATACTATTATCCAGACATTTGATGATTTCATTCTTCACAGCCTCCTTCATGACTGGATTTAATCGTCTCTGTGGATCCCTAGCTATCTTGGCATCATTCATCAGGTGAATATTATGTTCAACGATCAGGGGACTAACCCTCTTGATGTCCGCCATAGTCTAGCCAAACGCTTGCCTATTGGTATGCAAGACCGAAAGAAGTGTTTTCTCCTGCTCTAAAGCTAGAGAAGCCGAAATGATTACTGAGAGAGTCCCGTTTTTACCTAAGTAAGCATACTTGAGGTGAGACGACAGAGGCTTGAGTTCGAGCGTCGGTGGTGAAAGAACTGAAGGTATGATCGGAGAACGTGTCTCGAACTTAAATGATTCCATGAGGGGATCAAAGTGAGTGTAAGCAACAGAATCGGATGGTTCAATTAACTCATCCGCAAACTTGAAAGATTCCAACTCGGGTGGTGACATGTCAAGATCGTCCAGAAATGTGAAGCCCTCGTATTCTCTATCGGAGTCGGAAGCAGCAGGATCAAAAAGGAATGCACTAGTGGCGTCGAGATCATCGTGATAAAAAAGGAAGTCTTCAAATTCGCAATCCTCGGAGGCGATCTCCTGGATGGAACAAATATCCAGTATATAAGCATTCGGTTCGGATGGCTGATTCCCTAACGTGAAAATGTTAAGTTCAGTTGTCATGTTCCTAAAAGATAGGTTTTTATGGAACCATTTCGACAATTGATCATCGCATTTAAGGTTGCAAGGAATGGGCGACCGAGAATCACAAGAATTTGATTCCGGGGTTTGCCTACAGGCTGTGTATCCAAGACTATGAAGTCCATGGGGAATATTAAGTCCTCAACCTTAATTAACGCATCTTCTAGCTCACCCCAAGGATGGATGATAGATCGGTCGGCCATTTGAAGAGTACAATATGTAAGTATTAGTTCTCCTACACCTAATTGCTCATAGACTGAATATGAAAGCAGATTAACACTGAAAGTATATCTTAGCACCTCTACTAGATTTATATAAGTATCAAGTATGCAATTTTAAAAAATCTAGAGTGCTAAGTTATACTAACCCAGAATCGAACTAGAGAATTAGGGTTTTAGTGTAAGCAAACAAGTTCTACACTAAGTGAAAAGAGAATACAACCTTTGTAGACCGGTCCTTCACTTCTAAAGCTCCAAGTAATAGTCCCTAGAACTCTTCTTAGACTCCACTTGGTGAAAGGAACAAGCTTGCTTTGTAGTCTTCGAAGCCGAAGATGATCCACCTTGAAGTCTCTCTAACTCAAGTTCACTCTTCACTAATCAAGGTATTAGTGAAGCAAACAACCTAAATTAAAGTGCTAGGATAGTGTAGGTTGATGAAGTAGGAGATTTTCTCACTCTAATTATTTTTCTCTTTTCTTTTTCTCACATTAAGAATTTTCTAAAGAGAGAAAATGAAGAAGGAGATGAACTTGAGTGTTGTGAGGATGAGAATGAGAAAGTGAACCATGAGCTAGAGATAAGGTTGGGATGAATAAATATTTAAGAATAAAACAAAAATCAAGAGATGAGTCATGGCTTCTCAATGCTTCTCCAAGCATCCAAAGCCATGACTCATTTCTAATCTTTTCTATTTTCTTTTAAACAAAAATTCACCCCAATAATCTTTAGCTCTAGTGTGAGTCTCATACACCCATGTTCTATATATCATCAACCATGATACAATTTCAACACACACACACACACACACACACACACACACACACACACACACATATATATATATATATATATATATATCACATATATACTTAATTATATATCAAGAGAAGAAATTCTTTAGTGAGCATATATATCAGTTAATATATATTAATATATCAAATATATATATATATATATATCAAATTATTAAATTAACACTTGATTCAATAATCCGGTTATATCATATATAACCAACTAATATCATATATATATGGATATCATATTATCAAATCAACACTTGATTTAATAACCCGGTTATATCACATATAACCTAACCGATATCAAATATTGCGAGATTTGAATACGGTATCACATACTCGTATTTAATCAAGCTCCCGCACATATCACCATATGTGCCCTACATCGTTTCGCTTGAGCTAGGAAACCTCTGTGTGGGACTCTAAATACTCGTCAATACGCCAGCAGTAGGTAACGATCACATTAGATACCCACAAGCCGTCAGCGGTACTAGCTGGACGTTGTAGGGTTACTTAGCGCTGCTGCAAGGTTTCGGGAGGTATCGTCCATGCCGTTTTCAAATTTTTACCGTTCTAAAGAACCCTAACCTTAGAATCTTAACTAGAGTTTTAAACGAACTAGCAATGTTAACATCTTAACAACTAAGTGAATGCGGAATACAACCTTTGTACACCGGTCCTTCACTTCAAATGCTTCGTGTAGAAGTCCCTTCGCTGCGAGTAATGATCTCCCGAACTCTTGAGAGGACCCACAAGGTGAAAGATGCAAACTTGCTCGAAGTCTTCGATGTCGATGATGATCTACGTCGGGAAGACTCAAGCTTATGCTGCCTCTTCACTAAATTAGGGTTTAGTGAAGCAAACACCCTAAACTAAATGGCTAATGGTAGAGGATGATGAAGTAGGAAATGGGCTCACTTTAGATTTATTTTTCTCACAATATTTCATCACTTTCTCAAATTCAAGAGAGCTAGAATGAGAAGATGATCAAGTGATGAAGAGAATAAACCACATGAGGTTAGAAATGCAACCATGGTGAGTATATGACATACACTAACCCTTGTAGAGACTAAACCATAGCTAAGTGTTAAGGTTGGGTTAATAAATATTTTAAGCTAGACAAAACAAGTGGACTTAGTCAATGGTTCTACTAGCTTCTACAAGCTTTAACCATTAAACCAATTTCCTTTAATTTTGATTAACTTAAATAAATAAAACCCTTCATAACATTTAACATGGTGTGAGTCTCTTACATCCTTGTTGCATGTATAACCTAGCATGACACATGAATATATATCACATATATATTTTGTGCAAAAGAAAACAATACAATTAACATATATCATATATATGTTAAGTGTATCATTAAGTGAGAAAAAGAAATACTTAAGTGAGCTAATATTAGTTAATGTAATGTAATATATAAAATATAATATTATACATTAAATTATTAAATCGACACTTGATTTAATAATCCGGTTATATTACATATAACCGACTAATATCAAATGTAACAATCTCACGAATCAACACTTGATCCAATAACCCGTCTATATCACATATAACCGTCCGATATCACATATCGCGAGAATAGAATGCAGTATCACATACGCGTATTAATCTCGGTCCTGCACATATCACATATGTGCTCCTACTTCGTTTCGCATGAACCAGGAAACCTCTGTGTAGGACTCTAAAGACTCGTCAATACGCCGGCAGTAGGTGATAATCATATCAAACACCCACAAGCCGCAAAGCGGTCTGCTAAACGTAACGGCCACCCGGGTATTGAGCGATCAGAAGATCGACAAGCAAGCCTGCTCATACTCCTGGGAATCCAATCAGAAACACTACCGTACAGTCCGGTCACTTCATCTGATATGTCGCATATCTCGCCTGGGGGTGGTAAACGTCAGACCCCAATAGCTTGATAAGTCATGCCGATGTGAGGCTCACAACGGGTCAAGAAACTATTGATAACACTTACTAGTAAATCTCAGAAACAGCCCTGGCCAGGGACTTCCTGTTATAGCCAATCGGGCACAACGCAACATCAACCCCCAATACTGGGAGAGACGAAATCCCTTCCTATCGCTCATTGCCTCCATGTGACTCGGGACTGTACCCAAAAACCACCATTTTGCACGTTCTCTTGAACGTGGTAAGGTGGAAATCAAAGCACAGTGTGAATCACACAAGACTCTATGATGATCTCGGCTCGACAGACTAACCTGTACCAGGGTCACCAGAGAACTGCCATCTGACGTGAGGTATAATACCATGTAGGAGTTCTCAGCGAGTCCGTCCAGTGTACCCAGTCTCCACTGAGCACCCGTATATCATCTCTGATGTCAAACACCAATGGATATGGGATCATCCATCGCCCATCTACATGGGTCGAGAAGGTATACGCTAGTCTACTCTAGTATATCGATGCCCCGTCTCGATACACCCACGACTAGGGACATTAAAGGATGTACTCACGGACTACCTTTCTCCCACTAGTATGATCCGCATCATAATCCAGTGTCACGACCCGAAATGGCACGCGACTGGCACTTGAATCATATAAAGTCTATAGGACCCCATCTAATTCAAGAAAGCCAAAAATCCCAGAAATCTAAACCATTTTAAGGAAGAAGAGCAGAAAACTAGTTTTAAAACAAGTGGTTTTAATAAAATAAGCCGAAGTATTGCATTTTAAAATCTCAAGTCTTATCTGAAAATTTCGGCAGAGTTTCCTTTGTAAATACTGACCCCAAAAGGGTACAAACATGAAATATATACATAAAGGCATCCCCAAGTGGGAGCTTTGCTCTTCGCCAATTGGCGGTGACAACCACGCAAGCAATCTAATATACAACGCCGAAGGGCGAGGATCAAAACTTAAAAGGAAACTCATTAACATCAAGAAAACCCATAATATACAACGCGCGACTCTAAGGTCGAAAGAATATACACTGGTCTTCTAAGTCTAAAATAATATACAAGTCTGGTTGATGGAGTTTCTAGATACAAATGAATATAAATAAAAGATACAATGGTGGTCACGATGCAAGTGAACCCACCTTCCAAAGCAATCACCCGAAAAGGAGCAGTGTGCCAGTAAAGCCGCAACGAACCTGTATGGCAAAACCTGCAAGAAACTGTGGCACAACGAGGGTGAGTTGCTAACTCGTGAGTAGAAAACATCACCGAGCAGAAATCGTATGTATGACTCAATCCTAGGTCAATACGATCAGTAATATATATCCTCAAAATGATAAAGTCTGAAGCATGATAAGGTGGCAAGGGTAAACATCTATACATAAGTGTAATACCATGTGCTCGTGTCAGTGCCTCAGATTGCAACATATCATAAATATGAGGTATGAATGCAATATGGTGAAAACAGAATGCATCTTGAATGTGAAGACTGTTTTCTTAATTTAGTGAGATTTCTGTATATTTATAAATCGAGGTATCATCAATGAAATCAACATGAAATCAGTGTCAAGTATCGACACAAACATAAATCCCAATATCTTAATATCTCAGGCTCCGGCAATCCGGACTTGCCTGTAACCTCGAATCTCAATATCTAGGGCTCCGGCTATCCGGACTGGCCCATATCATCAAATCTCAAAACCTCAGGCTCCGGCTATGCGGACTGGCCTATACTCCGATCGGTATCCTCCGGATATCCGTCGAGTCACAATAAAATCACCGGTCAGTAGTTCTCCCATGTCTCAGGCTCAACGCCATCATCTGCGACCTTCTTGCCCCGGGGTACCGCACCGGGTCCACCATGCACCCACAGACTGTTCCTCCTCCTCCTCAAATCAGGTGTATGATATCACTCAAGAGTCGAGAAAACACATGGTGGACATATCTCAAATCATATTATGAGAAAACCGCATTTTCTATCTTTTAAAAAGATGATAAGTTTATAAAATCTTTGCGGTTTCTCTAAATCCAGAAATCTCATGGAAATCCGAAATCATAAATCACGATGTAAATAGATAATGAATAAACAATGAATTTCATAATATTGGGCTCCGGCAATCCGGACTAGCCCATACTATCGCATGGCAAATGTATATATGAATATACATGCATAAGATAACACCGTAAATAAATGCAATATCTAATCTAGCATATAAAAGCAAGCTCACATTATCATGTCGAAACTATCAACTAACATTTCTTACTAATGAAATAGTATTTTCTAAAGTGTACGTGACATGAACATTACCGATGATGATGTGTGTGAGCCGGCAAGCAGATGTACGTGGAGCATACTTATCATCGGTAAAGGTGCAGGTGTCCTGACAACATGGTTTCATAATAGCAATAAAAGCACAAGTAAAAGCATGCAATGCGATATGAATAATAAGAATATGCGGAACATGAATAATAACGCAACATGTGAGAATATACGTTTATATATATGGGTCATACCATTTATACATTTGAAATAACACGAATCGTGATGTTTAGAAAAAATAAGGGCTACGGTGTTTTGAAGAAAATGTACGTCCTCTGAAATATCCGTAGAATCACTTGGCCTGTCTTTAAAATACTCACGATTCGTTAGTTTTGAAAAAGGTATGACTCGAGTCTAGTCTAACATCTACAAGTAAACTACAGGACTACACTACCAGACTAATCGAAAGGGTAAGGAAATCCACCTAAATCTGAGTCGATCTATATATATATAATAGTCGGTGATCTCGCCTCAATAGTATCGCGTACGATACAATATATATAACATATGACATCCTCGAGTCAAGAGGGCGGATCTATCATCAATATAGCTCGTATAGTAAATCCATCGTACGGCATCCCCAAATCTGGGTACTGGTCAAATATCACATTTATCTCATTATTCAACTGGTATCCTTATCATCATATATCATGAGCTGGGTACTGATCTACGTCTAGTACATAGTGATACCATCAATAATATATATGTGTGTGCCTGAAAACACATCGCCTAAGGGCCCGCTATCACATCATGTCGTATTTCATAATACGAACTGTTGGCTATAGTGCCCTCAAGGCAATTATCATAGTCGCGGACTTGTGATTATGATGATTGAGTGAGGACCTATACCGATAAAACAGTCTTACTCAAGATGATAGTATGCTATCTGGTTTGTCTTTATCATCATGTTGATAAAGCCCATAGGATTCTTGCTTGACTGCCAGCATTATGATGGCGATCATATATGTGGGAGCTGGGGTCTATAAGCACATCCTAAAATGTCCCTAGTCGTAGGATTATCGAAACCGGGCATCGATACTCCAGTGTAGACTAGTGTATACTGATCGAGACCCCGACGAGGGGCGGTGGCCAGGTCTCACTAGCCATTGGTGTTAGTTTGTTCACCTAAGATAGTATACAGGTGCTCATTGGGTTATGAGTACACTGGACGGACTCGCCGGGAACCTGCTAGTTGGTATTATACCTATTGTCAGATAGCAGTTCCTAGGTGACATGTGTACAGGTTAGTCTGTCGACCTGAGATCGTCATTTGTCTCGTGTGAGTTCCCACTGTGCTTTGATTACTACGCTACCACAGCTCAAAAGAGTCGTGCAAATAGGTTTTAGTTGGGTACAGTCCCGAGCCACATGGAGGCAGTGATCGGATCGTCGGGGATTCGTCTCTCCCGGTATTGGGGGTTGATGTCGCGTTGTGTACGGATGGCCATAACCATAAATCCGTGGCCACGGTGGACGAGAATTACCGATCCAGGATCGATAGTTTCTCAGGAGGTGATGGGTTTCATACCGACACTAAATGTCACGTTGTTGGGGGCCTGACTTTATCCACCACCCTAGACTCGATATGCGAAACTCTTAGGCGAACAGACCGGACTGCACGGATATTATCACTGTCAGGCTCAGTAGGGGTTCAGGATGAGTTTGCTTGTCGGCCTCCCTTTCGCTCAATACCTGGGTAGCCGTTACGTATAGCTAGTGCCGCTGACATGCTTGTGGTTAAACCCACTCCCAGCGTTTTGACGAGTCTTTAGAGTCCCACACAGAGGGTTTTCACGGTTCATGCGATATGGTGTACATGGCGTATGTTGGTACATACAGGTGTCCGATTAAATATGTGCATGCTGCGCAGACTTTAATCGGACGGTTGATAATACTAGCGGCTTAGGATTAAGCCAGATTATTAAATTAGGTTTTTGATTTAATATTTTACATATGTATTTATATATATATGTATTCTGGTATTACTGTTCACTGTTCGTTTTCTCTCTCGGCTATTCGTCTTTTGGTACGAATACGCGTATATGTATTTCGATACATATACCGTGGAGTATTCCGTATTTTCTACAGAATAGCTTCTAGAAGGTGCCACCTCATTTGTATGAATTTCCATTTATGGAAATTCATTTGATTAACAAATGAGGTGGAGGTATGAGGTGGCATGAACATGGACAAGGTATGGGCTTGAAGCATGGTTTGGATTTGTTTAATTGGATAAAATAAAATTGTGGAGATTTTTTTATGATGAGGGAGAGAGAGGGGGTCGGCCACTACTTGAGGAAGTGGGATTGATTTCTTTTGGCTTGATGATTTTAGCACAACACTAGCCTCCTCACTCTCTCACTCTCATGCTTCACTTAGCCATTTTCTTAGTTGTTCATGCCAAAGTATCTTCACTCCATTCATCTTCTATGGATGCTCTCTTGAGCTCATGGGTAGAGAGAAAAACATAGTGACACACTACTACACCTCGACTCTCCATCGCTAGCGACTTTGGAGCATCGGTTACCTCGTTTGTCGAGGTTGGAGCTTACGCCGTTTCCCTCGGGTGGATCATCGGAGACGAAGGAAGACCGGCAACCAAACCACATCAAGGAGCCGCTAGGAGCTTGGAATGAAGACCGAAGGACACGGATCAACTTGGTATAACGATTCTAACTCTTAGTTAGTTTGCTAGCTTAGGGTTTAAGGTCGATCGGGGATTCGGGTAGTGGTAGCGCCGGTTTCAGAAATTTTTGTTCCGCATTTTGGCCGCATTTCGATGGCCGGGGCACTACCGTGACTCAACATGGTATCAGAGCAACCCTTTAAACCCCTTACTAGCTTGTTTAAACGTGCTTATAAGATCGATAGACGGAATTTACTGAAATCACGATTCCATTTTCACAATTTCTGCCAATTTTCAAAAGTGTTCAAAAAATTATTTCCAGAGGCTTAAAAATCCGTGCAGGCTTTTTTTAGGGTACAGAAAAAATTTGGGCTCTTGATGCCTCCAAAGCGCCGCGGAACCGCCGCAATTACCCCCTATTGGCGGCGGTTCCGCGGCCATTTACTGGCGACGGGCTTTGAAATTTTTCCTGTAGCCCTCTGACTTGGAATTGTGATTTTTGTGATATTCTTTTTTGGCCCAGTTTTCTATGCAGTGCTGTTTTTGCTATTGGGGACAATTTGGAATTTTTTCGACCGATATTTTAAGCGTTCGTTTGACAGTACATATATTTATATCTGTGACCGTGAATGTCATTTGATCGGTAAACTCGTCTAATTGCTATATGTCTTTTAGACGGGTTTGCGAACGTGACATTCGCGTTGATGTTCTGTGTTGTGCTGTGATGTTGGTTGGATCGTCGTGGTGGATAGATATGGTGCAATGTTAGTACAGTTTAATTTCATTTGTACATTTGATATTGCGGGGCGAGCGTCCGACATGTGGACTGCCGTCACTGCCAGTTTGTATATTATTCTTTTGGGGCACGACCGGATTGAGGTCGATGTCACCCTTGTATATTATTTTCTTTTCTGTACTAGGATTACCCCACGGTGGAGTGCACGAATAGCTGGGTTCTAGAGGGCAACGGGTCCGCATCTCATGGCGTTGGGACGGAGGGGACATTACTCTAGAATTGGAGGGCTATTCGCCGCACTCGTAGGGGGTATAGGTTGACCCAGGAGGGATGCTCAAGTTACCGGATTCCGTGAAGTGCTGGGCGGTCCATTCACGTTGCTGAAGGGGGCTGCCTCGCTTCTAGGTTTTGCGGGTAACTTGCCGCGCTCGTAGGGGTCTAGGTTTTCATTGCACAGGCTATCCACATGATAGGGAACGTCGGGTCTCACTTGCGGCTCAAGTGAAACTTAGGGCTCTAGATTATCCACCATTCTGTGTTGTTTCTGTGATGTTGCTTTATATCATGCCTGGGACGATTGTTATATATTTATATATATACTAGTAGATGTTGTATATGTTTTGCACCCGCACTAGCCCAGTCCCCGCTCTGTCGTTAGTTAAGTAACCTAAAAGGTGATGACGGGACCCAGTGGCGAATGCGGATGGCATATACGTATATTTTATTTTCGTTCTTTTCTGGTGTGATTAATTGATGGGACTGCGTTGATTCTTATCAATGCAAGGATAAAACAAACCTATATATATGATGTTGTTGGAACCAAGTTTTTTAAAAAACTGACATTACAGACGTTCTCTTTTGCTTTGCACAGTGGTATTCAGTTTGGAATATCCTGCACCTCATTCGACGAGGCAAGGGCCGAGATCCCTTCATCAGGAGTGACCCCTTGAGTAAAAGTTTGTGTCAACGTAATAACTTCATTATAGTCGATTACTTTTGCTTTGCATCGTGGTATTCGGTTTGGAATATCCTGCACCTCATTCTACGAGGAAAGAGCCGAGATCCCTTCACTGGGAGTGACCTCTTTAGCAAAAGCTTTCTCCACTATACATTTGTGAAACCACTTGGATTCCTTCAACGATATCAAGTTCATTACGTTAAAGGTTTTTCACCAAAAACCAGCCGTAGCCCTCCGTCATTTCAGAAAAGTAGCGCCTAGTATTCGTGCTATGTTTGTTGGCTTCCGTCAAGGCATAGTGTGCGGTAGCTATATGTTACTTCTCTGTAGCATGGATATGCATTAATCTAGGACAGTCGTGCAGCCTTGTTGGCATCCATCAAGGGCGAGTACGGGTGGGTCTAAATTAATCAGGACAATGATGGGTAGAACTTGACTTGCAACTTAAGATTTGTTGGCATCCGTCAAGGTCATAAGCTGCTTGGGGTAAAAATCATATCGGGAGTTTCAAACATACAGGAAACTTTCCAGGCTTGCGCATACCTTCTGGAGTGTGGTGACTTGAGTGGCTTCCATCAAGTTATCATACGATGATAGTTGGATCCCGATTCCTACTGATGAGTAGGATTACTCCTCAGTTGATTCCGAATAATTCTCATTTTGGGTTTGGAGGAGAATTCGAGGAAACAGTGGGAGCCATCCAGATTAGATAAAATGATTAACCATTCTGATCTAGGTTAGAGTGCACGCTGAGTGTTTCTTCTCTCTCTCTCTGGCTGCGACTATGACCCGACCTATGACTAAAACTCATAAACCAAGTTAACCGAACCTTCTTAAAACACTTTGGCTTTTGAAATATCACAGTGTCGCATATATCATTGCCACTTCTACATCACTTTTGCATTTCTCCAGAACACCTTGTATCACTACGAACGTCTACTTCCATTGGATAAATCTATCGTATGGTTATATACGAACTCGAAGGAACTTTTTCGAGGATGGATTCTGGTTCTGGAGAGATTATTCGGTTGTCTTTTCCCTTTACCTTCTCTTAGGTTGTGAGGGCTCCTAGGATTAGGAGAGGGTACACCTATTGAGCTTATTGGATAGTCTTCTTCCAAACCATAGGCAGGTGCCGAACGGTAGGGAAGGAAAAAAACCAATTAAGCTTAAGTGTGGTGTACAGAAGGTAATAAGTAAAGACATATAAAGGATTAGAATAATGGCAAAGGAAATTGCGACTACCATCATTCAAAACAAAGACGGGGTATACCCCTGCTACTCCTACATCCACTTTGCATTTCTCCAGGACACTCCGTATCACTACGGATATCCAATTCAATTGGATAAATCCATCGTATAGTTACATACGAACTCGAAGGTGTTAGTTATGTATATGCCCTAGAGGCCATTGTTGTACATTTGATGTATATTATAATGGATGCTTGGTTATATATAGAGAAGACTTTCTTGCTCGTCATGATAGTATGCTATTTGGTTTCACTTTATCTTAACATGTTGACTTGTACTGGTTTACTGTTTTACTCTCACATGTTGATAAAGCCCTTAGGACTTGTACTCGACTACTGGGACTATGATGAGATCATACTAGTGGGGCCGCGGTAGTCAATGAGTACATCCTATAACTGTTCCTAGTCGAGGGTATATCGAGACAGGGCATCGATACACCAGAGTAGACTAGCGTATACGCATCTTGACCTATATGATGGGCGATAGATGATCCCATATCCATCGGTGTTAGACATCAGAGATGGTGTACGGGTGCTCAGTGGAGACTGGGTACACTGGACGGACTCGCCGAGAACTCCCAGATGGTGATATACCACACGTCAGATGGCAGTTCTCCGGTGACACAGGTACAGGGTAGTCTGAAGACCCGAGATCGTCATAGAGTCTTGTGTGATTCCCACTGTGCTTTGATTTCCACCTTACCACGTCCAAGAGGGCGTGCAAAACGGTGGCTTTTGGGTACAGTCCCGAATCACATGGAGGCAATGAGCGATAGGAGGGGATTCGTCTCTCCCGGTATAGGGAGTTGATGTTGTGCTGTGTTCGATTGGCTATAACTGGAAGTCCCTGGCCAGGGCTGATATAGAGATTTACTGGTAAGTGTTACTAGTAGTTTCTCGACCCGTTATGAGCCATACATCGACACGACTTATCGGTTACTGGGGTCTGACGTATACCACCCCTAGACTTGATATGCGACATATCAGACGAACAGACCGGACTGTACGGGAGTGTTACTGATCGGATTCACAGGAGAACGCACAGGCTAGCTTGTTGATCTTCTGATCGCTCAATACCTGGGTGGCTGTTACGTTTAGCTGACCGCTTGCAGCTTGTGGGTGTTTGATATGATCATCACCTGCTACCGGCGTATTGACGATTCTTTAGAGTCCTACACAGAGGTTTCTTGGCTCAGGCGAAACTGAGTAGTGGCACATATGTGATATGCGCAGGAGCGAGAATAATGCGATATGGGATACCGTATTAGATTCTCGCGATATATGGATATGAACCGGGTCATCGGATCAAGTGTTGATTCGATGAATTGGTACATGATATATTAGTCGGTTATATTCGATATAGCCGGATCGTCGGATCAAGTGTTGATTCGATGATTTAATATATAATAATATATATGATATATTATTATATTAACTAATATTGGCTTACTTTATTATTTCATTTTCTCAGTGGATGATACATTGATATATATGCGATATATGTTAATTGTATTATTTTCTTTTGTTGCAAATATATAATATATATGTGATATATATTATTGTGACATGATATGATTAATTGTTAAACATGTTTAAGGATGATTAATTGAGGTTAGGGTTTGATTGGGTTTAGTTGCTTCAAGTTCTTTCTAGAAGCAATTTTCTTTTGTCATTTGTAAAGATATTTAGAATGACACTTTCCTTTAACCCAACCAAACCCTAACTCTAGTTAACTCTCTACTCATTCTTATCCTATCATCCTTGACCATGGTTTACAATCAATCATATAATTCATTCTATTCATCACAAAAGGTTTTAAGCTTATGATTATATTTTCCATTATCATCTTCTTCCTTCTTCAAGAAAAGCTCTCTTGAAAATCCTTAAGTGATGAAAGATTATGAGAAAATGATATAAAAGGATAGCTAAATTACTACTCTCTCATACTAATCTCATCTAGCCCATGGGATTAGTGTGTTCTTCTCTTTTGAGTGAGATAGCTTGAGTTCTTCGAAACCTCGACGTAGATCATCGGAGATTTGGAATACGACAAGCTAGAATGGATCGTTCGAGTCGTGGAGCCTCTCATGAGTCCGGGAGATCGTGGATTGCGGCAAAGGGACTTCTACTCGGAGCTTGTGAAGTGAAGGAGCGGACTACAAAGGTTGTAATCCCTCACACTTAGATAAAAGTTATCTTATTGCATGTTAAACCCTAATTATCTAGCAAAGATCCCGGCTTTGGGTTGTTTGGCACGTCTAAAATTTAATCCGGGCATGTTTGATGCCTCATGAACCTTCACAAGAGTGCCTAGGAACCCTACAGTGGTATCAGAGCCTGGCTAGAGCATTAGGCGATGTGTTTACGAAGTTAAAACTCCGATCGAACCCGAAACGACGAAACTTGACCCCTCTCTGGAATTTTTTTAAATTTTGGGATTTTTCTGAATTAAAAATATGTAAAAAAAATCAGCAGGGAAATCTAAGAATTACCATAAAACCCGAGCCCCTAATTCGACCAAACGGCGGCGGAAGCGCGGCGCAAGCATGGCTTGCGCGGCGCTTCCGCGGCGGAACAGTGAAATCTTGACACGTGGCTTTGATGGTAATTCCCGTAGTTACTTGCTGACCATTCTGGATATTTTTATTCTATTCCAGGTGTTTAAAATTCTGGGGTTTGTTTTGTAATAGTAGAGTCGATCGGAAATTTTAAATTCGTATTTCTTTCCGGATATTTAGAAACTGTTAAACTGGTTGAACGGATATCATTAACCCACTTTATTCCGGCACGGCAAACTTTCAAGCGTTGAATTTTTATTGGGTTTAAATCTTTCGGAAAATTGTATAAGTTAAGCAGTGGACCCTCTAGAAGACAACAAACCTTAACTCGATTATGTGACCGTCTTGAACTGCCTTTTGAACCTTTGGGTTTGGGGCAGTACGGCGTGCCACATGTGAGGCGTTGGCTTGGCCCTTCTACGGCTGGATCACTGGTACTGTGACATATTCTGGGATTATATGAACTCCGCTCAAGAGTTGAGCACTTCGGGAAATTTTGGGTGTTTGATTATCTGTTCAAATAGTTTAATACCGTATATTTATCTGGAATGTGATACAATATGTGGAATTCATAGAGTTAGGCATGAAATACGAAGTATGTGATATTTCGGATTTACGATGTCTAAAGTGATTGTGGATTCCAAATATTGTAGTTTTACACTTTCTTTTCTGTGACCGTAAGCGTAGTATGTGGTGTATCGCCGGCTTCGTTGCTATACATCAACGACAATCGGGATACGCATACTTGCTTACGTTGATGATATGAGATATTATGTGTTGCTGTGATATGTTATATTGGATCGTCGCGATCAGAATAGCCGGGGTTTTTTTGTGAGATGAAGGTTTTTTATTTTCATTCATGTAAAATTCATTTGTAATGTAATATTCTTTTATTTGGGGCACTTCCTGGTTGCGGTTGCTGTCACCAGTGTATATTATTTACTTTTCCGCATTAGGTAGACCCAAGGAGGGGAGCACAAGTAACCGGGTTCTAGGGTCCAGTGGGAGGCCATCTCGAGGAGTCGAGACCGGGTCTCCTAACCCTAGAATTGGCAGTGTTACTTGCCGCTCTCGTAGGGGTCTTGGGATGTGGGTTTGGCTATTCGTCGCGACCGTGGAATCCGTGTTTTATACAGGCTCGTATTAAAAACACGGACATCCTAGTATATCCAATATTTCATATATGTTCTTCTGCTGCAATGTTCTGTGATGAGATCATATTACTGCCTGAGACGAATGCTTATACTATATATATATATGCTGATATATAAATATTACTGCTTTCGTTTCTTCTGTGATGCTTAGGAAGCATAAGCTGATGGGATTTTTATTAATGAGATTAATAAAAGAAAAGAAGCCTAAAGATGTTGTAGAATCAAAAACTTTATAAAAAGGGGTAGCTACAGTTTTGCTTTGCACAGTGATATATACGATATATCCTGCACCTTATTCGATGAGGAAAGGACCGAGATCCCTTCACCGGGAGTGACTCCTTTAGCAAAACTGGCAGATGCTACAAAACGCGGTTTGTTTTTTGATTGCTTTAAGTGTTTTGCTTTGCACAGCGGTATATATGATATATCCTGCACCTTATTCGATGAGGAAAGGGCCGACGATCCCTTCACCGGGAGTGACCCCTTTAGCGAAACTAAGAAAAGCCTCAAAAACACTCCTTTTCAAAAACTACACGATTCTACGACGATATCATGTTCATTACGCTCAGGGTTTTTCTGAAAAACCTGCGTAGCCCTCCGTCATTTCAGATAAAGACTGTTTAGTATTCGTGCTGCGTTTGTTGGCCTTTGTCAAGGCGTAGTGTGCGGTAGCTAACTGGTACTTATCTGTTTAAACATATGATGTGATTGGATTAGGGTATTCGTACGACCTTGTTGGCCTTTGTCAAGGGTCGTGCGGGTGGGTTTGATTTCAATCAAGAAATGACGGGTTGAACTTGACTAGCTTCCTATGGTTTGTTGGCCTTTGTCAAGGTCATAGGGGTTAGAGGCAAAAGTATTATCGGGAATTTCAAGTGTTGAAATTTGCAATGAGATTGCATACCTCCTATGAGATAGTTGGATCCTGATACCCACTGCGAGTAAGAGTTACTCCTGGGAGAGTTTTACACAAGACAACTAGCCGATCAAGTAGGTGTCTAGAAAAGTGTTAACGAGGTTACGCCTCTGGGAAAACGAGGTTTACTAATTAGGTCCGTGCGAAAGCACGGGGAACCTCCCTCAAAGTACCGACACTGATCTGGCTGAAAGATTGACGAAATTGTAGGGTGTAATTAATCCCGGCTAATCTTACCTTTTAGGGTTTTAAGGTAGATTTGATAAAAACAGTGGGAGACATCCTGATTAGATAAGATAATAACCAATCTAATCTTGCAAGAGCATACGCTAAAGTGTTTTCTTCTCTCTCTCTCCAGGTAGCGACCATTTCAGGCCATAATCAAGATAATAATATGGATGTATTGACTAAACCTGATTATTGTACTGAGCAAGGGAACGTTGGACCCATTCTTTCTTATAAGAGTTATAAGACTGAACAGGAAACAGGAGAATATCTGGATTCTCACGCCGCCCAAAAGAACATGCATGTTGATGCATCTTCTTCGGGTGTGTTAGTTATTGAGAACTGTTTCTCAGTTCACCCTACGTCCTGGGTATTAGATACCGGATCAGGATCCCACATATGTAAACAGTTACATGGGCTACGTAAAGGTAGAGAACTGGGAAAAGGTGATCATTCCGTTCAAGTAGGGAACGGTGCAAGTATTGTAGCCAAAGCAGTTGGCGAATATCACCTTGTATTACCAAGTCGTAATACACTGATTCTAAATGAGTGCTATTATATACCGAACATGATGTGCAACATTATATCAGTTTCTTTATTGAGTAAAGAGGGATATAATTTTGTAGTACAGGATAATGTTATGAACATATTCCTAGATCAAAAGTTGATTGCATCAGGCTCGTTACATAATGGCATATTCATTCTAAATCAGAATACAGTCCTGAATATACAAAACACACACAAGAGGAAAAGTTCAGATATGAACGAATCCTTCTTGTGGCATTGTAGACTTGGTCATATCAATGCGACACGACTGGCTAAGTTACATAAAGATGGTTATTTGAATCCGTTCGAATTATCATCTTATGATACTTGCCATTCATGTCTCAAAGGAAAAATGACCAAAGCTCCGTTTAGTGGACACGGAGAAAGAGTTACTGAACTCTTAGGACTGGTACATAGTGATGTATGCGGTCCCATGTCTACGCATGCCAGGAACGGTTCTTCCTACTTTATTACATTCACTGACGATCTCTCAAGATTTGGATATGTGTTCCTGATGAAACACAAGTCTGAAGCTTTTGAGAAATTCAGAGAATATAAGTACGAAGTAGAGAACCAAACGGGCAAAAGTATTAAGATTCTTCGATCTGATCGAGGAGGTGAATACTTAAGCGGTGAGTTCCTAGATTATCTAAAAGAGAATGGGATTCTCTCTCAGCTTACTCCTCCTTATACACCACAGCACAACGGTGTATCCGAGCGGAGGAATCGCACCCTATTAGATATGGTGCGCTCTATGATGAGCGAGGCTGAGTTACCTATTTCCTTCTGGGGGTATGCACTGGAGACAGCAGCATACCTATTGAATCAAGTTCCAACTAAATCTGTACCTACCACACCATATGAGATATGGAGTAGGAAGAGACCATGTCTTAAACGAGTTAAGATATGGGGTTGTCTGGCCTATGTCAAAAGGCAAAATCCAGACAAACTCGAGGCACGGTCAGTTCTATGCAAGTTTGTGGGATATCATAAACATTCACATGGATATCTTTTCTACCATCGCGAGGAACAAAAGGTGTTTGTTTCTCGACATGCCATTTTTTTAGAAAAGGAATTTCTTGCAAAAGAAATTAGTGGCGAAGAGGTAGAACTGGAAGAAGTTCCAGTAACACAAACTGCAACTGAAGATTTAGTGGAACCAGAGGATTCAGTAGTACCCGACGAACCCCAGCCTCTCCGCCGATCTAGTAGGGTTTCTCGTCTACCTGAGAGATACTACGGTTTTCTCATTGATGGTGGAAGCGAGGATTGCATCATGGATGATGATGAACCGACTAGTTTCGAGCAGGCCATCACGAGTGGTGACTCTGTGAAATGGCTGGATGCAATGCGATCTGAGATGGAATCCATGTACACCAATAAAGTATGGATTTTAGAAAATGCTCCTGAAGGGGTAAAACCCATTGGGAGCAAGTGGATTTTTAAAAAGAAATTTGGTGTAGATGGAAAAGTTGAGACTTTCAAAGCTAGACTGGTAGCAAAGGGATTTCGTCAACGACCAGGTGTGGACTATGACGAAACCTTTTCTCCAGTAGCTATGCTTAAGTCCATCCGGATCTTACTTGCCATTGCTGCATATCATGACTACGAAATCTGGCAAATGGATGTTAAGACCGCCTTTCTAAACGGTGATTTAGAAGAGTGCGTGTACATGACTCAGCCAGAGGGCTTCGTAGATAGTGGGAGCAGTGGAAAGGTGTGCAAACTGCTTAAATCCATTTATGGGTTAAAGCAAGCATCGCGGAGTTGGAACATCTGTTTTGATGTTGTAGTCAAAGAGTTTGACTTCATCAAAAATATAGATGAACCTTGTATCTATAAGAAGGTGGCAGAGGGTAAGGTAGTCTTCCTCGTATTGTACGTAGATGACATACTCTTGATAGGAAATGATATTCCTATGCTGCAATCAGTCAAGCTCTTCTTATCACAAAGATTCTCAATGAAAGATCTAGGTGATGCCTCCTGCATATTGGGAATCATGATCTATAGAGATAGATCTAAAAGGATACTGGGATTGTCCCAATCCAGGTACATTGACACCATACTAAAGAGGTTTAGTATGGAAGAATCCAAACGTGGGAATCAGCCCACGATATCTGGACTCACTCTCTCCAAAGAGATGTCTCCCAAGACTGATTTGGAGAGAGCTCGCATGCAAAGGATACCCTATGCTTCGGCAGTAGGCTCTATCATGTATGCGATGCTATGTACCAGACCCGATGTAGCATACTCACTAAGTGTAGTGAGTCGGTATCAAGCAGATCCTGGAGAGAGTCATTGGACAGCAGTGAAGAACATTCTCAAGTACTTACGAAGGACTAAGGAGATGTTCTTGGTGTATGGTAACGGAGAACTCCAGGTGGAGTCCTTTACCGATTCCAGCTTCCAAAGTGATAAGGACGACTCTAAGTCGCATTCGGGTTTTGTCTTCACCCTCAATGGAGGGGCGGTATGTTGGAAGAGTTCCAAACAGGATACCGTTGCAGACTCAACGATGGAGGCTGAATACATCGCTGCCAACGATGCTGCCAAAGAGGCTGTCTGGATCAAGAAGTTCATTAGTGAACTTGGTGTGGTTCCATCCATTGAGCATCCAATACCTCTGTATTGCGATAACAATGGAGCTGTGGCTTTGGCCAAGGAACCCAGGTCCCATCAGAAGTCCAGACATATTCTGAGGCGGTATCACCTGATCAGGGAGAAAGTAGATCGCCGGGAGATCGAGGTCAGGAGAGTAGATACGAAGGACAACACTGCGGATCCATTCACGAAGGCTATTCCCCAGATACAGTTTGAGAGATTATTCGGGATGCTAGGTATGAGATACTACAGCAGCTGGCCTTAGTGCAAGTGGGAGATTGTTAGTTATGTATATGCCCTAGAGGCCATTGTTGTACATTTGATGTATATTATAATGGATGCTTGGTTATATATAGAGAAGACTTTCTTGCTCGTCATGATAGTATGCTATTTGGTTTCACTTTATCTTAACATGTTGACTTGTACTGGTTTACTGTTTTACTCTCACATGTTGATAAAGCCCTTAGGACTTGTACTCGACTACTGGGACTATGATGAGATCATACTAGTGGGGCCGCGGTAGTCAATGAGTACATCCTATAACTGTTCCTAGTCGAGGGTATATCGAGACAGGGCATCGATACACCAGAGTAGACTAGCGTATACGCATCTTGACCTATATGATGGGCGATGGATGATCCCATATCCATCGGTGTTAGACATCAGAGATGGTGTACGGGTGCTCAGTGGAGACTGGGTACACTGGACGGACTCGCCGAGAACTCCCAGATGGTGATATACCACACGTCAGATGGCAGTTCTCCGGTGACACAGGTACAGGGTAGTCTGAAGACCCGAGATCGTCATAGAGTCTTGTGTGATTCCCACTGTGCTTTGATTTCCACCTTACCACGTCCAAGAGGGCGTGCAAAACGGTGGCTTTTGGGTACAGTCCCGAATCACATGGAGGCAATGAGCGATAGGAGGGGATTCGTCTCTCCCGGTATAGGGAGTTGATGTTGTGCTGTGTTCGATTGGCTATAACTGGAAGTCCCTGGCCAGGGCTGATATAGAGATTTACTGGTAAGTGTTACTAGTAGTTTCTCGACCCGTTATGAGCCATACATCGACACGACTTATCGGTTACTGGGGTCTGACATATACCACCCCTAGACTTGATATGCGACATATCAGACGAACAGACCGGACTGTACGGGAGTGTTACTGATCGGATTCACAGAAGAACGCACAGGCTAGCTTGTTGATCTTCTGATCGCTCAATATCTGGGTGGCTGTTACGTTTAGCTGACCGCTTGCAGCTTGTGGGTGTTTGATATGATCATCACCTGCTACCGGCGTATTGACGATTCTTTAGAGTCCTACACAGAGGTTTCTTGGCTCAGGCGAAACTGAGTAGTGGCACATATGTGATATGCGCAGGAGCGAGAATAATGCGATATGGGATACCGTATTAGATTCTCGCGATATATGGATATGAACCGGGTCATCGGATCAAGTGTTGATTCGATGAATTGGTACATGATATATTAGTCGGTTATATTCGATATAGCCGGATCGTCGGATCAAGTGTTGATTCGATGATTTAATATATAATAATATATACGATATATTATTATATTAACTAATATTGGCTTACTTTATTATTTCATTTTCTCAGTGGATGATACATTGATATATATGCGATATATGTTAATTGTATTATTTTCTTTTGTTGCAAATATATAATATATATGTGATATATATTATTGTGACATGATATGATTAATTGTTAAACATGTTTAAGGATGATTAATTGAGGTTAGGGTTTGATTGGGTTTAGTTGCTTCAAGTTCTTTCTAGAAGCAATTTTCTTTTGTCATTTGTAAAGATATTTAGAATGACACTTTCCTTTAACCCAACCAAACCCTAACTCTAGTTAACTCTCTACTCATTCTTATCCTATCATCCTTGACCATGGTTTACAATCAATCATATAATTCATTCTATTCATCACAAAAGGTTTTAAGCTTATGATTATATTTTCCATTATCATCTTCTTCCTTCTTCAAGAAAAGCTCTCTTGAAAATCCTTAAGTGATGAAAGATTATGAGAAAATGATATAAAAGGATAGCTAAATTACTACTCTCTCATACTAATCTCATTTAGCCCATGGGATTAGTGTGTTCTTCTCTTTTGAGTGAGATAGCTTGAGTTCTTCGAAAACTCGACGTAGATCATCGGAGATTTGGAATACGACAAGCTAGAATGGATCGTTCGAGTCGTGGAGCCTCTCATGAGTCCGGGAGATCGTGGATCGCGGCAAAGGGACTTCTACTCGGAGCTTGTGAAGTGAAGGAGCGGACTACAAAGGTTGTAATCCCTCACACTTAGATAAAAGTTATCTTATTGCATGTTAAACCCTTATTATCTAGCAAAGATCCCGGCTTTGGGTTGTTCGGCACGTCTAAAATTTAATCCGGGCATGTTTGATGCCTCATGAACCTTCACAAGAGTGCCTAGGAACCCTACAGAAGGAACTTTTTTCGAGGATGGATTATGGTTCTGGAGAAATAGAATAGGATTATTCAGATGTCTATTCCTATTACCTTCTCTCAGGTTGCGAGGGCTCCTAGGATTAGGAGAGTACACCTATTACGCTTATTGGATAGTCTTCTTCCAAACCTTAGGCTGGTGCCGAAGGGTAGGGAAGGAAGAAAACCAATTAGCCTAAAGAAGGTGTACAGAAGGTAATAAGTAAAAACATAATAAAGGGATTGGAGTGAGGGCAGGTAAGTATATGATTACTGTCATGATTCAGGATAATGGAAGAAGCATTACTAGGAATACCAGTTAACCCTTTCGAAACATTTTCATGTTTCAGCTTCACTGTGCGATGTTAATTGAAAACTGTTTTCCCAATTGGAATCTAACTCCAAGGTATGTATTTACCAGATCAGTTTCTCACATCTGTATGTTATTACAGATGGTGAGTGGGAGTAAGATATTGGGAATTGGGTGATTAGATCCTCTTTATATCGAAATTCGTTGTAATTGGTGATATTTGAGGAAATCATCAGGATTTTGCCGGATGGCAAATATTTGGTTTTGAATATCTGTTGTTATGCACCAATTTCAAACTGATATATCTGTACATTTATTTTATAAAGTGAGATATAACTTTTTGATATTATGTCTGTGACATTTACCTATATCAGCTGGAGATTAGGTAAGGTGCATTCAACAGCGGTGTAATTCTTCTTAACCATAGTATAGTTTTTCAACCTACGACGCACAGGGTTTGAGTTATTGAACTCAGGGGACTTATACAAAGTATTGTATGTTGTCCAGTGTCCATTAGGACAATGGGGTTGGTACTCGCACTGCAATCTGTTTACTCATAACTTCTCTGATTCTAGACATGTATTTCGTTGAATTGCAAGGTTCAGATTTTGAGAACTTATAGGTATAAGAATAAAGTAAAGAACCATTTGTTGAAAGTATCAGGATTCTTCGAGGAAGTCGAAGATGTAGATACTTGTGTTTGGTATTCCACTGATAGTAATGGTTTTGAGAACTTGCTTCTCTTTCAGGTTACTCATATATGGATGCACTCCTAGATGAGTAATGCGGAATGGCCTTTTTCCCATTTGGTTGATATGCACTGGAGACAGCTGCATCTGGTTCCAATTATATTAGTGTTTTTGTTTCTATATTAGATATATATAGAATTAATTTATATCTTAACGATGTTAAGGTATAGGGAGTTGTCCGGCTGATGCTTAAAACCAGAATCCGGATAAACTCAAGGCACGTTTCAGTAATGGCTGTTTGTGGGTTATCCCGGGCTTTGACGAGTGTTAACTTTCTACCACTAGGAAGATCAATATTTATATTGTTCTTGACTCCCCACGGTTTTAATAAAATGGATTTTTTTTCAGAAAAACAGAAGTGGGAGTATGGTAGAACTGGAAGTGATTCCAGAACCACAAACGATCACTAAAGATTTAATAGAACCTAAGGATTCAATTAGTTTCGACATTCCATTAGCCACTCCGCAAATTTGGCGGGTAACCTCAGTCACCCGAGAGGTACTTCGGTCTTCTCAGAGACAGTGACGGGGAGGTTCTTGTTTACCCAGACTTGCCATTGCTGTTGTTCTAGACTATAAGACCCGGCAGGAGGATGAGTATAGCGTCGTTCTAAACTAGTTTTAGAAGTGCACGTGTATATGACTCTGCCAGAGGGTTGTTGTAGTCAGTGGGAGCAGCGGAAGCATAGTAGGCAAGTAGCTTATGTCTATTTACAGACTAAAGCAAGTATAGCGGAAATAGACCATCTATTTTTTGATGTGACAGTCATAGGCTTTGATTTCATCAGAATAGGAGATGATTTGTTAAGAAGGTAGTAGAGAGTGATGTCCTGGTATTGGGATGACATGCACTTGATAGGAAGAGATATTCCTATACTACGATTGGTTATACAGTGGTTGTCATAAAGTTGTTTCTCCACATAGGATATGGAAATAATATCAGGTTTTCTGGTTATTAGATCTATGGTTTTAGATCTAGATTTGGGAAGTATCCCAATCTGGGTACTTTGACATTATTCTAAAGGGATTTTAGGATGGACGACTCCTGGCATGGTGGTGTACCTGCAGGTGATGGAGTCACCCTCTCTGAAGGTGTCTTATAGACTAAAGTGGAGAGGGATCTACATGATTAGCATGTCACTTGCTTGGGCAATTGAGTTAATCATGAAATGTCAAGTACCACAACAGATATTGTTTTTGCACTAGATGCAATAAGCAGATATATTAATCCAATCCTGGAGAAACATTGGGAAGCAGTTATTGAACATAAATGGATGTTCTACGAATATGGTAACGGCAGCCTCCTTCGGGAGACAGTTATCATTTCAAGCTTCCAAGGTGACCTGGATGACAGAGTGACTGTCAGAGTTATAGTTTTCCCTCTTTTGGGGGACAGTATGTTGGACAGGTGGTCCAAGCGGATACTGTGGAAGGCATGGCGCATGTTACTGATTAAATTCAGTGGATGATACAGTCTAAGTAGTTTGCTGGATTCGGAGTTCATTTGTGAACTGGGTCCCATCAGATATCCAGACAAATTCTAAAACAGGTATTGCTCATTTCGGGAGATAGTTTTCTCCGCGAAGTTGAGATATAGAGAGATATAGAAAGAAACATTGGAGCGGATCCACTCACTGAGGCTATTTCTCGAACGCAATCATTTTCACAAAAGAGTTTTGCGAAACTGATTAGTAGAGAAGTTGGGTGTTCGGTATCACACGGGCTTTGAGTATGCGACATCGCAATAATTGGCCTTAAGTGAAAGTGGGAGATTGTTGGCTATAGTGCGCTCAAGGAAATTATCATAGTAGCGGACTTGTGATTATGATGATTGAGTGATGACCTATACCGATAAAACAGTCTTACTCAAGATGATAGTATGCTATCTGGTTTGTCTTTATCATCATGTTGATAAAGCCCATAGGATTCTTGCTTGACTGCCAGCATTATGATGGCGATCATATATGTGGGAGCTGGGGTCTATAAGCACATCCTTAAATATCCTTAGTCGTAGGAGTATCGAGACCGGGCATCGATACTCCAGTGTAGACTAGTGTATACTGATCGAGACCCCGACGAGGGGCGGTGGCCAGGTCTCACAAGCCATTGGTGTTAGTTTGTTCACCTAAGATAGTATACAGGTGCTCATTGGGTTATGAGTACACTGGACGGACTCGCCGGGAACCTGCTAGTTGGTATTATACATATTGTCAGATAGCAGTTCTCAGGTGACATGTGTATAGGTTAGTCTGTCGACCTGAGATAGTCACTTGTCTCTTATGAGTTCCCACTGCTCTTTGATTACTACCCTACCACGGCTCAAAGGAGTCGTGCAAACAGGTTTTAGTTGGGTATAGTCCCGAGCCACATGGAGGCAGTGATCGGATCGTTGGGGATTCGTCTCTCCCGGTATTAGGGGTTGATGTCGCGTTGTGTACGGATGGCCATCACCATAAATCCGTGGCCACGGTGGACGAGAATTACCGATCCAGGATCGATAGTTTTTCAGGTGGTGATGGGTTTCATACCGACACTAAATGTCACGTTGTTGGGGGTCTGACTTTATCCACCCCCTAGACTCGATATGCGATACTCGTAGACGAACAGACCGTATTGCACGGATATTATCACTGTCAGGCTCAGTAGGGGTTCAGGATGAGTTTGCTCGTCGGCCTCCCTTTCGCTCAATACCTGGGTAACCGTTACGTACAGCTAGTGCTGCTGACGTGCTTGTGGTTAAACCCACGGCCAGCGTATTGACGAGTCTTTAGAGTCCCACAGAGAGGATTTTCACGGTTCAGGCGATATGGTGTACATGGTGTATGTTGGTACATACAGGTGTCTGATTAAATATATGCATGCTGCGCAGACTTTATTCGGACGGTTGATAATACTAGTGGCTTAGGATTAAGCCAGATTATTAAATCAGGTTTTTGATTTAATAATTTACATATGTATTTATATATATATGTATTCTGGTATTATTGTTCACTATTCGTTTTCTCTCCCGGCTATTCGTATTTTGGTACGAATACGCGTATATGTATTTCGATACATGTACCGGGAAGTATTCCGTATTTTCTACGGAATAGCTTCTAGAAGTTGCCACCTCATTTGTATGAATTTCCATTTATGGAAACTCATTTGATTAACAAATGAGGTCGAGGTATGAGGTGGCATGAACATGGACAAGGTATGGGATTGAAGCATGGTTTAGATTTGTTTAATTGGATAAAATAAAATTGTGGAGATTTTTTTATGATGGGGGAGAGAGAGGGGGCCGGCCACTACTTGAGGAAGTAGGATTGATTTCTTTTGGCTTGATGATTTTATCTCAACACTAGCCTCCTCACTCTCTCTCTTTCATGCTTCACTTAGCCATTTTCTTAGTTGTTCATGCCAAAGTATCTTCACTCCATTCATCTTCTATGGATGCTCTCTTGAGCTCAAGGGTAGAGAGAAAAACATAGTGACACACTACTACACCTCGACTCTCCATCGCTAGCGACTTTGGAGCGTCGATTACCTCGTTTGTCGAGGTTGGAGCTTACGCCGTTTCCCTCGGGTGGATAATCGGAGACGAAGGAAGACCGGCAACCAAACCACATCAAGGAGCCGCTAGGAGCTTGGAATGAAGACCGAAGGACATGGATCAACTCGGTATAACGATTATAACTCTTAGTTAGTTTGCTAGTTTAGGGTTTAAGGTCGATCCGGGATTCGGGTAGCGGTAGCGCCTGTTTCAGAAATTTTTGTTCCGCATTATGGCCGCATTTCGATGGCCGGGGCGATACCGCGACCCAACACGAACCATATCACATCACCGACCTCATGGCACCATGCCCAATCTCATCGACTCATCTCCAAATACCATGTACTATCCTCATCACCCAAGTATATGTATACGTATATATATATATATACATAGTCCTATACCTATGCGTTTATATATATACACATATCCACATATACGCACAAGTAAATAAAATGTATGCAAGTGTGTGTGTGTTTGTGTATATGTAAACCTTATTCTAGGGTTCGCGACTAAGAAAGTAACTAACGACACTATCATCCAAATACACTAAACTAACCCAAAGTCATCTAAAACATGTATAGCTACATATGCACATCTCATAATACATAAGTATATATATATCATAACGCATACGCGTTTTATACTACGAAACTGCGGGGGTGCTATACGCCATCCATCCGACTTCCCCCGTAGATATATATCTACTCACCTTGATCCTCGCTTGCTGGAGTCGATGATGCTATGCTCACCTCGTCATCTCGAAATCTACGTGGGGGTACCTACATATCACACATAGTATCGTAAACTGAAATTGCGAACGAAAACCAAAACGAAACACGAAACGTATATAGGTTAAAACCTATGGTCTAAGCATGCACGAATAACCAAAAACTCTCGACGATTGACGTATAAACGTGAATCGACCGAGATAAAGCACAATTACCAAATTCTAATACATTAAAAGCAGCAAAACGAATTCAGAAACTTCGTAAAACACTTCCAGATTTTACCTTAGGTGAAATTAGCCAATTTTGCATACATGGAGGGTCTATTTTACTGGAGATAAAGCCCAGGACCAAACACAAACATATTTTCCCCTACCCTGGTCGCAATTGCGGCCAGAAGGAATTAATCTGCGGCCACAGTGATTGTATAGGGGCTGGGGTCTTGGGGTTATCATCTAGGCTGCCTGCTTATATCCGAGTGTTTGCTAAATAATTTTCAGGTCACCCGAGCTATAGCAGATCACAAAACTTCATCACAACAGTTAACAAAATACGATATCGGGGTTTCTAAGTTTGGGAATTGGGGGTTAACTCTATGTTTTCAGTCCAATATACAATCCCTACCGGGGTTTAAGGTCACTATTAAGCCACAATCTCATCTTTGGATTCAATTCAAACCCTAATCCTTAACATAGAATTTTCAAAGTTCACCAAACCGAACTAAAACAGTTTGTCAAGACCCGCAAGGTACGAAACGTGACTGGCACTTAAGTTTACGAAACGTCTCAAGACATCCGTAAAATAAGTAAGCCAAAGCCCAGAAAACCAAAACCAAATAAGCAAAAGAGTGAAGAAAACCCAATCAATTGAAAACGAGTTTATCAAATAAGTCATATAAAACCTCTTTAAAAATATCAATTTTTTTCCGAAAATTTCGGCAGAGTCTTATTTGTAAATACTGGCCCCCAAAATGGGTACAACAAGAATATATATGAATCCAACAAATAAGGCATCCCCAAGCGGGAGCTAGCTCTTCTCCACAAGGCGGTCACAAATCCCACGCAATATAAAGCAACAACATACGAAATAATCATAAGGAAGCATGAAAAAAAAACCAGCATGTCGACTCAAGTGAGCTCGACCCCAAAATACAGCATAAAAAGTCCACAAATCTCACAGTCTCATCTCTAGGTCAATATACAACAATACTGGTAGATACAGTAGATGGAGTACTCTAGATATAAAGAATATACAAGGTGGTGCAAAAATAATAATATAACCCACCTAAGAGCAAAACCTCGAGTCCAGGCAAAAGAAGCAAGTGCGCCCGCCGCTACTGTACTGACGGAGCGAACCTAAAAAAGGCTGTGGCACAACGGGGGTGAGTTGCCAACTCGTGAGTAATAAATAACATCTACACAGGCTATCGTAGCATGCACACAAGCATCCTAGCATCTAAATACAGGTAAGGCAGGACATAATGGCAAGTATGTACGTAATATGAATATACTAGCAGGTATGAATGCAATGCGAATCAACTCGTGATCTGAATGTGTAAGTATAAGAAATCATGTTTTTTTTCCCTTTAAGAATCTCTTTTGAAATACCAGCACAATACCAATAGAATCAACAAGAACCTGTGTCCAGCAACGACATCTTAAAACTATCACAAATCTCATATATCTATGTCAAAGTATCTCTGGCCTCAGCCATCCGGCTGACCCAGCTCGATATCAAAATCTCATCATCTCGCGGCCACGGTCGGTATCCTCTGGATATCCGCCGTGCCAAACAGTCACCGGTAGGTAATCCGTCCCCTGCCAGGCTCAACGTCAACACCACATTCATCTTGCCCCGCGGTACCATACCGGGCCCACCATGTACCCGTGACGGTTCCTCCACTTCTCGACACGGATCTCGAAAACCACAGCAAACTCATGGTGGACGACACTTACATCACTAGAAAACCGCAATTTACACATTTTAAAAATATAATAAGTTTAGAAATTTTGCGGCTTTCCCCCGAAATCCAGAGATATCATAAAATCTCAAGAAATCCTCATAAGTGCATATGTCAATGATAATGAATGCATATGGTATCAATAATCAAGTTGCGATGTGTGATTAATAGATTAGGCATGAACAAATAATATGATGAAGCACATGCACATGAATAGCAATCCTACGATTTCATTTTAAGGAATTAAAGCAATAGCGCGAGTTTAAGTATCAATTATAGTAAAAGGTTTCAAAGTTAAAGGTTATCTAGTGTGGTGGCATGGCAATTACCAGGGTGTGTGTGTAAGCATGAATAGTGCTCGTGCTGCATATAAAAACCCTGGCAATGGTGCATGTGTCCTATAGAATGGGTTCGTATATGTATGTCAATATAAGGCATGAATGTAGCAAATAATCATACAAGTATTAAACCCCTAATTACTAATATTACTAAGAATCTTTTTAAGCTACTAAAACTATCGGGCGACTTGCGCCATCCAACGATAGTCCCCCGTAGATGTTACATCTACTCACAGGAAATCCCCAGCTAGCTATGTCCAATCACTGCCTTTCCTCTTTCGAACCGTGCCTGACGTCTCCGCGACCGAACCTGGAATTACATCAATACCAAACATAAGGTTAAATATCAAGAATGACGCAAAATCCAAACGAAGATACTAACGTTCACAAGCTAGGTACAACGTGCACAGGTGCGCGGAACGCACGCGAAAATCGCAAAACTAACTAGAATCGTCGATTAGGTCGCCTGGAAATACTGAAACCCGAACACTCAAAATCCGCACTCACACATCCTAAAAGTCATAGGATACGCTAAAAATGTCTTCAAGACATCACAAATAATTCATCACATAAATTCAAAAAAAAACTAGTAAGCATTTGCATTCCAAAATCGGTGCAAACATCGCCGATTTGCAACAAAAAAGACTACAATCTAGCATAATCACCCAAGTCACACCATTAGATAGCCACTACACAAATTTTTAACACATTAACCATGCTTCAAAACCTATTTTCCACAAGCAAACCCTTTCTTGATTTTTCTTATTTGCAATAGCAATCAAAATTCCACACTAGATTAACTTTGATTAGCACTAATTTGAAACCCAATAGCAAGCTAACCTCTTAGATTTAGGTTAACAAAACACTAGATAGAAAAATAAATTAATTAACCTAATAATGGTTTTTTTAAACCCTAATTAAAATTCGAGCCATGAACTAAAAAAGCTAGATTACAAATTAGCACTAATATTTACAATAAAACAACTCAATTAAGGAAATCTAAACAAAAGAATTTAAATGGGTAAGGGTTATACCTATAGATCTAGAGATCTAGCAAGAAATTTTGACTCCAAATATGGCCTCCTAGCATCCAAGGTCCATGCAAGAAAGGTTAAGAAGAATGGATGAAGGATGGGCCTGAAATTTTGAGGTTTGATTGGGATTTTTGTGGAATTTGAGATGAGTTTTGAAGTGAAAAAGAGAAGGGAAATTGGGGACAGCAGCTGGTCTGGTCGGCAGCAGGAGGAAGGTGGGAAGTTGTGAGGGAATTGGTAGGGAAAAGTCAAAGGTCAAAGCCCAAACCAAACACCCAAAGCCCATACCCAATTAATATACTAAAACCCCTATTTAAAACACTTTAAAAGGCCCAAAGAACACATATAGGAGGGGGGAAAATTCATGGGCTGCTACCATGTGATGAGGCCGGCCAATATGAGGGGTGAGGTTGTGAGAGAGTTTACAAAAAAAATTCTATGCAAAAAGACCCCCCACAATACCATAATTGCAAGTTTAAGCTTAAATTCAATAATTTTCGTTTTCCATAATAAAAATTAGTTAAAACTTAAAATAAATTACTAAAAATTTATGTTACAACTAGATTTTAATTAATATGATTTTAAAGCTTAAATTTAGCCCATTTAAATTTGTATTTATCGCTAATTTAATGTATTTTCTAACCGGCTTAAAATAATATTAAAAATTGAAAAATTAGGGAAAATTTTTAAACGACCAGAATTTCATAAGTAACTCATTTGCTACTAAAAACAAGCAATTACCTATCCAAATTAGGTATAATTTGTCTTATACTGCAAAATAACATAAAGGACGGTTTTCGGAAAATTACCGAATTTTCACCGATTTTCAGGAAAACACCAAAACGACTTTTCAAGGCGTTACAATCTTCCCCCCTGAAAGAAATTCGGTCCCCAAATTTAAAAATATAACTACGCGTACCTTCAAAGTGATGGGGATATTTCTTCCTCATCTCGCCCTCAGTCTCCCAGGTAACCTCCTCGCTGCTCGGGCTACGCCAAAGGACCTTGACGGTTGGTATAATCTTCGATCTCAACTTCTTCACCTGTCGATCCAGGATGGCCACCGGCTGCTCTGCAAACGAAAGGTCGTGCTCTAGCTGGACTGTCGGGTGCTGAATCGCATGCGAAGGGTCGTGAAGGTACTTGCGGAGCATCGATACATGGAAGACGGGGTGAACATCGGGAAAGCTGGGTGGAAGGGCCAAACGATATGCAACAGCGCCAACACGCTCGAGGATCTTGAAGGGACCTACGAATCTAGGGCTAAGCTTCCCCTTTCGCCCAAAACGCGTCGCCCCCTTCATCGGAGAGACCCTCAGAAAAACATGGTCGCCAACTGCGAACTCTAATCTGCGACGGCGCCTGTCTGCATACAATTTCTGCCTGCTCTGAGCCGCTCTCATCCGGTCTCGGATCAACTGTATCTTCGCTGTCGTCTCCTCAACAAGCTGTGGCCCCAAAAAGCTGCTCTCGCTGAGCTCTGTCCAACAGACGGGCGATTTGCATCTCCTCCCATACAATGCCTCGAAAGGTGCCATCTGAATAGTATCCTGGAAGCTGTTCTTGTAGGAGAACTCCACTAGAGGTAAATGACGATCCCAGCTACCGCCGAAGTCTAAAACGCACGCTCTGAGCATGTCCTCGAGAGTCTGAATGGTCCGCTCTGACTGTCCGTCGGTCTGTGGATGAAATGCTGTGCTGAAACTCAAACGGGTGCCCAATGCCTCCTGAAGTCGCTGCCAAAATCGGCTGGTAAACTGGGTGCCTCTGTCGGACAAGATACACGTCGGGACTCCATGCAGTCGTACGATCTTGTCGATGTATACCTGGGCATACTGAGCAAAGCTGAAAGTCGTCTTCACTGGCAGGAAGTGAGCCGCTTTCGTCAATCGATCCACGATCACCCAAATGGAGTCGTACCCTCGACTGGTCCTGGGTAAACCCATAATGAAGTCCATCGAAATCTGTTCCCATTTCCACTCCGGAATGGGTAACGGCTGTAGCTCTCCTGCGGGCCTCTGGTGCTCGGCCTTGACTTGCTGACAAGTCAGGCATCTCGATACAAACTCCGCAATGTCCCTCTTCATCCCGTCCCACCAGTAGGTCTCTTTCATATCATGGTACATCTTGGTGGAACCGGGGTGGACACTATACATTGATCGGTGTGCCTCCTTAAGAAAGTCGCGTCGCAATCCATCAGCATCTGGTACGCACAGTCTAGATCCATAGCGTAAAATCCCCTGATCGTCAATCACGAACTCGGAAAATCTTCCATGTCCCATCTGTGCCATGATCTCTGAGCAACGGTCGTCACTGCGCTGTGCCTCATATATACGGTCAAGCAACTGCAGACGTGCACGAACATGCGCAAGCTGTCCCCCTGTCGGAGTGAACTCGAACTCAACCCGGCTGTCGCATAAAGTCTGTCAATCTGCCGACGACTGCCTCTGTACTGCGCGCAAACAAGGTAGACTACCTCCGGGCCTCCTGCTCAAAGCATCCGCCATTACATTAGCCTTGCCCGGGTGATACAAAATCTCGCAATCGTAGTCCTTTACTAGTTCCATCCAACGGCGCTGTCTGAGATTCAGGTCTCGCTGCTGAAATATATACTTTAAGCTCTTGTGATCGGTGAATATCTGGCATGACTCACCGTATAGGTAATGTCGCCAGATCTTAAGTGCAAAGACCACTGCAGCCATCTCCAAATCGTGGGTGGCGTAGTTCTGTTCATGTTTCTTCAACTGCCGCGAAGCATACGCGATCACCCTAGCCCCACTCGCGAAGCGTCGCAATAAACCACGAATCCGCCTGATCCTGAAGGCAAAGATAGTACCGGCGCCGTAGTCAAACATGTCCGCAGCTGCTGAAAACCGCGCTCGCACTCCTCTGTCCAAACGAAAGGAACCCCTTTCCGGGTCAAACCGGTCAAAGGTGCAGCTATACGGGAGAAGTCCTGAACAAAACGCCTGTAGTAGCCCGCCAGGCCTAGAAAACTACGGATCTCAGTAACCGATGTAGGTCGGGGCCACTGCTGAACAGCCTCAATCTTCTTCGGATCCACACAAATGCCGTCTCTCGTAACCACGTGACCCAAGAATCCGACGCTGTCCCGCCAGAATGCACACTTGGAGAACTTTGCGAACAACTGGTGCTCCCTCAGAGTCTGTAATGTAATCTGCAAGTGCTGCTCGTGCTCCTCTCTGCTCCGGGAGTACACCAAGATATCGTCGATAAACACGATGATGAACAAGTCAAGATACGGCCTGAATGTACGGTTCATCAAATCCATGAATGCTGCTGGGGCGTTGGTGAGTCCGAACGAAATCACCAAAAACTCGTAGTGGCCGTAGCGCATGCGGAAAGCTGTCCTCAGTATATCCTCCTGTTGAACTCGTAGCTGATGGTATCCTGATCGCAAGTTGATCCTCGAAAAATACCCCGCACCCTGAAGCTGGTCGAACAAATCATCAATGCGTGGCAACGGATATCTGTTCCGAACGGTAACTTTGTTCAGCTGGCGGTAGTCGATACATAAGCGCAAACTTCCATCCTTCTTCTTGACAAACAGGACCGGAGCACCCCACGGAGAAACACTAGGTCGAATAAGCCCCTTATCTAACAATTCCTGCAACTGATCCTTCAGCTCTCGAAGCTCTGCTGGGGCCATCCGATAAGGCGGTATAGAAATATGCCCCGAGCCGGGAATCAAATCAATGCAGAACTCAACATCGCGCTCAGGCGGTAGCCCAGGTAGCTCATCAGGGAAAACATCAGGGAACTCACAAACAACCGGGACCCGGTCCAACGGAACCTCTACAGCTCGAGTATCACAAATATACGCTAAGAATCCCTGACATCCCTTCCGCAAGAGCTGACCAGCGCGAAGAGACGAAATCAAGCTGGGAAGGGTGACGCTGCGGTCTCCCTGAATAACAAGGACTGGCTCTCCCGGAAAGCTAAATCTGACTTCCTTCTCACGGCAGTCCACCGAAGTATAACAAGTGGCTAGCCAATCCATGCCCAGAAGCACATCAAAGTTCAACATATCGAGGAGAATCAAATCAAACGATGAATCCCTCTCCCCGATACGAACGGAACACAAACGAAATACAAAACGAGCGACAAACGACTCGCCTACCGGAGTAACAACAACAAGCGGGTGATCTAACGACGACGACTCACGGCCCAACATCGGTGCAAAGTGTGTAGAGACGTACGAATGTGTGGAACCTGGGTCAAATAATACCCGTGCGTCGAAAGAACAAACTGGCAAGGTACCTGTCACAACGGCATTGGATGTCTGCGCATCCTGCGGTGTCAAAGCAAAAACTCGGGCCTGTCCTCCACCGATAGCGGGCTGACCTCGACCTCGGCCTCTGCCTCCTCGTCCTCTCTGAACAGGACCGCCGCGTCCACGGCCTCTGGGTGCCGCTAACTGGCGTGGAGCATCGTCTGGGGTAGGAAGTAGGGCTCTCTGAGGAGGGGGTGGTGATGGTGGTAGGGTCACATGCGGAACTGTCGCTGCTCCCTGTCGTCTCACCGGACAGTCTCTGACAAGATGGTGAGGACACCCGCACCCAAAACACCCTGGCGACGACTGCTGTCCCTGGGGATAAGAACCATATAACTGTCCCCGACCAAATCCTCTGCCAGGCCTATCTCTCGAAAAAAATCTGGTGCGCTGCCTCTGAGACGGTACATCTGTGCGAATCCTCTTCGGCCCAGAAACGGCCGAAGTCTGTGATATGCGTGCCTCCATCCGTAATGCCGTATCCATAGCAGCTGAATAAGTGTCGTAGTGCTGGGCGCCAATGGCAAGATATAGCTGGGCATCAAGTCCCTGTACGAACCTCTTCACCATCTTTTCTTCGGTATCCACCAAATACAGAGCATATCAGGATAACTGTGTAAACTGGATGTCATACTCAGACACCGTCATCCCAGGTGTCTTGACTAAGGCCTCGAAGCTACGAGCTCTGGCGTCACGAACGCTCTCTGGGAGGAAACGAGCTAGAAAGACCGCTGTAAACTCGGCCCACGTCATAGGCGGTAGACCTGCAGCTCGACCTCTCAAGACCGACTCCCACCATGTCTGCGCAAGACCTTCTAGTCGGAAACTCGCAAGCTCTACCCATCGATCATCCGAACATCTCAGCGAACGACAGATCCTGGCTAAACTGTCAAGGAACGTCTGTGGGTCCTCCGCTGCCTCGGTGCCGGTGAATACTGAAGGTCTCAGCCTCATGAAATCCTGTAGTGAAACCGGGATGGTCACGGCGGTAGTAGTAGGAGCAGGTATCATAGCAGTCTGGGATGTAGTAGGTGCGTCATCCGGCCTCGGTGTACGACTGGCTGCAACTAGGGATCCTACCATCTGACGTAGCTCCTGCATGCCCCCCATCATCTGTCGCAACTCCTCCATACCATTCTCGAGCCTATCCATACGGCCTGGTGAAGGTGGATCGGTCTGTCCCTGTGGCGTAGGCATACCACCCTGCTCAGTCCTAGCCTCGAATGAGCCAGCTCGAATCTCGTCTCGGGCGGCAGCCTTCTGTGCCCTCGTAGCCTTCGGCGGCATAGTGACTGGTACAGGAAACAGGACAGTGCAATGGGATCATAAGATACACGGAAATAAAGAAGGAATTTCAAGCAAGTATATTCTAAAGTCACTTAGGCGGAGTACCGTATCGCAAGTATGCCGCGGACATACGCACGCTACGTTACCCTGCTTAAGTCACTTACTCCATCTACCAAGGGTCATCCTACACTCAAAAAGGTAAAACCTATCGCTCTGATACCAACTTTGTCACGACTCGCAAGGTACGGAACGTGACTGGCACTTAAGTTTACGAAACGTCTCAAGACGTCCGTAAAATAAGTAAGCCAAAGCCCAGAAAACCAAAACCAAATAAGCAAAAGAGTGAAGAAAACCCAATCAATTGAAAACGAGTTTATCAAATAAGTCATATAAAACATCTTTAAAAATATCAATTTTTTTCCGAAAATTTCGGCAGAGTCTCCTTTGTAAATACTGGCCCCCAAAATGGGTACAACAAGAATATATATGAATCCAACAAATAAGGCATCCCCAAGCGGGAGCTAGCTACAAGGCGGTCACAAATCCAACGCAATATAAAGCAACAACATACGAAATAATCATAAGGAAGCATGAAAAAAAAAACCAGCATGTCGACTCAAGTGAGCTCGACCCCAAAATACAGCATAAAAAGTCCACAAATCTCACAGTCTCATCTCTAGGTCAATATACAACAATACTGGTAGATACAGTAGAAGGAGTACTCTAGATACAAAGAATATACAAGGTGGTGCAAAAATAATAATATAACCCACCTAAGAGCAAAACCTCGAGTCCAGGCAAAAGAAGCAAGTGCGCCCGCCGCTACTGTACTGACGGAGCGAACCTGAAAAAGGTTGTGGCACAACGGGGGTGAGTTTCCAACTAGTGAGTAATAAATAACATCTACACAGACTATCGTATGCACGCACACAAGCATCCTAGCATCTAAATACAGGTAAGGCAGGACATAATGGCAAGTATGTACGCAATATGAATATACTAGCAGGTATGAATGCAATGCGAATCAACTCGTGATCTGAATGTGTAAGTATAAGAAATCATGTTTTTTTTCCCTTTAAGAATCTCTTTTGAAATACCAGCACAATACCAATAGAATCAACAAGAACCTGTGTCCAGCAACGACACCTCAAAACTATCACAAATCTCATATATCCATGTCATAGTATCTCTGGCCTCAGCCATCCGGCTGACCCAGCTCGATATCAAAATCTCATCATCTCGCGGCCACGGTCGGTATCCTCTGGATATCCGCCGTGCCAAACAGTCACCGGTAGGTAATCCGTCCCCTGCCAGGCTCAACGTCAACACCACATTCATCTTGACCCGGGGTACCATACCGGGCCCACCATGTACCCGTGACGGTTCCTCCACTCCTCGACACGGATCTCGAAAACCACAGCAAACTCATGGTGGACGACACATACATCACTAGAAAACCGCAATTTACACATTTTAAAAATATAATAAGTTTAGAAATTTTGCGGCTTTCCCCCGAAATCCAGAAATATCATAAAATCTCAAGAAATCCTCATAAGTGCATATGTCAATGATAATGAATACATATGGTATCAATAATCAAGTTGCGATGTGTGATTTTTAGATTAGGCATGAACAAATAATATGATGAAGCACATGCACATGAATAGCAATCCTACGATTTCATTTTAAGGAATTAAAGCAATAGCGCGAGTTTAAGTATCAATTATAGTTAAAGGTTTCAAAGTTAAAGGTTATCTAGTGTGGTGGCATGGCAATTACTAGGGTGTGTGTGTAAGCATGAATAGTGCTCGTGCTGCATATAAAAACCCTGGCAATGGTGCATGTGTCCTATAGAATGGGTTCGTATATGTATGTCAATATAAGGCATGAATGTAGCAAATAATCATACAAGTATTAAACCCCTAATTACTAATATTACTAAGAATCTTTTTAAGCTACTAAAACTATCGGGCGACTTGCGCCATCCAACGATAGTCCCCCGTAGATGTTACATCTACTCACAGGAAATCCCCAGCTAGCTATGTCCAATCACTGCCTTTCCTCTTTCGAGCCGCGTCTGACGTCTCCGCGACCGAACCTGGAATTACATCAATACCAAACATAAGGTTACATATCAAGAACGACGCAAAACCCAAACGAAGATACTAACGTTCACAAGCTAGGTACAACGTGCACAGGTGCGCGGAACGCACGCGAAAATCGCAAAACTAACTAGAATCGTCGATTAGGTCGCTTGGAAATACTGAAACCCGAACACTCAAAATCCGCACTCACACATCCTAAAACTCATTGGATACGCTAAAAATGTCATCAAGACATCACAAATAATTCATCACATAAATTCAAAAAAAAACTAGTAAGCATTTGCATTCCAAAATCGGTGCAAACATCGCCGATTTGCAACAAAAAAGACTACAATCTAGTATAATCACCCAAGTCACACCATTAGATAGCCACTACACAAATTTTTAACACATTAACCATGCTTCAAAACCTATTTTCCACAAGCAAACCCTTTCTTGATTTTTCTTATTTGCAATAGCAATCAAAATTCCACACTAGATTAACTTTGATAAGCACTAATTTGAAACCCAATAGCAAGCTAACCTCTTAGATTTAGGTTAACAAAACACTAGATAGAAAAATAAATTAATTAACCTAATAATGGTTTTTTTAAACCCTAATTAAAATTCAAGCCATGAACTAAAAAAGCTAGATTACAAATTAGCACTACTATTTACAATAAAACAACTCAATTAAGGAAATCTAAACAAAAGAATTTAAATAGGTAAGGGTTATACCTATAGATCTAGAGATCTAGCAAGAAATTTTGACTCCAAATATGGCCTCCTAGCATCCAAGGTCCATGCAAGAAAGGTTAAGAAGAATGGATGAAGGATGGGCTTGAAATTTTGAAGTTTGATTGGGATTTTTGTGGAATTTGAGATGAGTTTTGAAGTGAAAAAGAGAAGGGAAATTGGGGACAGCAGCTGTTCTGGTCGGCAGTAGGAGGAAGGTGGGAAGTTGTGAGGGAATTGGTGGGGAAAAGTCAAAGGTCAAAGCCCAAACCAAACACCCAAAGCCCATACCCAATTAATATACTAAAACCCCTATTTAAAACACTTTAAAAGGCCCAAAGAACACATATAGGAGGGGGGAAAATTCATGGGCTGCTACCATGTGATGAGGCCGGCCAATATGAGGGGTGAGGTTGTGAGAGAGTTTACAAAAAAAATTCTATGCAAAAAGACCCCCCACAATACCATAATTGCAAGTTTAAGCTTAAATTCAATAATTTTCGTTTTCCATAATAAAAATTAGTTAAAACTTAAAATAAATTACTAAAAATTTATGTTACAACTAGATTTTAATTAACATGATTTTAAAGCTTAAATTTAGCCCATTTAAATTTGTATTTATCGCTAATTTAATGTATTTTCTAACCGGCTTAAAATAATATTAAAAATTGAAAAATTAGGGAAAATTTTTAAACGACCAGAATTTCATAAGTAACTCATTTGCTACTAAAAACAAGCAATTAGCTATCCAAATTAGGTATAATTAGTCCTAAACTGCAAAATAACAAAAAGGACGGTTTTCAGAAAAATACCGAATTTTCACCGATTTTCAGGAAAACACCAAAACGACTTTTCAAGGCGTTACACAGTTCTAAACATGCATAGAAGATAAAGTGAATCAAATACAATACTAATGGTGATGAAATTACCTCATTTGGCAACTCAAGAAAATTCTTGAGTTTCCCCAAGTCTCTAAAATCCATTTTTTCTTGGTCCAAAGTGCATCTAGTGAGCTTGTGCAAGTTTTTAATGAAGTGGGGATGGACTTTTTATGAGTTTTTCATGGAGTTGTGTGGAGTTAGAGGAGGGGGATTAAAGAGGGTTGCCATGGTTGAGGGAGGGGAAAAGATGAAGAGAAAACAATGAAGGGAACAAGAGCCATGACCAAGGTTTCACCCCTCACCTCTCTCTCTCTCATGCCCATTTGTTTAACCCTTTCCCTTTTTCTTTTCTTCTCTTCTCTTTTCTTTTCTAAAACCCAAAAACAAATGAAGACCAAGTAACATAACAAATGAAGCATGGTAGAATGAAATGTGAAAATGTGAAATATGACATGTTGCGTGTCATGTGCACAAAACAAGCTTAATACACGATTAGCGATATTTAATCGCGATTAACATTAAAATTGTATATAATTAATCATAAAAATTTATAATTTGCCTAAATCATATAAAACGCCCTCATTTCAGTAATTCCTAAAATTTTCCAAATATTTCCCAATTTATCGGTATTTAATTATACCGCCATAATAAAATATTCATAATATTTATTATTTAATTATAAAAAGTCCCAAAAATAATATTTTATTTTTTGAAATGTTACAGTCTTCCCCCCTTAAAGAAATTCGGTCCCCGAATTTAAATTTAAACCCCTCAAATACTAAAACATTTCAGTAAAATGATCAAGTCGTCGGGGCTCCGAAATCATATATAATAAAACACATCGCGGCGCAATGCATGCGCATGAAAAACTAGTATATAAACCAAAATCAAAACTCCATCAAGCATCCCGCAATCATCGGAGTTATGGCGAAGACACCAATGTCAAAGCCCAATACGAAAACCAACATGATATACATCAAACTATACCTATAAACATCGTTAAAACATCTGAAAGAAATGCATGCCAAACCTTTTCAAGTCGCTGTGCGATGCGCATATCACTGCACAGTGGCGGACGTCTATTGTAAAAAAATATCTATATATATATATATATACCCTTTGTTTAACATACACATCCCGCCGTTTTGAAAAATAATTTAGAAGGGTTTCCTTTGTTAAATGTTTTGTGTCATCTCGGACACGTAGGTAAATACTGAGACTATATCTCTTTCTTTGGAAATCCCTTCGATAACTATCAATGCATGCAAAATATGTTCTGGTACTGTCCTCGGACTAGCCTTTCTCAACTAATATACCTAGTAGTAAATATCATAAAATGTACTGCTCCAACAGAATCAATCCCAAAATGTATATAAGGATGCCACGTGCGTCTGGTGCGCATGGAAATCAAAATCAATAAATGTGCCATACATGTGCATAGAAACAAATTTAAGTGCAACGGGTGTGCACGAAACACCTGTCAAGGGCAACGGTGTGTGCCTGACAGCAATATCAGGTGCATCTGATATGCACGAAGAATCTCGATTTAATGCATCTGGTGTGCACCAAAATCGCATCAAGCGCGTCAAGTCTGCGCAAAAATCTAACTCAAGTGCACAAGGTGCACAGAAATAAATATCGAGTATCACAAACGAAATCGACGGTATACAACACATTTCAATCCAAATCCAAATCAGGTATACCGTGGTATATAATCTCACGACCATGTGCATCAGCGTGCTCAAAATCGAATCAAAATACTAAAAGTGCATGAAAACTATGCCGAAAGCCTAAGTCAAATAACATGCATACCATAGGTATGAAATCAAAATCAGCATCTCGAATGACATCAAATCGAAGTCAAGTGCAACTGTAGTGCACAAAATCTCAATCATGCAAATAAATCATCCAAAATACCGAAATCAAAGATGGCGGAAACAGTCCCGCTCTGGCACATCCTCTAAAGATCTCTGGCCAACTGTCATGGTCACTCATAACATATCTCATCGACGATGCCGAACTCTGGCCTACTGGGTGTGCACAATATGACCGATCCTGGGTCCATGTCTTCTCGTATTGTATTCCAGAAAGGTTCTGTCGAAGTCTCCCCCAAATCTCGTTTCTGCCAAACTTTCCGGAAGTTATCACCCTTTACTAAATCTGTTTCTTGTTCCGAAACGGCTGCATACTCATCGCGACTCCTTCTGGAAGATATATCCATATACAACGCCTCTGCATGCGTATCACATCTCTGATGTCAGCGTAGTGGAACGCCATCTCCTCAAGATCTCGTTCGAACCTCTTACTCCACTTTTTTCTAATGTCGACTGATTCGGACTCGTCTTTTCGTGGCTGCATGGACTGCGCTCCAACGGCTACACTCGTATCTGGAGTCTCCCAAGCAATGTATCCCATCACATGATATCCGAACGACGTCGAACTTTTCGATCGGTTCGTCAAAGTTCCATAATCCCCCAAGATCTCAACATCTTGAGTACAGTTTAATAGTATTCTAGTACATGCCACAGTACCTATGGACCAGCCTAGAAGGGCAAACCCAAGCCTCATTAATGGCATCGCTGAACTGCTGCAAACCCTAAAGTTTCAAAACATTCTCATGGTCATTATATCGAGTTAGGGTTTCATTCTTCTAGAGGGTCCACGGAATTACTTGCATGTTCCTCCGAGTACTTTAAACTTGGAAAAATGGGTTTCTGACATTCGATCGTCTTCTATCGACTCTCAACGCACCTGCGTGAAGTCGTCTCTAGCTGGAATCAATCAATCTGATGTCCTCGCATCGGGGTAGGTAACGAATCACATGTCCTAGTCATTCCTCCTTGGGTGACTAGCGATCTTCTATCATATCTCTAAGTATAACTCGTCCGACAATAGCTTCAAACATCTGGGCGGCACCTCTTCAGTCGCAGCAACAACTAAATCATTCGTCCAAATGCTGAACAGTGCCTCAATCATCAAGTATAATCGATTCATTGAAGGTCGTCATACTCTGGCTGGCCTCTAGCAGTGGCCCAATCCTCTGGTGCAGATCTGCACGTCCGAGAAATTTTGTAAAAGCGATCCATCAAACGCTCATGGCGCGAAAACACAATAAAACGATGCATCTATGCAAATCGTATATCCCTAGAGTCACGCCCTGGTCAGTCCTCGTCCGTGACGAGCTCATGCTGACGCAACTCTAGCCGTAGCTCTCTCTGCCCGTGTAATCGTGGCAGCAAAAACCATAAACCAATATCGATGAGGATAGATCATAGGAATGAATATAATGTTGTGCAAGGAAATGTACATCCTATGGTTTCTTAAGCGGAGTAGCGTATCATAAGTATGCTGCGGAGCATACACACGGTACGCCACTCTCCTTAAGTCACCTACTCCATCAACCAAGGTCAACCTACGCGACGAAAGTTCGGGTCTAATACCCCTTTGACTAAGTCTAAGTTCCGTAAGGTCAAGCCTAGATTCTGTATATATATAAACGCCCTAGGCTCCTCATAGTCAAACATAGACTCGAACCAAGGTTAACCTAGCGCTCTGATACGAACTTTGTCACGACCCGAAATGGCACGTGACTGGCACTTGAATCATATGAAGTCTATAGGACCCCATCTAATTCAAGTAAGCAAAAAATCCCAGAAATCTAAACCATTTTAAGGAAGAAGTGAAGAAAACCGGTTTTAAAACAAGTGGTTTTAATAACATAAACCGAAGTATTGCATTTTAAAATCTCAAGTCTTTTCTGAAAATTTCGGCAGAGTTTCCTTTGTAAATACTGACCCCAAAAGGGTATAAACATGAAATATATACATAAAGGCATCCCCAAGCGGGAGCTAGCTCTTCGCCAATTGGCGGTCACAACCACGCAAGAAATATAATATACAACGCCGAAGGGCGAGGATCAAAACTCAAAAGGAAACTCAATAACATCAAGAAAACCCATAGTATACAATGTCCGACTCTAAGGTCGAAAGAATATACACTGGTCTTCTATGTCTAAAATAATATACAAGTATGGTTGATGGAGTTTCTAGATACAACTGAATATAAATAAAAGATACAATGGTGGTCACGATGCAAGTGAACCCACCTACCAAAGCAATCACCCGAAAAGGAGCAGTGTGCCAGCAAAGCCGCAACGAACCTGTACGGCAAAACCTACAAAAACTGTGGCACAACGAGGGTGAGTTGCCAACTCGTGAGTAGAAAACATCTATGTATGACTCAATCCTAGGTCAATACCATCAGTAATATATATCCTCAAAATGATAAAGTCTAAACCATGATAGGGTGGCAAGGGTAAACATCTATACATAAGTGTAATACTATGTGCTCGTGTCAGTGCCTCAGATAGCAACATATCATAAATATAAGGTATGAATGCAATATGGGGAAAACAGAATGCATCATGAATGTGAAGACTATTTTCTTAATTTAGTGAGATTTCTGTATATTTATAAATCGAGGTATCATCAATGAAATCAACATGAAATCAGTGTCAAGCATCGACACAAACATAAATCCCAATATCTCAATATCTTAATATCTCAGGCTCCGGCAATCCGGACTTGCCTGTAACCTCGATTCTCAATATCTAGGGCTCCGGCTATTCGGACTGGCCCATATCATCAAATCTCAAAACCTCAGGCTCCGGCTATCCGGACTGGCCTGTACTCCGATCGGTATCCTCCGGATATCCGTCGAGTAACAATAAAATCACCGGTCAGTAGTGCTCTCATGTCTCAGGCTCAACGCCATCATCCACGACCTTCTTGCCTCGGGGTACTGTAAGTACACGGCAGCGCCCCGGCCGTCTGAACGAGGCCAAAATGCAGAAACGATACTTTTCTTTAACTTTTAAAACTGGCGCTACCGAGTACTAAAAACCCGGATCGGGCCATTAACATACTCCTAGCAAACTAGAGAAGGGGTAGAGAGATATACCGAGCGATCCGTGTCCTTCGGTCTTCTCGTCGTCATCCCGATCTCCCCGCGGAATCTCCGGTCTTCATCTCCTCGTCGGAAGGGCACCACATCGCCGGGTTCTTTTACGGGCTCCTACATCTGGACCGAGGCAACTCGGGCACGAAGTTGGCGAGTCGATGTGTCCAAGAATGTTGTAGGCTAGTGTAGTACTCTTTGTCTCAAGAGGTTTAAGAAGTTGCCATGGTTTTAGTGGAGAAGGAGATGCAAGCTTTTTGTGGAGCTACATGAATTTGTGCAAGCCAAAAGAGATGAAATCCCACACCAAAAAATTGGGAGAGCCCCATCAATGGAATGGCCGGCCAAACACAAAGAAGAGGTGGGAGTGAGTGTCATGCAAGAAAGAATGATGAGTGATGATAAGAAAAATCATGACCACAAAAAAAAGTCTCCTTCTCATCAACCATCTCATCACAAAGTCAAGTAATGATGAACATAGAAGTCAAATGATGGTTGAACCATCATGAAGCAACAATATACAAAGACCATCCTCCACAATGCTAATTTGCACATTTGCATATAAGCCCTCCTCCACCAATTTTCAGCCAAGGAAAGAAACAAAGGAAAATGGCCGAAACGGAATGCAAACTGGAAACTTCAAAAAACTGATCCCGTAATAAATTACAGGAAAACCCCGCGACTGTATATACATACCCTCATTTGTATACCGACCGAATACAAATGCAATGAGACAAAATCTACACTGTACAATACTAGGATCCGGCTTAAACCAAAGCCCGCTAGTATTTTCCGTCCGATCATGATCCGTGCACTACCGCATGTATATGATTGAACCCTGCCATATCTCCATACGGCCTTTACAGCGTTTCGCCCGAAACTTGAGAAACGGTCTGTGGGGGACTCTAAAGACTCGTCAATACTTTGGCTGTGGATTTAACCACTAGCACGTCAGAGGTATTAGCCATACGTAACGGGCTACCAGGTATTGACCAAAAGGGAGGTCGATGAGCGAACTCATCCTGACACCCTACTGAGCCTGTCAGTGACAATATCCATAAAGTCCGGTCCGTTCGTCTATGAGCTTCGCATGGCGGGCCTATGGGGTTGGTAAAAGTCAGACCCCCAAAAGCGGTACAAGTCGTGTCGGAGTGTAGCCCAGAACACCCTGAGATACTACTGGAATACCTACCAGTAAATCTCCTGCCTTGGCCAAGGACTTCGTGTAATGGCTCTCCTAGACACAGCGCGACCTCACCCCCAATACCGGGAGAGACGAACCCCTGAAGATCCGCTCACTGCCTCTATGTGGCTCGGGACTGTACCCAACTAAAACCTGTTTGCACGACTCCTTTGAGCGTGGTAGGGTAGTAATCAAAGTACAGTGGGAACTCACATGAGACAAATGACGATCTCAGGTCGATGAACTAACCTGTACACATATCACCAGGAACTGCTATCTGACGTCTAGTATAAGACCAACTAGCATGTTCCCGGCGAGTCCTGTCCGGTGTACTCATAACCCAATGAGCACCTGTATACATCTTAGGTGAACCAACTGACACCAGTGGCTTGTGAGACCGGCCACCGCCCCTCGTCGGGGTCTCGACTGTATACACTAGTCTACTCTGGAGTATCGATGCCCTGTCTCGAACACTCCCACGACTAGGGACCTTTTAAGGATGTGCTTATAGACCCTAGCTCCCACGTATATGATCGCCCTCATACTGCTGGCAGTCAAGCAAGAATCCTAGGGGCTCTATCAACGCGCAATAGTGACCTGTAAGGTCACCTAAAGCAGTACACGATGATAAAGATAAACCAGATAGCATACTATCATCTTGAGTACCTACCGGTATAGGTCCTCCCTCAATCATTGCAATCACGTGCCTGTGATCCAATAATTGACTTTGAGGGCACTATATCCAACAATCTCCCACTTGCACTCAAGGCTAATTATTGCGTTGTCGCATACTCACAGCCAGTGTGATACCGAACACCCAACTCTACTAATCAGTCTCACAAAACCCGTTTGCGAAACTATTGCGTTCGAGGAATAGCCTCAGTGAGTGGATCTGCCCTGATGTTTCCTTCTATGTCTCTCTTTATCTCAAGTTCGCGGAGAAAGCCATCTCCCAAAATGAGCTATACCTGTCTTAGAATATGTCTGGATATCTGATGGGACCTAGCTCACAAATGAACTCCAAATCCAAACTTCTTAGACTGTATCGTCAACTGAACTTAATCAGTATCCTGCGCTATACCTCCCTCAGTATCCGCCTGGACCACCTGTCCAAAATACTGCCCCTCGTCAGAGGGAAAACTATAACTCTGACAGTCACTCTGTCATCCAGGTCACCTTGGAAGCCTGGAAAGATAGCTGTTTCCCGAATGAGGCTGTCGTTATCATATCCCTAGAACATCCACTTATGTTCTAAAACTGCTTCCGATCATTTCTCCAGGTTTGGACCAATATCAACTTATTGCACCTACTGCAAAAACAACATCTGGTGTGGTACTTGACATCTCATGATTTACTCAATTGCCTAAGCAAGTGATCTGCCAATCATGCACATCCCTCTCCCCTTTAGTCTGTAAGGCTCCTTTAGAGAGGGTGACTCCATCACCTGCAGGTATACTACCGTGCCAGGAGTCGTCCATTCTAAAAACTCTTAGAATGCTGTCTAAGTACCATGATTGGGAATCCACCCAAATCTAGATCTATAGATCTCGTAACCAGAATGTATTGATATTATATCCAAGTCACATGTGGAGAAACCACTGTGTGACAACTAAAGAATAACCGATCGTAGTATAGGAATTTCATTTCCTACTCTGTGTATGTCATCCAAATATCAGGACATCACACCCTACTACCTTCTTAACAGATCCATCCCCTATTCTGATGAAGTCAAACCTATGACTATCACATCAGAAATAGATGATCTATCTCCGCTATATCTGCTTTAGTCTATAAATAGACATAAGCTACTTGTCCACTATGCTTCCGCTGCTCCCACTGACTATGACAACCCTCTGGCAGAGTCATATAGACGTACACTTATAAAGCCAGTTCAGAACGACGCTATACTCATCCTCCTGCCGGGTCTCATAGTCTGGAACAACAGCAATGACAAGTCTGGGTAAACAAGAACCTCGCTGTCACCTTCCTTGAGGCTACCGGAGCAGCTCTCGGGTGCCTGAGGTTACCCACCATATTTGCGGAGTGGCCAATGGAATGTCAAACCAGATTGAATCTTTAGGTTCTTATCAAATTTTCAGTAATCGTCTGCGGTTCTGGAATCACTTTTAGTTCTACCATACTCCCACTTCTGTTTTCTGAAAAAATCCATTTTACTTAAAACTGTGGCCAGTCAAGAACAATATCACTATTGATCTTCCAGATGGTAGAAAGTCAACCCTCGTCATAGCCTGGGTCAACCCACAAACAACCATTACAGAAACGTGCCTTGAGTTATCCAGAGTCTGGTTTTAAGCATAAGCCGGACAACTCCCCGTACCTTAACAATGTCAAGATATGAACTGTTCTATATCCAATACAGAAACATAGGCACTGATTTATTTGAACCAGATTCAAATCATGTAGCTGTCTCCAGTGCATGTCAACTAAATGGAAAGAGGCCGATCAGCGTTACTCAACTTAGGAATGCTTCCAATTATGAGTAACCTAAAAGAGAAGCAAGTTCTCTTAATCATTACTATCAACTGAATACCATACACACGTATCTACATCTTCGATTACCTTGAAGAATCCTGATACTTATAATACCTGGTCCTTTACTTTATTCATATACCTATAACTTCTCAAAACTCAGACCTTGTGTTTCTACGAAACACTTGTCTAAAAACTAGAGAAGTCATAAGTAAACTGAATATGGTACGAGAACCAACCCCTCTGTCCTCATGGACGCTGGACAACATACAATACTCTGTATAAGTCCCTTGAGTCTAATAACTCATTCACTGTATGTCGTAGGTTGAAAACTGTACTTATGGTTAAGAAGAATTACACCGTTTTTTAATGCTCCTTACCTAACCATCAACTGATATAAGTATATGTCATCGACATAATTTCAAAAAGGTATATCTCACTCTATAAAAATAGACGTACAGATCTATCAATTTGAAATTGGTGCATAACAGCGGATATTCAAAACAAAATATTTGCCGTCCGGCAAACTGCCAAGGTGACTTCCTCAAATATCACCAATTACAACGAATTCCGATACAGTGAGGATGATCACCTAATTCCCAATAACTTACTCCCACTCATCATCTGTAACACCATACAGATGTGAGAATCATACCTGGTAAATACATACCCTGGAGCAAGTGTCTAAGTGGGAAATCAGTTTTCTATTAACAGTACACAGTGAAACTGAAACATTGAAATGTTTCGTAGGGGTATCCGGGTATTCCTAGTAATGCCTCATCCATTATCCAAATTCACAACTGTAACCGTATATTTCTTTGCCATCTCTCCAAATCCCTTTATATGTCTTTAGTCATTACCTTCTGTACACCCTTTTAGGCCAAATGGTTTTCTTCCTTCCCTACCGTTCGGCACCAGCCTATGGTTTGGAAGAAGACTATCCAATAAGCATAATGGGTGTACTGTCCTAATCCTAGGAGCACTCGCAACGCGAGAGAAGATAAGGATAAAAGACAACTGAATAAAACCTTATTCCTATTTCTCCTGAACCAGAATCCATCCCCGAACTGGAACAAGTTCCTTTCGAGTTCGTATATAACCATACGATGGAGTATCCAAATAACTGTGGATCTTCATAGTGATACGGAGTGTCCTGGAGAAATACAAAGGTGATGTAGGATTGGCGAAGAAATACTTGGTTTGATCGTGAATAGCAGTCGTAATTTACTTTGCCCTCCTTCTAATCCCTTCATTTGTCTTAACTTAATACCTTCTGCACACCTCACTTAGGCTAATCGGCTTTCTTCATTCCCTACCGTTCGGCACCAGCCTACGGTTTGGAAGAAGACTATGCGATAGGTGTAACGGGTGTACTATCTCCTAAACCAAGGAGTACTCGCAACCTGAGAGAAGGTAAAAGGAAAAGACAACTGAATAGTCCTATTCGTTTTCTCCAGAACCGGAAACCATCCTCTAATAAATTCCTTCGAGTTCGTACATAACCATACGATGGTTTTATCCAATGAAAGTGGATGTTCGTAGTAATACGGGGTGTTCTGGAGAAAAGGGTAAAAGTAGGAGTGGCAATGAGGTTTGCAACTCTGACAATCCAAAAGCCAGTGTTTAAGAAGGTTCGGTTAATTTTGGTCACTAAGTCATAGTCAACGGTCGGGCCATGGTCGCTGCCAAAGAGAGAGAGAAAAGAAACACTCAGCGTGCACTCTAACCTAGATCAGAATGGTTATCACTTTATCTAATCAGGAAACCTCCCACTGTAACGTCATATTCTTCCCCAAACCTGAAAGAAGAATTAGTCGGGATCACCCGAGGAGTAAACCAACTCATCAGTGGGAATCGGGATCCAACTATCATCGCATGATAACGTGACGGAATCCGCTCACGTTATCACACTCCAGAAGGTATGCGCATATCTGGCAAGTTTCAGTTTCTTTAGAAACTCCCGATGTGATTTTTGCCCCATGCTCTTATGACCTTGACGAAGGTCAACAAATCATAAGTCACATGTCATGTTCTACCCGTCATTATCCAGGTTAATTTGAACCCACCCGTACAAGCCCTTGACGAAGGTCAACAAGGCTATGCGACTGTCCCAAACCAACGCATCTATCTATGCAGCAGAAATGTAACAAGCAGCTACCATTCACTATGCCTTGACGAAGGTCAACAAACATAGCATGAATACTACGTGCTACCCGTCTGAAACGACGGAGGGCTACGAATGGTTTTTGGCGAAAAACCTTTAACGTAATGAACTTGATATCGTTGAAGGAACCGGATGTAAGTCCATGCTACCTCTCCTGGTACTTTCGGGAATGCGGAATTTGGTAAAAAACGATTTTTATGGAGGTGGTAACATGGACCTAAAACCCGGATCTTGGTTAAACATCTATCTAACAACCTAACTACGAGTTTCTAGCTACTCGGTTAGGGGGTTATACCTTGCTTGTCTTGAACTCCTTCGTCTTCAAGCTCCGATGGTGGTCCGGATTGGCTTCTTCCCGTCGTCTCCGTACGCCGAAGATAGATCCACCTGAAAACTCCAACCTTTGGTTCCTTCTTCGTTCTTTGAAGAAACTAGTTCACTCGGTTTGCTAAACCTTGTGAACTAGAGTGAGTAGAGAAGAGTTTGTATGGGATTTTATCTATGGTTCTTGATTCTCAACTCATGAGACAAGAGAACCATAGATTAAAGAGAGGGAAAAAGAGCAAGAGGGTGAGAGCAAAACAAGAGAGCTCAAGAACAAGAGAGAGAATGAGCAAGAAAGAATGAGCAAGTCTTTTGTCTCTCACCCTCTCATAATCCAAAGTTATGATAACTCATCATACCAAAAAAGTCTTATGTGATGGTTGAAGCAACCATAACCAAATCATTTCATGCACTCATTTTACACAAATGAGCAAGCAAGCAAAAGTCTTTGCCATGAAATGATGGCTATGGTTATCATGATGGTCAACTAGTCAAGCCTAGTCAACCGGTCAACAAAGTCAACAAGTCAACAAAAGTCAACAAGTCAACAAAGTCAACAAAAGTCAACAACCATGTCACCATAATACTTAATTAATATAATAGTTAATCACATATCATATTCTCATTAGGGTTGAGCAAAAAGTCAAATAGTCAACGGTCAACTGTCAACAACCCTAATGAGAATCCGCTGCCTCTGCCTCCCTGTCAACTGTACATACACACCCGCATCCGCGTTCCGAGGAACACGAATACATACTGGATAAATCCAATCCCAAAAGGTACACTAGGATCTGGCTTAAACCAAAGCCCGCTAGTGCAAACTGTCCGGACACTGTACGTGCACAAGTGCACGGATGTGACCGAACCCTGTCGCAAAACCATGCGACCTGTCGCAATACCATGCGACCTCTACTCTTTTGCCTAAAGGCGAAAAGCTTTCTGTGTGGGACTCTAAAGACTCGACACTACGCTGGTAGTGGGTTTAACCACAGACCGCAAGCGGCACTAGCTATGCGTAACGGTCCCCAGGTAATGCCGACAAGAAGACCGACGAGGCGAAACCCATCTGAACTCCTACTTAGCCTGAGTGTGACATTGTCCGTACAGTCCGGTCTGTTCGTCTGATACATCGCATGGCGGGCCTAGGGGGCGGTAAACGTCAGTCCCCCAATAGCGGTACAAGTCGTGCCGGAGCGAAGCCCAAAACACCCTGAGATAACACTGGAAGCCTACCAGTATATCTCGTTTGCCCTGGCCAGGGACTACTCGTGTAATGGCTCTCCTAGACACAGCGCGATGTCAACCCCCAATACCGGGAGAGACGAATCCTGTCTAACCGTCACTGCCTCCAAGTGCTTCGGGACTGCACCCAACCACTACCTGTTTGCACGACTCCTTTGAGCCGTGGTAGGGTAGTGATCAAAGTACAGTGGGAACACACTCGAGGCGAAGTGATAGTGTCAAGTCAGCGGACTAAGCTGTACTCATGTCACCTGGGAACTGATAACTGACGATAGGCATAATACCAACTAGTCAGTTCCCGACGAGTCCTGTCCAGTGTACCCGTAACCTAACGAGCACCCGCATACTATCTCAAGTACGACGTACTGACGGCTGTGGGACAGACCATCTCCCATACTGGGATGAGAAGCGCATGCGCTGGTCTACTCCGGAGTATCGATGCCCTGTCTCGATAGTCCTGCGACCAGGGACCTGCATAAGGATGTGCTTATAGATTACCCAGCCCCACTAGTGTGACGGCCATCACATCGCTGGTAATCAAGCAAAGATCATAAGGGCTCCACTAATGTGTATAGGCGATATACAAAAATAAACACATGTACACATTGAAGTAGAAACAAACCAAGTAGTATACTACTATTTTGAGCAAGATTGTATTTACAAGGTGAATATCCCAAGCTTCCATTAAGTAATATACAAACTAGTATGATACAGTAATGGCCTCTAGGGCATATACACTAACAATCTCCCACTTGCACTAAGGCCATGTACTGGCGTATCGAAGACCTATCATTTCGATCAGCCGCTCGAACTGAGTCTGGGGCAGGGCCTTGGTGAATGGATCTGCAGTGTTATCTTCTGAAGCGACTCTCCGAACCTCGATCTCCTGGCGATCCACGATCTCCCTGATCAGGTGATACCGCCTCAAGATGTGTCTGGATCTCTGATGGGACCTGGGTTCCTTCGCTAAAGCTATAGCCCCGTTGTTGTCGCAATACAGAGGTATTGGATCAACAATGGACGGAACCACCTGAAGTTCTTTCAAGAACTTCCTTATCCAGACAGCTTCTTTTGCGGCATCAGATGCAGCGATGTATTCCGCTTCCATCGTCGAGTCTGCAACGGTTTCCTGTTTGGAAATCTTCCAACACACCGCCCCTCCATTGAGGGTAAAGACAAAACCCGACATGGAGTTGGAATCATCCTTGTCACTCTGGAAGCTGGAGTCAGCAAATGCCTCGATCTGGAGGTCTTTTCCGCCATACACCAAGAACATCTCCTTAGTTCTTCTCAGGTACTTGAGAATGTTCTTTACCGCTATCCAGTGTTTCTCCCCGGGGTTTGACTGATACCGGCTTACCACACTCAGTGCATAAGCTACATCTGGTCTGGTACACAACATCGCATACATTATAGAGCCTACCGCAGAAGCGTAGGGTATAATAGACATGCGATCCCTCTCCAAATCTGTCTTGGGAGACATCTCTTTAGAGAGGGTGATCCCGTGACAAGCCGGTAGGTTACCGCGCTTGGAATCTTCCATACTGAATCTTTTCAGTATGGTGTCGATGTACCTGGACTGCGAAAGTCCTAATATCCTCTTGGATCTGTCACGGTAGATCCGGATACCCAGAATGTAAGAGGCATCACCCAGGTCTTTCATGGAGAACCTGTGTGACAAGAACCCTTTGACAGATTGTAGCATAAGAATGTCATTTCCTATTAAGAGAATGTCATCCACGTATAAAACGAGGAATACTACAGTTCTCGCTACAAATCTACTATAGATGCATGGTTCATCTGGATTTTTGATAAAGCCAAATTCTTTGACCGTCTCATCAAAGCAGATGTTCTAACTCCGCGATGCCTGCTTTAGTCCGTAAATGGACTTAAGCAACTTGCACACCTTTCCGCTGCTCCCACTCTGAATGAAACCCTCTGGCTGGTCCATATAGACACACTCCTCTAAATTTTCATTTAGAAAAGCTGTCTTTACGTCCATCTGCCAAATCTCATAATCGTGGAAGGCAGCAATGGCAAGAAGGATCCGAATGGATTTCAGCATGGCTACTGGAGAAAAGGTTTCGTCATAGTCCAAGCCAGGTCTTTGACGAAAACCCTTTGCTACCAGCCTAGCTTTATAGGTCTCAACCTGTCCATCTACACCAATCATCCTTTTGAAGATCCACTTGCATCCTACGGGTTTTACCCCGTCTGGAGCAATGTCCAACGTCCATACCTTGTTGGTGTACATGGACTCCATTTCGGTCCGCATTGCATCCAGCCATTTCACTGAGTCAACGCTCTGAACGGCCTGCTGGAAGCTAGTAGGCTCATCATAATCTATGATGCAATCCTCTCTATCCCCCTCTATGAGAAAACCGTAGTATCTCTCGGGCGGATGAGTCTGCCTACTACTTCTGCGGAGCGGCGTAGGAATGTCCTGTTCCTTTGAACCTTCTGGTCCCACTGAGCTTTCAGTAACAGTCTGTGGTTCTGGAACTTCTTCCAGTTCTATTGTGCTCCCACTTATCTGGGTTTCCAAAAACTCAGTTTCCAAGAAGCGGGCATGCTGAGAAACAAAAACCTTCTGTTCCTCAGCGGAATAGAAAAGATACCCCCAGGAGTTCCTTGGGTATCCCACAAACTTACATTGTACTGAACGTGCCTCAAGCTTGTCCGCATGCTGCTTTTTTACAAAAGCTGGACATCCCCATACCTTAAGATACTTAAGACAGGGTTTCTTCCCAGTCCACATCTGATATGGGGTGGTAGGCACAGTCTTGGTGGGAGCCTTGTTCAAGAGATACGCAGCTGCTTCTAGTGCATATCCCCAGAATGATCGCGGTAACTCAGCGTTACTCATCATGGACCGAACCATATCCAATAGGGTTCGGTTCCGTCTCTCCGATACACCGTTATGTTGCGGAGTGTATGGAGGAGTAAGCTGAGAGAGAATACCATTCTCTTTTAAGTAATTCAGGAATTCGGCACTTAAGTATTCTCCACCTCGATCCGATCTTAGAATCTTAATACTTTTGCCGGTCTGTTTCTCTACTTCATTCTTATACTCCTGGAATTTTCCAAAGGCTTCGGACTTATGTTTCATTAAGAAGACATAACCGTACCTTGAGAAATCATCCGTAAAAGTAATGAAGTAAGAATAGCCGCTTCGCGCATGTGTAGACATTGGACCGCACACGTCACTGTGTACGAGTCCCAAGAGCTCGCTCGCTCTTACTCCATGTCCAGTAAACGGAGTCTTTGTCATCTTTCCTTTGAGACAGGATTGACAAGTGGCATACGATTGATATTCGAACGGATTCAAATATCCTTCTGTATGTAACTTAGTCAACCTTCTCTCATTGATGTGACCCAGTCTACAATGCCACAAGAAAGTCTGATTTATTTCCGGAGACTTTCTTTTGTGTGTATTCTGGACATTGAAAATCTGTGGTTGGTTCAATACATATATACCATTACTCAATGTACCTGACCCAATCAAAACTTGATTAAGGTGAATGTTTACAACATTACTTACAAACGCAAATTCATAACCTTCTTTAGAAACTAAAGATACAGAAATGATATTACAAGTTGCGTTGGGTACAAAAAAGCAATTACGCAAAACCAAAACATGTCCATCTGACATTCCCAGGTGATAGTCCCCCACGGCTTTAGCATCCATGCTAGCTCCGTTCGCAACTCTGAGGGTCATGTCACCTGCCTTCAAAACCCTACGGTTTCTCAACGCCTACAAAGAATTACAGATATGAGATCCTGATCCGGTATCCAATACCCAGGAAGTAGAGTTTATTGAAAGACAGTTTTCAATAACATACACACCTGAAGCTGAAGCTGCAACCTGCTTCAATTCCTGTGTTCTGGGCTTCCAGGCCCTGCAATCATTCTTCCAGTGTCCTTTCTTATGACAATAGAAGCATTCTTCCTTATCCACAAGCTTCCCCGCTATCTTTGTTGCTTTTGCTTTTCCCTTCGTATCCACTTTACTAACACCGCCCCTTGGTTTGGCGGGGGCTTTCTTCTTCTTTCCCTTGGCTTTCGCCTTGGACCTAGAAGAAGATGATCCTCCTACAAACAAAGTGGATGTTTCCCTACCTTTCTGTAGGGTGCCCTCTGCGCTCCTCAGCATGTTGAGGAGCTCTGAAAGTTCAACCTCTTTTTCTTGTAAGTTGAAGTTCAGTATAAACTGGGCGTAAGTGGAAGGAAGGGACTGGAGAACTATATCCGTATAGAGTTCACTCTCCAATGTGGTCCCTAGGTCCGCGAGCTCCTCAATGTAGCCGATCATCTTTAGCACGTGCTCGGCTACTGATGATCCGACGGCCATCTTTGCCGAAAATAACTTTTTCGACGCTTCGTATCTTGCGATACGAGATTGCTCTCCATACAGTTCTTTTGTATGGAGAAATATGGATTCAAGGTCCATATTCTCGTGCCTCCTCTGATGTTCGTTGTCCATCGAGGCAAGTACGAGGCACTTGGCCTTCGCGCTATCAATCTCCCAAGTCTTGCGGATTTCCTTATCCGCGACGCTGGAAGTGGGACCAGGGGCAGGGGGAGCTTTGGTGGTAAGAAGATACCCCAGCTTGTTGTAAGTGATTGCTATCTTGACATTCCTGAGCCAATCTTTGTAGCTTGGCCCTGTCAGTTTGTTTTTATCTAGGAGTAACTTAAGTCCAGTCATGTTGATTGGTCGCTGCAATTTGGAGAGAGAAGAAGAAACACTCAGCATGATGCTCTTGCAAGTTTAGAGTGGTTTTTAATTTGTCTAAACAGGATGGCTCCCACTGTTTCTCAAATCCCTCCTCAAACCATAAAGGAAGAATTAGTCGGGATCAATCCCACCGCACAATACTTTCTTAACCGTTCAGCCAGGCCGGTGTCGGTACTTCGAGGGAGGTTTTCCAACGCTTTCGCGAAGTTCCTTAATTAAAGAACCTCTTTTCCCTGGGGGCGTAGCCCCGCTAACACCTTTCTAGGCACCTACTAGGTTTATAGCATTGATCGTTTAGTGAGAAATTTCCCGAGGAGTAGCATATACTCAAAGTAGGATCGGGATCCAAATATCATCGCGTGACGAAACTGAAGGAATCCTACCAGAATCATCACACTCCAAATGGTATGCAAATCTAGCAAGTTTCAGTACTTATGAAACTCCCGATGTGGATTTTTTTCCCCATGCTCTTATGACCTTGACGAAGGTCAACAAATCATAAGTCACATGTCAAGTTCTGCCCGTCATTATCCAGGTTAATTTGAATCCACCCGTATATACCCTTGACGAAGGTCAACAAGGTAATGCGAATGTCCCAAACCAACGCATCTATCTATGCTACATATGAATACCCAACAGCTACCAATCACTATGCCTTGACGAAGGTCAACAAACACAGCTTGAATACTATTGAATATTCATACGAAACGACGGAGGGCTACGAATGATTTTGGCAAAACCGTGAACGTAGTGAACTTGATTTGGTCGATGGAACGAGATAGCTTTTAAAAGGAGTGGCTCAAGCTCTGCATTTAAAAGTTGGTTTTGAAAAGAATCGAGTGGTTTTTCGAAAGTGTTCCAACGACTTTAACTCGGTTTATTATCTTGCATTAGTTCTTTTAACGCGTGATATTCTTGCATTAGTTCTTTTAATGCGTCCCATCATTTAATCTTACCATTGCAGAAAACAACCAAAATATGACGTACGCTTATGCCATTCGCATTCGCCACTGGGCCTCGTCATTACCCGTTAGGTTACTTAACTAACGACAGAGCGGGGGCTGGGGTAGCGCGTCTGTAAAACATAAGCAACGCCTAAATAATATCATATATAGATATACTGCAATGATAAACATTTCAGATCACAGATGAATACATTGGATATACTAGGAATCTGTAATTCGTACGAGCCTGTAACGAAAGACAGATTACACGGTCGCGGTGAATAGCCAATACCCCATCCAAGACCCCTACGGGTGCGGCAAACTACCCGCCAAGTACCCGAAGCGTAGCAACCTCCCTCATCTCTATGAGTAGGCCACTCGACACTTCGGCATACCCGGTAGTTTGTGCACCCCCTCCATGGGTCTATCCTAGGAGCAAAAACAGTAAAAAGAAATTATACAATGACGGCTACAACCCCGACCCGGTTGTGCGGCCATACAAATAATTATTACATCAATTTACAAATTTACATGAATTGAAAGAAAAGAAAAATCTCGTCTCACAACCCCCGGCTATTCACCCGCGACAATCCAACATATTCATATACACATTCCAGCAATATTACAGATCACAGATTTGTATAACCCCCACTAATCGACATATAGAGATTAGTAGACGTTCAATACAAATATCACATTACAGAAAAACCCGTTAGCTTAAGTCTTTTAGAAGTTCGATCAAAAATACGAATTTTCGGGACCCCAAAATAAAATTTTCGTTCTGGAAAATCTGGGTTGAAAATACATGTACCAAAATTCCCAAAATACCCCCAGAAGCACACTGTAGCAAAGAAACACCAGAGAGGGGCCAAGGATGCCGCAGAACCGCGGCAATAGCAAGCTATTGCCGCGTTTCCGCGGTCGTTTAGGGGGATCACATGGTGATTTTTCTACAGTGGCTTTTAAAAACCCTGAGCCGATTTTTGGTGTTAAAATATTCAACTTTTGAACAGTAAAAAAATCGACAGAAACTCGAATTTTTGGGGTTCGTTTTCGGGGCTTTTTCTTTGATCGATCTTCTAGTTACTTGCTAACATGTTAGATAGAGTTTAACTAGGCTCTGATACCACTGTAAGTCCATGCTAGCTCTCCCGGTACTTTCGGGAATGCGGAATTTGGTAAAAAACGATTTTTATGGAGGTGGTAACATGGACCTAAAACCCGGATCTTGGTTAAACATCTATCTAACAACCTAACTACGAGTTTCTAGCTACTCGGTTAGGGGGTTATACCTTGCTTGTCTTGAACTCCTTCGTCTTCAAGCTCCGATGGTGGTCCGGATTGGCTTCTTCCCGTCGTCTCCGTACGCCGAAGATAGATCCACCTGAAAACTCCAACCTTTGGCTCCTTCTTCGTTCTTTGAAGAAACTAGTTCACTCGGTTTGCTAAACCTTGTGAACTAGAGTGAGTAGAGAAGAGTTTGTATGGGATTTTATCCATGGTTCTTGATTCTCAACTCATGAGACAAGAGAATCATAGATTAAAGAGAGGGAAAAAGAGCAAGAGGGTGAGAGAAAAACAAGAGAGCTCAAGAACAAGAGAGAGAATGAGCAAGAAAGAATGAGCAAGTCTTTTGTCTCTCACCCTCTCATAATCCAAAGTCATGATAACTCATCATACCAAAAAAGTCTTATGTGATGGTTGAAGCAACCATAACCATATCATTTCATGCACTCATTTTACACAAATGAGCAAGCAATCAAAAATCTTTGACATGAAATGATGGCTAAGGTTATCATGATGGTCAACTAGTCAAGCCTAGTCAACCAGTCAACAAAGTCAACAAGTCAACAAAAGTCAACAAAGTCAACAAAAGTCAACAACCATGTCACCATAATACTTAATTAATATAATAGTTAATCACATATCATATTCTCAGTAGGGTTGAGCAAAAAGTCAAATAGTCAACGGTCAACTGTCAACAACCCTAATGAGAATCCGCTGCCTCTGCCTCCCTGTCAACTGTGCATACACACCCGCATCCGCGTTCCGAGGAACACGAATGCATACTGGATAAATCCATTCCCAAAAGGTACACTAGGATCTGGCTTAAACCAAAGCCCCTAGTGCAAACTGTCCAGACACTGTACGTGCACAAGTGCACGGATGTGACCGAACCCTGTCGCAAAACCATGCGACCTGTCGCAATACCATGCGACCTCTACTCTTTTGCCTAAAGGAGAAAAGCTTTCTATATGGGACTCTAAAGACTCGACACTACGCTGGCAGTGGGTTTAACCACAGACTGCAAGCGGCACTAGCTGTGCGTAACGGTCCCCAGGTAATGCCGACAAGAAGACCGACGAGGCGAAACCCATCTGAACTCCTACTGAGCCTGAGTGTGACATTGTCCGTACAGTCCGGTCTTTTCTTCTGATACATCGCATGGCGGGCCTAGGGGGCGGTAAACGTCAGTCCCCCAATAGCGGTACAAGTAGTGCCGGAGCGAAGCCCAAAACACCCTGAGATAACACTGGAAGCCTACCAGTATATCTCGTTTGCCCTGGCCAGGGACTACTCGTGTAATGGCTCTCCTAGACACAGCGCGATGTCAACCCCCAATACCGGGAGAGACGAATCTTGTCTAACCGTCACTGCCTCCAAGTGCTTCGGGACTGCACCCAACCACTACCTGTTTGCATGACTCCTTTGAGCCGTGGTAGGGTAGTGATCAAAGTACAGTGGGAACACACTCGAGGCGAAGTGACAGTGTCAAGTCAGCGGACTAAGCTGTACTCATGTCACCTGGGAACTGATAACTGACGATAGGCATAATACCAACTAGTCAGTTCCCGACGAGTCCTATCCAGTGTACCCGTAACCTAACGAGCACCCGCATACTATCTCAAGTACGACGTACTGACGGCTGTGGGACAGACCGTCTCCCACACTGGGATGAGAAGCGCATGCGCTGGTCTACTCCGGAGTATCGATGCCCTGTCTCGATAGTCCTACGACCAGGGACCTGCATAAGGATGTGCTTATAGATTACCCAGCCCCACTAGTGTGACGACCATCACATCGCTGGTAATCAAGCAAAGATCCTAAGGGCTCTACTAATGTATATAGGCGATATACAAAAATAAACACATGTACACATTGAAGTAGAAACAAACCAAGTAGCATACTACTATTTTGAGCAAGATTGTATTTACAAGGTGAATATCCCAAGCTTCCATTAAGTAATATACAAACTAGTATGATACAGTAATGGCCTCTAGGGCATATACACTAACACCGGATAGCTTTTTATAAAAATATAGTGACGAAAACTTTTGCTAAAGAGGTCACTCCCGGTGAAGGGATCTCGGCTCTTTCCCCGTAGAATGAGGTGCAGGATATTCCAACTGAATACCATGATGCAAAGCAAAAGGCAATCGGCTATAGTGAAGTTATTACCCTGACGCAAACTTCTGTCCAAGGGGTCACTCTCGGTGAAGGGATCTCGGCCCTTGCCTTGTCGACTGAGGTGCAGGATATTCGAACTGAATACCACTGTTCAAAACAAAAGAGAACGTCCTTGCAATAACAGCTTTTTGAAAAATTGTTCCAACAACATCAGAATCGGTTTGTTTAACTTGCATTGATCTGAATCAATGCAGTCCCATCAATTGATCACACCAATAAAGAACGAAAATAATGATGTACGTATATGCCATCCGCATTCGCCACTGGGTCCCGTCATTACCCGTTAGGTTACTTAACTAACGACAGAGCGGGGACTGGACTAGCGTGGGTGCAAAACATATACAACTTCTACTAGTATATATATCAATATATAATATTCGCTCAAGGCGTGATAAAATGCAACATCACAGAAATGTAATAAGCATCACAGAACAATACAGATATCTGGGATCCCCGGGTTTCATAGAGCCGCTACTGAAACCCGACGTTCCCCTGGTCGTGTGGATAACATGTGCAATGAAATCCTAGACCCCTACGGGCGCGGCAAGTTACCCGCCAAAACCTGAAGCGAGGTAGCCCCCTTCAACAACGTGAATGGACCACCCAGCACTTCACGGAATCCGGTAACTTGAGCACCCCTCCTTGGGTCAACCTGTACCCCCTACGAGTGCGGTGAATAGCCTGCCAATTCTAGAGTAAAGCCCCCTCCGTCTCAACGCCATGAGACGCGGGCCCGTTGCCCTCTAGAACCCGGCTATCCGTTCACCCCTCCGCGGGGTAATCCTAGTACAGAAAATAAAATATACATACAACGGGTACATCGACCTCAGCCCAGTCGTGCCCCAAAAGAATAATATACAAACAGGCAGTGACTGCAGTCCACATGTCGGACGCTCGCCCCGTAATATCAAATGTACATATACAACCAAACTGTACTAACATTTCATCCAGGCTATCCACCACGACAATCCGCAACATTACAGCACAACACAGAACATCAACGTGAATGTCACGTTCGCAAATCCGTCTAAAAGGGCTATAGCGGTTAGACAGGATTTACCGATCAAGTGACATTCACGGTCGCAGATATAATGTAAATACTGTGAACTAACAAGTTTAAAATTTTTGATCGACTGAATTTTCCGAAGTGGGCCCCAAGCACTACTGTAGCACTTAAAATAAATCTGGTCCCAAAAAGAATATACCAGAAACACTGTTTCCATGTCATAAACCCACTGTAGAAATTTGGTGTTGTTTGGCCACAGAACGGCGGCGGATCCGCGGCCAAAATGTGGTTTTGGCCGCTGATCCGCCGCGCTACAGTAATATCAGCCGACCAAATTTTCACAGAGTGCATAAAAAACCCGGCACGTATTTTTACAATGTACCAAATAATTTTTAGAGCACTGGAAAAATTCGACAAAAACTTGATATGGAAACGCGGTTTTTGGAAAATCCGTTCGATCGAACTTGTAAACACGTTAGAGCAAGCTAGACTAGGTTAATGGCGTGTCTCTGATACCAGTGTAAGTGCACGGCAGCGCCCCGGCCGTCTGAACGAGGCCAAAATGCGGAAACGATACTTTTCTTTAATTTTTAAAACTGACGCTACCGCGTACTAAAAACCCGGATCGGGCCATTAACCTACTCCTAGCAAACTAGAGAAGGGGTAGAGAGATATACCGAGCGATCCGTGTCCTTCGGTCTTCTCGTCGTCATCCCGATCTCCCCGCGGAATCTCCGGTCTTCATCTCCTCATCGGAAGGGCACCACGTCGCCGGGTTCTTTTACGGGCTCCCACCTCTGGACCGAGGCAACTCGGGCACGCAGTTGGCGAGTCGACGTGTCCAAGAATGCTGTAGGCTAGTGTAGTACTCTTTGTCTCAAGGGGTTTAAGAAGTTGCCATGGTTTTAGTGGAGAAGGAGATGCAAGCTTTTTGTGGAGCTATATGAATTTGTGCAAGCCAAAAGAGATGAAATCCCACACTAAAAAATTGGGACAGCCCCATCAAAGGAATGGCCGGCCAAACTCAAAGAAGAGGAGGGAGTGAGTGTCATGCAAGAAAGAATGATGAGTGATGATAAGAAAAATCATGATCACAAAAAAAAGTCTCCTTCTCATCAACCATCTCATCACAAAGTCAAGTAATGATGAACATAGAAGTCATATGATGGTTGAACCATCATGAAGCAACAATATACAAAGACCACCCTCCACAATGCTAATTTGCACATTTCCAAATAAGCCCTCCTCCACCAATTTTTAGCCAAGGAAAGAAACAAAGGAAAATGGCCGAAACGGAATGCAAACTGGAAACTTCAAAAAACTGATCCCGTAATAAATTACAGGAAAACCCCGCGACTGTATATACATACCCGCATTTTATTCCGACCGAATACAAATGCAATGAGACAAAATCTATACCGTACAATACTAGGATCCGGCTTAAACTAAAGCCCGCTAGTATTTTCCGTCCGATCATGATCCGTGCAATACCGCACGTATATGATTGAACCCTGCCATATCTCCATACGGCCTTTACAGCGTTTCGCCAGAAACTTGAGAAACGGTCTGTAGGAGACTCTAAATACTCGTCAATACTTTGGCTGTGGATTTAACAACTAGCACGTCAGAGGTATTAGCTATACATAACGAGCTACCAGGTATTGACCAAAAGGGAGGTCGATGGGCGAACTCATCCTGACACCCTACTGAGCCTGTCAGTGACAATATCCGTACAGTCCGGTCCGTTCGTCTATGAGCATCGCATGGCAGGCCTAGGGGGTTGGTAAAAGTCAGACCCCCAAAAGCGGTACAAGTCGTGTCGGAGTGTAGCCCAGAACACCCTGAGATACTACTGGAATACCTACCAGTAAATCTCCTACCTTGGCCAAGGACTTCGTGTAATGGCTCTCCTAGACACAGTGCGACCTCACCCCCAATACCGGGAGAGACGAACCCCTGAAGATCCGCTCACTTCCTCCATGTGGCTCGGTACTGTACCCAACTAAAACCTGTTTGCACGACTCATTTGAGCGTGGTAGGGTAGTAATCAAAGTACAGTGGGAACTCACATGAGACAAATGACGATCTCAGGTCGATGAACTAACCTGTACACATGTCACCACGGAACTGCTATCTGACGTCTGGTATAAGACCAACCAGCATGTTCCCGGCGAGTCCTGTTCGGTGTACTCATAAGCCAATAAGCACCTGTATACATCTTATGTGAACCAACTGACACCAGTGGCTTGTGAGACCGGCCACCGCCCATCGTCGAGGTCTCGACTGTATACACTAGTCTACTCTGGAGTATCGATGCCCTGTCTCGAACACTCCCACAACTAGGGACCTTTTAAGGATGTGCTTATAGACCCCCAGCTCCCACGTATATGATCGTCATCATACTGCTGGCAGTCAAGCAAGAATCCTAGGGGCTCTATCAATGCGCAATAGTGACCTGTAAGGTCACCTAAAGCAGTACACGATGATAAAGATAAACCCGATAGCATACTATCATCTTGAGTAAGACTATCCTACCGGTATAGGTCCTCCCTCAATCATTGCAATCACGTGCCTGTGATCTAATAATTGACTTTGAGGGCACTATATCCAACAGGTACCGCACCGGGTCCACCATGCACCCACAATCGGTTCCTCCTCCTCCTCGAATCGGTTGTATGATATCGCTCAAGAGCCGAGAAAACTCATGGTGGACATATCTCAAATCATATCATGAGAAAACCGCATTTTCTATCCTTTAAAAAAATGATAAGTATATAAAATCTTTGCGGTTTCTCTAAATCCAGAAATCTCATGGAAATCCGAAATCATAAATCACGATTTAAATAGATAATGAATAAACAATGAATTTCATAATATTGGGCTCCGGCAATCCGGACTGGCCCATACTATCGCATGGCAAATGAATATATGAATATACATGCATGAGATAACACCGTAAATAAATGCAATATATAATCTAGCATATAAAAGCAAGCTCGCATTATCATGTCGAAACTATCAACTAACATTTCATACTAATGAAATAGTATTTTCTAAAGTGTACGTGACATGAACATTACCGATGATGATTTGTGTCAGCCGGCAAGCAGGTGTACGTGGAGCATATGCATCATCGGTAAATGTGCTGGTGTCCTGACAACATGGTTTCATAATAGCAATAAAAGCACAAGTAAAAGCATGCAATGCGATATGAACAACAAGAATACGCGGAACATGAATAATAACGCAACATGTGAGAATATACATTTATATATATGGGTCATACCATTTTGACATTTGAAATAACACGTATCGTGATGTTTAGAAAAAATAAGGGCTACGGTGTTTTGAAGAAAATGTACGTCCTTTGAAATATCCGTAGAATCCCTTGGCCTGTCTTTAAAATACTCACGATTCGTTAGTTTTGAAATAGGTATGACTCGAGTCTAGTCTAACATCTACAAGTAAACTACAGGACTACACTACCAGACTAATCGAAAGGGTAAGGAAATCCACCTAAATCTGAGTCGATCTATATATATATATAATAGTCGGTGATCTCGCTTCAATAGTATCGCGTACGATACAATATATATAACATATGACATCCTCGAGTCAAGAGTGCGGATCTATCATCTATATAGCTCGTACAGTAAATCCATCGTACGGCATCCCCAAATCTGGGTACTGGTCAAATATCACATTTATCTCATTATTCAACCGGTATCGTTATCATCATATATCATGACCTGGGTACTGATCTACGTCTAGTACATACTGATACCATCAATAATATATTTGCGTGTATCTGAAAACACATCGCCTAAGGACCCGTTATCACATCATGTCGTATTTCATAATACGAACCATATCACATCACCGACCTCATGGCACCATGCCCAATCTCATCGACTCATCTCCAAATATCATGTTCTATCCTCATCACCAAAGTATATGTATACGTATATATATATATATACATAGTCCCATACCTATGCGTATATATATATATATATATATATATATATATATATATATATATATATATATATACATATCCCCATATACGCACAAGTAAATAAAATGTATGCAAGTGTGTGTGTGCGTGAATGTAAACCTTATTCTAGGGTTCGTGACTAAGAAAGTAACTAACGACACTATCATCCAAATACACTAAACTAACCCAAAGTCATCTAAAACATGTCTAGCTACATATGCACATCTCATAATACATAAGTATATATATATATCTATATATCATAACGCATACGCGTTTTATACTACGAAACTGCAGGGGTGCTATACGCCATCCACCCGACTTCCCCCGTAGATATATATCTACTCACCTTGATCCTCGCTTGCTGGAGTCGATGACGCTATGCTCTCCTCGTCGTCTCGAAATCCATGTGGGGGTACCTACATATCACACATAGTATCGTAAACTGAAATCGCGAACGAAAACCAAAATGAAAGACGAAACGTACATAGGTTAAAACCTATGGTCTAAGCATGCACGAATAACCAACAACTCTAGACGATTGACGTATAAACGTGAATCGACCAAGATAAAGCACAATTACCAAATTCCAATTCATTAAAAGCCGCAAAACGAATTCAGAAACTTCGTAAAACACTTCCAGATTTTTCCCTAGGTGAAATTAGCCAATTTTGCATACATGGAGGGTCTATTTTATTGGAGATAAAGCCCTGGACCAAATACGAACATATTTTCCCCTACCCTGGCCGCAAATTGCGGCCAGAAGGAATTAAACTGCGGCCACAGTGAAGGTATAAGGGCTGGGGTCTTGGGGTTATCATCGAGGATGCCTTCTTGTATCCCAGTGTTTGCTAAATAATTTTCATGTCACCCGAGTTATAGCAGATCACAAAATTTCTTCACAACAGTTAACAAAATACGATATCGGGGTTTCTAAGTTTTGGAATTGGGAGTTTACTCTATGGTTTCAGTCCAATATACAATCCATACTGGGGTTTAAGGTCACTATTAAGCCTCAATCTCGTCTTTGGATTCAATTCAAACCCAAATCCTTAACTTAGAATTTTCAAAGTTCATCAAACCGAACTAAAACACTTCTAAACTTGCATAGAAGCTAAAGTGAATCAAATACAATACTAATGGTAATGAAATTACCTCATTTGGCAACTCAAGAAAATTCTTGAGTTGCCCCAAGTCTCCAAAATCCGATTTTTCTTGGTTCAAAGTGCATCTAGTGAGCTTGTTCAAGTTTTTAATGAAGTGGGGATGGACTTTTTATGAGTTTTTCATGGAGTTGTGTGGAGGTAGAGGAGGGGGATTGAAGAGGGCTGCCATGGTTGAGGGAGAGGAAAAGATGAAGAGAAAACAATGAAGGGAACAAGAGCCATGACCAAGGTTTGACCCCTCACCTCTCTCTCTGTCATGACCATACCATTTGTTTAACCCTTTTCCTTTTTCTTTTCTTTTCTTCTCTTCTCTTTTCTTTTCTAAAACCCAAAAAAAAATGAAGACCAAGTAACATAACAAATGAAGCATGGTAGAATGAAATGTAAAAATGTGAAATATGACATGGTGCGTGTCATGTGCACAAAACAAGCTTAATGCACGATTAGCGATATTTTATCGCGATTAACATTAAAATTGTATATAATTAATCATAAAAATTTATAATTTGCCTAAATCATATAAAACGCCCTCATTTCAGTAATTCCTAAAATTTTCCAAATATTTCCCAATTTATCGGTATTTAATTATACCGCCATAATAAAATATTCATAATATTTATTATTTAATTATAAAAATTCACAAAAATAATATTTTATTTTTCTGAAATGTTACATCCAGGTAGTTAAGTAAACATCCTAAGGGCTATATCAACATGTAACTGAGAGACAATCAGTATACTTGTTAAGATAAAGTGTAACCAGATAAAATACTATCATGTCGAGCAAGAAAGTCCTCCCTATGTATGTCCAAGCCTCTACTATAATATACATCATATGTACAATAATGGCCTCTAGGGTATACATATAACTAACAATCTCCCACTTGCACTAGGGCCATATGTTGTAGTATCCAATACCTAACAATCAGCAGTGGTCGTAGTATCTCATACTCAAGCATCCCATAAAAGTCTCTCTTGGGAAAAGGCCTTTGTGAGTGGAACCGCCGTGTTGTCCTCTAAGTCTACTCTCCTAACCTCGATCTTCTTGGAGATCAACCATCTCCATGATCAGGTGATACTGCCTTAGAATATGTCTAGGTCACTGATGGGACGTGGGTTCCTTGGCATAAGCCACAACTCCATTGTTACACAATGGTAGGAACGAAGTTCATCTCATGAACTAATATAGACCCAGACTGCATCTTTGGTAGCATCTTTGGTAGCGATGTATGCAGCCTTTATCGTCTAGTTTGCCACGGTATCTTGCTTGGAACTCTTCCAACATACCGTCCCTCCAGTGAGGATAAAGACAATGCCTGTAACTGACATTCAGTCAACTGAAAGCTATCCACTGATTCTCCCCAGGATCGATTGATACCATCTCACTACACCTAGTGAGAATCCTAACATCCGCTTAGATCTATCTCATAGATCCAAAACCTAGAATTTAGGATGTATCACCTTGATCCTTTATGGAGAATCCTTGTGATAAGCGGAGATTGACCGAGTGTAGCATAGTAAACACCTTCCCTATCAAGAGTATGTCATCTACGTACAATACGAGGAAGACCACCTTACTCTCTACTACCTTTTTGTATATACAAGGTTCATCTACCATTTTGTTGAAGTCAAACGCTTTGACTACCACATCAAAACAGATGTTCCAACTCCGCGATGCCAGCCTTAACCCGTAAAGCAACTTGCACACGTTTCCGCTGCTCCCACTGTCTACGAAGCCCTCTGTCTATGTACTTATAGATGCTCTCTTCTAAATCACTAATTAGAAAAGCAGTCATGACACCGAACCGCCAGATATCGTAGTCATGGTATGTAGCAATGGCAAGTAGGATCCGGATGGACTTAAGCATATTCCCCTCCGAACGGCGGCCCGGACTTCGCGTCCGTGGCCTGGGTTTCGGGGCAGATGCTATTTGGTTTTATCCGTCTATCTCTCCGAAGATGCCAAGTTGATTTATGGCACCGTGTATCGGAGGTTTAGACGGATGCGGCCGATGTAGCAGACTTCGTCAGATTCCCCCTCAGGGTGAGGGGTTTTTGATTGTGGGGACGCTCTTCCCTGCAGGCGCAAGCCCCTGCAGTTAATTACGCTACCGCATCGCGGTAACAACTTTCTCCTTCTCCAGAATTTCACTTCGTGTCGTGTGTGTTTGTTTTGTTTGTGATTGCCCGTGGATTGTATACGGAGACTGAGTGATGTCGTCACCCGTAGGACGTGGATAATTAGTCCAAATCCGTATTTACTTAGATTTGGGTTTGGTGTTTTTAGTTTAAGGATGCATTAGTCGCGTTGCGTCTAAGATCGACTTAAACATTCGTTAAGGATACGTTAGTCCTGTTTTAGACTAAGATCAACTTAACATCATGATTGATTTAATTATCCGGCCGTCGGGACTCGTCACCTCTCTGACGTCGTTGAGGGATTACAACGACAGGCGTCTGAGGAGTTCAGAGATGTACCCTTAAACCAAAGTTAATTTGGAGTTTTATCGTTTATTTAAATGTCTAAGGACACGTTAACCGTATTTGGGGTTAAGATCAACTTAGACGGGACCGTTTAGATCCAACAAAAGAGCGTTTGGGCCCTATTGTGCCGGTTTAGGGACATGGCGGTCCATCGCCAGTTTTAGGGACGTGGGGGTCCATTATTAGTTTAGGGACGTTTCGGTCCGTCGCCAGTTTAAGGACGTAGTGGTCCATATTCCAGTTTAGGGACGTGGTGGTCCGTCGCCAGTTTAGGGACGTGGTGGTCCATATTCCAGTTTAGGGACGTTTCGGTCCGTCGCCAGTTTAAGGACGTAGTGGTCCATATTCCAGTTTAGGGACGTGGTGGTCCGTCGCCAGTTTAGGGACGTGGTGGTCCATATTCCAGTTTAGGGACGTGGTGGTCCGTCGCCAGTTTAGGGACGTGGTGGTCCATTATTAGTTTAGGGACGTTTCGGTCCGTTATTAGTTTAGGGACGTTTCGGTCCGACATTAGTTTAGGGACGTTTCGGTCCAATGTTAGTTTAGGGACGTTTCGGTCCATTATTAGTTTAGGGACGTTTCGGTCCGTCGCCAGTTTAAAGACGTAGTGGTCCATGTTCCAGTTTAGGGACGTGGTGGTCCGATATTAGTTTAGGGACGTTTCGGTCCGATATTAGTTTAGGGACGTTTCGGTCCGATATTAGATGAGTGGTCGTTGGGACCCGTCGCCTCTTTGACGTCGTTGAGAAATTACAGCGACAAATGTCAAAGGAGTTCGGAGATGTACCCTCGAACCGGTCGTGACTTAGTTTATGAGAGGCATTTAATTTAAGGACTTACAGCCAGGATTGGGTTAAGTCCAATTTTTATTTTAGGCTCTGCCCGATTAAAAGAATCAATCTAAACGGGGCTCTGCCTCTTTTTATTCTTGCAGTTCGATTTGGGCCAAGCCCTCAAGCATTTCCAAACAGGGCTCTGCCCTTTGTATGATTTGATTTGGGCCAGGCCCTCAAGAATTTCCCAAATAGGGCTCTGCCCTTTCATGATTTGATTTGGGCCAGGCCCTCAAGAATTTCTCAAATAGGGCTCTGCCTTTTTATTTTTGTGATCTGATTTGGGCCAGGCCCTCAAGAATTTTTCCAAATAGGGCTCTGCCCTTTTATTTCTGATTTGGGCCAGGCCCTCAAGAATAATGAGTTGCAGGAACTCAAGAATCTTCTGATTGAAGATCAAAAGTGCATAGCACTTTTGATCTACATTTAGATCAAAAGAAATCAAGTTTTTCTTCTTGTTTTCTTTTCACAGAACCAAGGGTTCATATCGAGTGCAAGGCACTATTTATTATTCTTTTATTTTTTAGAACCAGAGGTTCATATCAAGTGCAAGGCACTATTTCATTTTTTAGATCTAAAAAAAAACAAGTTTTTCTTATCTTAGAGAACCAAAGGTTCATAAAAGTGCAAAGCACTATTAATTTAGGAACCTTTTAGGTTCAAGAACCGATGGTTCATAAAACAAGTGCAAGGCACTATTTTTGTTTATTTATTTTTTAGAACCAGAGGTTCATATCAAGTGCAAGGCACTATTTCATTTTTTAGATCTAAGAAAAAAACCGATGGTTCATAAAAGTGCAAAGCACTATTAATTTAGGAACCTTTTAGGTTCAAGAACCGATGGTTCATAAAACAAGTGCAAGGCACTATTTTTGTTTATTTATTTTTCGTTAAAGATCTATGATCTTGTTCATAAGAGAATTTTCTCCTCTTCAAAAGGTTTTACCTTTTTTTTTATTCTTCAAGAGTTCCCTTCTCTTTTCTTTTTTAGGAAGATGTTGATCCTTTTAAAATGAGGTCTAGGGTCCTTTTTATAGTGCCCATAAATTAGTTAAAGTTTGTTAAAGAGATTATTCTCTAAGTGATTTGGGGAATTTTCCCCACCGTCGGATCTTTAATCCAAAGGTCTCTGTTTTACAGAAGAAATCTTATTGTTTTAACAAAAACAGAAAAGATTTCCTCAAATCTTTATTCTGATTTTGCAATAAAAAATTTTATTTATTTTTTATTTTTTTATTTTTTTTTATTATTTTATTATTTTTTTTTTTACTGTGCGCGCACTGCGCAGCGCGCACTGCGCGCGCGCACTGCGCCGCGCGCAGCGCGCTGCGCAGCGCGCAGTTGCGCACTGCGCACTGCGCAGCACGCACTGCGCGGCGTTTTTTTTTTTTTTTTTTTTTTTTTTTCTTCTTCTTCTTCTTCTCTGAGTTTTGTTTCTAGAGCTTTGCTCTTATAGAGTACGTTACTTTATTTATTTTAATTTTAATTTTCTTTTTAATTTTCAAGACAGAGCTTTGCTCTGATTAAGGTAAACAAAGCATAGCCACTAGAGAAAAGGCTTCATTATAATCCACACCTGGTCGATGACGAAAACCTTTTACAACAAGTCTAGCTTTGAAAGTCTCAACTTGTCCATCTACACCAAGTAATCTTCTCAAGATATACTTACTCCTGATGGGGTTTTAACCCTTCAGATATAGCAATCAAAGTCCATACTTTGTTGGTGTATATAGATTCCATCTCAGATCGCTTAGCATCCAGCCATTCTTACAGAGTCCATACTCTTGAGGCCCTGCTCGAAACTTAGTTGGGTCATCATCTCATGATGCAATCCTCGCTCCCACTGTCACCGAGAATACCGCAGTATCTCTCAAGTGGATGAAGAACCCTACCAGATTCGCAGATAGGCTGAGGTTCGTTGGAGACTATTGAATCCTTTAGTTTCACCAAATCATCAGCTGTTAGTATGTCTAGCTGGAACTCTTTCCAGTTCTACCTCATGACCACTAATTTCTTCACAAGAAATTCCTTTTCTAAAAAGGTGGCATGCTGAGAAACAAAACTCCTTTTGCTCCTCAGTATGGTAGAAGATATTCCCTCGCAAATGTTTGGGATATCCTAACAAACTTATTCAAAACTGACCTTGTCTCGAGCTTGCCCGGATTTTGCTTTTCAACATAGGCCGGAGAACCCCATATCTTAACATACTTAAGACATGGGCTCTTCCTATACCAGATCTCATATGGAGTGGTAGGCGCCTGATTTGGTTGGAACCCTATTCAATAGGTTTGCAACTTCTCAAGTGCATAATTCCCAAAAAGAAAATAGGCAACTCAGTAGTACTCATCATAGAGTGCATCATATCTAATAGGGTGCAATTGCTCCGCCCCGATACACCGTTGTGCAATGGTGTATGCGGAGGAGTAATGCTGAGAGAGAATCTGATTCTCCTTTTGAATTGTCCAGGAACTCCGTGCTCAAGTATTCTCCTCCCTGATCACTTCAAAGGACTTAATACTTATACCTATTTTGGTTCTCTACTTCAGACTTATATTCTTTGAATTTCTCAAAAGCTTCAGACTTATGTTTTAACAGGAACATATGTCTGAATCTTGAGAGATCATCAGTGAATGTAATGAAGTACAAAGAACCAGTCCTGGCATGTGTAGACAGGGGACCTACATTTATCATCATGTATCAATCCCAAGAGTTTATTAACTCTTTCTTTATTTCCAGTAAATGGAGCTATGCTCATTTTATCTTTGTGACATGACTGGCAAGTTTCATAAGATGTAAATTCAAACTGATTTAAATATGCATCTTAATGTAACTTAGCTAGTCGGGTCGCATTGATATGACCTAGTCTACAATGCCTCAAGAAGGATTCGTTCATTTCTGAACTCTTTCTCTTGTGTGTATTTTGTACGTTAAGAACTGCAGTTTGATTTAGAACGTATATGCCATTAGATAACATGCCTGATCCGATCAACTCTTGATATAGGAAATGTTTGAAACATTATCCATCAATACAAAATTATATCCTTCTTTACTAAATAAAGAGACCGATATGATGCTGTATATCAGGTTTGGTATTTAATAACATTCGTTCAGAATCAATGTATTTGGTAATACAGGGTGATAACCGCCAACAACTTTGGCTGCAACAATTGCACCGTTTCCAACTCTTGAAACTTATCACCCATTCCCTGTTCTCTACCTATCTGTAGCCCATGTAATAGATTACATATGTGGGATTCTGATCCGGTATCTCATACCCAGGACATAGAGGATACTGAGAAATAGTTCTCTGTAATGAACACACCCGAAGAAGATGCATCATCATGCACTTTCTTTGTTTGGGAAGCACGGGAATCCTGGTAATCCCCTATCTCCTGCTCGGTCTTATAGCAATTATAAGGTAGAGCGGGACCAACGTTCCCCAGCTCAGTATAACAAGCGGGTCCGGTCAATACATCCATATTATTATCTTGCTTAAGGCGTGACATGGTCGCTACCAGGAGAGAGAGAGAGAGAAGAAAACACTCTGCGTGCGCTCTTACAAGATTAGATTGGTTATTATTTTATCTAATCAGGATGGCTCCCACTGTTTTTATCAAATCTTCCTTCAAACCTTAAAAGGTAAGACTAGCCGGGATTAATTACACCCTACAAGTTCGTCAATCTTTCGGCCAGGCCAATGTCGGTACTTTGAGAGAGGTTCCTCGTGCTTTCTCATGGACCTAATTAAAATAAACCTCATTTTCCCAGGGGCGTAACCCCGTTAACACCTTTCTAGACACCTACTTGATCGGCTAATTGTAATGTGCAAAACTCTCCCAGGAGTAACTCTTACTCGCAGTGGGTATCGGGATCCAACTATCTCATAGAAGGTATGCAATCTCATTGCAAATTTCAACACTTGAAATTCTCGATAATATTTTACCCCTAGCGTCCTATGACCTTGACGAAAGCCAACAAACTATAGTCCACTAGTCAAGTTCAACCCGTACATTTCATGATTGAATTAAACCCACCTGCACGACCCTTGACGAAAGCCAACAAAGTCGTATGACTACCCTAATCCAATCGCATCAAATGCTTAAGCAGATAAGCACTAATCAGCTACCGCACACTATGCTTTGACGAAAGCCAACAAACGCAGCACGAATACTAAATACTACTTATCTGAAATGTCGGAGGGCTACGACAGGTTTTTAAGAAAACCTTTTGCGTAATGAACTTGATATCGTTGTAGAATCGAGTGATTTTTGAAAAGGAGTGTTTTTGAGGCTTTTACTAGTTTTGCTAAAGAGGTCACTCCCGGTGAAGGGATCTCGGCTCTTTCCTTATCGAATAAGGTGCAGGATATTTCACAAATACCACTATGCAAAACAGAAACCATAGAAGCAATCAAAAGATAAACCGAGTGGGTTGTAGCATCTGCCAGGTTTGCTAAAGAGGTCACTCCCGGTGAAGGGATCTCGGCTCTTTCCTTATCGAATAAGGTGCTGGATATTCTACAAGGAATACCGCTATGCAAAGCAAGAACTAGAGCTACCAGTTTTTAAACAAGTTTCTACAACACCTTTAGGTTTCTTTCATTTCATTAATCTCATTAATGAAGTCCCATCATATTATGCTTCCTAAGCATCACAGAAGAAAGAAAGCAGCAATATTGATTATACATCATATATATAATATAGGCATTCGTCTTAGAACATATCAAGTGATTACATCACAAAATATCAGCAGCAGAAGAACACATATGAAATATTGGATATACTAGGACTACCGTGTTTTATTTAAGCCAGTAAAAACGCGGGTTCCACGGTCGTGATGAATAGCCAAACCCACATCCTAGACCCCTACGAGAGCGGCAAGCAACCCTGCCAATTCTAGAGTTAGGAGACCCGGTCTCGACTCCTCGAGATGGTCTCCCACTGGTGTAACATTTTCAAAAATATAAAATATTAATTTTGGGAATTTTTATAATTTAATATTATTTTATTGATTATTTTAATATTAAATGGAAATAAATAGGAAAAATGTTAGAAAAATTATGAAAAATTATGGAAAATTCTAAAATAGGGTAAATTAGTGAATTATGACATTTTCAAGTTTTTGTGATTAGTTTGACACAAATTTAGTGCTAATCGCGATTAAAATCGCTAATTGGGTTTTTTGGCAATTTTGTGCAAAACTTGCACATATCACTTTTTCTACACTTGTGTATTTTTCTAGCCATGGTTTTCATTTGGGTTTACTATTGGTGTGAGAAGGGTTGGGTTTTAAAAGAAAAGGGAAAAGAAAAAGAAAAAGTGTAATGATGAGGGTAGGTGAGAGAGAGGGTTGAACCATTGACCAAACCCTTAGCCATTTTCATCATTTCTCTCCCTCTCCCTTTGCTTTGCTGCTGCTGCCCCTTCCTCCATTTCCCTCCCCTCCTCAAGCCATGAATCATCTCTAAAACTACACCAAAACCCCAAACTCCTTTCATTAAAAATGTCCAAAATCCCTAGATCTACACATGGAGCTAAAGAAGCATGGATTTGGCCACTAGAGGGCAACTCAAGAAAATTCTTGAGTTGCCAAATGAGGTATTTTCTGAACCATTTGCTTAATTATAGCCTTTCCTATAACCCCATGTCAAGATTTTATCGATATTGTGTGATATTATGAATTTGAGAGAAACCTAGTTAGGGTTTGAGTAAATTGGTGTTGCATTATGAAATTGAGCTCAGTTAAGATTATACCAACACCCTAGTGTTTGAATTGAGACCCTAACCTGATGCTAGAACCACAGAATACGGATTTTAGAAAACTATATCGGGGAAAAACTGGAATCTGCCACTGTTATTTAGAATCTGCTAACACCTCGAGAACCCTAGAATAATATTGAGTGGAAATTGAGATGTGCAGGCAACATAGAGGCAACACCCAAAACCCTAGCCCCTATCTCCTCCGTACGGCCGCCAAAACCTCCATTCTGGCCGCAATTTGCGGCCAGACCAGAGAGGAATCTCCTCGTTTTGCGTGCCTGGCCCCATTTCATCAATTCTTGGCCCTGGGTACTTCTAGTTTTGACAGATTCTTCCTAGGGTGAAATCTGGGACATATATCCTATGTTGTCGTTTTGGATTCGTGTTTCCGTATTCCGTATTTTTGGATTCTGAAATGGTGGAATGTGTTTTGCCTCGACTATTGTCGTTTATACGACGATATAGAGGATTATGGATGGTTTTGAAGGCGTGCCATAGGTTCTCACCTATAGGCCCCCTTATCGTATCGTTTTGGAGTTTATGCGCCGTTTTAGATTGGATTTGGTTTTAATGCGCATATACGATATTTTGATGTGTAGGTACCCATGAAGACTTCGGACGACAAGCAAATGCATGGTGATGTCCGCAAATGATGATGCAAGGTGAGTAGATTATATCTACGGGGGAAAGTCGGGTGGATGGCGTATAGCACCCCCGCAGTCCGTAGATAGCTTATTATATAGTATTGTGATATTAGGTGTATTTTGGTTATGTAGGGTTAGAAGTGACTAGTGTAGTTCATAGTCGCGAACCCTAGGATATAATTACACCTATACCTATACCCTTGCTTTTCACATGTACTTACACTGTGATTGATGATATGTGATGACTTTGGAGATGAGTTGATGATGTGGGCTTGGTGCCCGGAGATCGGTATTTTGATACGATTCATATGTGGGATATGACTTGTGATTCTTGCGGGCTTGGGATGTGTGTTTACCCCCGCATGCATACTTTACCGATGTTACCGTTTGTACTAGATATAGAGTAGTACACCCAGACTATATGATCTGATGATGGTGATATTTGTTATGTGATGAGACAGTGAGATGTTGACCTGTACCCAGCTTTTGGGAATGCCGTACGACGGTTTACCGTACGAGCTGATATTGATGATAGATCCGCACTCATAGCTAGAGGATATCTTATGATATGACATTGAGGCGGGATCACCGACTATATATCTACATATATACTTAGATGTAGTTGCATAATAGATACTTCACTGTGCTGCTGATTACTAGATTTCCGCATATTCCTGCTATTCGCATTGCTGGCATATGTTCATTATTATGCTATTATCATGCTGTTAGGACACCAGCACCATTATCGATGATGCGTATGTTCCACGTACACTATTTGCCGGCTCACACACTTCATCATCGATAATTGCCATGCCACTACACTGTAGTACTATTGCATTCATGAGATGATTCTTCCTTCGACATATGCACATTACTATTCCATGTTGCATGATTTCCGATATGATTACTTTTCTTTGCATGTCGCATACATCATGGATTGATTGCATAGCACATCGCATTGGATGTACTTCTTGATATTGGATTTTCATGAGATTTCGGGATTTGGGAACCGTGTCCTTTTCAATAAGTAATCATTTAAAAACCCGGTTCCCTTGATATGATATTTGGGGCGTCGCCCCGTGTTTTCTCGGTGCTAGAGGATGTACTGAGAGAGGGCTGACCCGGACTGACGGATGCCCGATGGATTGATATAGGGCTGACCTGGACTGACGGATGCCCGATGGATTGATATAGGGCTGACCCGGACTGACGGATGCCCGATGGATTGATATAGGGCTGACCCGGACTGACGGATGCCCGATGGATTGATATAGGGCTGACCCGGACTGACGGATGCCCGATGGATTGATATAGGGCTGACCCGGACTGACGGATGCCCGATGGATTGATATAGGGCATGATCCGGAATGACGGATGCCCGATGCATTGAGAGAGGGATGACCCGGACTGACGGATTCCCGATATGTACTTTGATATAGGGCATGATCCGGAATGACGGATGCCCGATACAGGAGGATTTACGTGTCGATGCTAGGCACGGGTTTCATGATGTTTTTCCATGATTTTGTTTATATCCTCATACTTGCATACTTGATGCTTGCTGTCAGTGGGTGACAGGTGGACGGGTTCCACAGATATACAGATATGGATCATATACAGACTGGATTTACACTTATCTTACACCAATATTAGTGGTATGGGACGCTAATATATGTGTATTGATATCTTTGATATTTCATCATATCTACCTTATGCAGACATACCTTATACTGATGACATGTTATTACCTGAGTACCTGGCACTGCATACCTGATTAGATGTTATCTTGCCACCTTATTACACTCAGATGTACTCTTGTGGATATTTTACTGATCGTTGACTTAGGATTATGTCTTGCATTCGATTTATCCTTGTAGATGTTTCTATTCACGAGTTGGCAACTCACCCCCGTTGTGCCACAGTTCTTGCAGGTTTTGCCGTACAGGTTCTATTGCGGCATTTCTGGCACACTACCTTCTTGCGGGTGATTTGCTATTGGTAGGTGGATTCTTTTGCATCAAGAATCCCCATTTTGTACTTATTTATTCATTGTATCTAGAAATGTCCATCAACCAAAACTTGTATATTCTTTCAGACTCAGAGACAGTGTTGTATTATTCGACCTAGAGTCGCGCTTAGTAGTATTGCGGTTTTCTTGCTACTTTTGGGCTTTCTTTTGGTTTTGATCCTCGCCACTTGGCGTTGTATATTATTATATCATTGTGTGGTTGTGACCGTCGATTGACGAAGAGCTAGCTCCCGCTTGGGGATGCCTTTATCATTTTATATATTGTTATTCATGTTGTACCCCATTCGGGGCCAGTTTTACAAAGGAAACTCTGCCGAAATTTCTAGAAAAGACTGTACCGTTTTTAAAATGCACATTCGGCTTAGTTATTTAAAAACCTTGATTTCAAACCTGTATTTCTTCACTGCTTTAAACCAGTTCTTTACTTTTTTCTTCAAAATGGTTTTAGATTTCTGGGCTTTTGGCTTACTTGGATCAGATGGAGTCCTATAGGCTTTATATGGTTCAAGGGCCAGTCACGTGCTCTTTCGGGTCGTGACAAAGTTGGTATCAGAGCGCTAGGTTGACCTTGGTTCGAGTCTAAGTTTGACTATGTGGAGCCTAGGGAGTTGTTTATATACGGAACTTAGGCTTGACCTTACGGAACTTAGACTTGGTTGAGGGGGTGTAAACCCGAACTTTCGTCGTTTTAGGATGATCCTTGGTTGATGGATTAGGTGACTAAAGTAGAGTGACGTACCGTTGGTATGTTCCGCGGCATACTTACGACACGCCACTCCGCTTAAGGAACCTTAGGATGGACATTTGTTTTGAGATCAGTGATTCTTTTCATATCCTGGATTATTCATCCATTTGAGACCCCCGATTCTATTAGTTTCATGATCATACCTTCATTGATGCTGTTCCTTCCTATGATCATGTATCCCCTTTGGATCTGTTGTTTCCTTTTTTGCCTTGGATGTGCTCTCTTTTGATACTCGATTGAGATCCCTGTCACCATGTTTGAGCGCAGTTTGGGCTGCTGCTAGGGTTACGGCCAGTGTGAGCTCGTGTGGTACGAGAGCCGACCCTTGTGTTTTCTGGTGACATGGGAACGTCTCGAGTTAGTGTTGGTGATTGTGACCTCTAGTAGAGGCGAGTGCTTGGTTTTGCACCGGATGATCGTGCCTTTGTTAGAGCTGCCAGCTGAGAGAGGACTGTTGATGTACAGTATACCCCAGGGATTATGATGTCGCCTATCGTGCAGACAGATGGACCAGCTGTTGCTGAGATTGACAGGATGTTGCTTTCGGAGCTTACGAGCTGAGAATTGCCGGAGCTTTCAGGCAGATATGCGACAGATGATAGCTAGTCTACCAGATTTGAGAGACGAATGTGATTCGTCCGGTTTTGCGCCAGAGCGGGCCCAGTTGAGTTGAAGATTTCCAGTGTGGAAAGTCTTACTCAGATCTAGATCAGGCTGATTCAGAGATGACCGCTTATGTATTGCCTTTCCTGGAGTATTGAGGCGTTGTTCGGCGTACAGGCGTATGAGCCAGTTGTTGCTGCAAATGATGAAATATCGCCCAGATGATTGGAGCTACTGCAGCATGAGCATGTACTTAGAGAGATGATAGCGAGTCGCTAGTCACCGAGGATGAATGACTAGGACGTGTGGTGAGTTCGCTTACCCCGATGCGTGGATATCAGATTGATTGTTTCCAGCTAGAGACGACTTCACGCAGGTTCGTTGAGAGTCGATTGAGACGATCGAATGTCAGGAGCCATTTTCCAAGTTTAAAGTATACGGAAAGACATGCAGGTGATTCTATGGACCCTCTAGAAGAATGAAACCCTAACTCGACTTAATGACCGTGTGACAGCCTTTGAACCTTAGGGTTTACGGCGGTTCCGCGGCGCCATTAGTGAGGCTTGGGTTTGCCCTTCTACGGCTGGACCACCGACGCTGTGGCATGTACTCGATACTATTAAACTGTACCCGAGATGTGAGCTCTTGGGGGATTATGAGGATCTGACGAGTCGATCGGATGGTTCGACATTTTTCGGACATTGTGATGGGACACTGCTTGGGAGACTCCAGATGCGAGGATAGCCGTCGGAGCGCAGTTCGTGCAGTCATGATGAGACGAGTCCGAATCAGTCGATATTGAGCAGAGAGAAGAAAAGATTTCGTACGAGATTTCGATGAGATGATGTTCCACTCCGCTGATATTAGAGATGTGTTACGCACCCGAGGCGTGGTTTATGGATATATCTTCCAGAAAGAAGCGCGATAAGTATGCAGCCGTTCCGGAATAAGCTTTAGCTTCAGCCTTGGATGATGACTTACGGGCATTTCGGCAGGATTGAGAATTGAGAAAGGAACCCGACAGGACCCTTCGGGAAACGATATGAGAAGACCTAGACCAGGAGTGGTCGTATTGCGCGCACCCAGTAAGACAGAGTTCAGCATAGTCGACAAGGTGGTTGGCCAGGTTCGGATAGAGGAGCTTAACCAGATGCGTTGCGAATTGATCAAGGACGGACGAGTGATGAGTATTCCTCCGATGGTTGAGACGTGTTCCCAAGGACCAGTTCGGCCTGACATCTGCTACAGAGTGATGGAGCTACAGATTACGTGATTTCGAGTCCGTGTGAGAGACTTCAGATTGACCGTGGCCGAGGACCGTGCAGTGCATAGTAGCTTGGCGTGACGTCATAGTGGACGACGATAGAGACAGTTGGAACAAGAGGTTCGTGTGAGACACTGCCGAGCTGTCATTGCTTTCCGTCGAGACCAGAGAGCCAGAGGCCGACGCCAGTGATATGCTTCCTTACGAGTGGTCGTGAGGTTTGACTGAGAAGTGCCAGAACGGAATCATCCCCGTTAGCACACCTGACAGGGCCGATGAGCCGATTGACCGCGTGATAGGTAATCCGCAGAGAAGGTAAGGACCCCGAGGGCCAGAAGACGCCAGACCGTGAGCAAGAGGCAGGTAGATATCCTGCGCTGCTAGCAGTGGATTGCACCGACTCCTTCTCGACCTCGAAGGAGAAACTACCGGGGACGGTATTTATGATTTGTGATTTTGTGATTCGATTATCACGTATCCGTCATTTTGGATTTCGGTAGTTTGGGCGTTCTGTTTACATGATTTAGTTTTGGTGACTGAGTTTCATGATATTGGTTTCATGCACCCACTGGATATTTATATATTTTGCGCAGAGTTTTCATGCATTTAGTGTTATGCTTTCATTCGTGCACGCTGATGCACACGGTTGTGAGATTTTCCTTTGCGGTACACCTGATTTTGGTTTGAGACGCATGTTATCGTTGATTTTGACCCGGATTTTGATGGTTGGTTTTGCACTCCGTGCTGGTGATGTGCTGTACACCTATTCGATGTTTGTTATTGGATTTCGTGATTCCGTGCATGTTGAGTGCGCAGGGTTTAGATTTCCATTCGTGCACGATGGATGCACCGATTTGGATTTTCGCGCATGTTGGGCGCATGTTTTTAGATACGATTTTGGTGCGCACCCGATACACTAAATCGAGATTTCTTCGTGCATGTTAGATGCACCGGACCTTGGCTGTCAGGCACATACGTTGCCCATGACAGATGCTTCGTGCACACCCGTTGCACCTAGATGCTGTTTTGTGCACCTGTTTAGCACATATATGGATCTTTGATTTCAGTGCGCACCAGACGCACAGGATGGTGTTATGATTAGATTGGATGTCTACATGTGTAGTTCCGATCTATATCATATCGGTTTTGTATTGGATTTGACATTGTGTTTTTATATTGACTCCGATGATTGCGGGATGCTTGACGGAGTTTTGTTTTCGAGTTATCTGCTCAGTACCCTTGCGCATGCATTGCGCTGTGACGTTCTATGTGTTGATGATTTCGGAGCCCCGACGACTTTGGTTTATTACTGAGATGTTTTTGTATTTGGGGGTTTAAATTTAAATTCGGGGACCGAATTTCTTTAAGGGGGGTAGATTGTAACATTTTCAAAAATATAAAATATTAATTTTGGGAATTTTTATAATTTAATATTATTTTATTGATTATTTTAATATTAAATGGAAATAAATAGGAAAAATGTTAGAAAAATTATGAAAAATTATGGAAAATTCTAAAATAGGGTAAATTAGTGAATTATGACATTTTTAAGTTTTTGTGATTAGTTTGACACTAATTTAGTGCTAATCGCGATTAAAATCGATAATTGGGTTTTTTGGCAATTTTGTGCAAAACTTGCACATATCACTTTTTCTACACTTGTGTATTTTTCTAGCCATGGTTTTCATTTGGGTTTACTATTGGTGTGAGAAGGGTTGGGTTTTAAAAGAAAAGGGAAAAGAAAAAGAAAAAGTGTAATGATGAGGGTAGGTGAGAGAGAGGGTTGAACCATTGACCAAACCCTTAGCCATTTTCATCATTTCTCTCCCTCTCCCTTTGCTTTGCTGCTGCTGCCCCTTCCTCCATTTCCCTCCCCTCCTATAGCCATGAATCATCTCTAAAACTACACCAAAACCCCAAACTCCTTTCACTAAAAATGTCCAAAATCCCTAGATCTACACATGGAGCTAAAGAAGCATGGATTTGGCCACTAGAGGGCAACTCAAGAAAATTCTTGAGTTGCCAAATGAGGTATTTTCTGAACCATTTGCTTAATTATAGCCTTTCCTATAACCCCATGTCAAGATTTTATCGATATTGTGTGATATTATGAATTTGAGAGAAACCTAGTTAGGGTTTGAGTAAATTGGTGTTGCATTATGAAATTGAGCTCAGTTAAGATTATACCAACACCCTAGTGTTTGAATTGAGACCCTAACCTGATGCTAGAACCACAGAATACGGATTTTAGAAAACTATATCGGGGAAAAACTGGAATCTGCCACTGTTATTTAGAATCTGCTAATACCCCGAGAACCCTAGAATAATATTGAGTGGAAATTGAGATGTGCAGGCAACATAGAGGCAACACCCAAAACCCTAGCCCCTATCTCCTCCGTACGGCCGCCAAAACCTCCATTCTGGCCGCAATTTGCGGCCAGACCAGAGAGGAATCTCCTCGTTTTGCGTGCCTGGCCCCATTTCATCAATTCTTGGCCCTGGGTACTTCTAGTTTTGACAGATTCTTCCTAGGGTGAAATCTGGGACATATATCCTATGTTGTCGTTTTGGATTCGTGTTTCCGTATTCCGTATTTTTGGATTCTGAAATGGTGGAATGTGTTTTGCCTCGACTATTGTCGTTTATACGACGATATAGAGGATTATGGATGGTTTTGAAGGCGTGCCATAGGTTCTCACCTATAGGCCCCCTTATCGTATCGTTTTGGAGTTTATGCGCCGTTTTAGATTGGATTTGGTTTTAATGCGCATATACGATATTTTGATGTGTAGGTACCCATGAAGACTTCGGACGACAAGCAAATGCATGGTGATGTCCGTAAATGATGATGCAAGGTGAGTAGATTATATCTACGGGGGAAAGTCGGGTGGATGGCGTATAGCACCCCCGCAGTCCGTAGATAGCTTATTATATAGTATTGTGATATTAGGTGTATTTTGGTTATGTAGGGTTAGAAGTGACTAGTGTAGTTCATAGTCGCGAACCCTAGGATATAATTACACCTATACCTATACCCTTGCTTTTCACATGTACTTACACTGTGATTGATGATATGTGATGACTTTGGAGATGAGTTGATGATGTGGGCTTGGTGCCCGGAGATCGGTATTTTGATACGATTCATATGTGGGATATGACTTGTGATTCTTGCGGGCTTGGGATGTGTGTTTACCCCCGCATGCATACTTTACCGATGTTACCGTTTGTACTAGATATAGAGTAGTACACCCAGACTATATGATCTGATGATGGTGATATTTGTTATGTGATGAGACAGTGAGATGTTGACCTGTACCCAGCTTTTGGGAATGCCGTACGACGGTTTACCGTACGAGCTGATATTGATGATAGATCCGCACTCATAGCTAGAGGATATCTTACGATATGACATTGAGGCGGGATCACCGACTATATATCTACATATATACTTAGATGTAGTTGCATAATAGATACTTCACTGTGCTGCTGATTACTAGATTTCCGCATATTCCTGCTATTCGCATTGCTGGCATATGTTCATTATTATGCTATTATCACGCTGTTAGGACACCAGCACCATTATCGATGATGCGTATGTTCCACGTACACTATTTGCCGGCTCACACACTTCATCATCGATAATTGCCATGCCACTACACTGTAGTACTATTGCATTCATGAGATGATTCTTCCTTCGACATATGCACATTACTATTCCATGTTACATGATTTCCGATATGATTACTTTTCTTTGCATGTCGCATACATCATGGATTGATTGCATAGCACATCGCATTGGATGTACTTCTTGATATTGGATTTTCATGAGATTTCGGGATTTGGGAACCGTGTCCTTTTCAATAAGTAATCATTTAAAAACCCGGTTCCCTTGATATGATATTTGGGGCGTCGCCCCGTGTTTTCTCGGTGCTAGAGGATGTACTGAGAGAGGGCTGACCCGGACTGACGGATGCCCGATGGATTGATATAGGGCTGACCCGGACTGACGGATGCCCGATGGATTGATATAGGGCTGACCCGGACTGACGGATGCCCGATGGATTGATATAGGGCTGACCCGGACTGACGGATGCCCGATGGATTGATATAGGGCATGATCCGGAATGACGAATGCCCGATGCATTGAGAGAGGGATGACCCGGACTGACGGATTCCCGATATGTACTTTGATATAGGGCATGATCCGGAATGACGGATGCCCGATACAGGAGGATTTACGTGTCGATGCTAGGCACGGGTTTCATGATGTTTTTCCATGATTTTGTTTATATCCTCATACTTGCATACTTGATGCTTGCTGTCAGTGGGTGACAGGTGGACGGGTTCCACAGATATACAGATATGGATCATATACAGACTGGATTTACACTTATCTTACACCAATATTAGTGGTATGGGACGCTAATATATGTGTATTGATATCTTTGATATTTCATCATATCTACCTTATGCAGACATACCTTATACTGATGACATGTTATTACCTGAGTACCTGGCACTGCATACCTGATTAGATGTTATCTTGCCACCTTATTACACTCAGATGTACTCTTGTGGATATTTTACTGATCGTTGACTTAGGATTATGTCTTGCATTCGATTTATCCTTGTAGATGTTTCTATTCACGAGTTGGCAACTCACCCCCGTTGTGCCACAGTTCTTGCAGGTTTTGCCGTACAGGTTCTATTGCGGCATTTCTGGCACACTACCTTCTTGCGGGTGATTTGCTATTGGTAGGTGGATTCTTTTGCATCAAGAATCCCCATTTTGTACTTATTTATTCATTGTATCTAGAAATGTCCATCAACCAAAACTTATATATTCTTTCAGACTCAGAGACAGTGTTGTATTATTCGACCTAGAGTCGCGCTTAGTAGTATTGCGGTTTTCTTGCTACTTTTGGGCTTTCTTTTGGTTTTGATCCTCGCCACTTGGCGTTGTATATTATTATATCATTGTGTGGTTGTGACCGTCGATTGACGAAGAGCTAGCTCCCGCTTGGGGATGCCTTTATCATTTTATATATTGTTATTCATGTTGTACCCCATTCGGGGTCAGTTTTACAAAGGAAACTCTGCCGAAATTTCTAGAAAAGACTGTACCGTTTTTAAAATGCACATTCGGCTTAGTTATTTAAAAACCTTGATTTCAAACCTGTATTTCTTCACTGCTTTAAACCAGTTCTTTACTTTTTTCTTCAAAATGGTTTTAGATTTCTGGGCTTTTGGCTTACTTGGATCAGATGGAGTCCTATAGGCTTTATATGGTTCAAGGGCCAGTCACGTGCTCTTTCGGGTCGTGACAACTGGACCCTTGAACCCGGTTACTTATGCTCTCCTCCTTGGGTCTATCCTAATGCGGAAAAGTAAATAATATACATCAATGGTGACATCATCCTCAACCCGAAAGTGCCCCAATAAAAGAATATTACATTCAAGCCTTTACATGAATGAAAATGAAAAACTCTTATCTCACATAAAACAGCCCGGCTATTCAAAACACGATGATCCAATATTAAATATCACAGCAACACATAACATCACATGTCATCAACGTAAGTAAATATGCGTATCCCAATTGTCGTTGACATATAGCAACGAAACCGGCGATACACCACATATTACACTTACGGTCGCAGAAAAGAAAGTGAAAAACTACAACAATTGGAATCCGCAACCACCTTAGACATCATAAACCCAATGTATCACATACTTTGGATTTCATGCCTAACCAAATGAATTCCTTAGACATCATATGCCTAACAATTATAAACCCCGCATTTTAGTCTCGATATTGAAAACACTTTCCAATAACCTGTCGGGTAATTCAACAAGATTCCCGATAACCTGATTGAATGCTCGTCGGAAACTTTAATAGGCGGCCGCACCCCCGATGCCGTCGACGAAGTGCACTAAAGTGGAACACCGCGGCCGCAAGCACCCGAAGGGATGCTTTTGGCAATGGGGTTCTCCTATAGTCACTTAGTCGGGGCTATGGGGCGTGGCTATCTAGTAAGGTTACCCGGCGAGTATCCACGTACACTACGTAATTGCGACGGACTTTTGATCCACATCAAAATTCCGTGGCAACCGATCGAATGAGACTAAACCGCTAGATTTATAAAATTCAAACTAGTTATCTCATAACTAATTATGTGGATTCCAAATATTGTATCACAATCACAGATAGCTAGACGAAGTTAAACTTTTCGATCGAATAAACAAGCACCCAAAATTTCCCAACAAGCTCAACACTTGAGCGGAGTTGAAAAAGTACCCAGAAACTGCCACAACTCCTATGAACAATCCGTAGATGGGACGACCCGTGCCTCACTCATGTCGCCACGGAACTGTAGCAAACCCTAGGGTATGACCGCGGTTCCGCGATCCAAAAAGTCGAGTTTAGGTATCGTTCTTCTAGAGGGTCCACAGAATCGCTTGCATGATTTTTTGAAGATTTTAAACTTGGAAAAAATCCAACTCTTGAAAATTTCCAGCGAGGGAAAATATGGGTTATTGATATCCGTTCGAACTTTTTAACGTCTAAATAACCCGAAAACATGTTAGAATTACGATTACGAAACACTCTGAATTGCCTTTGTAGAAAGTTAACATCATATGCAAATTTAGCAAAAACTAGCAACACCTGAAACACTAAAACCCAGAGACTGGAACACTACAAAAATTTGAAGCCAAAAATCCACAACTTGGCCGAGGAGCTCGGAAATTCCACCATTGTGGGCGGCCAGATTCAGGCCAAAGTGCCTCAAATTTTCGTGGTGTTCATGTTATATCACATATATCATTTTGCAGTTGCTAAAAAAAATTTTAGAGCCCTTTAAAAATTCGACAGAAACTCGGTCATATTGTTTCAAGTTACAGAGTTGTTTCGGTTTTGTAATCTAACAAACATCGGTTAAATCTCTAGCTTGGCTCTGATACCACTGTAGGGTTACTTAGCACAGCAGCAAGGTTTCGGGAGGCATCGTCCATTCCGTTTTCAAATTTTTGTCATTCTAAAGAACCCTAACCCTGGAATCTTAACTAGAGTTTTAAACGAACTAGCAATGTTAACATCTTAACAACTAAGTGAATGTGGAATACAACCTGTGTAGACCGGTCCTTCACTTCAAATGCTCCGTGTAGATGTCCCTTCGCTGCGAGTAATGATCTCCCGAACTCTTGAGAGGCTCCACAAGGTGAAAGATGCAAACTTGCCCGAAGTCTTCGAAGCCGAAGATGATCTACGTCGAGGAGACTCAAGTTCATGCTACCTCTTCACTAAATTAGGGTTTAGTGAAGCAAACACCCTAAACTAAATGGCTAATAGTAGAGGATGATGAAGTAGGAAATGGGCTCACTTTAGATTTATTTTTCCCACAATATTTCATCACTTTCTCAAAATCAAGAGAGCTAGAATGAGATGAAGAAGAAGATGATCAAGTGATGAAGAGAATAAATCACATGAGATTACAAATGCAACCATGGCGAGTATATGACATACACTAACCCTTGTAGAGACTAAACCATGGCTAAGTGTTAAGTTTGGGTTAATAAATATCTTAAGCTAGAAAAAACAAGTGGACTTAGTCAATGGTTCTACTAGCTTCTACAAGCTTTAACCATTAAACCAATTTCCATTAATTTTGATTAACTTAAATAAATAAAACCCTTCAAAACATCTAGCATGGTGTGAGTCTCTTACATCCTTGTTGCATGTATAACCTAGCATGACACATGAATATATATCACATATATATTTTGTGCAGAAGAAAACAATACAATTAACATATATCACATATATGTTAAGTGTATCATTAAGTGAGAAAAAGAAATACTTAAATGAGCTAATATTAGTTAATGTAATGTAATATATCAAATATAATATTATACATTAAATTAATAAATAAACACTTGATTTAATAATCCGGCTATATCACATATAACCGACTAATATCAAATGTAACAATCTATCGAATCAACACTTAATTCGATAACCCGGCTATATCACATATAACCGTCTGATATCACATATCGCAAGAATAGAATGCGGTATCACATACGAGCATTAATCTCGGTCCCGCACATATCACATATGTGCTCCTACTTCGTTTCGCATGAACCAGGAAACCTTTGTGTAGGACTCTTAAGACTCGTCAATACGCCGGAAGTAGGAGATGATCATATCAAACACCCACAAGCCGCAAGCGGTCTGCTAAACGTAACGGCCACCCGGGTATTGAGCGATCAGAAGATCAACAAGCAAGCATGCTCATACTCCTGCAAATCTAATCAGTAACACTACCGTACAATCTGGTCTCTTCATCTGATATGTCGCATATCTCGTCTCGAGGTGGTAAAAGTTAGACCCCAATAGATTGATAAGTCATGTCGATGTGAGGCTCATAACGGGTCGAGAAAGTACTGATAACACTTACCAGTAAATCTTAGAAACAGCCCTGGCCAGGGACTTCCTGTTATAGCCAATCGGGCACAGCGCAACATCAACCCCCAATACCGGGAGAGACGAAATCCCCTCCTATCGCTCATTGCATCCATGTGACTCGGGACTGTACCCAAAAACCACCGTTTTGCACGTTCTCTTGAACGTGGTGAGGTGGAAATCAAAGCACAGTGGGAATCACACAAGACTCTATGACGATCTCGGGTCGACAGACTAACCTGTACCAGTATCACCAGAGAACTGCCATCTGACGTGAGTTATAATACCATCTAGGAGTTCTCGGTGAGTCCGTCCAGTGTACCCAGTCTCTACTGAGCACCCGTATATCATCTTTGATGTCAAACACCAATGGATATGGGATCATCTATTGCCCAACTACATGGATCGAGAAGGTATACGCTAGTCTACTCTGGTATATCGATACCCCGTCTCGATACACTCACAACTAGGGACATTAAAGAATGTACTCATGGACTAACTTTGTCCTATTAGTATGATCCGCATCATAATCCAGGTAGTCAAGTAAACATCCTAAGGGCTTTATCAACATGTAACAGAGAGACAATCAGTATACATGTTAAGATAAAGAGTAACCAGATAGCATACTATCATGTCGAGCAAGAAAGTCCTCCCTATGTTTGTCCAAGCATCCACTATAATATACATCATATGTACAATAATGGCCTCTAGGGCATACATATAACTAACAGACATAACGGCTACCGAGGTATTGAGCGAATAGATGATCAACAAGCAAACTTGTCCAAACTCTCATGAAGCCAATAAGCAACACTTACCATATAGTCCGGTCTCTTCGTCTCATATGTCGCATATCGAGTCTAGGGGTGGAATCGTCAGACCCCAGTAACTTGACAAGTCATCCCGATGTGTGGCCTATAACCTCTCGAAAACTACTCATAACACTTACCAGTAAATCTCATCAGCCCTGGCCAGGGACTTGCTGTTATAGCCAATCGAGCATAGCGCAACATCAACTCCCAATACCGGGAGAGACGAAACCCCTCGTATCGCTCCCTGCCTCCATGTGACTCGGGACTATACCCAAAATCCACCTGTTTGCACGACTCCTTTGAGCCGTGGTAGGGAGGGAATCAAAGCACAGTGGGAACCACATAAGACACTATGACGATCTCGGTTCTACAGACTAACCTATACAAGTGTCACTAGAGAACTGCTATCTGACGATAGGTATGGTACCATCAGGAGTTCTCGGCGAGTCCTGTTCGGTGTACCCATTCTCTAATGAGCACCTGTGTACAATCTTTGATGTCAAACACCAATGGTTGTGGGATCAACCATTGCCCCATACAAGGTCATGAAATGTACCCACTAGTTTACTCTAGAATATCGATGCCCTTTCTCGATACTCCCTCGACTAGGAACAGTTAAAGGATGTGCTTGTGGACTACACAAGCCCCACTAGTATGATCTGCATCATAGTCCTGGTAGTCAATACAACATCCTAAGGGCTTTATCAGCATGTATCAGAGAGACAGTATAATAATACAAGCGTACATGTTAAGATAAAGAGAACCAGATAGCATACTATCATGTCGAGCAAGAAAGTCCTTTATATATATGTCCAAGCATCCACTATATCATACATTAATGGCCTCTATGGCATACATATTCCAAAAAATCTCCCACTTGCACTAAGGCCAGTTGTTGTAGTATCTCATACCCAATACCCCAAAATGTCTTTCAAACTGCGTCTGAGGGAGGGCCTTCATGAATGGATCCGCCGTATATTCCTTCGTGTCAACTCTCTTGACCTCGATCTTGCGGCGATCAAGTATCTCCCGGATCAGGTGATACCACCTCAGAATATGTCTGGATCGCTGATGGAACCGGAGTTCCTTGGCCAAAGCCACAGCTCTATTGTTATCATAATACAAAGGTATTAGATCCTCAATGGATAGAACCACACCAAGTTCAGCAATGAACTTCTTCATCCATACAGCCTATTTGGCAGCATCGTTGGCAGCGGTGTATTCAGCCTTCATCGTCGAGTCTTCCACAGTATCTTTCTTGGAACTCTTCGAACATACCGCGCCTCCATTAAAGGTGAAAACAAAACCCGAGACCGACTTGCTATCGTCCTTATCACTCTGGATGCTCGAATCGGTAAAGGACTCTACGTGGAGTTCTCCGTTACCATACACCAAGAACATTTCTTTAGTCGTTCTCAAGTACTTAAGAATGTTCTTCCTAGCTGTCCAGTGCTTCTCCCCTAGGACTGATTGATACCTACTTACCCCACTAAGTGCGTAAGCTACATCCGGTCTGGTGCATAACATCGCATACATGATAGACCCAACTGCAGAAGCATAGGGTATCATTTGCATGTGAACCCTCTTCAAATCAGTCTTGGAAGACATCTCTTTGGAGAGAGTGATTCCTGAACAAGCGGGTAAATTACCACGCTTAGAATCTTCCATACTAAACCTCTTTAGTATGGTGTCTATGTAGCTGGATTAGGACAATCCCGGCATCCTTTTAGATGAATCGCTATAGATCTTTATCCCCAGGATGTAGGAGGCATCACCCAGATCTTTCATGGAAAACTTCAGTGATAAGAAGAGTTTGACCGAGTGTAGCATTGGAATATCATTTCCTATCAAGAGTATGTCATCCACGTACAATACGAGGAAAACAACCTTACTCTTTACAACCTTTTTATATATACAAGGTTCATCTACATTTTTGATGAAGTCAAACTCTTTGACTGCCACATCAAAATAGATGTTCCAGCTCCGCGATGCCTGCTTTAATCTGTAGATTGATTTAAGCAACTTGCACACCTTTCCGCTGCTCCCACTGTCTACGAAGCCCTCTGGCTGTGTCATATACACGCTCTCTTCTAAATCACCATTTAGAAAAGAGATATTGACTTCCATCTGCCAGATTTCATAGTCATTGTATGCAGCAATGGCAAGTAGGATCCTGATGGACTTAAGCATAGCCACTGGAGAAAAGGTTTCATCATAATCGAAACCTGGTCGTTGACGAAAACCTTTTGCTACAATTCTAACTTTAAAGGTCTCAACCTTTCCATCAACACCAATTTTCTTCTTAAAGATCCACTTACTCCCAATGGGTTTTACCCCTTCAGGAGTAACTTCCAAAGTCCATACTTTGTTGGTGTACATGGATTCCATCTCAGATCGCATAACATCCAGCCATTTCACAGAGTCCCCACTTGTGATGGCCTGCTCAAAACTAGTTGGGTCATCATCTTCTATGATGCAATCCTCACTCCTACCATCTACGAGAAAACTGTAGTATCTCTCAGGTGGATGAGGAATCCTACTAGATCTGCGGAGTGGCTGAGGTTCGTCAGGGACTATCGAATCCTCTGGTTCTACCAAATCATCAGTTGTAGTTTGTGTTTCTGGAACTTCTTCCAATTCTACCTCATTACCACTAATTTCATTCACAATAAATTCCTTTTCTAAAAAGGTGACATATTGAGAAACAAACACTTTTTCTTCCTCGGTGTGGTAGAAGATATATCCATATGAATTCTTTGGATATCCCACAAACTTGCACAGAACAAACCTTGCCTCGAGCATTTCCCGATTTTGCTTTTTAACATAGGCTGGACAGCCTCATATCTTAACTCGTTTAAAGGATGGTATCTTCCCATACTATATTTCATATGGAGTGGTAAGCACGGATTTGGTCAGAACCCTATTCAATAGGTATGCAGTTGTCTCAAGTGCATAACCCTAAAAGGAAATAGGTAACTCAGCGGTACTCATCATAGAGCGTACCATATCTAATAAGGTGCGATTCCTCCTCTCCGATACTCCATTGTGCTGTGGTGTGTTCGGAGGAGTAGGCTGAGAGAGAATCCCATTCTCTTTTAGATAATCTCAGAATTCCATGCTTAAGTATTCTCCTCCTCGATCAGATCAAAGGATTTTAATACTTTTACCCGTCTGGTTCTCTACTTCGTTCTTATATTCCTTGAATTTCTCAAAAGCATCAAATTTGTGTTTCAACAGGAACACATGTTCGAATCTTGAGAGATCATCGGTGAATGTAATGAAGTACGATGAACCATTCCTGGCATGTGTAGACATAGGACCGCATACATCACAATGTATCAGTCCTAATAGTTCAGTAGCTCTTTATCAGTGTCAAGTAAACGGAGTTTTGGTCATTTTGCCTTTGATACATGACTCGCAAGTTTCATAATATGTAAATTTAAACGGATTCAAATATCAATCTTTATGCAACTTAGCTAGTCTTGTCGCATTGATATGACCAAGTCTATAATGCCACAAGAAGGCTTCGTTCATTTCTGAACGTTTCCTCTTGTGTGTGTTCTGTATATTTAGAACTGTATTTTGATTTAGAACGTATAGACCGTTACACAATATACCAAACCTAATTAACACTTGATTTAGAAAAATGTTCATAACATTATCCTATAATACAAAGTTATATCCTTCTTTATGTAATAAGAAACGGATATTAAATTGCACATCATCTTTGGTACAAAATAACAGTCGTTCAGAATCAATGTATTACCATTTGGTAATACTAGGTGATATTCGCCAACTGCTTTGGCTGCAACAGTTGCTCCATTCCCTACTTTGAGAGACATATCATCCTTTCCCAGTTCTCTACTTCTCTTTAACCCATGTAACAGATTATAAATGTGAGATCCTGATCCGGTATCTAAAACCCAGGACGTAGAGCAAACTGAGAAACAGTTCTCGGTAACTAACACACCTAAAGAAGATGCATCAAAATGCTCTTTCTTTGTTCGGGTTGTATGGGAATCCTTGCATTCCCCTATCCCTTGCTCAGACTTATGACAGTCATAAGATATAGTGGAACCAACATTCCCCAGCTCGGTATAATAAGCGGGTTCGATCAATACATCCATAATATTATCTTGATTAAGGAGTGTCATAGTCGCTACCTGGAGAGAGAAAGAAGAAAACAGTTTAGCGTGCGCTCTTGCAAGATTAGGTTGGTTATTATCTTATCTAATCAGGATGGCTCCCACTGTTTTTATCAAATCTTCCTTCAAACCATAAAATGTAAGATTAGCTGGGATTAATTACACCCTACAAGTTCGCCGATCGTTCAGCCAGGTAGGTATCAGTACTCCGAGGGAGTCTCCCCATACTTTCGCATGGAACTAATTAAATTACCTCGTTTCCGCAGGGGCATAACCGCGTTAACACCTTTCTTAGACACCTACTGGATCGGCTAATTGTAAAGTGAAAAACTCTCCCAGGAGTAACACTTACTCGCAGTGGGTTTCGGGATACAACTATCATATAGAAGGTATGCAATCTCATTGCAAATTTCAACACTTGAAATTCCAAATATCTATTTTTACCTCTAGCGACTTATGACCATAACTGTGGTCAACAAATCATAAGCTCTAGTCAAGTTCTACCCTTCATTTGATGATTGAATTAAACCCACCCGCATGACCCTTAACTATGGTCAACAAGGCCATACTACTATCCTAATCCAATCGCATCATATGCGGTAGATAAGCACTAATCAGCTACCGCACAATGAATACAAAATAGTACTTATCTGAAATGACGGAGGGCTACGACTGGTTTTGTAGAAAACCTTTAACATAATGAACTTGATATCGTTGTAGAATCTAGTGATTTGAAAAAGGTGTGGTTTAAGCTCCGCTTTTAAAATCGAGTAGTTTTCAAAACAAACCGAATGGGTTGTAGTATATACTGGTTTTGCTAAAGAGGTCATTCCCGGTGAAGGGATCTAGGATCTTTCCTCATCAAATGAGGTGTTGGATATTCATAAAGGAATACTACTATGCAAAGCAAGAACTAGAGCTACCTGTTTTAAAAATTTGATTCTACAACATCTTTAGGTTTCTTTTCTTTTCATTAATCTCATTAATGACGTCCCATCATTTATGTTTCCTAAACATCACAAAAGAAACGAAAACAAAACACACATATATGCCATCCGCATTCGCCATAGGGACCCAGGTCTTCACCGTAAGGTTACTTAACTTACGGCAGGACGGGGACAGGACTAGCACGGATGCAAAACATATATAGTGTCTACTAGTATATCATATATATAAGTAGCATTCATCTCATGCAGTTATATGATCACATCATATCACAGAAGTCAGCAAAAGAAAACATATGAAATATAGGATATACTAGGAGTTCGTGTTTTAGATTAAGCCAGTATTGAAAAACACGGATTCCACGGTCGTGATGAATAGCCAAGCCCACATCCCTAGACCCCTACGAGAGCGGCAAGCAACCCTTCCAATTCTAGAGTTAGGATACCCGGTCTTGACTCCTCGAGATGGCCTCCCACTGGACTCTAGAACCCGGTTACTCGTGCTCCTCGCCTTGGATCTATCCTAATACGGAAAAGTAAATAATATACATCAATAGAGACAACAACCTCAACCCGGAAGTCTCCCATTAAAAGAATATTACATACAAATTTTACATGAATGGAAATTGAAAAACTCTAATCTCACGCAAAACCCGCCGGCTATTCATTCACGACGATCCGATATAACATATCAACCAGCAACACAATAACATCACATGTCATCAACGTAAGTAAATATGCGTATCCCTAATGTTGTTGACATATAGAAACGAGATCAGGGATATACAACATATTACACTTACGGTCGCAGAAAAGAAATGAAAACTACAATAATTAGAATCCGCATCATCCTTAGACATCATAAACCCGGAATATCACATACTCCGGATTTCTTGCCTAACCTTATAAACCTTGCATTTAAGTCTCAAAATGAAAATACTTTTCAGAAACCGGTCGGGTAATTCAACAAGATTCCCGATTAAATGATCGAATGCTCGTCGGGAACTTTAGTAGATGGCCGCACCCCGATGCCGTCAACGAAGTGCACTTGGGCTGAACACCGCGGCCGCGAGCACCCGAGTGGATGCTTTTGGCTATGGGGTTCTCCTATAGTCACTTGGTCAGGGATATGGAGCGTGGCTATCTAGTAGTGTTTCCCGGCGAGTGTTCGCGTACAATACGAGATTGCGACGGAGTTTTGATCCGAATTGAAACTCCGTGGCAATCCATCAAATGAGACTATAACGCTAACTAGTTTTCACAAAACTAATCAATGTGGATTCCAAAAATCGTATCACATATCCAAACTATCTAGACGATGTTAAACATTTCGATCGATATTTCAAACACCAGAAAATCACAGAGACCTCAACAACTTGAACCTCACTAAAAACACCCAGAAAGTCCAAAATAACACAATGGAGCAGCAGAAGAAAGACGAGACCACAACTCATCAAATCGGCGGCGGAACCGCGGCCAAACCAAAGTTTAGGCGGCGGTTCCGCGGCCATTTGATGGAGTTAGGCTCTCGAACTTCTTGGGGTTCCATAAATATACCTGCATGATTTTCTGGGAATTTTTAATCTAAAAAATTTCAACTTTTGAAAATATGGACAGAAACTTATAATTTTCGGGTTTTGAAACTTCGATCAAACACTTTAACGTCGTTTAGACTGAGCCTAAGTCTATAACCTCGCTCTGATACCATGAAAGTATGTCTTAGCACCTCTACTAGGTTTATACAAGCATCAAGTATGCAATTTTAAAAAATCTAGAGTGCTAAGTTATACTAACTTAGAATCGAACTAGAGAATTAGGGATTTAGTGTAAGCAAACAAGTTCTACACTAAGTGAAAAGAGAATACAACCTTTGTAGACCGGTCCTTCACTTCTAAAGCTCCAGTAGTAGTCCCTAAAACTCTTCTTAGACTCCACTTGATGAATGGAACAAGCTTGCTTTGAAGTCTTCGAAGCCGAAGATGATCCACCTTGAAGTCTCTCTAACTCAAGCTCACTCTTCACTAATCAAGGTATTAGTGAAGCAAACAACCTAAACTAAAGGGCTAGGATAGTGTAGGTTGATGAAGTAGGAGATTTGCTCACTCTAATTATTTTTCTCTTTTCTTTTTCTCACCTCAAGAATTTTCTAAAGAGGAGAATGAAGAAGGATATGAACTTGAGTGTTGTGAGGATGAGAATGAGAAAGTGAACCATGAGCTAGAGATAAGGTTGGGATGAATAGATATTTAAGAATAAAACAAAAATCAAGAGATGAGTCATGGCTTCTCAATGCTTCTCCAAGCATCCAAATCCATGACTCATTTCTAATCTTTTCTATTTTCTTTTAAAAAAAATTCACCCCAATAATCTTTAGCTCTAGTGTGAGTCTCATACACCCATGTTCTATGTATCATCAACCATGATACAATTTCCATATATATATATATATCACATATATACATATTATATATCAAGAGAAGAAATTCTTTAGTGAGCATATATATTAGTTAATATATATTAATATATCAAATATAAATATATATCAAATTATTAATTCAAAATTTGATTCAATAATCCGGTTATATCATATATAACCGACTAATATCATATATATATGTATATCATATTATCAAATCAACACTTGATTCAATAACCCGGTTATATCACATATAACCTAACCGATATGAAATATTGCGAGATTAGAATATGGTATCACATACTCGTATTTAATCAATCTCCCGCACATATCACCATATGTGCCCTACTTCGTTTCGCTTGAGCTAGGAAACCTCTGTGTGGGACTCTAAAGACTCGTCAATACGCCAACAGTAGGTAACGATCACATCAGATACCCACAAGCCATCAGCGGTACTAGCTGGACATAACGGCTACCCAGGTATTGAGCGAATAGAAGATCAACAAGCAAACTTGTCCAAACTCCCGTGAAACCTATAAGCAACACTTACCGTACAGTCCGATCTTTTCGTCTGATATGTCGCATATCGAGTCTAGGGTGGAATCGTCGAACCCCAGTAACTTGATAAGTCATGCCGATGTGTGGCCTATAACCTCTCGAGAAACTACTGATAATATTTACCAGTAAATCTCATCATCCCTAGCCAAGGACTTGCTGTTATAGCCAATCGAGCATAGTGCAGCATCAACTCCCAATACCGGGAGAGACGAAACCCCTCCTATCGCTCACTGCCTCCATGTGACTCGGGACTGTACCCAAAATCCACCTATTTCTATGACTCCTTTGAGACGTGGTAGGGAGGAAATCAAAACACAGTGGGAACCACACAAGACACTATGACGATCTCGGGTCTACAGACTAACATGTACAAGTGTCACCAGAGAACTGCTATCTGACGATAGGTATGGTACCATTTAGGAGTTCTCGACGAGTCCTATTTGGTGTACCCATTCTCTAATGAGCACTTGTGTACAATCTTTGAGGTCAAACACCAATGGTTGTGGGATCAACCATTGCCCCCTACAGGGTCAAGAAACGTACACACTAGTCTACTCTGGAATATCGATGCCCTGTCTCGATACTCCCTCGACTAGGAACGGTTAAAGAATGTGCATGTAGACTACACAAGCCCCACTAGTATGATCTGCATCATAGTCCTGGTAGTCAAGCCAACACCCTAAGGGCTTTTTCAACATGTATCAGAGAGACAGTATAATAATACAAGCGTACATGTTAAGATAAAGAGTAACCAGATAGCTTACTATCATGTCGAGAAAGAAAGTCCTCTATATATATCTCTAAGCATCCACTATATCATACAATAATGGCCTCTAAGGCATACATATTCCTAACAGGCACCGAAATCTATAAGAGCGCGATTGATGTTCTTATCCCCAATAATAATTAAAATCGTAGGACAACCAGGATCCTTCCATTTTTGAAGTAAATCTTTGGTAATAGCATCATTGACGTTAATTGCCAAGAAAACATTCTTCAGAACCTGAGATTTCCTCTTCTTAGTGCACAAGTCTTTCAAGATTTTCGCATAAGAGGGGACTTGTTGGATTGCATCTAAGAGGGGAATATTTATATTAACCTGTTTGAATAACCCCACAACCTTCTCCATTTGTGGACTTTGTTTATTGGGTCTCAACCGGTTTGGAAATGGAGCTTTATTTAAATTGGTTAAGTCCAATACTTGTGGAGGAGATTATGGGGATGGAAAGGAACCCAAAACTGGAGTTCAAGTGGAGTGAGATTTGGGTCCGTTCGAAGCAGTAGTTTTTGAAGAAGAGCCTCGTAAAGAATTGAGAACGAGCTAAGAAGAAAAAGAAGAAGAAATTGGGATAGAAGAAGAAACAGGCGGGGTGTCATCATCATCGATTCGTGTTCCAACGTTGTTGTACATGTTGGTTCCAAGTGCCCTCGCCGCTAACCCGCGGCCAAAGCGGAATTCAAAAACAAAATTTTTCTTTGCACTAGAAACCTAAACCTCAAGAATCTTACCAAACACCTAAACTAGCAAACACAAAAAGATAGAAATCACAACCTTTGTAGCGTCTTCATTTTCTCCAATTGGTTTAGACTCTAGCATGCTCTCAAGAGCTCCGAATCGCACTTGCAAGATGGTCCTCCTTCACCGAAGATGATCCACCCGAGGGAACCAATCCAAGCTCCAGCTTTACCTAGTGAAGCAACCGACGCTCCAAGCTCGCAAGGAATGGAGAGTAGGGATGTAGGAATTTTCCGCTATATTTTTCTCTCAAATCTAAAGCTCAAGAGAGCATCTAAAGAAGAAAGAGAAGGAGGTGAGGAAAATTAGCCATAAGAAAGTATTGATGAACGTGAGAGAGTGATAGAATGAAGAATAGAAAAGAATGGCTTTGTATTCTTTTTCAACCATACAAATAAAAATCTCATAACAATTTGTAATAAAATAATAAAACACATTCATCTCTATATGTCTTCAACCATGCTCAATATCACCTCACCCTCCACCTCATTTTATGAATATTCATAAATGAATATTCACAAATGAGGTGTCCATCTTCTAAAACAAATTCCGTATAAATACGGAATACATTCTGGTAGATGTATAGAAATACATATAAGCATATCCGTATAAAAATACGAATTGCCAAGAGATAAAATGAAAAGTGAATAATAATACTAGAATACATACATTAATATATATATATATATATAAATTATTAAATTAAAACTTGATTTAATAAACCGGCTTAATCCTAAACCGCTAGTATTATCAACCGTCCGATTAAAGTCCGTGTAACATGTACACATTTAATCAGACACCTGTATGTACCAACATACGTCATCTACATCATATTGCCTGAACCGGAAAAACCCTCTGTGTTAGACTCTAATGATTCATCAATTTGCTGACGGTGGGTTTAACCTTAAGCATGTCAGAGACACTTGCTGTACGTAACGGCTACCCAGGTATTGAGCGAAAGGAATGCCGATAAGCAAACTCGTCCGTACCCGTACAGAGCTTATCAGTGACAATCACCATACAGTCTGGTATGTTCGTCTAAGAGTATCGCATATCGGGTCTAGGAGATAGATAAAGTCATACCCCTAATAACGCGATAATTCGTGTCGGTGTGAAGCCCATCACCCACTGAGAAACTACTAATCCAAATTAGAAAATCTCGTCCACCTTGGCCATGGATTTCTGGTGATGGCCACCCGTGCACAGCGCGACATCTACCACCAATACCGGGAGAGACGAATCCCTGACGATCCGCTCACTGCCTCCATATAGCTCGGGACTGTACCTAAGTAAAACATGTTTGCACGACTCCTTTAAGCCGTGGTAGGGTAGTAATCAAAGCATAGTGGGAACTCACACAATAAAAATGACGATCTCAGGTTGACAGACTAACCTGTACTCATGTCACCTGAGAACTGCTATCTGACAATAGATATAATACCATCTAGTATGTTACCGGCGAGTCTGTCCTGTGTACTCACCTCCAGTGAGCACCTGTATACTATCTTAGGCGACCAACTGACACCAAAAGCTTGTGAGACCGGCCACCACCCCTCGTCGAGGTCTCGAAAAGTATATACTAGTCTACTCCGGAGTATCGATGCCCAGTCTCGATACTCCCTCGACTAGGGACATTTAAGGATGTGTTTATAGACCATCGAGCTCCCATGTATATGTAAGTGCACGGCGGCGCCCCGGCCGTCAATCCGACGGCCAAACGCGGAAACGGTGGTAAACTTAAATTTTCCGGACTTAGAAAACCGGCACCACCGCGCACTAAACCCCGGATCGAATCATTAAACTTATTCTAGCAAACAAGAGAAGGGTTAGAGATATACCGAATGATCCGAGTCCTTCGGTCTTCGTCTCCACTCCGATCTCCCGCGGATGCTTCGTCCGTCATCTCCTCGTTGTCGCCTCTTCGCCGGAAGGGCACCACATCGCCTGCATCTTTTACGGGCTCCCGCCTCAATACCGAGGCAACTCGGGCGCGAAGTAGGCTACCCGACGCGTCCAAGATATGCTGTAGGAAGTGTAGTGTAGAATCATAGTCTCTTTTGGGGTTTGTTGCCATTTGTAGATGATGGAGGAATCAAGGTAAGAAAAATGGTGCTTGCATTTTTCTAGCATCAAAAATGAGATCAAGAATGCTAGTCTCTCAAAGATGAAGATGAAACTCTCTTCTTCTCTTTTCTTCTTCTCTCTTTCTTTTCTTAACCATGAATAATCCTCTCTCTCTTTAGAAATGGTGGAGGAAAACAATATGAAGCAAGAGGAAGGTGAGTGTAGGAAGCATAAGTGGTGACCATATCATAAAACAAGAAACCATCAACCATGCTTTTTATCACATCAAACCCATATCCTTTCTAATCTCATTTAATGCACAACATGGATGATAAAGCAAAGATACTTATCATAATAAATCCTTTTGCAATAAAACCCCTCCACAAAAGTTATTTGCACAATTGCAAATAACCCCCTCCATCGGAAAAGTCCGGCCGGGAAAGAACAAAGGAAAACCGGCCGGAACGGAAAACAAACTGGCAACTCCAGAAAACTGGTCCCGTAATAAATTACTGGAAAACCCCATACTGTGCATACACACCCGCATCTGTATTCCGTCCGGATACAAATGCAATGAGACAAAATCTACACTGTACTATACTAGGATCCGGCTTAAACCAAAGCCGGCTAGTAATATCCGTCCGATCCTGATCCGTGCAATACCGCACTATCTGATCGAACCCTGCCATATATCTATAAGGCCTCTAGTACTAACCGTCCGATCCTGATCCGTGCAATACCGCACGTATCTGATCGGACCCTGCCATATCTCCATACGGCCTCTACAGCGTTTCGCCCGAAAGCTTGAGTAACTGAAAGTGTGGTGGACTCTAAAGACTCGTCAATACTATGGCTGTGGATTTAACCACTAGCACGTCAGAGGTATAAGCCAGTACGTGACGGGCTACCAGCTATTGACTAAAAAGGGACGTCGATGAGCGAACTCATCCTTACACCCTACTGAGCCTGTCAGTGACAATATCCGTACAGTCCGGTCCGTTCGTCTATGAGCATCGCATGTCGGGCCTAGGGGGTTGGTAAAAGTCAGACCCCCAAAAGCGGTACAAGTAGTGTCGGAGTGTAGCCCAGAACACCCTGAGATACTACTGGAATACCTACCAGTAAATCTCCTGCCTTGGCCAAGGTCTTCGTGTAATGGCTCTCCTAGACACAGCGCAACCTCACCCCCAATACCGGGAGAGACGAACCCCCGAAGATCCGCTCACTGCCTCCATGTGGCTCGGGACTGTACCCAACTAAAACCTGTTTGCACGACTCCTTTGAGCCGTGGTAGGGTAGTAATCAAAGTACAGTGGGAACTCACACGAGACAAATGACGATCCCCAGGTCGAAGAACTAACCTGTACACATGTCACCAGGGAACTGCTATCTGACGTCAAGTATAATCCCAACTAGCAGGTTCCCGGCGAGTCCTGTCCGGTGTACTCATAACCCAATGAGCACCTGTATACATCTTAGATGAACCAACTGACACCAGTGGCTTGTGAGACCGGCCACCGCCCCTCGTCGGGGTCTCGACTGTATACACTAGTCTACTCTGGAGAATCGATGCCCTGTCTCGAAACTCCAACGACTAGGGACCTTTTAAGGATTCACTTATAGACTCCAGCTCTCACTTATATGATCGCCCTCATACTGCTGGCAGTCAAGCAAGAATCCTAGGGGCTTTATCAACGTGCAATAGCGACATGTCAGGTCACCTAAAGCAGTACACGATGATAAAGGTAAACCAGATAGCGTATTATCATCTCGAGTAAGACTGTCTTACCGGGATAGGTCCTCCCTCAATCATTGCAATCACGTGCCTGTGATCCAATAATTGACTCTGAGGGCACTATCTCCAACAATCTCCCACTTGCACTCAAGGCTAATTATTGCGATGTCGCATACTCACAGCCCGTGTGATACCGAACACCCAACTCCTCTACTAGTCAGTCTCACAAAAACCGTTTGTGAAACTATTGCGTTCGAGGAATAGCCTCAGTGAGTGGATCCGCCTTGATGTTTCTTTCTATGTCTCTCTATATCTCAAGTTCGCGGAGAAAGCCATCTCCCGAAATGAGCAATACCTGTCTTAGAATGTCTGGATGTCTGATGGGACCGAGCTCATAAATGAACTCCAAATCCAAACTTCTTAGACTGTATCGTCAACTGAACTTAATCAGTATCCTGCGCCATGCCACCCTCAGTATTGCCTTGGACCACATGTCCAAAATACTGCCCCTCGTCAGAAGGAAAACTATAACTCTGACAACCTCCTTGTCGTCCATGTCACCTTGGAAGCCTGGAGTGATAACCGTCTCCTAAAGGAGGCAGCCGTTATCATATCCCTAGAACATTCACTTATGTTCTAAAACTGCTTCCGACTGTTTCCCCAGGATTGGATCAATGTCAACTTATTGCATCTACTGCAAGAACAACATCTGGTGTGGTACTTGACATCTCATGATTGACTCAATTGCCTAAGCAAGTGATCTGCCAATCATGCACATCCCTCTCCCCTTTAGTCTGTAAGACACCTTTAGAGAGGGTGACTCCATCACCTGCAGGTACACTACCGTGCCCGGAGTCGTCCATTCTAAATACTCTTAGAATGCTGTCAAGGTACCCTGATTGGGAAACAACCCAAATCTAGATCTAATAACCAGTATGTCTGATATAATGTCCAAGTCCTATGTGGAGAAACCACTGTGTGACGACCAAAGTATAACCGATCGTAGTATAGGAATATCACTTCGAACTACCTTCTCAACAGATCCATCCCTTATTCTGATGACGTCAAACCTATGACTGTCACATCAGAAATAGATGATCTATCTCCGCTACATCTGCTTTAGTCTATAAATAGACATAAGCCTGATGTCCACCAAAGCTTCCGCTGCTCCTACTGACTACGACAACCCTCTGCCAGAGTCATATAGACGTGCACTTCTAAAACTAGTTTAGAACGACGCTATACTCATCCTCCTGCCGGGTCTCGCATCCTGGAACAACAACAATGGCGAGTGTGGGTAAACAAGAACTTCCCTGTCACCGTCCTTGAGGCTACCGGAGTACCTCTCGGGTGCCTGAAGTTACCCACCTTATCTGCGGAGTGGCCAATGGAATGTCAAATCAGATTGAATCTTTAGGTTCCTTATCAAATCTTCAGTAATCGTTTGCGGTTCTGGAATCACTTCCAGTTCTACCATACTCCCATTACTGTTTTTGAAAAAATCCATTTTTAATAAAACTGTGGCGAGTCTTGAACAATATTTCTATTGATCTGCCGGATGGTAGAAAATCAACCCTCGTCATAGCCTGGGTCAACCCACAAACAGTCATTACAGAAACGTGCCTTGAGTTATCCAGAGTCTGGTTTTAATCATAAGCCGGACAACTCCCCGTACCTTAACAACGTTAAGATATGAACTGTTCTATATCCAATATAGAACCAGAGGCACTGATTTAAATTAACCAGATTCAAATCATGCAGCTGTCTCCAGTGCATGTCGACTAAATGGAGAGAGGCCGATCAGCGTTACTCAACTTAGGAATGCTTCCAATTATGAGTAACCTGAAAGAGAAGCAATTTCCTTTTATCATTACTATCAACTGAATACCATACACAAGTATCTACATCTTCGATCACTTTGAAGAATCCCGATACTTGCTACACTTGGTTCTCTACTCTATTCAAATACCTATAACTCCTCAAAACTCAGACCTTGTGTTTCTACGAAACACATGTCTAAGAACTAGAGAAGTTAAAAGTAAACAGAATAGAGTATGAGGACCAAACCCCTCTGTCCTAATGGACACTGGACAACATACAATACTCTGTATAAGTCCGCTGAGTCTAACAACTCTTTTACTGTGCGTCGTAGGTTGAAAACTGTACTTATGGTAAAGAAGAATTACACCGCTGTTCAATGCTCCTTACCTAACCATCCACTGATATAGGTAAATGTCATCGACATAATATCAAAAGGTATATCTCACTCTATAAAAATAGACGTACAGATATATCAATTTGAAATTGGTGCATAACAACGGATATTCAAAACCAAACATTTGCCGACCGGCAAACATCCCAGGTGATCTCCTCAAATATCACCGATTACAACGAATCCCGATATAATGAGGATGATCACCCAATTCCCAATGGCTTACTCCCACTCATCATCTGTAAAACCATACAGATGTGAGAAACATACCTGGTAAATACATACCCTGGAGCAAGTGTCTAATCGGGAAATCAGTTTTCCATTAATAGTACACAGTGAAACTGAAACATTGAAATGTTTCATTGGGGTATCCTGGTATTCCTAGCAATGCCTCATCCATTATCCAGATTCACAACTATAACCGTATAATTCTTTTCCACCTCTCTAAATCCCTTTATATGTCTTTAGTCATTACCTTCTGCACACCCCTTAGGCCAATTGGTTTTCTTCCTTCCCTACCGTTCGGCACCAGCCTATGGTTTGGAAGAAGAATATCCAATAAGCATAAAGGGTGTACTGTCCTAATCCTAGGAGCACTCGCAACGCGAGAGAAGGTGAAGATAAAAGACACCTGAATGTACTTTATTCCTATTTCTCCTGAACCAGGATCCATCCCCGAACTGGAACAAGTTCCTTTCGAGTTCGTATATAACCATACGATGGATTATCCAATAAAATGGGATCTTCGTAGTGATACGGAGTGTCCTGGAGAAATACAAAGGTGATTTAAGATTGGCGAAGAAATACTTGGTTTGGTCGTGAATAGCAGTCGCAATTTACTTTGCCCTCTTACTAATCCCTTGCTTTGTCTGAACTTAATACCTTCTGTACACCGTTTAGGCTAACTGGTTTTCTTCATTCCCTACCGGTCGGCACCAGCCTATGGTTTGGAAGAAGACTATCCAATTTGCATAATAGGTGTACTACTCCTAAACTAAGGAGTACTCGCAACCTGAGAGAGGGTGAAAAGAAAAGACAACTGAATAGTCCTATCCGTTTTCTCCGGAACCGGAAACCATCCTCGAATAAATTCCTTCGAGTTCGTATCTAACCATATGATGGTTTTGTCCAATGGAAGTGGACGTTCGCAGTAATACGGGGTGTCCTGGAGAAAAGGGTAAAAGTAGGAGTGGCAATGAGGTCTGCAACTCTGATAATCCAAAAGCCAGTGTTAAGAAGGTTCGGTTAACTTGGTCTCTGAGTCATAGTCTAGGGTCGGGTCAATGGTCGCTGCCAGAGAGAGAGAGAAAAGAAACACTCAGCGTGCACTCTATCCTAGATCAGAATGGTTATCACTTTTTCTAATCTGGAAACCTCCCACTGTACCTCAAATTCTCCTCCAAACCTGAAGGAAGAATTAGTCGGGGTCACCCGAGGAGTAAACCAACTCATCAGTGGGAATCGGGATCCAACTATCATCGCATGATAACGTGACGGAATCCGCTCACGGTATCACACTCCAGAAGGTATGCGCATATCTGGCAAGTTTCAGTACTTTTGAAACTCCCGATGTGATTTTTGCCCCATGCTCTTATGACCTTGACTTTGGCCAACATATCATAAGTCACATGTCAAGTTCAACCCGTCATTCTCCAGGTTAATTTGAACCCACCCGTACATACCCTTGACTTTGGCCAAAATGGCAGTACGACTGTCCCAAACCAACGCATCTATCTATGCTGCATATGAATACCCCAATAGCTACCAATCACTGTGCCTTGACTTTGGCCAACATACACAGCTTGAATACTATTGACCACCCATATGAAACGACGGAGGGCTACGAATGGTTTCTGGCGAAAACCTTTAACGTAATGAACTTGATCTCGTTGAAGGAACGGATAGCTTTTTAGAAAATATAGTGACGAAAACCTTTACTAAAGAGGTCACTCCCGGTGAAGGGATCTCGGCTCTTTCCCCGTAGAATGGGGTGCAGGATATTCCAACTGAATACCACGGTGCAAAGCAAAAGTAATCGGCTATAGTGAAGTTAATGCCCTGACGCAAACTTCTGTCCAAGGGGTCACTCCCGGTGAAGGGATCTCGGCCCTTGCCTCGTCGACTGAGGAGCAGGATATTCCAAATGAATACCACGATGCAAAACAAAAGTAAACGTCCTTGCAATAACAGCTTTTTGAAAAGTGTTCCAACAACATCAGAATAGGTTTGTTTAACTTGCATTGATCCGAATCAACGCAGTCCCATCAATTGATCACACCACAAAGAACGAAAATATACTGACGTACGTATATGCCATCCGCATTCGCCACTGGGTCCCGTCATCACTCGTTAGGTTAGCTTACTAACGACTGAGCGGGGACTGGACTAGCGCGGATGAAAAACATATACAACATCTACTAATATATATACCAATATATTATATTTCGCTCAAGGCGTGAAAAGAAATGCAACATCACAGAAATGTACAGTATCACAGAACAATACAGATATCTGGGATCCCCGGGTTTCACAGAGCCACTACTGAAACCCGACGTTCCCCTGGTCGTGTGGATAGCCTGTGCAATGAAATCCTAGACCCCTACGGGCGCGGCAAGTCACCCGCCAAAACCTGAAGCGAGGCAGCCCCCTTCAGCTCCGTGAATGGACCACCCAGCACTCCACGGAATCCGGCAACTTGGGCACCCCTCCTGGGTCAACCTGTACCCCCTACGAGTGCGGCGAATAGCCCGCCAATCCCAGAGTGAAGCCCCCTCCGTCCCAATGCCATGAGATGCGGGCTTGTTGCCCTCCAGAACCCGGCTATCCGTGCACCCCACCGCGGGGTAATCCTAGTACAGAAAGTAAAATATACATACACCGGGTACATCGACCGCAACCAGGTCGTGCCCCAAAAGAATAATACAATCAGGCAGTGACGGCAGTCCACATGTCGGACGCTCGCCCCGCAATATCAAATGTACATAATACAACAACACTGTACTAGCATTGCATCCAGGCTATCCCCCACGACCGATCCGCAACATCACAGCATAAACATAGAACATCAACGTGAAAGTCACGTTCGCAAATCCGTCTAACCGGGCTATAGCAGTTAGACCGGATTTACCGATCGAGTGACATTCACGGTCGCAGATATAAAGTAAATACTGTGAAAAATGTGTTTAAAATTTTCCGATTGACCAAAAATTAACAAGTGGGCCCCCAATCAAAACTGTAGCACTCACAGAAATCCTGGGCCCAATTTTAATATTCCAAAACCCATATTTTAAGAACAGAAGGCCTCTGAAAAAAAATGGTGAAGTGATCTCCACAGTGTGCGGCGGAAGGGCGGCGGGAAGGGGGTTTTCGCGGCGCTTCCGCGCTCCCACTGTGGAGTTACTTCGTCGAATTTTTACAGAGTTCTTAGATTTTCCAGTACATCAATATTTTACAACCTGAAAAATTTTTAGACTTCAAAAAATTTCAACAGAAACTGATGTGAAGGAAAAAATACGGTTTTGGAATTTTGGTCGATCGGAACTGAAAAACACATCAAACGAAGCTAGACGAAGTTAATGGCGAGGCTCTGATACCACTGTAAGTGCACGGCGGCGCCCCGGCCGTCAATCCGACGGCCAAACGCGGAAACGGTGGTAAACTTAAATTTTGCGGACTTAGCAAACCGGCACCACCGCGCACTAAACCCCGGATCGAACCATTAAACTTATTCTAGCAAACAAGAGAAGGGTTAGAGATATACCGAATGATCCGAGTCCTTCGGTCTTCGTCTCCACTCCGATCTCCCGCGGATGCTTCGTCCGTCATCTCCTCGTTGTCGCCTCTTCGCCGGAAGGGCACCACATCGCCTGCATCTTTTACGGGCTCCCGCCTCAATACCGAGGCAACTCGGGCGCGAAGTAGGCTACCCGACGCGTCCAAGATATGCTGTAGGAAGTGTAGTGTAGAATCATAGTCTCTTTTGGGGTTTGTTGCCATTTGTAGATGATGGAGGAATCAAGGTAAGAAAAATGGTGCTTGCATTTTTCTAGCATCAAAAATGAGATCAAGAATGCTAGTCTCTCAAAGATGAAGATGAAGCTCTCTTCTTCTCTTTTCTTCTTCTCTCTTTCTTTTCTTAACCATGAATAATCCTCTCTCTCTTTAGAAATGGTGGAGGAAAACAATATGAAGCAAGAGGGAGGTGAGTGTAGGAAGCATAAGTGGTGACCATATCATAAAACAAGAAAACATCAACCATGCTTTTTATCACATCAAACCCATATCCTTTCTAATCTCATTTAATGCACAACATGGATGATAAAGCAAAGATACATATCATAATAAATCCTTTTGCAATAAAACCCCTCCACAAAAGTTATTTGCACAATTGCAAATAACCCCCTCCATCGGAAAAGTCCGGCCGGGAAAGAACAAAGGAAAACCGGCCGGAACGGAAAACAAACTGGCAACTCCAGAAAACTGGTCCCGTAATAAATTACTGGAAAACCCTATACTGTGCATACACACCCGCATCTGTATTCCGTCCGGATACAAATGCAATGAGACAAAATCTACACTGTACTATACTAGGATCCGGCTTAAACCAAAGCCGGCTAGTAATATCCGTTCGATCCTGATCCGTGCAATACCGCACGTATCTGATCGAACCCTGCCATATATCTATACGGCCTCTAGTACTAACCGTCCGATCCTGATCCGTGCAATACCGCACGTATCTGATCGGACCCTGCCATATCTCCATACGGCCTCTACAGCGTTTCGCCCGAAAGCTTGAGTAACTGAAAGTGTGGTGGACTCTAAAGACTCGTCAATACTATGGCTGTGGATTTAACCACTAGCACGTCAGAGGTATAAGCCAATACGTGACGGGCTACCAGCTATTGACTAAAAAGGGACGTCGATGAGCGAACTCATCCTTACACCCTACTGAGCCTGTCAGTGACAATATCCGTACAGTCCGGTCCGTTCGTCTATGAGCATCGCATGTTGGGCCTAGGGGGTTGGTAAAAGTCAGACCCCCAAAAGCGGTACAAGTCGTGTCGGAGTGTAGCCCAGAACACCCTGAGATACTACTGGAATACCTACCAGTAAATCTCCTGCCTTGGCCAAGGTCTTCGTGTAATGGCTCTCCTAGACACAGCGCGACCTCACCCCCAATACCGGGAGAGACGAACCCCCGAAGATCCGCTCACTGCCTCCATGTGGCTCGGGACTGTACCCAACTAAAACCTGTTTGCACGACTCCTTTGAGCCGTGGTAGGGTAGTAATCAAAGTACAGTGGGAACTCACACGAGACAAATGACGATCCCCAGGTCGATGAACTAACCTGTACACATGTCACCAGGGAACTGCTATCTGACGTCAAGTATAATCCCAACTAGCAGGTTCCCGGCGAGTCCTGTCCGGTGTACTCATAACCCAATGAGCACCTGTATACATCTTAGATGAACCAACTGACACCAGTGGCTTGTGAGACCGGCCACCGCCCCTCGTCGGGGTCTCGACTGTATACACTAGTCTACTCTGGAGAATCGATGCCCTGTCTCGAAACTCCTACGACTAGGGACCTTTTAAGGATTCGCTTATAGACTCCAGCTCTCACTTATATGATCGCCCTCATACTGCTGGCAGTCAAGCAAAAATCCTAGGGGCTTTATCAACGTGCAATAGCGACATGTCAGGTCACCTAAAGCAGTACACGATGATAAAGGTAAACCAGATAGCGTATTATCATCTCGAGTAAGACTGTCTTACCGGGATAGGTCCTCCCTCAATCATTGCAATCACGTGCCTGTGATCCAATAATTGACTCTGAGGGCACTATCTCCAACAGTATATGATCGCCGTTATAATGCTGGTAGTCAAAAAAAATCATATGGGCTCTATCAACATGTAACAGTGATCTATAATACCACATAATGCATGTACATGATGATAAAGTCAAACCAGATTGCATACTATCGTCTCGAGTTAGGTTATTCTACCCGTATAGGTCCTCCCTCAATCATCATAATCACCTGCCAGTGATTACAATAATTGTCTTAAGGGCACTATAACCAACAATCTCTCACGTGCACTTAAGGCTAATTATTACGGTGTCGCATACTCATAGCCCGTGTGCTACCAATCACCCAACTTCTCTACTAATCATTTTCGCAAAGCATGTTTGCGAAACATTCACGTTCGAGAAATAGCCTCAGTGAGTGGATCCACTCCAATGTTTCTATCTTTATCTCTCTATATCTCAACTTCGCGGAGAACGACTATCTCCCGAAATGAGCGATAATTGTCTTAGAACTTGTCTGGATGTCTGATGGGACATTGTACATAACATGAACACCAAATCTAACAAGCTTCTTAGACTGTATCCATTTGCTGATGTAATCAGCATCCAGCGCCATGACCACCTCAGTATCCTGCTTGGAAACCTATCTAACGTACTGCACCTCAAAAGAGGGCAAACTATTACCTCTGACGGCCACTCTGTCATCCATGTCACTTTGGAAGCCTGTAATGATAACCGCCTCCTTAAGGAGGCTGCCGTTAAATCCTGGAGAAACATTAGGAAGAGGTTATGAACATAAGAGGATGTTCTAGGTATATGGTATTAATATATGCTTATTGCAGTTAGTACAAAAGCAATATCTGGTGTGGTACTTGACATCTAATGATTGACTCAGTTGACTAAGCAAATGATATGTCAATTATGCAAATCCCTCTCCTATTCAGTCTAGATGACATCTCTTTAGAAAGGATGACTCCATCACCTACAGGTACACCATAACGCCAGAAGTCGTCCATTCTAAAACACTTCAGAATAGTGTCAAAGTACCCGAATTGGAACATTTCCCAAATCTAGATCTAAAAACATAGATCTAGTCACCAAAATCCCTGATATATTGTGCATATTCTATGTGGAGAAGCACTTTGTGACAACCACAGTATAACCGATCGTAGTATAGAAACATCACTTCCTATCAGGAATACGTCATCCACATCACTCCCTACTACATTCTTACCAGGTCCATCTGTTATTCTGATGAAGCTAAACTCTATCACTGTGACGTTAAAAATAAATGATCCATCTCCGCTATACTTACATTAGTTTATAAATAGACATAAGCAACTTGCCCACCACGCTTCCGCTGCTCCCACTGACTACAACAACCCTCTGGCAGAGTCATATACACGTGCACTTTTAAAGCTAATTTAGAATGATGTTATAGTCATCCACCTGCCAGATCTCATAGTCTAGGACAGCAGTAGTGGAAAGCTTGGGTCATCAAAACCTCCATGTCACCGTCTTTGAGGAGACCAAAGTACCTCTCGGGTGGCCGAGTTTACCCACCAAATTTGCGGAGTGGCTAATAGATTGTTGAATCTAATTGAATTCTTAGATCCTACTAAATTTTTGGTAACCGTTTGTGGTTCTGGAATCACTTCCAGTTCTACCATATTCATAGTAATGTTTTCTGAAAAGAATTCATTTTACTAAAAAAAAGTGGCGAGTCAAGAACAATATAAATATTGATTTTACAAATGGTAGAATGTTAACCCTCGTCATAGTCTGGGATAACCCACAAACTGCCATTACTAAAACATGCCTTAAGTTTATCCGGATTCTCGTTTTAAGCATAAACCGGACAACTACATATCTTAACATCGTTAAGATATGAATCCATTCTATATTTAATATAGAAACAAGGGCATTAATTTAATTGGAAGCAGATTCAAAAACCATGCAGATGTTTCCAGTGCATATCGACTAAATGAAAGAAGGCCATGCAGCATTACTCATCAAGGAGCGCACCCACGGATGAATATCATGATAGAGAAGCAAGTTCTCAAATATATTACTTACGACGGAATACCTAGCATAAGTATCTACATTTTCGATCACCTCGAAGAATCCTGATACTTCCAATACATGGTTCTCTACTTTATTCTTATACCTAAAACTTCTCAAAATTTGGACATTGAATTTCAACGAAATGTGTATCTAAAAATAGAGAAGTCACAAGTAAACGGAATATAGTACGAGTACCAACCCCTTTGTCCTAATGGACATCGAACAACATACAATACTTTGTATAAGTCCACTAATTTTAATAACTCAAACCCTGTGCGTCGTAGGTTGAAAACTGTATTATGGACAAGAAGAATTACACCGTTATTGAATGCACCTTACCTAATCATCAACTGATATAGGTGGATGTCACAAAAAAAATTTCAAAAGGTTATATCTCACTTTATAAAATAAACATACAGACATATCAGTTTGAAATTGGTGCATAACCACGGATATTCAAAACCAAATATTCGCCGTTAGGCAAAAACCCAGCTGACTTCCTCAAATATCACCAATTACAAAGAATTCTGATATTGAGGATCTAATCACCGAATTCCCAATATTCTACTCTCATTCAGCGTCTGTAACGCTATACAGATGTGAGAATCAAATCTGGTAAATTGTTCACACCAGAATATTGCATTTAATACTGTCCATTCTTATGCTCGTTTTTTTATAAGTCTGTGCTTCTGATCCGTGTTTGCTAGATAATTACAGGTTACAGGTTCCCAGTCCAAAACAACGCAAATCATGCAAAATCTCCACGGTTATGCCAAAATTCAAAACATCTGCCAAAAACAGATAAAATCCGGGTTCCGGTCATCCACACCCGTCAAATGCTGCTTACCAGTTCAAGAGACAAGACGAAAAACAGTAGTCATTTGTGTCTCGGACAAGCAAAAAGCACGAGAGGGGCAACACAAAGATAAAGAGGTGCGTGGAGCTCGAGAGAGATAAAGGTCAAAGAGATTAAAAGTATAGCCATTTTGGACTGTTGAAAATTTGAAGATATTTTGGAACCATTTTGCAATTTGGGACCTGTAAAATAGAAGACAAAAGCAACACGAGGAAGCCCAAGAAAAATGACACTCCAAACACTCCAAGTGACCGCGGAACCGTGGCCAATAGGCCTTTTGGGCGATGGGTCCGCGGCCAAGTCTTGTCTTCTCCCGATAAACTTTTGTGGGTAGTTTGGTAATATATAGGGGCTCCGAATATAGTCCTAGGGTTTCATTTCTCTGTTTATAAATACTCCAGTTTTGACCTAAGTTAGGAATGCTTTTTCTTTACTAGGATTTAGTATAGTTTAGTTTGTATCTTCTTCTCCTTCTTCATCTATTCTCCATGAAATTGTAATGTGAACTTTTGAGTGGAAGATTAATGAAGATGAGGGTTTTTTCTTAACTTGTATCTTTATTTTCTTGTATTGTAATTTTAATTGCTAGTGTAATTTTATTATTTGTTGTTAAGTAGTTGTTGGTTTTCTTTTCTTATTTTATTTTCCTTCTCTTCTAAACCGTATTTTTAAGCAATGATACTCGATGGAGTCCCTTGCGTAGGTGAGGGCCTAAGTAGTTAGCTTGCTACCATTTGTTAAAATCATATTTTCCTTTCTTTCTTTTCTTCCTTCTTGTTTTATTTTTCTTTTAAATGTGTGAATAATTTCCACACTTGTTAGGGCTAAGGAAGGTTAGTGTGAAGGATGGAAAAATCCCTTGTACTTCTCTTCGCCGCCAAACATCATAAAATGAACCTAGACCAAACAAACACAACCCCCTCACTTAGGCGCGCTAAAAGTGACATATAGCCGCGACCTAAGTCGAGAATTCGATTGGGCGCACTACAACGTGACATGTAGTTGTGACTTAATTGGAGACATGGTTGCGTATGTTTGGCCTAGGGTTGGAAATAAGTGCATGTAGCGGACGGATAAGGGGCACTAGGAATGGATTTAGCGTTGGAAAGCTTGCTTAAACTCGCAAATCTCATTCCTATGTCCTCCTAATCCCCGCTACTTTCGATTATCCTAACATCATTTCAAGAATGGCAAAAGACAAGAACAAAACTAATCCTAACTCTACTAACCAACCCTAACCCAAACAAGTTTACTTGAACATAAAATACAAACACTAAGGATAGAATTGAACATACATATATACACTTTCATTGACTCGTCTAAAACAAGAACGAACATACGAACCATCTTCTTGTGGACGACCCGTACTCAACCGGCTAGCTGCAAAGCGACACCGTCTTGATTGCTGTAAGTAGAGAACAAAGTATAACGCATATCATAACATATATCGCGGTTATTCTGCTACAATCAAATGGTGTCGTTGCCGGGGAGACGGTAACGTATTTCTTTCTTGTCAGTCGGGTTAATTTTTTTTGTATATATATATATATATATGTATATATATATATGTATATATATATATATGTAACAAAACAAAACAAAACAATAAATAATAAAAAGAATAAAAACCATCTTGTTATTTTTATATATTTTTTGTGCAAGTGTGCAAGCAAATCTGGAGCAAGTACAGTGATCTAATCAAGAAACAGAGGCTTTAATACAGAAGAACAGAACAAGGGGAGTGTACAGAACAAGTTTGGAGCTCCAATTATTCAAACCCACCGCGAATCCACGGCCAAAAGGTGGTAAGGGCGGCGGTTCCGCTGCCAAACTTGGTCTTCGTGCCCCCAATTTTTTTCATGCTTCTTCTATGCTCTAAACTTCTTCTCTGAACTCCACTGAATTGTATTTTCTGCAGGTTTCTTTGCAGAAATTGCGCCGCCGCCTAATAATTTTTTTTTGTTTTAGATTTTGTTTGTTTATCGCTTTGCATATAATAATACAGACATTAAGGGGCTATAACACAAATTACCTTGAGTTACACCCTTCCTAAGACCCCACAAATCACAAAAAGCATACGCATTATCTTAAGTTAATAAAAAAATCTCTAGACCAAACCTTTAAGGACATGTCGTGCTCATTTAGGACAAGTGAAGGTTGCGGGGAATCAACCATTTATCTAAACTTGACTTTGTGGTGTCTGGGCTAGACAAGTGAGGAGGTAATTTTAAAAGGCCCGTCTCACGGTGATTCGTGAGTGGAACCCTCCTTACCTCACTTGTGATTACCTGGCCATAATTTCCAGTGAAGAGGCGATTCGATGGTTATCCTGCAATTTGTCACTTAGAAGTCTAGGAGCGGTCTAGTTGGACTTTGAAGACTCTAGCTCTAGGTGTTGTTTGTGCATATTGTGATTATGATTGTGCTTGTGTAAAGTTTAATCCCATAATTCCGTATTTTTCAAAAACCAAAACAAACAATTTCAAAAATCCAAAAACTCCAAAAAAAATCCTAAAATTTATAAAAATTCACCCACTTTCCACCCTCCCTGCCTTTCATCTTTTCCTATCATGGGTACCCCAAAACGACCAACTCTTGCTGAACTTTGGTACCTACATCCAGACATTTCTTCTTACGGTTCTTGCTTTGGTCGAACTTCGAAAGATCCATCCATGCCCAAAATTTCTTCGAGAGATTGGATAGACGCTTCTAGAACCAAAAATTGGACATCGCACTCCACTTTGTATCAACCATATCAAACTTTCACATCTTCTCATGTTGATACCCCTTCTGAAAGTCATGTTGTGACTCTGCAACCCATGTCCATTGCTGACAAAATTGAACAATCCCATAGCCGATTTTTCACTCCTTTAACCACTCCAAATTCGTTAGGACAACAATTCCAATCACCTTCTTATCATAATGTTGATCGTAATCCAGTCCATTTTTCACATCCATCCGATTCCTATCAACCCTACCCGACTTTTACACCTTCCCTGGACATTGCTTCTGATCATCACTATAGGAGTTTCATGTATCCACGCGAATTTGAATCTTTTACTGAAACCCCTTCACAACCCATATTTAGTCTTGAACATTCATTAAAAGAATTTCGGGTAGCGTCATGCAAACAGATAGAGGATTTGAATGCGTCTATGGCCGCCCTCATACAATCTAACGAACCAGCAGCTAGTTTCCAACTAGCTCCGAATTTTCCAATGTATGATGAGACAATATGACAATTTGAGGATTTGAGTAGTGAGAGTGAGCAGTATACCCTTCCAAATCAAACCTACCCATTTCAAATTGAATTCCACAACTCCAGTTTCGAAATTCTATCGAGTGCCCCAAATGATTCACCAATTGAAGATAGAATGTTTGATGAGTTGTGCGACTATGTAGTGTTTGATTTACCCGATTGTGAAGGGTCCATTTCAAGTGAAACCAATGCCAATCCCTTGGATCTCCACACCTCCATTCTAGAACCACAATTGATTGAAAACCATGCTTTTGATGAGGTGTCTGAGAAATTTAACTTTCACTTGATTGAGGATATCGACGCTGGGAATATTTTGGATGATGCACCCATAATTTTGGATGAGTTTTTCTCACTAATTCATCATGTCCTTTCACTTCCGTGTGGGCATCATCCCGAACCATTAACCGTTTTTCCCGAACCCCATATGCATCTGGATATTGTTGATGATGAATGCATGGATGAGCTGAATTTTGAGGAGAATTTTGAGAATATTATTGAGGATGAACCAGTTTTACTAGATGAGTCGAATTTTCCAATTCATCATGTCCCTTCCATTGATTATGACCATTCTCCTAAACGTTTAACCGATACCATTTCTCAATCACTTCCCGCCATCCTTTTCGTCGTTCCCACTTTGCAAGCTACTGTATCACCTTCATTTCCTACATCTGGTTCACTAAGTTCGGTCGACCCATGTTTTCTTACGAATCTTGAGAGTTTTGACCCCATTTCTCAACATGTTGATAGATTAGTACATTCCCTTCTTTCACTTCGGTCATTACAAACTGTACTAATCTATTCAATTAATTTCCACCCTCAAGTTCGTATTCAATTTCTTTCTCCCCCTCCGCCATTCGTCTTCTCTACCGAGACCGTATTCCGCTTCCATCCCCACACGGTCTTGCGTATTCTTCATTTCTTTCTTTTACGCATTCTTTCACCAACCCGGACATTATCACGATAAAATTTTTGAATGGTTGGTGTTAACTTTTGGCCTGTGTAAGGCCTTGTATAGATTGATGACGTTCTCTCCCCCCTAACTCTGAACTTCACCGCTTAAACAGTGGAAACACTGTTTCACTTAAGTTTGGGGGACCCTTTTTGTGTATATATATATATTTTTGGTTTGCATTTTCTTTTATAAAAACACAAAAAACATGATAGCACCAACAGATTTTGACCCCTCAACAATTTTGACCCTCTTGGTGTAGCATGACAGTGAGGAGACTGTCAAGTTTAAGTTTGGGGTGTGCTCGGTAAACCTTCTATCATCGAATTCATATGTATATTTTGCATTTGAATACTTATTTAAAAACCCACAAAAATTTAAAAAAATTCCAAAAATATAAAAACTTTGTCGTCAAGTTAGCTAGTAGGGTAACTTAGATTTTTATTCCGAAAATTTAGTTTGATAGATTAGAAATAACTAAATTCTAGGCCCAGGAGTTGAAAACCCTAAAAATAACCCTCATTATGTTTAACCATGGTAAATATACGTCCTTGCAGTTTTTTTAGAAGTACGTAATCTTGAGTTCAGTTCTTGAGTTAAATCAAGATGAAAGGAAAGTATTGAAAGCTTTATTGAAGAATAAGTCTGAAAAATAGTTCATATTCTTAAGTCCAAATTCAGAAAGTATATACAGTACAAACTGCACTTACACGCACCTTGAAAAAAAAGAAAAAAAAATTACAAGACCTAGAAACTGCTATTTACGCTTTAATAAGCTCACACATTTAGTAATCGGCTGATTAGTGCCTCAGAAAGCAGTAATAGTCACATGAAAGGTGTGTGATCAAATCCATCCATCATTAATGAAAAAAATAGTATTAGGTATTAAGGCAAGGATATTATATCTTGAATTGAATTCTTGAGTGTAGGGGTGAAATTTACACACACGTAGGAGTATACGATCGATGTTTGGAGGAAAGATAGGGATAAAGAATAAGTCTTATATTTTTCGTAAAGATGATAAAAATTCCGGATTGGAGACCACGCTTTAGAAGGAAAATTCAAGAGAAACTGAGATCTTTCTTAACAGTCAAAACGTATAGGATCTTAGGTTGAATAAATAGGAGGTGTGAAAAATAAGTGATGGATATTTCTAACTTAGGATGATAGAATTACTAACTTAGATGCTAAACCGTAGGATTAGAATTAAGGTTATCTTATGAAACCAGCTTGACGGGATTTTATGGGTAGTATCCGGTGAAAACGCTCAGGAGACAACACTCCTCCTACTAGGGACACCTAGAGGATTAACAGCTTGTTGCATACGCTAAGTGCAATCATGATGCCTACGAAAGTGAGCTTATGACTTTTTGAAAATAAATGGGTTTGCTCGGGACGAGCAAAAGATAAGTTTGGGGGTATTTATTCACACCAGAATATTGCATTTAATACATCCCATTCTTCTGCTCGTTTATTTATAGGTAGGTGTTTTTGATCTGTGTTTGCTATATGATTACAGGTTACAGGTTCCTAGTCCAAAATAACGCAAATCACGCAAAATCTCCACGGTTATGCCAAAATCCAGAACATCTGCCAAAAACAGATAAAATCCGGGTTCCGGTCATCCAAACCCGTCAAATGCCGCTTACCAGTTCAAGAGACAAGACGAAAAACAGTAGTCATTCGTGTCTCGGACAAGCACAGAGCACGAGAGGGCCGGCACAAAGATCAAGAGGTGCGCGTAGCTCGAGAGAGATAAAGGTCAAAGAGATTAAAAGTATAACCATTTTGGACTGTTGAAAATTTGAAGATATTTTGCAACCATTTTGCAATTTGGGACCTGTAAAACAGAAGACAAAAGCAACACGAGGAAGCCCAAGAAAAATGACACTCCAAACACTCTAAGTGACCGCGGAACCGTGGCCAATAGGCCTTTTGGGCGGCGGTTCCGTGACCAAGTCTTGTCTTCTCCCGACAAACTTTTGGGGGTAGTTTGGTAATTATATAGGGGCTCAGATTATGGCCCTGGGATTTCATTTGTCTTCCTAAAAATACTCCAGTTTTGACCTAAGTTAGGAATGCTTTTTCTTTACTAGGATTTAGTATAGTTTAGTTTGTATCTTCTTCTCCTACTTCATCTATTATCCATGAAATTGTTGTGAGAGCTTTTGAGTGGAAGATTAATGAAGATAAGTATTTTTCTTAACTTGTATCTTTATTTTCTTGTATTGTAATTTTAATTCCTAGTGTAACTTTATTATTTTTTGTTAAGTAGTTATTGGTTTTCTTTTTTTGTTTTATTTTCCTTCTCTTCTAAACCGTATTTTCAAGCCATGATACTCGATGTAGTCCCTTGCTTAGGTGAGGGCCTAAGTAGTTAGCTTGCTATCATTTGTTAAAACCGTATTTTCCTTTCTTTCTTTTCTTCATTCTTGTTTTATTTTTTTTTTTAAATGTGTGAATAATTTCCACACTTCTTAGGGCTAAGGAAGGTTAGTATGAGGGATGGAAAAATCCCTTGTGGTTCTCTTCGCCAAACATCTTAAAATGAATCTAAACCAAACAAACACAACTCCCTCACTTAGGCGCGCTATAAGTGACATATAGTCGCAACCTAAGTCGAGAATTCATTAAGGCGCACTACAACGTGACATGTAGTTGTGACTTAATTGGAGACAAGGTTGCGTATGTTTGTCCTAGGGTTGGAAATAAGTGCATGTAGTGGACGGACAAGGGGCACTAGGAATGGATTTAGCGTTGGTGTAACCCTTCGAAAACCGTTTAGGCAGTTTTTCGGTAATCGGCTAAATTTTTAGCTTTTTCCGTAAAAAGTCAAAATAAGTATTTTTCATTGTAGACCTAATTATACAAAATTTAGATAATATATTACTATAATTTTGTCACTAAAATGTCACTTATAATTTTCTAGTTAAATAAAAAAAAATTCGTAATTAATTATTTTTTATTATTATTTTATGCTTTTAAAAATACATTAAATTAGTGATAAATAAAAATTTAATTAGGTAAATTTCATAATTAGGAATCTTTATAAGCTAAAATATGGTGTTAATAAAATTGTATCATGACTTGCAAGATTTTGGTTTTATGGTTGGAAATTTAGTGAAAAAATGAACTAAAATGCGTTTTTTTTCTAAAAAGCTTGATGTGAAAGGCATTAAATGGAAACATAAGGGGTTTTTTGACCTAGAAACTTCCACAAAAATCCCACACTTCCCTCTTCTAGCTACTGGCCAACCAAAACTGCAGAAAATCCCTCATCTTCTCACTTCATTCTTGCTTCATTTTCATGCCAAAATTCATAAAAAATTCACAAATTACTTCTCCAATTCAAAGCAAAACCCTAATCCACTCTCTCCTCAAACCAATTTAGTCTAAAACTTGAAGAAAGGAGGCATCTTTAGTGTCTTGAGCATGCTAGGATTCCACTTGTGAGGTGAAATTTCTAAACTAGTTGTTAAATTGTAGATTGAATGTGCTAAAAATTGAATTTTGAAGTATTAATTTAGTGGTATTTACTTGTTCATGAAAATCAAGGGAGAGATTTGATTTCAAATTAGGGTTTGTAGCATGGTTGATGGAGTTAAGTTAGGGTCTGGTTATCTAATTGGTTAGAGTGGTAAATCGTGCGATGTTGCGCTCGCTAAATCGATAAATTGTGATATTTGCATCGAATCGGTATGCTTTTTGCGTACTAGATTTTTATTAAAATTAGGATGTGATCTAATTGCGTTATATTAGCTATATAATTAGCTTCATAAACGACTATTAGAGTGCGCGAACGCGGGGTTTTGTCTAGTCGGGTTTTGGTTTTGTCGATTTCCCCGAAATGACGATTCTAGTTAAGATTTAGCGATTTTCGTATGTTTTCCCGCGCACCGAATGCACATTATGTTTAATTCGAGAGCGTCGATATTTGTATGTTGTGATTTGCATCGTTTTAGGATATGTAATCTTATGCTTGGTGTTGTGCAAATATAGGATTGGTCTGAGAAACATCGGACACGGCGCGTAAAGGCAAGACGGTGGTCGGAACGGATTAGCGAGGCATTCAGGTGAGTAGATGTATTCATCAATGGGGGAATCGTCTGGATGGCGCGAGGTGCCCCCTAGTTAGGATTACCCTATTTCTGGCAAGATTTATATTGTTAGTTAGCTTACCCCTTCATTTACACAGCATACCTTATAGTAAATAGTATGCTAGATTGCATGGATATTCATATGCACATATGCGATAACACTTCGTAGGACACGAACACCATTACCATTGGCATATGTTGCACGCGCACTATTCATGTGACACACACGCCTTTGGTAATTGCCATGCCACGTGCACTATAGAACCTGTTTAGCTTAGTATCGCCTTGCATCGTGCATGATATATGAAATTGCATAGCATGTATATATACCTTGCATCATCATCATACTTGCATAGTTTTCTAGCCACAATTCACGTCGCATACCTTGTTATCATAGACATTTATCATATATAACATGTGGACATTATGATTTTCTTGAGGATTTCAGTATTGCTGCGATTTCTGGATTTTTGGGGAAAACCGCAAGAATTTAACAAAAGCTTATATTTATTTTTTTAAGACAAAGTTGCGGTTTTCTCGTGATGTATGTGTCGTCCACCATGAGTTTTCATGTTTTCTGTTGGATTTCGAGACCCGATTCGAGGAGTGGATGAACCGTCTCGGGTACATGGTGGGCCCGGTATGGTACCCCGGGGCAAGAAGATCGAGTTGTAGACGATGAGCCTGGCAGGGGAAGACTACCTACCGGTGATGTCTGGCGCGGCGAATATCCGGAGGATACCAACCGTTGTCGTGAGATTTGATGATATGGGCCGATCTGGACTAACGGAGCCCGATATTTGAGACATTGTTACAGTGAGATATTGAGACAGATATGATTTCATATTTGTTGTCGATACTTGACACGGGTTTTCAGATGATTTCTTGATGGTACTTAGCTATTATACAGATATTCCTTTTTCTAAAGTTAAGAATGTAGAACTCTTAACATTTAAAACACTTAAAGATTTAGTAATGACATCGCATACATGTGCATGCATACTAGAGGTATTATTTCACATCTGATCATACATGCTGTGACGCATTTGCGTGCATTCTTACGATTGCCTTACTAAATGTTATATTCTACTCACGAGCTGGCAACTCACTCCCGTTGTGCCACAGTGTCTTGCAGGTCGGATTCATTAGTCTTGTAGCGGCGGCTATCTTATCATCAGCTCCTTTTTCTCAGACTCGCGACATCGCCGTAGGTGGGTTGCGAGCACACTTTGTTTCTTTTGCTCTATCATTGTATCTAGTATTCTCCATCTACCACTTTATATTGTATATGCGACCTAGTGATGAGACTGAGAGATTTGTATATTTGTGGTTTCTTTGGGGTCGAGCTCACTTGAGCCGGCATTGTGTTTTCTGATATTTTGCGTTTCTTTTATGCTCTTTTCTTGATATTACTTATATATTGCATGTGGTTGTGATCCGCCTTGGGCGAAGAGCTAGCTCCCGCTAGGGGATGCCATTTATGATTACGGGTTATATATATCTTGTTGTACCCATTTTGTGGGATAGAAAATACAGGGCAGACTCTGCCGAAATTTTCGGGAATTTTTGATGTTTTTTTAAAGGGATTCTATGCAACTTAATTGATTTAAAAAAACTGCTTTCATGTAAGGTTTTCCTTCACTCTCTTTTGATTTGGTTTAGATTTTTCTGGGCTTTGGCTGACTTTGGTTACGTTACGCCTTTAGACGTCTCGTAATCTAAGTGCCAGTCACGTTCTGTACTTTCGGGTCGTGACAAAGTTGGTATCAGAGCGTAGGTTTTACCTTTCTGAGTGTAGGACGACCTTGGTAGATGGAGTAGCTGACTTAAGCAGAGAGGCGTAGCGTGGGTATGATCCGCGACATACTTACGATACGGTACTCCGCCTAAGTGACCTTAGGACATAATTGCTTGTATTTCCTTTCTTGATTCCTTGCATTCCTTGATTCAATTGCAATGCTCTTATCAGTCCTGTTTCTTATTCCAGCTTCGATGCCGCCAAAGACTACGAGAGCTCAGCGGGCTGCCGCTAGGGATGAGATTCGAGCGGGCTCGTCTGAGGCGAGGATCGAGCGGGAGGATACACCTACCCCTCAGGGTCATACTGATCCGCCTTATCCAGACCGTATTGCCAGATTAGAGGTTGGCATGCAAGAGTTGCGATAGATGATGGGATCTTTAGTTGAGTCCAGCCGGGCACAGAGATCCAAGGACGTTCCTTCCACCGCACAGACCATGATAGTACCTGCTGCACAGATGGTCACTCCTGCTACTATGGAGACTATCCCTGTTTCACTACAGGAGTTCATGAGATTGAGACCTCCAGCTTTTACCGGTACGGATGCGACAGAGGACCCACTGGCATTTCTCGATAGGATGGATCGGATTTGCCGTTCGTTGAGGTGTTCTGATGATAGATTAGTGGAGTTTGCGAGTTTTCGTCTGGAGAGTCTTTCCCAGACATGGTACGATTCAGTAGAGAGAGGCCGAGCTGCAGGTCTACCTTCTATGACCTGGGATGAGTTTACAGCTGCATTTCTTGCCCGTTTTCTTCCGGAGAGTGTCCGAGATGCTCGAGCCCGTAGTTTTGAGTCTTTGCGCAAGACTCCTGGGATGACGGTGTCGGAGTATGATATACAGTTTACCCAGTTGTCTCGATATGCTCCGTACCTAGTAGACACAGAAGAGAAGAGAATAAAGAGGTTTGTGTGAGGGCTTGATACACAGCTATTCCTTGCCATCGGCACCCAGCACTTTGATACATACGCAGCCGCGATGGACGCAGCCTTACTTTTGGAGGAGCGTATTTCTGAGACTCCGGTCGTTTCTGGGCCGAAGAGGATCCGTACTGATACGCCAGCTCAGCGGCAGATGGGCAGACATCGTGATAGATTATTTCCGGGAGATGGTGGAGGCAGAGGATTGAGACGAGGTCAGTTATTTGGTTCATATCCACAGACCCGGCAGTTGTCTCCAGGATGTTTTCGGTGCGGGAGTCAGTACCACCGTATCAGAGACTGTACCATGGGACGTCAGGGCGCGGTGACAGTTCCGCATGTGACCTTACCACCCTCACTACCTCCTCAGAGAGCTCTACTTCCTACTCCTGATGATGCTCCATGCCAGCCAGATGCTTCTAGAGGCCGTGGGCGTGGCGGTCCGGTTCAGAGAGGATGAGGCGACAGAGGCAGAGGTCGAGGCCGAGGTAGAGGCAGAGGTCAGCCAGCTATTAGTGGTGGATAGGCCCGAGTGTTCGCGTTAACTCCTCAGGATGCACAGGCATCCAATGCCGTCGTGACAGGTACTCTGCCAGTATGTTCTTTTGATGCACGGGTATTATTTGATCCAGGCTCCACACATTCCTATGTATCCACGTACTTTGCACCGAGGTTGGGTCGAGTGTCTTCTCTGTTAGATCAGCCGCTTGTCGTTATTCCCCCGGTAGGCGAGTCTTTTGTTGCCCGTTTTGTGTACCGATTGTGTTCCGTTCGTATCGGGGAGAGAGATTCTTCAGTTGATTTGATTCTCCTCGATATGCTAGACTTTGACGTTCTTCTTGGTATGGACTAGCTAGCCACCTGTTATGCATCCGTGGACTGCCGTGAAAAAGAAGTCAGATTCGGTTTTCCTGGTGAGCCGGTTCTTGTTATTCAGAGAGATCGTAGCGCTACCCTTCCCAGCTTGATTTCTTCTCTTCGCACTGGTTAGCTCTTAAGAAAAGGGTGTCAGGGATTCTTAGCCTATATTTGTGATACTAGCTCCACAGAGGTTCCGTTGGACCAGGTCCCTGTTGTGAGAGAGTTTCCTGATGTATTCCCTGACGAGCTGCCTGGTCTGCCACCAGAGCGCGAGATTGAGTTCTGTATCGACTTGATCCCTGGCACGGGGCCTATCTCTATACCGCCTTATCGGATGGCCCCGGCGGAGCTGAGAGAGCTGAAGGATCAGTTACAGGACTTGCTAGACAAAGGGCTTATCCGACCGAGTGTGTCACCTTGGGGTGCTCCCGTCCTGTTTGTTAAGAAGAAGGACGGAAGTATGCGCTTATGCATTGATTATCGTCAGCTGAACCGGGTTACGGTGCGGAACAGGTATCCCCTACCCCGCATTGATGACTTATTCGATCAGCTCCAGGGTGCAGGGTTCTTCTCGAAAGTTGATTTACGGTCAGGTTATCACCAGTTGCGGGTTCGGAAGGAGGATGTTCCGAAGACCGCTTTCCGCAATCGATATGGTCATTATGAGTTCTTGGTGATGTCGTTCGGGCTCACCAATGCCCCGGCAGCATTTTTGGATTTGATGAACCGTTTATTCAGGCCGTATCTCGATCAGTTCATTATTGTGTTCATTGACGACATCTTGGTTTATTCTCGGAGTCGGGAGGAGCATGAGCAGCACTTACGTATCATATTGCAGAGTTTGAGGGAGCATCAGCTGTTCGCCAAGTTCTCCAAGTGCGTATTCTGGTTAGACAGTGTCGACTTCTTGTGTCATGTGGTGACGAGAGATGGTATTTGTGTGGACCCGAAGAAGATCGAGGCAGTTCAGCGTTGGCCTAGACCAGTATCAGTTACAAAGGTTCGCAGTTTTCTAGGTCTGGCCGGCTATTATCGACGTTTTGTCAAGGATTTCTCCCGCATTGCTGCACCGTTGACCGGATTGATCCGGAAGCGGATTCCTTTTGATTGGACCCAGGCATGTGAGGATAGTTTCCAGCAATTGAAGACTCGTCTGACTACTGCACCAGTGTTAGCTTTGCCTTCAGGATCAGGCGGGTTCGTGGTATATTGTGATGCTTCTCGAGTGGGGCTGGGCTGTGTATTGATGCAGCACGACAGAGTTATCGCGTATGCTTCTCGGCAGCTGAGGAAACACGAACAGAACTACCCCACCCATGATTTAGAGATGGCTGCAATGGTATTTGCACTTAAGATCTGGAGACATTACCTATACGGTGAGTCATGCCAGATATTCACTGACCACAAGAGTTTGAAGTATATCTTCCAGCAGCGAGACCTGAACCTGAGACAGCGCCGTTGGATGGAGTTGGTGAAGTATTATGATTGCGAGATTCTATACCATCCGGGCAAGGCGAATGTGGTGGCAGATCTTTGAGTAGGAGGCCCGGAGGTAGCTTATCTTTCTTGAGCGCAGTACTGATGCAGTCGACGGCGGATTGGCAGGTGTTATGTGACAGCAGAATGCAGTTCAAGTTTACTCCTGCAGGGGGACAGCTGGCCCATTTCAGAGCACGCCCACAGTTACTTGACCTATCCGCGAGGCACAGTCCGGCGATGCCCGTATTTTAGAGATTATTAAGCAGATTCGGCAGGGCAGAGTCAGAGTTCGTGATTGATGATCAGGGGATACTTCGATTTGGGACTCGACTGTGCGTGCCAGATTCAGAGGGACTGAGGCGTGATATTCTCGAGGAGGCACATAGATCAGTATACAGTGTGCATCCAGGTTCCACCAAGATGTACCATGATTTGAGAGAGGTTTACTGGTGGGACGGGATGAAGAAGGATGTTACAGACTTTGTGTCCAGATGCCTGACTTGTCAGCAAGTCAAGGCCGAGCACCAGAGGCCAGCCGGCGAGTTACAACCTTTGCCCATCCCTGAGTGGAAGTGGGAGCAGGTCTCCATGGACTTCTTTATGAGTCTACCCAGGACCAGTCGAGGGTATGACTCTATTTGGGTGATTGTGGATCGACTGACGAAAGCGGCTCACTTCCTGCCAGTGAAGACCACTTTTGGATTTTCTCAGTACGCCCAGGTTTATATTGATGAGATCGTGCGACTGCATGGCGTTCCGACTTGCATCGTGTCCGACCGGGGCACCCAGTTTACCAGCCGATTGTGGCAGAAACTTCAGGAAGCATTGGGCACCAGATTGAGTTTTAGCACAGCCTTTCATCCGCAGACTGACGGTCAGTCGGAGCGTACCATTCAGACTCTTGAGGACATGCTCAGAGCTTGTGTTTTAGATTTCGGTGGTAGCTGGGATCGTCATTTGCCTTTGATCGAGTTTTCCTACAATAATAGCTTCCAGGAGACGATACATATGGCACCTTTTGAGGCTTTATATGGGAGGAGATGTCGATCTCCTGTGTGTTGGACAGAGCTCAGGGAGAGCAGTATTTTAGGGCCGCAGATCGTACAGGAGACGACCGAAAAGATACAGCTGATTCGGGACAGGATGAGAGCGGCACAGAGCAGGCAGAAATCATATGCTGACAGGCGCCGTCGCCGACTCGAGTTCGTTGTTGGCGATCATGTTTTCCTGAAGGTCTCTCCGATGAAAGGTGTGATGAGATTTGGGCGGAAAGGGAAGCTGAGTCCTAGATATGTTGGTCCTTTCGAGATCCTAGAGCGTGTTGGTCCAGTCGCTTATCGGTTAGCTCTTCCGCCCAGCTTCCCCGATGTTCACCCCGTGTTCCATGTCTCGATGCTCCGCAAGTACCTTCATGATCCTTCCCATGCGATTCAGCACCAGACGATCCAGCTAGAGCGTGATCTTTCATTCACCGAGCAGCTGGTGGTCATTCTGGATCGGCAGGTGAAGAAATTGAGGTCGAAGGTTATACCGTCCGTCAAGGTCCTTTGGCGTGGCTCGAACAGCGAGGAGGTCACCTGGGAGACCGAGGTCGAGATGAGGAAGAGATATCCCCATCTTTTTGAAGGTACGCGTAGTTAAATTCTAAATTCGGGGACCGAATTTCTTTAAAGGGGGAAGATTGTAACCCTTCGAAAACCGTTTAGGCAGTTTTTCGGTAATCGGCTAAATTTTCAGCTTTTTCCGTAAAAAGTCAAAATAAGTATTTTTCATTGTAGACCTAATTATACAAAATTTAGATAAGATATTACTATAATTTTGTCACTAAAATGTCACTTATAATTTTCTAGTTAAATAAAAAAAATTCGTAATTAATTTTTTTTTATAAATATTTTAAGCTTTTAAAAATACATTAAATTAGTGATAAATACAAATTTAATTAGGTAAATTTCATAATTAGGAATCTTTATAAGCTAAAATATGGTGTTAATAAAATTGTATCATGACTCGCAAGATTTTGGTTTTATGGTTGGAAATTTAGTGAAAAAACGAACTAAAATAGGGTTTTTTTGTAAAAAGCTTGATGTGAAAGGCATTAAATGGAAACATAAGGGGTTTTTTGACCTAGAAACTTCCACAAAAATCCCACACTTCCCTCTTCTTGCTGCTGGCCGACCAAAACTGCAGAAAATCCCTCATCTTCTCACTTCATTCTTGCTTCATTTTCATGCCAAAATTCATAAAAAATTCACAAATTACTTCTCCAATTCAAAGCAAAACCCTAATCAACTCTCTCCTCAAACCAATTTAGTCTAAAACTTGAAGAAAGGAGGCATCTTTGGTGGCTTGAGCATGCTAGGATTCCACTTGTGTGGTGAAATTTCTAAACTAGTTGTTAAATTGTAGATTGAATGTGCTAAAAATTGAATTTTGAAGTATTAATTTAGTGGTAATTACTTGTTCATGAAAATCAAGAGAGAGATTTGATTTCAAATTAGGGTTTGTAGCATGGTTGATGGAGTTAAGTTAGGGTTTGGTTATCTAAATGGTTAGAGTGGTAAATCGTGCGATGTTGCGCTCGCTAAATCGATAAATTGCGATATTTGCATCGAATCGGTATGCTTTTTTCTTACTAGATTTTTATTAAAATTAGGATATGATCTAATTGCATTATATTAACGATATAATTAGCTTCATAAACGACTATTAGTGTGTGCAAACGCGGGGTTTTGTCTAGTCGGGTTTTGGTTTTGTCGATTTCCCCGAAATGACGATTCTAGTTAAGATTTAGCGATTTTCGTATGTTTTCCCGCGCACCGAATGCACCTTATGTTTAATTCGAGAGCGTCGATATTTGTATGTTGTGATTTGCATCGTTTTAGGATATATAATCTTATGCTTGGTGTTGTGCAAATATAGGATCGGTCGGGGAAACATCGGACACGGCGCGTAAAGGCAAGGCGGTGGTCGGATCGGATTAGCGAGGCATTCAGGTGAGTAGATGTATTCATCTATGGAGGAATCGTCTGGATGGCGCGAGGCGCCCCTAGTTAGGATTACCCTATTTCTGGCAAGATTTATATTGTTAGTTAGCTTACCCCTTCATTTACACAGCATACCTTATAGTAAATAGTATGCTAGATTGCATGGATATTCATATGCACATATGCGATAACACTTCGTAGGACACGAACACCATTACCATTGGCATCTGTTGCACGCGCACTATTCATGTGATAAACACGCCTTTGGTAATTGCCATGCCACGTGCACTATAGAACCTGTTTAGCTTAGTATCGCCTTGCATCGTGCATGATATATGAAATTGCATAGCATGTATATATACCTTGCATCATCATCATACTTGCATAGTTTTCTAGCCACAATTCACGTCGCATACCTTGTTATCATAGACATTTATCATATATAACATGTGGACATTATGATTTTCTTGAGGATTTCAGTATTGCTGCGATTTCTGGATTTTTGGGGAAAACCGCAAGAATTTAACAAAAGCTTATATTTATTTTTTTAAGACAAAGTTGCGGTTTTCTCGTGATGTATGTGACGTCCACCATGAGTTTTCATGTTTTCTGTTGGATTTCGAGACCCGATTCGAGGAGTGGATGAACCGTCTCGGGTACATGGTGGGCCCGGTATAGTACCCCGGGGCAAGAAGATCGAGTTGTAGACGATGAGCCTGGCAGGGGAAGACTACCTACCGGTGATGTCTGGCGCGGCGGATATCCGGAGGATACCGACCGTTGTCGTGAGATTTGATGATATGGGTCGATCCGGACTGACGGAGCCCGATATTTGAGACATTGTTATAGTGAGATATTGAGACAGATATGATTTCATATTTGGTGTCGATGCTTGACACGGGTTTTCAGATGATTTCTTGATGGTACTTAGCTATTATACAGATATTCCTTTTTCTAAAGTTAAGAATGTAGAACTCTTAACATTTAAAACACTTAAAGATTTAGTAATGACATCACATACATGTGCATGCATACTAGAGGTATTATTTCACATCTGATCATACATGCTGTGACGCATTTGCGTGCATTCTTACGATTGCCTTACTAGATGTTATATTCTACTCACGAGCTGGCAACTCACCCCCGTTGTGCCACAGTGTCTTGCAGGTCGGATTCATCAGTCTTGTAGCGGCGGCTATCTTATCATCAGCTCTTTTTGCTCAGACTCGCGACATCGCCGTAGGTGGGTTGCGAGCACACTTTGTTTCTTTTGCTCTATCATTGTATCTAGTATTCTCCATCTACCACTTTATATTGTATATGCGACCTAGTGATGAGACTGAGAGATTTGTATATTTGTGGTTTCTTTGGGGTCGAGCTCACTTGAGCCGGCATTGTGTTTTCTGATATTTTGCGTTTCTTTTATGCTCTTTTCTTGATATTACTTATATATTGCATGTGGTTATGATCCGCCTTGGGCGAAGAGCTAGCTCCCGCTTGGGGATACCATTTATGATTACGGGTTATATATATCTTGCTGTACCCATTTTGGGGGATAGAAAATACAGGGGAGACTCTGCCGAAATTTTCGGGAATTTTTGATGTTTTTTTTTTAAAGGGATTCTATGCAACTTAATTGATTAAAAAAAACCGCTTTCATGTAAGGTTTTCCTTCACTCTCTTTTGATTTGGTTTAGATTTTTCTGGGCTTTGGCTGACTTAGGTTACGTTACGCCTTTAGACGTCTCGTAATCTAAGTGCCAGTCACGTTCCGTACTTTCGGGTCGTGACAGTTGGAAAGCTTGCTTAAACTCGCAAATCCCATTCCTATGTCCTCCTAATCCTCTCTACTTTCGATTATCCTAACATCATTTCAAGAATGGAAAAAGACGTGCACAAGACTAATCCTAACTCTACTAACCATCCCTAACCCTAACAAGTTTTGTCACGACCCGAAATTTAGTTCGTGACCGGCACTTAAATCACGCAACGTCTAAAGGCATAACGTAACTTAAGTAAGCCGAAGCCCAGAAATCTAAACCTTTTTAAAGAAAATAAAAGAGGTGAAGTTTTGAAATAAAGGTATGATGAAATCAAACGTTTTCTTCAATGCATAGATAATGGAACATGAAAATGCAAGTGGATTGTACTAGTTGAAAAACTTGTTTCGTCATTTAAAAAATTTGGGCAGCACCTCCCTTTTATATTTTGATTCAAAAACCACATATACATAATAACAATAAAGGAATCCCCAAGCGGGAGCTAGCTCTTCGCCAATCGGTGGAATCACAAACACGCAAGTCAAAAATATATGTATACGACGCCCAACGGCGAAGTCCGACACAAAGGATAATGAATAAAGCAAGACATCAACCCACCAAGCGGACATATAACCCATCGCTCTAAGTCTCGCAACCACAAGTCTTGCTAAGTATTACTACTTATACAAATACTAGTTTCTGATTGATGGAGTTGACTAGATACAACAGGAATAATAAATACAAGAGTGGGCACGATCCAATATGTCCCACCTACAAAAGCAAATCACCCGAAGCAAGTTGTGTGCCAGCGATACCGCTACTGATCCATACGGTCAACCTGCAAGAACTGTGGCACAACAGGGATGAGTTGCCAACTCGTGAGTAGAAAACATCAGCAGGTAGAAATCGAATAAAACAACGATTCCTAGGTCAACTATATCATGAAGGTAAAACTATGATATCTAGGGTGACCGTGTCTGCATATATGCCAACAATATAATCAATGCTTGTATGCATGTGGATATCATCCATCTGTCCATCAATGACAAAACAACATGAAAACATATGCATGTATATATGAGGATATCAAGCAACGTGTGTCCATCAACGACACATCAAAATCATGAAACCTGAGTGTCCAACATCGACACTCGAAACATCATGAAAGCCGTGTCCAACATCGACACGTAAATCCTCATATCTCGGGCTCCGTCAGTCCGGATCGACCCACGGGCTCCGTCAATCCGGATCGGCCCATATCATCTCACGACTCCGGTCGGTATACTCCGGATAACCGCCGAGCCCAAATACTATCACCGGTAGGTCGTGTTCCCTCTTCCAGTCTCATCGGCTACTCCACGACAATCATTTCTTGCCCCGGGGTACCTTACCGGGTCTACCATGTACCCGCAGAAGGTGCCTATCGCTCCTCGAATCGGGTTTCACATACCAATCTCAGAACCGAGAAAACTCATGGTGGACGTCTTGAAATATCATATCAAGAGAAACAGGGTTTTTAAAATAATACATGCTTTCTTTTTAAATATAATCACGGTTCTCAAATCCAGAATCTCATGAAAACAGCATCTCAATGCATATAATCGTAAAGCATGATGTATGCAAACATAGAACAAAAATATGAGCATATCAAGTATATCATGCGACATAGTATAGTGATGTGAGCATAGCAAGTATATCATGCCAACGAGTCATGTGACAGTACTGAACATTTAAGAGTAATAGCATGATGTAGCAATTCTACTATGTAAGTGACATAGCAATTATCGATGATGATTGTGTGTTAGCTGGCAATCTGTGTCAGTGTAGCATACACATCATCGATAATTGTGCAGGTGTACTAGTGCAGGTATATGTAATGCAATGAGAATATCATGAACGTAGCATAAAGTGCATCGTAAGCGAAATGCTATAAGGTATACGTATCTATAATATAACCGAGTCGGTGAATCCATCAATCGGCATCCAACCTCACAACATCACATACGGTATAATCCATCGTACGGCATCCTCTAATCAAGGGTATGGATAAATCAACCGGTAAAGCATCGCGTGCGGCGACAACAAACAGAATAGGGATTATATCGACCTATACAACAATTTGGGTACGGATCTAAAGTCTCGTACGACATCTCACTATTCACATAATTATATATATATATATATATATATACCTATATCACAGGTCACATCCGTATCAATCTCATATCAGGGGTGTAGGGTTACTAGGCACTCTAACAAGGTTCTACAAGGCATCAACCATGCCCGATTAAAATTTTTAGCCGTGTCGAACAACCCTAAACAAGATCTTTGCTAGATAATTAGGGTTACACATGCAAGTAAATAACATTTACTACTAAGTGAATACGAAATACCACCTTTGTAGATCGGTCCTTCACTTCTAAAGCTCCTTGTCGTAGTCCCTTCGCTGCGATCATGGTTCTCCTGGGCTCTTGCATGGCTTCACGAGGCGAAAGAAGCGTCCTTGCTTGAAGTCTTCGAGGCCGAAGATGATCTGCGTCGAGGGAATAAAACAATGATTCCTAGGTCAACTATATCATGAAGGTAAAACTATGATATCTAGGGTGACCGTGTCTGCATATATGCCAACAATCTAATCAATGCCTGTATGCATGTGGATATCATCCACATGTCCATCAAAGACACAACAACATGAAAACATATGCATGTAAATATGTGGATATCAAGCAACGTGTGTCTAAAAACGACACATCAAAATCATGGAACCTGAGTGTCCAACATCGACACTCGAAACATCATGAAACCCGTGTCCAACATCGACACGTAAATCCTCATATCTCGGGCTCCGTCAGTCCGGATCGGCCCACTGGCTCCGTCAGTCCGGATCGGCCCATATCATCTCACGACTCAGGTCGGTATCCTCCGGATAACCGCCGACCCTAAATATTATCACCGGTAGGTGGTGTTCCCTCTGCCAGGCTCATCGGCTACTCCACGACAATGATTACTTACCCCGGGGTACTTTACCAGGTCCACCATGTACCCGCAGACGGTGCCTACCGCTCCTCGAATCGGGTTTCACATACCAATCTCATAATCGAGAAAACTCATGGTGGACGTCTCGAAATATCATATCAAGAGAAACCGGGTTTTTAAAACAATACATAGTTTCTTTTTAAATAGAACCACGGTTCTCAAATCCAGAATCTCATGAAAAAAACATCTCAATGCATATAATCGTAAAGCATGATGTATGCAAACATAGAACAGAAATGTGAGCATATCAAGTATACCATGCGATATAGTATAGTGTTGTGAGCATAGCAAGTATATTATGCCAACGAGTCATGTGACAGTACTGAACAATTAAGAGTAATAGCATGATGTAGCAATTATACTGTGTAAGTAACATAGCAATTATCAATGATGATTGTGTCTGTGCCGGCAATCTGTGTCAGTGTAGCATACGCATTATCGATAATTGTGCAGGTGTACTAGCACATGTATATGTAATGCAATGATAATATCATGAACGTAGCATAAAGTACATCATAAGCGAAATGCTATGAGGTATACGTATCTATAACATAACCGATTCGGTGAATCCATCAATCGACATCCATCCTCACAACATCACGTATGGTATAATCCATCGTACGACATCCTCTAATAAAGGGTATGGATCAATCATCCGGTAAAGCATCGCGTGCGGCCACAACAAACAGAATAGGGATTCTATCGACCTATACAACAATGAGGGTACAGATCTATAGTCTCGTACGGCATCTCACTCATCATTCACATAATTATCTATATATATATATGTATATATATCAGATCACATCCGTATCAAGCTCATATCAGGGGACCGACAAAGGTATCAATTATCTCATATCGCCTCGCATCCGCAACGACATATCAAACCAACTCATCATATCTCATCGTATACTTTTTTCATCACATCTATATCTCATATCAAGTCATCTTATTAATTTCATGTCGTATTTATCGACCTCATAACAAGCCACTATAATCTCATACCGATTCTCTTACAACTACATATGTATATATCGTGATCCACATTCACGTTTCATATCCTTATATATCAATTCGAGACATCCTTTCTATCAGGTCATTTCACACTAAAACCATTAACTATAACTTAAGTCGTGGCATATCTTGTCTCCAAACTATAAATCAAATATCAATATTTGCGGGGGTGCTATACGCCATACACCCGACTTTCCCCGTAGATATAAATCTACTCACCTGCGGAACTCCTTGTTCAGCCGTAGTCGATGTGCTTCGCCGTCTCGGAATCCACGCGAGGGTACCTACAAATCAACACATATCGCAATGTTATGAAAACCAAGTCCGAAAACCAATACGACACACAAATTACCTATAGGTTAGAACCTATAGCCTACGCATGCAAAAACAACCAAACAACCCTCGTCGTTGACGTACAAACGTCCAATGACCAAATCCAAATTCAAATATCAAAACCAAGTTTTAAATACCGGAAAACAAAATACGGCAACTAAGGGAATCACTCCCAGATTCTTGCTCAGGTAATCTGGGACAAAACAAAAAATACAGTAGCTATATTATAAGGTATGTGAGCTACAGGCAAAACCCCAACACCAATGCCTAAATTTTGGCTGGCCTAACTGCTATAGTAACCGCCCCCGCCGGCCCCACCTTGGAATTTGGGTCTCGTCTTCTCGTGGTGGTCTCCTATTGGTCTAACTAGGTTAATGTATATGTTTAATTTTTTTATAAAGGTCCCGGGTTGCTCCAGATTCCCTGTAGACCTCAAAAAATATTACAAAACCGACACGGAAAGTTTCTAAGTTCGTGTATTGGGTTCGATTCTATGGCCCAGGTCAGGAAAATCATCACTAAGGTTCTACAACACTCACTACAGCTCCATTACCTCTTTACAAGTCCACAAAACCACTAAACATCGACTTGGAAATTTCCAAGATCATCAAATCATATCGGTTTAACTCTAAACTAACAATAGGATAAACTAAACACAATAACTTAACTAAAGTCTAGAATTATACCTCATTTGGAAACTCAAGAAATTCTTGAGTTGCTCAAAGTCTTCAAAATCCAAGCTTGGAAGGTCCACAAGGTGTAGGATGAGGTGGGGGTCATTTTTAATGAAGGGAGTATAGGGTTTTAGCAAGGTTTTTGAAGTGATCCATGGAGGTAGAGGAGTTGGAGGGAGAGATGAAGAAGATGAAGGAAATGGTGAAGAAATGATGAAGGAAGAAGAATGGGTGAGGGGTGGAGCCATACCCTCTCTCTCTCTCTCTCTTCATACCCTCACATGACATGCCATGCCTCATGACATCATTATGTCCCCCCCATCTCTCTCTCCTTAATCATGCTATCACTTTTTCTCACACAAATAAAACCAAAAGTCAACAATGCAAATGAAGCCAACATGTAACAAAATGCAACATGTCATGGTGCACTAACCATGGAAATTGTAGAAACACGGATTTGTCTTAATCACGATTAGTAGTGCACTAATAAATTTTCTATTTAAACTCCATATAATTAATTATAAAAATGCCAAATCCAATAAATATATTTTTAAATGAATAAATCATTTTAATCTCCAATTATTTCATAAATATTGGTATATATTTATACCATTTTACGAAAACCCCAAATTCGCAATTCGAATAGTTATCGCGAAATATATTATTTTAATATTAAATTCCAAAAATAATATTTTATATTTTCTGAAATGTTACAATCTTCCCCCCTTAAATAAATTTGTTCCCTGAATTTAAATTTAAACCCCCAAATACTAAAACGTTTCAATAATCAGCTCAAATCAACGGGGCTCCGAAATCACGGAAGATACAGAAATACCACAGCGCATCGTGTGCGCCTGAAAACGAGTATGAAACTCAAAATCGAACTCCGTCAAGCACCACGCAATCATCAAAGTTACAATGGAGATACAGATCTCAAAATCCACTACTGAAATCCATTATACACCAGTCGGATACTATAATACGTATATAGTACGCATCCTTGGAAAAATCTCCAAAAACTGAATAAAACACATGCAAAATCTTCTCTGAATTGCCGTGTGATTCGTAACTCATGGCACAAGTGATGGACACTCATTTGTAAAGTAATAAATATACGTTCATATATGTTTTGCTCTAATATACGTTCCGCCCTTTTGAAATATACCAAAAGGTTTTCCTTTATAAACGTTCGTGTCGCTCGCGGACACGTAGGAAATAGCGAGAATATAGCTCCTTTTTTGAAAACCTCTTGTTGAACTTTTAAAGCATGCAAAGTACTCAGGTACTGTCCTTAGATCAGTCCTGTTCGGATACTACATAATATAGTACCTATCATGAAAATAAAGTGCTCAAGTGCAAATTCAGCCTCAAAAGGCGTATCCAACAATCACGTGCGTCTGGTGAGCACAGAAATCAAAGACAAACACAAGTGCTATGAATGTGCACAAAACCAAACTAAGTGCAACCGGTGTGCACGAAAGCATATGTCCAGTGCAACGGAAGTGCACGAAAGCATCTGATCAAGTGCATCTATAGTGCACGAAAATCTCAACCCAGTGTAACTAACACGCACGAATGAAAATCCCAAATTGAGTGCATCCTGTGTGCACAAAATCACATCTCATATCATGCGCCCAACATGTGCGAAAATCCAAATCAAGTGCATCCGTCATGCACGAATGAAATCTAAATCAAGTGCATCCAACATGCACGAATAAAAATCTAAATCAAGTGCATCCAACATGCACGAATAAAATCTAAAGTAAGTGCATATGGTGCACACAAAATCACGCACCATGCGCCTAATATGCGCCAAAATCCAACCCAAGCGCGTCAGGTCCGTATAAAGCATCTAGTGCAGTAGCATGCACGAAAATGAACATCAAGTGCAAACGCGCACAAAACATAAATCTGGTGAAACAAATGCTCAAAGACATAAATCGGGTACAACCAATGTACGGGGTATAGATCTAGTGCAACCAATGCACGAAATACCAATCTGGTGCAACAAATGCACAAAATACAAATCGGGTGCAACAAGTGCATGGAAACTCATCCATAACTCAAATGCGTATAAAAACAACACCGAGTATACCAAGGTATATAAAATCATAAGCGTGTGCAACTGCGTGCACAAAACACGTATCAATGCAATGCAAGCATATGTGAGCTATACCGAGCGCAAAAATCAAATCGAGTGCGTACCACATGCACAAAAATCAAATCAACCGTATGAAATCCACGAATTCATAACCACGTGCAGCAAAGGCACAAAACCGATATCAAGTGCAATAGATATGCACAAATCGCAAACCAATGCAGCGGTGTATAAACATAAATCAAGTGCAATAACTACACACAAAAGAAAACATCCAATAGGTGCAGCCATGGTGCACGAACACATAAATCACGAAACCAAATCATCGAAACTCAGTCCAAGCGATAAAAGTGTGATACTCGGATCACGAAACACAAATCGCAACAAATGACATTGAGGTACACCTCCTACAATGTCGAAAAATGCCGGTGCGCCCAAAACTGGCAGAGCAAGATCATCTACTTGCCTCCTGCTCACGGTCCGGCGTCCTCTGTCTCTGGGTCCTTATTTTGTCTGTGGATTACCAATCTCGCAATCCATCGACTCGTCGGCCAGGTCAGGTGTACTAACGGAAACGATTCCACTCTGACACTGCTCTGGTCATCTCTCGGCCAATTAGCATGACCACTCGTAAAGTAGCACGTCACTGGCGTCGGCCTCTGGCCCTCTGAACACATGTGACACAACTGATCCTCGGTGCAAATCTTATCGTAGCAGTGTCTTGGAAGGCACCTGCTCAATGTCTCTTCCGATCTCGCCTATGCCGAACTGTACGGAGGCCGGTACTCTTGCATAATCTTTTCTCGTTTTCTGGACATCTGCGTTCTCAGCACAACATTTCCTCGGGAACTGGCCGTATCCCAACGCCTCTGTATACATATCCAATCTCTAATCTCAACGGGGAGTAACAACAGTTCGTTAACATCTCGCACGAACCTCTTGTTCCACTCGTCATTATTATCGTCCACTTTGACGTCGCGTCTTGCTATCTGCGTACTGCAATTGTTCTCGGCTACAGTCAAGCCAGAGTCTCTCACACGAACTTTAAATTATGAAATCGGTATCTTCATCATTCTGTAGAACATATCTAGCCGAACACGTCCTCGGGAACTCTTCCCAACTATCGGAGGAATATACTTTATTCATCCGCTCTCGATCAACTCACAACGCATCTGGGTGAGGTCCTCTATCCGAAGCTGGTCAACTTACTGATCTCCTATCGGATCATCCGACGAAAAACGTCATCTCTAGATCGATGTACTCTAGATCTGAATAAGATTCTCCACACTGGAAATCTTCAACTCAACTGAGCCCGCGTCGGCGCATCAAATCAGACGAATCACCTTCGTCTCTCAACTCAAGATAGACTAGCTATCTCCTATCGTATCTCTGCCTGAAAGCTCCAGCGATCTCAGCTCGTATGATTTGGAAGCGACATCCCATCAATCTCAGCAATAGCTGGGTCATCTGTCTGCAAGGTAGACAACATCACAAACTCTAAGGTAGGCTGTACATCAACAGTCCTCTCACAACAGGCAGCCTCTAACAATGGCTTGATCATCCGGTGCAAAGCCGAACACTCGCCTCAATCGAGAGGTCACAACACAAATACTAAATCGATACGTTCGCATGTCACCAGAAAACACGATGGTCAGTCCTCGTCCATGACGAGCTCGCCCTGACCGCATCACTAGCAGCAGCTCAATCTGCGCTCAAACCATGGTGATAGGAACCTCAAGCATGTATCAATGAAGATAGATTAAAGGAACGAAAGAAATCAAAAAATCCAAAATGGATACATGATCATAAGGAGGAATGGAATCAATGGTAGTATGATCATTGGAACGAATAGAATCAAGGATCTCAAATGGGTGTATAATCATGGGAACGAAGAGAATCATAGATCTCAAGATATGTACATCCTAAGGTCACTTAAGCGGAGTATTGTATCGTAAGTATGCCGCGGAACATACTCACGGTACGTCACTCTACTTGAGTTACCTGCTCCATCAATCAGGGTCAACCTATGTAACGAAAGTTTGGGTCTAACACCCCCTGTTCAAGTCTAAGTTCCATAAGGTCCAGCCTAGGTTCCGAAATAGATTACGCCCCAGAGTCCACATAGTCAAACCTGGAATCGAACCAAGCTTAAACCTAGCGCTCTGATACCAACTTTGTCATGACCCGAAATTTAGTTCGTGACCGGCAATTAAATCACGAAACGTCTAAAGGCGTAACGTAACATAAGTAAGCCGAAGCCCAGAAATCAAAACCTTTTTAAAGAAAATAAAAGAGGTGAAATTTTGAAATAAAGGTATGATGAAATCAAACGTTTTCTTCAATGCATAGATAACGGAACATGAAAATGCAAGTGGATTTTACTAGTTGAAAAACATGTTTCGTCTTTTTAAAAATTTGGGCAGCACCTCCCTTGTATATTTTGATCCAAAAACCACATATACATAATAACAATAAAGGCATCCCCAAGCGGGAGTTAGCGCTTCGCCAATCGGTGGAATCACAACCACGCAAGTCAGAAATATATGTATACGAAGCCCAACGGCCAAGATCAACACAAAGGATAATGAATAAAGCAAGACATCAACCCACCAAGCGGACATATAACCCATCGCTCTAAGTCTCGCAACCACAAGTCTTGCTAAGTATTACTACTTATACAAATACTAGTTTCTGATTGATGGAGTTGACTAGATACAACAGGAATAATAAATACAAGAGTGGGCACGATCCAATATGTCCTACCTACAAAAGCAAATCACCCGAAGCAAGCTGTGTGCCAGCGATACCGCTACTGATCCATGCGGTCAACCTGCAAGAACTGTGGCACAACAGGGATGAGTTGCCAACTCATGAGTAGAAAACATCAGCAGGTAGAAATCGATTAAAACAACGATTCCTAGGTCAACTATATCATGAAGGTAAAACTATGATATCTAGGGTGACCGTGTCTGCATATATGCCAACAATATAATCAATGCTTGTATGCATGTGGATATCATCCATCTGTCCATCAATGACACAACAACATGAAAACATATGCATGTAAATATGAGGATATCAAGCAACGTGTGTCCATCAACGACACATCAAAATCATGAAACCTGAGTGTCCAACATCGACACTCGAAACATCATGAAAGCCGTGTCCAACATCGACACGTAAATCCTTATATCTCGGGCACCGTCAGTCCGGATCGACCCATGGGCTCCGTCAATCCGGATCGGCCCATATCATCTCACGACTCCGGTCGGTATACTCCAGATAACCGCCGAGCCCAAATACTATCACCGGTAGGTCGTGTTCCCTCTTCCAGTCTCATCGGCTACTCCACGACAATCATTTCTTGCCCCGGGGTACCTTACCGGGTCCACCATGTACCCGCAGAAGGTGCCTATCGCTCCTCGAATCGGGTTTCACATACCAATCTCAGAACCGAGAAAACTCATGGTGGACGTCTTGAAATATCATATCAAGAGAAACAGGTTTTTTAAAATAATACATACTTTCTTTTTAAATATAATCACGGTTCTCAAATCCAGAATCTCATGAAAACAGCATCTCAATGCATATAATCGTAAAGCATGATGTATGCAAACATAGAACAAAAATATGAGCATATCAAGTATATCATGCGACATAGTATAGTGATGTGAGCATAGCAAGTATATCATGCCAACGAGTCATGTGACAGTACTGAACATTTAAGAGTAATAGCATGATGTAGCAATTCTACTATGTAAGTGACATAGCAATTTGTAGCGTCTTGAAAAGTCGTTTTGGTGTTTTCCTGAAATTCGGTGAAAATTCGGTATTTTTCCGAAAACCGTCTTTCTCGATATTTTGCAGTTTAGGGCTAATTATACTTAAAGTGGATAGATAATTACTTGTTTTTAGTAGCTAATGAGTTTAATATGAAATTTTGGTCATTTAAAAATTTTTCACTATTTTTCAATTTTTTAATATTATTTAAGCCGGTAAGAAAATACATTAAATAAGCGATAAATACAAATTTTTCCGGGCTAATTTTAATCTCTAAAATTATGATAATTATATTCTAGTGATAACATGAATTTTTAGTAATTTATTTTGATTTTTAACCAATTTTTATAAATTGAAACGAAATTATTGATTTTTGGGCTAAAACTTGCAATTTTTGAGTTGTAGGGGGCCTTTTTGCATAAAATTTCTTTTGTAAAACCCCTCTATCTTTTCCCTCAGCCCAAGAACAGCCCAAGCCTTGGCCAAGACCAGAAAATTCTGGCCTCTCTCTTTCTTGAGTTGTTTCTTGAGTTAATTGATAGTTTATGGTATTTATTTTAATATATTGGATAAATGTATGATACATTGACTTTTAAACTTGACCCTTGACCTTCCCACTCACCCCACACCCTCCCCCATACCTCCAACCTGGCCGAAACCTGCACCCCTCTTTCTCATCTCTTTTCTTTGCATTTTTCTTCAATTTCCTTCATGGAAATGCATCAAAATCCATGAATTAATTCCAAAAATCCATACAAAATCCATATGCTATCATTTTCCTTAGCCATTCTTGCTTGGATCTTGGTGCTTGAGGCCATCAATTGGAGGAAACTTTCTTGCTTGATCTAGTGATCAAGAGGTATAAATTCCATCTTGTTAAATTCCTTGTTTAAGTGCTTATGTGTTATGGGTTAGTGTTAATTTAGTGTAGTTAATCTAGTTTTCTTAGATTTTTGTTAGAAAATTCTAACTAGGGTTTGAAAACCATAATAGTTAATTGAGTTATTTTATAGTTAATCTAGTTGTTAATGACTAATCTATTTGGTTACCTTGTTGATATAGTTTTCAATTTTGCTAATTTGATTAAATTAGAAGTGTGAAATTTGCTTTTTAGGATTTTCAAGAAGAGGTTTTTGTATGGAAATGGTATTTGAAACATGTTTAGTGAGTTGATTAAACCTAATTTGTGTTGATTAAACCTAAATTGCTATCTAGTGTTTTGCTAACCTTAAGCTAAGTGGTTAATTTGCTTATTAGGCTAAATTATAGTGTTAAAGTAAGGATTTCTTATATAGTTGAGTTATGTTTGCTATTTATAAAAATCAAGAGAAGGTTTTGTTATGTAAATTAGTTTTTTTAAGCTTAGTTAATGGTTTAGAATTGGTGTATTGGCTAACTTTTTGGTTAGTTTGGAATGTTGGCGTTGGATGGTGTTGACTTTGTCGCTATTTTGTCGATGTTTGCATCAAATTGCAATTTCTGCTTACTAGATTTTTATAGAAGTTATGTGATGAGTTCATTGTGGCATCTTGATGATTTTGTTGGCTTGTCCTACGACTTTTAGGATGCGTGAGTGCGGTTTTTGGGTAGTCGGGTTTTAGTTTTGCCGGGTGACCCAAAATCGGCGTTTTTGGCAGTTTTTGCGATTTTCGCGTGTGTCCGCGCACTTTGTGCACGTTGTACCCAGTTAGCGAACTTTAGTAGTTTCGTTGGGGTTTTGCGTCGTTCTTGATACGTAACCTTATGTTTGGTATTGATGTAAATTCCAGGTTCGGTCGCGGAGACGTCAGACGCGGCGCGAAAGGGAAAGGCGGTGATTGGACACAGCTAGCCAGGGATCCCGGTGAGTAGATTTAACATCTACGGGGGACGATCGTCTGGATGGCGCAAGTCGCCCGATAGATTTAGTTAACTGGAAAATAGTAAATTGGATAATCACTTGTGATATTAGAATAATAATACTGGCATGATAATTGCTGCAATTAGATCAATAGGTTATACCCATATACGCAAACTCAATTGTAGGACACATGCACCATTACCAGGTTTTTATATGCAGCACGAGCACTATTCATGTTTACACACACACCCTGGTAATTGCCATGCCACCACACTAGATAACCTTTAAATTAAACCTTTTACTAATTGATACTTAAATTGTGTTATTTCCTTAAAATGAAACCCTAGGATTGCTATTCATGTGCACGTACTTCATCATATTCATTGTTCATGTTTAATACGTTAATCACACATCGCAACTTGATTATTGATATCATACGCATTCATTAGCATTGATATATGCACTTACGAGGATTTCTTGAGATTTTATGATATTGCTGGATTTCGGGGGAAAGCCGCAAAATTTCCAAACTTGTGATATTTTTTTTAAAACATGTAAATTGCGGTTTTCTAGTGATGTAAGTGTCGTCCACCATGAGTTTGCTGTGGCTTTGGAAATCCGTGTCGAGGAGTGGAGGAACCGGCACGGGTACATGGTGGGCCCGGTAAGGTACCCCGGGGCAAGAGGAATGTGGTGATGACGTTGAGCCTGGCAGGGGACGGATTACCTACCGGTGACTGTTTGGGACGGCGGATATCCAGAGGATACCGACCGTGGCCGCTAGATGATGAGATATTGAGATTTGAGATGGGTCAGCCGGACGGCTGAGGCCAGAGATACATTTATGAGATTTGAGACAGCTTTTGGGTGTCGTTGCTGGACACCGATTTTTTGTCGATTCATTGACATTATGCTGGCATTCTAAAAGAGTTTCAAAAACAAAAAGAGATAAAATATTTCTTATATATACCTATTGAGACCTCAGATTTTCATGTTGCATACATATTGGCATACTGATATTGTATACACACCTGCTAGTGCATCCAGTCATACCTGTATTTTAGATGCTAGGATGCTTGTGTGCATGCATACGATAGCCTTTGTAGATGTTATTTATTACTCACGAGTTGGCAACTCACCCCCGTTGTGCCACAGTCTTTTGCAGGTCCGCTCCGTCAGTTCAGTAGCGGCGGGCGCACTTGTCTTTTGCCTCTTTTGCCTGAGCTCGAGATTTGCTCATAGGTGGGTTATGTTATTTTTGTACCACCTTGTATATTCTTTGTATCTAGTGTACTCCATCTACTGTTCTATCAGATTATTGTATATTGACCTAGAGATGAGACGGTGAGGTTTGTGGATTTTATACTGTATTTGGGGTCGAGCTCACTTGAGTCGACATATTACTTTTTCATGCTTTATTATGCTTTATTATGCTTGTTGTCATTTACATTGCGTGGGATTTGTGACCGCCGTATGGCGAAGAGCTAGCTCCCGCTTGGGGATGCCCTATTTTGTGGATTCATGTATATATTTTGTTGTACCCATTTTTGGGGGTCAGTATTTACAAAGGAGACTCTGCCGAAATTTTCGGGAAAATTTGTATTGTTTTTAAAAAGTGTTTTACATGACTTATTTGATAACTCGCTTTCAATTGATTGGGTTTTCTTCACTCTTTTGCTTCATCGGTTTTGTTTTCTGGGCTTTGGCTTACTTATTTTACGGACGCCTTTAGACGTTTCGTAAACTTAAGTGCCAGTCACGTTCCGTACCCTGCGAGTCGTGACAAAGTTGGTATCAGAGCGATAGGTTTTACCTTTGTGAGTGTAGGATGACCCTTGGTAGATGGAGTAAGTGACTTAAGCAGGGTAACGTAGCGTGCGTATGTCCGCGGCATACTTACGATACGGTACTCCGCCTAAGTGACTTTAGGATACTTGCTTGAAAAATTCCTTCTTCAATTCCGTGTATCCTATGATCCTATTGCACTGTTCTTACTATCCGTTTTCCTGTAACAGCCACTATGCCGCCGAAGGCTACGAGGGCACAGAGGGCTGCCGCCAGAGACGAGATTCGAGCTGGCTCGTCCGAGACTAGGACTGAGCAGGGTGGTATGCCTACGCCGCAGGGACAGACCGATCCACCTTCCCCAGGCCGTATGGATAGGCTCGAGACCGGTATGGAGGAGTTGCGACAGATGATGGGAGGCATGCAGGAGCTGCGTCAGATGGTAGGATCCCTAGTTGCAGCCAGTCGTACACCGAGGCCGGATGACGTACCTACTACATCACAGACGACCATGATACCTGCTCCTACTACCACCACCGTGGCCATTCCGGTTTCACTACAGGATTTCATGAGGCTGAGACCTCCAGTATTCACCGGCACCGAGGCAGCGGAGGACCCACAGACGTTCCTTGATAGTTTAGCCAGGATCTGCCGTTCGCTGAGATGTTCGGATGATCGATGGGTAGAGCTTGCGAGTTTCCGACTAGAGGGTCTCGCGCAGACATGGTGGGAGTCAGTCTTGAGAGGTCGAGCTGCAGATCTACCGCCTATGACTTGGGTCGAGTTTACAGCGGTCTTTCTAGCCCGTTTCCTTCCAGAGAGCGTTCGGGACGCCAGAGCTCGCAGCTTCGAGGCCTTAGTCAAGACACCTGGGATGACGGTGTCTGAGTATGACATCCAGTTTACACAGTTGTCCCGATATGCTCAGTATTTGGTGGATACCGAGGAGAAGATGGTGAAGAGGTTTGTACAGGGACTTGATGCCCAGCTATATCTTGCCATTGGCGCCCAGCGCTACGACACTTATTCAGCTGCTAGGGATACGGCATTGCGGATGGAGGCACGCATATCACAGACTTCGGCCGTTTCTGGGCCGAAGAGGATGCGCACCGATGTACCGCCTCAGAGGCAGCGCGCCAGATTCTTTCCGAGAGATAGGCCAGGCAGAGGATTTGGACGGGGACAGTTATATGGTTCTTATCCCCAGGGGCAGCAGCCGTCACCAGGATGTTTTGGGTGCGGGAGTTTGCACCATTTTGTCAGAGACTGCCCGGTGAGACGACAGGCAGCAGCGACAGTTCCGCACGTGACCCTACCACCCTCACCACCCCCTCCTCAGAGAGCCCTACTTCCTACCCCAGGCGATGCTCCACGCCAGTTGGGTGCACCGAGAGGCCGTGGACGCGGCGGTCCTGTTCAGAGAGGACGAGGAGGCAGAGGCCGAGGTCGAGGCCAGCCCGCTATCGGTGGAGGACAGGCCCGAGTTTTTGCTTTGACACCGCAGGATGCGCAGGCATCCAATGCCGTCGTGACAGGTACCATGCCAGTTTGTTCTTTCGACGCACGGGTATTATTCGACCCAGGTTCTACACATTCGTACGTCTCTACACACTTTGCACCGATGTTGGGCCGTGAGTCGTCGTCGTTAGACCAGCCGCTTGTTGTTGTTACTCCGGTAGGTGAGTCGTTTGTCGCTCGGTTTGTATTTCGTTTGTGTTCCGTTCGTATCGGGGAGAGGGATTCATCAGTTGATTTGATACTCCTCGATATGTTGGACTTTGATGTGCTTCTGGGCATGGATTGGCTAGCCACTTGTTATGCTTCGGTGGACTGCCGTGAGAAGGCAGTCAGATTTAGCTTTCCGGGAGAGCCAGTCCTTGTTATTCAGGGAGACCGCAGTGTCGCCCTTCCCAGCTTAATTTCTTCTCTTCGCGCTGGTCAGCTCTTGCGGAAGGGATGTCAGGGATTCTTAGCGTTTGTTTGTGATACTCGAGCTGCAGAGGTTCCGTTGGACCGGGTCCCGGTAGTTTGTGAGTTCCCTGATGTTTTCCCTGATGAGCTACCTGGGCTACCGCCTGAGCGCGATGTTGAGTTCTGCATTGATTTGATTCCCGGTTCGGGGCCTATTTCTATACCGCCTTATCGGATGGCCCCGGCAGAGCTTCGAGAGCTGAAGGATCAGTTGCAGGATTTGTTGGATAAGGGGCTTATTCGACCGAGTGTTTCTCCGTGGGGTGCTCCGGTCCTGTTTGTCAAGAAGAAGGATGGAAGTTTGCGCTTGTGTATCGACTACCGCCAGCTGAACAAAGTTACCATTCGGAACAGATATCCGTTGCCGCGCATTGATGATTTGTTCGACCAGCTTCAGGGTGCGGGGTATTTTTCGAGGATCGACTTGCGATCAGGATACCATCAGCTGCGAGTCCGACAGGAGGATATACCGAGGACAGCTTTCCGTACACGCTATGGCCACTACGAGTTTTTGGTGATGTCGTTCGGACTCACCAACGCCCCAGCAGCATTTATGGATTTGATGAACCGTACATTCAGGCCGTATCTTGACTTGTTCATCATCGTGTTTATCGACGATATCTTGGTGTACTCCCGGAGCAGAGAGGAGCACGAGCAGCACTTGCGGATTACGTTACGGACTCTGAGGGAGCACCAGCTGTTCGCGAAGTTCTCCAAGTGTGCATTCTGGCTGGACAGCGTCGGATTCTTGGGTCACGTAGTTACGAGAGACGGCATTTGTGTGGACCCGAAGAAGATTGAGGCTGTTCAGCAGTGGCCCCGACCTACATCGGTTACTGAGATCCGTAGTTTTCTAGGCTTGGCGGGCTACTACAGGCGTTTTGTTCAGGACTTCTCCCGTATAGCTGCACCGTTGACCAGTTTGACCCGGAAGGGAGTTCCTTTCGTCTGGACGGAGGAGTGCGAGCGCAGTTTTCAGCAGCTGCGGACATGCTTGACTACGGCGCCGGTATTATCTCTACCTTCGGGATCAGGCGGATTTGTTGTCTACTGTGATGCTTCGCGAGTGGGATTAGGATGCGTTTTGATGCAGCATGGCCGGGTGATCGCTTATGCTTCTCGGCAGTTGAAGAAGCATGAACAGAACTACCCCACTCATGATTTGGAGATGGCTGCGGTGGTCTTTGCACTGAAGATTTGGCGACATTACCTTTACGGCGAGTCATGTCAGATATTCACCGATCACAAGAGCTTAAAGTACATATTTCAGCAGCGAGACCTGAACCTCAGACAGCGTCGTTGGATGGAGTTGGTGAAAGACTACGACTGCGAGATCTTATATCACCCCGGCAAGGCGAATGTGGTGGCAGATGCGTTGAGTAGGAGGCCCGGGGGTAGTCTATCCTTTTTGCGCGCAGTGCAGAGGCAGTCGTCAGCAGATTGGCAGACGTTATGCGACAGCCGAGTTGAGTTCGAGTTCACTCAGACAGGGGGACAGCTCGCGCATGTTCGTGCACGCCCACAGTTGCTTGACCGTATATATGAGGCACAGCGTAGTGACGACCGTTGCTCAGAGATCATGGCACAGATGAGACAGGGCAGATTTTCCGAGTTCGTGATTGACGATCAGGGGATTTTACGATATGGATCTAGACTGTGCGTACCAGATGCTGATGGATTACGGCGCGACATTCTCGAGGAGGCACACCGATCAGTGTATAGTGTCCACCCCGGTTCCACCAAGATGTACCATGATATGAGAGAGACCTACTGGTGGGACGGGATGAAGAGGGACATTGCGGAGTTCGTTTCGAGATGCCTGACTTGTCAGCAAGTCAAGGCCGAACACCAGAGGCCCGCAGGAGAGCTACAGCCATTACCCATTCCAGAGTGGAAATGGGAGCAGATTTCGATGGACTTCGTTGTGGGTCTACCCAGGACCAGTCGAGGGTACGACTCCATCTGGGTGATCGTGGACAGATTGACGAAAGCGGCTCACTTCCTTCCAGTGAAGACGACTTTCAGCTTCGCTCAGTATGCTCAGCTCTATATTGACGAGATCGTGCGACTACATGGCGTACCGACTTGTATCGTGTCAGATCGAGGCACTCAGTTCACCAGCCGACTTTGGCAGAGACTTCAGGAGGCTTTGGGCACTCGTTTGAGCTTCAGCACAGCGTTTCATCCGCAGACAGACGGACAGTCAGAGCGGACCATTCAGACTCTCGAGGACATGCTCAGAGCGTGCGTTTTAGACTTTGGGGGTAGCTGGGATCGTCATTTACCCCTAGTGGAGTTCTCCTACAACAATAGCTTCCAGGATACTATTCAGATGGCACCTTTCGAGGCATTGTATGGGAGGAGATGCAGATCGCCCGTTTGTTGGACAGAGCTCAGCGAGAGCAGTATTTTGGGGCCGCAGCTTGTTGAGGAGACGACAGCGAAGATACAGTTGATCCGAGACCGGATGAGAGCGGCTCAGAGCAGGCAGAAATCGTATGCAGACAGGCGCCGTCGCAGTTTAGAGTTCGCAGTTGGCGACCATGTTTTTCTGAAGGTCTCACCGATGAAGGGCGTGATGCGTTTTGGGCGAAAGGGGAAGCTTAGCCCTAGATTCGTAGGTCCCTTCGAGATCCTCGAGCGTGTCGGCGCTGTTGCATATCGTTTGGCTCTTCCACCCAGCTTTCCCGATGTTCACCCCGTCTTCCATGTTTCGATGCTCCGCAAGTACCTTCACGACCCTTCGCATGCGATTCAGCACCCGACAGTCCAGCTAGAGCGCGACCTTTCCTTTGCAGAGCAGCCGGTGGCCATCCTGGATCGGCAGGTGAAGAAGTTGAGATCGAAGATTATACCAACCGTCAAGGTCCTTTGGCGTAGCCCGAGCAGCGAGGAGGTTACCTGGGAGACCGAGGGTGAGATGAGGAAGAAATATCCCCATCTCTTTGAAGGTACGCGTAGCTATATTTTTAAATTCGGGGACCGAATTTCTTTAAGGGGGGAAGATTGTAGCGTCTTGAAAAGTCGTTTTGGTGTTTTCCTGAAATTCGGTGAAAATTCGGTATTTTTCCGAAAACCGTCTTTCTCGATATTTTGCAGTTTAGGGCTAATTATACTTAAAGTGGATAGATAATTACTTGTTTTTAGTAGCTAATGAGTTTAATATGAAATTTTGGTCATTTAAAAATTTTTCACTATTTTTCAATTTTTTAATATTATTTAAGCCGGTAAGAAAATACATTAAATAAGCGATAAATACAAATTTTTCCGGGCTAATTTTAATCTCTAAAATTATGATAATTATATTCTAGTGATAACATGAATTTTTAGTAATTTATTTTGATTTTTAACCAATTTTTATAAATTGAAACGAAATTATTGATTTTTGGGCTAAAACTTGCAATTTTTGAGTTGTAGGGGGCCTTTTTGCATAAAATTTCTTTTGTAAAACCCCTCTATCTTTTCCCTCAGCCCAAGAACAGCCCAAGCCTTGGCCAAGACCAGAAAATTCTGGCCTCTCTCTTTCTTGAGTTGTTTCTTGAGTTAATTGATAGTTTATGGTATTTATTTTAATATATTGGATAAATGTATGATACATTGACTTTTAAACTTGACCCTTGACCTTCCCACTCACCCCACACCCTCCCCCATACCTCCAACCTGGCCGAAACCTGCACCCCTCTTTCTCATCTCTTTTCTTTGCATTTTTCTTCAATTTCCTTCATGGAAATGCATCAAAATCCATGAATTAATTCCAAAAATCCATACAAAATCCATATGCTATCATTTTCCTTAGCCATTCTTGCTTGGATCTTGGTGCTTGAGGCCATCAATTGGAGGAAACTTTCTTGCTTGATCTAGTGATCAAGAGGTATAAATTCCATCTTGTTAAATTCCTTGTTTAAGTGCTTATGTGTTATGGGTTAGTGTTAATTTAGTGTAGTTAATCTAGTTTTCTTAGATTTTTGTTAGAAAATTCTAACTAGGGTTTGAAAACCATAATAGTTAATTGAGTTATTTTATAGTTAATCTAGTTGTTAATGACTAATCTATTTGGTTACCTTGTTGATATAGTTTTCAATTTTGCTAATTTGATTAAATTAGAAGTGTGAAATTTGCTTTTTAGGATTTTCAAGAAGAGGTTTTTGTATGGAAATGGTATTTGAAACATGTTTAGTGAGTTGATTAAACCTAATTTGTGTTGATTAAACCTAAATTGCTATCTAGTGTTTTGCTAACCTTAAGCTAAGTGGTTAATTTGCTTATTAGGCTAAATTATAGTGTTAAAGTAAGGATTTCTTATATAGTTGAGTTATGTTTGCTATTTATAAAAATCAAGAGAAGGTTTTGTTATGTAAATTAGTTTTTTTAAGCTTAGTTAATGGTTTAGAATTGGTGTATTGGCTAACTTTTTGGTTAGTTTGGAATGTTGGCGTTGGATGGTGTTGACTTTGTCGCTATTTTGTCGATGTTTGCATCAAATTGCAATTTCTGCTTACTAGATTTTTATAGAAGTTATGTGATGAGTTCATTGTGGCATCTTGATGATTTTGTTGGCTTGTCCTACGACTTTTAGGATGCGTGAGTGCGGTTTTTGGGTAGTCGGGTTTTAGTTTTGCCGGGTGACCCAAAATCGGCGTTTTTGGCAGTTTTTGCGATTTTCGCGTGTGTCCGCGCACTTTGTGCACGTTGTACCCAGTTAGCGAACTTTAGTAGTTTCGTTGGGGTTTTGCGTCGTTCTTGATACGTAACCTTATGTTTGGTATTGATGTAAATTCCAGGTTCGGTCGCGGAGACGTCAGACGCGGCGCGAAAGGGAAAGGCGGTGATTGGACACAGCTAGCCAGGGATCCCGGTGAGTAGATTTAACATCTACGGGGGACGATCGTCTGGATGGCGCAAGTCGCCCGATAGATTTAGTTAACTGGAAAATAGTAAATTGGATAATCACTTGTGATATTAGAATAATAATACTGGCATGATAATTGCTGCAATTAGATCAATAGGTTATACCCATATACGCAAACTCAATTGTAGGACACATGCACCATTACCAGGTTTTTATATGCAGCACGAGCACTATTCATGTTTACACACACACCCTGGTAATTGCCATGCCACCACACTAGATAACCTTTAAATTAAACCTTTTACTAATTGATACTTAAATTGTGTTATTTCCTTAAAATGAAACCCTAGGATTGCTATTCATGTGCACGTACTTCATCATATTCATTGTTCATGTTTAATACGTTAATCACACATCGCAACTTGATTATTGATATCATACGCATTCATTAGCATTGATATATGCACTTACGAGGATTTCTTGAGATTTTATGATATTGCTGGATTTCGGGGGAAAGCCGCAAAATTTCCAAACTTGTGATATTTTTTTTAAAACATGTAAATTGCGGTTTTCTAGTGATGTAAGTGTCGTCCACCATGAGTTTGCTGTGGCTTTGGAAATCCGTGTCGAGGAGTGGAGGAACCGGCACGGGTACATGGTGGGCCCGGTAAGGTACCCCGGGGCAAGAGGAATGTGGTGATGACGTTGAGCCTGGCAGGGGACGGATTACCTACCGGTGACTGTTTGGGACGGCGGATATCCAGAGGATACCGACCGTGGCCGCTAGATGATGAGATATTGAGATTTGAGATGGGTCAGCCGGACGGCTGAGGCCAGAGATACATTTATGAGATTTGAGACAGCTTTTGGGTGTCGTTGCTGGACACCGATTTTTTGTCGATTCATTGACATTATGCTGGCATTCTAAAAGAGTTTCAAAAACAAAAAGAGATAAAATATTTCTTATATATACCTATTGAGACCTCAGATTTTCATGTTGCATACATATTGGCATACTGATATTGTATACACACCTGCTAGTGCATCCAGTCATACATGTATTTTAGATGCTAGGATGCTTGTGTGCATGCATACGATAGCCTTTGTAGATGTTATTTATTACTCACGAGTTGGCAACTCACCCCCGTTGTGCCACAGTCTTTTGCAGGTCCGCTCCGTCAGTTCAGTAGCGGCGGGCGCACTTGTCTTTTGCCTCTTTTGCCTGAGCTCGAGATTTGCTCATAGGTGGGTTATGTTATTTTTGTACCACCTTGTATATTCTTTGTATCTAGTGTACTCCATCTACTGTTCTATCAGATTATTGTATATTGACCTAGAGATGAGACGGTGAGGTTTGTGGATTTTATACTGTATTTGGGGTCGAGCTCACTTGAGTCGACATATTACTTTTTCATGCTTTATTATGCTTTATTATGCTTGTTGTCATTTACATTGCGTGGGATTTGTGACCGCCGTATGGCGAAGAGCTAGCTCCCGCTTGGGGATGCCCTATTTTGTGGATTCATGTATATATTTTGTTGTACCCATTTTTGGGGGTCAGTATTTACAAAGGAGACTCTGCCGAAATTTTCGGGAAAATTTGTATTGTTTTTAAAAAGTGTTTTACATGACTTATTTGATAACTCGCTTTCAATTGATTGGGTTTTCTTCACTCTTTTGCTTCATCGGTTTTGTTTTCTGGGCTTTGGCTTACTTATTTTACGGACGCCTTTAGACGTTTCGTAAACTTAAGTGCCAGTCACGTTCCGTACCCTGCGAGTCGTGACACAATTATCGATGATGATTGTGTATTAGCTGGCAATCTGTGTCAGTGTAGCATACGCATCATCGATAATTGTGCAAGTGTACTAGCACAGGTATATGTAATGCAATGAGAATATCATGAACGTAGCATAAAGTGCATCGTAAGCGAAATGCTATAAGGTATACGTATCTATAACATAACCGAGTCGGTGAATCCATCAATCGGCATCCAGCCTCACAACATCACGTACGGTATAATCCATCGTACGGCATCCTCTAATCAAGGGTATGGATAAATCATCCGGTAAAGCATCGCGTGCGGAGACAACAAACAGAATAGGGATTCTATCGACCTATACAACAATTTGGGTACGGATCTAAAGTCTCGTACGACATCTCACTATTCACATAATTATATATATATACCTATATCACAGGTCACATCCGTATCAATCTCATTTCAGGGGTGTAGGGTTACTAGGCACTCTAACAAGGTTCTACAAGGCATCAACCATGCCTGATTAAAATTTTTAGCCTGTCGAATAACCTTAAACAAGATCTTTGCTAGATAATTAGGGTTACACATGCAAGTAAATAACATTTACTACTATGTGAATACGAAATACAACCTTTGTAGATCGGTCCTTCACTTCTAAAGCTCCTTGTCGTAGTCCCTTCGCTGCGATCATGGTTCTCCTGGGCTCTTGCGTGGCTTCACGAGGCGAAAGAAGCATCCTTGCTTGAAGTCTTCGAGGCCGAAGATGATCTGCGTCGAGGGAATACCAACTCAAGCTACTACTTCACTAACTAGAGAATTAGTGAAGCAAACACCCTAAACTAAAGTGCTAGTCTAGTAGAGGATGGATAAATAGGAAGTGGGTTCACTTTAGAAGTCATTTTCTCACAATGTTTCTCACTTTGGATCAATCCCTAGAGAGCTTTTTAGCTCAAGGAAGAAGATGAAGAAATAAAGAGAGAAAGATAATGATCATGTCAAGTGAGCTAACTATGGGTGAGTGAGTATCATATACTAACTCATGTAGAGACATAACCATGGCTTATCCAAAATGGTTAGGTTAATAAAAATCTAAAGTAAAACAAAGTTAGTGGACTTTGTCAAAGCATCCACAAGCTTCTACAAGCTTCATGCTTGGGACAAAAGCTCCACTAATTTGTAATTACCTTAAATAATTATAAACCACCATTTAAAATAGATTGGTGTATGTCTTGCACACCCATGTTATGTGTATCAACAACCATGATACAAAAAAAACACATTTTAATATATATCACATATATATTAAAGTTGTGCACATGTGAGAAAAATCCTTAAGTGAACAAATGTCAGTTAATGTAAATTAGTATATCAAATATACAATTATACACTAAATTATTAAATCAACACTTGACTTAATAATCTGGTTATATCTCATATAACCGACTAACATCCAATGCATCGACTTATCGAATCAAAACTTGATTCGATAACCCGGCTATATCACATATATCACATATAACCCGGCTATACCAAGCTACTACTTCACTAACTAGAAATTTTTTACCATAATAGAATACGGTATCACATACACGCATTATTCTCGGTCCCGCACATATCACATATGCGCTCCTCTTTCGTTTTGCCTGAGCCAGTAAAACCTCTATGTAGGACTCTAAAGGCTCGTCAATACGCCGGCAGTAGGTGATGATCACATCAAGCACCCACAAGCCGTCAGCAGTACTAGCTGGAAGTAACGGCTACCCGGGTATTGAGCGATCAGAAGATCAGCAAGCAAGCCCGCTCCAACTCCTGTAAAAGCCTAACGGTAACACTTCCCGTACAGTCCGGTCTCCTCGTCTGATATGTCGCATATCAAGTCTAGGGGTGGTAAACGTCAGACCCCAATAATCGATAAGTCATGCCGATATGAGGCTCATAACGGGTCGAGAAACTACTGGTAACACTTACCAGTAAATCTCTAAATCAGTCCTGACCAGGGACTTCCCTGTTATGGCCAACCGAGCACAGCGCAACATCAACCCCCAATACCGGGAGAGACGAAACCCCTCCTATCGCTCATTGCCTCCATGTGACTCGGGACTGTACCCAAAAACCACCGTTTTGAACGCCCTCTTGGACGTGGTAAGGTGGAAATCAAAGCACAGTGGGAATCACACAAGACTCTATAACGATCTTGGGTCTACAGACTAACATGCATAAGTGTCACCAGAGAACTGCCATCTGACGTGAGGTATAATACTATCTGGGAGTTCTCGTCGAGTCCGTCCAGTGTACCCAGTCTCTACTGAGCACCCGTATACCATCTCTGATGTCAAACACCAATGGATATGGGATCATCCATCGCCCATCTCATGGGTCGAGAAGCGTATACGCTAGTCTACTCTGGTATATCGATGCCCTGTCTCGATACACCTACGACTAGGAACATTAAAGGATGTACTTATGGACTACTCTGTCCCCACTAGTATGATCTGCATCATAGTCCAGGTAGTCAAGTACACATCCTAAGGGCTTTACCAACATGTAAATATAAGACAGTATCAAGAGACAAGTATACATGTTAAGATAAAGAGCAACCAGATAGCATACTATCATATCGAGCAAGAAAGTCCTCTCTATATATGTCCAAGCATCCAATATAATATACATCATTTGTACAATACTGGCCTCTAGGGCATACATACAACTAACAAGGGGACCAACAAAGGTATCATTATCTCATATCGCCTCGCATCCGCAATGACATATCAAACCAAATCATCATATCTCATCGTATACTCTTTTCATCACATGAATATCTCACATCAAGTCATCTTATTAATTTCATGTCATATTTATCGACCTCATAGCATGCCACTATAATCTCATATTGATTCTCTTGCAACTATATATGTATATATCGTGATCCACATTCACGTTTCATATCCTTATATATCAATACGAGACATCCTTTCTATCATATCATTTCACTCTAAAACCATTAACTATAACTTAAGTCGTGGCATATCTTGTCTCCAAACTATAAATCACATATCAATATTTGCGGGAGTGCTATACGCCATCCACCCGACTTTCCCCATAGATATAAATCTACTCACCTGCGGAACTCCTTGTTCAGCCGTAGTCGATGTGATTCGCCATCTCGGAATCCACACAAGGGTACCTACGAATCAACACATATCGCAATGTTATGAAAACCAACCCGAAAACCAATAAGACACACGAATTGCCTATAGGTTAGAACCTATAGCCTACGCATGCAAAAACAACCAAACAACCATCGTCGTTGACGTATAAACGTCCAACGACCAAATCCAAATTCAAATATCAAAACCAAGTTTCAAATACCGGAAAGCATAATACGGCAAGTGAGGGAATCACTCCCAGATTCTTGCTCAGGTAATCTGGGACAAAACAAAAAATACAGTAGCTATGTTATAAGGTATGTGAGCTATAGGAAAAACCCCAACACCAATGCCCAAATTTTGGCCGGCCTAACTGCTACAGTAACCGCCCCCGCCGGCCCCACCTTGGAATTTTGCGCTCGTCTTCTCGTGGTGCTCTCCTATTGGTCTAACTAGGTTAATGTATATGTTTGATTTTTTTATAAAGGTCCCGGGTTGCTCCAGATTCCCTGTAGACCTCCAAAAATATCACAAAACCGACACGGAAAGTTTATAAGTTCGTCTATTGGGTTCGATTCTATAGCCCGGGTCAGGAAAATCATCACTAAGGTTCTACAACACTCACTACAGCTCCATTACCTCTTTACAAGTCCACAAAACCACTAAACATCAACTTGGAAATTTCCAAGATCATCAAATCATATCGGTTTAACTCTAAACTAACAATAGGATAAACTAAACACAATAACTTAACTAAAGTCTAGAATTATACCTCATTTGGCAACACAAGAAAATTCTTGAGTTGCTCAAAGTCTTCAAAATCCAAGCTAGGAAGGTCCACAAGGTGTAGGATAAGGTGGGGGTCATTTTTAATGAAGGGAGTATATGGTTTTAGCAAGGTTTTTGAGGTGATCCATGGAGGTAGAGGAGTTGGAGGAAGAGATGCAGAAGATGAAGGAAATGGTGAAAAAATGATGAAGGAAGAAGAATGGGTGAGGGGTGGAGCCATACCCTCTCTCTCTCTCTCATACCCTCACATGCCATGTCATGCCTCATGACATCATTATGTCCCCCCTCTCTCTCTCCTCAATCATGCCATCTCTTTTTCTCACACAAATAAAACCAAAAATAAACAATGCAAATGAAGCGAACATGTAACAAAATGCAACATGTCATGGTGCACTAACCATGGAAAATGTAGAAACACGGATTTGGCTTAATCGCTATTAGTTGTGCACTAATCAATTTTTTAATTTAAACTGCATATAATTAATTATAAAAATGCCAAATCCAATAAATATATTTTAAATGAATAAATCATTTTAATCTCCAATTATTTCACAAATATTGGTATGTATTTATACCATTTTACGAAAACCCCAAATTCGCAATTCGAATAGTTATCGCGAAATATATTATTTTAATATTAAATTCCAAAAATAATATTTTATATTTTCTTAAATGTTACAAGTTTGCTTGAAAATAAAATACGAACACTTAGGATAGAATTGAACATACATATATACACATTCATTGACTCGTCTAAAACAAGAACGAACATACGAACCATCTCCCTACGGACGACTCATACTCAACCGGCTAGCTGCAAAATGACACCGTCTTGATTGCGGTAAGTAGAGAACAAAGTAGAACGCATATCATAACATATATCGTGGTTATTCTGCTACAATCATAAATACATATGTTGTAGTCAGAATCTAATTGGGAAAGCAGTTTTCAATTAAAACCGCACAGTAAAATTGAAACATGAAAATGTTTCGAGAGAGTGGCTGAGTATTCCTAGTAATGCCACTTCCACTATCCAGATTCATGACAGTAATCGCAATTTTCTTTGCTCTCACTTCAATCCCTTTATATGTCTTTATTTCTTACCTTTCGTACACCATATTTAAGGTAATTTGTTTTCTTCTTCTCTATCTTTCGACACCTGCCTAAGGTTTGGAAGAAGATTATCCAATAAGCGTAATAGGTGTACTCTCCTAATACTAGGAGCCCTCACAACCTGAGAGAAAGTAAAGAGAAAAGAAAACCGAATAATCTTATTCAATTTCTCCAGAACCGGAATCCATCCTCGAACTGAAACAAGTTTCTTCGAGTTCGTATATAACTATACGATGGCATACCCAAGAAATATGGATTTTCGTAGTGATACGGAGTGTTCTGGAGAAATGCAAAGGGGAAGTAAGAGTGGCAAGGATATATGCGACTTTGTCATAAATCATGACAATCCAAAAGCCAAAGTGTGTAAGAAGGTTCGGTTAACTTGGTTCATGAGTTTTATTTTATGGTAAGTCATAGTCGCTATTACCAGAGAGAGAGAAAAGAAACACTCAGCGTGCATTCTGTCAAGATTAGATTGGTTAATCACTTCATCTAATCAGGATGACTCCCACTATTTCCTCGAATTCTCCTTCAAACCCTAAAATGAGAACTGGTCGGGATCATATACACCTTACAAGTTTGCTAACCATTCAGCCAGGTCAGTGTTGGTACTCTAAGGGAGGTCCCCCGTGCTTTTGTATGGACCCAATTAAATAACCCCATTTCAGCAGAAGCGTAACCTTATTAACACTTTCTAGACACCTAATAGGTTAGCTAATTGTGAAGTGAAAATCTCCTGAGGAGTAATACCTATTCATCAGTAGGAATTTGGACCCAACTATCATTGTGTGATAATTTTGACAGAAGCCGACCAAAATTACCACACTCCGAAGGTATGCACAAGCCTGGAAAGTTTCCTTTATATTTGAAACTCCCGATATGGTTTTTACCCCAAGCATCTTATGTTCTTGACAAAGGCCAACAAATCATAAGTTGCAAGTCAAGTTCAACCCGTCATTATCCTGGATTACTCTAAACCCACCCGTATAAGCCCTTGACAAAGGCCAACAAGGCTATATGACTATCCTAGATAATCGCATCACTATGCAACAGAAAAACACTACATAGCTACCGAACACTACGCCTTGACAAAGGCCAACAAACGCAGTACGAATACTAGGTAATACCAATCTGAAATGACGGAGGGCTACGACTGGTTTTTAGCGAAAAACCATTAACGTAATGAACTTGATATCGTTGAAGGAACTTGATCAGTTTTTAAAAAGAGTGGTTTAGGCTCCGCGTTTTTAAAAGGAGTGGTTTTGAAGAAAACCGATGGTTTTGAAGAAAACCGATGGTTTTGAAGAAAACCGAGTAGTTTATAGTCACGTTAACTTTTGCCAAAAAGGTCATTCCTTTGAAAGTGTATGCTAGCACCTCGACGGGGTTTAAACGGGCATCACACATGCAATTTTCAAAAATTCATAGCGCTAACGAACATTAACCAAGATCTAACTAGAATATTACGGTTTTACTAAGATGATATGAACAAAACAATAAAAAGGAAGGATGCTACAACCTTTGATGACCGTATCCTTCTCTTCTACAGCTCCGGGTTGTAGTCTACGCGACTCCACTAGGATCCACTTCAAGTTTGAACGAGCCTCCTCCGTGATCATCGTGCAAAAGACGATCCACCCGTAGTCCCTCTAGCTCAAGCTACCTCTTCACTAAACTATCTTTAGTGAAGGAAACACACTACACTTGATTGCTAATCAAGTGTAGGATGGTGAAGTAGAGGTTTTAAGACTCACTAGTATTTTCACAAGTTCAATGATTCACATCACATGTGACGGTTTGAACTTGGAGTTGAGGTGAGGAAAAAAAATAGAGAGCAAGTGCTCAAGAATGGCTAAGGCTCAAAACACAGAATGAATGAGTGAGAGTGAAGTGAAGAATGGCTCTCTCTTTCGTCCCTTATTCAAGCATGAAATAAAAAATACAATAAGAAATTGGAACCATACTTGAATAGTGAGTCAAGAGTAGTAAAGAAATAATAAAGCCCATGCTTCACACCATGCTCAAAATATCTCCCCATTTACACCTCATTTTCTATTTTCCAAAAAATAGAAAATACATGCCATGCTTCATATAATATATATATATATATATCATATAAATATATATATATATATATATATATATATCATATATATATATATTATGAAGAAAATAATTAGTGAGCTAATAATATTATTTAATATATAATTATTTCAAATATATATATATATCATATTATTAAATCAACACTTGATTTAATAATACGGTAATATCATATTTAACCGACTAATATTATTTATCTGTATATCACATTATCAAATCAACACTTGATTCGACAATCCGATTATATCAAATATAACCTAACCGATAACAAATAACTGCCAGATTAGAATACGGTACCACATACTCGTATTTAATTTGGCCCTCCGCACATATCAGCATATGTACCCTACTTCGTTTCGATTGAACTAGGAAACTTCTGTGTGGGACTCTAAAGACTCATCAATACGCCAGCAGTAGATGATGATTACATCAGTCACCTACAAGCCGTCAGCGGTACTAGATGGACGTAACGGCTACCCAGGTATTGAGTGATTAGAAAATCAACAAGCAAGCTTGTCCATACTCTCCATGAAGCCTATAAGTAGCACTTACCGTACAGTCTGGTCTCTACGTCTGATATGTCGCATATCATGTCTAGGGGTGGAATCGTCAGACCCCAGTAACGTGATAAGTCATGTCGATGTCTGGCCTATAACGGTTCGAGAAACTACTGATAACTCTTACCAGTAAATCTCAGCAGTATCCCTGGCCAGGGTCTTCCAGTTATAACCAATCGAGCATAGCGCAACACCAACTCCCTATACCGGGAGAGACGAAACCCTTCCTATCGCTCATTGCCTCCATGTGACTCGGGGCTGTACCCAAAATCCACCTGTTTGCACGACTCCTTTGAGCCGTGGAAGGGAGGAAATCAAAGCACAGTGGGAGCCACACAAGACTCTATGACGATCTCGGGTCTACAGACTAACCTGTACCAGGGTCACCAGAGAACTGCTATCTGACGATAGGTATACTACAAACTAGGAGTCCTCGGTGAGTCCTTTTCAGTGTATCCATTCTCTAACGAGCACCTGTATACAATCTTTGATGTCAAACACCAATGGCTATGGGATCAACCATCGCCCCCATACAGGGTCAAGAAACATACACACTAGTCCACTCTGGAATATCGATGCCATGTCTCGATATACCCTCGACTAGGAACAATTGAATGATGTGCTAGTGGACTACCCAGGTCCTAGTAGTTTGATCCGCATCATAGTCCTGGTAGTCAAGCTAACATCGTAAGGGCTTTATCAACATGTAAGAGAAAGACAGTATAAGAATACCCGTCTTCATGTTAAGATAAAAAGTAACCAGATAGCATACTATCATGTCGAGCAAGAAAGTCCTCTATATATATGTCTAAGTATCCACTATATCATACAATAATGGCCTCTAGGGCATACATATTCCTAACAAACTCTCACTTGCACTAAGGCCAGTTGTTGTAGTATCCCAACTTCCCAAAAAATATCTCGAATCTCATTTGGGGTTTGGCCTTTGTCAGTGGATTCGCTGTGTTATCCTCTGTGTCAACTCTCCTGACCTCGTTCTCCCGGAGATCAACTATCTACCTGATCAGGTGATACTGCCTAAGAATATGTCTGGATCGTTGATGGGACCAGGGTTCCTAGGCCAAAGCTACAACTCCATGGTTATCACAATACACAGGTATTGGATGCTCAATGGTAGGAACCACACCTAGTTCATCTTATGAACATGTTCATCCAGACAGCCTTTTTAGCAGCATCGTTGGTAACGATGTATTCAGCCTTCATCGTAGAGTCTGCTACGGTATATAGCTTGGAACCCTTCCAATATAGCGTCCCTCCACTGAGGGTAAAGGCAAAACCCGAGACCGACTTTCAGTCGTCCTTATCACTCTGGAAGCTCGAATCGGTAAAGGACTCGACCTGGAGTTCACCGTTACCATACACCAATAACATTTCTTTAGTCCTTCTCAAGTACTTCAGAACATTCTTCACAGTTGTCTAGTGCTTTTCCCTAATATCTGATTGATACCTACTTACTACACCTAGTGAGTATGTTACATCTGGTCTCGTACATAATATCGCATACATGATTGACCTGACTGCCGAAGGATAGGGAATCCCTTGTATGCGAGCCTTCTCCAAATCAGTCTTGAGAGACGTCTTTTTGGAGAGAGTGATTCCTTAACAAGTGGGTAAATTACCACGCTTAGAATCTTCTAAACTAAACATTTTAGTATGGTGTCTATGTACCTAGATTGGGACAATCCCAATATCCTGTTAGATATATTTCTATAGATCTTAATCCCCAGGACGTAGGAGGCATCACCAAGATCTTTCATGGAGAACTTATGTGATAAGAAGAGCTTGACCGGGTGTAGCATAGGAACACCATTTCCTATCAAGAGTATGTCATCCGCGTACAATACGAGGAAGACAACCATACTCTCTACAACCTTCTTATATATGCTTGGCTCATCTATATTTTTGATGAAGTCAAACTCTTTGACAGCTTCATCGAAAACAAATGTACTATCTCTGCGATGCCTGCTTTAATCCGTAAATTTATTTAAGCAGCTTGCACACACTTCCGCTTCTCCCACTGTCTGCGAAACCCTATGGCAGGGTCATGTACACGCTCTGTTCTAAATCACCATTTAGAAAAGCGGTCTTGATGTCCAACTGCAAGATTTCGTAGTCATGGTATGCAGCAATGGCAAGTAAGATCCTGATGGACTTAAGCATGGCAATAGAGAAAAAAGGTCTCATCAGAATCGACACCTGGTCGTTGACGAAAACCTTTTGCTACAAGTCTAGCTTTGAAAGTCTCAACTTTTCCATCTACACCAATTATATTTCTCAAAGATCCACTTATTCCCGATGGGTTTTACCCCTTCAGGAGCAACATCCAAAGTCCATACTTTGTTGGTGTATATGGATTCTATCTCAGATCGCATAGCATCCAGCCATTTCACAGAGTCACCACTTGTGATGGCCTGCTCGAAACTAGTTGGGTCATCATCTTCCATGATGCAATCCTCTCTCCCACCATCTTTGAGAAAATCGTAGTATCTCTCAGACGGATGAGGAACCCTACTAGATCTGCGGAGTGGCTGGGGTTCATTGGGTACTATTGGATCCTCCGGTTCCACCAAATCATCAGTTCTTGTTTATGTTGCTGGAACTTCTTCCAGTTCTACCTCATTACCACTAATTTCTTTCACAAGAAATTCCTTTTCTAAAAAGGTGGCATGTTGAGAAACAAACACCTGTTGTTCCTCGGTGTGGTAGAAGATATTCCCTCGCGTTTGTTTGGGATATCCTACAAACTTGCACAGAACTAACCTTGCCTTGAGCTTGTCTGGATTTTTCTTTTTAACATAGGCCAGACAACCCTATATCTTAACTCGTTTCAGAGATGGTCTCTTCCCATTCGATATCTCATATAGAGTGGTAGGCAACGGATTTGGTCGGAACTCTATTCAATAGGTATGCAGCTATCTCAAGTGCATAACGCTAAAAGGAAATAAGCAACTCAACATTGCTCATCATAGAGTGCGCCATATCTAATAGGGTGCGATTCCCCGCTCCAAAAATCCATTGTGATGTGGTGTATATGGAGGAGTAAGCTGAGAGAGAATCCCATTCTCTTTTAAATAGTATCGGAACTCCATGCTTAAGTATTCTCCTCCCCGATCAGATCGAAGGATTTAATACTTTTACCCGTTTTGTTCTCTACTTCGTACTTATATTCCTTGAATTTCACAAAAGATTCAAACTTGTGTTTCAACAGGAACATATGTCTGAATCTTGAGAGATCATCGGTGAATTTAATAAAGTACGAGGAACCATTCCTGGCATGAGTAGACATAAGACCTCATACATCGCCATGTATCAGTCCCAAGAGTTCAGTAGCTCTTTCTCCATATCGAGTAAACGGAGTTTTGGTCATCTTGCCTTTGAGACATGACTGGAAAGTTTCATAAGATGTAAATTCGAATGGATTCAAATATGCATCCTTATGCAACTCAGCCAGTCTTGTCGCATTGATATGACCTAGTCTACGATGCCACAAGAAGGCTTCGTTCATTTCTAAACTGTTCCTCTTATGTGTGTTCTGTATACTTAGAACTGTTTTGTGATTTAGAACGTATATACCATTATACAACGTACCATACCCAATCAACACTTGATTTAGGAAAACATTCATAATATTTTTGGTACAAAATAACAGTCGCTCAGAATCATTGTTTTACCTCTTGGTAATACAAGGTGATATTCGCCAACTGATTTGGCTGCAACAATTACACCATCCCCTACTACTAGAGACATATCACCCTTTCCGAGTTCTCTACCTCTCTTCAACCCATGTAACATATTACAAATGTGGGATCCTGATCCGGTACCCAATACCCAGGACGTATAGTTAAATGAGAAACAGTTATCGGTTACGAACTCACCCGAAGACGATGCATCAACATGCTTATTCTTCGTTCGGATTGCGTGGGAATCCTGATATTCCCCTATTCCTTGCTCTGAATTATGACAATCAAAAGAATAAGCGGAACCTAGCCCAGTATAATAAGTTGGTTCGGTCAATACATCCATATTATTTTCTTGATTAAGGCGTGTCATTGGCCGCTACCAGGAGAGAGAAAAGGATAATCACTTTGTATGCGCTCTTTGCAAGATTAGATTGGTTATTATTTTATCTAATCAGGATGGCTCCCACTATTTTTATCAAATCTTCCTTTAAACCCAAAAAGGTAAGATTAGCCGGGATTAATTACACCCTACAAGTACGCCAATCTTTCGGCCATGCAGATATTGGTACTCCGAGGGAGTCTCCCCATGCTTTCGCAAGGAACTAATTAAATAACCTCATTTCCACAGGAGCATCACCCCGTTAACACCTTTCTTAGACACCTAATGGATCGGCTAATTGTAAAGTGCAAAACTCTCACAGGTGTAACACTTACTCGCAGTGAGTATCGGGATCCAACTATCATGTAGAAATATACAATCTCATTGCAAATTTCAACACTTGAAATTCCCAATATTGTTTTTACCCCCATGCGATTTATGACCTTGACAAGGTCAACAAACCATAAACCGCAAGTCAAGTTCAACCCCTTCATTTCTTGATTGAATTAAACCCACCCGCACGACCCATGACAAGGTCAACAAGGCCGCACGACTACCCTAATCCAATCGCATGACATGCGGAATATAAGCACTAATCAGCTACCGCACACTACGCCTTGACAAGGTCAACAAATGCAACACGAATACTAAATAGCACTTATCTGAAATGACGGAAGGCTACGTTAGTTTTTAAGAAAACCTTTAGCGTAATGAACTTGATATCGTTGTAGAATCTAGTGATTTGAAAAGGAGTGGTTTATGCTCCGCTTTTAAAATCGAGAAGTTTTCAAAAACAAACCAAATAGCTTTTACTAGCACTTGCTAAAGAGGTCACTCCCAATGAAGGGATCTCGGCTCTTTTCTCATCGAGTGAGGTGCTGGATATCCATCAAGGAATACCACTATGCAAAGCAAGATCTACATAAGCTATGATGATAAACCGAGTGGGTTGTAGCATTTGCTAGTTTTTCTAAAGAGGTCACTCCCGGTGAAGGGATCTCGGTTCTTTCCTCATCGAATGAGGTGCTGAATATTTATCAAGGAATACCACTGTGCAAAGTAAGAACTAGAGCTGCCCTTTTTAAAAACTTTTGATTCTACAACATCTTTAGGTTTCTTTTCTTTTCGTTAATCTCATTAATAAATTCCCATCATTTAATGTTTCCTAAACATCACAGAAAATGAAACGAAAATAGAACGTACGCTTATGCCATCTGCATTCGCCACGGGGCCCCGTCATGCACCGTTAGATTACTTAACTAACACCAGAGCGGGGGCTGGACTAGTGTGGGTGCAAAACATAAGCAACGTTTATTATATATCATATATATAAAGCATTTGTCTCACGCAGTTATATGATCACATCACAGAACCAAGCAGCAGAAGTCAACATATGAAATATTGGATATACTAGGAGGTCCGTGTTTTAAATTAAACCAATAATGAAAAACACGGATTCCACGGTCGTGATGAATAGCCAAAACCACATCCCTAGACCCCTACGAGAGCGGCAAGCAACCCAGCCAATTCTAGAGTTAGGAGACCCGGTCTCGACTCCTCGCGATGGTCTCCCACTAGACTCCAGAACCCGGTTACTTGTGCTCCCCGTCTTGGGTCTATCCTAATGCGGAAAATTAAATAATATACATCAGTGGTGACATCATCCTCAACCCGGAAGTGCCCCAATAAAAGAATATTACATACAAATTTTACATGAATGAAAATTGAAAAACTCTCATCTTACATAAAAACCCCAGCTATTCAATCACGATGATCCAATAAAACATATCACATCACACATAACATCTCATGTCATCAACGTAAGTAAAACACGCGTATCCCGAATTTCGTTGACATATAGCAACGAGATCGGGATACCCTACATATTACACTTACGGTCGCAGAAAAGAAATGAAAAACTACAATAATTAGAATCCGCAATATCCTTAGACATCATAAACCCGGAATATCTCATATTCCGGATTTCATGCCTAACTTATAAACCTTGCATTTTAGTCTCAAAATGAAAACCCTTTTCAATAAGCTGTCGGATAATTCAACAAGATTCCCGACTAAGTGATCGCGTACTATACGCAATTGCGACAGAGTTTTGATCCGAATCAAAACTCCATGGCAATCGATCAAATGAGACTAAACGGCTAGATTTACAATATACTAACTAGTTTTCACAAAACTAATTATTCCGGATTCTAACAATTGTATCACATATCATCAGAGTCTAAACGACATTAAACATTTCGCTCGATTTAATAAATAGCCACAAAATCTAGAGACCTCAACAACTTGAGAATCATTAAAAACATCCAGAAAGTGCCAAATTTACAAATAGAGCAGCACAGAAAAAGTCAACCCTTGACTCTACAAAAGTGCGGCAGAACTGCGGCCAAACTAGGGTTTGGGCCGCGGTTCCGCGGCTCTTTGAAGGGGTTAGGGGTTCGAATTTTCTAGGGTTCCATAAAAAAGCCTCCAAGATTTTCTGAATATTTTTAATTACGAAAATTTCAACATTTGAAAAATTCGACAGAAACTACACAAGTTTGCAGTTTCGAAAACCGATCGAACACTTTAATGTTGTAAAGACCTACCCAAATGTTCTAGCGTGGCTCTGATACCATGAAAGTGTACGCTAGCACCGCGACGGAGATTAAACGGTCATCACACATGCAATTTTCAAAAATTCATAATGCTAACGAACACTAACCAAGATCAAACTAGAATATTAGGGTTTTACTAAAATGATATGAACAAAACAATAGAAGGGAAGGAGGATACAACCTTTGATAACCATGTCCTTCTCTTCTAAAGCTCTGGGTTTTAGTCCACGCAACTCCACTAGGTTCCACTTCAAGTTTGAATGAGCCTCCTCTGTGATCTTCGTGCCGAAGACGATCCACCCGAAGTCCCTCTAGCACAAGCTACCTCTTCACTAAACTATCTTTAGTGATGGAAACACACTACACTTCATTTCTAATCAAGTGTAGGATGGTGAAGTAGGGGTTTTAAGGCTCACTAGGATTTTCACAAGTTCAATGATTCACATCACATGTGAAGGGTTTGAACTTGGAGGTGAGGTGAGGAAAAAAAATAGAGAGCAATAGCTCAAGAATGGCTAAGGCTCAAAACATAGAATGAATGAGTGAGAGTGAAGTGAAGAATGGCTCTCTCTTTCCTCACTTATTCAAGCATGGAATAAAAAATGCAATAAGAAATTGCAACCATGCTTGAATAGTGAGTCAAGAGTAGTAAAGAAATAATAAAGCCCATGCTTCACACCATGCTCAAAATATCTCCCCATTTACACCTCATTTTCTATTTTCCAAAAAATAGAAAATCCATGCCATGCTTCATATATATAAATATATCATATATATATATTAATATATACATTATGAAGAAAATAATTAGTGAGCTAATAATATTAGTTAATATATAATTATATCAAATATAAATATATATCATATTATTAAATCAATACTTGATTTAATAATCCGGTAATATCACATATAACTGACTAATATTATTTATCTGTATATCACATCATCAAATCAACACTTGATTCGACAATCCGGTTATATCACATATAATCTAACCGATAACAAATAACTGCCATATTAGAATACGGTATCACATACTCGTATTTAATTTGGCCCCCCGCACATATCAGCATATGTGCCCTACTTCGTTTCGCTTGAACTAGTAAAAATCTGTGTGGGACTCTAAATACTCGTCAATACGCCAGCAGTAGGTGATGATCACATCAGTTACCCACAAGCCGTCAGCGGTATTAGCTGGACGTAACGGCTACCCAGATATTGAGCGATTAGAAGATCAACAAGCAAGCTTGTCCATACTCTTCATGAAGCCTATAAGTAACACTTACCGGACAGTCCGGTCTCTTCATCTGATATGTCGCATATCATGTCTAGGGGTGGAATCTTCAAACCCCAGTAACGCGATAAGTCATGCCGATGTCTGGCCTATAACGGTTCGAGAAAGTACTGATAACTTTTACCAGTAAATCTCAGCAGCAGCCCTGGCCAAGGACTTCCAGTTATAGCCAATCGAGCATAGAGCAACATCAACTCCCTATACCGGGAGAGACGAAACCACTCCTATCGCTTATTGCCTCCATGTGACTTGGGACTGTACCCAAAATCCACCTGTTTGCACGACTACTTTGAGCCGTGGTAGGGAGGAAATTAAAGCACAGTGGGAGATAAACAAGACTCTATGACGATCTCGGGTCTACAGACTAACCTGTACCAGGGTCACCAGAGAACTGCTATCTGACGATAGGTATACTACAAACTAGGAGTCCTCGGCGAGTCCTTTTCAGTGTATCCATTCTCTAACGAGCACCTGTATACAATCTTTGATGTCAAACACCAATGGCTATGGGATCAACCATCGCCCCCATACAGGGTCAAGAAACATACACACTAGTCTACTCTGGAATATCGATGCCCTGTCTCGATATACCCTCGACTAGGAACAATTGAAGGATGTGCTTGTGGACTACCCAGGTCCCAGTAGTATGATCCACATCATAGTCCTGGTAGTCAAGCTAACATCCTAAGGGCTTTATCAACATGTAAGAGAAAGACAGTATAAGAATACCCATCTACATGTTAAGATAAAGAGTAACCAGATAGCATACTATCATGTCGAGCAAGAAATTCCTCTATATATATGTCCAAGCATCCACTATATCATACAATAATGGCCTCTAGGGAATACATATTCCTAACATCCTTATGATGGGATCTAGGCTCTTTCCTCATCGAATGAGGTGCAAGATATTCCTAACTGAATACATCAATGCAAAGCAAAAAGAAACGCCTATAGTTTTCAAAAATTAGTTCCAACAACATCATATAGGTTTGTTTTCCTTGCATTAATCAGAATTAATGCAGTCCCATCAATTAAACATATCATGCCAGAAAGAAACAAAAATAGGCACGCACATATATGCCATCTGCATTCACCATAGGGTCCCGGGTCTTCACCGTAAGGTTACTTAACTTACAGCAGGGCGGGGACAGAACTAGCGCGGATGAAAAAAATATATAGTGTCTACTATATATATATAATATGCAAACATTCGTATCACGCATGATATCAAGTAACATCACAACAGAAGCACAGAAGCAAACACAGTATGGAAATGCGGATAATCTAGGAAAAGTACATTTCAATGGACCCAAATATGAAATGCAATTTTCCGGTCGTGTGGAGAGCCCATAGTATCAGACCCTAGACCCCTACGAGTGCGGAAAGCCCCCCGCCAATCCCAGAAGAAAGGCATCCCCAATCAATGAAGTGAATGAGCCACCCAGCACTTCCAAAATCCGGTGACTTGGGAACCCCTCCGCTGGTCAATCCTATACCCGTACGAGTGCGGCGAATAGCCCGTCAATTCTAAAGTAAAGCACCCCGGTCTCAACGCCATAAAATGGAGGCCCGTTGCCCTCTAGAACCCGGCTACTTGAGCACTCCGCCGCGGGGTAATCCTAGTGCATGTAGTGAAAACCTAAATATACAACGGAAGCTACGTCCGCAACCAGGACGCGCCCCAAAGAATAATACAAGACACAATGACGGCAGTCCACATGTCGGACGCTCGCTACGCAATATGAATATATATTACGTCATAGAGAACTACATCTAATACTACATATACCGGGCTATCCATTGCGACAAATCCAACATAACCACAATCAATAAGCAATATCCATCTCAGAACAAGCAAACTTGCAAGTATCAATTCCCTAACCCCGTCTAATTGATTTGTATAGAAATTAGACTACGTTTTACCAAACGTTATAATACACGCAACCATAAAAAAGCCTACGACAATCAAATACCGCACACTAATAGCCAACACTTCTATTTTCCAAAACATCGAAAATCAAGTATTCTAAAAACCGGCAAAAATTTCATGCTAAAACCTACTCCGGGATCCGAAATGAACTCGGATTGATCTGAAACTTCATAGTGGGCCCCGGCACAAAATTAATGTCGATCCAGAGGCACTTAGGGGGTACCCACCCCTTTAGGCCACCTTAAGGTGGCCAGGGGGTAGGCAGACCCGAAATTGCCTTGTGAGGCAGTGCTCGGGTCCCCACCCCCCAAGGACGCCTTAGGGTGGTCTCGGGTGGTGGACCATCCCTAGGTCCCTCCGGGATGTGCCCAAGGTCCCCACGCACCTCCCCGTAGCTTCTCGGTCCTAACCGAGAGCCCCTGGGGAGTCAAAACATCAACATAACATAAATAAGTTACTGGTTTTGCGGCTGTTTTTGCGGGGCAAAAACCGACAGGATTCGGAAGTCATATCTATCTAGTTTAGGGTGTTTGGGTGGCTCTGATACCATTTTTTGGTTCCTAATGCCCTTGCCGCTAACCCGCGGCCAAAGAGGAATTCAAAAACAAAAATTTTCTTAGCACTAGAAACTTAAACCTCAAGAATCTAACCAAACACCTAAACTAACAAAAACAAAAGGATAGAAATCACAACCTTTGTAGCGTCTTCATTTGCTCCAATTAGGTTGGACTCTAGCATGCTCTCAAGAGCTCCGAATCGCGCTTTCAAGTTGATCCTCATTCGCCGAAGATGATCCACCCGAAGGAACCAATCCAAGCTCCAGCTTCACCTGGTGAAGCAACCGACGCTCCAAGCTCTCTAGGAATGGAGTGTGTGGATGTAGGAATTTTATGTTGGATATGTATGCCCTAGAGGCCTTTATTGTATAGGATGTTAGGGATATGTATGTACAGAAACAACCTTGCTCAATATGATAGTACGCTATTTGGTTTACCTTTATCTTAACATGTGATGTGTTCTACTTAGTATTTCATATCTTGTATACATGTTGATAAAGCCCTAAGGATGTTTGCTTGACTACCAGGACTATGATGTAGATCATACTAGTGGGGCTTGCATAGTACGCAAGCAGATCGTTTAACAGTTCCTAGTCGAGGGAATATCGAGACAGGGCATCGATATTTCCAGAGTAGACTAGTGTGTACGTTTCTTGAACCTGCATGGAGGCGATGGTTGATCCCACAACCATTGGTGTTTGACATCAAAGATTGTACACGGGTGCTCATTAGAGAATGGATACACCAAATAGGACTCGCCGAGAACTTATAGATGGTATCATATCTATCGTCAGATAGAAGTTCTCTGGTGACACTTGTACATGTTAGTCTATAGAGCCGAGATCATCATAGTGTCTTGTGTGGTTCCCACTGTGCTTTGATTTCCTCCCTACCACGACTCTTCACAGTCGTGCAAACAGGTGGGTTTTGGGTACAGTCCCGAATCACATGGAGGTGGTGAACGATAGGAGGGGTTTCGTCTCTCCCGGTATAGGGAGTTGATGTTGCGCTATGCTCGATTGGCTATAACAGCAATTCTCTGGCCAGGGTTATTGAGATTTACTGATAAAAGTTATCAGTAGTTTCTCGAACCGTTATGAGCCATACATCGGCATGACTTATCAAGTTACTGGGGTATGTCATTTACCACCCCTAGACTCGATATGCGATGTATCAGATGAAGAGACCGAACTGTAGGGTAAGTGTTACTTATAGGGTCGTTGGGGTTAGGATGAGTTCGCTCGTCGGCCACCTTTTCGACATGTACCTGTGTAGCCGTTACGCACAGCTAGTGTCGCTGACGGGCTTGTGGTTAAACCCACTGCCAGTGTACTGTCGAGTCATTAGAGTCCCACACAGAGGTTTTCCCTGGTTCAGGCAAAACGATGCAGAAGCCGTAAGATGTTACGGCAGGGTTTCTATCATATACGTGTACTGGCTACCCGAATGATGTTCGGAAGGATAATACTGATAGGCTTTGGTTTAAGACGGATACAAGTATTATATTGTTGGATTATTAGTATCTCATTGTATTCTTATTTTTCAGAATACGAATATAGGTATATTTATACGGTATACGGTGATGGGCATTCTTGTAATTGTACATGAAAAGGCTTCTAGAAGGAGACACCTCATATATGAATTTTATTTTGTGAAAATGAAATTAATGAGGTGGAATTTGGAGTATGGATGAAAGCATGGCTAATTGAATATTGTATTCATTTGGATCTACTATTGAAGCATGATTGATTATTTTTGAGAAAAATAATCCATGCTTCAATAATTCAAACCTTAGCCATAACATTTTCATTCACAAGACTTTTAGTTCATACTCACTCACTCTTTCTCTCTCCAAATTATCTCATCCCTCATGCTCAACCCTAATCTTTCACATGAGTTGTGAAACATATTTTTTAAGATCAAATAATCCACTTGATTATCTCTACATCATCTGTAGTCTCTCTTAGCAAGCTTGACTTCTTAGTTACCTCTTTAGTGGAGGTTGAAGCTTGATCCAAAGCTCTCGAGTGGATCATCTATGGCTTAGCGGTGACCGGAGATCGAGATCATTCCAAACACCTAAGGAGCTCAGAAACGCAGTGGAAAGAAGACCCAAAGGACTGGTTTCAAGAAGGTATAATCCCTATCATAGTAGCTAAAACTCCTGGATAGGGTACTAGTTAATGTTTAGGATATGATCCGGGTTCAAAAGTCGATGTTGCATGCTTCAAAATTATTGTTTGCTACTTCCGCCTCCCCACAAGTGTTGTGAGGATGTGCAACATCTACTTACATGGTATCAGAGCCTAACTAAACCAAAACTGGTATTTTAGACGATGTTTAAAGCTTCGAACACGAAACAACTCCAAAACCGTAAAACGAAAACCAAGTTTCTGGAAATTTTTAAATGTCTTCTGAAAATTTTTTAAACATGTGCAGAAGACTTGTTATGTGATAACTAGAACATCCTAAAAAAACGAGCCCAAACTTCACAATTCTCGCCGGCCAAAATGCTATTTTTCCCGGCTGCGCCGGTCGACTAGAGGAGTTTGGGCTTGGGTTTTTTTAAGGTGTTATGTACACTAGGTTTTAGGTTGTATGGTACTTTTTATTTGTTTCCAGATTGCATGTGATGTAATCTAAGTGTTAGGGAAATCCGGAGTGTTTCGAAGTCGAATATTTAACGTCGTTTATCCATTTTCAGTTTGATATGTGTTATGAAACGCCCACTAATTGCTATACGATGATTAGTGGGGGTTGGACATATGTGTATCTTGTGATGGTATGTGTATATGGATGTATTGGATCGTCGTGGATGAATAGCCGGGGGGATGTGAGAAGAGTGTTTTTCTTTTCTTTCATTCTTGTAATTTATAAAAGTCGTGTAATATTTTTTTGCGAGGCACATCCGGGTTGAGATTGTAGCCACCGTTGTATTATTTCTTTTTACTGTTTTTGCTACTAGGATAGACCTAAGGTAGGATGCACAAACTACCGAGTACTTGAAGTGCCGAGTGGCCTACTCATTTTATTGAGGGAGGTTGCTTCACTTCGGGAATTTGGCGGGTAGTTGTCGCACCTGTAGGTGTCTAGGGTGGGGTTTGGCTATTCATCACGACCGTGGAATCCATCTTTCGTTCAGGGCTTAAACAAAACACGGAATTCCTAGTATATCCAATATATTCATCTTTGATCTGGAATGCTTATAATTGCGTGAGAAGAATGGCTATCTATATATGAGATATATAATAAACGTTGCTTATGTTTTGTACCCATGCTAGTCCAGCCCTCGCTCTGCCGTTAGTTAAGTAACCTAACGGTGTATGACGGGGCCCCGTGGCGAAGGCAGATGGCATAAGCGTATGTTCTATTTTCGTTTCTTTTTCTGCAATGATAAGGTTAAATGATGGGAAAACATTGATGAGATTAATGTTAAGAAAATAAACCTAAAGATGTTGTAGAATCAAAAAAATTCAAAAAGGTAGCTCTAGTTATTGCTTTGCATAGTGGTATTCCTTGATGAATATCCAGCACCTCATTCGATGAGGAAAGAGCCGAGCTCCCTTCACCGGGTGTGACCTCTTCCGCAAAACTTGCAAATGCTACAACCCACTCGATTTACCATGATAGCCACTCTAGTTTTTGCTTTACAGAGTGGTATTCCTTAATGAATATATAACACCTCCTTCGATGAGGAAAGAGCCGAGATCCCTTCACCGGGAGTGACCTCTTTAGCAAAAGCTATTCGGTTTGTTTTTGAAAAACTACTCGATTTTTAAGCGGAGCTTAAACCACTCCTTTTCAAATCACTAGATTCGATATCAAGTTCATTACGTTAAAGGTTTTCATCAAAACCATTCGACGCCCTCTGCCATTTTAGGAAGTAGAGTACTTAGTATTCGTGCTACGTTTGTTGACTATAGTTAAGGCGTAGTGTACGGTAGCTAAGAGATTTCTTCCTACAATGCATATGATGCGATCGATTAGGACATTCGTATGATTTTGTTGACCATAGTTAAGGGTCATACGGGTAGGTCTGAATCGATCATGAAATGACGGGTAGAACATGACTAGCACTTATGATTTGTTGACCATAGTTAAGGTCATAAGACGCTAGGGGTAAAAACAATATCGGGAATTTCAATTGTTGAAATTTGCAATGAGATTGCATACCTTCTATTTGATAGTTGGATCCCGATCCCACTGTGAGTAATAGTTACTCCCACGAGAGTTTTATGCTTTAAAATTGTTAGGAATATGTATGCCCTAGAGGCCATTATTGTACATGTGATGTATATTATAGTGGATGCTTGGACATATATATAGAGGACTTTCTTGCTCGACATGATAGTATGCTATCTGGTTACCCTTTATCTTAACATGTTGACTGGTATTCTTTACTGTCTTTCTCTCACATATTGATAAAGCCCTTAGGATATGTACTTGACTACTAGGACTATGATGAGATCATACTAGTGGGGCCAGGGAGGTCCAAAAGTACATCCTTTAATCAGTTCCTGGTCGAGGGAATATCGAGACTAGGGCATCGATATTCCAGAGTAGACTAGTGTGTACGTTTCTTGTCCCTTACAGGGAGATGGTTGATCCCACAACCATTGGTGTATGACATCAAAGATTGTACACATGTGCTCATTGGAGAATGGGTATACCGAACAGGACTCGTCGAGGACTCCTATGTGGTAGTATACCTATCGTTAGATAGCAGTCCTCTGGTGATACTGGTACAGGTTAGTCTGTAGACCCGAGATCGTCATAGATTCTTGTGTGGCTCCCACTACGCTTTGATTTCCTCCCTACCACGGCTCAAAAGAATCGTGAAAACAGGTGGATTTTGGGTACAGTCCCGAGTCGCATGGAGGCAATGAGCGATAGGAAGGGTTTCGTCTCTTCCGGTATTGGGGGTTGATGTTGCGCTATGCTCGATTGGCTATAACTGGAAGTCCCTGGACAGGGATGTTGCCGAGATTTACTGATAAGTGTTATCAGTAGTTTTTCGAACCGTTATAGTCCAGACATCGGCATGACTTATCACGTTACTGGGGTCTGACGTTTACCACCCCTAGACATGATATGAGACATATCAGACGAAGAGACCGGACTGTACGGTAGTGTTACTGATAGCCTTCATGGAGACTATGGACAAGCTTGCTTGTAGATCTTCATATAGCTCAATACACGGGTAGCCGTTACGTCCAGCTAGTACTGCTGACGGTTTGTAGGTGACTGATGTGATCATCACCTACTGTTGGCGTATTGACGAGCCTTTAGAGTCCCACACAGAAGTTCCCTGGTTCAAGCGAAACGAAGTAGGACACATATGTGATATGTGTGTAGGCCTGATTAAATACGTGTATGTGATACCGTATTGTAATCTGGCAGTTATCTGTTATCGGTTCAGTTTTATGTGATATAACCAGATTGTCGAATCAAGTGTTGATTTGATAATGTGATATACAGATAAATGATATTAGTCAGTCATATGCGATATAACCGGATTATTAAATCAAGTGTTGATTTAATAATGTGATATACATTATATGTGATATAATTATATCTTAATTAATATCATTAGCTCACTAATTATTCTTCATTATATATATATATTAATATATATGATATATATATATAATAATGAAGCATGGCTTGAGTTTCTATTTTTGAGAAAAATAGAAATGAGGTGTAAATTGAGAGCATGGTTGCAAGCATGGTAGTTATATTTGTTTATTCATCTTGACTCACTATTCAAGCATGGTTGCAATTTTATATTGCAAAATTCCATGCTTGAATTAGTGGGGGTCAAGGGTTGCCACTCATTCTAGTCTCATTCTCAATACTTAGCCATTTTCTTGAGTTGCTCCCATAGTTGCTCTCTAGCTTCTTTTTCTTCCTTAATTGCTATAGTTCAAGCTTCAACCCTCACATGTGATGTGAACCACGAAACTTGAACACAAACTTGTGAGCTTTTAACATCCCCTACTTCACCATCCTACACTTGACTAGCAATCAAGTGTAGCGTGTTTACTACACTTGACTAGCTTGAGGTGGAGGGACTTCGCGTGGATCATCTTCGGCAAGAAGGTCATCGGATGAAGCTCGTCTAAAACCTCAAGTGGAGCCTAGTGGAGTCGCGAGACTACTACACGGAGCATGTGAAGTGAAGTACTCGAACTACAAAGGTTGTATGCTCTTTTCTTTTCTTTAGTTCATCACATCACAAATGCAAACCATAATATTCTAGCAAAGATCTTGTATAGTCTAGCTTAGTGATTAGTCGAAAATATTGCATCTTTTAACCGGCAATTTCCCTATCATTTGCATTCATTTAGAAGTGTACGGTATTCATATTTCACATATTAGCAAAACAGTCGCAGAATATCAGATTACATGTGTTAGACCTTAAAACCGGTATTTCTAGGGAAATTGACTGCATTTCATTGCATGACATCATTTCTATATATCGCAACCCGTGTTTTGAAGCCTGTGCAGGAAAATCAGAAGCTTGCTCAAAATTGACACCGCTAAAACATTACGCCAACTCAATGATTTCAGTTCTGGTAGCAATCCAAAAGGCAAAATACAATTCAACATATCAGATGAAGCCCCAAATATCATCACAAGACCACACCAGAAGAACCAAGCCCCAAGTAGCCAACATGGCCGCGGAACCGCGGCCGGAGCCGGCTTGCGCCGCGGTTCCACGGCCGTCTTGCCACGTCAGCACCTAAGCTTTGCATCAAAATTCTTCATTCAGGGCCCACATTCAGCTCATGTACTTCAAGTTCCAGAAGACTCCAGAGACTTCTGCCAGATCAGCAAACAAGGGTTTTCTCAGCTTAATTAATCCTAGCTTAAAACCTAAGCTAGCTCCTAACAAACTCTTTCTAGAAACTCCTCAACAAACTTTTGGAGGGAATTGTAATTTCAAACCTAGACCTAGGGTTTGGGAAGTCTATAAATAGAAGCCTAGACCTAGTGAATCTAATCATCTTTAGCCAATTTTAGTATCAATCTAGATCCATTCTCTTTCTTCATCTTCTTCCACAAGTCTAGTGAGAAGGCTTGTGTGAAACCCTAACCCTAATTCCATTCAAAAGCCAAGATCCCGAGTACCCCATCAAGCAAGAAGCCTTGCAACCTTTTATGAGCGGAGCCGATCTTCAACAGAGCAAGTGGTCCAAGCCGACCCGCGACTCACGGAGCTGAGCGAAGCCAATTCGACAATTTAGTTCTTCCTCTTGTAGTTCTTGAGAGACTGTAATCAAATTGTTGATATAAATAAAAGTGATATTCTTTTATCTTGTTTTCTTTAAATTCTTGCATCATGATTCAATCTAAATTTCTAGTTGCAATTCTTGTTGTGATGTTTGAGTAATACTCCGCTCGTCGAGGAGTCAAGACGATCAATAGAATGATGATGTAACATATCTTAAATCGATTCTTGAATCCTACGAGTTTTGTAAACCCTAGCAAGTTCAAGAACCGACGACCCAATTCGTTGCGATGCTTTCTTGATTGATATCGCTCGAAATTGGGGAGTTACGATCGTTTCTTGAAATTGCTAGAGGCTAGAATGTGAATGATATCGACGAAAGAACAAGGGTTAAACGATGAAACCCTAATTTCACGAGAAAGCCCTAACTCTCGTCGATCATCATCGATCTAGTATCAATCCTTCGAAGGACAAGAACACAATATCTTGAGATTACATCACGTCTATAAATCCGATCGATTCCTACGAGCCTCATTTAGATTCTTGACATTTGGTTGGAAATATCATCGAAACCCTGATTCTCGATTGTTTATCATTTTCTTGATTCTTGATTAGAATAGTGACACTTGAAACATTTGATAAAATCTTGAATCATGTTTTCTTTTCTTTTCGATTAACTTTTCAATTCAAACAAATTAAATATAAAAACGAATCGCACAATCCCTGTGGACGATCCGCACTCGCTTACGATCTACAACTGACACCGTAATTGATTGCGGTCAAATATAATTCTTTGATTGTGAATTTTATTCAATTTTCTAAATACCGACACAAAGAAACTCTTATCGATCAGATGAAACCGTTATCGGGAATCATTTGATGTGATTTACACAGTCTCGAATTCTATAACAATCAAATGGCGCCGTTGCCGGGGATTATGCGCTAATTCGTTTCATATTAAAGTTTGAATTGAAAGATTTATTCCATTGTTATTTTGAGATCAAAAATTCGTGCAAACCCTAAACGATTTGTTGTGGTTTATTGCAAGGAAATCTGGAGCTGTTTGGCAATTGAAGAATTTTTTTTGAAAATACCAGAGAGTTGAGGGAGTCTACAGAAGCTCCCTGTTGAATTTTGGTGCAGTGATCTACACAGAAGAACGTGATTCCGCGGTGGGAGCCACCTTATTGTGGCGGTTCCGCGGCTACCTGAAGGGATCTCTGTGCTAGTTTTTCTCTGTAAGCTTCTTACCTTCTCCTCTCTCCTCTTTTTAGCTCCAACTAACAAATTTCTACAGGCTTCTTTGCAAAGAATCGCAGCTCGCAAATTGCAAAATTAAATTTGTGCGTGTTTTTGTTTCTTGGTTGTTTGCATTCTAAATACGGATATTAAGGGGCACGGCCAAATCCAAATTAGGTGGGGATTTCATTACCCTTCCTAGGCCCCGAAAATCATAAAACTTGCATCCGCATTGACCCACATTAACTAAAAAATATCTAGAGATGATTCTAAGGACCGTCGCGCTCACTTAGGACAGAAGAAGGCCGTAGGTAATTCATTGCTTATCCGCGTTTTCTTGTGGTGTCTAGGCAAGTGTGTCGAAGGCTAGTGGTTATTAATTAGGCCCACTACTTACGTAGTGGAGTACCTTCCCACTTACCTGGCACTTACCTGGCCACAGGGGAACAAAGAGGCAGTGGAGGATTCTATCCTCCGACTTGTCTTTTGGTAGTTAGGAGCGGTCTAGAGCCGGACCTAGGTGACCACTAGATTCTAGGGTTTTGTGTGCTGCATTTGTTGTGTCGCATCATTTTTTTCAAAAATCCGTCCCTTTTTCAAAGCAAACACCGTATTCATTCATTTACCCCTAATTATAAGTCAACACTGCTACTTGTACTAACCCTTTTTAGTACAAGATAGGCTGGACACGGGATTCTAGTGCCCGTTTAGTCCGTGCACCTTTTATCGACTCCGAAGTCGATATTTCTCCATTTACTTCTTCTTTACCCACTACCACACCCATACCGATGGATCCACCTCCATCAAACTTCTTTAACCCTAATCTGCCGTCGTCCGTTGGTGCGCAGAATCCACCCCGCATCTCTCTCCAGGAGAGGTGCTATCCATTGCAAGGTCCTCTTTCGACCTGCTTATCCACACCACCAGCCAATGGGGATAACTTTGAGATTAAACCCCAATACATCAACCTTTTACCCAAATTCCACGGACTCGAGACTGAGGACGCTTACGTTTTCATTACCAAATTTGAAAACGTATGCGCAATGATGGGTACGTCACAACTTTCAGTGGATGCGATGCGTCTACGGCTTCTTCCATTTACATTGTGCGATATAGCCGAGAAGTGGCTATATAACACTACCGCACACTCTATTACGAATTGGGAAGAATTCGTCGCTGCATTCCTTAAGAAATTTTACCCCATACAAAAGACAGCTCGAATCCGTAGCGAACTGAATCAATTTGCCCAGCTCCCTACCGAACCATTCTCTAAATGCTTTGAACGTTTCAAGGATCTTTTGGTTCAGTGTCCTCATCACGGCATCCCGAGATGGGAATTGTACCGAATCATTTATGAGGGCATTAACCCAAACACTAAACAGAGCCTTGAAAACATGTGTCAAGGTACTTTTATGACTAAGGATGATGGGGAAGTTTGGAAGTATTTAGAAGAGTTCGCTGAAAAATCACTACAGTGGGAGAGTGGAACCCAACCATTGAATAGGGGTGGCGTACACCAAATAGATGTGTCCACAGGTGTTCGAGCTGAGATGGCAGCAATGCAAAAGAAGCTCGACGCTATGGAACACAAATTTTCTGCAGCCTCCCTAAACCCAATGTCGCTCCCCAAAACTGTTTGTGGGTGCTGTTCTGAGCCGTCTTATTTAACGGAAGAATGTCCATTAAACTCTGCGTTTCAAGGTCACGAGCATTCTAATGCCGCATTTCAACGACCTAGAAACGATCCATATTCTTCCACGTACAATCAGGGTTGGAGGAATCACCCGAATTTCGCTTGGAACCAAAACCAATCTCAAAACACGGTTCCAAACACGAATAATTTTCAAAGGGCTCTTCCTCCACCACAACAGCAACCCCTTCAACTCACTCAGCACCCCTATCAGTCACAAAATTTCCAAAACCAGGGCAACACTCCTGCACAGTCTAATCCTATGCAGTTGCCCTGTTCTGACGAATACTCTCAATTCACTCAAACCATGAAATCACTTTTATCAAATTTCATAGAGCTTTCGACTGAGGTTAGATCTTCCGTCAGTGAGATAAAGAAAAACTCAGCGTCCCAAGCTGAGAGTATCAGATCGATGGAAGCTGAAATCGCACGCCTTAAAGCTGAAATGAGTGCGAGAGAAAAAGGGAAACTTCCTTCTCAACCCCTACAGAATCCTGGGCATTACAATGTAAATGCCATCACAACGTTGATATCGGGAAGAGTGCTGAATAATCATGTCGGGGAAGGTATTGATGATATTGAAAATCCTATCATTAACACCCCGGCTGAGACCTTTCCACACACACACACTTCTCCTTCTGATCCTTCTTCTTCTACCACACCACCTTCTCGAGAGCCTATTCTCCATTTCCCACTAGGCTCAACACCTCAACCCAACCCTTATAGTTCTCCACAGACGATCCCCACACCTCTTTTGGGACCACGTCTACCCCCTCTTCCTTCTCCTATGATGGACCCGGCGCTTATTGCGAAAGCTCCTTACCTGAATCGGTTAAGGGGTAATAGAACGAGTCCTCATATGGAGAAAATTATGGAAATGTTCAAACAGGTTAACATCAATATCCCTCTCCTAAATGCAATTCAACAAGTCCCCGCTTATGCGAAAATTCTTAAGGACTTGTGCACTAGGAAGAGGAAGACCCAAGTGCCGAAGAAGGTCTTCATGGCTAATAATATCAGCACTGCTTTTATTCCCCAGCTACCAAAGAAACGAAAGGACCCAGGATGTCCTACAATATCGATTTCTATTGGGGGTAAAAACATAAATCGTGCTCTTTTAGACCTTGGCGCAAGTGTTAACCTCCTTCCATATTCGGTATATGAGCAATTAGGGATTGGAGAGCTGAAACCTGCTCACTGCACTCTCCAGATGGCAGACCAATCTATCACCAAACCAAGGGGTGAATTAGAGGATGTGTTGATAAAGGTCGGGGAATTTGTTTTCCCTGTAGACTTCATTGTGCTTGACACACAACCTGTAGCAAATCCCGGGGCCAAATTCCGGTGATTCTGGGTCGTCCTTTCCTTGCCACTTCCAACGCTATTATAAACTGTAGAAACGGTTCAATGAACTTATCATTTGGAAATATGACCATTGAACTAAATATCTACAAAGTTGGAAGTCAGCCATCAGAACCCTCTGCTCATATTTTAGATGTGTGCTCTGTCCACGAGATCGCTCCCGATAGTTGTGGAGCTGAGGAACATTGCTTTACTGATCTCGACGACATTACCACATCTCTGTTTGATTTCACACAAGATCTTAGTGAGGACACTTTACCTACACTTGAGTCCTGCACTCCTGACTTTTCTCCACCCGAGTCTGTATCTTTCACAGGCTCTGAGCTTCTTTGTAAATCCAAAAATCACTCATTGATCCCTCCTTCTATCATTTCTCCGCCCGAATTAGATCTCAAAATTTTACCGTCTCATCTGAAATATGCTTATTTAGGTGAGAAGGAGTCTTTACCGGTTATAATATCCACTTCTCTCGCATTAGAGCAAGAGAATGCACTTTTATCGGTATTGAGATCTAACAAAGAGGCATTTTGTTGGAGTATTGCGGACATCAAAGGGATTAGTCCCTTAATAGTTGAACATCATATACATGTGATGGATGATGCCAGACCAACCCGAGAACCACAGAGACGGTTGAATCCCGTCATGAAGGAAGCGGTCATGAAAGAGATCGTCAAATGCTTAGATAATGGTATTATATACCCCATCTCCGATAGCCAATGGGTGAGTCCTATACATGTCGTTCCTAAGAAATCCGGCATCACTGTTATAACCAATGAGGCAAATGAGTTGATTCAGACACGCGCCCAAACTGGGTGGCGTGTATGTATCGATTATAGAAAACTCAATGCTGCCACGAGGAAAGACCACTTTCCTCTACCATTCATTGATCAAATGCTGGAACGCTTAGCCGGACGAGAGTATTATTGCTTTATGGACGGATACTCAGGCTATAATCAGGTTCCCATCGCCAAAAAGGATCGAGATAAAACCACTTTTACTTGTCCTTTTGGTACCTTTGCTTACAGTCGCATGCCCTTTGGGTTATGCAATGCTCCCGCTACCTTTCAACGGTGTATGATGGGGATATTCTCTGATATGGTAGAGAATTTTGTGGAGATCTTTATGGACGATTTCTTGATTTTTGGAGACTCTTTTTCTGATTGCCTATCGAATTTTGACGCTGTTCTTACTCGTTGCAAAGAGAAGAACTTGACTTTGAACTGGGAAAAATGCCATTTTATGGTCCAAGAAGGAATTGTTCTTGGACATGTCATTTCACAGAAAGGCATTGAGGTTGACAGAGCTAAGATAGATGTCATTCAAAACCTCCCTCATCCCAAAAGCGTCAAAGATATTCGATCTTTCCTTGGCCATGCGGGCTTTTATAGGAGATTCTTAAGGACTTTAGCAAAATTGCTAGACCTTTAACTCTTCTCCTGGCCAAGGATACTACCTTCCATTTTGACTCGGACTGCGATATAGCTTTCGACTCACTTAAACACTCACTCACTTCAGCCCCCGTTTTATCATCACCAAACTGGGACTACCCCTTTGAGCTAATGTGTGACGCATCCGACTTTGCAGTAGGTGCAGTCTTAGGACAGCACATTGAAAAGATACCACACGTGATATACTATGCAAGTAAGACCCTGAATGATGCTCAAATAAATTATACAACCTTCGAAAAAGAACTTTTAGCGGTTGTATTTGCATTAGAAAAATTCAGGCCTTATTTAATTGGCTCACCTATAGTTGTGTATACTGACCTTTCCGCTTTAAAACATCTTCTGGCAAAGAAAGATGCAAAAGGTCGACTAATACGTTGGATCCTTCTGTTACAAGAATTCGATCTTGTTATCAAAGATAAGAAAAGATGTGAAAACGTAGTAGCTGACCATCTTTCACGCATCTCTTCTTCCCCTGTGACCCTTCCGATCAATGATTCGTTCCCAGATGAACAACTCTTGAGCATATCCAATGAACCATGGTTCAGGGATATTGTGAACTATCATGCCACGGGACTGATACCCAGCGATTGGTCAAAACAGGACAAATACCGTTTTCTATCCCAAGTAAAACACTTTTACTGGGACGAGCCCTATTTGTTTAAGTATTGTCCTGATCAGATCATCCGCCGGTGTGTCCCGAAAGAAGAGTTCAAGTGTGTTCTTTCTTTTTGTCATGATCAGGCCTTTGGGGGTCACTTTGGTCCTAAAAAGACGGCGGAGAAGGTTTTACAATGTGGATTTTATTGGACGACCTTATTCAAGGACGCATTTGACCATTGCAAAACCTGTACACAATGTCAGTACACAGGTAGGATCTCCCAGAGGAATGAAATTCCTCAACAACCCATCTTGGATGTTGAAATATTCGATATTTGGGGCATTGATTTTATGGGTCCCTTTCCCAACTCCTTTGGGAATTTGTACATACTGCTGGCGGTTGATTATGTCTCAAAGTGGGTAAAAGCCATTCCATGTCGCACTAATGACAAGAAAGTTGTCATTAAGTTCTTAAAAGAGAATATCTTTTCGCGATTTGGACACCCACGCACTATTATTAGCGATAATGGGACACATTTCTGCAACAGGTCTTTCGAGACATTGATGCGGAAATACTCAGTCAACCACCGACTTTCTACACCCTATCACCCCCAGACAAGCGGGAAGGCTGAAATCTCAAACAGACAAATCAAACTTATCCTGGAGAAAACTGTTACTAAAAATAGAAAAGACTGGTCGACCAAACTGACGGATGCTCTTTGGGCATTCCGAACTGCATATAAGACCGACCTAGGGATGTCTCCATATAGGATAGTGTTTGGGAAAGCATGTCATTTACCCGTCGAGATAGAGCATAAAGCATTGTGGGCTATTAAGGAAATAAATTTTGATCTAAACCAAGCTTGCAACTTTCGGAAGCTGCAACTTTATGAGCTAAGCGAACTCCGCGATGAAGCTTATGATAACGCTGTGATCACAAAGAATAGGACTAAGGTTTTTCACGATAAAAACATTTTGAGGAAAACATTTTCACCTGGTCAACAAGTCCTTCTTTATGATTCACGACTTCACCTTCACGCGGGTAAGCTTCGATCTCGATGGAAGGGACCTTTTGTTGTGCGGTCTGTATATCCGCTCGGGACAGTAGAAGTAGAAAATGTTAAAAACGGCATATTTTTCAAAGTAAATGGACATAGACTAAAGCCGTATTTTTCCACTGACCCCACGGAGGAGCTCCTGTTCTTACAGGAGCCAGTTTATTTGGATTAAAATTCCTCCGTCTCACCTTCATATCCAGTATATCATTGCATCATCTTTTGAATGGAGGTAAGTGAAAAGAGTAAGTTTGGGGGAAGTTCTTCACTTATATATTTTGCCCCCACTAATAATTTCTCCCAGACTTACAGGTTTTGTAGATATTGCTGTTGGCAACTGTGAGAACACTGTTGAAAACAAGTTTGGGGGAGGTTTGTGCTTATTTTTGCATCATTTGCATATCATTTGCATATCATTTGCATAAGCACAAAACATTTCTTTTAAAATCTATAAAAATTTAAAAAATTTCAAAACCCATAAAAATTTAAAAATTTTCAAGTATAAAAATAATTTTAATATTTACACTTTTTGTATATAAATAAGATAGTAAAAGTTTAGATAGTGAACATTTACATCCATGAGATTAGAAAAATTTAAGAAAACTAAGAAAATTAGAAGTTTTCTTATACGAACTAGTAATAAGTAGTTATGAGCCGTTGTCCCAAGGGTTAGTAAGATGAAGGACGTCACTAATCTGAGGAAAAAAATAAGTCTGAAAAATAGTTTCTATTCTAGAAGCCAAACATTTTGAACGTTGATACCCTGCTATTCGCACTTACACACGTCTTGAAGCCTGGGATAGTAGAGGATACCTTGAAATGCTCTTGTCTTAAAAGCCGATGTATGAAGGAAATAAAAAAAAAGTGAATAAAGAAAATATAAAGTGGTGAGAAAAATGGACACTGGTTTTGTTATCACCAAGGGCAATAAAAAATTTATAGCGAGGGTGCCTCTTCACCTAGTGCCCTAAGGCCAATTGGTCTGGGAGTCACTGCTATGCCTTAGGAGGTGCAAGACGAGGAAAATACACCAAATAAACAAACACATGAGTAATCGGTCGGTTAGTACCTCAAGAAGTATTAACGGTCGCATGAAAGTGTGTGAGCAATCTCATCTAAATATTCATTAATTAAAAAGTACCGAGACTGATGGGCAAGAGTATGATAGCTTGAATAGAATTCTCCGTGTGTAGGGATGTCCTTTACACACACGCAGGGTTATATGATCGATGTTTGGAAGAAAGATAGGAATGAAGAATAAGACGATGTTTTATTGAGGGAGGACGTGATTTCTGACATTTTTTCATGACCATTAAGATAGGGCTCATGACAACCGAAAAGCTAGCTTAGTTGAAAACCCTGATTTTCGAAGCTTTTCTTTTACAATTCTTTTCTTTAAATGTAATATTCATGATCTTTCTTTTATTATTGGATTTTGTGGGTGTAATCCGCTGAAAAACCCTCAGGAGACAACACTCCTCCTACTAGGGACACCTAGAGGTTTAAAGGCTTGTTGCACATGCTCAGTGCAATCGTGTTGCCTACGAAAGTGTGCTAGTTAGTTTTTTCTCTTTCTTTATTTTCTCCTTTTCTTTTTAATAGAACAGTTCGCTCGAGACGATCGAATTTAAGTTTGGGGGAATTTGATTAGTCGAAAATATTGCATCTTTTAACCGGCAATTTCCCTATCATTTGCATTCATTTAGAAGTGTACGGTATTCATATTTCACATATTAGCAAAACAGTCGCAGAATATCAGATTACATGTGTTAGACCTTAAAACCGGCATTTCTAGTGAAATTGACTACATTTCATTGCATGACATCATTTCTATATATCGCAACCCGTGTTTTGAAGCCTGTGCAGGAAAATCAGAAGCTTGCTCAAAATTGACACCGCTAAAACATTACGCCAACTCAATGATTTCAGTTCTGGTAGCAATCCAAAAGGCAAAATACAATTCAACATATCAGATGAAGCCCCAAATATCATCACAAGACCACACCAGAAGAACCAAGCCCCAAGTAGCCAACATGGCCGCGGAACCGCGGCCGGAGCCGGCTTGCGTCGTGGTTCCGCGGCCGTCTTGCTACGTCAGCACCTAAGCTTTGCATCAAAATTCTTCATTCAGGGCCCACATTCAGCTCATGTACTTCAAGTTCCAGAAGACTCCAGAGACTTCTGCCAGATCAGCAAACTAGGGTTTTCTCAGCTTAATTAATCCTAGCTTAAAACCTAAGCTAGCTCCTAACAAACTCTTTCTAGAAACTCCTCAACAAACTTTTGGAGGGAATTGTAGTTTCAAACCTAGACCTAGGGTTTGGGAAGTCTATAAATAGAAGCCTAGACCTAGGGTTATGAATCTAATCATCTTTAGCCAATTTTAGTATCAATCTAGATCCATTCTCTTTCTTCATTTTCTTCCACAAGTTTAGTGAGAAGGTTTGCGTGAAACCCTAACCCTAATTCCATTCAAAAGCCATGATCCCAAGTACCCCATCAAGCAAGAAGCCTTGCAACCTTTTATGAGCGGAGCCGATCTTCAACAGAGCAAGTGGTCCAAGCCGACCCGCGACTCACGGAGCCGAGCGAAGCCAATTCGACAATTTTGTTCTTCCTCCTATAGTTCTTGAGTGACTGTAATCGAATTGTTGATATAAATAAAAGGTGATATTCTTTTATCTTGTTTTCTTTAAATTCTTGCATCATGATTCAATCTAAATTTCTAGTTGCAATTCTTGTTGTGAAGTTTGAGTAATACTCCGCTCGTCGAGGAGTCGAGACGATCAATAGAATGATGATGTAACATATCTTAAATCGATTCTTGAATCCTACGAGTTTTGTAAACCCTAGCAAGTTCAAGAACCGACGACCCAATTCGTTGCGATGCTTTCTTGATTGATATCGCTCGAAATTGGGGAGTTACGATCGTTTCTTGAAATTGCTAGAGGCTAGAATGTGAATGATATCGACGAAAGAACAAGGGTTAAACGATGATACCCTAGTTTCACGAGAAAGCCCTAACTCTCGTCGATCATCATCGATCTAGTATCAATCCTTCTAAGGACAAGAACACGATATCTTGAGATTACATCATGTCTATAGATCCGATCGATTCCTACGAGCCTCATTTAGATTCTTGACATTTGGTTGGAAATATCATCGAAACCCTGATTCTCGATTGTTTATCATTTTCTTGATTCTTGATTAGAATAGTGACACTTGAAACATTTGATAAAATCTTGAATCATGTTTTCTTTTCTTTTCGATTAACTTTTCAATTCAAACAAATTAAATATAAAAACGAATCGCACAATCCCTGTGGACGATCCGCACTCGCTTACGATCTACAACTGACACCATAATTGATTGCGGTCAAATATAATTCTTTGATTGTGAATTTTATTCAATTTTCTAAATACCGACACAAAGAAACTCTTATCGATCAAATGAAACCGTTATCGGGAATCATTTGATGTGATTTACACAGTCTCGAATTCTATAACAATCACTTAGCACCAATAAAAATTTGAATTTGGCATGCTTGATGCCACTTGGAACCTCATGGTGGTGCTAGGATCGACTTTCATGGTATCAGAGCCAAGCTAGAATATTAGGGTAACTTGTAGCGACATTAGAAATCCGCCGTTTTTGTCGAGTAAAAACTGCCGATAAAAACAGTTTCAAAAATGATGTTTTGAGTTGTTTGCACACCCCGTGGGCTCACGGTTTGAACCGAGAAGCCGCGGAGTGGAGCGTGCGCACCCTGGGGACACCCTGGTGGGACCGAATGGATGGGCCCACTACCCAAGACCACCACAAGGTGGTCTTGGTTTTGGGGACCCGAAACTGCCCCACCTTAGGCAGTTTCGGGTCTGCCTCACCCTCCTGGCCACCTCGTGGTGGCCTCGTGGGTTGGGTACCCCCTCTACGCCCCCCATTCGACAGTTAATTTTGGTATCTTCACCTCCGCGAAGATTCGGGCGGGTTTAGAGTTCGTTTCGACTCCAAGATTGGCTTAAAACGATCATTTTTTGGAACTTTAGCTCACTGGATTTTTCAAAGTTTTGGAAAAATTGGTTTAGTTTGCTTATTGCGTGCAGAATTCTAATGTCGCGGTTACTTTACAAGCTTTGTGATGTGTGATACAATTATTTGAATCCGGATTAATTAGTTTTATGAAAACTAGTTAGTATATTGTAAAGCTAGCCGTTTAGTCTCAATTGATCAATTGCCACGAAGTTTTGATTCGAATCAAAACTCCGTCGCAATTGCGTATTGTACGCGATAACTAAGCTGAGAATCTTGTTGAATTATCCTACAACCAACTGAAAAGAGTTTTCAATTTGAGACTAAAATACAAGTTTTATAAGTTAGGCATGAAATTCGGAATATGAGATATTCCGGGTTTATAATGTCTAAGGATATTGCGGATTCTAATTATTGTAGTTTTCTATTTCTTTTTCTGCGACCGTAAGTGTAATATGTGGGGTATCCCAATCTCGTTGCTATATGTCAACGAGTTTTAGAGATAAGCATATTTTCTTACGTTGATGATATGTGATATAATGTGTTGCTGTTGATATGATTTATTGGATCGTCGTGAAAGAATAGCCGGGGAATTTTATGTATGATGAGAGTTTATCAATTTTCATTCATGTAAAATTTGTATGTAATATTCTTTTATTGGGGCACATCTGGGTTGAGGATGATTTCACCACTGTTGTATATTATTTACTTTTCCGCATTAGGATAGATCCAAGGTGGGGAGCAAAGTAACCGGGTTCTAGGGTCCAGTGGGAGACCATCTCAAGGAGTTGAGATCGGGTCTCCTAACTCTAGAATTGGTAGGGTTACTTGCCGCTCTCGTAGGGGTCTATGGGATGTGGGTGTGGCTATTCATCACGACTGTGGAATCCGTGTTTTACATTACTGGCTAAATATAAAACACGGACATCCTAGTATATCCAATATTTCATATATTGCTTCTGCTGCTTGATTCTGTGATGTTGATCATATAACTGCGTAAGACGAACGTACTATTATATATATGATATATAATAAACGTTTCTTATGCTTTGCACCCGCCCTAGACCAGCCCCCGCTCTGCCGGTAGTTAAGTAACCTAACAGTGCATGACGGGGCCCCGTGGAGAATGCGGATGGCATAAGCGTACGTTCTATTTTCGTTTCATTTTTATGTGATGTTTAAGAAACATTAAAAGATGGGACTTCATTAATGTGATTAATGAATAGAATGAAACCTAAAGATGTTGTAGAATCAAATTTTCAAAAAGGGTATCTCTAGTTCTTGCTTTGCATAGTGATATTCCTTGATGAATATCCAGCACCTCATTCGATGAGGAAAGAGCCGAGATCCCTTCACCGGGAGTGACCTCTTTAGCGAAACTAGCAAATGCTACAACCCACTCGGTTTTGTCTGTTGATTGCTTCTCTAGTTCTTGCTTTGCATTGTGGTATTCATTAATATCCTGCACCTCATTCGATGAGGAAAGAGCCGAGATCCCTTCACCGGTAGTGACCTCTTTAGAAAAACTAGCAACAGCCTAAAAAACACTCCTTTTCAAAATCACTAGATTCTACAGCGATATCAAGCTTATTACGCTCATGGTTTTCTTAAAAACCTGCGTAGCCCTCCGTCATTTCAGATAAGTGATATTTTAGTATTCGTGCTATGTTTGTTGACTATGTTAAGGCGTAGTGTGCGGTAGCTAATTAGTGCTTATCTGTAACCATATTATGCGATTGGATTAGGGTTGTCGTACGGCTTTGTTGACTATGTTAAGGGTCGTGCGGATGGGAATCCAATCAAGAAATGACGGGTTGAACTTGACTAGTGCTTATGATTAGTTGACTATGTTAAGGTCATAAGTGGCTAGGGGTAAAAACCATTATCGGGAATTTCAAGTGTTAAAATTTGCAATGAGATTGCATACCTTCTATATGATAGTTGGATCCCGATACCCACTGCAAGTAAGAGTAACTCCTGGGAGAGTTTTGCCCTTTACAATTAGCTAATCAAGTAGGTGTCTAGAAAGGTGCCAACGGGGTTATGCCTATAGGAAAATGAGGTTTATTTTAATTAGGTCCGTGCGACAGCTCGGAGAACCTCCCTCGGAGTACCGATACCAGCCTGGCCGAATGATTGGCGAACCTGTAGGGTGTAATTAATCCCGGCTAATCTTATATTTTAGGGTTTGAAGGAAAATTTTATAGGGTTACCTAGGATGGCAGCAAGGTTTCGGGAGGCATCGTCCATGCCATTTTCAAAAATTTGTCATTCTAAATAACTCTAACCCTAGAATCTTAACTAGAGATTTAAACAAACAAGCATGCAAATAACTTTACAAACTAAGTGAATGAGGAATACAACCTTTATAGACCGGTCCTTTACTTCTAAAGCTTCGTGTAGTAGTCCCTTCGTTCCAAGTAGTGAACACCCGAACTCTAGTAAGGGTTCACATGAAGAAATGAACAAGCTTGCTCGATGTCTTCGAGGCCTAAGATGATCTACGTCGAGGAGACTCAAGTTCATGCTACCTCTTCACTAAATTAGGGTTTAGTGAAGCAAACACCCTAAACTAAATGGCTAATAGTAGAGGATGATGAAGTAGGAAATGGGCTCTCTTTAGATTTATATTTCTCACAATATTTTCTCACCTTAGAAAAAGCTAGCAAGCTTTTTCTCTCATGAAGAAGAAGTTGAAGTGATGAGATGAAGAAATGAACTCATGGGGTGAGAATAGCAACCATGGGTGAGTTAGTGTCATACACTAACCCATGTAGAGAATAAACCATGGGTTAACAATAATGGTTGGGTTAATAAATATATTTAAGAAAAACAAAATGAGTGGACTTGGTCAATGGTTCCACAAGCTTCTACAAGCTTTAACCATATGACTAATTACCTCTAATTTGTGAATTACCAAGATAAATAAAACCTTAGGATTATCATAACCATGGTGTAAGTCTCATACACCCATGTTGCATGTGGCATCAAGCATGACACAAAATAATGTACATTAATATATATCACATATATACTAAGTGTACACAAGTGAGAAAAGAAATACTTAGTGTGCAAATATTAGTTAATATATCAAATATATAATTATACATTAAATTATTAAATCAACACTTGATTTAAAAATCCGGCTATATCATATACAACCGACTAATATCAAATGTAACAATCTATCGAATCAACACTTGATCCGATATCCCGGCTATATCACATACAACCGTCCGATATCACATATCGCGAGAATAGAATGCGGTATCACATACGCTCATTAATCTCGGTCCTGCACATATCACATATGTGCTCCTACTTCGTTTCGCATGAACCAGGAAACCTCTGTGTAGGACTCTAAAGACTCATCAATACGCCGACAGTAGGTGATGATCATATCAAACACCCACAAGCCGCAAGCGGTCTGCTAACCGTAACGGCCACCCGGGTATTGAGCGATCAGAAGATCAACAAGCAAGTCTGCTCGTACTCCTGTGAATCCAATCAGTAACACTACCATACAGTCCGGTCTCTTCGTCATATATGTCGCATATCACAGCCTGGGGGTTGTATAACGTCATACCCCAATAGCCTGATAAGTTATGCCGATGCAAAGTCTATAATGGTTCGAGAAACTACTGATAACATTTACCAGTAAATCTTAGCAAGCCTGGCCATGGATTTCATGTTATGGCCAATCGAGCATAGCGCAACATCAACTCCGAATACCGGGAGAGACGAATCCTCTCTTATCGCTCATTGCCTCCATGTGACTCGGGACTGTACCTAACAACCACCTTTTTGCACGATCTCTTGACCGTGGTATGGTGGAAATCAAAGCATGGTGGGAATCACACAAGACTCTATGACGATCTCGGGTCGACAGACTAACCTGTACCAGTGTCACCAGAGAACTGCTATCTGACGATAAGTATAATACCATCTAGGAGTTCTCAGCGAGTCCGTTCAGTGTACCCAGTCTCCACTGAGCACCGGTATACCTTCTCTGATGTCAAACACCAATGGATGTGGGACATCCATCGCCCATCATATGATTCAAGAAGCGCATACGCTAGTCTACTCTGGAGTATCGATGTCCTATCTCGATACTCCCACGACTAGGAAAAATTATAGGGTGTACTTGTGGACTACCCTTGGCTCCACTAGTATGATCTCCATCATAGTCCTGGCAGTCAAGTACACATCCTAAGGGCTTTATCAACATGTGAGAGCAAGACAGCATCACTTATACAAGTCAACATTTTAATATAAAGTGCAACCAAATAGCATACTATCATGTCGAGCAAGAAAGTCATCCCTATATATGTCCAAGCATCCACTACAATATACATCTCATGTACAGTAATGGCCTCTAGGGCATACATATAACTAACAATCTCCCACTTGCACTAAGGCCATTTGTTGTAGTATCTCATACTCAACAATTTAGCAGTGGTTGTAGTATCCCATACTCAACTATCCCAAAATCTCTCAAATAGTATTTGGGGAAGCAGGCCTTGGTGAGTGGATCCACCGTGTTAACCTCAAAATCTACTCTCCTTACCTCAATCCCTTGGAGATCAACCATCTCCCTGATCAGGTGATACTGTCCTCAAAATATGTCTGGATCCATGATGGGACAGGTGTTCCTAGGATAAAGCCACAACTCCATTGTAGTCACAATAACAATTATTGGACGCTCAATGGTAGGAACCTTGTTCATCTCATGAACAAGAAATGTCCAGACAACCTCTTTGGTAGCAATTTATTCAGCCTTTATCGTCTAGTATGCCATGGTATCTATCTTGGAACTCTTCCAACATACCGTCCCTCCAATGAAGGTAAAGACAATGCCTGTGACTGACTCTCAGTCAACCTTATCAATGTGGAAGCTCGAACCAAGAACATTCTTTTAGTGCTTCTCAAGTACTCAAGAATGTCCTCCACAGCTGTCCAGTGATTCTCCCAAGATCCGATTGATTCCTGATCACTACACCTAGTGAGTCATCTACATTTGGTCTGGTACATAACATTGCATACTTTGATAGAGCCTACTGCCGATGCATAGGTTATCCCTTGCACGCGAGCTCTCTCCAAATCAGTCTTGGAAGACAACTTTTTGGAGAGAGTGATTCCTCAGTGAGTGGGCGAACCGCCACGCTTAGAATCTTCCATAATAAACCCCTTTAATACGGTGTTAAAGTACTTGGATTTGGGACACTCCCAACCTCCATTCAAATCTATCACCAAAGATCATAATCCACAAGATGTAGTAGGTATCATCCAGGTCGTCCATAGAGAATCTTCGTGATAAGAGGAGCTTGACCAAGTGTAGCATAGGAAACACTTTCCTATGAAGAGTATGTCATCTACGTACAATACGTGTAAGATAACATCACTCTCTACAGCCTTCTTATATATACAAGGTTTATCTACCTTTTTGATGAAGTCAAACTCTTTGACTACCACATCAAAACAGATGTTCCATTTCAGCGATGCGCGCATTGATCCGGATGGACTTAAGCATAGCTTTGAAAGTCTTAACTTTTCAATTTACACCAAGAATCTTCTCAAGATCCATTTGCTCTCAATGGGTTTACCCTTCAGGTGCAACATTCAAATTCATACTTTGTTGGTGTATATGGTTTCCATCTTTGATTGCATAGCATCCAGCCATTTTCACAAAGTCCCCACTCGTGATGGCCTGCATGAACCTAGTTGGGCCATCATCTACGATGATACAATCCTCACTCCTACTATCACCGAGAAGATCGTAGTATCTCTCAAGTAGATGAGGAACCCTACCAGATCGCGAAGAGGCTGAGCTTCGTTAGTGACTGTTGAATCCTTTGGTTCCACTAAATCATCAGCTGTTAGTTTGTCTAGCTGGAACTCCTTCCAGTTCTACCTCATGACCACAAATTTCTTCACAAGAAATTCCTTTTCTAAAAAGGTGGCATGCTGATAAATAAAACACCTTTTTCTCCTCAGTCTGGTAGAAGATATTCCCTTACGAATGTTCGGGATATCCAACAAACTTATACAGAACTGACCATACCTCGAGCTTGTCCGGATTTTGCTTTTCAACATAGGCCGGACAACCCCATATCTTAACTCGTTTAAGACATGGTCTCTTCCCACACCATATCTCATATGGAGTGGTAGGCACTGATTTGGTTGGAACCCCATTCAATAGGTATGCAGCTTCTCATGTGCATAACACCAAAAGGAAATAGGTAATTCGGCAGTACTCATCATAGAGCATGCCATATCTCATAAGGTGCGATACCTCCGCCCCGATACACCGTTGTGCTGTGGTGTATACGAAGGAGTAAGCTGAGAGAGAATCACATTCTCTTTTTAGAAACTCCAGGAACTCCATGCGCAAGTATTCTCTTCTCTGATCACATCGAAAGACTTAATACTTCTACCCGTCTGGTTCTTTAACTTCAAGCTTATATTCCTTGAATTTCTAAAAAAATTCAGACTCGTGTTTCAACAGGAACACATGTCCGAATCTTGAGAGATCGTCGATGAATGTAATGAAGTATAAAGAACAAACTCTGGCATTTGTAGACATAGGACTGTATACATCATCATGTATCTGTCCCAAGAGTTCAGTAACTCTTTCTCTGTTTCCAGTAAACGGAGAATTGGTCATTTTACCTTTGAGACAAGACTGGAAAGTATCATAAGATGAAAATTTGAACAGATTCTCATATTCATCCTTATGTAACTTTGCCGGTCGTGTCGCATTGGTATGAGCTACTCTACAATTCCACAAGAAAGATTCATTCATTTCTGAACTACTCCTCTTGTGTGTGTTCTTGATACTTTGAATTGTGGTTTGATTTAGAACGTATATTCTATTATTTAACGTGCCTGATCGAATCAACTCTTGATTCAGGAAAATGTTCATAAAATTATCCTCCAATACATAATTATATCCTTCTTTAACTTAATAAAGAATCTGATGTAATGTTGTATATCAGGTTTGGTATGTAATAACACTTGTTCAGAATCAATATATTTACCATTTGGTAATACAGGGTGATATTTGCCAACTGACTTGGCTACAACAATTGCACCATTCTCTAACACTTAGAGACATATCACCCAATCTCAGTTCTCTACCTTTATGTAGCTTATGTAACATATTACACATGCGGGATCCTGATCTAGTATCACATACCTAGGACGTAGAGGATACTGAGAAACGGTTCTTGGTATTGAACACACCCGAAGAATATGCATCAACATGCTCATTCCTCGATTGGGTGGCATGGGAATCCGGATATTTCCCTCTTTCCTGCTCGGACTTATAACAATTATAAGATAGAGAGAACTAACATTCTCTAGCAAAGTATAATAAGCAGGTTCGGTCAATGCATCCATATTATTATCTTGATTAAGGCATGACATGGTCGCTACCTGGAGAGAGAGAGAACAAAACACTCTGCGTGCGCTCTTGCAAGATTAGATTGGTTATTAGTTTATCTAATCAGGATGGCTCCCACTGTTTTTATCAAATCTTCTTTCAAACCCTAAAAGGTAAGATTAGCCGGGATTAATTACACCCTACAAGTTCGCCAATCTTTCGGCCAGGCCATTGTCGGTACTTTGAGGGAGGTTCCCCGTGTTTCGCACGGACCTAATTAAAATAAACCTCATTTTCCCAGGGGCATAACCCCGTTAACACCTTTCTAGACACCTACTTGATCGGCTAATTGTAATGTGTAAAATGCTCCTAGGAGTAACTCTTACTCGCAGTGGATATCGGGATCCAACTATCTCATAGAAGGTATGCAATCTCATTGCAAATTTCAACAATTGAAATTCCCGATAATATTTTTCCCCAGGCGATCTATGACCTTGACAAGGTCAACTGTAACACCTTAGAATGTGTTTAGTGGCTATTTATATTTAAATAAAGGGTTTTTAATAAAAAGTTTACCAAATTGAGTTTCAAATATATTTCCTAATTTAATAAATATTTTTCTAGAATTTTCCTAGGCTTGCACACACATGTGCATGTAAACTAGGGTTTTTAAATGAGGTAATACCATGATTAGCAACCATGGTGGGATTAATCATGGGGATTAAGTCTTTTGGGCTTTAATTAAGTTCAATTAGTTATTTGAGGGTTGCTTTAATTTGAATTTCCCTTTTAGTGAGAATGAGAGAGAGAGAGAGAATGCATCATGGCAAAAGCCATGCTTGCATTTAATGAAGAGAGAGAATGGAGGGGTTGACATTTGGGGTTATGATTTCCTCTCATTCTTGTAATCTTTTCTCTCAACCTCACTCTCACACTCACACACACACTTACCTCCACAACAGCAGCAGCAGCAGCAAACACAACAGCAGTAGCAGCAGCAAACACAACAGCAGCAGCAGCAACCATCTCAGCAGCAACAGCAAGCATCACAGCAGCAGCAACAATGAGCAGCAACAGCATCAGTGAGCAGCAGCAACAGCACAACTTCAACAGCAGCTCCTTCCCTCCACTTCTTCTTCTTCCTCCAGCTCCCTAGGGTCGAGTGTGGGGTATACTTCTTGAACTTACCCCCTAGTTTGCTTATTTAGTGTAGCTTAGCTTCGATTAGTGGTTATTGGTGCGTTTTAGTGCGATATGTGGTGAATTGTGGGAACCATGACCAAGTGATGTATGTTTTGGTGTTAGTAAGTTGCTAGAGTGTTGTTAGGACCTTTTTAACCCAGCTTAACCCCCAATTGCACTAAAATACCACCAGATCCCTATTTGATGCAATTCATCGTTTTTAAGTAAATTTTGAGCTTCTGTAATCTGCTATCGACCCGGTGAGTTCAGATTGATTTTGAGAAGACTGCGGCATAGTTGTTAGGTGCTGATCCCCCAGGTAGAACCCGACCCCCAAATGTCATACAGTGGCCGCCAAAAAATTCGATCTGGCCGCAAATTGCGGCCAGATGGGGAGGGTTTTGGTTGGGGTTTGGTCCTATAGGTGTCTGCTGAGACCCTTAGACAACTGGCATGTGTATTTTTGTGTTATTCTTACTGTAGGAAAATCTGGGACTATTTACCTATTTCTCGTATTTTTAAACATTCGCGACACGCGTGATACGCATGTGGTTTGGGATTTTTGCGTATCGCGACGCGTCAGGGTAGTTTTAGGCGCGTAATCACACATTTTTACGTATCGCGCACACGCGCGCTTGGTTTGCGACACGGGTTTCTAGTTTGACCTTAATATCACGTTTTTGTGGATTTGAGCTTATGTATGATATATTGTGTGACTCTAGGTTCGCAGGCGAGTGAGACGGATGCGGCGAAGAAGGGAAAGCAAGTCGTCGGCTACACTTAGCGAGACTTCGGTGAGTAGATTTAACATCTACCGGGATATCGCCCGCATGGCGTTATGCGTCAGGGCTGATAGGACCTTATAGTTATGTATTGCATTTACCTACATTGACTGTCATGTATACTATTGTTGCATACTGTATTCCCTGCTATATGTGTGTAAACTTAGAATTGATAGAACACCGCACTATTACTAACGGTTCATGTTGCACGAGCACTAATCTGCATGTTACACACACACCGTTAGTAATGCCATGATACACTCACTGTAGGATTGCCATGAGTATATTGCTATAGTTCATTTCATATATGATTCGTTATGATTTTCATACAAATTGGGAGCCGCAAGATCTCTTTTGGAAACTAAAACTATTTTAAAAGCGGTTCTCCCTTGTACCTATATTATGACTTGATACGCATAGCATATCGCATTTGATTTACTCATTGGTGTTGGATTTCCATGTGATTTCTGGTTTTGAGGACCGTGGAATTTATTAAAGAAAAGATGCACCATTTGAAAACCCGGTTCCTCATGATATGATATTTTGGTGCGTCCACCACGCGTTTTCTCGGTGCTGAGACGTGTGCTTGAAACCCGATTCGAGGAGTTGGATGATCCGTTTGCGGGTTCGTGGTGGACCCGGTATGGTTCCGCGGGGCGAGAAATGTTTTTCGTGGAGTAGACGATGATCCTGGCAGGGTGGCGAGTACCTACCGGTGATTGGTTGGACCTGGCGGTTGTCCGGAGGATACTGACCAGAGTCGAGAGATGGATGTGGGATGATTCGTACTGCCGGGACCGAGGGCCGATACCGCAGACGGAGCCCGTGGGCTGATCCGGACTGACGGAGCCCGATATATGAGGATTTGTGTGTCGATGCTGGACACGAGTATTTTATGATATTTTGAGTGCCGATGTTGGGCACTCATGATTTTCAGAGATTTACAGGATTTGAGGGCCGAGGAGAGTGCCGGCGCCTGAGTTTATTTGGGAATTTGGGTGCAGCTTGGGGCACCGATTATGTTTCCATGTTGATATTTCCGTGTAGATGTTGTTTATCCCATGCTCAGCATTGTTTATCATGCATTTCATCCTGTAGTCATTTTACCAGACAGAGCCTTTGCATGATTATTGCACCTACTACTTGTCGCATATAAACCTTACTTGCTGGCATATGTTAGAGTAGCGCAATACGTGCATGCTCGCGATTACCTTTACATGTTATCTCTATTCACGAGTTGGCAACTCACCCCCGTTGTGCCATAGTATTTGCAGGTTGCCTTTCAGAGTAGTCGCGGCAGGCTGCCTTTTGCATCTTTTGGCTATAGATACCACTACAGTTGGTGTGAGATTTTTTTTGCATTTTAGGTGGGTTGTGGTATCTGATTACTTTTATTATACTCCTTTTGTATCTAGTATTCTCCATCTACCATTTATGTACTGGACTTAGATACTGTGTGAGGACGATAATGTATATTTTGTATTCTGGTGTCGAGCTCGTAGGAGCCGACTGTTTTTATATGCAGTTTATATTCCTGTGATGTTTACTTATTGCTTATTCTTAGCTACGGCGTCGTATATTACTCTTGTGATGATGGTTTCCGCCGTTAGGCGTGATTGCTCCCGTTTGGGAATATTTCATTTCATTATATTTTATCTTTACTTATATCCTGTTTTATACCCGATTTTCGGGGTTACTTTTACAAAGGAAATGCTGCCAAAATTATTTAAATGACAACGTAACTTTAAAAGAACTTATCGAATTATGTAAGGTTTTCTAAATGTTTTAACTAAATGTTTTCAACACTCGCTACTTTTAAATGGTTTTGATTTCTGGGTTCGTCTTACTTAGTCGCGTTACGCCTGTAGACGTAGTGTGGTTAAGTGCCGGTCACGAGTCGAAATATTCGGGTCGTGACATCAACAAACCATAGACCGCAAGTCAAGTTCAACCCGTCATTTCCTTATTGAATTAAACCCACCAGCACGACCCTTGAAAAGATCAACAAGGTCCTATGACTACCCTAATCCAATCGCATCATATGCTAGCAGATAAGCACTAATCAGCTACCGCACACTACGCTTTGACAAGGTCAAAAAACGCAGCACGAATACTAAATACTACTTATTTGAAATGACAGATGGCTACGACAGGTTTTTAAGAAAACCCTTTGCGTAATGAACTTGATATCGTTGTAGAATCGAGTGATTTTGAAAAGGAGTGTCTTTGTGGCTTTTACTAGTTTTGCTAAAGAGGACACTCCCAGTGAAGGGATCTCGGCTCTTTCCTTATCGAATAAGGTGCAGGATATTTCATAAATGCCACTATGCAAAGAAAAAACTATAGAAGCAATCAAAAGACAAACCGAGTGGGTTGTAACATCTGCCAGTTTCGCTAAAGAGGTCACTCCCGGTGAAGGGATCTCGGCTCTTTCCTTATCGAATAAGGTGCTGGATATTCTCCAAGGAATACCGCTATGCAAAGCAAGAATTAGAGCTACCAGTTTTTAAACAAGTTTCTACAACATCTTTAGGTTCTTTTATTTCTTTCATTAATCTCATAATGAAGTCCCATCAAATTATGCTTCCCAAGCGTCACAGAAGAAACGAAAGCATCAATATTTACTATATATCTTCATATATATAATATAAGCATTCGTCTCAATATAACATATCAAGTGATCACATCACAAAATATCAGCAGCAGAAGAATCATATATGAAATATTGGATATACTAGGAATTCTGTGTTTTAAATTAAGCCAATAAAAATCATGGATTCCACGGTCGTGATGAATAGCCAAACCCACATCCCTAGACCCCTACGAGAGCGGCAAGAAATCCTCCCAATTCTAGATTTAGACGGTCGTGATGAATAGCCAAACCCACATCCCTAGACCCCTACGAGAGCGGCAAGAAATCCTCCCAATTCTAGATTTAGGAGACCCGGTTTCGACTCCTCGAGATGGTCTCCTACAGGACCCTAGAACCCGGTTACTTGTTCTCTCCTCCTTGGGTCTATCTTAATACGGAAAAGTAAATAATATACATCAATGGTGACATCATCTTCAACCTGGAAGTGCCCCAATAAAAGAATATTACATGCAAGCTTTTACATGAATGAAAATGAAAAACTCTCATCTCACATAAAAAAAAACCGGCTATTCAAAACACGACGAAACCAATATAACATATCACAGCAACACATAACATCATATGTCATCAACGTAAGTAAATATGCGTATCCCAATTGTCGTTGACGTATAGCAACGAAACCGGCGATACACCACATATTACACTTACAGTCGCAGAAAAGAAAGTGAAAAACTACAACAATTGGGATCCGCAACCACCTTAGACATCATAAACCCAATGTATCACATACTTTAGATTTCATGCCTAACCAAATGAATTCCGTAGACATCACATGCCTAACTACTATAAACCCCGCATTTTAGTCTCGATATTGAAAACAATTTTCAATAACCTCTCGGGTAATTCAACAAGATTCCTGATAACCTGATCGAATGCTTGTCGGAAACTTTAATAGACGGCCGCACCGCCAATGCCGTCAACGAAGTGCACTAAGGCGGAACACCGCGGCCGTGAGCACCCGAACAGATGCTTTTGGCGACGGGTTCTCCTACAGTCACTTGGTCGAGGCTATGGTGCATGGCTATCTATTAAGGTTACCCGGCGAGTATCCGCGTACACAACATAATTGCGACGGACTTTTGATCCACATCAAAATTCCGTAGCAACCGATCAAATGAGACTAAAGTGCTAGATTTATAAAATTCAAACTAGTTATCTCATAACTAATTCTGTGGATTCAAAATATTATATCACAATCACAGATAGCTAGACGAAGTTAAACATTTCGATCGAATAAGCAAGCACCCAAAATTTCCCAACAAGCTTAACACTTGAGCGGAGTTCAAAAAGTACCCAGAACATGCCACAGCTCCTATTAACCATCCGTAGAAGGGCCGACCCATGCCTCACTCATGTCACCACGGAACTGCAGCAAACCCTAGGGTATGACCACGGTTCCGCGATCCAAAAAGTCGAGTTTGGGTATCGTTCTTCTAGAGGGTCTACAGAATCGCTTGAATGATTTTCTGAAAATTTTAAACTTGGAAAAAATCCAACACTTGGAAAATTTCCAGCGGGGAAAATTGGGTTATTGATATATGTTCAAACTTTTTAATATCGTCTAAATAACCCGAATACATGTTAGAAGTACGACTGCGAAACACTCCGAGTTGCCTTTGCAGAAAGTTAACATCACATGAAAATTTAGTAAAAACAAACAATACCTGAAACCCCAAAACCCCAGAGACTGAAACACCATGAAAATTTGAAGCCCAAAATCCAAAATTGGACCGGCGAGCTCGGAAATTATCCATAAGTGGCCGGCTACTTCAAGGTCAAATTGCTTGAAATTTCCATGGTGTTCATGTTGCATCTCAAACAACATTCTGTACCTGTTTAAAAAAAATTTAGAGCCCTTTAAAAATTCGACAGAAACTAGGTATTGGTGTTGCAAGTTTCGGACAAGTTTCGGTTTCGTAATCTAACAAACATCGTTTAAATCTATAGCTTGACTCTCATACCACTGTAGGGTTACTTATGACAGCAGCAAGGTTTCGGGAAGCATCGTCCATGCCATTTTCAAAAATTTGTCGTTCTAAATAACTCTAACCCTAGAATCTTAACTAGAGATTTAAACAAACAAGCATGCAAACAACTTTACATACTAAGTGAATGAGAAATACAACCTTTGTAGACCGGTCCTTCACTTCTAAAGCTCCGTGTAGTTGTCCCTTCGCTCCAAGTAGTGAACACCCGAACTCTAGTAAGGTTCACATGAAGAAATGAACAAGCTTGCTCGATGTCTTTGAGGCCGAAGATGATCTACGTCGAGAAGACTCAAGCTCATGCTACCTCTTCACTAAATTAGGGTTTAGTGAAGCAAACACCCTAAACTAAATGGCTAATAGTAGAGGATGATGAAGTAGGAAATGGGCTCTTTTTAGATTTATTTTTCTCACAATATTTTCTCACCTTAGAAAAAGCTAGCAAGCTTTTTCTCTCATGAAGAAGAAGATGAAGTGATGAAATAAAGAAATGAACTCATGAGGTGAGAATAGCAACCATGGATGAGTTAGTGTCATACACTAAACCATGTAGAGAATAAACCATGGGTAAACAATAATGGCTGGGTTAACTAATATCTTTAAGAAAAACAAAATGAATGGACTTGGTCAATGGTTCCACAAGCTTCTACAAGCTTTAACCATGTGACTAATTACCAATAATTTGTGAATTACCAAGATAAATAAAACCTTAGGATTATCATAACCATGGTGTAAGTCTCATACACCCATGTTGCATGTGGCATCAAGCATGACACAAAATAATGTACATTAATATATATCACATATAACTAAGTGTACACAAGTGAGAAAAGAAATACTTAGTAAGCAAATATTAGTTAATGTAAGTTAATATATCAAATATATAATTGTACATTAAATTATTAAATCAACACTTGATTTAATAATCTGGCTATATCATATACAACCGACTAATATCAAATGTAACAATCTATCGAATCAACACTTGATCCGATATCCCGGCTATATCACATACAACTGTCCGATATCACATATCACGAGAATAGAATGCGGTATCACATACGATCATTAATCTCGGTCTAGCACATATCACATATATGCTCCTTCTTCGTTTCGCATGAACCAGGAAACCTCTATGTAGGACTCTAAAGACTCGTCAATACGCCGGCAGTAGTTGATGATCATATCAAACACCCACAAGCTGGAAGCGGTCTGCTAAACGTAACGGCCACCCGGGTATTGAGCGATCAGAAGATCAACAAGCAAGCCTGCTCGTACTCCTGTGAATCCAATCAGTAACACTACCATACAGTTCGGTCTCTTCGTCAGATATGTCGCATATCACAGCCTGGGGGTGGTATAACGTTATACCCCAATAGCCTGATAAGTCATGCCGATGCAAGGTCCATAACGGTTCGAGAAACTACTGATAACAGTTACCAATAAATCTCAGCAACCCTGGCCAGAGATTTCATGTTATGGCCAATCGAGCATAGCGCAACATCAACTCCCAATACCGGGAGAGACGAATCCCCTCTTATTGCTCATTGCTTCTATGTGACTCGGGACTGTACCCAAAAACCACCATTTTGCACGATCTCTTGACCATGGTATGGTGGAAATCAAAGTACAGTGGGAATCACACAAGACTCTAAGATGATCTCGGGTCGACAGACTAACCTGTAACAGTGTCACCTGAGAACTGCTATCTGATGTTAGGTATAATACCATCTAGGAGTTCTCGGCGAGTCCGTGCAGTTTACACAGTCTCCACTGAGCACCCGTATACCTTCTCTGATGTCAAACACCAATGGATGTGAGATCATCCATCGCCCATCATAGGGGTCAAGAAGCGCATACGCTAGTCTACTTTGGAGTATCGATGCCCTGTCTCGATACTCCCACAACTAGGAACAATTATAGTGTGTACTTGTGGACTACCCTTGACCCTACTAGTATGATCTCCATCATTGTCCTGGTAGTCAAGTACACATCCTAAGGGCTTTATAAACATGTGAGAACAACTAGTATGATCTCCATTAAAATTGTTACATTTTTGTGTAATTTTAATTACCTCAATCAAGACGGTTTCGCTTGGTAGCTAGCCGGTTGAGTACGGGTCGATCCACAGGGAGATGGAATCTTTTTCTTTATTCTTTAATGAGTTAAATCCAAAAAATTGTTGATTTGTTTTTAGTTCTACTAATGAGATAAAAGATGATAAAAAGCTTGCTAGGGTTAGGATTAGGTTAGTTCGAGTTTTAGGAATTCCTCACTTTTTTCACACTGCCCGTATTTATATCGGTGTTAAGGTAATCGGCAACAACGGGGATTAGCACGACTAGGAAGGAACCTGCAAGTATAAGCTAGGCTTTCCATGCTTAGTTTCTTCCTTTTGGTCCTTGTCCGTCCGTTCTTGGCTTTTAGCCCTAACCTCCGGTTAATTCAACCACAACTGGTCTAACTATGGAGTCGCCGCTATCATGTAGGATAGGGTGCCGTAGTGAGCGGATTGTGGTTCAATTAAAAGGAGTCCGAATTTAAGATGTTAGGCAAAGAAAAGATTGAGAGAGATTTCCTTCTCTCAAACTTTCCTTCTCCTGCCCTAACAAGTGAGAAATTACTCACTCATTAAAAAGATAAAAACAAATAAGATAGGTAGAAAGAAATTAGTTTAAGGAAAATTACAACTAGCTATTTGAGACCTCACCTTGGCAAGGATCTTACTCAAGCATCATCGTTGTTTAATGATAAAGAAAATAGAAAGAACAAAAGAATAAAACACAAAGAAAATTAAGCAACTAGATTATCAAATAAAAATTGCAGAAATTAAATTGACAAACAAGATAACTAAAAGAACTTACTTTTTTATTTTCTTTATTGATCACCACTCAAAAGCTCATTACAATTTTAATGGAGAAAGAAAAACTACGGAAATTTAATCCTAAAACCTAATAAAGAAAAGCATACATCATTTGGCTTTGAGCTCTTCTATTTAGAGATAGGAAGGTGAAACCCTAGGTTACATTCTGGGCTAAACCTGAGATTACAAAACTACCCCAAAAGAGCCAAGTCAACGCGGAGCTTCAACTGCCGCCGACACTGCCACCGAAACGGCCGCGGAACCACGGCAGATGTGGCTATTTGGCTGCGGATCCGCAGCCATTTGATGTTCTTGTGGGATCATCTTCTCAGGGCTTCTTCATGTTGCTTTTATCTTCTGTTTGGAACACTTGGTTTCTCAAAAACTCTTCTGTTCTCTTCCAGATATTCAACAGTAGACTTTTGCCTTGAACTCCACATTTGATGTCTTGGATCTTGTGCTGCCTTTGGGCTTTGTGCATTGAAGTGACAAGTGATTTGCCATTTTGTCCCTTGAACTGGCAGGCAAAATCATACAGATGGTTAGCGGAGATCAGTATTCATCAGTTGTTGGTTGTAGTCTCGCATTTGTTGCGATTTTCATGATCTTCACTGTAAAGAGCTGAGAACCTGTAACCTGCGATTATTCAGCAAACACGGATTAAAAGCACCTACCTATATGCAATGTGATTAAAAATGGGCGGTATAAAAATGCAAAAATCTGTTATGAACAAATACCCCCAAACTTATCTTCTGCTCGTCCCGAACAAAGCCAAATTTATTCTCAAAAAGTCATAACCTCACTTTCGCAGGGAACACGATTGCACTGAGCTCGTGCAACATGCCGTTAAACCTCTAGGTCTCCCAAGTAGGAGGAGTGTTGTCTCGTGAGGGTTTTCAGCGGATACTACCCAGAAAATACGATCAATTTGGCCGTTGACTCTAATTCTTCAATTTAGTATTTTAGCAAGAAATTCTATTATCTTCAACTTAGAAACCATCAACATGTATTTTTCACACTTCCTTTTCATTTAACTTAAGATCATATACGTTTTGCCAGTTTATAAAGCTTTCAGCATCTCCTAAGTTTTCCTTCTAAGGTGCAATCTTAACTCAGGAATTTTTATCATCTCTACTGAGATATAAGCCCTATCTTTTATTCCTATCTCTCCTCCAAACTCCAATCATACACCCCTACGTGTGTGTAATTATCACCCCTACACTTGGAGAATCAATTCAAGCTATCATACTCTTGTCCATCTTCCAAAATACTTTTAGTTGGCGAATTTTTTAGATTAAATTGCTCACATATCCTTCATGCGACCGTTAATACTTCTTGAGGTACTAAACGACCGATTACAAAATGTGCTTGCGCATTTATGTGTAAATCCTCGTTTTGCAACACCTAAGGCTTAGCAGTGACTCCCAAACCAGTTGGTCTAAGGCACTAGGTGATAAAGCACCCTCGCTATATTTTTTTTATCTGTGCTGCCTTAAGCAATTAAAAAACCAGTATTCATTTTTTTTATCTCTTTATTCACCACTTATACTTTTATTTTATTTTCCTTCATACTAAGGATTTTAGACAAGAGCATTTCAAGGTATCCTCTACTATCCCAAGTTTCAAGATGTGTGTGTAAGTGCGCATAGTAGGGTATATATTTTCAGAATTTGGACTTAAGGTTCAGAATTATTTTTCAGACTTATACTTCAAATAGAGCTTTCAATACTCTTCCCTTATTTCGATTTAACCAAAAAAATGAACTCAAAATTTGCCTATTTCTACATAAACTACAAGGACGTATATTTTCTACAGTTAAATTTTAAGAAAGGTTATTTTTAGGGTTTTTAATTTACTAAGTTTATGATCTAGTTTTTTCTAATTAATCAACCGTCATGTTGAACTTGAGTCAAATATGCCAATATTGAATATTGAATATTTTTAATTTTTTAAAAATTTTTAATTTTTAAATTTTATTATTATTATTTTGTTCATTATTTTTTATATTTTTTTTTATAAAGAGGCAATGCGGAATTAAATATGCAAAGAAAAACAAATATGTACAAAAAATAAAAATATGTAGATGCAATGCAATGCAAAGATAACTATTTACAATACCCTCACCCCAAATGTATTAATAGCAGTGTCATCACTGCTCCCTGCGGCGTCTACTAGACGCGGCCTCACTGGTCCCAGCCTCCCCTCTATTCGTGCCCCATCCCCGCGATCGTGATCGTGATCGTTCCTCTCTTGGGAGGAGGGTGGACATTCCATGTTCTAGGCTCGTTATACGCTGATCAAAGTTAGTCAGCATCCCTATCACCCTTTCTACCCCTCTATGGGTTCGTCGAATTAAGCGTGCTTGCGCAGCGGGGGTAAGCTCTTCGTCGCTCGCTGTGGAGCTTGAGCTAGGGGTCTTGGCCATCACGTCCTCGGCCGGCTCGGTGCGCGACCATAAATCGTGTAATCGTGTGTAGGACGTGGAGACACCCTCAAGGAGGGTTCGAATTGGAATCCCAATTTGCATATAAAATTCAAATTCCTTAACAGGGAGGAAATGGCGACACAGTTGTGTCACCAACATAAGGTATGGATAATTGGTCGTCCGTTTGCCGGTGTCAATCGAGTGAAGTAATACAGTGCACATGTCATAACTTGGGTTTCGTGTCATCAATGTGTGCACTATATGTAGGGATGATGTGAAAAATGTTGTGTTGTGCGAACTTCTAAAAATATTATTTTGTGCCCAACGGCATACAGTTAAAACGTTCACAAAAAGTGTGCGGCCTGAATGCCCTTTCAGGGCTCCCTAGAGCAGTCGTTTTCCATTAAGGGTAGGTAGTCGTCAAATCGGAGGGGTTGATCGTGAATGAGGAGTCGTAGTATTAAGGTGACTTGATGAATGAAGTCCCTATCAATTAAAATTTTCCTATCCCCCCACATTAATCTAATGTACTGTTGTTGTGCAAGACTACACTCCTCCATACATTCGTAAAAACGGGCAACTAGATCCGTAAGCGCGAATGCATTCGGATGGTTAAATAACAAAAATTTCCACCCGCGCCTTCGGATCTCATCACCGAAATAACTACCGTAAAAGTCATGCGCAAATAAATGGGAGAAATCCCTTTCAAACTGTAATGTAGGTGCCATGACAGAGTGTAAATGCAGAAAATAGGAAATTTACAGAGAGGAAAAAAATTGTGCAAACCTCTTTTGAAATTTTCAGAGCGTGACGACACCAAGGGGCGGCGGTTGCGCGGCAAAATGGGGCAGTCGGCGGCGGTTGCGCGGTGAAATGAGGCGATCTCTCTGCACTTTCTGCTGCGGTGGCTTGGGTTTTGGTTGGGGGATATTTTAGGGTTCTGTAAATTCAGAAGAGAGGTCGGGTTGTATTTATAGGGGTTATTGGTTATTTGTACAAAAGACCCCTTAAAAAGAGGAATTTAGTTTGTAAAAAAAAATTATTTTATTTTTTAATTTTTTATTTAATAAAACTGAATATTTACAAAAATACCCCTAAAATTTAGAAAAAGAAATTTTTTATTTTATATTATTTTATATAATTACAAGTGGTACATACCCCCAAACTTATTTGAAACAGTGTTTCCACCGTTTATGGCTGGATAACCGAAGTTTGGTGGTAAGTGGAGGAAGATTAGTCGATGTAAACCGGCTCCTGTAACATCAGGAGCTCCTCCGAAGGGTCAGCGGTGAGGAACGGTTTTAACCTGTGTCCGTTCATATTGAATAGTGAACCGTCCTCTGGATTTTCCAAATCCACCGCACCATGCGGATATACAATCCGCACAAAGAATGCCCTTTCCATCTAAATTTGAGCTTACCGGGATGGAAATGTAACTGGGTGTCGTAGAGAAGCACCTGTTGACCAGGTGTGAAAGTTTTGTGTGTAAGGTGTTTATCGTGAAACACCTTCGTTCGGTTCTTAACAACAACTGCGTTTTCGTAAGCTTCATCCCGAAGCTCGTTCAATTCGTTTATCTGCAGCTTCCGATGGCTGCCCGCGTTATCAAGAGATAAATTTAATTCCTTGATCGCCCAAAATGCTCTATGCTCAATTTCCACTGGAAGGTGGGAAGCCTTTCCGTAAACAAGATGATAAGGAGACATGCCAAGATCAGTCTTATAAGCAGTTCGAAATGCCCAAAGGGCGTCAGTAAGTTTTAAAGACCAATCCTTACGGTTCTTAGAAACCGTTTTCTCCAAAATCTGTTTGATTTGCCGATTAGACACATCGGCTTGCCCACATGTTTGGGGGTGATAGGGCGTAGATAGCTTATGATTAATAGAGTATTTCCGCATTAAGGCCTCGAAAGTTCTATTACAGAAATGTGTTCCGTTGTCACTAATGATCACTCGGGGGTATCCAAACCGGGAAAAGATGTTTTCCTTAAGGAATCTAACGACAACCTAGTTGTCGTTGGTCGGGCTGGGCACGGCCTCGACCCAGTTAGAGACATAATCTACAGCTAGAAGAATATACAGGTTCCCAAAAGAGCTGGGAAACGGCCCCATGAAATCAATTGTAACACCCGAGCCCAATAATACTATTTATATTACTAGTTGAGGGTTATATATTGCTCATTTCCAATTATCCTGATTTTCTGGCGTTTATTGCTAAATTTTAACCGGTTAAGTCATTTTGGAACATAACAAATTTTAACTCCTAAACTGAAATTAAAAGTGTCCTTGTTGGCCTACTCGTCGCCACTAGTCGCGTGGTAGCGTCCGCGTGTCGAGATTCCGTCCAGTTCGGCTAAACGGGCAAACTTGGACGACTACGCGCGCGTGCAAGTGTCCGACTTGGGGGCATGCATTTTTATCATTAAACACCTTTTTTCAAAATTTGGAAACCGCTTAAAATCCTATAATTTGAATTTGGAGCATTTGGGCGCAACCCGGGCGCGATTTGGAAATATTTCATTTAGCGCCAAAAAGGCCCATTTTAATTTAATATCATTAAACTATATATTATACGAATATATCCTTAACAGTTTTAATCCTTTGAAATTTCTCTCTAAATCTTGCCTCAGCCAATCACGAGCTCGTGATCAGCCTCGTGGGCCCCCTTCCTCTCTCTCTCTCTCCAATCTTTCTCTCTCTCCTCATATATAATTTTACATGCAGCCGCCTCCCCTGCTCATCTTCTCCCATCACGATAACCCCTCCAAGCCCAAACCCTAACCCTAGCCACCTCCTAACCGCGCCGCCGACCTCCCCTCGACCTCGCCGTCGCCGCCCTCGCCACCGCGAGCCCAGCCGCACCTCCTACCTCCCTCCTTCGCCTCTTCCCGCACCTGCACCCAACCCCGACAAAGCCACCAACCATCGCAGAACTCGCCGTCGACGCCGCCTCCCGTCGCCGACGACTCCCGCGACTCCCTCTCCTCCTCCTCGTCGCAACCTCGTCATCGCCTTCCCTCTCCCCTCGCCGGACCACCAGCAAACCCGAGCCCGACCCTGCACCATCCCCGGGTTCGCCGGAGAACGCGCCGTCGACCCTCGTCGACGTCACCCGCGCCACCTCCGTCTCCCCCTCGACCACCAGAGCAGGCCAGCACCTTTCTACTCGCTGCAGCACCCTCTTTCCAGCGAACTCAGGATTTCCAGCCATCGTTGTTCGCCGTCGCTGCCTCGCCGGCGTCCCATCGCCGTCGAGCCCGTCGTGGCTGCCCATGGTGTCTCCCTGTAAGCATCCCTTACTTTCTTTTAGTGCTAGGTTTTCCCCCGCGGACCTTTGTTACGTGTATCATTGTTGCTAACTTCGTTACCGATGTTTTTGCCGGAATCCGACCGTGCCGTCTTTTGAACCCGACGCTCCAGCGAGGTACCCTGGTCCGTGTGATCCCGTTGTTCTCTGTTTGGACTCGATCTGTGGCCCGTGCAACCATATCGTGTTTTCTGCCGACTTTGCATCCGTGCTTTCCGGTTTGCGAAACCGTCGAGGCAAGTATCTGAATACTTGCTTTAACATCCTAGCATACGAGATCTAGTCTTGCCATGCAGTTGAATATCATACTATATAATACTACAACTTAATGATGGTAATTGATATTATATTATGAGTTAGAATTGACAGTTGCAGTTATCTTTAACATGGGATCGTTATAATAGTTCCTCGTAATTAATCGACCCACTATCAATCCATATTTCAACTAAATAAAACAATTGGATCATATCTGCTTTAATTGTTAAATCATTCACGAGACAATTATTATACTTAGTGTAAATTCATGTAGCTTCATTACTTTATGATTGTGGATATTGCTTCACCTTGTGGCTATTGCACCCCAAAGGTGCCTGAACCTGTTAATAAGAGAATACAAAACATCATTGTGTTTACATAGAATAATATTGTTATTTACTGTTTCCTGCTACTGTTCATTATTTGATTGTATACCTGTTGTGAGCACATACTCGATTGCACTACATATTGGCCTGACCCTGCTACACATGACATATACCTACATACCGACTCATCCTGTTGTATCATGACATGACTTGTTTCATGATCTAGCCTAATGCCGACAAACCTGACCATTCCTGCTGTCTATCCAGACATACCTACTTTTACCTGATTTTCTGTTGGCATTAGTCCTTGACTACTGAATACCTGACCTGACATACATAGCTTGGGGGTATGGGGAAATCAAAGGTGAAACCGACTTGTAACTCAACAGTTCGATACTTGTTCTGATTAGTCTTACGGGCTTGGCCAGTCCGGGAGTGATGATGCTGACATCACTCATCCATCCTACTACCTATTACTGCTTAGCGGCACGTCTCGGATTCAGCCACGAGGACCTTGACCGTGGTCCCGGGCATGCACGGGATACTATTGAGTTACATCGACGATTCATCAATTGATTTCAAAGACTATAGAGTAGAAACCTGATAGGACAGTTTAGTCACCCGTGCACTTTACCCTGCTCTGATATTGTACTGCTTATTCATGTTCATACCTGCACTGCTTATTACCATGTTTATACTTTATACTTGATGTCATGACGCACTGACGTCTGGGTTTTGCATGGCCCAGATTCCGTACCACTGTCGCCGACCGTGCAGGAGTACTTCAGCCAGCAGGCTGATTTGAGTTCTATAGTGGTTAGTTTGTTTATTGCATTTTATTTCCAGGTGCGATCTCGCATTATGGGACGTACCTTTCTATTATTATATTGGATCATTTGCTTCCGCACTTATTGTTTATTGACTCTCGTTATTTTGGATTTGGACATGTGCTAGATTAGTTTTTTTATCTTGTTCTCGATATCTCTATAACCGTAATGTGACTGTGGATGGATACGTCCTACCCACAGGTAGCATGGTTGGCTATGTCACGTGCCCAATCTTGCGTACTCTGGGAAGCGGGGCTTGACATGGTTCTTTTGGTATCAGAGCCATAGGTTAGTCGGGTTGATTCTTTTGTAGTTGGGTATTGTACCCAATACACGAATCAGAATACCCGTGTTTAGGAAACATGTCCAACCACATTGATCGTTTTACCATTCTTGAATCACATTCTTCCTGATTATATCTTTTACGACGTGTAAACTTACTTTGCATGTCGACTCGGAAACCTGATTTCTTGTTATCCCTAGGACTTGGGCGACTTGGGTGGAGTTAAGTAATTGCGGCTATGATACCGCGGCATAGCTACAATGCAGTACTCTATTTAAGTATCTTGGAGTTCTAGCCTTGATCCACATTCAGAATCTATCATCATGCCAATGTTGGGTGTTTTGAGTTCAGGACTATGACAGGTAAGAAGTTGAAGACTTACCAGAGGCGCATGAACGAAGCCGCCATGCTTGGAGTGATAAGAGGAATGCTGGAAATCAAAGAGACAGACTGAGCTGATCCAGCAATAGCAGATTCGTTTCAGGAAGGTTTGCAGATCGTTCAGCAGTCTGTAAACAACGATGGAACTAGACCAGTCGAACGAGTAGGGACTGTAGCAGATTTCAGACTTTTGGGTCCGTCTACTTTCACTGGTTTGGAGGAGCCGTTGCCAGCCAAGCAGTGGCTAGTGACACGGAGAATTTGCTGATTGCGGCACAGATTCCAGAGGACAAAGGAGTTGATGTAGTGCGCATTCAACTAGTGGATTACGCCCGAGAGTGGTTGCTTGTGGAGGAGAACCGCTTGCCCCAGGCCAAGCAGTGGGCGGATTTCTCTAAGAGTTTACTGGAGAAGTCCTTCCGCGGACTGTGCGGAGGAAATGGAAGGGAAGTTCATCGGACTAAGGCAGAATGGAGCAACCGTGGACGTGCATGTAGCAGAATGGACGAGACTCAGTAGTCTTGCTGGACCTTTCGTGGCCAACAATGTAGACAGTAGTTGCGGTAAGGAAGCAGTTCTGTCGGGCCAGTCGAGTTTAGGGCTAGGCCGACAAACAGTGTTCTTGCAGCTATGGAAGTTGATAGTAATGAAGAGCCGGCAGTTGTTCGCGATTTTATGGATGTATTTGAAGATATATCGGGCTTACCGCCGAAGCGAGATGTGGAGTTTGAGATTGACCTTATTCCTGGTGCAGCGCCAGTATCAAAGTCTTAGTATCCGATGGCACCAGTGGAATTGGAAGAAGTTAAGAAACAAGTTGGTGAATTACTCGAGAAGGGTTGGATTCGAAGCAGCAACTCACCTTGGGGAGCCCCAGTTCTTTTAGTAAAGAAGAAGGATGGCACGAGAAGGATGTGCATTGACTATCGAGAATTGAACCGGGTGACTATTAAGAACAAGTACCCGATCCATCGCATTGGAGAACTTTTGATCAGCTTAGTGGCGCGAGGGTATTCTCGAAACTGGACTTGCGATCAGGATATCATCAGGTCCGAGTGAAAGCAGAAGACATTTGCAAGACGGCGTTTCGGACTCGATATGGACATTTCGAGTATCTAGTGATGCCCTTCGGAGTGACTAATGCGCCGGCAATATTCATGGATTTGATGAACAGGATCTTTTCACCATTCTTGGACCAGTTTATTGTGGTATTCATTGACGATATTCTGGTATACTCGAAGAGTCCGGAGGAGCCTGCTGAGCATTTAAGGATCGCACTGCAGACGCTGAGACGAGATGCGAAGATGAGTAAGTGCGAATTCTGGCTGGAAGAAGTGAAGTTTCTGGGGCATGTCGTGTCGGGCGATGGAATCGCCGTCGATCCCGAGAAGATTGCAGCAGTTCGAGATTGGCCAACTCCAAAGAATGTTGCGGAGATAAGAAGTTTTCTTGGACTCGCCGGATACTACAGAAGATTTGTGGAGAACTTCGCTCGTTTAGCTGAGCCATTAACCAAGCTTACGCGCAAGGAGGTACCGTTTGTTTAGACGGAGGGATGTGCATTGGCCTTCGAGACGTTGAAGCAGAAGTTGATAACCGCCCCTATCCTAACCGTACCGGATGATTCAGGAGGACTGGTGATTCATAGCGACGCATCCGGAAAGGGATTGGGATGTGTTTTGATGCAGAATGGGAAAGTCGTCGCTTACGCATCGAGACAACTGAAGACTCATGAGAAGAATTATCCGACTCATGACTTAGAGCTTGCAGCCGTGATCTTCGCCCTGAAGATTTGGAGACACTACCTTTTGGGCGAGAGAGTCGAAGTCTTTACAGATCATAAGAGTTTAAAGTATGTGTTCACTCAGAAGGAGTTGAACATGAGGCAACGCAGATGGTTGGAGCTGATGGCCGACTATGACCTTGATCTTAAGTACTATCCGGAAAAAAGTCAACGTCGTGCCGGATGCACTGAGTCGGTTACCAGCACTTCAGGTATTGACTGCACAGAGGGAGATCATTGCGGATTTTCGGAGATTTGACTTGGAGGCTGTGCTACCACATGCTACAGGACAGTTGAGGCAGTTGCAAGTACAGTCGTCCTTAGTTGAAAAGACTAAAGCGGCACAATCGCAGGATCCTAGACTGCAAAAGTTTCGAGAGCAATTTGAAGCCGGACTACGAACCGATTTACTGATCCATGAAGACGGTTCGTTGAGATATGGTAGCCGTGTGTGTGTACCAAAAGGGGATGTGCGTGAAGAGCTTATGAAGGAGGCACACAGTTCAGCCTACTCTGTACATCCAGGAGGGACAAAGATGTACCGAGATATTCGACAGCATTTCTGGTGGGAAGGTATGAAACGGGAAATTGCTCGCTTCGTGGCTAAGTGCTTGGTGTGTCAGCAAGTCAAGGCTGAACACCAAAGGGTTGCTGGTTTGTTGCAACCACTTCCGATTCCTCAGTGGAAGTGGGAACATATAACCATGGATTTCTTGACGGCTTTACCGCGGAGTCCAAAGGGCAACAATGTCGTATGGGTGATTGTCGATCGTTGACCAAGGCAGCTCACTTTATTCCTTTTCGGGTTGGTCAATCGACAGAGACTTTGGCAGAGCGGTACATGCAGGAAATCGTGAGATTGCATGGAGTACCGGTAAGCATCGTGTCCGATCGGGACACTCGGTTCTTGTCGCACTTCTGGAGGAGTTTACAAGAAAGTTTGGGGACTCGATTGAAGTTTAGCACAGCTTATCATGCTCAGACTGATGGACAATCGGAGAGAACGATCCAGACCCTTGAAGATATGTTGAGGGCTTGCATGTTGGACTTCAAAGGTTCTTAGGAGGATCATCTACACCTGGTGGAGTTTTCGTACAACAATAGCTTCCAAGCGACAATTCAGATGGCTCCGTTTGAAGCGTTGTATGGTCGTAAGTGCCGTTCACCGGTTTGTTGGGATGATGTTGGTGAACGAAGGTTACTAGGACCAGATTTGGTGGTACAGACAGTCGAGAAGGTGAATACAATCAGGAAGCATACGAAGGCAGCTCAAGACAGACAGAAGAGTTGGGCCGACACGTCAAGAAGACCTCTTGAATTCGCAGTGGGTGATTTGGCATTCCTGAAGATATCACCGACTAGAGGGGTGATTCGCTTTGGAAGTCGGGGAAAGCTTAGTCCCCGATTCGTTGGACCCTTCGAGATATTGGAGCGAGTTGGAGAGGTATCGTACCGGTTGGCGTTACCACAGTCATTAGCAGGAGTTCACGATGTGTTTCATGTGTCTCAACTACGGAGGTATGTTCGTGATGAGACTCATGTCTTGGATCATTCGGAGTTGACCGTGCGGGAGGACCTAACTTTTGAAGAGCGACCAATTGAAATCAAGGATCGAAGAGAAAAGGTTCTTAAGAACAAGGTTATCCCTCTTGTGCTAGTTTCTTGGGGTAATCGATCGCATGGAGAATCCACTTGGGAGCGAGAAGACGAGATCCGGCAGAAATTCCCCCACCTTTTCCAGTAGTTAACTATCTTGTATTCTTGGAATTTCGAGGACGAAATTCTTTTGTAGTTGGGTATGATGTAACACCCGAGCCCAATAATACTATTTATATTACTAGTTGAGGGTTATATATTGCTCATTTCCAATTATCCTGATTTTCTGGCGTTTATTGCTAAATTTTAACCGGTTAAGTCATTTTGGCACATAACAAATTTTAACTCCTAAAATGAAATTAAAAGTGTCCTTGTTGGCCTACTCGTCGCCACTAGTCGCGTGGTAGCGTCCGCGTGTCGAGATTCCGTCCCGTTCGGCTAAACGGGCAACCTTGGACGACTACGCGCGCGTGCAAGTATCCGACTTGGGGGCATGCATTTTTATCATTAAACACCTCTTTTCAAAATTTGGAAACCGCTTAAAATCCTATAATTTGAATTTGGAGCATTTGGGCGCAAGCCGGGCGCGATTTGGAAATGTTTCATTTAGCGCCAAAAAGGCCCATTTTAATTTAATATCATTAAACTATATATTATACGAATATATCCTTAACAGTTTTAATCCTTTCAAATTTCTCTCTAAATCTTGCCTCAGCCAATCACGAGCTCGTGATCAGCCTCTTGGGCCCCCATCCTCTCTCTCTCTCTCTTTCCGCCTCTCTCTATCTCTCTCTCACTCTAAATCTTTCTCTCTCTCTCTCTCCAATCTTTCTCTCTCTCCTCATATATAATTTTACATGCAGCCGCCTCCCCTGCTCATCTTCTCCCATCACGATAACCCCTCCAAGCCCAAACCCTAACCCTAGCCACCTCGTAACCGCGCCGCCGACCTCCCCGCGACCTCGCCATCGCCGCCCTCGCCACCGCGAGCCCAGCCGCACCTCCTACCTCCCTCCTTCGCCTCTTCCCGCACCTGCACCCAACCCCGACAAAGCCACCAACCATCGCAGACCTCGCCGTCGACGCCGCCTCCCGTCGTCGACGACTCCCGCGACTCCCTCTCCTCCTCCTCGTCGCAACCTCGTCATCGCCTTCCCTCTCCCCTCGCCGGACCACCAGCAAACCCGAGCCCGACCCTGCACCATCCCCGGGTTCGCCGGAGAACACGCCGTCGACCCTCGTCGACGTCACCCGCGCCACCTCCGTCTCCCCCTCGACCACCAGAGCAGGCCAGCACCCTTCTACTCGCTGCAGCACCCTCTTTCCAGCGAACTCAGGATTTCCAGCCATCGTTGTTCGCCGTCGCTGCCTCGCCGGCGTCCCATCACCGTCGAGCCCGTCGTGGCTGCCCCTGGTGTCTCCCTGTAAGCATCCCTTACTTTCCTTTAGTGCTAGGTTTTCCCCCGCGGACCTTTGTTACGTGTATCATTGTTGCTAACTTCGTTGCCGATGTTTTTGCCGGAATCCGACCGTGCCGTCTTTTGAACCCGACGCTCCAGCGAGGTACCCTGGTCCGTGTGATCCCGTTGTTCTCTGTTGGGACTCGATCCGTGGCCCGTGCAACCATATCGTGTTTTCTGCCGACTTTGCATCCGTGCTTTCCGGTTTGCGAAACCGTCGAGGCAAGTATCTGAATACTTGCTTTAACATGCTAGCATACGAGATCTAGTCTTGCCATGCAGTTGAATATCATACTATATAATACTACAACTTAATGATGGTATTTGATATTATATTATGAGTTAGAATTGACAGTTGCAGTTATCTTTAACATGGGATCGTTATAATAGTTCCTCGTAATTAATCGACCCACTATCAATCCATATTTCAACTAAATAAAAAAATTGGATCATATCTGCTTTAATTGTTAAATCATTCACGAGACAATTATTATACTTAGTGTAAATTCATGTAGCTTCATTACTTTATGATTGTGGATATTGCTTCACCTTGTGGCTATTGCACCCCAAAGGTGCCTGAACCTGTTAATAAGAGAATACAAAACATCATTGTGTTTACATGGAATAATATTGTTATTTACTGTTTCCTGCTGCTGTTCATTATTTGATTGTATACCTGTTGTGAGCACATACTCGATTGCACTACATATTGGCCTGACCCTGCTACACATGACATATACCTACATACCGACTCATCCTGTTGTATCATGACATGACTTGTTTCATGATCTTGCCTAATGCCGACAAACCTGACCATTCCTGCTGTCTATCCAGACAGACCTACTTTTACCTGATTTTCTGTTGGCATTAGTCCTTGACTACTGAATACCTGACCTGACATACATAGCTTGGGGGTATGGGGAAATCAAAGGTGAAACCGACTTGTAACTCAACAGTTCGATACTTGTTCTGATCAGTCTTACGGGCTTGGCCAGTCCGGGAGTGATGATGCTGACATCACTCATCCATCCTACTACCTATTACTGCTTAGCGGCACGTCTCGGATTCAGCCCCAAGGACCTTGACCGTGGTCCCGGGCACGCACGGGATACTATTGAGTTACATCGACGATTCATCAATTGATTTCAAAGACTATAGAGTAGAAACCTGATAGGACAGTTTAGTCACCCGTGCACTTTACCCTGCTCTGATATTGTACTGCTTATTCATGTTCATACCTGCACTGCTTATTGCCATGTTTATACTTTATACTTGATGTCATGACGCGCTGACGTCTGGGTTTTGCATGGCCCAGATTCCGTACCACTGTCGCCGACCGTGCAGGAGTACTTCAGCCAGCAGGCTGATTTGAGTTCTATAGTGGTTAGTTTGTTTATTGCATTTTATTTCCAGGTGCGATCCCGCATTATGGGACGTACCTTTCTATTATTATATTGGATCATTTGCTTCCGCACTTATTGTTTATTGACTCTCGTTATTTTGGATTTGGACATGTGCTAGATTAGTTTTTTTTATCTTCTTCTCGATATCTCTACAACCGTAATGTGACTGTGGATGGATACTTCCTACCCACAGGTAGCATGGTTGGCTATGTCACGTGCCCAATCTTGCGTACTCTGGGAAGCGGGGCGTGACATCAATCCCCCATACATCGAAAATCTCGACAACCAATATTGGTTAGAGCGGCATCTCGTTTCTCCTGGATATCCGGCCCAGGTGTTTGCAACGGGAGAAAGTCTTGCAGTAATCATTAGCGTCTTTGAAGAGTTGTGGCCAGTAGAAGCCACACTGCAAGATCTTCTCGGCTGTCTTTCTTGGGCCAAAATGCCCTCCACACGCTTGATCGTGGCAAAATGACAACACACTCTTGAACTCGTTATTAGGCACACACCGACGAATAATCTGGTCGGGACAGTATTTGAAGAAATATGGTTCGTCCCAGTAAAAGTGCTTTACTTGGGATAAGAATCGAAGTCTGTCCTGATTTGACCACTCGTTTGGTAGTAATCTTGTTGCTAAGTAGTTCACAATATCTGCGAACCAGGGTTCGCATGATACTGTCAAGAGCTGTTCATCCGGAAAAACGTCATTTATTGGAAGTCAAAGCGTCGGCGCAGAAGGAAGTCGTGAAAGATGGTCGGCCACTACGTTTTCACATTCTCTTTTGTCTTTGATGACAAGGTCAAACTTTTGGAGTAAGAGGATCCAACGTATCAGCCGAGATTTTGCGTCCTTTGCAAAAAGATGGCGAAGAGCATAATGGTCTGTGCAAACAATGACTGGAGAGCCGATTAAGTAAGGCCTAAATTTTTCTAATGCAAACACAACATCCAAGGATTCTTTCTCGGTTGTTGTGTAATTCAGCTGGGCATCGTTCAGGGTTCGTCTAGCATAATATATTACGTGCGGCATCTTGTCGATATGCTGCCCGAGGACAGCACCGATGGCAATGTCGGATGCATCGCACATAATCTCAAATGGATACGTCCAGTCAGGAGAAGAAAGTACGGGAGCAGAAGTGAGTGGCGTTTTAAGTGATTCCAATGCAGTCACACAGCTCGAATCGAAATCGAATGTGGTGTCCTTGGCTAACAGAAGAGTCAAGGGTCTAGCTATTTTGCTAAAATCCTTGATAAACCATCTTTAGAAACCGGCGTGGCCAAGAAAAGCTCGGATGTCTCGGACGCATCTGGGAGGAGGAAGATTGGAAATGACCTCAATCTTAGCTTTATCCACCTCAATTCCATTTTGTGAGATGATATGTCCCAAGACAATACCCTCGCGCACCATGAAGTGGCACTTCTCCCAATTCAAAGTTAGATTTTTATCCTTACACTGGGTAAGGACAGCGTCGAGATGCTATAAACACTCGTCAAAGGAATTGCCAAAAATGGAGAAATCATCCATGAATATCTCCAAGAATTTTTCCACCATGTCTGAGGAAATTCCCATCATATACCGCTGGAAGGTAGCGGGTTCATTGCATAACCCAAAGGGCATGCGGCAATAAGAAAACGTGCCGAAAGGACAGGTGGACGTGGTTTTGTCCTGATCTTTTTCGACGTTGGGAATCTAGTTATAGCCAGAGTAGCCATCCAGAAAGCAGTAGTACTCGTGTCCAGCTAATCGTTTAAGCATTTGGTCAATAAAAGTTAGCGGAAAGTGGTCTTTCCGTGTCGCGGCGTTGAGTTTTCTGTAATCAATGCAGACTCGCCACCCAGTTTGGGTGCGAGTAGGGATTAACTCATTTGCCTGATTGGTGATGACCGTTATGCCCGACTTTTTAGGGACAATATGAATTGGACTGACCCACTGGCTATCAGAGATAGGGTAAATGATACCACTATCAAGACATTTGACGATCTCTTTTTTCACAACCTCCTTCATGACTGGATTGAGTCTTCTTTGTGGATCCCTGGCTGGTTTGGCATCATCCATTATATGAATGTGATGTTCAACAATCAAGGGACTAATCCCCTTGATGTCCTCCATAGTCCAGCCAAAAGCTTGCCGATTGCTCTGCAAGACCGTCAGAAGGGCTTCCTCTTGCTCTTGGGCTAGATAAGCCGAGATGATGATAGGTAGGGTCTCAATCTCACCTAAGTAAGCATACTTGAGGTAAGACGGCAACGGCTTGAGTTCGAACGTTGGAGGTGAAACGATTGAAGGCAAGATCGGCGAAAATGTCTCGAACTCAAAGGATTCTAACAAAGGTTCAAATCGAGTATACGCAACTGAGTCGGATGGTTCAGCTAACACATCCGAAAATTCAAAGGATTCAAGCTCGGGTGGCGACAAGTCAATATCGTTTAAGAAAGTGAAACACTCATAATCACTATCGGGAGCAGTATCAGATTCAAGGAGGAACGCACTAGTGGCGTCAAGATTGCTGTGATCGAACAAAAATTTCTCGAACTCACAGTCCTCAGGGACGATCTCCTGGATCGAACAAACATCTAGTATTTGAGCATTAGGTTCGGAGGACTGATTCCCCAACTTAAAAATGTTGAGTTCAATTATCATATTTCGAAAAGATAGGTTCATCGAACCATTGCGACAATTGATCACAGCATTCGAGTTTGCAAGGAATGGACGACCGAGTATCACCGGAATTTGATTCCGGGGGTTAGCTACAGGTTGTGTATCGAGAACAATAAAATCAACGGGGAATATGAAGTCCCCTACCTTTATTAACACATCCTCTAACTCCCCCCTAGGATGGGTGATAGATCGGTCGGCCATTTGGAGAATACAGTGTGTGGTTTCAGCTCTCCTACACCTAATTGTTCATATACCGAATATGGAAGCGGGTTAACACTGGCACCAAGATCCAAAAGTGCGCGGTTGATGTTCTTATCCCCAATAGTTATTGAAATCGTGGGACAGCCAGGGTCCTTTCGTTTTTGAGGTAAAGCTTGGGTAAGAGCATCACTCACGGCACTAGCTAAGAAAACCTTCTTGGGTACCTGAGATTTCCTCTTCTTAGTGCACAAGTCCTTCAAGATTTTTGCGTAGGAAGGGACTTGTTGGATTGCATCTAAAAGGGGAATGTTAATGTTAACCTATTTAAATAACTCCACAATTTTCTCCATTTATGGATTCTGTTTATTGGATCTCAACCGGTTTGGAAATGAAATATTTTGAAAATTGGTTGAGTCCAATGTTTGTGGAGGAGATTGTGGAGCAGAAACGGACCCCAGAACTGGTGTTTTCGTGGAGTGAGAAGTGGGTCCATTCGGAATAGCAGAAGAAGTGGAGCCTTTTGAAGAATCGAGAACAGGCTCAGAAAACGAAGAAGAAGAAGAAGAAACGGCCGGGGTGTCATCATCTATGCCAACGTTGTTGTGCAACACCCTTCCCGATCTCAATGTATTCACGGCACTCACATTATGGTTTTGTTGTTCAAGAGCAACATGTGCATTCTGTGGGTGATCAGGATTTGGGAGTGGTTGAGATGGAAGCTTCCCTTTCTCCCGCTCGCTTAAAGCTGCATTCAGTTGTGCAATCTGGGCTTCGATGGTTTTGATGCTTTGCCCGTGTGTAGCAGTGTGTTGCACCAAAGACTGAATGGAAGACTGGATGTTGGCGGATGATTGAGTTGATTGCTTTAAGAATGCCTCCAGACTTCGTTCTAACAAGGAAAACTTATCGTTATTTGGCGGAACAAAATTGTTTTGAGGAAAAGAATTATTGGATGCAAAATTGTTCGGTGGACTTTGATAAGGTTGGGGTTGGAAGGGCTGCTGATATTGATGTTGAGTTTGTGGTTGAGCTTGTTGTTGAGGAGGAGGAGGCCTCTGAAAGTTGTTGTTGCCCTGGAATTATTGCTGATTTTGATTCCAGGAGAAATTAGGGTGGTTCCTCCAACCAGGATTGTAAGTAGAAGAGTATGGATCATTTCTTTGTCTTTGCTGAAATGCAGCATTGACTTGATCCTATCCTTGAGCAGGTGGGTTGTAAGGACACCCTTCGGTCAAATGTGATGGGTCTGAACAACAAGCGCAGATGGTACGAGTGGGAAGAGCAGGGGCAGGAGAAGGCGATGAGAATTTGCTCTCAATTGCTTCTAGTTTTCTCGTGATCGCAGCCATTTCGGCCTTCATTGCAATCGAGAGATCAAGTTGATGAACGCCTGCCCTAGAGGGACCGGAAGAAGTAGAAGTATTCGGTCTGGTCCTTTCCCACTGAAGCGTTTGCTCCACGAGATCGTCGAGAAATTTCCAAGCTTCCTCGTCAGATTTGGATAGGAAGTGGCCTTGAAAAATGGTTTCCAGCAACTGCTTAGTTGCTGGGTTCAGTACTTCGTATAAGGTCTGGCAAAGTCGCCATCTCTCAATACCGTGATGAGGGCACTGAACAAGAAGGTCTTTGTATCGGTCAAAGCACTTCCAAAAAGGTTCGGCAGGAAGCTGGGAAAATTGGTTAATTTCATTTCGTATTCTCGCGGTCTTGTGATTTGGGTAGAATTTTTTAGAAACGCTTTTACAAACTCTTCCCAACTGTTTATGGAATGCGATGCGGTGCTATACAGCCACTTTTCAGCTAGGTCCCACAAGGTAAAAGGAATGATTCGTAGCCGTATAGCATCATCGGACGGTTGGGTGGTCTTCATCATTGCACAAACATTCTGGAACTTGTTAATGAAGATATAGGCATCTTCGGATTCCAGCCCGTGAAATTTGGGCAACATGTTGATGAAGTGGGGCTTAATTTCGAAATTATCCCCATTAGCCGGCGGAAGTGAAAGACATGTAGGAAGTGCGGAGCGGGTAGGATAGAAACGATCCTGGAGCGCGATTCGCTGTGGCGCTTCAACAGGAGGTGGTTGCGGGTTATTCGCACCCAGATGAGGTGAAATCAGTCCCGAAGGAGGTAAAGGGATGTTAGGAGGAAATCCTGACATCTCAGAAGAATTTGGTGGTGATGAAAATGAAGATGAAGATGTTTGAACGGAATTTCGGTCAACGTCGGAGTTGGCCGGCAAAGGTAGAGGTGTGGAGGGAGTTTCGGCATCGGAGTCGATTGCTTAGTCGGTAGCGACTAACGAAACACGGACTAGGCGGGCACTATTGTCCCGAGTCTAACCGGACATACACTAAACAAGTTTAGTATAGTCAAAGCGTAGAATGTGAGGGTAAGAAAACGTCAATGGAGAAGTGCGGATAAAAGGTGGGTGAAATGTGATTCTCACGACAAAGGGTAAGTTTTTATAAAAATTTTCTGTTTTGTGTTTTTTTTAGAAAGAGTTTTTGCAAGAATGTGTACGGACTTATTTCAAACAATCACAGTTTAAAACATGCACAATCAAACCTAGAGCTGCGGTCTTCTAACTCCACTAGACTGCTCCTAACTGTTCCAAAGTGACAAGCTGTGAGATATCCCTCAAATCATCTCTTCACTGCCAATTGTGGCCAGGTAAGCACAAATGAAGAAAGGAGGGTTTCGCTCACGAATCGCCATAAGACGGGCCTTTTAAAATTACCTTTCTCACTTGTCTAGCCTAGGCACCACAAAGTCAAGTTTAGATAAACGATTGAATGCCCACAACCTTCCTCTGTCCCAATTAGCACAACAGTCCTTAGTTGGCTTAGTCTAGATATTTTTTAATTAAGCTCAAGGGTGATACATATGCTTTTAGTGACTTTTGGGGTCTTAGGAAGGGTAATGAAAGCCCCACCCAATTTAAATTGGTGTTATAGCCCCTTAAATTCCGTATAAATTATGCAAAGCAGGAACAACCAAAAATCTAAAACACTTTCAAGAAATTTTTATTTTGGCTGCGGCGTAAAGAATCCTACACAAAAATCAGTTTATTGGAGAAGGGAAGAGAATCTGTGCAAAGCAATGTAAGTGCACGGCAGCGCCCCGGCCGTCAATCCGACGCCGGAATGCGGAAACGAAACTTTTCAAAAACTATTGAACCGGCACCACCGCGCACTTTAATACCGGAACGGGCCATTAACCTAATGCTAGCAAATACGAGAAAGGGTAGAAAGCTATACCGAGCGATCCGTGTCCTTCGGTCTTCAGCCTCCACTCCGATCTCCTCGCGGAATCTCCAGTCCTCATCTCCTCGTCGGAACGGGCACCACATCGCCGGGTTCTTTTACGGGCTCCCACCTCTGGACCGAGGAAACTCGGGCACGAAGTTGGCGAGTCGACGTGTCCAAGAATGCTGTAGGCTAAGTGTAGAAACCATTGTCTCAACGGGGTATGAAGTTGCCATTGATGATGGAGGAGAGAATGAATTTTTGAGAGGGGCTAGAAATTTTTAGCAAGCAAGCAATTGAGATGATTCAAATTTTTTTCCAAATGAATTCCCCCTCTCTCTAGGATGTGGTCGGCCATGAATTGAAGGAGGAAAAAGAAAAATGGAATCAAAACAAGTAATGAAAAAATGTGTGATAACAAGAGGAATATGTCACACCAACATCAACCCCACATCCTTTCCAACTACCATCACATTAAATGAAAAACCAAGTGATGAAAAAGGAATCTTATGATGCTATATCTATCATGAAGCCTCATATACAAATAACCCCCTCTATAATTGCTAATTTGCACAACTGTAAATTAGCCCCTCCATCAGAAGAATCCGGCCGCGAAGGAACAAAGGAAATCTGGTCGAAACGGAATGCAAACTGGCAACTTCAAAAAAACTGATCCCGTAATAAATTACAGGAAAACCCCGTTACTGTATATACATACCCGCATTTGTATTCCCACTAAATACAAATGCAATGAGACAAATCTACACTGTACAATACTAGGATCCGGCTTAAACCAAAGCCCGCAAGTATTATCCGTCCGATCATGATCCGTGCAATACCACACGCACAAGATCGAACCCTGCCATATCTCCATACGGCCTCTACAACGTTTCACCCGAAACTTGAGAAAACGGTCTATGGGGGACTTTAAAGACTCGTCAATACTTTGGCTGTGGATTTAACCACTAGCACGTCAGATGTATTAGCCATACGTGATGGGCTACCAGGTATTGACCAAAAGGAACGTCGATGAGCGAACTCATCCTGACACCCTACTGAGCCTGTCAGTGACAATATCCGTACAGTCCGGTCCGTTCTTCTACGAGCATCGCATGGCGGGCCTAGGGAGTTGGTAAAAGTCAGACCCCCAAAAGCGGTACAAGTCGTGTCGGAGTGTAGCCCATAACACCCTGAGATACTACTGGAATACCTACCAGTAAATCTCCTGCCTTGGCCAAGGACTTCGTGTAATGGCTCTCCTAGACACAGCGCGACCTCACCCCCAATACCAGGAGAGACGAACCCCTGCAGATCCGCTCACTGCCTCCATGTGGCTCGGGACTGTACCCAACTAAAACCTGTTTCCACAACTCCTTTGAGAGTGGTAGGGTAGTAATCTAAGTACAGTGGGAACTCACACGAGACAAATGACGATCTCAGGTCGATGAACTAACCTGTACACATGTCACCAGGGAACTGCTATCTGACGTCAGGTATAAGACCAACTAGCATGTTCCCGGCGAGTTCTGTCCGGTGTACTCATAACCCAATGTGCACCTGTATACATCTTAGGTGAACCAACTGACACCAGTGGCTTGTGAGACCGGCCACCGCCCCTCGTCGGGGTCTCGACTGTATACACTAGTCTACTCTGGAGTATCGATGCCTTGTCTCGAAACTCCCACGACTTGGGACCTTTTAAGGATGTGCTTATAGACTCCATCTCCCACGTATATGATCGCCCTCATACTGCTGGTAGTCAAGCAAGAATCCTACGGGCTCTATCAACGTGCAATAGTGACCTGTAAGTTCACCTAAAGCAGTACACGATGATAAAGATAAACCAGATGTGTAAGTCGATGTGCAACACCCCATGACATGCGGGGAGGCGGAAATTTAAAAAACGATCTTGTTCTTTGCTTAAACATCGACTAACCTCATGAATCGAAGCTAAACGATAACTAACATGAAACATAGAAGTTCTATACTACTATGCTTAGGGATTATACCTTACGAAACGTGTCCTTCGTCTTTGCGAACTCCTCCTCCTCCTCGGCCTTCTCGAAGTAGTAGACGATCCACCCGAGAGCTTTACTCCAAGCTTAGCCTCTAAACTTGAGGCAACTAACCTTCTTTAAGTGCTAATCAAAGAAGCTAGGTGATATAGAGTGAGGGTTATGGTTTAATTAGTCTAACTAATCCTTGTACTCAACACATGAGAGGGGAGGATTAGGGTTTGAAGAGGGAGAGCTTGAGGAGAGAGAAGATGAGAATAATAATGAAGTGAGAATAATGAGTTATGATAATATATATCAAGCATTTCTTTTTATCAAGAAAAGAATATAAATGAATTTAACAACCATGCTTGATAATATCTAGTGATGATTCACTCCATGAGTCATTAAGCATTTATCATGCATTAATGACATGGATGAATCATCCATATGACTCACTAATCACATTCATTGTATATGCCACCTAAACCTCCTTAGTCACCACCTTCTAGAAGCTTCTCGCGCAATTACGAGAACGCCCCTACTTTCCGCAAAAATACGGAAAAACTTTAGACTGTATAAATCCAATAACCGGACACCAGTAACTGGCTTAAACCAAAGCCGACTGGTAAAAACTGTCCGAAAGTCGTACGCGCGTAAACGCACGTATGCGTCCGAACCCTTGTCGTAAAACCATACGACCTCTATATCGTTTCGCCCGGAGTAGGGAAACTCTCTGTGTGGGACTCTAGAGACTCGACTACTACGCCGGCAGTGGGTTTAACTACAGACCGCAAGCAGCACTAGCTGTACGTAACGGTCCCCAGGTAGATGTCGATAAGAAGGCCGATGAGGAAACCCATCCGAACTTCTACTGAGTCTGATGTGTCAATCTCCATACAGTCCGGTCCGTTCGTCCAAGACTATCGCATATCGGGCCTAGGGGGGCGGCAAGCGTCAGTCCCCTAATAGAGGTATAAGTCGTGTCGGAGGGAAGCCCATTACACCCTGAGAAACTACTGGAACCTACCAGCAAATCTCGCTTGCCCTGGCCAGGGACTTTGCGTAATGGCTCTCTGACACAGCGCGATATCAACCCCCAATACCGGGAGAGATGAATCCTGTCTAACCGCCACTGCCTCCAAGTGCTCGGGACTGCACCCAACTGCTACCTGTTTGCACGACTCTTTTGAGCTGTGGTAGGGTAGCAATCTAAGAACAGTGGGACACACTCGAGGCGAAGTAGCAGTGTCAAGTCTGCGGACTATGCTGTACTCATGTCACCTGGGAACTGTTCACTGACGACTGGTATAAAACCAACCAACAGTTCCCTGTGAGTCCTGTCCGGTGTACCCGTAACCTAATGAGCACCTGCATACTATCTCCAGTACGACGTACTGACGGCTGTGGGACAAACCATTTCCCTAACTGGGATGAGAAGCTTACACACTAGTCTACTCCGGAGTACCGATGCTCTGTCTCGATAATCCAACGACTAGGGACCTGAATAAGGATGTGCTTGTAGACTACCCAGCCCCTACTAGTGTGACTGCCATCATAACGCTGGTAGTCAAGCAAGATCCTAAGAGCTCTATCAATACGTATACTCACATATTAAGATAGAACAACCAAGTAGCATACTACCATTTTTAGCAAGACTGTTATATACATGTGAATATCCCAAGCTTCCATTAAGTAATATACAAACTAGTATGATACAATAATGGCCCCTAGGGCATATACACTAACAATCTCCCACTTGCACTAGGGCCATGTACTGGCATATCGAAGACCGATGATCTCGAGTAGCCTCTCGAACTGAATCTGAGGTAGGGCCTTCGTGAATAGATCAGCAATGTTCTCTTCAGAAGCAACTCTCCGAACCTCGATCTCCTGACGATCAATGATCTCCCTGATCAGGTGATACCGCCTTAAGATGTGTCTGGACTTCTGATGGGACCTTGGTTCCTTCGCTAAAGCTATTGCTCCGTTGTTGTCACAATACAGAGGTATTGGATCAACTATGGTAGGAACCACCTGAAGTCTGTTAGGAACTTCTTCATCCAGACTGCTTCTTTTGCGGCATCGCAAGCAGCTATATACTCCGCTTCCATCGTTGAGTCAGCAACGGTGTCCTGCTTGGAACTCTTCCAGCACACCGCCCCTCCATTGAGGGTAAAGACATAACCCGACATGGACTTGGAATCGTCCTTATCACTCTGGAAGCCGGAATCAGCAAAGGCCTCCAACCTGAGGTCTTTTTCGCCGTAAACCAAGAACATCTCCTTAGTCCTTCTCAGGTACTTGAGAATGTTCTTTACTGCTATCCAGTGTTTCTCCTCTGGGTCTGACTGATACCGGCTTACCACGCTCAGTGCGTAAGCTACATCTGGTCTGGTGCACAACATCGCATACATTATAGAGCCTACCGCAGAAGCGTAGGGTATAATAGACATGCGTTCCCTTTCCAAATCAGTCTTGGGAGACATCTCTTTGGAGAGGGTGATTCCGTGACAAGCCGGTAGATTACCGTGCTTAGAATCTTCCATACTGAATCTTTTCAGTACAGTGCCGATATACCTGGACTGCGAAAGTCCTAACATCCTCTTGGATCTATCACGATAGATCCGGATCCCCAGAATGTAAGAGGCATCACCCAGGTCTTTCATGGAGAACCTGTGTGACAAGAATCCTTTGACAGATTGTAGCATAGGAATGTCATTTCCTATCAATAGAATGTCATCCACGTACAAGACGAGGAATACGACACTTCTGGCTACAACTTTACTATATATGCACTGTTCATCTGGATTTTTGATAAAGTCATATTCTTTGACTGTCTCATCAAAACAGATGTTCCAACTCCGCGATGCCTGCTTTAGTCCATAAATGGACTTAAGCAGCTTGCATACTTTCCCGCTGATCCCACTCTGATTGAAACCCTCTGGCTGATCCATATAGACGCACTCTTCTAAATTTCCATTCAGAAAAGCCGTCTTTACGTCTATCTGCCAGATTTCATAATCATGGAAGGCAGCAATAGCAAGAAGGACCCGAATGGATTTGAGCATAGCCACTGGAGAAAAAGTTTCGTCATAGTCCAAACCAGGTCTTTGACAAAAACCCTTTGCAACAAGTCTAGCCTTATAGGTTTCCACCTGTCCATCTACACCAATCTTTTTCTTGAAGATCCATTTGCATCCTATGGGTTTTATCCCATCTGGAGCAAAGTCCAAAGTCCATACTTTGTTGGTGTACATGGACTCCATTTCGGTCCGCATTGTATCTAGCCATCGTACCGAGTCGCCGCTCTGGATGGCCTGCTGGAAGTCAGTAGGTTCATCATCATCTATGATGCAATCCTCTCTATCCCCATCTATGAGAAAACCGTAGTATCTCTCAGGCGGATGAGACGGCCTACTACTCCTGCGGAGGGGTGCGGGAATGTCCTGTACTTCTTGAACTTCCGGTTCTACCAAACTTTCAGCAGCAGTTTGTGGTTCTGGAATTTCTTCCAGTTCTATTTCGCTCCCACTTATTTCCTTTTCTAAAAACAGATGTTCCAGAAAATGGGCATTACGAGAAACAAAGACCTTTTGTTCCTCTGCGTAATAGAAATAATATCCCTTGGAGTTCTTTGGATATCCCACAAACATACATTTTACTGATCGTGCCTCGAGCTTGTCCACATGCTGCTTTTTAACAAAAGCTGGACATCCCCAAATCTTCATATGCTGAAGATGGGGTTTCTTCCCAGTCCACATCTGATATGGAGTGGTAGGCACAGTCTTGGTAGGAGCCCTGTTCAGAAGATATGCTGCTGATTCTAGCGCATAACCCCAAAAAGGTCGTGGTAACTCAGCATTACTCATCATGGATCGTACCATATCCAATAGGGTTCGATTCCGTCTCTCCGATTCACCGTTATGCTGTGGAGTGTATGGAGGAGTAAGATGAGAGAGAATTCCTTTCTCTTTTAGGTAACCTAGGAACTCGGCACTCAAGTATTCACCACCTCGATCAGATCTAAGTGTCTTGATACTTTTGCCGGTTTGGTTTTCTACTTCATTCTTATACTCTTGGAATTTCTCAAAAGCCTCGGATTTATGTTTCATCAGATAAATGAATCCGTATCTTGAGTAATCATCCGTGAAAGTAATGAAATAGGAAAAACCACCTCTTGCATGTGTAGACATTGGACCACATACATCGCTGTGTATGAGTCCTAAGAGCTCGCTCGCTCTTACTCCTTGTCCAGTAAATGGAGTCTTTGTCATCTTTCCTTTGAGACAAGATTGACAAGTGTCATAAGTTTGATATTCGAACGAGTCCAAATATCCTTCTCTATGCAACTTAGTCAACCTTCTCTCATTGATGTGACCCAGTCTACAATGCCATAAGAAAGCTTTATTTAAATCTGGAGACTTTCTTTTTAGTGTGTTCTGGACATTGAAAATTTGGAGTTGGTTTAAAACATATATACCGTTATTTAGTGTACCTGACCCAATCAAACCATGATTAAGGTGGATGTCAACAACATCTCTTACAAACGTGAAATCATAACCTTTATTTGATAACAAGGAAACTGATATGATATTACACGTTAAGCTTGGTACAAAAAAACAGTTATGTAAAACCAAAATGTGTCCACTCGTCAATCCTAGGTGATAATCCCCGACGGACGCAGCTCCCACGCTAGCTCCGTTAGCAACCTTTAGGGTCATATCACCTTCCTTCAGCACTCTACGGTTTCTCAGTGTCTGCAATGAATTGCAAATATGAGATCCTGATCCGGTATCCAATACCCAGGAAGTAGAGTTGATCGACAGACAATTCTCAATTACAAACACACCTGAAGTCGAAGCCACAGCTTGCTTCGGTTCCTGGTTCTTGGCATTCCACGCCTTGCAATCCTTTTTCCAGTGCCCTTTCCTGTGACAATGGAAGCACTCATCCTGCCCAACTACCGGTACCGCAAACTTTTTCTTTCCCTTCCCTCCCACCTTACTTACACCTCCTCTAGGTCTGGGGACGGCCTTCTTCTTCTTTCCTTTGGCCCTAGCCTTGGACCCGGAAGAAGATGCACCGCCAACAAACATAGCGGGTGTTTCCCTTGCCTTCTGCAAGGTGCCCTCTGCACTCCTTAACATGTTCAGGAGTTCCGGAAGTTCAACTTCTTTTCTTTGAATGTTGAAGTTCAGGATAAACTGGGCGTAGGTGGAAGGAAGGGACTGGAGAATAAGGTCTGTAGAGAGCTCATTATCCAAAGTCGTCCTAAGGTCTGCGAGCTCTTCTATATAGCCGATCATCTTTAGGACATGTTCTCCTACCGATGACCCGACAGCCAACCTCGCTCGAAACAAGTTCTTTGAGGTCTCGTATCTTGCTATACGAGATTGCTCTCCATAAAGTTCCTTTGTATGGAGAAATATGGCGTCTAGTTCCATATCCTCGTGCCTCCTCTGATGTTCATTGTTCATCGAGGCAAGCACGATGCACTTGGCTTTCGCGCAATCGAAATCCCAGGATTTGCGGATTTCCTTATCCGCATTACTGGATTTGGGACCAGGGATCCGGGTTGCTTGCTCGAGTGAATGGTCCCATCGCTCGTCCTTATCAGTCGCGCTGCTGATCCCAAATGTGAGTGAAAGAAGGGCTTTGCTCTAGATCTATCTGCTCAACTTTACAACCTCTCGGTGGTCAGATCTGAAGGGGAGATTCACGGGTAACTTCGGAGGGTGGGGAAGGAAGAGCTGGTGTTGCGCGTCAAACGCCCTCACGCAATGCCGCGCACAAGGAAGGGTGGCGAGTGGGAGAAGAATTCCTCCCCTTTCAAGAAGGGTGTGGATATGGTCTATAGTATAGCCAAAAGAAGAAGTCGAATCAGAAGCAACTGGGCAAGCAAATGCCGCTGCACAAAGGGCCATAGCGTAGCTCGAGCCAGAGCTTTTTTGTTTTCCAACTAAGTTCCAGTCCGCCAAGGATAGCGGTGAGGACGTACCCCAATTTTTCATAGGTCAAAACCATTTTAACATTCCGCAGCCAATCTTTATAGTTTAGCCCTGTCAATATATTTTTCTCTAAAAGTAACTTAAGTCCAGTCATTTTCAGGGTCGTTGCAATTAGGAGAGAGAGAAAAAAACTCTTTAGCATGATACTCTTGCAAGTTTAGAGTGGTTTTTAGTTTATCTAAACTGGATGGCTCCCACTGTTTCTCGAATCCTTCCTCAAACCATAAAAGAAGAATTAGCCAGGACTATTCTCACTGTACAATACTTGCTTAACCGTTCAGCCAGGCTGGTGTCGGTACTTCGAGGGAGGTTTTCCAACGCTTTCGCGAAGTTCCTTAATTAAATAACCTCTTTTCTCTGGGGGCGTAACCCCGCTGACACCTTTCTTGACACCTACTAGGTTTATAGCATTGATCGTTAAGTGATGAATATCCTGATAAGTAGCATATACTCACAGTAGGATCGGGATCCAAATATCATCGTATGATAATGTTGAAGGAATCCTACCAACATTCATCAAACTCCAAATGGTATGCAACTCTTTGCAAATTTCAGTTTCTTTAGAAATTCCCGATATAAGTTTTTGCCCCATGCTCTTATGACCTTGGCTTTGGTCAAAATGTCATAAGTCACATGTCAAGTTCTACCCGTCATTATCTTGTTAATTTGAACCCATCCGTATATACCCCTGACTTTGGTCAAATGATAATACGACTGTCCCAAACCAACTCATCTATCTTATGCAACAAATGAAAACCCAGCAGCTACCAAACACTATGCCTTGACTTTGGCCAAAATGCATAGCTTAAATACTACTGAATACCCAAATGAAATGACGGAGGGCTACGAATGGTTTTGGCGAAACCGTGAACGTAGTGAACTTGATATAACCGAAGGAACCTGATAGCTTTTAAAAGGAGTGGTTAAAGCTCCGCATTTAAAAATATCTGTTTTTAAAATTAACCGAGTGGTTTCTTTTAAATTGTTCCAACGATTAAAACTTTGGTTTATTTTCTTTGCATTATAGATAATGCGTCCCATCATTAACCTATCATTGCAGAGAACAACGAAAATATGACGTCCTCTTATGCCATCCGCATTCGCCACTGGGTCCCGTCATTACTCGTTAGGTTACTTAACTAACGACAGAGCGGGGACTGGGCTAGTGCGGGTGTAAAACATAAGTGACGTCTAAAATAGCTATCATAAATATAGATATTTTACATTTGTCCGACGCAATGATATTCATTCCAGATCACAGATGAACTTAATTGGATTTGCAAGCAATCCGTGTTTGTTTTGAGCCTGCAATAAAAGACGGATTACACAGTTGTGATGAATAGCCATTACCCCACCCAAGACCCCAACGGGTACGGCAAACTACCCACCCGGCAGTTTATGCACCCCACCTTGGGTCTGTCCTAGGAGCAAAAACAGTAAAATGAAATAATACAATGGTGGCTACAATCGCAACATGGATGTGCCCCGCAAAATAATATTACAACAAATTACATTTACATCAAATGAATTAAATAAAAAACCCATCTCATAACCCCGGCTATCCATCACAACAGTCCAACACAGTTCATATGCACAAACAGATAAAATCCATTACAGAAATGTGCAACCCCCTGCCAACCGACATACTAGCAGTTAGGGGAGGTTTACGAACACATTATACAAACACAGATATAATCCAACAAGCAAATACTGTATAATTTCGATCGATTAAACACTTTTAATTTTGCTTCAATACTTCTCTGTAAATCTGAAACCTGAGCAAAAATAAAAAATTCCAGAAAATACCAAATATCCCATAGAACCAACACAGTAAATTTGGGTTCCTGAATCGCCAACTCGGCGGCGGAAGCGCGGCGGATCGGTGGGATCCGCCGCGGTTCCGCGGCGCTTTAGACGATTCAGGGGCCCAAATTTTTTGGGTGTTCTTCTACTGTCATTTTAAGCTTTCTGAACCTCCCTGAAAAATTTTTGGACTTCATTTAAAAATCGACAGAAACTTGTGATTTCGGGCTTTTCCGGTTTCGTTTTTTCCATTCGAAATTCATACAAATTTGCAAGTAAGTTATTTATTGTTTAGCGAGGCTCTGATACCACTGTAAGTCGATGTGCAACACCCCATGACATGCGGGGAGGCGGAAATTTAAAAAACGATCTTGTTCTTTGCTTAAACATCGACTAACCGCATGAATCGAAGCTAAACGATAACTAACATGAAACATAGAAGTTCTATACTACTATGCTTAGGGATTATACCTTACGAAACGTGTCCTTCGTCTTTGCGAACTCCTCCTCCTCCTCGGCCTTCTCGAAGTAGTAGACGATCCACCCGAGAGCTTTACTCCAAGCTTAGCCTCTAAACTTGAGGCAACTAACCATCTTTAAGTGCTAATCAAAAAAGCTAGGTGATATAGAGTGAGGGTTTTGGTTTAAATATTCTAACTAATCCTTGTACTCAACACATGAGAGGGGAGGATTAGGGTTTGAAGAGGGAGAGCTTGAGGAGAGAGAAGATGAGAATAATAATGAAGTGAGAATAATGAGTTATGATAATATATATCAAGCATTTCTTTTTATCAAGAAAAGAATATAAATGAATTTAACAACCATGCTTGATAATATCTAGTGATGATTCACTACATGAGTCATTAAGCATTTATCATGCATTAATGACATGGATGAATCATCCATATGACTCACTAATCACATTCATTGTATATGCCACCTAAACCTCCTTAGTCACCACCTTCTAGAAGCTTCTCACGCAATTACGAGAACGCCCCTCCTTTCCGCAAAAATACGGAAAAACTTTAGACTGTATAAATCCAATAACCGGACACCAGTAACTGGCTTAAACCAAAGCCGACTGGTAAAAACTGTCCGAAAGTCGTACGCGCGTAAACGCACGTATGCGTCCGAACCCTTGTCGTAAAACCATACGACCTCTATATCGTTTCGCCCGGAGTAGGGAAACTCTCTGTGTGGGACTCTAGAGACTCGACTACTACGCCGGCAGTGGGTTTAACCACAGACCGCAAGCGGCACTAGCTGTACGTAACGGTCCAGGTAGATGTCGATAAGAAGGCCGATGAGGAAACCCATCCGAACTCCTACTGAGTCTGATGTGACAATCTCCATACAGTCCGGTCCGTTCGTCCAAGACTATCGCATATTGGGCTTAGGGGGGCGGCAAGCGTCAGTCCCCTAATAGCGGTATAAGTCGTGTCGGAGGGAAGCCCATTACACCCTGAGAAACTACTGGAACCTACCAGCAAATCTCGCTTGCCCTGGCCAGGGACTTTGCGTAATGGCTCTCTGACACAGCGCGATATCAACCCCCAATACCGGGAGAGACAAGTCCTGTCTAACCGCCACTGCCTCCAAGTGCTCGGGACTGCACCCAACTGCTACCTGTTTGCACGACTCCTTTGAGCCGTGGTAGGGTAGCAATCTAAGAACAGTGGGACACACTCGAGGCGAAGTAGCAGTGTCAAGTCTGCGGACTATGCTGTACTCATGTCACCTGGGAACTGTTCACTGACGACTGGTATAAAACCAACCAACAGTTCCCTATGAGTCCTGTCCGGTGTACCCGTAACCTAACGAGCACCTGCATACTATCTCCAGTACGACGTACTGACGGCTGTGGGACAGACCATTTCCCCAACTGGCATGAGAAGCGTACACACTAGTCTACTCCGGAGTATCGATGCTCTGTCTCGATAATCCAACGACTAGGGACCTGAATAAGGATGTGCTTGTAGACTACCCAGCCCCCACTAGTGTGACTGCCATCACAACGCTGGTAGTCAAGCAAGATCCTAAGAGCTCTATCAATATATATACTCACATATTAAGATAGAACAACCAAGTAGCATACTGCCATTTTTAGCAAGACTGTTATATACATGTGAATATCCCAAGCTTCCATTAAGTAATATACAAACTAGTATGATACAATAATGGCCCCTAGGGCATATACACTAACAAGATAGCCTAATATCATCTTGAGTAAGACTTTCCTACCGGTATAGGTCATCCCTCAATCATTGCAATCACGTGCCTGTGATCCAATAATTGACTCTGAGGGCACTATCTCCAACAATCTCCTACTTGCACTCAAGGCTATTTATTGCGATGTCGCATACTCACAGCCCGTGTGATACCGAACACCCAACTCCTCTACTAGTCAGTCTCACAAAGCTCGTTTGCGAAACTATTGCGTTCGAGGAATAGCCTCAGTGAGTAGATCCGTTGTGATGTTTCTTTCTATGTCTCTCTTTATCTCAAGTTCGCGGAGAAAACCATTCTCCCGAAATGAGCAATACCTGTCTTAGAATATGTTTGGATGTCTGATGGGACCTAGTTCATAAATGAACTCCAAATCCAAACTTCTTAGACTGTATCAACAACTGAACTTAATCGGTATACTGCGCCATGCCTCCCTCAGTATCCGCCTGGACCACCTGTCCAAAATACTGCCCCTCTTCAGAGGGAAAACTATAACTCTGACAGCCATTATGTCATCCAGGTCACCTTGGAAGCCTGGAATGATAACCATCTCCCAAAAGAGGCTGTCGTTATCATATACCTAGAACATCCACTTATGTTCTAAAACTGCTTCCGAACATTTCTCCAGGATTGGATCAACATATTGCATCTCGTGCAAAAACAACATTTGGTGTGGTACTTGACATCTCATGATTGACTCAATTGCCTAAGCAAGTGATCTACCAATCATGCACATCCCTCTCCCCTTTAGTCTGTAAGACTCCTTTAGAGAGGGTGACTCCATTACCTGCAGGTATACTACCATGCCAGGAGTCGTCCATTCTAAAACACATTTAGAATGCCGTCTAAGTACCCATGATTGGGAAACCACCTAAATCTAGATCTATAAATCTAGTAACCAGAATGTCTTGATATTATATCCAAGTCCCATGTGGAGATACCACTGTGTGACAACCAAAGTATAACCGATTGTAGCATAGGAATTTCATTTCCTATTCTGTGTATGTCATCCAAATACCAGGATATCACACCCTACTACCTTCTTAACAGATCCATCCCCTATTCTGATGAAGTCAAACCTATGACTGTCACATCAGAAACATATGATCTATCTCCGCTATTTCCGCTTTAGTCTATAAATAGATATAAGCCTCTTGTCCACTATGCTTTCGCTGCTCCCACTGACTACGACAACCCTCTGGCAGAGTCATATACACGTACACTTCTAAAACTAGTTTAGAACGACGCTATACTCATCCTCCTGCCGGGTCTCACAGTCTGGAACAACAGTAATGGCAAGTCTGGGTAAACAAGAACCTCCCTGCCACCGTCCTTGAGCATACCGAAGTACCTCTCGAGCGCCCGAGGTTACCCACCATATCTACGGAGTGGCTAATGGAATGTCAAACCAAATTGAATCTTTAGGTTCTTATCAAATCTTCAGTAATCGTTTGTGGTTCTGGAATCACTTCCAGTTCTACCATACTCCCACTACTGTTTTCTGAAAAAAATATCCATTTTTATTAAAACTGTGGCGAGTCAAGAACAATATCACTATTGATCTTCCTGATGGTAGAAAGTCAACCCTCGTCATAGCCTGGGTCAACCCACAAACAGCCATTACGGAAACGTGCCTTGAGTTATCCAGAGTCTAGTTTTAAGCATAAGCCGGACAACTCCCCGTACCTTAACAACGTCAAGATATGAACTGCTCTATATCCAATACAGAAAAAGAGGCACTGATTTAATTGAACCAGATTAAAATGATTCAGCTGTCTCAAGTGCATGTCAACTAAATGGAAGGAGGCCGATCAGCGTTACTCAACTTAGGAATGCTTCCAATTATTAGTAACCTGAAAGAGAAGCAAGTTCTCTTAATCATTACAATCAACTAAATACCATACATAAGTATCTACATCTTCGATCACCTTGAAGAATCCTGATACTTGTAATACCTGGTTCTCTACTTTATTGATATACCTATAACTTCTCAAAACTTGGACCCTGTGTTTCTACGAAACACTTGTCTCAAAACTAGAGAAGTCATAAGTAAACCGAATATAGTACGAGGACCAACCCCTCTGTCCTAATGGACACTGGACAATATACAATACTCTGTATAAGTCCCCTGAGTCTAGTGACTCATTCACTGTGTGTCGTAGGTTGAAAACTGTATTTATGGTTAAGAAGAATTACACCGCTGTTCAATGCTCCTTACCTAACCATCCACTGATATAGGTAAATGTCATGGACATAATTTCAAAAAGGTATATCTCACTCTATAAAAATAGACGTACAGATATATCAATTTGAAATTGGTGCATAACAATGGATATTCAAAACCAAATATTTGCCGTCCGGCAAACAACCCAGGTGACTTCCTCAAATATCACCAATTACAACGAATTCCGATATAATGAGGATGATCACCTAATTCCCAATAACTTACTCCCACTCATCATCTGTAAAACCATACAGATGTGAGAATCATACCTGGTAAATACATACCCTGGAGCAAGGGCTAATTGGGAAATCAGTTTTCTTTTAACAGTCCACAGTGAAACTGAAACATTGAAATGTTTCGTAGGGGTATCCGGGTATTCCTAGTAATTCCTCTTCCATTATCCAGATTCACATCTGTAACCGTATAATTCTTTGCCATCTCTCCAAATCCCTTTATATATCTTTAGTCATTATCTTCTGCACACCCCTTTAGGCCAAATGGTTTTCTTCCTTCCCTACTGTTCGGCACCAGCCTATGGTTTGGAAGAAAACTATCCAATAAGCATAATGGGTGTACTGTCCTAATCCTAGGAGCACTCGAAATGCGAGAGAAGGTGAAGATAAAAGGCAACTGAATAAAACCTTATTCATATTTCTCCAGAACCAGAATCCATCCCCAAACTGGAACAAGTTCCTTTCGAGTTCGTATATAACCATACGATGGAATATCCAATAAACTGTGGATTTTCGTAGTGATACGGAGTGTTCTGGAGAAATACAAAGGTGATGTAGGAGTGGCGATGAAATACTTGGTTTTTGGTCGTGAATAACAGTCGCAGTTTACTTTGCCCTCTTACTAATCCCTTTATTTGTCTTTACTTAATACCTTCTGCACACCGTTTAGGCTAAATGGTTTTCTTCATTCCCTACCGTTCGGCACCTGCCTATGGTTTGAAAGAAGACTATCCAATTTGCGTAATAGGTGTACTGTCATAATCCAAGGAGCACCCGCAACCCGAGAGAAGGTAAAAGGAAAAGACAACTGAATAGTCCTATTCGTTTTCTCCAGAACCAGAAACCATCCTCGAATAAATTCCTTCGAGTTCGTATATAACCATACGATGGTTTTATCCAATGGAAGTGGACGTTCGTAGTAATACGGGGTGTTCTGGAGAAAAGGGTAAAAGTAGGAGTGACAAAGAGGTTTGCAACTCTGACAATCCAAAAGCCAGTGTTTAAGAAGGTTCGGTTAATTTTGGTCACTGAGCCATAGTCTTAGGGTCGGGTCATGGTCGATGCCAAAGAGAGAGAGAAAAGAAACACTCAGCGTGCACTCTAACCTAGATCAGAATGGTTATCACTTTAACTAATCAGGAAACCTCCCACTGTAACGTCAAATTCTTCCCCAAACCTGAAAGAAGAATTAGTCGGGATCACCCGAGGAGTAAACCAACCATCAGTGGGAATCGGGATCCAACTATCATCGCATGATAACGTGACGGAATCCTCTCACGTTATCACACTCCAGAAGGTATGCGCATATCTGGCAAGTTTCAGTTTCTTTAGAAACTCCCGATGTGGATTTTTGCCCCATGCTCTTATGACCTTAGCGTGAGGTCAAAATGTCATAAGTCACACGTCAAGTTCTACCCATCATTATCCAGGTTAATTTGAGCCCACCCGTACCTACCCTTGACGTAGGCCAAAATGGCAGTACGACTGTCCCAAACCAACGCATCTATCTATGCTGCAGATAAATATCCGGCAGCTACCAATCACTATGCCTTGGCGTGAGGTCAAAATACATAGCTTGAATACTACCGAATATTTAACTGAAATGATGGAGGGTTACGAATGGTTTCTGGCAAAAACCTTTAACGTAATGAACTTGATATCGTTGAAGTAACTGGATAGCTTTATAAAAATATAGTGGCGAAAACCTTTGCTAAAGAGGTCACTCCCGGTGAAGGGATCTCGGCTCTTTCCCCGTAGAATGAGGTGAAGGATATTCCAACTGAATACCACGATGCAAAGCAAAAGTAAACGACTATAGTGAAGTTATTGCCCTGACGCAAACTTCTGTCCAAGGGGTCACTCCGGGTGAAGGGATCTCGGCCCTTGCCTCGTCGACTGAGGTGCGGGATATTCCAACCGAATACCACTGTGCAAAACAAAAGAGAACGTCCTTGCAATAACAACCTTTTGAAAAATGTTCCAACAACATCAGAATAGGTTTGTTTAGCTTGCATTGATCCGAATCAACGCAGTCCCATCAATTTATCACACCAATAAAGAACGAAAATAATGATGTACGTATATGCCATCCACATTCGCCACTGGGTCCCGTCATCACCCGTTAGGTTACTTAACTAACGATAGAGCGGGGACTGGACTAGTGCGGATTCAAAACATATACAACATCTACTAGTATATATATCAATATATAATATTCGCTCAAGGCGTGATAAAATGCAACATCACAGAAATTTAATAAGCATCACAGAACAATACAGATATCTAGGATCCCCGAGTTTCATAGAGCCGCTACTGAAACCCGACGTTCCCCTGGTCGTGTGGATAGCCTGTGCAATGAAATCCTAGACCCCTACGGGCGCGGAAAGTTACCCGCCAAAACCTGAAGCGAGGCAGCCTCCTTCAGCAACGTGAATGGACCACTCAGCACTTCACGGAATCCGGTAACTTGAGCACCCCTCCTTGGGTCAACCTGTACCCCCTACAAGTGCGGCGAATAGCCCGCCAAATCTAGAGTGAAGCCTTCTCCGTCTCAAAGCCATGAGATGCGGGCCCATTGCCCTCTAGAACCCGGCTATCCGTGCACCCTACCGCGGGGTAATCCTAGTACAGAAAGTAAAATATACATACAACGGGTACATCGACCTCATCCCGGTCGTGCCCCAAAAGAATAATATACAAACAGGCAGTAACGGCAGTCCACATGTCGGACGCTCGCCCCGCAATATCAAATGTACATAAACAACCAAACTGTACTACCATTGCATCCATGCTATCCCCCACGACCAATCCGCAATATCACAGCAGAGCACAGAACATCAACGTGAATGTCACGTTCGCAAATCCGTCTAAAAGGGCTATAGCAGATAGACAGGATTTACCGATCAAGTGACATTCACGGTCGCAGATATAACATAAATACTGTGAACTAACATGTTTAAAATTTTCGATCGATTAAATTTTCCCGAAGCGGGCCCCAAGCACAACTGTAGCACTCAAAAACATCTGGGCCCAAAAAGAATATACCAGAAACCCTATTTCCATGTCAGAAGCCTACTGTGAAAATTTGGTGCAGTTTGGCCACAGAATGGCGGCGGATCCGCGGCCAAAACGTGGTTTTGGCCGCTGATCCGCTGCGCTACAGTAACATCAGCGTACCAAATTTTCACAGAATTCATAAAAAACCCTGCACGTAATTTTCCAATGTACCAAATAATTTTTAGAGCACAGAAAAATTCGACAGAAAGTACGACATGGAAATATGGTTATTGGAAAATCCATTCGATCGAACTTGTAAACACGTTAGAGCAAGCTAGACTACGTTAATGGCCTGGCTCTGATACCAATGTAAGTGCACGGCAGCGCCCCGGCCGTCAATCCGACGCCGGAATGCGAAAACGAAACATTTCAAAAACTATTGAACCGGCACCACCGCGCACTTTAATCCCGAAACGGGCCATTAACCTAATGCTAGCAAATACGAGAAAGGGTAGAAAGCAATACCGAGCGATCCGTGTCCTTCGGTCTTCGGTCTTCGGCCTCCACTCCGATCTCCTCGCGGAATCTCCGGTCCTCATCTCCTCGTCGGAACGGGCACCACATCGCCGGGTACTTTTACGGGCTCCCACCTTTGGACTGAGGCAACTCGGGCACAAAGTTGGCGAGTCGACGTGTCCAAGAATGCTGTAGGCTAAGTGTAGAAACCATTGTCTCAACGGGGTATGAAGTTGTCTTTGATGATGGAGGAGAGAATGAATTTTGGAGAGGGGCTAGAAATTTTTAGCAAGCAAGCAATTGATATGATTCAAATATTTTTTCAAATGAATTCCCCCTCTCTCTAGGATGTGGTCGGCCATGAATTGAAGGAGGAAAAAGAAAATGGAATCAAAACAAGTAATGAAAAAATGTGTGATAACAAGAGGAATATGTCACACCAACATCAACCCCACATCCTTTCCAACTACCATCACATTAAATGAAAAACCAAGCGATGAAAAAGGAATCTTATGATGCTATATCTATCATGAAGCCTCATATACAAATAACCCCTCCATAATTGCTAATTTGCACAACTGCAAATTAGCCCCTCCATCAGAAGAATCCGGCCGCGAAGGAACAAAGGAAAACTGGCCGAAACGGAATGCAAACTGGAAACTTCAAAAAAACAGATCCCGTAATAAATTACAGGAAAACCCCGTGACTGTATATACATACCCGCATTTGTATTCCTACTGAATACAAATGCAATGAGACAAATCTACTCTGTACAATACTAGGATCCGGTTTAAACCAAAGCCCGTTAGTATTATCCGTCCGATCATGATCCGTGCAATACCGCACGCACAAGATCGAACCCTGCCATATCTCTATACGGCCTCTACAGTGTTTCGCCCGAAACTTGAGAAAACGGTCTGTGGGGGACTCTAAAGACTCGTCAATACTTTGGCTATGGATTTAACCACTAGCACATCAGAGGTATTAGCCATACGTGACGGGCTACCAGGTATTGACCAAAAGGGACGTCGATGAGCGAACTCATCCTGACACCCTACTGAGCCTGTCGGTAACAATATCCGTACAGTCCGGTCCGTTCGTCTATGAGCATCGCATGGCGGGCCTAGGGGGTTGGTAAAAGTCAGACCCCCAAAAGCGGTACAAGTCGTGTCGGAGTGTAGCCCATAACACCCTGAGATACTACTGGAATACCTACCAGTAAATCTCCTGCCTTGGCTAAGGACTTCGTGTAATGGCTCTCCTAGACACAGCGCGACCTCACCCCCAATACCGGGAGAGACGAACCTATGCAGATCCGCTCACTGCCTCCATATGGCTCGGGACTGTACCCAACTAAAACCTGTTTGCACAACTCCTTTGAGCGTGGTAGGGTAGTAATCTAAGTACAGTGGGAACTCACACGAGACAAATGACGATCTCAGGTCGATGAACTAACCTGTACACATGTCACCAGGGAACCGCTATCTGACGTCAGGTATAAGACCAACTAGCATGTTCCCGGCGAGTCATGTCCGGTGTACTCATAACCCAATGAGGACCTGTATACATCTTAGGTGAACCAACTGACACCAGTGGCTTGTGAGACCGGCCACCGCCCCTCGTCGGGGTCTCGACTGTATACACTAGTCTACTCTGGAGTATCGATGCCCTGTCTCGAAACTCCCACGACTAGGGACCTTTTAAGGATGTGCTTATAGACCCCAGCTCCCACGTATATGATCGCCCTCATACTGCTGGTAGTCAAGCAAGAATCCTAGGGGCTCTATCAATGTGCAATAGTGACCTGTAAGGTCACCTAAAGCAGTACACGATGATAAAGATAAACCAGATAGCCTACTATCATCTTGAGTAAGACTGTCCTACCAGTATAGGTCCTCCCTCATTCATTGCAATCACGTGCCTGTGATCCAATAATTGACTCTGAGGGCACTATCTCCAACAAGAATCCTGCAGGAAAAATATTTTAGTGGAGTGCAGAGGAGATGAGAGGAGAAAAGAGATACTCACAGAGAGTTTTTAGTTGTTGACGTCACCCATTGACCGCGGTTCCGCGGTCAAACCCTTGCTTATGCCGCGGTTCCGCGGCTGAACAGTTGGTTTGGATCTTCAAATTTGGACCCCGTGCTCAGTTTGTTCTCCTCTTTCTGTTTAGATCTCCTGAATTTTGATTTGTTCATTGAGTTTGCTGCAGAACTGAAACAGAGTTTGCTCCAAGCCTGCACACTTGCACAAAAACTAATCAAAAATAACAAGATGATTTTTTATGTTTTTGGTTTTTCAATCTTTATATTTTCAATTTTTATATTTTTATATTTTTTAATTAACCCGAAATTACACAAAGAATTAAACTACCGTCTCCGCGGCAACGGCGCCATTTGATTGTTACTTTTTTGCGTATTTTTAATTACCGCAATCAAGACGGTTTCGGTTGGTAGCTAGCCGGTTGAGTACGGGTCGATCCACAGGGAGATGGAATCTTTTTCTTTATGCTTTAACGAGTTAAATCCAAAAAATTGGTGATTTGTTTTAAGTTCTACTAATGAGATAAAAGATGATAAAAAGCTTGCTAGGGTTAGGATTAGATTAGTTCGAGTTTTAGGAATTCCTCACTTTTTTCTCACTGCCCGTATTGATATCGGTGTTAAGGTAATCGGCAACAACGGGGATTAGCACGACTAGGAAGGAACCTGCAAGTATAAGCTAGGCTTTCCATGCTTAGTTTCTTCCTTTTGGTCCTTGTCCTTCCGTTCTTGGCTCTTAGCCCTAACCTCCGGTTAATTCAACCACAACCGGTCTAACTATGGAGTCACCGCTATCATGTAGTATAGGGTGTCGTAGTGAGCGGATTGTGGTTCAATTAAAAGGAGTCTGAATTTAAGATGTTGGGCAAAGAAAAGATTGAGAGAGATTTCCTTCTCTCAAACTTTCCTTCTCCTGCCCTAACAAGTGAGAGATTACTCACCCATTAAAAAGATAAAAACAAATAAGATAGGTAGAAAGAAATTAGGTTAAGGAAAATTACAACTAGCTATTTGAGACCTCACCTTGGCAAGGATCTTACTCAAGCATCATCGTTGTTTAATGATAAAGAAAATAGAAAGAACAAAAGAATAAAACACAAATAAAATTAAGGAACTAGATTATCAAATAAAAATTGCAGAAATTAAATAGAAAAACAAGATAAATAAAAGAACTTACTTTTTTTTTATTTTCTTTATTGATCACCACTCAAAAGCTCATTACAATTTTATTGGAGAAAGAAAAACTACGGAAATTTAATCCTAAAACCTAATAAAGAAAAGCATACATCATTTGTCTTTGAGTTCTTCTATTTATAGATAGGAAGGTGAAACCCTAGGTTACATTCTGGGCTAAATATGAGATTACAAAACTACCCCAAAAGCGCCAAGTCAACGCAGAGCTTCAACTGCCATCGACACAGCCACCGACTCTACCACCGAGACGGCCGCGGTACCGCGGCAGATGTGGCTATTTGGCCGCGGTTCCGCGGCCATTTGGTGTTCTTGTGGGATCATCTTTTCAGGGCTTCTTCATGTTGCTTTTATCTTCTATTTGGAACACTTGGTTTCTCAAAAACTCTTCTGTTATATTCAACAGTGGACTTTTGCCTTGAACTCCGCGTTTGAAGTCTTTGATCTTGTGTTGCCTTTGTGCTTTGTGCATTGAAGTGACAACCGATTTGCCATTTTGTCCCTTGAACTAGTATGCGGCATCATACAGATGGTTAGCGAAGATCAGTATTCATCTGTTGTTGGTTGTAGTCCCGCATTTGTTGCGACTTTTCATGATCTTCACTGTAAAGAGCTGAGAACCTGTAACCTGCGATTATTCAGCAAACACGGATTAAAAGCACCTACCTAAATGCAATGTGATTAAGAATGGGTGGTATAAAAATGCAAAAATCTGTTATGAACAGAGAGCAAGGCAGCATCACTTATACAAGTCAACATGTTAAGATAAAGTGAAACCAGATAGCATACTATCATGTCGAGCTAGAAAGTCCTCCCTATATATGTCCAAGCATCCACTACAATAAACATCTCATGTACAGTAATGGCCTCTAGGGCATACATATAACTAACAGATTTGATAAAAACAGTGGGAGTCATCCTGATTAGAAAAGATAATAACCAATCTAATCTTCCAAAGAGCGCACGCAAAGTGATTACCCTTCTCTCTCACCTGGTAGCGACCAATGAAATGCCTTAATCAAGATAATAATATGGATGTATTGACCGAACCTACTTATTATACTAGTCTAGGTTCCACTCTACCTTATGATTGTCATAAGTCTGAGCAAGGAATAAGGGGAATATACGGATTCCCATGCCACCTAAACGAAGGATAAGTATGTTGATGCATTATCTTCGGGTTTGTTCGTAACCAAGAATTGTTTCTCAGTTACCTCTACATCCTGGGTATTGGATACCGGATCAGGATCCCACACATGTAATTTATTACATGGGCTATTGACAGGTGGAGAACTAGGAAAGGGTGATATGTCTCTGTTAGTAGAGAATGGTGCAATTGTTGCAGCCAAAGCAGTTGGCAGATATCACCTGGTGTTACCAACTGGTAATACATTGTTTCTTAGTGACTGTTATTTCGTACCAATAAATATTGTGAATATTTTCCTAAATCAAGTGTTGATTGGATAAGGTGCGTTGTATAACAGTGTACACGTTCTGAATCAAACTACAGTTCTAAACGTATAGAACACACACAAGAGGAACAGTTCAGAAATGAACGAAGTCTTCTTGTGGTATTGTAGACTGTGTCATATCGATGAAACAAGACCAGCTAAAGTTCCATAAGGATGCATATTTGAATCCGTTCGAATTAACATCTTATGAAACTTGCGAGTCATGTCTCAAAGACCAAGGTGACCAAATCTCCGTTTACTGGAAACGGAGAAAGAGCTTCTAAACTCTTGGACATATACATAGTGATGTATGCAGTCCTATGTCTACATATGCCAGGGATGGTTCCACGTACTTTATTACATTCACCGATGTTCTCTCAAGATACGGACATGTGTTCTTGTTGAAAAACAAATCTGAGTCTTTTGAGAATTTCAAGGAATATAAGTACGAAGATGAGAACCAAATGGGTAAAGGTATTCAAATCATTCGATATTATCGGGGAGAAGAATACTGGAGCACCAAATTCCGAGACTATTTAAAAGAGAATGAGATTCTCTCTCAGTTTACTCCTCTTTATAAACCACAGCACAACGATATATCGGGGTGGAGGAATCGCACCCTATGAGATATGGTGCGCTCTATGATGAGTACTGGTGAGTTGCCTATTTCCTTTCAGGGACATGCACTTGAGAAGATGCATACCTATTGAATAGAGTTCCGATCAAATCCGTTGCCTACCACTCCATATGAGATATGGAATAGGAAGAGACCATCTCTTAAAAGAGTTAAGATATGGGGTTGTCCGGCCTATGTTGAAAAGAAAAATCTGGACAATCTCGAGGCAAGTTCAGTTCTGTGCAAGTTTGTACGATATCCCAAACATTCGCGAAGGTATATCTTCTACCATACTGAGGAACAAAACGTGTTTTGTTTCTCAACATGCCACCTTTTTGGAAAAGGAATTTCTTGTGGAATTAATTAGTGGCGATGAGGTAGAACTGGAAGTAGTTCCAACAAACACAAACTATAACTGACGATTTGGTGGAACCGGAGGATTCAATAGTCCCAGACGAACCGAAGGCACACGGCAGATCTAGTAGGGTTCCTCATCTACTTGAGAGATACTACGGTTTTCTCGTAGATAGTGGGAGCGAGGATTGCATCATGTAGATGATGACCCAACTAGTTTCAAGCAGGCCATCACAAGTGGAGACTTTGTGAAATGGTTGGATGCTATGCGATCTGAGATGGAATCCATATACACCTGCAAAGTGTCGACTTTGCATGTTGCTCCTGAAGGGGTAAAACCCATCGGGAGCAAGAGAATGTTTGAGAAAGATAAATTTGTGTAGATAGAAAAGTTGAGACATTCAAAGCTATGCTTAAGTCCATCAGGATCCTACTTGCCATTGCTGCATACTATGACTACGAAATCTGGCAGACTGCACGTCAAAATCACTTTTCTAAATGGTGATTTAGAAGAGAGCGTATATGACACTGCCAGAGGGCTTCGTAGACAGTAGGAGCAGCGGAAGCATGTGCAAGCTTCTTAAATCCATTTACGGGTTAAAGCAGGCATCACGGAGATGGAACATCTGTTTTAATGAAGCTGTCAAAGAGTTTGACTTCATCAAAAAGGTAGATGAACCATGTATAAATAAGAAGGTTGTAGAGAGTATAGTAGTCTTCCTCGTATTGTACGCCGATGACATACTCGTGATAGGAAAGTGTGTTCCTATGCTACACTCGGTCAAGCACCTCTTGTCACACAGGTTATCCATCTAATTGATGTCTCCTACATCCTGGGGATATAGAGCTATAGAGATAGATCTAAATGGATTTTGGATTGTCCCAATCCAGGTACATAGACACCATGCTAAAGGGGTTTAGTATGGAAGATTCTAAGCGTGGTAATATACCCTCTTGTTCAGGAATCACTCTCTCCAAAGAGATGTCTCTCGAGACTGATTTGGAGAGGGCTCGCATACAAGGGATACCCTATGCTTTGGCTGACGGGTCAATCATGTATGCGATATTATGTACCAGACCAGATGTAGCTTAATCACTAGGTGTAGTGAATAAGTATCGAAAAGATCTTTGGGAAAACCACTGGACAGCTGAAGAACATTCTTAAGTGCTTAAGAAGGACTAAAGAAATGTTCTTGGTGTATGGTGACGGTGAACTCCAGAAGGAGTCCTTTACCGATTCAAGCTTCCAGAGTGATAAGGGTGACTGAAAGTCAATCTCAGGTTTTGTCTTCACCCTCAGTGGAGGGACGGTATGTTGGAACGGTTCCAAGCTATATAACGTAGCAGACTCGTTGATAGAGGCTAATTACATCACTACCAACGATGCTGCCAAAGAGGCTGTCTGGATGATAAAGTTCATATGATGAACTTGGTTCCTACCATTGGGCATCCAGTACCTGTGTATTGTGATGACAATGGAGCTGTGGCTTTGGCCTAGGAACCCCGGTCTCGTCAGCTATTCAGACATATTCTTAGACAGTATCACCTGATAATGGAGATAGTTAATCTCCGGGAGATCGAGGTTAGGAGAGTTGACACAGAGGATAACACAGCGGATCCACTCACTGAGGCCATCCCCTAGATGCTATTCGAGAGACTTTTGAGACGTTGGGTATGAGATACTACAACAACTGGCCTTAGCGCAAGTGGGAGATTGTTAGTAATATGTATGCCCTAGAGGCCATTATTGTACATGTGATGTATATTATAGTGGATGCTTGGACATATATATAGAGGACGTTCTTGCTCGACATGCTAGTATGCTATCTGGTTACCCTTTATCTTAACATGTTGACGGGTATTCTTTACTGTCTTGCTCTCATATGTTGATAAAGCCCTTAGGATATGTACTTGACTACCAGGACTATGATGAGATCATACTAGTGGGGCCAGGATGGTCCAAAAGTACATCCTTTAATCAGTTCCTTGTCGAGAGAATATCGAGACTAGGGCATCGATATTCCAGAGTAGATTAGTGTGTATGTTTCTTGTCGCTTAGAGGGCGATGGTTGATCCCAAAACCATTGGTGTGTGACATCAAAGATTGTACACATGTGCTCATTCGAGAATGAGTACACCGAACAGGACTCCCCCAGGACTCCTATATGGTAGTATACCTATCGTCAGATAGCAGTCCTCTGGTGACACTGGTACAGGTTAGTCTGTAGACCCGAGATTGTCATAGAGTCTTGTGTGGCTCCTACCGTGCTTTGATTTTCTCCCTACCACGGCTCAAAGGAGTCGTGCAAACAGGTGGATTTTGGGTACAGTCCCGAGTCACATGGAGGCAATGAGCGATAGGAAGGTTTTCGTCTCTCCCGGTATTGGGGGTTGATGTTGCGCTATGCTCGATTGGCTATAACTGGAAGTCCCTGGCCAGGGCTGCTGCCGAGATTTACTGATAAGTGTTATCAGTAGTTTCTCGAACCATTATAGGCCAGACATCGGCATGACTTATCATGTTACTGGGGTCTGACGTTTACCACCCCTAGACATGATATGCGGCATATCAGACGAAGAGACCGGACCGTACGGTAGTCTTACTAATAGGCTTCATGGAGACTATGGACAAGCTTACTTGTTGATCTTCATATCGCTCAATACCCGGGTAGCCGTTACGTCCAGCTAATACCGCTGACGGCTTGTAGATGACTGATGTGATCATCACCTTTTGCTGGCGTATTGACGAGTCTTTAGAGTCCCACATAGATGTTCCCTGGTTCAAGCGAAACGAAGTAGGACACATATGTGATATGTGTGTGGGCCTGATTAAATACGTGTATGTGATACCGTTATGTAATCTGGCAGTTATCTGTTATCGATTCGGTTATATGTGATATAACCAGATTGCCGAATCATGTGTTGATTTGATAATGTGATATCCAGATGAATAATATTAGTCAGTCTTATGTGATATAACCGGATTATTAAATCAAGTGTTGATTTAATAATGTGATATACATTATATGTGATATAATTATATCTTAACTAATATCATTAGCTCACTAATTATTCTTCATTATATATATATTAATATATTTGATATATATATATATATAATAATGAAGCATGGCTTGATTTTCTATTTTTGAGAAAAATAGAAATGAAGTGTAAATTGAGAGCATGGTTGCAAGTATGGGAGTTATATTTGTTTATTCATCTTGACTCACTATTCAAGCATGCTTGCAATTTTATATTGCAAAATTCCATGCTTGAATGAGTGGGGGTCAAGGGTTGCCATTCATTCTAGTCTCATTCTCAACACTTAGCCATTTTCTTGAGTTGCTCCCATGGTTGCTCTCTAGCTTCTTTTTTTCCTCAATTGCTATAGTTCAAGCTTCAACCCTCACATATGATGTGAACCATGAAGCTTGAACACAAACTTGTGAGCTTTTAACATCCCCTACTTCACCATCCTACACTTGACTAGCGATCGAGTGTAGCGTGTTTACTACGCTAAAGAGTTTAGTGTAGAGGTAGCTTGAGGTGGAGGGACTTCGCGTGGATCATCTTCGGCACGAAGGTCATCGGAGGAAGCTCGTCCAAAGCCTCAAGTGGAGCCTAGTGGAGTCGCGGGACTACTATACGGAGCATGTAAAGTGAAGGACTCGAACTACAAAGGTTGTATGCTCTTTTCTTTTCTTTAGTTCATCACAAAGGCAAACCATAATATTCTAGCAAAGATCTTGTATAGTCTAGTTTAGCACCAATAAAAATATGAATTTGGAATGATTGATGCCTCTTGGAACCTCATGGTGGTGCTAGGGTCGACTTTCAAAAATTAGCTAATCCAGTAGGTGTCTAGAAAGGTGTCAACGGGGTTATGCCTCTAGGAAAACGAGATTTATTTTATTTAGGTCCATGTGAAAGCATGGGAAACCTCCCTTAGAGTACCAACACTAGCCTGGCTGACCGGTTAGCGAACTTGTAGATTGTAATTAATCCAGGATAATTTTCTTTTTAGGGTTTGAAGGAAAATTTGATAAAAAGCAGTGGGAGACATCGATTAGATAAGATTAATAACCAATCTAATCATGCAAGAGCAATCGCTGAGTGTTTTCTTTTCTCTCTCCTAATAGCAGATACCATTGTCGGGACTTAAGCTTCTATTAGACAAAAATAAACTCACGGGACCAAATTATAACGAATGGCTGAGGAACGTAAATATTGCCCTTACTTATGACAAGTTTGCATACGGCCTTACTGCTCCAGCCCCTCCCCTCCCAGGCCTTGATTCCTCTATTGCGGATAAGGAAATCCGCAAGACATGGGATATTGATTGCGCCACAGCAAAATGCATCGCGATTGCTTCGATGGACAACAAACATCATAAGAAGCATAAGAAGATGGATGTGCAATCCATCTTTCTCCATACAAAGGACATGTATGGGGAGAAATCTCGTGCCCTACGTTACGAGGCCTCAAGAAAGTTGTGTCAGATGTGGATGGCTGCTGATACATCTGCAGGTGATCATGTGCTGAAGATGATATGACTTATTGAAGAACTAGAGGACCTGGGATGGACGATGGAGAATGAACGGTATGTTGATATAGTTCTACAGTCTCTCCCCCTGCCTATGCTCAGTTTATATTGAACTTCAATATGCATAATTTGGAGAAGTCACTTCTTGAACTTCTCAATATGTTGCAGAGTGCAGAGAGCACGCTAAAAGTAGTGAAAGCTCCCTCTCTAGTTGCTGGGCCATCTTCCTCTTCCGTACCGAAAGCTAATGCTAAAGCAAAGAAGAAGAATAAACTCATCAAACCGAGAGGTGGAGTTAGAAAGGCACAGGGGAAAGACAAGACAAGGGCTTCGGCATCGGGAAAAAGGGAATGCTTCTACTGCCATAAGACTGGACATTGGAAAAGAAACCGCGTTGGGTACCTCGCCGATCTCAAGAAGAAGAAGCATGTTGATGCTTCCGCTTCAGGTGTGTTTGTTACCGAAAACTGTTTTTCAATTTACACTGCTTTCTGGGTATTAGATACCGGGTCAGGATCACATATCTGCAATTGTGTGCAAGGATTTGTTAGTTATATGTATGCCCTAGAGGCCATTACTGTACATAGGAAGTATATTGTAGTGGATGCTGGGACATATATAGGGAGGACTTTCTTGCTCGACATGATAGTATGCTATCTGGTTACTCTTTACCTTAACGTGTATACTGATTGTCTCTCTGTTACATGTTGGTAAAGCCCTTAGAATGTGTACTTGACTACCTGGACTATGATGCGGATCAAACTAGTGGGGACATGGTAGTCCATAAGTACATCCTTCAAGGTCCCTAGTCGTGGGTGTATCGATACGGGGCATCGATATACCAGAGTAGACTAGCGTGTACCTTCTCGACCCATACAGATGGGCGATGGATGATCCCATATCCATTGGTGTTTGACATCAGAGATGATATACGGGTGCTCAGTGGAGACTGGGTACACTGGACGGACTCGCCGAGAACTCCCAGATGGTATTATACCTTACGTCAGATGGCAGTTCTCTGGTGACACTGGTACAGAGTAGTCTGTTGACCCGAGATCGTCATAGAGTCTTGTGTGATTCCAACTGTGCTTTGATTTCCACCTTACCACATCCAAGAGGGCGTGCGAAACGGTGGCTTTTGGGTACAGTCCCGAATCACATGGAGGCAATGAGCGATAGGAGGGGATTCGTCTCTCCCGGTATAGGGAGTTGATGTTGCGCTGTGTTCGATTGGCTATAACCGGAAATCCCTGGCCAGGGTTGCTGAGATTTACTGGTAAGTATTACCAGTAGTTTCTCGAAATGTTATAGACCTCATATCGACACGACTTATCGAGTTATTGGGGTCTGACGTTTACCACCCCTAGGCGAGATATGCGACATATCAGACGAACAGACCGGACTGTACGGTAAGTGTTACTGGTTGGATTCACAGGAGTATGAGCGGGCTTGCTCGTCGATCATCTGATCGCTCAATACCCGGGTGGCCGTTACGTTTAGCAGACCGCTTGCGGCTTGTGGGTGTTTGATATGATCATCACCTACTGCCGGCGTATTGACGAGTCTTTAGAGTCCTACACAGAGGTTTCCTGGCTCAAGCGAAACGAAATAGGAGCGCATATGAGATATGTGCGGGACCGAGAATAATACCAGTATGTGATACTGTATTCTATTCTCGCGATGAATGTATCGAATGGTTGTATGCGATATAACCTAGTTATCGATTCAAGGATTGATTCGATAAGCCGATACATTGGATATTAGTCGGTTATATGAGATATGACCGGATCGTTAAATCAAGTGTTGATTTAATGATTTAATGCGTAATTATATATTTGATATATTACTTTGCATTAACTAGTATTGGTTCACTTTAAATGGATTTTCTCACTTGATGTGCACATTGTATATGTGATATACTTTTGTACATTTGATTGTATCATGTTTGATGATACATGATAGTTTGGGTGTATGTAAAGAATTAAACCATGGTTATATGAGTGGTTAGGGTTTTGTTTATTTACTTATTCATTTATTTATTTATTTTGTTTATTTTGGCAAAAGAAAATGATAAAGAGAAAATGGTGGCTTTCTTTGTTCTTTGCTTGAAGCTTCTTGAAGCTTCAAAGCATCTTTGACTAAAGCAACCATTTTGTCTTCATCTCCTAACCCTAACCATTTAACCAACCTTAGTTTACTCTCTACACCTAACTATGGTTACCATATAATAAGTATTCATTTATTTTCTATTTTGAAAATAACATATCATATTCTTTTCTTCTTCTTCTTCTTCTTCTTCATGATGAAGAAGCTTGCCTCCATCAATGGCAACTAGTGAAAAAGAGTGAGAAATCCAATTCTAAAGTGAGCCCACTTCCTATTTCTTCATCCACTACCTCTTGCCAAGTAGTATAGGGTGTTTTCTTCACAAGTTTCATGACTTTGTGAAGTGGGAGCTTGATCCTGTGATGCCTCGACGTAGATCATCTTCGGCATCGTAGTCGATGACCTAGCCCGCCCATTTCTCCGATGAAGCTGACACTAGAGTCCAAGATCCGATTTGTTCAGCGGAGGGACGTCTGCGTGGAGCTAAGGAAGTGGAGAACCGGATCTACAAAGGTTGTAGCTTCTTTCCTTTAAGTTAAAGCTGTTTACTTGCATCGCATCACCTAAAATTCTAGTTAACGATCCGTATTAGGGTTTCTCGGCACTTGTAAAATTTGAAATTGGCATGGTTGATGCCTTGTGAGACCTCATTAGCGTGCCTAGGAACCCTACAGTGGTATCAGAGCCTAGCTAGAGCCTTAGGCGATGCATAGACGATGTTAGAAACCCGATCGAACCCGAAACCCCAATTTTTCCATGCTCTCTGGACTTTTTTCAAAAACTGGGTTTTTTCGAGATTAAAAATGCTTAAAAAATTCAGCAGGAAATTCTAAGAATTACGGTGCAAATTTGACTAAGTGATACGTCCAAAGCGCGGCGGAACCGCGGCAGAAGCCTGGCTTCTGCGGCGGTTCCGCGGCAATATGATGACGTCAGCCATCCATTTTTGCACAGTAATTCCTATTTTGTGGTGCCGAGTTTTCTGGGAATTTTTAATTTTCACTTAAGAGTTGAGTTTTCTGGGGTGTTTTGGAGCTTCGTGGATTCGATCGGATTGTCTAATCTTGTCTATGTGTTTTCCGGGTATTTTTAGAATATGTTAAAAAGTTCGACCGGATATAAATACCCACTTTTTCCCCTGTCGGGAAATTTCCAAGTGTTGGATCTTTCCGTAGTTTAATGATGTTCTAAGTAGTGCAAGTAACGCGATGGACCCTCTAGAAGACAACAAACCTTAACTCGATTATGCGACCGTTTTGAACTGCCCTTTGAACCTTCGGGTTTGGGGCAGTACGGCGTGCCACATGTGAGGCATTGGCTTCACCCTTCTATGGCTGGACCGTTGGTACTGAGGCATGAACTGGATGTTTTTTAAACCTATTTCATGTGTTGATTTGTTTCGGGAAAACTTGGGTGTTTGAATGTTCGATCGGAAAGTTTAACATTTTCTATTTATCTGGAATGGGATACAATATTTGGAATCCACAAGCAGTTATGTAATAACTGATTTGAATGTTATAAACATAGCACTTTAGTCTCACTTGATCGGTTGCCACGGAATTTTGATGCGATCAAAAGTCCGTCGCAATCACGTAGCGTACGCGGATACTCGCCGGATAAACTTAATAGACAGCTACACCCCATAGCCCCGACCAAGTGACTGTAGGAGAACCCCATCACCGAATGCATCCGTTTGGGTGCTCGCGGCAGCGGTGTTCTGCCTTGGTGCACTTCGTCGACGGTATCGGGGGTGTGGCCGCCTACTAAAGTTTGCGACGAGCATTCGATCAGTTTTTCGGGAATCTTGTTGAATTGCCCTACTTGATATTGAAAAGAGTTTTCGATAATGAGACTAAAATGCAGGGTTTATAATTGTTAGGCATGCGATGTCTAAGTAATTCATTTGGTTAGGCATGCGATGTCTATGGAGGTTGCGGATTCCAAATGTTGTAGTTTTACACTTTCTTTTCTGTGACCGTAAGTGTAATATGTGATATCGCCGGTTTCGTTGCTATATGTCAACGACAATTGGGATGCGCATATTTACTTACGTTGATGACATGTGATGTTATGTGTTGCTGGATATGTTATATTGGATCGTCGTGTTTGAATAGCCGGGGGTTTTTATGTGAGATAAGTGTTTTTCATTTTCATTCATGTAAAAACTTGTATGTAATATTCTTTTATTGGGGCACTTCCAGGTTGCGGAAGATGTCACCTTTTGTATATTATTTACTTTTCCGCACTAGGATAGACCCAAGGAGGAGGGCACAAGTAACCGGGTTCTGGAGTCCAGTGGGAGACCAACTCGAGGAGTCGAGTCCGGGTCTCCTAACTCTAGAATTGGTAGGGTTGCTTGCCGCTCTCGTAGAGGTCTAGGGGTGTGGGTTTGGCTATTCATCGCGACCGTGGAATCCGTGTTTTATACTGGCTCGTATTAAAAACACGGACGTCCTAGTATATCCAATGTTTCATATATTTCTTCTGCTGCGATATCTGTGATGTGATCATGTGATGTTCTGTGATAGATACTGTATATAGTATCTATGATATATTATATAGATGTTACATATGTTTTACACCCGCGCTAGCGCTGCCCCGCTCTGCCGTTAGTTACCTAACCTAACGGTGCACGAGGGGACATCGAGGCGAATGCGGCTAGCATAAGTGTACGTCGTATTTATCTGTGATGTTTAGGTGACCTAAATGATGGGACTTCATTAATGTGATTAATGAAAGAAAAGAAACCTAAGATGTTGTGGAATCGAATTTCAAAATAAAACAGGTAGCTACAGTTCTTGCTTTGCATCGTGGTGTTCCTTGTAGAACATCCTGCACCTTATTCGATAGGGAAAGGACCGAGATCCCTTCACCGGGAGTGACTCCTTTAGCAATAACTGGCAGATGCTACAACCTTCGGTCTGTCTTTTGATTGCTTCTATAGTTTCTGCTTTGCACAGTGATATATATGATATATCCCGCACCTTATTCGATGAGGAAAAGACCGACGATCCCTTCACCGGGAGTGACTCCTTTAGCAAAACTAGAAAAGCCTCAAAAACACTCCATTTCAAAATTCATTCGATCCTACAACGATATCAAGTTCATTACGCAATAGGTTTTCAGAAAAACCTGTCGTAGCCCTCCGTCATTTCAAATAAGTACTAGGTAGTATTCGTGCTGCGGTTGTTTGGCATGCGTCAAGGCGTAGTGTACGGTAGCTAACTAGTGCTTATCTGCTAGCATACGATGCGATTGGATTAGGGTATTCGTACGGCGTTGTTTGGCATGCGTCAAGGGTCGTGCGGGTGGGTTTAATTCAATCAAGAAATGTACGGGTTGAACTTGACTAGCGGACTATGGGTTGTTTGGCATGCGTCAAGGTCATAGCATACTAGGGGCAAAATATTATCGGGAATTTCAAGTGTTGAAATTTGCAATGAGATTGCATACCTTCTATGAGATAGTTGGATCCCGATACCCACTGCGAGTAAGAGTTACTCCTGGGAGAGTTTTACACATTACAATTAGCCGATCAAGTAGGTGTCTAGAAAGGTGTTAACGAGGTTACGCCTCTGGGAAAACAAGGTTTACATTAATTAGGTTCGTGCGAAAGCACGGGGGACCTCCCTCAAAATACCGACACTGGCCTGGCTGAAAGATTGGCGAACTTGTAGCGTGTAATTAATCCCGGCTAGTCTTTCCTTTTAGGGTTTGAAGGAAGATTTGATAAAAACAGTGGGAGCCATCCTGATTAGATAAAATAATAACCAATCTGATCTTGCTAGAGCGCACGCAGAGTGTTTTCTTCTCTCTCTCTCCAGGCAGCGACCATATCACGCCTTAATCAAGATAATAATACGGATTATTGACCGAACCCGCTTGCTATACTGTGCTGGGGAACGTTGGTCCCGCTCCAACTTATAATTGTTATAAGACAGAGCAGGAAATTGGGGATTACCAGAATTCCCGTGCCGCCCAAACGAAGAAAGTGCATATGATGCATCTTCTTCGGGTATGTTCATTACAAAGAACTGTTTCTCTGTATTCTCTACGTCCAGGGTATTTGATACCGGATCAGGATCCCAGATATGTAATCTGTTACATAGGGCTACAGATAGGTAGAGAACTGAGAACGGGTGATAAGTTTCATGAGGCAGAAAATGGGGCAAGAGTTGCAGCCAAGTCTGTTGGTCACTGTCACCCTGTATTACCAATACATTGATTCTGAACAAATGCTATTAGATACCGAACCTGATATACAAAATCATATCAGTCTCTTTATTAGTAAAGAAATGATAAAATTTTGTATTGTTGGATAATGTTTTGAACATTTCCTACATCAAAAGTTGATCGGTTCAGGCATGTTATCTAAAAGCATTGATGCTCTAAATCAAACTACAGTTCTTAGTATACAGAACACACACAAGAGGAAGAGTTCAAACATGAACGAATCCTTCTTGAGGTATTGTAGACTTGGTCATATCAATGCGACCCGACTAGCTTGAGTTACATAAAGATGCATATTTAAATTAGTTTGAATTTACATCTTGTGAAACTTGCCAGTCATGTCATAGAGATAAGATGACCATAGCTCCGTTTACAGGAAACAGAGAAAGCGTTAATGAACTCTTGGGATGATACATGTTGATGTATGTAGGTCCCCTGTCTACACATACCAAGACCGGTTCTTTGTACTTCATTACATTTTCTGATGATCTCTCAAGATTCAGACATATGTTCCTGTTGAAACACAAGTCCGAACCTTTTGAGATATTCACAGAATATGATATAGAAGTAGAGAACCGATACGGGTATAAGTATTATGTCCTTTGATGTGATCGAGGAGGAGAATACTTGAGCACGGAAATCCTGGACTATTCTAAAGGAGAATGAGATTCTCTCTCAGAATTACTCCTCCGTATACACCATAGCACGATGGTATATCGGGGCGGAGCAATCACACCCTATATGATAAGGTGTGCTCTATGATGAGTACTACTGAGTTACCTATTTCCTTTTGGGAGTTATGCACTTATGAAGTTGCATACCTATTGAATAGGGTTCCAATCAAATCAGTTGCCTACCGCTTCATATGTGATATGGAAAGGGAAAAGCCCATATCTTAAATTGGTTAAGATTTGGGGTTGTCCGGTCTATGTCTAAAAAGCAAAATCCGGACAAGATCGAGGCAAGATCAGTTTTGTGGAACTGGAAATGTTCAAGCTATACAAACTGCAGCTGATGATTTGATAGAACCAAAGGATTCAGTAGATTCCAACGAACCTCAGCCTCTCCGCCGATCTAGTAGGGTTCCTCACCCACCTGAGAGATATTTCGGTTTCTCTATGACAGTGGGAGCGAGGAATGCATCATGAGATGATGACCCAACTAGTTTCGAGCTGGCCATCAAGAGTGGGACTCTGTAAGAATGGCTGGATGCTTAGCTATCTGAGATGGAATACTTATACACCAACAAAGTATGGACTTTGGTTGCTTTATCTGAAGGGTTAAATCCCCATCAGGAGCAAGTATATCTTGAGAAGATTACTTGGTGTACATGGAAAAGTTGAGACTTTCAAAGCTAGACTTGTTAAAGGTTTGCATCATTGGCCAGGTATGGATCATGATGAAACTTTTTCTAAGGTACTATGCTTAAGTCCATCCAGATCCTACTTGCCACGGCTACATACCATGACTACAATATCTGGCGGTTGGGTGTCATGACTGCTTTTCTAAATGATGTTTTAGAAGAGAAAGTCTATAAGTACACAGTCAAAAGGCCTCGTAGACAGTGGGAGCAGCGGAAACGTGTGTAAGATGTTTTATGTGATAAAGCAGGCATCGCGGAGTTGGAACGTCTGTTTTGATGTGTTAGTGAAAGAGTTTGACACCATCAAAATGGTAGATGAACCTTGTATATACAAAAAGGTAGTAGGGAGTATGGTGGTGATCCTAGTAGAGTATGTGGATGACATACTCTTGATAAGAAAGGATTTTCCTATGCTACGCTCGGTCAATCTCCGCTTATCACAATGATTCTCCATAAAAGATCAAAGTGATACCTACTAAATCCTGGATTTTGGATCTATGAGATAGATCTAATTGGATATTAGGACACTCACTAGCTGTAGTGAGATGGTATCAATTGATCCTGTGGAGAATCACTGGAAGGGTTCCAGGGTGATAAAGACGACTGAATGTCAGTCACAGGCTTTGTCTTTACCCTCAGTAAAGGGACGGTATGGTGGAAGAGTTCCAAACTAGATACCGTGGCAAACTAGACGATAAAGGCTGGATACATCGCTACTTAAGATGCTACCAAAGAGGCAGTCTGGATGTATAAATGTTCATGAGATGAACTTAGTTCCTCCCATTGTGTGACAATGGAGTTGTGGCTTTTTCCAAGGAACGTCCGTCCCATCAGTGATCCTGACATAATCTAAGGCAGTATCACCTGATCATGGAGATGGCTGATCTCCAAGGTGATCGAGGTTAGATGAGTAGACTCAGAGGACAACACAGCGGATCCACTCACAAAGGCCTTTTCCCAGAGAGAGACTTTTATGGGATGATTGAGTATGAGATACTTCAACCACTGCTACAGATGGCCCTAGTGCAAGTGGGAGATTGTTAGTTATATGTATGCCCTAGAGGCCATTACTGTACATAGGATGTATATTGTAGTGGATGCTGGGACATATATAGGGAGGACTTTCTTGCTCGACATGATAGTATGCTATCTGGTTACTCTTTACCTTAACGTGTATACTGATTGTCTCTCTGTTACAAGTTGGTAAAGCCCTTAGGATGTGTACTTGACTACCTAGACTATGATGCGGATCATACTAGTGGGGACATGGTAGTCCATAAGTACATCCTTCAAGGTCCCTAGTCGTGGGTGTATCGAGACGGGGCATCGATATACCAGAGTAGACTAGCGTGTACCCTCTCGACCCATACAGATGGGCGATGGATGATCCCATATCCATTGGTGTTTGACATCAGAGATGATATACGGGTGCTTAGTGGAGACTGGGTACACTGGACGGACTCGCCGAGAACTCCCAGATGGTATTATACCTTACGTCAGATGGCAGTTCTCTGGTGACACTGGTACAGAGTAGTCTGTTGACCCGAGATCGTCATAGAGTCTTGTGTGATTCCCACTGTGCTCTGATTTCCACCTTACCACGTCCAAGAGGGCGTGCAAAACGGTGGCTTTTGGGTACAGTCCCGAATCACATGGAGGCAATGAGCGATAGGAGGGGATTCGTCTCTCCCGGTATAGGGAGTTGATGTTGCGCTGTGTTCGATTGGCTATAACCGGAAATCCCTGGCCAGGGTTGCTGAGATTTAATGGTAAGTGTTACCAGTAGTTTCTCGAAATGTTATAGACCTCATATCGACACGACTTATCGAGTTATTGGGGTCTGACGTTTACCACCCCTAGGCGAGATTTGCGACATATCAGACGAACAGACCGGACTGTACAGTAAGTGTTACTGGTTGGATTCACAGGAGTATGAGCGGGCTTGCTCGTCGATCATCTGATCGCTCAATACCCGGGTGGTCGTTACGTTTAGCAGACCGCTTGCGGCTTGTGGGTGTTTGATATGATCATCACCTACTGCCGGCGTATTGACGAGTCTTTAGAGTCCTATACAGAGGTTTCCTGGCTCAAGCGAAACGAAATAGGAGCGCATATGAGATATGTACGGGACCGAGAATAATACCAGTATGTGATACTGTATTCTATTCTCGTGATGAATGTATCGAATGGTTGTATGCGATATAACCTAGTTATCGATTCAAGGATTGATTCGATAAGCCGATACATTGGATATTAGTCGGTTATATGAGATATGACCGGATCGTTAAATCAAGTGTTGATTTAATGATTTAATGCGTAATTATATATTTGATATATTACTTTGCATTAACTAGTATTGGTTCACTTTAAATGGATTTTCTCACTTGATGTGCACATTGTATATGTGATATACTTTTGTACATTTGATTGTATCATGTTTGATGATACATGATAGTTTGGGTGTACGTAAAGAATTAAACCATGGTTATATGAGTGGTTAGGGTTTTGTTTATTTACTTATTCATTTATTTTGTTTATTTTGGCAAAAGAAAATGATAAAGAGAAAATGGTGGCTTTCTTTGTTCTTTGCTTGAAGCTTCAAAGCATCTTTGACTAAAGCAACCATTTTGTCTTCATCTCCTAACCCTAACCATTTAACCAACCTTAGTTTGCTCTCTACACCTAACTATGGTTGCCATATGATAAGTATTCATTTATTTTCTATTTTGAAAATAACATATCATATTCTTTTCTTCTTCTTCTTCTTCTTCTTCTTCAAGATGAAGAAGCTTGCCTCCATCAATGGCAACTAGTGAAAAAGAGTGAGAAATCCAATTCTAAAGTGAACCCACTTCCTATTTCTTCATCCTCTACCTCTTGCCAAGTAGTATAGGGTGTTTTCTTCACAAGTTTCATGACTTGGTGAAGTGGGAGCTTGATCCTGTGATGCCTCGACGTAGATCATCTTCGGCATCGTAGTCGATGACCTAGCCCGCCCATTTCTCTGATGAAGCCGACACTAGAGTCCAAGATCCAATTTGTTCAGCGGAGGGACGTCTGCATGGTGCTAAGGAAGTGGAGAACCGGATCTATAAAGGTTGTAGCTTCTTTCCTTTAAGTTAAAGCTGTTTACTTGCATCGCATCACCTAAAATTCTAGTAACGATCCGTATTAGGGTTTCTCGGCACTTGTAAAATTTGAAATTGGCATGGTTGATGCCTTGTGAGACCTCATTAGCATGCCTAGGAACTCTACAGGATTGAGAAATAGCAAGGTTTTGAAGAAAGGTGACCATACTCTCCGTGTTAGAAATGGATCAAATGTTCATGCTATATCCGTGGGAGAGTATCATCTGGGGTTACCATCAGGGTGTATATTGGTTTTGAACCCGTGTTTTTTTGTGCCATCTATGTTGTGTAACATAATATCAGTATCTCTGTTGGACCATGAAGGATACAATTTTGTGTTACAAAGTAATGTTATGAATATTAACCTAAATCAACAATTGATTGGGTATGACACATTAAATAACAGAATCTACGTCCTGAATCAACACACAGTTTTTAACATACAACACACAAACAAAAGAAAGATTTCGGATATAAATAAAGCTTTCATTTGGCATTGTAGACATGGTCATATTAACGAAACAAGACTACCAAGCTACATAAAGATGGATAGTTAAATCTGTTTGAATATAAATCTTATGCGACTTGTCAGTCTTGCATCTAGGGTAAAATGACCAAAACTCCGTTTACAGGACACGGAGAGAGAGCTACTGAACTCTTAGGCCTCATACATAGTGATATATGTGGACCAATGTCTACACATGCAAGAAGTGATTTCTGATACCATGTTGGGTTACAGCAGTGCCCCGGCCATCAAACCGTGGCCAAATGCGGAACAAAATTTTTCTAAACTGGCGCTACCATTACCCGATGCCCGGATCTACCCTAAACCCTATACTAGCAAGTAATATAAAAGAAGTTAGAATGGTTATACCGATTGAACCATGTCCTTTGGGTCTTCAACTATCTTCCCAAGCTCCAAGATGTTGCGGATCGTGTTCGGTTGGCGGTCTTCCTCTATCTACGATGATTCACCTGAGGGAAACGACGCAAGCTTCAGCCTCGCGAAGCGAGGCAACCGACACTCCAAGGTTTCTATCAATGGAGAGTAGAGGTGTAGGAATGTGTCACTATAATTTTTCTCTCATCACAAATGCTCCATGAGCAACTCAAGAAGATGAGGAGGAGGTGAAGAAACCAAGTGGCATGAGCAACTAAAGAAAATGGCTAAGTTTCTAAGTGAGAATGAGAATGAAGTAAGTGTAGAAAAAAAAGTGGTCAAGGCATGTTAAGAAAATGGTGGCTGCCCCCCTCTTTTTCCAATCATCCAACAAAAAATATCTCTTCCATTTTCCAAATACACAAATGCAAACCATACCTCTCTACATGCCATGACCCATGCTCATGCCAAATCACCCTCCACCTCATTTCCCAATTGATTATTCTAAAAGGAAAATCAATTAATGAGGTGGCCATATTCTAGAAACTATTCCGTATAAATACGGAATGCAACCCGATACACGTATCGAAATACATATACGCGTATTCGTACAAAATACGAATAGCCAAGAGAGAAAATGAATAGTGAACAATAATACTAGAATACATACATATATATATATATACATATATAAATTATTAAATCAAAACCTGATTTAATAATCCGGCTTAATCCTAAGCCCCTCGTATTATCAACCGTCCGATTAAAGTCTGTGCAGCCTGTACACATATTTAATCGGACACCTGTATGTACCAACATACGTCATCTACACCATATCGCCTGAACCATGAAAACCCTCTGTGTGGGACTCTAAAGACTCCTCAATACGCTGGCAGTGGGTTTAACCACAAGCACGTCAGCGGCACTAGGTTTACGTAACGGCTGACCAGGTATTGAGCGAAAGGGAGGCCGACAAGCAAACTCATCCTGAAACCCTACTGAGCCTGACAGTGACAATATCCATACAGTCCGGTCTGTTCGTCTAAGAGTATTGCATATCGAGTCTAAGGGATGGATAAAGTCAGACCCCTATCAACGCGATAATTCGTACCGGTATGTAACCCATCACCACCTGAGAAACTATCGATCCTGGATCGGTAATTCTCGTATACCCCGGCCGAGGATTTCTTGTGATGGCCACCCATGCACTGCGCGACATCAACCCCCAATACCGGGAGAGACGAATCCCCGACGATCCGATCACTGCCTCCATATGGCTCAGGACTGTACCCAACTAAACCTGTTTGCACGACTCCTTTGAGCCGTGGTAGGATAGTAATCAAAGCACAGTGGGAACTCACACGAGACAAATGACGATCTCAGGTCGACAGACTAACCTGTACACATGTCACTTGGGAACTGCTATCTGACAATATGTATAATACCAACTAGAAGATTCCCTGCGAGTCCGTCCAGTGTACTCATAACCCAATGAGCAACTGTATACTATCTTAGGTGAACTAACTAACACCAATGGCTTGTGAGACCAGCCACCGCCCCTCATCAGGGTCTGGATAAGTATACACTAGTCTACTCTGGAGTATCGATGCCCAGTCTCAAAACTCCCATGACTAGGGACATTTAAAGATGTACTTATAGAATCCCAGCTCCCACGTATATGATCGCCATCAAAATGCTGGTGTCAAGAAAGAATCCTATGGGCTCTATCAACATGTACATGATGATAAAGACAAACCAGATAGCATACTATCATCTCGAGTAAGACTGTTCCACCGGTATAGGTCCTCCCTCAATCATCGCAGTCGCCTACCTGTGATTATGATAATTGCCTTGAGAGCACTATAGCCAACAATCTCCCACTTGCACTTAAGGCTAATTATTGTGGTGTCGCATACTCACAGCTCGTGTGATACCGAACACCCAACTTCTATACTAATCAGTTTCGTAAAACCTGTTTGTGAAACTAATGTGCTCGAGAAATAGCCTCAGTGAGTGAATCCGCTCCAATGTTTTTTTCTATGTCTCTCTATATCTCAACTTCCCGGAGAAAGCTATCTCCCGAAATGAGCAATACCTGTCTTAGAATTTTTCTGGATGTCTGATGGGACCCAGTTCCCAAATGAACTCCAAATCCAACAACATTCTTAGACTGTATCATCCACTGAATTTAGTCAGTATTCTGTGTCACTCCTTCCTCAGTATCCTCTTGGACCTCCCGTCCAACATACTGTCCCTCAAAAGAGGGAAAACTATAACTCTGACTGTCACTCTGTCATCCAGGTCATCTTGGAAGCCTGAAATGATAACCGTCTCGTAAAGGAGGCAGCTGTTATCATATCCCTAGAACATCCATTTATGTTCATAAACTGCTTCCCAACGTTTCTCCAAGATTGGATTAATATATATGCTTATTGCAGCTAGTGCAAAAAACAATATTTGGTGTTGTACTTGACATCACATGATTGACTCAACTGCATAAACAAGTGATATGCCAATCATGCAAATCCCTCTCCCCTTTAGTCTGAAAGACATCCTTTAGAGAGGGTGACTCCATCACCTGCAGGTTCACCACCATGCCAGGAGTCTTCCATTCTAAACACGTTTAGAATATTATCACCTAATTGGGACACTTCCCAAATCAAGATCTAAAATCATAGATCGAGTCACCAGAAACCCTGATATTATATCCATATCAGAGAAACACCTTAGTGACAACCAAAGTATAACCGATCGTAGTATAGGAATTTTACTTCCCATAAAGTGCATGTCATCCCAAATACCAGGACATCACACCCTACTACCTTCTTACCAGATCCATCTTCTATTCTGATGAAGTCAAAACCTTATGATTATTTCATCAAAAATAGATGATCCTTTTCCGCTATACTTGCTTTACTCTATAAACAGACCAAAGCTACTTGCCCACTATGCTTTCGCCGCTCCCACTAACTACAACAACCCTATGGCAGAGTCATATACACGTGCACTTCTAAAGCTTGTTTAGAACGACGCTATATTCATCCTCCTACCGGGTCTCATAATCTAGAACAGCAGCAATGGCAAGTCTGGGTAAACAAGAACCTCCCTGTCACTGTCTCTGAGAAGACCGAAGTACTTCTCGGGTGCGTAAGGTTACACACCAAATCTATGGAGTGGCTAATGGAATGTCAAATCCAATTGAATCCTTAGGTTCTATTAAATTTTCAGTAATCGTTTGTAGTTCTGGAATCACTTCCAGTTTTACCATACCCCCACTTCTGTTTTCTAAAAAAATCCATTTTACTAAAACTGTGGTGAGTTAAGAACATTATCACTATTGATCTTCCTGATTGTATAAAGTTAACCCTCGTCAAAAGCCCAGGATAACCTACAAACTGCCATTACTGAAACGTGCCTCGAGTTTATCCGGATTCTGGTTTTAAGCATCAGCCGGACAACTCCCTATACCTTAACATCGTTAAGATATAAATTGATTCTATATTTATCCAATATAGAAACAAAAGCACTAATTTAATTGGAACCAGAATCAAAATCATTCAGCTGTCTCCAGTACATATCAACCAAATGGAAAGAGGCCAATCAACATTACTCATCTAGGAATACATCCATGTATGAGTAACCTGAAAGAGAAGCAAGTTCTCAAAACCATTACTATCAAAGGAATTCCAAACACAAGTATCTCCATCTTCAACTACCTCGAAGAATCCTGATACTTCCAACAAATGGTTCTCTACTTTATTCTTATACCTATAACTTCTCAATATCTGGACCTTGCATTTCAACGAAATACTTGTCTAGAACCGGAGAAGTCATGAGTAAACAGAATATAGTATGAGTACCAACCCTTTTGTCCTAATGGACACTGGACAACATACAATACTTTGTACAAGTCCCCTGAGTTCAATAACTCAAACCCTGTGCGTCGTAGGTTGAAAACTGTACTATGGTTAAGGAGAATTACACCGTAGTTGAATGCACCTTACCTAACCATCAAAAAATATAGGTAAATCTCACAGACATAATTTCAAAAATTTATATCTCACTTTATAAAATAAACGTACAGATATATCAGTTTGAAATTGGTGCATAACAACGGATATTCAAAACCAAATATTTGCCGTTAGGCAAAACCCAGGTGACTTCCTCAAATATCACCAATTACAACGAATTCCGATATAATGAGGATATAATCACCCAATTCCTAATATCTTACTCCCACTCATAATAACATACAGATGTGAGAAACTGATCTGGTAAATACATACCCTGGAGTTAGATTCCAATTGGGAAAACAGTTTTCAATTAACATCGCACAGTGAATTTGAAACATGAAAATGTTTTGAAGGGTTAACCGAGTATTCCTAGTAATGCTTCTTCCATTATCCTGATTCATGACTGTAACCGTATAGTTCCATGCCCTCACTTCAATCCCTTTATTATGTCTTTACTTATTAACTTCTGTACACCTCCTTTAGGCTAAATGGTTTTCTTCCTTCCCTACCCTTCGGCACCAGCCTAAAGTTTGTAAGAAGACTATCCAATAAGCGTAATAGGTGTACGCACTTTATGCCAGGAGCCCTCGCAACCTGAGAGAAGGTAATGGGAAAAGACATATGAATAATCGTATTCTATTTCTCCTGAACCGGAAACCATCTTTGAATCTGGAACGAATTCCTTCGAGTTCAAATGTAACTATACGATGGCATGTCCAAGCATTATGGACGTTCGTAGTGATATGAAGTATTCTGGAGAAATCCAAAGTGGATATGGAAGTGGCAGGGGTATACACGTTTTTGTCCAGAATGATAGCAGTCGCAATTTACTTTGCCGTTATTCTAATCCATTTATATGTCTTTACTTATTACCTTATGTACACCACCTTTAGGCTAATTGGTTTTCTTCCTTCCCTACCTTTCGGCACCTGCCTATGGTCTGGAGGAAGACTATTCAATAAGCTTAATAGGTGTACTCTCTCCTAATCCTAGGAGCCTCACAACCTGAGAGAAGGTAAAGAGAAAAGACAACCGAATAATCTTATTCAATCCCTCCAGAACCAGAATCCATCCTTGAATCTGGAACAAGTTCCTTCGAGTTCGTATGTAACTATACGATGGATTTATCCAATAGGAGTGGATGTTCGTAGTGATACGGGGTGTTCTGGAGAAATGCAAAGGTGATATAGAAGTGGCAATGATATTTTGCGACTCCGTGACATTCCAAAAGCCAAAGTGTTTTAAGAAGGTTCGGTTAACTTGGTTCATGAGTTTTAGTCAAGGGTCGGGCCATGGTCGCTGCCAAAGAGAGAGAGAGAAAAGAAACACTCAGCGTGCACTCTAACCTAGATCAGAATGGTTAATCACTTTATCTAATCAGGATGTCTCCCACTGTTTCCTCGAATTCTCCTCCAAACCCAAAAGGAGAATCAGTCGGGATCATCTAAAATCACCCGAGGAGTAATCCTACTCATCAGTGGGAATCGGGATCCAACTATCATCGCATGATAACTTGATGGAAGCCACTCAAGTTACCACACTCCAGAAGGTATGCGCAAGCCTGACAAGTTTCCTATATGTTTGAAACTCCCGATATGATTTTTATCCCATGCTCTTATGACCTTGACGAAGGCCAACAAATCATAAGTCACATGTCAAGTTCTACCCGTCATTGTCCTGGTTAATTTGAACCCACCCGTACATACCCTTTGACGTAGGTCAAAAAGTAGTATGACTGTCCCAAACCAACGCATCTATCTATGCAACAGAAAAGTAACAAATAGCTGTTAGTTATATGTATGCCCTAGAAGCCATTATTGTACATGTGATGTATGTTATAATAGTTGCTTGGATATATATAGAGAGGACTTTCTTGCTCGACATGATAGTATGCTATCTGGTTGCTCTTTGTCTTAATATGTTGACTTGTATTGTGATACTGTCTTGCTCTCACATGTTGATAAAGCCCTTAGGATGTGTACTTGACTACTAGGACTATGATGGAGATCATACTAGTGGGGCCAGGGTAGTCCCCAAGTACATCCTTTAATTATTCCTAGTCAAGGGTGTATCGAGACAGGGCATCGATATTCCAGAGTAGAATAGTGTATACGCTTCTTGACCCATATGATGGGCGATGGATGATCCCACATCCATTGGTGTTTGACATAAAAGATGGTATACGGGTGCTCAGTGGAGACTGGGTACACTGAACGGACTCGCCGAGAACTCCTAGTTGGTATTATACCTATCGTCAGGTAGCAGTTCTCTGGTGACACTGGTACAGGTTAGTCTGTAGACCCGAGATCGTCATAGAGACTTGTGTGATTCCCACCGTGCTTTGATTTCCACTTTACCACGTTTAATAGAACGTGCAAAATGGTGGCTTTTGGGTACAGTCCCGAATCATATGGAGGCAATGAGCGATAGGAGGGGATTCGTCTCTCCCGGTATTGGGGGTTGATGTTGCGCAATGTTCGATTGGCTATAACAGGAAATCCCTGGCCAGGGCTGATACGGAGATCTACTGGTAAGTGTTATCAGTAGTTTCTCGACCCGTTATGAGCCTCACATCGACACGACTTATCGGTTAGTGGGGTCTGACGCTTACCACCCCTAGACTAGATATGTGACATATCAGACGAAGAGACCGGACTGTACGGTAGTGTTACCGACAGGCTTTACAGGAGTATGAGCAGGCTTGCTTGTTGATCTTCTGATCGCTCAATACCCGGGTAGCCGTTACGTCCAGCTAGTACCGCTGACGGCTTGTGGGTGACTGATATGATCACCACCTACTGCCGGCGTATTGACGAGTCTTTTGAGTCCTACACAGAGGTTTACTGGCTCAGGCAAAACGAAGTAGGAGCACATATGTAATATGTGCGGGACCGAGAATAATACAAGTATGTGATACCGTATTCTATTCTCGTGATTTGTGATATCGGTCGGTTATATGTGATATAGCCGGGTTATCGAATCAAGTGTTGATTCGATAAATGGATACATATAATATTAGTCGGTTGTATGTGATATAGCCGGATTATTAAATCAAGTGTTGATTTAATGATTTAATGTATAATTGTATATTTGATATATTAATTTACATTAACTAATATTTGCTCACTTGTGCATTTCTTTTTCTCACATGTGCACACTTAATATATATGTGATATATATTAATTGTTTTTCTTTTTGTGTCATGCTTGATGATATAAGCTACATGGGTGTATGAGACTTATACCATGGTCATTATAATGTAGGGTTTATTTATTTAAAGTAAATCACAAATTAGTTGGATATTTGATCATGGTTGAAGCTTGAGGAAGCTTGTGGAACCATTGACTTATTCCACTAATTTTGTTTTACTTAAGATATTTATTAACCTAACCATTCTAATTAGCCATGGTTATGTCTCTACAAGAGTTAGTATATGATATTTTCTCACCCATGGTTGCAAAAAGATAACTCATTCTATTTTCTTCTTCATCTTCTTCTTCATTGAGAGTGAGCTCTCTAGCTTTTGAGAGGTGAAGAAAACTAGTGAGAAAATTAATTTTAATGTGAGAAAATTCCTACTTCATCATCCTCTAATAGATTAGCCATTTAGTTTAGGGTGTTAGCTTCACTAATCCCTAATTAGTGAAGAGGTAGCTTGAGTTTGTGTCTCCTTAAAGTAGATCGTCTTCGGCCTCGAAGATCATTGAGAAAGCTCGTTCATTTCGACTAGTAGAGCCTACGAAGAGTCCGGATCACCACTACTTGGAGCGAAGGGACTTCTACACGGAGCATTTGATGTGATGGACCGGTCTGCAAAGGTTGTATTCCATATTCACTTAGATGTAAAGTTGTTTACATATTGTATTGTCTAATTCTCAAGTTAAGATTCTAGGGTTAGGGTTATGTAGCATGGAAATTATTTGAAAATGGCATGGACGATGCCTCTCGAAAACTTGCTGTCGTGCTAGGTAACCCTACAATAGCTACCATACACTATGCCTTGACGAAGGCCAACAAACATAGCATGAATACTAAATGCTACCCGTCTGAAATGATGGAGGGCTACGAATGGTTTTTGGCGAAAAACCTTTAACGTAATGAACTTGATATCGTTGAAGGAACCGGATAACATTTATAAATATATAGTTGCGAAAACCTTTGCTAAAGAGGTCACTCCCAGTGAAGGGATCTCGGCACTTTCCTCATCGAATGAGGTGCAGGATATTCCAAATTGAATACCACGATGCAAAGCAAAAATAATTGACTATAGTGAAGTTATTACCTTGACGCAAACTTCTGCCCAAGGGGTCACTCCAGATGAAGCGATCTCGGCCCTTGCCTCGTCGAATGAGGTGTTGGATATTCATAACCGAATATCACTGTGCAAAGCAAAAGAGAACGTCTGTAATGCCAGTTTTTAAAAACTTGGTTCCAATAACATCATATAGGTTTGTTTTGTTAGATATGTATACCCTAGAGGCCATTATTGTATAGTACTGGTTTGTATAATACATTTTGGAGGCTTGGGATATATATATGGTTTTACGACAGTCTTGCTCGATATAGTAGTATGCTACTTGGTTTGTTTCTATCTTAATATGTGTATATGTTTCTTTTAACATATCGCTAAAAACATATTGGTTGAGCCCTTAGGATCTTTGCTTGACTACCGGCGTTGTAATGGCGATCACACTAGTGGGGGCTGGGTAGTCTATAAGCACATCCTTATTTTGGTCCTAGTCGTAGGATTATCGAGACAGGGCATCGATACTCCAGAGTAGACTGGTGGATACGCTTCTCTTCCCAGCAGGGGAGATGGTCTGTCCCACAGCCATCAGTACGTCGTACTGGAGATAGTATGTAGGTGCTCGTTAGGTTACGAGTACACTGGACAGGACTCGTCGGGAACTGTTGGTTGGTATTATACCTATCGTCAGTTAACAGTTCCCAGGTGATATGAGTACAGCTTAGTCCGCTGACTTGACACTGTCACTTCGCCTCGAGTGTGTTCCTACTGTTCTTAGATTACTACCCTACCACGGCTCTACTGAGTCGTGCAAACAGGTAGTAGTTGGGTGCAGTCCCGAAGCACTTGGAGGCAGTGACGGTTAGACAGGATTCGTCTCTCCCGGTATTGGGGGTTGATATCGCGCTGTGTCTAGGAGAGCCATTACACAAAGTCCCTGGCCAGGGCAAGCGAGAATTGCTGGTAGGTTTTCCAGTAGATTCTCAGGGTGTTTTGGGCTACACTCCGACACGACTTGTACCACTATTAGGGGACTGACGTTTACCGCCCCCTAGGCCCGCCATGCGATATTCTCAGACGAACAGACCGGACTGTACGGAGATTGTCACATTCAGGCTCAGTAGGAGTTCGATGGGTTCACCTCATCAGTCTTCTTATCGGCATCTACCTGGGGACCGTTACGTACAGCTAGTACCGCTTGCGGCCTGTGGTTGAACCTACTGCCAGCGTAGTGTCGAGCCTTTAGAGTCCCACACAGAGGGTTACTCGCCTTTGGGCAAAACAATGTAGAGGTTGCATGGTTTTGCGACGGGGTTCGTTCACATCCGCGCACTTGTGCACGTTTGGTGTCCGGACAGTAGTTACTAGCAGGCTTTGGTTTAAGCCAGATCCTAGTAACTGTTTTTGGGAATGGTTTTGTCTCGGTGTATTCGTGTTCCTTGGAGCACGGATGCGGGTGTGTATGTAAGGTTAGTATAGCACCCTATGAAGAGTTTTGAAGCATCACATGACCCAAAGTTATAATTTTTAAGGTGCTAAACTAACATGCAAGTGGATCGATCCTAGAAAATTAGGGTTATTAAACTTTAAGCTAGAAAAGATTAGGGTTTGAAAGGCTACAACCTTTGTAGCTCCCCTTTGCTAGACTCCTTAGGCTCTTGGGTGTTGGAAGAAGGTCCTCTTGTTGTCCTCTTATGTCCACGACGATCCACCCGGAGTTTCGCGTCCAAGCTAGCTACTTTAAAAAAAACAAGAGAACACTCTAATCAAGTTGGCTAAACTTGATTAGAATGATGTTGTGGCTATGGATCTCACTTCAAAATCCTATTTTTATGAGTATTTTACTCTCTTATAAGAACTAGAGAGCAAAGCATGGAGGTTGATGAAGATGGTGGAAGAAGAGAATGAATTATCCTTGAAAGAGAAAAGAAAAATAACTATATATATTTTTCTTTCTCATAACCAACCATGGTTAGATTTAAAGTTATCATTTGATTTAAGTTAAAAGCATAATAAGAAAATAAACCATGGGTTAAAAGTTAGGTGAGCATGGTAGAGTTTAGAAGAGTGTAGAAACTCTTAAATGATTTAACCCATTTTTCATTTCCTTTTGCTTTAATTTAAATCCAATAATAATCCAAAAATAACCATGGTGTAATTCTTATATATCCACCTGTAACATTTCACAAAAGATAAAATGTTAATTTTGGGAATTTTTATAATTTAATATTATTTTATTGAATATTTTAATATTTTGGAATTATTAAATACAAATAAATGGGGAAAAATTTTGGAAAACTTTGGAAAATTCTAAAATAGGGTAAATTAGATAATTATGACATTTTAAAGTTTTTGTGATTAATTTGACACTAATTTAGTGCTAATCGCGATTAAAAATCGTTAATCGGTTTTTAGCTTTTTGTGCAACACATGCACATATCACTTTTTCACACTTGTGCATTTTCTTGCCATGCTTTTCATTTGGGTTTACTATTTGAGTGAGAAGGGTTTTAAAAGGAAAAAGAAAAGGAAAAGAATAAAGAAATGGGTAGTTGGTGAGAGAAAGAGAGGTATGGGCTTCATTGACTAAGGACTTAACCATTTCTCCCCTCATTTCCCTCCCTCTTCTCCCTTCTCCTGCTGCTGCTCCTGCACCTCCTTTCCCTCCCTTTTTCAAGCTCCAAAACACCTCTAAAACAACCCCAAAACCCAATCTTCATTTCATTAAATGTGTGCACAATCCCTAGATCTACACTTGGTGCTAAAGAAGCAAGGATTTTGGCCACTAGGGGCAACTCAAGAAAATTCTTGAGTTGCCAAATGAGGTATTTTCTGGACCTTAAACTTAGTTTATGCATTTCCTTTACCCTCATATTAAGATCGAATCGATATTGTGTGATATTGTGGACTTGTGGATAACCTAGTTAGGGTTGTGATGATTTATGGGTTGTAATATGGAATTGAGGTCAGTAGAGGTTATACCATCACCCTAGTGTATGAATTGGAAATCCAAAACCTGAAGCTTAAACCATAATACGGATTTTAGAAACCGATATCGGGGAATTTATAAAATCTGTGAAGGGTATATTGAATCTGCTATCACCCGAGACACCCTAAATTAAAATTGATTGGACAGTGACACGTGCAGGCATCCAGGAAGCTAACCCCAAGACCCCAGCTCCCACTTCTTCTTCTCGGCCGCCAATTTATCCCCATTGGCCGCAAATTGCGGCCTGGGTCCCACCATTTTGGCTCGTATTGGTTCTGTAGCTCCTACATGTTCATGTTAGACCCCTGGTATATATAGATTTGTATAAAGTGACCTAGGGTAAAATCTGGGACATATTTCTTAAGTTGCTGTTTTAGATTCATGTTTCCGTATTCCGTATTTTTAATTCTGCAATTGTGGATTGTGTTTTGCCTCGACTATTTGGCGTTTATACGACGATATAGAGGATGTGTTGATGGTTTTGAAGGCGTGCCATGGGTTTTAACCTATAGGCCTCTTATCGTATCATTTTGGATTTCATGTGCCGTTTTAGCTTTGATTTGGTTTTAATGCGCATATACGATATTTTGATGTGTAGGTACCCTATGAAGACTTCGGGACGACAAGCAAGCGCGTGGCGACGTCCACAAATGAAGACGCTAGGTGAGTAGATTATATCTACTGGGGGAAGTCGGGTGGATGGCGTATAGCACCCCCGCAGTCCGTAGTTGTTATTATATATGATAGTTATGTGTATTATGGATAGTGTAGGGTTAGAAGTGACTAGTGTAGTTCATAGTCGCGAACCCTAGAATAGAATTACACCTACACGCACACCCTTGCATATTACTTATACTGGCACTGTGTTGATGATATTGGATGACTTTGGAGATGAGTCAATGAAATTGGGCTTTGTGCCGCGAGATCGGTGATGTGATATGATTCGTATTTGGGATACGAAATGTGATTCTTGCGGGCTTGGGATGTGTGTTTACCTCCGCATGCATATTTTATTGATGGTATCGATTTATACTAGACATAGAATAGTACCCCAGATTATATGATATGTTGATAGTGATACCTGAAGTGTGATGAGATAGTGTGATATTGACCCGTACCCAGCTATTGGGATGCCGTACGACGATTTACCGTATGAGCTTTACATTGATGATAGATCCGCACTCATGACTTGAGGATGTCATATGATATACTGTATCGTACGCGATACTATTGAGGCGGAATCACCGACTATTATATCTATATATATATCGACTCAGATGTTAGGCGGTTTCCTTACCTGTAGCTCAGCTTGTTAGTTCAGCTGTATAGTTTAGTGTAGTTGTTAGAATAGATTAGGCTCCTACCTATTTCAAAACTAGCGGGTCGTGGGTATTTTAAAAGACAGGTCAAGGAATCTACGGACATTTCAAAAGGCGTATCTTTTCATAAAAACACCGTAGCCCCTATTTTCAAAACCCCATGATTCGTGATATTTCAAAAGGCACCATTTGTAGGACTTATATTAGATTAATGCAGATTAGTTATAGTTGCGTCTAGATTCAGCTCCCACTTTTTTTGTGGTTCGCTTTGCATCGCATTCTTATATTATGTTTCATACTCCATTATTGATATCATGCTGTTAGGACACCAGCACCATTACCGATGTTGCGTATGTACCACGTACACTTACTTGCCGGCTCACACACATCTTCATCGGTAATTGCCATGTCACGTACACCTTAGAAAATACTATTGCTTGACATAACCTATTAGCTAATAGTTTAGACATTGTAGTTATTACCTGCTACTTCATGCATACTGATATTCATTGTTATGCCGCATTCATGGATTCTCATGCATATATTCACTATTTTACGTGTTACTGAGGTTTTGGATTTGGATTTCCGTGAGATTTTCTGGATTTGGAGGAAAACCGCAAAAACACAGATAAACATTTTCTCTCTTTTAAAATAAAAAGTGCGGTTTTCCCATGATGTATGAGTCGTCCACCATGAGTTTGCTGATGGATTTGGAAACCCGATTCGAGGAGACGGATGAACCGTTTCGGGTACATGGTGGACCCGGTGCGGTACCCCGGGGCAAGATGAATGTGGTGATGACGTTGAGCCTGGCAGGGGAGCACTACCGACCGGTGATTTTACCTGACGCGTCGGATATCCGGAGGATACCGTCGTGGTCTTGAGATTGATGGTAGGGGCCGGTCTGGACTGACGGCGCCCTAGATTTTGTGATTGAGATACAGAGATATCGGGATATTTGGATTACGTTTTGTGCCGATGTTAGGCACTGTTTTATGCTGATTTCATTATGATACCTCATTTTAAAAATACAAAGGAAATCTCACTAAAGTATGAAAACAGTTTCTTCATTTACATGTATTATGTTCTCATGCATTCATACCTCATTCTTATGTTATATTGCTACCTGAGGCACTGACACAGGCACAGGAGATTACACTCGGGTTAGATATTTACCCTAGCCTTGTTATAGGCTGCATGTTTTATATTGAGGATTTTGTACTGATCGTTTTGACCTAGGATTATGTCTTGCGTTCGGTTTCTGCTTGTAGTTATTCTCTATTCACGAGTTGGCAACTCACCCCCGTTGTGCCACAGTTCTTGCAGGTTTTGCCGTACAGGTTCCTTTGCGGCATTTCTGGCACATTGCTTCCTTGCGGGTGAATTGCATTTGGTAGGTGGTTCCTTTTGCATCAAAACCACCATTGTACTTATATTATTCTTTGTATCTAGAATTTCCATCAACCAAATTTGTTTATTGTTTCAGACTCAGACTTTAGTGATGTTTTATTTGGCCTTAGAGTCGCGCTTAGTAGTATTGCGGTTTTCATGCTTACTGTGTTTCTTTTGGATCGATCCTCGCCTTTCGGCGTTGTATATTATATTGCATGTGTGGTTGTGACCGTCAATTGACGAAGAGCTAGCTCCCGCTTGGGGATGCCTTTTATCATTGTATATATGTTATGCTTGTTGTATCCCGTTCGGGGCCAGTATTTACAAAAGAAACTCTGCCGAAATTTTTAGAAAAGACTTTACCTTTTAAAAATGCACTTTCGGCTTAGTTATTTAAAACCCTCGACTTCAAACATATTTTCCTTCACTTCTTTAAACCAGTTTTCTTCACTTACTCTTAAAATGGTTTTAGATTTCTGGGCTTTGGCTTACTTGGATCAGATGGAGTCCTATAGATTTCATATGGTTCGAGGGCCAGTCACGTGCTCTTTCGGGTCGTGACAAAGTTGGTATCAGAGCGCTAGGTTGACCTTGGTTCGAGTCTAAGTTTGACTATGTGGAGCCTAGGGCGTTTATATATATACGGAACTTAGGCTTGACCTTACGGAACTTAGACTTAGTCGAGGGGGTATTAGACCCGAACTTTCGTCGTATAGGATGACCCTTGGTTGATGGAATAGGTGACTAAAGTAGAGTGACGTACCGTTGGTATGTTCCGCGGCATACTTACGACACGCCACTCCGCTTAAGAAACCTTAGGATGTACATATTTTCGAGATCAGAGTTTCTCTTTATATCCATGATTATACATCCGTTTGAGATCCCCGATTCTATTAGTCCATGATCATACCTTCATTGATGCTGTTCCTTCTTATGATCGTGTATCCACTCTGGATCTGTTGTTTCCTTTCTTGCCATTGATCTGCTCTCTTCGATACTCGATTGAGGTTCCTGTCGCCATGTTTGAGCGCAGTTTGGGCTGCTGCTAGGGTTACGGTCAGTGCGAGCTCGTCTGGTACGAGGGCTGACCATTGTGTTTTCTGGTGACATGGGAACGTCTCGAGTTAGTATTGATGACTGTGACCTCAAGTGGAGGCGAGTGCTTGGTTTTGCACCGGATGATCGGGCCATTGTTAGAGCTGCCAGTTGAGAGAGGACTGTTGATGTACATCATACCTCAGAGATTATGATGTCGCCTACCGTGCAGACAGAGGGACCAGCTGTTGCTGAGATTGACGGGATGTCGCTTTCGGAGCTTACGAGCTTAGATTGTCGGAGCTTCCAGACAGATATGAGACAGATTATAGCTAGTCTACTCGATTTGAGAGACGAAGGTGATTCGTCCGATTTATGCACCGGAGCGGGCCCAGTTGAGTTGAAGATTTCCAGTGTGGAGAGTCTTACTCATATCTAGAGCAGACCGATTCAGAGATGACCGCCAATGTGTCGTCTTTCCTGGAGGATTGAGGCGCTGTTCGGCGTGCAGGTGAATGAGCCAGTTGCTGCTGCAAATGACGAGATATCGCCCAGATGGTTGGAGCTGCTGCAGCGTGAGCATATACTTAGAGAGATGATAGCGAGTCGCCAGTCACCTGAGGATGAATGACTAGGACATTTGGTTCGTCCGTTTACCGATGCGAGGTCATCAGATAGATTGAATCCAGCTAGAGACGACTTCACGCAGATTCGTTGAGAGTCGATTGAGACGATCGAATGTCAGGAGCCCATTTTCCAAGTTTAAAGTATACGGAAAGACATGCAGGTGATTCTATGGACCCTCTAGAAGAATGAAACCCTAACTCGACTTAATGACCGTGTGAAAGCCTTTGAACCTTAGGGTTTACGGCAGTTCCGCGGCGCCATTAGTGAGGCTTGGGTTTGCCCTTCTACGGCTGGACCACCGACGCTGAGGCATGTACTCGATACTATTAAACTGTACTCAAGATGTTGATCTCTTGGGGGATTATAAGATTCTGACGAGTCGATCGAATGTTTCGACATCATTCGGATATCATGTGATGGGATGCATTGCTTGGGAGACTCCAGATACGAGTATAGCCGTTGGAGCATAGTCCATGCAGCCACGATGAGACGAGTCCGAATCAGTCGACATTGAAGCAGAGTGAAGAAAAGAGTTCGCAAGAGATTTCGACGAGATGACGTCCCACTCCGCTGATATTAGAGATGTGATACACACCCAGAGGCGTTGTATATGGATATATCTTCCAGAAAGAAGCGCGATAAGTATGCAGCCGTTCCGGAACAAGAATTTGCTTCAGCAAGGGATGATGACTTCTGGGCAATTCGGCAGGGATGAGATTTGAGAGAGACTTCAACATGACCTTTCTGGAATACTATACGAGAAGACCTGACCCAGGAGTGGTCATATTGCGCACAACCAGCAGGCCAGAGTTAGCATTGTCGACGAGGTAGTTGACCAGATTCGGATAAAGGAACTTACCCAGATGCATTGCGAATCGATCAAGGACGGACGAGTATTGAGTATTCCTCCGATGGTTGGGACGTGTTCCCGAGGACCTGTTCGGCCTGACATCTTCTACAGAATGATGAAGCTACAGAGTACGCGATTTCGAGTCCGTGTGAGAGACTTCAGATTGACCGTGGCCGAGAACAGTGCAGTGCGTAGATATGCATGGCGTGACGTCATAGTGGACGACGATAGAGACAGGTGGAACCAGAGGTTCGGGCGAGACGCTGACGAGCTGTCATTGCTTCCCGTCGAGACCAGAGGTCAGATATGCTTACAGAGGCATTAGGATGCAACCAGATTCCGAGAAATATTGTGTTGAGGACACAGATGTCTATCGAGTGAGAAGAGATTATGCAGGAGAGCCAGCCTCTGTACAGTTCGGCATAGGCAAGATCGGAAGAGACCTTGAGCAGGATTCCTTCCAGGACATTGCTGCAATGATGTTTGCACCCAGGATCAGATATGTGACGTGCATTCAGAGAGCCAGAGGCCGACGCCAGTGATGGGCTGCCTCACGAGTGGTCGTGAGGATTGACCGATAGGTGACCAGAGAAGTGCCAGAACGGAATCGTCCCCGTTAGCACACCTGCCAGGGCCGATGAGCCGATTGACTGCGAGATAGGTAATCCTCAGAGAAGATAAGGACCCAGAGTCAGAGAGCGCCAGACCGTGAGCAAGAGACAAGTAGATATCTTGCGCTGCTAGCAGTGGATGCACCGACTCCTTCTCGACCTCGAAGGAGGAACTACCGACGACGGTACTATGATTTGTGATTTTGTGATTCGATTATCACGTATCCGTCATTTTGGATTTCGGTATTTTGGGCGTTCTGTTTGCATGATTTAGTTTTGATTACTGAGTTTCATGATATTTGTTTCATGCACCCACTGGATATTTATATTTTGCGCATAGTTATTACATTCGAGGTTTTGATTGTGAATTCACGCCCACCTTATACAGTGATTTAATTTACACTTCCAGTAGAGTTTTCATGCACCTTTAGTGTTTTGATATACGATTTTGGTGCACGCCAGATGCACTAAATCGGGATTCTTCGTGCATGTTACATGCACCTGATTTGGTTGCTGTCAGGCACACACGTTGCCTATGACAGATGTTTCGTGCACACCCGTTGCACCTAGATATTGTTTTGTACACCTGTATGACACATATATGGATTTTTATTCCTTGCGCACCAGACGCATAGGATATTCTCTATGTATTGATGTCTTCGGAGCCCCGACAAATTGGAATATTACAAAAATTGTTTAAGTATTGGGGGTTTAAATTTAAATTCGGGGACCGAATTTCTTTAAGGGGGGTAGATTGTAACATTTCACAAAAGATAAAATGTTAATTTTGGGAATTTTTATAATTTAATATTATTTTATTGAATATTTTAATATTTTGGAATTATTAAATACAAATAAATGGGGAAAAATTTTGGAAAACTTTGGAAAATTCTAAAATAGGGTAAATTAGATAATTATGACATTTTAAAGTTTTTGTGATTAATTTGACACTAATTTAGTGCTAATCGCGATTAAAAATCGTTAATCGGTTTTTAGCTTTTTGTGCAACACATGCACATATCACTTTTTCACACTTGTGCATTTTCTTGCCATGCTTTTCATTTGGGTTTACTATTTGAGTGAGAAGGGTTTTAAAAGGAAAAAGAAAAGGAAAAGAATAAAGAAATGGGTAGTTGGTGAGAGAAAGAGAGGTATGGGCTTCATTGACAAAGGACTTAACCATTTCTCCCCTCATTTCCCTCCCTCTTCTCCCTTCTCCTGCTGCTGCTCCTGCACCTCCTTTCCCTCCCTTTTTCAAGCTCCAAAACACCTCTAAAACAACCCCAAAACCCAATCTTCATTTCATTAAATGTGTGCACAATCCCTAGATCTACACTTGGTGCTAAAGAAGCAAGGATTTTGGCCACTAGGGGCAACTCAAGAAAATTCTTGAGTTGCCAAATGAGGTATTTTCTGGACCTTAAACTTAGTTTATGCATTTCCTTTACCCTCATATTAAGATCGAATCGATATTGTGTGATATTGTGGACTTGTGGATAACCTAGTTAGGGTTGTGATGATTTATGGGTTGTAATATGGAATTGAGGTCAGTAGAGGTTATACCATCACCCTAGTGTATGAATTGGAAATGCAAAACCTGAAGCTTAAACCATAATATGGATTTTAGAAACCGATATCGGGGAATTTATAAAATCTGTGAAGGGTATATTGAATCTGCTATCACCCGAGACACCCTAAATTAAAATTGATTGGACAGTGACACGTGCAGGCATCCAGGAAGCTAACCCCAAGACCCCAGCTCCCACTTCTTCTTCTCGGCCGCCAATTTATCCCCATTGGCCGCAAATTGCGGCCTGGGTCCCACCATTTTGGCTCGTATTGGTTCTGTAGCTCCTACATGTTCATGTTAGACCCCTGGTATATATAGATTTGTATAAAGTGACCTAGGGTAAAATCTGGGACATATTTCTTAAGTTGCTGTTTTAGATTCATGTTTCCGTATTCCGTATTTTTAATTCTGCAATTGTGGATTGTGTTTTGCCTCGACTATTTGGCGTTTATACGACGATATAAAGGATGTGTTGATGGTTTTGAAGGCGTGCCATGGGTTTTAACCTATAGGCCTCTTATCGTATCATTTTGGATTTCATGTGCCGTTTTAGCTTTGATTTGGTTTTAATGCGCATATACGATATTTTGATGTGTAGGTACCCTATGAAGACTTCGGGACGACAAGCAAGCGCGTGGCGACGTCCACAAATGAAGACGCTAGGTGAGTAGATTATATCTACTGGGGGAAGTCGGGTGGATGGCGTATAGCACCCCCGCAGTCCGTAGTTGTTATTATATATGATAGTTATGTGTATTATGGATAGTGTAGGGTTAGAAGTGACTAGTGTAGTTCATAGTCGCGAACCCTAGAATAGAATTACACCTACACGCACACCCTTGCATATTACTTATACTGGCACTGTGTTGATGATATTGGATGACTTTGGAGATGAGTCAATGAAATTGGGCTTTGTGCCGCGAGATCGGTGATGTGATATGATTCGTATTTGGGATACGAAATGTGATTCTTGCGGGCTTGGGATGTGTGTTTACCTCCGCATGCATATTTTATTGATGGTATCGATTTATACTAGACATAGAATAGTACCCCAGATTATATGATATGTTGATAGTGATACCTGAAGTGTGATGAGATAGTGTGATATTGACCCGTACCCAGCTATTGGGATGCCGTACGACGATTTACCGTATGAGCTTTACATTGATGATAGATCCGCACTCATGACTTGAGGATGTCATATGATATACTGTATCGTACGCGATACTATTGAGGCGGAATCACCGACTATTATATCTATATATATATCGACTCAGATGTTAGGCGGTTTCCTTACCTGTAGCTCAGCTTGTTAGTTCAGCTGTATAGTTTAGTGTAGTTGTTAGAATAGATTAGGCTCCTACCTATTTCAAAACTAGCGGGTCGTGGGTATTTTAAAAGACAGGTCAAGGAATCTACGGACATTTCAAAAGGCGTATCTTTTCATAAAAACACCGTAGCCCCTATTTTCAAAACCCCATGATTCGTGATATTTCAAAAGGCACCATTTGTAGGACTTATATTAGATTAATGCAGATTAGTTATAGTTGCGTCTAGATTCAGCTCCCACTTTTTTTGTGGTTCGCTTTGCATCGCATTCTTATATTATGTTTCATACTCCATTATTGATATCATGCTGTTAGGACACCAGCACCATTACCGATGTTGCGTATGTACCACGTACACTTACTTGCCGGCTCACACACATCTTCATCGGTAATTGCCATGTCACGTACACCTTAGAAAATACTATTGCTTGACATAACCTATTAGCTAATAGTTTAGACATTGTAGTTATTACCTGCTACTTCATGCATACTGATATTCATTGTTATGCCGCATTCATGGATTCTCATGCATATATTCACTATTTTACGTGTTACTGAGGTTTTGGATTTGGATTTCCGTGAGATTTTCTGGATTTGGAGGAAAACCGCAAAAACACAGATAAACATTTTCTCTCTTTTAAAATAAAAAGTGCGGTTTTCCCATGATGTATGAGTCGTCCACCATGAGTTTGCTGATGGATTTGGAAACCCGATTCGAGGAGACGGATGAACCGTTTCGGGTACATGGTGGACCCGGTGCGGTACCCCGGGGCAAGATGAATGTGGTGATGACGTTGAGCCTGGCAGGGGAGCACTACCGACCGGTGATTTTACCTGACGCGTCGGATATCCGGAGGATACCGTCGTGGTCTTGAGATTGATGGTAGGGGCCGGTCTGGACTGACGGCGCCCTAGATTTTGTGATTGAGATACAGAGATATCGGGATATTTGGATTACGTTTTGTGCCGATGTTAGGCACTGTTTTATGCTGATTTCATTATGATACCTCATTTTAAAAATACAAAGGAAATCTCACTAAAGTATGAAAACAGTTTCTTCATTTACATGTATTATGTTCTCATGCATTCATACCTCATTCTTATGTTATATTGCTACCTGAGGCACTGACACAGGCACAGGAGATTACACTCGGGTTAGATATTTACCCTAGCCTTGTTATAGGCTGCATGTTTTATATTGAGGATTTTGTACTGATCGTTTTGACCTAGGATTATGTCTTGCGTTCGGTTTCTGCTTGTAGTTATTCTCTATTCACGAGTTGGCAACTCACCCCCGTTGTGCCACAGTTCTTGCAGGTTTTGCCGTACAGGTTCCTTTGCGGCATTTCTGGCACATTGCTTCCTTGCGGGTGAATTGCATTTGGTAGGTGGTTCCTTTTGCATCAAAACCACCATTGTACTTATATTATTCTTTGTATCTAGAATTTCCATCAACCAAATTTGTTTATTGTTTCAGACTCAGAATTTAGTGATGTTTTATTTGGCCTTAGAGTCGCGCTTAGTAGTATTGCGGTTTTCATGCTTACTGTGTTTCTTTTGGATCGATCCTCGCCTTTCGGCGTTGTATATTATATTGCATGTGTGGTTGTGACCGTCAATTGACGAAGAGCTAGCTCCCGCTTGGGGATGCCTTTTATCATTGTATATATGTTATGCTTGTTGTATCCCGTTCGGGGCCAGTATTTACAAAAGAAACTCTGCCGAAATTTTTAGAAAAGACTTTACCTTTTAAAAATGCACTTTCGGCTTAGTTATTTAAAACCCTCGACTTCAAACATATTTTCCTTCACTTCTTTAAACCAGTTTTCTTCACTTACTCTTAAAATGGTTTTAGATTTCTGGGCTTTGGCTTACTTGGATCAGATGGAGTCCTATAGATTTCATATGGTTCGAGGGCCAGTCACGTGCTCTTTCGGGTCGTGACACCACCATTCTCATTGTATAAACAACCATGATAAAAAAAATGATGTATGTATGCATGTGTGCTTGCACATCAATATGTGCATGAATAAGAATGAATGCATACATGCATGCATACATCCAAAATAAGCAAGATAGGATTTGTAGTGAGAAACTAATAATGAATCAACACTTGATTCACTAATCTGGTCATATCACATATGACCCGACCATTAGCAAGCCGCCCAATTAATATACGGTATCCTATACACGCATTTTAATCGGGTCCAAGCGCATATCGCATATGCGCACCACAACTTTTCTCCTGGACTAGGTAACTCCTATGTGGGACTCTAAGACTCGTCAATACGCCGGCAGTGGGTGATGATCATATCAAGCACCCCCAAGCCGCAAGCGGTCAGCTAAACGTAACGGCCACCCGGGTATTGAGCGATTAGAAGAAAACAAGCGAACCTGTTACAACTCCCGTCGAGCCATCCGGCAACACTACCGTACAGTCCGGTCTCTTCGTCAGATATGCTGCATATCAAGCCTAGGGATGGTCACGTCGACCCCAATAACTCAATAAGTCGTGCCGGTGAATGGTCTATAACAGATCGAGAAACTACTGATAACACTTATCAGCAAATCTCAGCAGCCCTGGCCAGGGACTTGCTGTTATAACCAGTCGGGCACAGTACAGCATCAACTCCCAATATCGGGAGAGACGAAACCCCTCCTATCGCTCATTGCCTTCGTGTGTCTCGGGACTGTACCCAACGGCCACCTGTTTGCACGACTCAGTAGAGCCGTGGTAGGGTGGCAATCAAAGTACAGTGGGAGAACACACAAGACTCCATGACGATCTCGGGTCTACAGACTAACCTGTACCAGTGTCACCTGAGAACTGCTATCCGACGATAGATATAATTCCATATAGGAGTTCTCGGTGAGTCCGTCCAGTGTACCCAGTCACCACTGAGCACCCGTATATGATCTTGATGTCTAACATCGATGAATGTGGGAACATTCATCGCCCATCGTATGGGTCTAGTATCATATACGCTAGTCTACTCTGGTATATTAATGCCCCGTCTCGATATACCTACGACTAGGGACGTTCCAGGATACGCTTATAGACTACAGATGTCCCACTAGTATGATCTCCATCATAATCAGAGTAGTCAAGCCGATATCCTCAGGGCTTTATCAGCATGTATGAATGAATAGAAGCATGATCAAATAAACATGTCAGATAAAGAAGAACCAGATAGCATACTATCATGGTGAGCAAGAATGCAAACTGAATATATATACATGTATAGATACATCCACTATCACATAATGGCCTCTAGGGCATACATATATCCAACAATCTCCCACTTGCACTAAGGCCAGTTATTGGCGTATCTCATACCCAACATCTCAAAAAGTCGCTCATGCTGTGGCTGAGGGAGGGCCTTGGTGAGTGGATCCGCGGCGTTGTTCTTTGTGTCTACTCTCTTAATCTCGATCTCGCGGCGATCTACAATCTCCCGGATCAAATGAAAGCGCCTCAGGATATGTCTGGACCGCTGATGGGATCTGGGCTCCATGGCTAACGCCATTGCCCCATTATTGTCACAATACAAAGGTATTGGATCAATAATGGTTGGAACTACTCCTAGCACCGAGACGAACTTCTTCATCCAGACGGCTTCCTTGGCGGCATCATTTGCAGCAATGTACTCAGCTTCCATCGTAGAGTCTGCAACGGTATCTTGTTTGGAACTATTCCAACTTACCGCCCCTCCATTGAGGGTAAATACAAACCCTGAGATAGATTTGCTGTCATCCTTATCGCTCTGGAAGCTCGAATCGGTAAAGGCCTCCATTTGGAGGTCTGTATTACCATACACCAAGAACAATTCTTTAGTCCTTCGTAAGTACTTAAGAATGTTCTTCACAGCTGTCCAGTGGTTCTCCCCTGGGTTGGATTGATACCAGCTTACAACACTAAGTGCATAAGCTACATCTGGGCGTGTACATAACATCGCATACATTATAGATCCTACTGCCGAAGCATAAGGTATAATGCTCATGCGAGCTCTCTCTTCATCGATCTTTGGACAAGAATCCTTGGAGAGAGTGACTCCATGGCAAGCGGGTAAGGCACCCCGCTTGGAGTCTTCCATACTAAACCTTTTTAGGATGGTGTTGATGTACCTGGTTTGGGACAATCCCAATAACTTTTTGGATCTATCCCTATAGATCCTTATGCCTAGGATGTATGTGGCATCACCCAGGTCCTTCATGGAGAACCTCAGTGATAAGAATGATTTGACCGACTGTAGCATAGGAATATCATTTTCTATCAGAAGAATGTCATCCACGTACAATACGAGGAATGTGACAGCTCTTCCTACAGCCTTCCTATAAACACAAGGTTCATCTGGATTTTTGATGAAATCAAACTCTTTGATAACATCATCGAAACAGATGTTCCAACTCCGAGATGCCTGCTTTAACCCATATATGGATTTAAGCAATCTACATGCTTTCTCGCTGCTCCCACTATCAATGAAGCCCTCTGGCTGATCCATATAAACACATTCTTCTAAATCTCCATTTAGAAATGCTGTTTTAACGTCCATCTGCCAGATTTCATAGTCGTGGTGAGCAGCAATAGCAAGTAGGATCCGAATGGATTTAAGCATGGCTACAGGCGAAAAAGTTTCGTCATAGTCCAAACCTGGTCTTTGACGAAAACCTTACGCCACAAGTCTTGCCTTATAGGTCTCTACCTGCCCATCCACACCAATCTTTCTTTTAAAGATCCATTTGCACCCTACAGGTTTTACCCCAGGGGGTACAACGTCCAAAGTCCATACTTTGTTGGTGTACATAGACTCCATTTCGGATCTCATGGCATCCAGCCACTTCATAGAGTCACCACTCGTGATAGCTTGCTGAAAACTGGTAGGATCATCATCTTCCATGATACAGTCTTCTCTGTCACCATCAATAAGGAAACCGTAGTACCTCTCCGGTGGGCGAGAAGTCCTACCAGACCTACGGAGTGGCCGAGGTTCTTCAGTTTCTGTTGCAACAGCCGGTTCAACCAAATCGTCATTTGTAGTTTGTGTCTCCAGAACCTCTTCCAGATTTACTACCTTGCCATCATCTTTATCTCTGAAAAACTCTTTTTCCAAGAATGTGGCATACTGAGAAACAAACACTTTTTGTTCCTCTTTGTGGTAGAACAGATATCCATAGGAATTCTTTGGATATCCCACAAAGTTACACATGACTGACCGTGTCTCGAGTTTTTCCGGATTCTGCTTTTTAACATAGGCCGGACAACCCCAAATCTTAATTCTTTTAAGAGATGGTCTCTTCCCATTCCATATCTCATATGGCATGGTAGACATGGCTTTGGTTGGAACCCTGTTTAGCAGAAACGCTGCAGTCTCCAATGCATGTCCCCAAAACGAGACTGGTAACTCAGCGTCACTCATCATGGACCGGACCATATCTAATAGGGTCCTATTCCGTCGTTCTGACACACCGTTGTGCTGTGGTGTGTAAGGAGGAGTGAGCTGAGAGAGAATCCCATTCTCTTTTAGGAAGTTTGCAAATTCTGTACTGAGATACTCTCCACCTCGATCTGATCGAAGCATCTTAATACTCAAGCCGGTTTGTTTTTCTACTTCTTGTTTATATTCAATGAATTTCTCGAAAGCGTCGGACTTGTGCTTTAATAAAAATACATGACCGAATCTTGAGAAATCGTCAGTGAATGTAATGAAGTATGAAAAACCGCCTCTAGCCTGTGTAGACATAGGCCCACATACATCACTATGTATGAGGCCCAGGAGCTGAGTAGCTCTTTCTCCGTGTCCGGTAAACGGAGTTTTGGTCATTTTACCCTTGATACAAGACTGGAAAGTCGCATAAGATTTATATTCAAAAGAATCTAAATATCCATCTTTGTGTAACTTGTTTAGTCTTGTTTCGTTAATATGACCAAGTCTACAGTGCCAAAGAAAAGCTTCATTTAATTCTGAAAGTTTTCTTTTATTAGTGTGTTGTATACTGAAAACTGTGTCTTGATTTAGGACATATATTCCGTTATTAAGCGTACCATACCCAACCAACATTTGATTCAGGTGAATGTTCATAACATTGTTTTGCAATACAAAATTATACCTTTCATTGTCCAACAAAGAAATGGATATTATATTACATAGCATACTTGGTACAAAATAACATGGATTCAAAATCAAAATACATCCAGATGGCAACCCCAAGTGATACTCTCCCACTGCGACTGAATGTACATTGGAACCATTTCCAACGCGGAGAGTATGGTCACCTGTCCTCAAAACCTTGCTATTTCTCAGCCCCTGCATAGAATTGCAAATGTGAGAACCTGAACCGGTATCCAATACCCAGGAAGCAGAGTTTATAGAAAAACAGTTTTCAGTCACAAACGCACCTGAAGCGGAAGCATCACCATGCTTCTTCTTGAGACTTAAGTACTCTGTGCAATTGCGCTTCCAATGTCCTGTCTTGTGGCAATAAAAACACTCGCCTTTCCCCGGGTCTCCAGCTGTGGACTTTCCCTTTCCCTTCACCTTTTTGACTCCGCCCTTAGGATTAGTGGGTTTCTTCTTTTTCTTTCCCTTGGCCTTAGCTTTTGGGCGAGAAGAAGAAGACTGTCCAATAGTCATAACGGGAGTCTTTGCTGACTTCATAGTGCTCTCTGCACTCCTTAACATATTAAGGAGTTCAGGGAGTTCCTTCTCCATGCCATGCAAGTTAAAGTTCACTATGAACTGAGCAAAGGTGGAGGGGAGGGACTGCAGAATAATATCTATATATTGCTCATTGTCCATTGTCCATCCAAGGTCCTCAAGCTCTTCTATAAGAGCTATTATCTTCAAAACATGGTCTGCTACTGGTGTGCCAGGGGCCATCCGCATGTGAAACAGTTTCTTTGATGCTTCGTATCGTAATACGCGGGACTGCTCCCCATACAACTCCTTTGTATGGAGCAATATCCCGTGAATGTCCATGTCCTCGTGCTGCTTTTGATGTGTGTTGTCCATCGATGCAAGCGCGAGGCATTTTGCCATGGCACAGTCAAAGTCCCATGTCTTGCGGACTTCAATGTCCGCAACTAAGGATTTTGGGCCTGGGACGGGCGGGGCTGAAGCCGTGAGGACATATGATACTTTATCATAAGTCAAGGCGATCTTCAGATTCCATAGCCAGTCTTTATAGTTGGTCCCATTCAGTTTGTTCTTATCTAGTAGAAGCTTAAGTCCAGTCATTGGTATCTGCCATTAAGAGAGAGAAAAGAATACACTCAGCGAAAGCTCTTGCACAGATTAGATTGGTTTATTATCTTGTCTAATCGATGTTTCCCACTGCTTTTTATCAAGTTTTCTTTTAAACCTTAAAAAGAAAAACTAGCTAGGATTAATTACAGTCTACAACTTCGCTAACCGTTCAGCCATGCCAGTGTCGGTACTTTGAGGGAGGTTCCCCATGCTTTCGCACGGACCTAATTAGAGTAAACCTCGTTTTCCCAGAGGCGGAGCCCCGTTAACACCTTTCTAGACACCTAATGAGTTAGCTAATTGTAAACTGTAAAACTCTCCTAGGAGCAACTATTGCCCACAGTGGGATCGGGATCCAACCATCACATGGAAGGTATGCAATCTCATTGCAAATTTCAACACTTGAAATTCCCGATGTAATTTTTTTTTTACCCCTAATACTTATGACCTTAACTATGGTCAACAAATCATAAGTACCAGTCAAGTTCTACCCGTCATTTCTTGATCAATTAGACCCACCCATATGACCCTTAACTATGGTCAACAAAGTCGCATGAATGTCCTAAATAATCTGCATCATATGCAGTGTAGGAAGACATCACTTAGCTACCGTACACTACACCTTAACTAAAGTCAACAAACGTAGCACGAATACTAAGTACTCTACTTCCTAAAATGACGGAGGGTTGCGAATGATTTTTAACGCTTTGAACTTGATATCATTGTAGAATCAAACAGTTTTCAAAAGGAGTGGCTTAAGCTCCGCAGTTTTGAAATGTAGCTTTTTCATAAATAGCCGAGTAGTTTTTAAATCTGATTCTACAACATCTTTTTAGGTTTATTTTCTTTACATTAATCACATTAATGTAATCCCATCATTTAAGTCCTTAAGCCAATCACAGAAAAGAAACGAAAATAACACGTACGCTTATGCCATCCGCATTCGCCGCAATGTTCCGTTATACACCGTTAGGTTACTTAACTAACGGCATACCGGGACGGGACTAGCGCGGGTGTAAAACATAAGCAACGTCTACTATATATCATATATATAATATGTCATTCGTCTCAGATATCACAGAACACAGGCAGCAGAAACATAGATATAACGTGGGATATCCTAGGACGTCCGTATTTAGTATTTAGCCAGAATAGAAAATACGGATTCCACAGTCGCGATGAATTGCCAAGCCCACACCCTGGACCCCTACGAGAGCGGCAAGTGACCCTACCAATCCTGGAGTTTAGGAGACCCGGTCTCGACTCCTCGAGATGGCCTCCCACTGAACCCCAGAACCCGGTCACCTGTGCTCCCCTCCTTGGGTCCATCCTAATGCGGAAAAGTAAATAATATACAACACTGGTGACACAACCGCAACCTGGAAGTGCCCCAAATAAAAGAATATTACATTACATTTGAATTTACATGAATGAAAATATAAAGCTCTCATCTCACAAAAACCCCCGGCTATTCGATCGCGACAATCCTACACATCATATCTCAGCAACACATAATATCACATATCATCAACGTAAGTAAGTATGCATACCCCAATTGTCGTTGATGTATAGCAACGAAACCGGCGATATCTAACATACTACACTTACGGTCATAGAAAAGAAAGTGTAAAACTACAATATTTGGAATCCAGATTCTCTTAAGACATCATAAATGTGAAATATCACATATTTCGTATTTCAGGCCTAAACCATATGAATTCCACATATTGTATCACATTCCAGACAAACAGACAGTATTAAAGTTTTCGAACGAACAATCAAGCACCCAAGAATCACTAAAGCTCAACACTTGAGCAGGGTTCAAAAGATCCGGAGTGTGACACAGTAGTGGCGGTCCAGCCGTAGAAGGGTCAAGCCAATGCCTCACATGTGGCATGCCGTACTGCCCCAAACCCTAGGGTTCAAAGGGCAGTTCGAGACGGTCACATAATCGAGTTAAGGTTTGTTGTCTTCTAGAGGGACCACCGCAAAAAGACTTGCACGTATCTCCAAACTATTTAAACCCCGTGAATATTGTGTAAATGATATTCGTTCAAACACTTAAATACTTTCTAGTTTACCCGGAAAAGAAAACGAAATGAAAATTCCTATCGAAACCACGAGTTCAGAACCATCTCCAGAATTTTTCAACAGCAGATTCAGATTAAACATACTCAAAATACACTATAGCAGGTAAGGAAAAATACTGTGCAAAATGGTGTAAACGACCCCCTCTTATGGCCGCGAAACCGCGGCCTAAGTCTGCTTAGGCCGCGTTTCCGCGGTCAAAAGTACTGTTCATGGCCACGAATTTTCCAGATTGTCTTATTTTTACATGCACTATTTTTTGAGAATTTTTAATTCTGAAAAAGTCAGTTTTTAAAAAATTTCCAGAGAGTGTCCCGTAAAACCGTATTTTGGTTCGATCGGACTTTTTACTTCGCAAAAAGGTCGCCTAATGTTCTAGGTCGGCTCTGATACCAATGTAAGGTTAGTATAGCACTCTATGAAGAGTTTTGAAGCATCACATGACCCAAAGTTATAATTTTTAAGGTGCTAAACTAACATGCAAGTGGATCGATCCTAGAAAATTAGGGTTATTAAACTTTAAGCTAGAAAAGATTAGGGTTTGAAAGGCTACAACCTTTGTAGCTCCCCTTTGCTAGACTCCTTAGGCTCTTGGGTGTTGGAAGAAGGTCCTCTTGTTGTCCTCTTATGTCCACGACGATCCACCCGGAGTTTCCCGTCCAAGCTAGCTACTTTAAAAAAAAACAAGAGAACACTCTAATCAAGTTGGCTAAACTTGATTAGAATGATATTGTGGCTATGGATCTCACTTCAAAATCCTATTTTTATGAGTATTTTACTGTCTTATAAGAACTAGAGAGCAAAGCATGGAGGTTGATGAAGATGGTGGAAGAAGAGAATGAATTATCCTTGAAAGAGAAAAGAAAAATAACTATATATATTTTTCTTTCTCATAACCAACCATGGTTAGATTTAAAGTTATCATTTGATTTAAGTTAAAAGCATAATAAGAAAATAAACCATGGGTTAAAAGTTAGGTGAGCATGGTAGAGTTTAGAAGAGTGTAGAAACTCTTAAATAATTTAACCCATTTTTCATTTCCTTTTGCTTTAATTTAAATCCAATAATAATCCAACAATAACCATGGTGTAATTCTTATATATCCACCATTCTCATTGTATAAACAACCATGATAAAAAAAATGATGTATGTATGCATGTGTGCTTGCACATCAATATGTGCATGAACAAGAATGAATGCATACATGCATGCATACATCCAAAATAAGCAAGATAGGATTTGTAGTGAGAAACTAATAATGAATCAACACTTGATTCACTAATCCGGTCATATCACATATGACCCGACCATTAGCAAGCCGCCCAATTATTATACGGTATCCTATACACGCATTTTAATCGGGTCCAAGCGCATATCGCATATGCGCACCAGAACTTTTCGCCTGGACTAGGTAACTCCTATGTGGGACTCTAAGACTCGTCAATACGCCGGCAGTGGGTGATGATCTTATCAAGCACCCCCAAGCCGCAAGCGGTCAGCTAAACGTAACGGCCACCCGGGTATTGAGCGATTAGAAGAAAACAAGCGAACCTGTTACAACTCCCGTCGAGCCATCCGGCAACACTACCGTACAGTCCGGTCTCTTCATTAGATATGCTGCATATCGAGCCTAGGGATGGTCACGTCGACCCCAATAACTCAATAAGTCATGCCGGTGAATGGTCTATAACAGATCGAGAAACTACTGATAACACTTATCAGCAAATCTCAGCAGCCCTGGCCAGGGACTTGCTGTTATAACAAGTCGGGCACAGTACAGCATCAACTCCCAATATCGGGAGAGACGAAACCCCTCCTATCGCTCATTGCCTTCGTGTGTCTCGGGACTGTACCCAACGGCCACCTGTTTGCACGACTCAGTAGAGCCGTGGTAGGGTGGCAATCAAAGTACAGTGGGAGAACACACAAGACTCCATGACGATCTCGGGTCTACAGACTAACCTGTACCAGTGTCACCTGAGAACTGCTATCCGACGATAGATATAATTCCATATAGGAGTTCTCGGTGAGTCCATCCAGTGTACCCAGTCACCACTGAGCACCCGTATATGATCTTGATGTCTAACATCGATGAATGTGGGAACATTCATCGCCCATCGTATGGGTCTAGTATCATATACGCTAGTCTACTCTGGTATATCAATGCCCCGTCTCGATATACCTACGACTAGGGACGTTCCAGGATACGCTTATAGACTACAGATGTCCCACTAGTATGATCTCCATCATAATCAGAGTAGTCAAGCCGATATCCTCAGGGCTTTATCAGCATGTATGAATGAATAGAAGCATGATCAAATAAACATGTCAGATAAAGAAGAACCAGATAGCATACTATCATGACGAGCAAGAATGCAAACTGAATATATATACATGTATAGATACATCCACTATCACATAATGGCCTCTAGGGCAAACATATATCCAACAGTGTATGCACAGTTGACAGAGGCAGGGGCAGAGGATTCTCATTAGGGTTGTTGACCATTTGGCTTTGGTTGACTTGTTGATTGTTGACTTATCTTTAAACCCTAATGAGAATATGATATATGATTAATAATATTAATTAAGTATTATTGTGCCATGGTTGAGTTGAAAGTTTGACTTTTGTTGACTTGTTGACCTTGTTGACCATTTTGGACTTGTTGACCATCATCATTTCATGGCTATCATTTCATGGGTATGACTTTTGGTTGCTTGTTGTTTACAAAAGCAATTATAGCATGAAATGATAATGGTCATTGAAACTAACCATCACCATATACTTAATTATTATTATTATCATTATTCTCACTTTTGTGAGAAGGGTTGGATTATGAGAGCTCATTCTATGATTCTTTTTCTCTCTCCTAGAAAGAAAGCTATCCCTCTTCCTCTTCCTCTCTCAAGGTTCAAGTGTTCCATGAGTTGGAAATCATGAACCTTTGAGACAAAACCACCATCACTCTTCTATTCTCAATCTAAGGTATTAGGTTTAGCAAACCAAACACCTTAGTCATCTCTAGGTTGAGGTAGGAGCCCAATTTCGAGACCCTCGGGTGGATCCATTTATGGCAAAGAGGAGACAACAAGGAGGATCCGTTCAAGCGACTACGAGGAGCAAGAAAGAGGAAGAACCACAACAAGAAGAGAAGGAGTTCAAGACCAAGGTATAGCCCTTCTACTTAGTAGTTAGAACTTGTAGATTTTTGTTAGTTTGTGTTTAGCAACGATCCTTCATGAAACGGTCCATGTTACCTAGCGAGGGAAATTTTTTCGTTTTACCTATTCCGCCTCCCCGAAAGGACCGGGGTGTAACGTTGACCTAACAGTGGTATCAAAGCCTAGCTAAACACTATCTAACATATTAGCAAAGTAACTAGAAGTTCGATCGGAGAAAAAAATCACAAAACATGCCCGAGATATCAACTTTCTGCCGATTTTATTTTCTGTTCAAAAAATAATAAATCATGTACTAAAAATCGGCTCAGGTTTTTAAGAACAAGCAAGAAAAATGGTACACTAACTCGGTCAAAGCGCAACGGAACCGCGGCGGGAGCGTGCTCCCGCCGCGGATCCGCGGCCGAGTTGACTCGGTCGTGGGAAATTTTTCCTGCAGTATGTTCAGTAGGGTGTTTTGGGATTTTTACAATATGTTTTTTCTGCCCAGATTTTACAGAAAGAAAAACTTGTTTTTTGGGTGGTTTAAAATCCGTATTTTGATCGAACTTCTAAAGACTTTTGCTAACGGGTTATATCTGTGATGTGATATATGTATTGAACGTCTGCTAATCGCTATACGTCGATTAGTGGGGGTTATACATATCTGTGATCTGTAATGTTGATGGTATGTGTATATGAATTCATTGGATTGTCGCGGATGAATAGCCGGGGGGGTTGTGAGATGAGAGTTTTCTTTTCTTTCAATTCATGTAATTTGTAATTGATGTAATATTATTTATATGGCCGCACAACCGGGATGGGGTTGTAGCCGTCATTGTATAATTTCTTTTACTGTTTTTGCTCCTAGGATAGACCCATGGTAGGGTGCACAAACTACCGGGTACCTCGAAGTGCCGAGTGGCCTACTCACGGTGTTGAGGGAGATTGCTTCGCTTCGGATACTTGGCGGGTAGTTTGCCGCACCCGTAGGGGTCTAGGGTGGGGTCTTGGATATTCATCGCGACCGTGTAATCCGCTTTTCGTTACAGGCTCGTACGGAATGCGGATTCCTAGTATATCCAATGTGTTCATCTGTGATCTGGAATGGCTATCATTGCATCTGACGAATGTGTATATATCTATATAATATTTATTTAGGCGTTGCTTATGTTTTGCATCCGCGCTAGTCCAGCCTCCGCTCTGTCGTTAGTTAAGTAACCTAACGGGTAATGACGGGGCCCCGTGGCGAATGCGGATGGCATAAGCGTACGTCATATTTTCGTTGTTTTCTGCAATGGTAGGATTAACTGATGGGACGCATTAATCTAATGCAAAGAAAAAACAAACCTAATAAGACGTTGTTGGAACAATTTTCAAAAAGCTGTTATTGCAAGGATGCTCTCTTTTGTTTTGCATAGAGGTATTCGGTTATTAATGCCCAGCACCTCAGTCGACGAGGCAAAGGCCGAGATCCCTTCATCGGGAGTGACCCCTTGGACAAAAAGTTTGCTTCAGGGTAATAACTTCACTATAGTCGATTATTCTTGCTTTGCATCGAGGTATTCAGTTTGGAATATCCTTCACCTCATTCGACGAGGAAAGAGCCGAGATCCCTTCACAGGGAGTGACCTCTTTAGCAAAAGTTTTCGCCACTATATTTTCAAAAAGGTTATCAGGTTCCTTCAACGATATCAAGTTCATTACGTTAACGGGTTTTTCGCCAAGAACCCAGCCGTAGCCCTCCGTCATTTCTTATAAGTTATACTTAGTATTCGTGCTGCGTTTGTTGACTGTGTCAAGGCGCAGTCAACGGTAGCTGAGTATTGCTTATCTGCCGGATACAATGTGATTGGTTAGGACAGTCGTGTAACCTTGTTGACTGTGTCAAGGGTTATGCGGGTGGGTTTAATGCAATCAAGATAATGACGGGTTGAACTTGAGTAGGACTCTTTGATTTGTTGACTGTGTCAAGGTCACTTGGGTCCTAGGGGCAAAAATCAACATCTGGAGTTTCTAAAGAAACTGAAACTTGCAGATTCAGCATACCTTCTGGAGTGTGGTGACTAGAGTGGATTCCATCTAGGTCATCGCACAATGACAGTTGGATCCCGATCCCACTGATGAGTTGGATTACTCTCGGGAGAATATTTCACTTAACAATCAATGTTATAAACCAAGTAGGTGTCTAGAAAGGTGTTAGCGGGGCTACGCCTCCAGGGAAAAGTGGTTATTTAATTAAGGAACTTCGCGAAAGCGTTGGAAAACCTCCCTCGAAGTACCAACACCAGCCTGGCTGAAAGGTTAAGCAAGTATTGTGATGTGCGATTAATCCTGACTAGTTCTTCTTTTAGGGTTTGAAGAAGAATTTGAGGAAACAGTGGGACCCATCCTGGTTAGATAAATTAATAAACCAATCTAATCTTGCAAGAGCGCACGCTGAGTGTTTCTTTTCTCTCTCTCCAGGTAGCAACCATTTCATGCCCTAATCAAGATAATAAAATGTATCGCTTGACCGATCCGAATTTTTATTCGGGGCTGGGGAACGTTGGTTTGGCTCTAACTTGCGACAACAGTCATAAGTATGAGCAAGGGAAAGAGGATTGTATGGATTCCAAGGATACCCAGTTGAAGAAGAAGAATGGTTTTGCATCTACTTTAGGTGTTCCTGTAATTGAGAACTGCTTTACGGTCAGCCCTACCTCCTGGGTACTTGATACCGGATTAGGATCTCATATCTATAATCTATTGCAAGGACTGAGAAAAAGTAGGAGAGTTGTACCAGGTGATATGTCGCTCAGGGTAGCGAACGAAGCACAAGTTAATGCTGCAGCCGTCGGTGAATATCACCTAGTGTTGCTAAATGGCAATACTATGATTTTGAACGATTGCTACTATGTACCTTCCATGGTTTGCAACATCATATCGGTTTCTTTACTCGATAAAGATGGATATAACTTTGTTCTTGATAGAAATATCATGAACATCTACCTTCATAAGGTACTGGTTGCAGAAGGTACACTATGTAATGGTATCTACGTTCTAAATCAGAATACGGTTCTCAATGTACAAAACACACGCAAGAGGAAGAGTTCAGATACGAACGAATCCTACTTGTGGCATTGTAGACTTGGTCATATCGGAGAGAAAAGACTAAGTAAGTTGCATAAAGATGGACTCTTGGATACGTTCGAGTTTTCATCTTATGAAACTTGTCAGTCTTATCTCAAAGGAAAGATGACCAAATCCCCGTTCACCGGACATGGAGAAAGGGCAGCAGAGCTCTTAGGACTCATACACAGTGATGTATGTAGTCCGATGTTTATACATGCAAGGGGTGGGTTCTCGTACTTCATCACATTCACTGACGATCTCTCTAGATTCGGATATATGTATCTAATGAAACATAAATCTGAAGCTTTTGAGAAATTTAAGGAATTCAGAAACGAAGTAGAGAACCAGACTAGCAAGAGTATCAAGATCCTCCGATCAGATAGAGGAGGAGAGTACTTAAGCAGGGAATTCCTAGATTACTTAAAAGAGAATGGTATTTTCTCTCAGCTTACTCCTCCTTATACGCCACAGCACAACGGTGTATCGGAACGGAGGAATCGTACCCTATTGGATATTGTTCGCTCCATGATGAGTAGTGCTGAGTTGCCTCTTTCATTCTGGGGATATGCACTTCAAACAGCAACACATCTGTTGAATCAAGTTCCATCCAAATCCATGCCTAAGACTCCGTATGAAATATAGAGTGGTAAGAGTTTGTATCTTAAACGTATTAAGATTTGGGGTTGCCCAGCTTATGTCAAAAAGCAGAACACAGACAAACTTGAGGCACGGGCAGTTTTATGTAAGTTTGTGGGATACCCAAAAGATTCAAGTGGGTACCTATTCTACCATGCAGAGGAACAGAAGATAATTGTTTCCAGGAATGCCACATTTTTGGAAAAAGAATTTCTTGTTAAAAATATTAGTGGCAGCACGGTAGAACTAGATGAAATTCCAGAAACACAAACTTTAACTAAAGATTTGGAGGAACCGCTAGATTCAGTTACACCCAACGAACCTCAGCCACTCCGCAGATCTGGTAGGATATCTCATCTGCCCGAGAGATACTACGGTTTTCTCATAGACGGGGATCGAGAGGATTGCATCTTGGAAGAAGATGATCCTACCAGTTTCAGGAAGGCCATTATCAGTAGGGACTCTGATAAGTGGCTGGATGCAATACAATCCGAAATGGAGTCTATGTACACCAATAAAGTGTGGACCTTAGTTATTTCTCCACCTGGGGTAAAACCCGTTGGATGCAAATGGATCTACAAAAGGAAACTTGGTGTAGATGGGCAGGTGGAAACCTATAAAGCTAGACTCGTTGCAAAAGGTTTTCGTCAAAGACCTGGTTTGGACTATGACGAAACTTTTTCTCCAGTGGCTATGCTCAAATCCATTCGGATCCTACTTGCCATTGCTGCCTTCCATGACTATGAAATCTGGCAGATGGACGTTAAAATGGATTTTCTAAATAGTTGTTTAGAAGAGTGCGTTTACATGGATCAGCCAGAAGGTTTCGTAGACAGTGGAAGCAGCGGGAAGGTGTGCAAGTTAGTAAAATCCATTTATGGATTGAAGCAGGCATCGCGGAGCTGGAACATCTATTTTGATGAGGCAATCAAGGAATTTGATTTCAGAAAGAACGAAGATGAACCTTGTGTCTATAAGAAGATTGTAGGACGAACTGTCGTGTTCCTAGTCTTGTACGTGGACGACATTCTTTTGATAGGAAATGACATTCCTATGCTACAATCGGTCAAGCTATTCTTGTCACAACGGTTCTCCATGAAGGACCTGGGTGATGCCTCATACATTCTGGGGATCAAGATCTACAGAGATAGATCCAAGAGACTACTGGGACTTTCGCAGTCCAGGTACATAGAGACCGTACTAAAGAGATTTAGTATGGAGGATTCCAAGAGCGGTAACATACCCGCATTGCATGGAATTACCCTCTCCAAGAAGATGTCTCCTAAGACTGACGAGGAGAGGGTTCGCATGAGCACTATACCATACGCTTCGGCGGTAGGATCTATAATGTATGCGATGCTATGTATAAGACCAGATGTAGCTTACGCGCTGAGCGTGGTGAGCTGGTATCAGTCAGACCCAGGTGAGGACCACTGGACGACTGTGAAGAACATTCTCAAGTACCTGAGAAGGACTAAGGAAATGTTCCTGGTTTACGGTAATGGAGACCTCAGGGTCGAGTCCTTTACCGATTCAAGCTTCCAGAGTGACAAAGATGACAGCAAGTCTGTCTTGGGTTTTGTGTTTACCCTCAATGAAAGGGCGGTATGTTGGAGGAGTTTCAAACAGGATACCGTTGCAGACTCGACGATGGAGGCTGAATACATTGCTGCAAGCGATGCCGCAAAAGAGGCGGTCTGGATGAAGAAGTTCATTAGTGAACTTCAGGTGGTTCCGTCCATTGTTGACCCAATACCTTTGTATTGCGATAACAATGGGGCTATAGCTTTAACGAAGGAACCAAGGTCCCATCAGAAATCCAGACACATCTTAAGGCGGTATTACCTGATCAGGGAGATTATTGATCACCAGGAGATCGAGGTATGGAGAGTGGACACAAAAGACAACACAGCGGATCCATTCATGAAGGCCCTCCCTCAAACACAGTTCGAGCGACTTTTTGAGCTATTGGGTATGCGGTACGCCGGCAGCTGGCCTTAGTGCAGACGTTGGGTATGCGATACACTAATTACTGGCCTTTAGTGCAAGTGGGAGATTGTTAGATATGTATGCCCTAGAGGCCATTATTGTATAGTACTGGTTTGTATAATACATTTTGGAGGCTTGGGATATATATATGGTTTTACAACAGTCTTGCTCGATATAGTAGGATGCTACTTGGTTTGTTTCTATCTTAATATGTGTATATGTTTCTTTTAACATATCGCTAAAAACATATTGGTAGAGCCCTTAGGATCTTTGCTTGACTACCGGCGTTGTGATGGCGATCACACTAGTGGGGGCTGGGTAGTGTATAAGCACATCCTTATTTTGGTCCTAGTCGTAGAATTATCGAGACAGGGCATCGATACTCCAGAGTAGACTGGTGGATACGCTTCTCTTCCCAGCAGGGGAGATGGTCTGTCCCACAGCCATCAGTACGTCGTACTGGAGATAGTATGCAGGTGCTCGTTAGGTTACGAGTACATTGGACAGGACTCGTCGGGAACTGTTGGTTGGTATTATACCTATCGTCAGTTAACAGTTCCCAGGTGACATGAGTACAGCTTAGTCCGCTGACTTGACACTGTCACTTCGCCTCGAGTGTGTTCCCACTGTTCTTAGATTACTACCCTACCACGGCTCTACTGATTCGTGCAAACAGGTAGTAGTTGGGTGCAGTCCCGAAGCACTTGGAGGCAGTGACGGTTAGACAGGATTCGTCTCTCCCAGTATTGGGGGTTGATATCGCTCTGTGTCTAGGAGAGCCATTACACAAAGTCCCTGGCCAGGGCAAGCGAGAATTGCTGGTAGGTTTTCCAGTAGATTCTCAGGGAGTTTTGGGCTACACTCCGACACGACTTGTACCGCTATTAGGGGACTAACGTTTACCGCCCCCTAGGCCCGCCATGCGATATTCTCAGACGAACAGACCGGACTGTACGGAGATTGTCACATTCAGGCTCAGTAGGAGTTCGATGGGTTCACCTCATCAGTCTTCTTATCGGCATCTACCTGGGGACCGTTACGTACAGCTAGTACCGCTTGCGGCCTGTGGTTGAACCTACTGCCAGCGTAGTGTCGAGCCTTTAGAGTCCCACACAGAGGGTTACTCGCCTTTGGGCAAAACAATGTAGAGGTTGCATGGTTTTGCGACGGGGTTCGTTCACATCCGCGCACTTGTGCACGTTTGGTGTCCGGACAGTAGTTACTAGCGGGCTTTGGTTTAAGCCAGATCCTAGTAACTGTTTTTGGGATTGGTTTTGTCTCGGTGTATTCGTGTTCCTTGGAGCACGGATGCGGGTGTGTATGTAAGGTTAGTATAGCACCCTATGAAGAGTTTTGAAGCATCACATGACCCAAAGTTATAATTTTTAAGGTGCTAAACTAACATGCAAGTGGATCGATCCTAGAAAATTAGGGTTATTAAACTTTAAGCTAGAAAAGATTAGGGTTTGAAAGGCTACAACCTTTGTAGCTCCCCTTTGCTAGACTCCTTAGGCTCTTGGGTGTTGGAAGAAGGTCCTCTTGTTGTCCTCTTATGTCCACGACGATCCACCCGGAGTTTCGCGTCCAAGCTAGCTACTTTAAAAAAAACAAGAGAACACTCTAATCAAGTTGGCTAAACTTGATTAGAATGATGTTGTGGCTATGGATCTCACTTCAAAATCCTATTTTTATGAGTATTTTACTCTCTTATAAGAACTAGAGAGCAAAGCATGGAGGTTGATGAAGATGGTGGAAGAAGAGAATGAATTATCCTTGAAAGAGAAAAGAAAAATAACTATATAGCGCAATCTTACTACTCAATCTAAGATATTAGGTTTAGCAAACCAAACACCTTAGTCATCTCTAGGTTGAGATAGGAGCCCAATTTCGAGACCCTCGGGTGGATCCATCTATGGCATAGTGGAGACAACAAGGAGGATCCGTTCAAGCGACTATGAGGAGCAAGAAAGAAGAAGAACCACAACAAGAAGAGAATGAGTTCAAGACCAAGGTATAGCCATTCTACATAGTAGTTAGAAAAAAAATTCCCTAGCTAGGTAACATGGACCGTTTCATGAAGGATCGTTGCTAAACACAAACTAACAAAAATCTACATGTTTTATCCTTGCATTGATAAGAATCAACGTAGTCCCATCAATTAATCACACCAGAAAAGAACGAAAATATATGATGTACGTATATGCCATCTGCATTTACCACCGGGTCTCGTCATCACCCGTTAGGTTACTTAACTAACGACAGAGCGGGGACTGGACTAGCGCGGGTGCAAAACATATACAACATCTACTAGTATATATATAAATATATATAACAATCGTCCCAGGCATGATATAAAGCAATATCACAGAAGCAACACAGAATGGTGGATAATCTGGCAGCCCCGGGTTTCACTTGAGCCGCAAATGAGACCCGACTTTCCCTTTCGTGTGGATAGCCTGTGCAATGAAAACCTAGACCCCTACGAGTGCGGAAAGTTACCCGCCAAAACCAGAAGTGAGGCAACCCCCTTCAACAACGTGAATGGGCCACCAAGTACTTCACGGAATCCGGTAACTTGAGCACCCCTCCGTGGGTCAACCTATACCCCCTACGAGTGCAGCGAATAGCCCACCAATTCTAGAGTGAATTCCCTTCCGTCTCAACGCCATGAGATGCGGACCCGTTGCCCTCTAGAATCCGGCTATTCGTGCACTCCACCGCAGGGTAATCCTAGTACAGAAAAGAAAATAATATACAAGGGTGACATCGACCTCAACCTGGTCGTGCCCCAAATAAATAATATACAAACTGGCAGTGATGGCAGTCCACATGTCGGACGCTCGCCCCGCAATATCAAATGTACAAATGAAACTAAATTTTAGTAACATTGCACCCAAGCTATCCACCACGACGATCCAACCACAACACAGCACAACACAGAACATCAATGTGAATGTCACGTTCGCAAACTCGTCTAAAAGAACATATAGCAATTAGACGAGTTGTACCGCTCTAATGACATTCACGGTCGCAGATAGAAATGCATGTACTGTAAACATTTAAACAGTTCGATTAAATTCTGATTTAATTATCCGGCTTAATCCTAAGCCGCTAGTATTATCAACTGTCCGATTAAAGTCTGTGCAGCCTGTACACATATTTAATCGGACACCTGTATGTACCAACATACGTCATCTACACCATATCGCCTGAACCGTGAAAACCCTCTGTGTGGGACTCTAAAGACTCGTTAATACGCTGGCAGTGGGTTTAACCACAAGCACGTCAGTGGCACTAGCTATACGTAACGGCTGCCTAGGTATTGAGCGAAAAGGAAGCCGACAAGCAAACTCATCCTGAACTATTGAGCCGTACAGTGACCATATCCGTACAGTCCGGTTTGTTCGTCTAAGAGTATCGCATATCGAGTCTAGGGGGTAGATAAAGTCAGACCCCGAACAACGCGATAATTCGTGTCGGTATGTAACCCATCACCACCTGAGAAACTATCGATCCTGGATCGCTAATTTTCGTATACCCCGGCCGAGGATTTCTGGTGATAGCCACCCGTGCACTGCGCGACATCAACCCCCAATACCAGGAGTGACAAATCCCCGACGATCCGATCACTGCCTCCATGTGGCTCGGGACTGTACCCAACTAAAACTTATTTGCACGACTTCTTTGAGCCGTGGTAGGGTAGTAATCAAAGCACAGTGGGAACTCACATGAGACAAATGACGATCTCAGGTCGACAGTCTAACCTGTACACATGTCACTTGGGAACTGCTATCTGACAATAGGTATAATACTAACTAGCAGATTCCCGGCGACTCCGTCCAGTGTACTCATAACCCAATGAGCACATGTATACTATCTTAGGTGATCTAACTAACACCAATGGCTTGTGAGACCAGCCACCGCCCCTCGTCAGGGTCTGGATATGTATACACTAGTCTACTCTGGAGTATCGATGCCCAGTCTCGAAACTCCCACGACTAGGGACATTTAAGGATGTGCTTATAAACCCCCAGCTCCCATATATATGATCGCCATCATAATGCTGGTGTCAAGCAAGAATCATATGGGCTCTATCAACATGTACATGATGATAAAGACAAACCAGATAGCATACCTCGAGTAAGACTGTTCCACCGGTATAGGTCATCCCTTAATCATCGCAGTCGCCTACCTGCGGTTATGATAATTTCCTTGAGGGCACTATAGCCAACATATACTTCATAACTTTTACAGATGATTTCTCAAGATTTGGACACGTGTTCTTGTTGAAACATAAGTCTGAGGCTTTCGAAAAATTCAAGGAATACAAAATTGAAGTAGAAAAACAAACTGGATTGAGTATCAAGAAACTTCGATCAGAACGAGAAAGAGAGTACCTAAGTACAGAGTTTCTAGATTTCCTAAATGAGAATGGGATTCTCTCTCAGCTCACTCCTCTGTACACACCACAGCACAACGGTGTGTCAGAACGGAGAAATCGAACCCTATTAGATATGGTACGTTCAATGATGAGTGATGCTGAGTTACCACTTTCGTTTTGGGGCATGCATTGAAGACTGCAATATATCTATTAAACAGGGTTCCGACCAAAATCGTGCCTACCACTCCATATGAGATATGATATGGGAAGAGACCATCTCTTAAACGAGTTAGGATATGGGGTTGTCCTGCTTTTGTTAAAAAGCAGAATCCAGACAAACTCGAGACACGATCGGTTTTATGTAAATTTGTGGGGTATCCCAAACATTCATATAGGTATCTTTTCTACCATAAGGAGGAACAAAGAGTGTTTGTTTCTCAATATGCCACATTTTTTGGAAAATGAGTTTTTTACAAATGATACTGTTGGCAATATGGTAGAGCTGGAAGAAATTTCAGAGCCACAAACAAATACTGACGATTTGGTTGAACCTGAAGTTTCAATAGAACCCAACGAGCCTCAGTTACTCCGTAAATCTAGTAGAACTTCTCGCCCACCAGATAGATATTACGGTTTTCTAATTGATGGTGATAGAGAAGATTGCATCATAGATGATGATGACCCTACTAGTTTTCAGCAAGCTATCATGAGTAGTGACTCGGTGAAATAGCTGGATGCCATGCGATCCGAAATGGAATCCATGCACATCAGCAAAGTATGGACTTTGGAGGTTGCACCTTCCGGAGTAAAACCCATAGGGTGCAAATGGATCTTTAAGAAAAAGATTGGTGTGGATGGACAGGTAGAGACCTATAAATCTAGGCTTGTGGCGAAAGGATTTCGTCAAAGATCAGGATGGACTACGATGAGACTTTTTCTCCAGTTGCAATGCTTAAATCCATTCAAATCCTTCTTGCTATTGCTGCTTACTATGACTATGAAATCTGGCAGATGGACGTTAAAACGGCATTTCTAAATGGTGATTTAGATGAATGTGTTTTTATGGATCGGCCGGAAGGCTTCATTGACAGTGGGAGCAGCGAGAAGGCATGCAGGTTGCTTAAATCCATCAATGGATTAAAGCAGGCGTCAAGGAGTTGGAACATCTGCTTTGATGATACAATCGAAGAGTTTGATTTTATCAAAAATGTAGATGAACCTTGCATTTATAAAAGTATTGTAGAGAGTACAGTCACATTCCTCGTATTGTACGTAGATGACATTCTCCTGATAGGAAATAACGGTCTTATGCTACAATCAGCCAAACTATTCTTATCGCAAAGGATCTCCATGAAGGACCTGGGTGATGCCTCATGCATTCTTGGCATTAAGGTCTATAGAGATAGGTCTAAGAGATTGTTGGGATTGTCCCAATCAAGGTATATAGACACCATACTAAAGAGGTTTAGTATGGAAGATTCCAAGCGAGATAATTTACCCACTTGTCACGGGATCACCCTCTCCAAAGAGATGTCTCCAAAGACTGATGAAGAGAGGGCTCGCATGAGCATTATACCCTACGTTTCGGCGGTGGGATCCATAATGTATGCGATGTTATGTGCTTGCCCAGATAGCTTACGCGCCGAGTGCAGTAAACAGGTATCAATCCAATCCAGGGGAGAAACATTGGATGGCTGTGAAGAACATTCTTAAGTACTTGCGAAGGACTAAAGAAATGTTCTTGGTGTATGGTAACAGAGATCTCCAAATGGAGGCCTTTACCGATTCCAGTTTCCAGAGCGATAAGGATGACAGCAAGCCCATCTCAGGGTTTGTATTTACCCTCAATGGAGGGGCGATATGTTGGAAGAGTTCCAAGCAAGATACCGTCGCTGACTCTGTGATGGAAGCTGAGTATATTGCTGCTAATGATACCGCAAAAGAGACAGTCTGGATAAGGAAGTTCGTTTCTGAACTTCAGGTGGTTCCACCCATTTCTAATCCAATAATTTTGTATTGTGATAACAATGGAGCCATAGCTTTGGCAAAGGAACCACGGTCCCATCAGAAATCCAGACATATCTTGAGGCGGTATCACCTCATCAGGGAGATCGTGGATCGCCAGGAGATCGGGGTGCGGAGAGTGGACACAAAAGATAACACAGCCGATCCATTCACCAAGGCCATCCGTCAAGTCCAGCTCGAGAGACTGTTCGAGATGTTGGGCATGCAGTACGCCTGCAACTGGCTATTGTGCAGACAGTGGGTACTTATTGCACCAATTAAAGGCCTTAGTGCAAGTGGGAGATTGTTGGATATGTATGCCCTAGAGGCCTTTATTGTATAGGATGCTAGGGATATGTATGTACAGAAACAATCTTGCTCAATATGATAGTACACTATTTGGTTTACCTTTATCTTAACATGTGATGTGTTCTACTTAGTATTTCATATCTTGTATACATGTTGATAAAGCCCTTAGGATGTTTGCTTGACTACCAGGACTATGATGTAGATCATATTAGTGGGGCTTGAGTAGTCCGCAAGCAGATCCTTTAACAGTTCATAGTCGAGGGAATATCGAGACAGGGCATCGATATTTCTATAGTAGACTAGTGTGTATGTTTCTTGACCCTGCTTGGGGGCAATGATTGACCCCACAACCATTGGTGTTTGACATCAAAGATTGTACATAGGTGCTCATTAGATAATGGGTACACCGAACATGACTCGCCAAGAACTCTTAGATGGTATCATACCTATCGTCAGATAGCAGTTCTATGGTGACACTTGTACAGGTTAGTCTGTAGACCCGAGATCGTCATAGTGTCTTATGTGGTTCCCACTGTGCTTTGATTTCCTCCCTACTACGGCTCTTTAGAGTCGTGCAAACAGGTGGATTTTAGGTACAGTCCCGAATCACATGGAGGCGGTGAGCAATAGGAGGGGTTTCGTCTCTCCTGGTATAGAGAGTTGATGTTGCGCTATGCTCGATTGGCTATAACAGCAATTCCCTGTCCAGGGTTGTTGAGATTTACTCATAAGAGTTATCAGTAGTTTTTCGAACCGTTATGAGCCATACATCGGCATGACTTATCAAGTTACTAGGGTCTGACGTTTACCACCCTTAGACTCGATATGCGACGTATCAGACGAAGAGACCAGACTGTATGGTAAGTGTTACTTATAGGGTCGTTGGGGTTAGGATGAGTTCGTTCGTCGGGCACCTTTTCGACATGTACCTGGGTAGCCGTTACGCACAGCTAGTGCCGCTGACGGGCTTATGGTTAAACCCACTGCCGGCGTACTGTTAAGTCTTTAGAGTCCCACACAGATGGTTTCCCTGGTTCAGGCGAAACGATGTAGAGGCCGTAAGGTGTTATGGCAGGGTTTCAATCATATACGTGTACTGGCTACACGAATGATGTTCGGAAGGATAATACTGGTAGGATTTGGTTTAAGCCGGATACCAGTATTATATTATTGGATTATTGGTATCTCATTGTATTCGTATTTTCGGAATACGAATACGGGTATATTTATATATGGTGAGGGGCATTCTTGTAATTGTACAAGAAAAGGCTTCTAGAAGAAGACACCTCATATATGAATTTTATTTTGTGAAAATGAAATTAATGAGGTGGAATTTGGAGTATGGATGAAAGCATGGATAATTGAATATTGTATTCATTTGGATCTACTATTGAAGCATGGTTGATTATTTTTGAGAAAAATAATCCATGCTTCAATAATTCAAACCTTAGACATATCATTTTCATTCACAAGACTTTTAGTTCATACTCACTCACTCTTTCTCTCTCCAAGTTATCTCCTCCCTCAAGCTCAACCCTAATCCTTCACATAAGTTGTGAAACATAGGTTTTGAGATCAAATAATCCACTTGCTTATCTCTACATCATCTAAGTTGTCTCTCTTAACAAGCTTGACTTCTTAGTTACCTCTTTAGTGGAGGTTGAAGCTTGATCCAAAGCTCTCGGGTGTATCATCTATGGCTTAGCGGTGACCGGAGATCGAGATCATTCCAAGCACCTAAGGAGCTCAGAAATGCAGCGGAAAGAAGACCCAAAGGACCGGTTTCAAGAAGGTATAATCCATATCATAGTAGCTAAAACTCCTAGATAGGGTACTAGTTATGGTTTAGGATACGATCCGGGTTCAAAAGTCGATGTTGCATGCTTCAAAATTATTGTTTGCTACTTCCGCCTTCCCACTAGTGTTGTGAGGATGTGCAACATCTACTAACATGGTATTAGAGCCTAACTAAACCAAAACTAGTATTTAGACAATGTTTAAAGCTTCGAACACGAAACAACTCCAAAACCGTAAAAAAAAAAAACCAAGTTTCTGGAAATTTTTAAATATCTTATGAAATTTTTTTAAACATGTGCAGAAGACTTGTTAAGTGATAACTAGAACACCCTAGAAAAACGAGCCCAAACTTCACAATTCTCGCCGGCCAAAATGCTATTTTTCTCGGCGGCGCCGGTGGACTAGAGGAGTTTGGGCTTGGGTTTTTAAAGATGTTCTGTACACTTGGTTTTAGGTTTTATAGTACTATTTATTTGTTTCCAGATTGCAAGTGATGTAATCTAAGTGTTAGGGAAATCCGGAGTGTTTTGAAGTCGAATATTTAACGTCGTTTATCCGTTTTCAGTTTGATATGTGTTATGAAACATCTACTAATTGCTATACGACAATTAGTGGGGGTTGCACATATGTGTATCTTGTGATGGTATGTGTATATGTATGTATTAGATCGTCGTGGATGAATAGCCGGGGGGATGTGAGAAGAATGTTTTTCTTTTCTTTCATTCTTGTAATTTATAAAAGTCATGTAATATTATTTTGCAGGGCACATCCGGGTTAAGGTTGTAGCCACCGTTGTATTATTTCTTTTTTACGGTTTTTGCTCCTAGGATAGACCCAAGGTGGGGTGAATCAACTACCGGGTCCTTGAAGTGCCGAATGGCCTACTCTTTTTATTGAGGGAGGTTGCTTCACTTCGGGAATTTGGCGGGTAGTTTGCCGCACCCGTAGGGGTCTAAGGTGGGGTTTGGCTATTCATCACGACCGTGGACTCCGTCTTTCGTTCAGGGCTTAAACGAAATACGGAATTCCTAGTATATCCAATATATTCATCTATGATCTGGAATGCTTATTATTGCGTGAGACGAATGTATATCTATATATGAGATATATAATAAATGTTGCTTATGTTTTGCACCCGCGCCAGTCCAGCCCCCGTTCTGCCGTTAGTTAAGTAACCTAACGGTGTATGATGGGGCCCCATGGCGAATGCGGATGACATAAGCGTACGTTCTATTTTCGTTTCTTTTTCTACAATAATAAGGTTAAATGATGGGAAAACATTGATAAGATTAATGTTAAGAAAAAAAAAACTAAAGATATTGTAGAATCAAAAAATTTCAAAAAGGTAGCTCTAGTTATTGCTTTGCATAGTGGTATTCCTTGATGAATATCTAGCACCTCATTCGATGAGGAAAGTGCCGAGATCCCTTCACCGGGAGTGACCTCTTTAGCGAAACTTGCATATGCTACAACCCACTCGGTTTATCATGATAACCTCCCTAGTTCTTGGTTTGCATAGTGGTATTCCTTGATGAATATCTCGCTCCTCATTCGATGAGGAAAGAGCCGAGATCCCTTCACCGGGAGTGACCTCTTTAGAAAAAGCTATTCGGTTTGTTTTTGAAAAACTAGATTTTTAAGCGGAGCTTAAACCACTCCTTTTCAAATCACTAGATTATACAACGATATCAAGTTCATTACGTTAAAGGTTTTCATCAAAACTATTCGTAGCCCTTCGCCATTTTAGAAAGTAGAGTACTTAGTATTCGTGCTATGTTTGTTGACTATAGTTAAGGCGTAGTGTACGGTAGCTAAGTGATGTCTTCCTACAAAGCATATGATGTGATCGATTAGGACATTCGTATGACTTGGTTAACCATAGTTAAGTGTCATACAGGTGAGTCTAAATCGATCATGAAATGACGGGTAGAACTTGACTAGCGCTTATGATTTGTTGACCATAGTTAAGGCTATAAGACGCTAGGGGTAAAAACAATATCGGGAATTTCAAGTGTTGAAATTTGTAATGAGATTGCATACCTTCTATTTGATAGTTGTATTTCGATCCCACGGTAAGTAATAGGTACTCCCAGGAGAGTTTTACACTTTACAATTAGCTATTCCAGTAGGTGTCTAGAAATATGTCAACAGGGTTATGCCGCTAGGAAAACGAGGTTTATTTTAATTAGGTCCGTGCGAAAGTACGGGGAACCTCCCTCGGAGTACCGACACTAGCCTAGCTGACCGATTAGCAAACTTGTAGAATTTAATTAATCCTGGCTAATTTTTTTTTTAAGGTTTGAAGGAAAATTTGATAAAAAGCAAAGGGAGACATCAATTAGATAAGATTAATAATCAATCTAATCATGCAAGAGCAATCGCTAAGTGTTTTCTTTTCTCTCTCCTAATGGCAGATACCAATATCTGGATTTAAGCTTCTATTAGACAAAAATAAACTCACGGGACCAAATTATAAAGAATGGGTAAGGAACGTAAATATTGCACTTACTTATGACAAGGTTGCATACGTCCTTACTGCACCAGCCCCTCCCCTCCCAGGCCTTGATTCCTCTATTGCGGATAATAAAATCCACAAAACATGGGATATTGATTGCGCCACAGCCAAATGCATCGCGCTTTCTTCGATGGACAACGAACATCAGAAGCAGCATGAGAAGATGGATGTGCAATCCATCTTTCTCCATACAAAGGACATGTATGGGGAGCAATCTCGTGCCCTGCATTACGAGGCCTCAAGAAAGTTGTTTCAGTTGAGGATGGCTGCTGGTACATCTATAGGTGATCATGTGCTGAAGATGATCGAACTTATTGAAGAACTAGAGGACCTGGGATGGACGATGGAGAATGAACAGCCAAGAGAGAAAATGAATAGTGTACAATAATACTAGAATACATATATATAAATTATTAAATCAAAACTTAATTTAATAATCCGGCTTAATCCTAAACTGCTAGTATTATCAATCGTTCGATTAATGTCCCATGTGGCCTGAACACATATTTAATCGGACATCTGTATGTACCAACATACATCATCTACAACATATCACCTGAACCGTGAAAACTCTTTATGTGGGACTCTAAAGACTCATCAATATGCTAGAAGTGGGTTTAACCACAAGCATATCAGAGGCACAAGCTGTACATAATGGCTACCCAGGTAGTGAGCGAAAGGAAGGGCGACGTGTTAGTTGTATGTATGCCCTAGAGGCCAGTATTGTACAGATGATGTATATTGTATTGGATGCTTGGACATATATAGAGAGGACTTTCTTGCTCGATATGATAGTATGCTATCTGGTTGCACTTTACTTTAACATGTATACTTGTCTCTTTATACTGTTTTATAGTTACATGTTGGTAAAGCCTTAGGATGTGTACTTGACTACCTGGACTATGATGCAGATAATACTAGTGGGAACATGGTAGTCCTTAAGTACATCCTTCAAGGTCCCTAGTCATGGGTGTATCGAGACAGGGCATCGATATACCAGAGTAGACTAGCGTATACGCTTCTCGACCCATGAGATAGGTGATGGATGATCCCATATCCATTGGTGTTTGACATCAGAGATGGTATACGGATACTCAGTGGAGACTGGGTACACTGGGCGGACTCGCCGAGAACTCCCAGATCGTATTATACCTCACGTCAGATGGCTGTTCTCTGGTGACACTTGTGCAGGTTAGTCTGTAGACCCGAGATTGTCATAGAGTCTTGTGTGATTCCCACTGTGCTTTGATTTCCACCTTACCACGTCCATGAGGGCGTGCAAAACGGTGGTTTTTGGGTACAGTCCCGAGTCACATGGAGACAATGAGCGATAGGAGGGGTTTCGTCTCTCCCGGTATTGGGGGTTGATGTTCCGCTGTGCTCGATTGGCTGTAACAGGGAAGTCCCTGGCCAGGGATGATATAGAGATTTACTGGTAAGTGTTACCAGTAGTTTCTCGACCCGTTATAAGCCTCACATCAGCACGACTTATCGGTTATTGGGGTCTGACGTTTACCACCCCTAGACTTGATATGCGACATATCAGACGAGGAGACCGGACTGTACGGGAAGTGTTACCGGCAGGCTTTTTCAGGAGTTGGAGCGGGCTTGCTTGCTGATCTTCTGATCGCTCGATACCCGGGTAGCCATTACGTCCAGCTAGTACCGCTGACGGCTTGTAGGTGTTGATGTGATCATCACCTACTGCCAGCGTATTGACGAGTCTTTAGAGTCCTACACAGAGGTTTTACTAGCTCAGGAAAAACGAAATAGGAGCACGTATGTGATATGTGCGGGACCGAGAATAATACGTGTATGTGATACCGTATTCTATTCTCGCGACTTTTTGTATCGGTCGGTTATATATGATATAGCCTGGTTATCGAATCAAGTGTTGTTTCGATAAATCGATAAATTGGATGTTAGTCGGTTATATGTGATATGACCGGATTATTAAGTCAAATGTTGATTTAATAATTTATTGTATAATTGTATATTTGATATACTAGTTTACATTAACTAACACTTGTTCACTTTAGGTTTTTCTCACATGTACACAACTTTGATTTATATGTGATATATATTAAAATTGTGTTTTCTTTTATTGTATCATGGTTGATGATACACAAGACTACGGTGTATGAGACTTGCACCATGCTATTTATTTATGTTGGATTTTAATATTCAAAGTAATTACAAAATTAGTGGAGGATTAGCTAAATGCTTGAAGCTTGTGGAAGCTTGTGGAAGCATTGACTAATTCCACTAAATTTGTTTTTACTATGGATATTTCTTAACCAAACCATAAGCATTAGCTATGGTTATGTCTCTACAAGAGTTAGTATATGATACTCACTCACCATGGTTAGCTTTCTCACTTGATCATTATCCTCATCTCTTTCTTTTGTTCATCTTCTTCTTCATTTGTTAAAAAGAAAAAGCTTGCTAGGGTTTGATCCAAAGTAAGAAAGATTGTGAGAAATAAAATTTTAAAGAGAACCCACTTCCTATTTCTCCATCCTCTACTAGACTAGCACTTTAGTTTAGGGTGTTTGCTTCACTAATTCTCAAGTTAGTGAAGTAGAAGCTTGAGTTGGCATCCCCTCGACGTAGATCATCTTCGGCCTCAAAGACTTCAAGTAAGGACGCGTCTTTCGCCTCGTGAAGCTATGCAAGGGTCCGGGAGAACCACGATCGCAGCGAAGGGACATCAACAAGGAGCTATAGAAGTGGAGGACCGATCTACAAAGGTTGTATTTCGTATTCACTTAGTCGTAAACGTAGTTTACTAGCATATGAAACCCTAATATTCTAGCAACGATCTTGTTTAGGGTTATTCGGCACGGCTAAAATTTTAAACGGGCATGTTTGATGTTTCCTTAACCCTTGTTAGAGTGCCTAGTAACCCTACAGTGGTATCAGAGCCAAGGTAGAGCATTAGGCGATGTGTTAACAAAGTTAAAACTCCAAACGAACCCGAATACGTCAAAGTTAACCCCCTCTCTGTACATTTTTTCAAATCTGTGTATTTTCAGTATTAAAAATACCTAAAAAATTCAGCAAGGTTTTCTAAGAATTGTGGTGAAAAACGAACACATAATACGTCCAAACCGCCACGGAACCGCGGCCCTACCGCGCTTGGGCCGCGGAACCACGGCAGTACAGGGGACATATGTATTCGTTTTTACACTGTTATTTCTAATTCTGTGATTTATATTTTCTGGGTATTTTTGTTAGTGTATATGCTTTAGAGGCCATTACTGTATCAAACTGGATTGTATATTACTTGATGGAAGCTTGGGATATTCATCTTGTATTGACATTCTTGATCAAAATGGTAATATGCTACTTGGTTTGTTTCTGCTTTAATGTGTGCATGTGTTTATTTTAGCATATCACATTTACACATTAGTGGAGCCCTTAGGATCTTTGCTTGATTACAAGCGTTGTGATGGCAGTCACACTCGTGGGGGCTGGGTAATCTATAAGCACATCCTTATGCAGGTCCCTAGTCGCAGGACTATCGAGACAGGGCATCGATACTCCGGAGTAGACTAGCGCATGCGCTTCTTATCCCAGCTTGGGAGACGGTCTGTCCCACAGCCGTCAGTACGTCGTACTTAAGATAGTATGCGGGTGCTCGTTAGGTTACGAGTAAACTGGACAGGACTTGTTAGGAACTGTTGGTTGGTATTATACCTATCGTCAGTTATCAGTTCCCAGGTGACATGAGTACAGCTTAGTCCGTTGACTTGACACTGTCACTTCGCATCGAGTGTGTTCCCACTGTACTTTGATTACTACCCTACCACGGCTCAAAAGAGTCGTGCAAACAGGTAGTTTATGGGTGCAGTCCCGAAGCACTTGGAGGCAGTGACGATTAGACAGGATTCGCCTCTCCCGGTATTGGGGGTTGATATCGCGCTGTGTCTAGGAGAGCCATTACACAAAGTCCCTGGCCAGGGCAAGCGAGATAGACTGGTAGGTTTCTAGTGTTATCTCAGGTGTTCTGGACTACACTCCGACACGACTTGTACCGCTAGTTGGGGACTGATGTTTACCGCCCCCTAGGCCTGCCACGCGATGTTCTTAGACGGACAGACCGGACTGTACGAAGATTGTCACATTCAGACTCGGTAGGAGTTCAGATGGGTTTACCTCGTCATTCTTCTTATCTGCATCTACCTGGGGATCGTTACGTAAAGCTAGTGCCGCTTGCGGTCTGTGGTTAAACCCATTGCCAGCGTAGTGTCGAGTCTTTAGAGTCCCACACAGAGGGTTATTCTCCTTTGGGCAAAACTGAGTAGAGGTCGCATGGTTTTGCGACAGGGTTCGTTCACATCCGCGCACTTGTGCACGTTTGGCGTCCGGACAGACATTACTAGCGGGCTCTGGTTTGAGCCAGATCCTAGTATATGTTTTGGGGTTAGTTTTATCTCATAGTATTCATGTTCCTCAGAACACGAATACGGGTGTGTATGCACAGTTGATTGAGGCGGAGGAAGAGGATTTTCATTAGGGTTTCGGAACGGGTGTGTATGCACAGTTGATAGTCGTCTTTTTCCAAACCCTAATGAATTTGTGATATATCAATTAATAATATTAATTAAATGAAATTGTGTCATGGTTGGGTTTGTTAACTTGTTGACCATGGTTGACTTGTTGACCATGGTTGAAACTTTGACTATCATCATTACACATCAAAGATGCTCTTTGATTCTAGCAAAACCATTTAATGTGATATGATAATAGTCTTATCAAGCCTTCCATAAACTTTTTCATTTAGATTAATTTTATTAATTTGATAATTCACTTGATATTGTTATGGTTGCAAAAACTATTCTCATTCTATCATAACATTTCTCTCTCTTCTCTTCATCTTCTTCCTTCTCTAGTTCAAGGAGAACAAATCTCATGTGTTGAGAAACATCTCCTTGAAGATAAAACACCCTAAGACACTCTCTACTCACTCTAAGATTGAAGGTCTAGCAAGCCAAAGACCTTAGTTCTCTCAAAGTTCGAGAAAGGAGCCCAAGGTTGAAACCCTCAGGTGGATCCATCTTTGACGGAAGAAGGCGACGAGGAAAGCACCATCCAAGCACTACAAAAAGTTCAAGAAGAAGGAGTTCAAGTGAGGTATAACCCCTAACCGTGTAGATAAATCTCAAGTTGGGTTTGCTAGTGTGTAGTTTAGCCAAGATCCGTTCTTGTAGTCCATGTTACCTAAGTCTTAAAAATTGTTTTTCGCCATTTCCGCAAGCCCGAAAGAACTGGGAGAAGTAATGTGGACTTACAGTGGTATCAGAGCCTAACTAAACACACCCTAGCATGTTAGCAAAGTATTTAGAATATCGACCGAACGAAAAAACCGAAAAACACCCCGGAAACCCTAAGTTTCTGCCGATTTTTTTTTCTGCTCTAAATATAAAAAATCATGTCTTGAAAATCGGCTCAGGATATTCTAAGAACAGGAAAGAAAAACTGTAACGTTTTGAAAATCGTTTCGGTGAAATTTCGAAAAAACGGTAAAATAAGGGGGTTTTCTGTAAAAAAGTTAAAATGCAAATATTTTTATTATAAAATTAAATATACATATTCTAGCTATGTAATTGCTAGTATTTGGTGTTTATTGAGCCACTGGTAAAATTTCTAATTTTCTGAAAATTTTTCCGAAATTAATTATTTTAATATCATTTTAAGCCTTCACTAATACATTTAATTAGGGAAATTACAAATTGGAATGGGTTAATACAAATTTTGTGCATCATGACACATCTAAACATATATTGTAACATGTTCTTTTTCTTTCTATTTTGTCATGATGGTTCTATTTAATTCACGAAACATATTAGGAAATAAAATAGATAAGAATGGTTTAATTAAGGGGATAATGGGGGGGGGTTTCCTTGCTATTTTCCTTCCACTAACTCACCCACTCCCCATTCTATCCGAGACCCCCTTCAATTCCAGCAGCCCTCTCTTCAAAAAAAAAAAAAAGAAAGAAAGAAAAGAGAATGAATAGAATAATGAAGGCATGGAGTTAATTAAAAGAGGTATGTGCTTTTCTCTTCTTGTCTTGACTTCACAATCATTTCAACACTCACATTCTCTCTCTCCCCTCTCCAAAAATTCAGCCGAGCCTCCCCATGAGCAGCCCCAACAATTCTCCATCTCATTTTTCCCTCAAAAATCTTCTCATTTTCCATCAAAAATCCTTCCAAATTACTACTAATTCCTAGTTAAATCCTAACCCTTTATTCCTTAGCACAATCAAGGATGGATCTTGAGCAAGGTAGCTAATTTGGGAGGCTTAGTTTCATGTTGATCTACCAATTTGTGAGGTATAAAATCCTTTCCCTTAGGTTTAATTGTTGCTTAATTACCTTAATCTAGCTAATTAGGTGTTTAATTAGGTTTAATTGCTTATTTGGAAAAATTCAAGAAAAAGGTTTGTAAATCAAATTAGGGTTTTCTTCATTGGGTATTGATCTTGATGTGGGGATTAACATGTTAATGTGATGCTAAAACTAACCTAGTTGCTAGTTTACTAATTAATGCTTGTAATTGTTAAAATTGGAATTTTATGCAAATTAGGTTTTGGAAATTTATTTCAAATGTTAGACTAAAAATCTAATTAAGTTTTTCATGACTTCATTAACATTATTAAGTGCAGTTTAATGCTTTAGATCATGCAAATCTAAGCTAGATTGTAGTTTGTGCATTTTTGCTATGAAATTGTTAAAATTTAGGTATTTTGTAAACTTGAATTTTAGGGTTTTTGGAATTTAATGAGATTAAATTATGGGAATTGTTTTTATGACTTATTTAAGATATTTAGTGAATATTGTGGCCGCTAGATTCGTTTATACATCGAGTTTTATACTAAAACGGTGATTTGTGCTTGCTAGATTTTCGGGAAAATGACTTTTTAAGTGAAATTGGGGTTTTTGTGAATTTTAAGCTATTTTATATTATAATTAGTGCTTGTAATTGTACAAATGAGTGTGTTGGGAGCTTTCTTGATGGTTTGGCGTTTGTACGCCGACGTCGACGGTTTTTGGGTCGATTTGTGAAGGCAACCATAGGTTTTGACCTATGTGGGATTCGTGCGTCGTTTTGGTCATGAGTCGGATTTTAATGCGATACGGTGCGTTATGATATGTAGGTACCCCATGTGGACTTCGAGACGACAAGCAAGCGCGTGGCGACGTCGGCACCGGCGAGCGAGGACCAGGTGAGTAGATTTATATCTACGGGGAGAAGTCGGGTGGATGGCGTATAGCACCCCCGCAGTCCGTGGTGGTGTATACGGATGCGTATACACACCAGCAATTATTATATGTTATTTGGGATTAATAACGATGTTTAGGATGGATATTGGTGTGTTGGATTAATTTTTTTTAGTGTTGCGAACCCTAGGGTAGTGTTGCACTACACATACACACATACATACTTGCATACATTCCTATTTATATGTGCTCATGGGATTCTTTATAGTTATGTGTTCACATGGGTATGGGACTATGTGTTCACATACGGATTTGAGGATGATACTTGGGTTTGAGATGAGTCGATGAGATTTGTATTGAGGTTGTGAATTCGGTGATATAGCAAGATTCGTATTTGAGATACGACATGACGTTGTAGCGGGTCCTTGACGTAGTGTTTCACACACGTCCATGCTTACTTAGGCAGTATCAGTATTGTACTTGACGTAGATCAGTACCCCGGATTATGATCTTTGATAAAGAGGATACCAGATGAACAATGTGATGAATGCGATATTGACCCGTACCCAGATCTGGGGATGCCGTACGACGGATTTACGTACGAATTATATCTTGATGATTGATCCGCACTCTTGACTTGGGATGTCTGATTGTAGATATGGTATCGGATATGATATTATTGAGGCGGGATCACCGACTAATATATATACAGGTATGTATATGGATCGACTCAGATGTTAGGCGGTTTCCTTACCTGTAGTCCAGCTTGTTAGCTTAGCCCTTTAGTTTAGTTTAGTTGTTAGATTAGATTCGATTCTTACCTATTTCAAAAACTAACGAATCGTGGGTATTTCAAAAGACAGCCCAAGGGATCCTACGGATATTTCAAAAGACGTATCTTTTCATAAAAGCACCGTAGCCCCTATTTTCAAAACCCCATGATTCGTGTTATTTCAAAAGGCACAATTTTTAGGACTTATATTAGATTAATGTAGGTTAGTTGCAGTTGCGTCTAGTATTCAGCTCCCGTGTATTATTGTTGTTCGCTTCGCATCGCATACTTATGTTATAATTTCTTATTGCAATGTTGATATCATATTGTTAGGACACCAGCACCATTACCGATGATGCGTATGTACCACGTACACTTACTTGCCGGCTCACACACATCTTCATCGGTAATTTCCATGTCACGTACACCTTAGAAAATATTATTGCTTGACTTAGCTTGTTAGTCAGTAATTTGACATGATATTAGTGTACCTGCCTTATATGCCAGCTTAACATTGTAGTTATTACTTGTCACTTCATGCATACTGTTATTCATTGTTATGCCTATATTCATGGTTTTACATACTATTGATGATTTGGATTCGGATTTCCATGAAATTTTCTGGATTTGGGGGGAAAACCGCAACACTTATATAAACTGATTTCTCTCTTTTTAAATAAAAAGTGCGGTTTTTCCCATGATGTATGAGTCGTCCACCATGAGTTTGCTGATGGATTTCGAGACCCGATTCGAGCAGACGGATGAACCGTTTCGGGTATACGGTGGACCCGGTAAGGTACCCCGGGGCAAGAAGCACGTGATGATGACGATGTGAGCCTGGCAGGGGAGCACTACCTACCGGTGATTTTACCCGACGCGTCGGATATCCGGAGGATACCGTCGTGGTCTTGAGATGGATGGTAGGGGCCGGTCTGGACTGACGGCGCCCTAGATATTGTGATTGAGACATTGAGATTTCGAGATATTGAGATATAGAGACTGTGATACAGAGATATCGAGATATTGGGATTACGTTTTGTGCCGATGCTAGGCACTGTTTTATGCTGATTTCATTATGATACCTCATTTTAAAAATACAAAGGAAATCTCACTAAATTATGAAAACAGTTCTTCATTTACATGTATTCTGTTTTCATGCATTCATACCTCATTCATATGAGATATTGCTACCTGAGGCACTGACACGGGCACATGAGATTACACTCGGGTTAGATATTTACCCTAGCCTTGTTATAGGTTGCATGTTATATATAATTGAGGATTTATTATGATCTTTGACCTAGGTTGCGTTATTTATGCGATTTCTTTCCGTAGATGTTTTTCTATTCACGAGTTGGCAACTCACCCCCGTTGTGCCCCAGTTTCTTGCAGGTTTGCCGTACAGGTTTCATTACGGCTTTGCGGGCATAGTTTCCTTCGGGTGATTTGCTAGTAGGTGGGTTTACTTGTATCGTACCCCCATTATATATTTTGTATATCATTATTCTGTTGTATCTAGAAGTTCCATCAGCCAAACATGTATTTATTTTGAGATAGAGACCAGTGATGTTATTCCTTCGACCTTAGAGTCGCGCGTTATATTTCTGCGGTTTTCTTGTGGTTTTGAGTTTCCTTTTGAATATTGATCCTCGCCGTTGGCGTTGTATATTATATTGCTTGTGTGGTTGTGACCGTCGATTGACGAAGAGCTAGCTCCCGCTTGGGGATGCCTTTTTATTGATTTCGTATACTATTCATGTTGTATCCCGTTTGGGGGCCAGTATTTACAAAGGAGACTCTGCCGAAATTTTCAGTAAATTTTGATGTTCTTAAAAACCACATAATTCGGCTTATGCTATTAAAACTACTTGTTTTAAATTGGTTTTCCTTCACTCTACTACTTTTCTTGGTTTGGATTTCTGGGTTTTCGGTTTACTTAGATTACGTACGCCTCGAGACGTTTCGTAGTTTAAGTGCCGGTCATGTTCCGTACTTTCGGGACGTGACAAAAACGATCACACGAGTCGACCAACTCACCGCGGTTCCGCGGCCGAGTTGACTCGGCCGTGGATCGTTTTTGTTGCAATTTGTTTCTGGTGGGTTTTTGTGATTTTTGGGAATGTTTGTTTCTGCCCAGAATTTCCAGAGAACAAGTTGGTTTGTAGGATGGTTACAAATCCGTATTTTCGGTCGATGTTCTGTAGACTTTGGCTAATGGTTATATCTGTAATGTTCTATATGTATTAAACGTCTACTAATCGCTATACGTCGATTAGTGGGGGTTATACATATCTGTGATCTGTAATGATGATGGTTTGTGTATATGAATTCGTTGGATTGTCGCGGATGAATAGCCGGGGGAATTGTGAGATGAGAGTTTTGTTTATCTTTCAATTCTTGTAATATGTAAATTGATGTAATATTATTTGTATGGCCGCACAACCGGGTCGGGGTTGTAGCCGTCATTGTATAATTTCTTTTTACTGTTTTTGCTCCTAGGATAGACAAGGTGGGGTGCACAAACTACCGGGTATCTCGAAGTGTCGAGTGGCCTACTCACGAGTTAAGGGAGGTTGCTTCGCTTCGGGTACTTGGCGGGTAGTTTGCCGCACCCGTAGGGGTCTAGGGTGGGGTGTGGCTATTCATCGCGACCGTGTAATCCGCTTTTCGTTACAGGCTCGTACGAATTGCGGATTCCTAGTATATCCAATGTATTCATCTGTGATCTGGAATGGCTATCATTGCATGTGACGAATGTTTATAGATATCTATTTAGGCGTTGCTTATGTTTTGCATCCGCACTAGTCCAGCCCCCGCTCTGTCGTTAGTTAAGTAACCTAACGGGTGATGACGGGACCCCGTGGCGAATGCGGATGGCATAAGCATACGCCATATTTTCGTTGTTTTCTGCAATGGTAGGATTAAATGATGGGACGCATTGGAATTAATGCAAGATAAAAATAAACCAAGTAAAAGTCGTTGGAACACTTTGAAAACCACTCGGTTCTTTTCAAAACCAAACTTTTAAATGCGGAGCACGAACCCTCCTTTTAAAAGCTATCTCGTTCCATCGATTATATCAAGTTTACCACATTCACGGTTTTTCCAAAAACCATCCGTAGCCCTCCATCATTTCAGTTAAATATTCGGTAGTATTCAAGCTATGTATTTTGACCTCACGCCAAGGCATAGTGATTGGTAGCTGCCGGATATTTATCTGTTGCATAGATAGAATGCGTTGGTTTGAGACAGTCGTACTGCTATTTTGGCCTACGTCAAGGGTAGGTACGGGTGGGTTCAAATTAACCTGGATAATGATGGAAAGAACTTGACATATGACTTATGACATTTTGACCTCACGCCAAGGCCATAAGAGCATGGGGCAAAAATCCACATCGGGAGTTTCAAAAGTACAGAAACTTGCTAGCGTTGCATACCATTTGGAGTGTGATGATTCTGGTAGGATTCCTTCAGTTTGTCACGCGATGATATTTGGATCCCGATCCTACTGTGAGTATATGCTACTCCTCGGGAAATTTCTCACTTAACGATCAATGCTATAAACCAAGTAGGTGTCTAGAAAGGTGTTAGCGGGGCTACGCCCCCAGGGAAAAGAGGTTACTTAATTAGGTAACTTCGCGAAAGAGTTGGAAAACCTCCCTCGAAGTACCGACACTGGCCTGGCTGAACGGTTAAGCAAGTATTGTACGGTGAGATTGATCCCGACTGATTCTTCCTTTATGGTTTGAGGAGGGATTCGAGAGACAGTGGGAGCCATCCTGTTTAGACAAATTAAAAACCACTCTAAACTTGCAAGAGCATCATGCTAAAGTGTTTCTTCTCTCTCTCCTGATTGCAGCGACCAAACATCATGACTGGATTTAAGTTACTACTAGATAAAAATATACTGACAGGGCCAAACTACAAAGATTGGCTCAGGAATGTCAAAATGGCAATCACTTATGACAAGTTGGGGTATCTTCTTACCATGAAAGTTCCCCCTGTCCCAGGTCCCAAAACCAGCGTCGCGGATAGGGAAATCCGTAAGACCTGGGAAATCGACTGCGCGAAGGCCAAGTGCCTCGTGCTTGCCTCTATGGACAACGAACATCAGAGGAGGCATGAGAATATGGACCTCGAATCCATATTTCTCCATACAAAAGAACTGTATGGAGAGCAATCTCGTATCGCCAGATACAAAGTGTCGAAGAAGTTGTTTTCGGAAAGATTGGCCGTCGGATCGTCGGTAGCGGAACACGTGCTTAAGATGATTGGCTACATAGAGTAGCTCGCGGACCTTGGGACCACGTTGGAGAATGAGCTCTATACGGACTTTATTCTTCAGTCCCTTCCTTCCACTTACGCCCAGTTCATCCTGAATTTCAACTTGCAAGAAAAGGAAGTTGAACTTTCAGAGCTCCTCAACATGCTGAGGAGTGCAGAGGGCACCCTACAGAAAGGTAGGGAAGCATCACATTGTTTGTAGGAGGATCTTCCTCTTCTAGGTCCAAGGCAAAAGCCAAGGGAAAGAAGAAGAAAACCCCCGCCAAACCAAGGGGCGGTGTTAGTAAGATGGATACGAAGGGAAAAGAAAAAGCAACAAAGGTAGCAGGGAAGCTTGTGGATAAGGAAGAATGCTTTTACTGTCACAAGAGTGGACAATGGAAGAAAGATTGCAGGGCTTGGAAGGCCAGAACACAGGATCTGAAGCAAGTTGCGGCTTCAGCTTCAGGTGTGTATGTTATTGAAAACTGTCTATCAATAAACTCTACGTCCTGGGTATTGGATACCGGATTAGGATCTCATATCTGTAATTCTTTGCAGGCGTTGAGAAAGCGTAGGTTTTTGAAGGCAGGTGACATGACCCTCAAAGTTGCAAACGGAGCTAGCATGGATGCTGAGGCCGAGGGAGACTATCACCTGGGAATGTCAGATGGACATGTTTTGGTTTTACGTAATTACTTTTTTGTACCCAACGCAACTTGTAATATCATTTCTGTATCTTTGGTTTCTAAAGAAGGTTATGAATTTGCGTTTGTAAGTAATGTTGTAAACATTCACCTTAATCAAGTTCTGATTGGGTCAGGTACATTGAGCAATGGTATATACGTATTAAACCAACCACAGATTTTCAATGTCCAGAATACACACAAAAGAAAGTCTCCGGAAATAAATCAGACTTTCTTATGGCATTGTAGACTGGGTCACATCAATGAGAGAAGGTTGACGAAGTTACATACAGAAGGATATTTGGATCCGTTCGAATATCAATCATATGCAACTTGTCAATCCTATCTCAAAGGAAAGATGACAAAGACTCCGTTCACTAGACACGGAGTGAGAGCGAGCGAGCTCTTAGGACTCATGCACAGCGACGTGTGCGGTCCAATGTCTACAAATGCATGAAGCGGTTATTCTTACTTCATTACTTTTACGGATGATTTTTCAAGGTTCGGACATGTCTTCTTAATGAAGCATAAATCTGATGCCTTTGAAAAGTTCCTGGAATATAAGACTGAAGTAGAAAAACAAACAGGCAAAAGTATCAAGACACTAAGATCTGATCGAGGTGGTGAATACTTGAGTGCCGAGTTCCTGGATTACCTAAAAGAGAATGGAATTCTCTCTCAGCTTACTCCTCCATACACTCCGCAACATAACGGTGTATCGGAGAGATGGAACCGAACCCTATTGGATATGGTACGTTCCATGATGAGTAACGCTGAGTTACCGCTATCATTCTGGGGATATGCACTAGAATCAGCTGCATACCTTTTGAACCGAGTTCCAACTAAGACTGTGCCTACCACACCATATGAGTTATGGAGTGGGAAGAAACCCTATCTTCATTACCTGAAGATATGGGGATGTCCAGCTTTTGTAAAAAAGCAGCATGCGGACAAGCTCGAGGAACGCTCAGTACTGTGTAAGTTTGTGGGATACCCAAAGAACTCCAGGGGGTATCTTTTCTATTACGCAGAGGTGTTGGATATATGTTTGCCCTAGAGGCCATTATGTGATAGTGGATGTATCTATACATGTATATATATTCAGTTTGCATTCTTGCTCGACATGATAGTATGCTATCTGGTTCTTCTTTATCTGACATGTTTATTTGATCATGCTTCTATTCATTCATACATGCTGATAAAGCCCTGAGGATATCTGCTTGACTACTCTGATTATGATGGAGATCATACTAGTGGGACATCTGTAGTCTATAAGCATATCCTGGAACGTCCCTAGTCGTAGGTATATCGAGACGGGGCATTGATATACCAGAGTAGACTAGCGTATATGATACTAGACCCATACGATGGGCGATGAATGTTCCCACATTCATCGATGTTTGACATCAAGATCATATACGGGTGCTCAGTGGTGACTGGGTACACTGGACGGACTCACCGAGAACTCCTATATGGAATTATATCTATCGTCGGATAGCAGTTCTCAGGTGACACTGGTACAGGTTAGTCTGTAGACCCGAGCTCGTCATGGAGTCTTGTGTGTTCTCCCACTGTACTTTGATTGCCACCCTACCACGGCTCTACTGAGTCGTGCAAACAGGTGGCCGTTGGGTACAGTCCCGAGACACACGAAGACGATGAGCGATAGGAGGGGTTTCGTCTCTCCCGGTATTGGGAGTTGATGCCGTGCTGTGCCCGACTGGTTATAACAGCAAGTCCCTGGCCAGGGCTGCTGAGATTTGCTGATAAGTGTTATCAGTAGTTTATCGAGCTGTTATAGACCATTCACCGACACGACTTATTGAGTTATTGTGGTCGACGTGACCATCCCTAGGCTCGATATGCAGCATATCTCATGAAGAGACCGGACTGTACGGTAGTGTTGCCGGATGGCTCGACGGGAGTTGTAGCAGGTTCGCTTGTTGTCTTCTGATCGCTTAATACCCGGGTGGCCGTTACGTTTAGCTGACCGCTTGCGGCTTGAGGGTACTTGATATGATCATTACCCTCTGCCGGCATATTGACGAGTCTTAGAGTCCCACAAAGGAGTTACCCAGTCCAGGCGAAACGTTGTGGTGCGCGTATGCGATATGCGCATGCACCCGATTGAAATGTGCGTATATGATACCGAACATTGATCGGGTGAACTGCTTTTGGTGGGGTCATATGAGATATGACCGGATTGATAAATCAAGAGTTGATTTATCATTTAACCATTAGTTTTATCACTTAAAACCTTTTCTTGGATGATGGATGTGTGCATGCATGTGTGCTTTTCTTTCTTTCTTTCATGCTAGTTTCATGCACATGTGAATGTGCATACATGCATACATACACTCATCCATCATGGTTGTTAGCATATGGAAATGGTGGCAATATAAGACTCACACCATGGATTATATAATGGATTATTATTTCATTTTGGGTTTAAAAAGAAAATGAAAAAGAAAGGATAATCATTCATGCTTCTACATTCTTCCTGTGACCTAACCATGCTCAACTACCACTAACCTATGGTTATCCTTCTCTTTATCATTTAAAACCCAAGTTAAACTAACTATCCATCATTTAATCATGGTTGAAGTCAAGAAGGAAATAAATATATATAGTGATATATATTTCTTTTTCTTCTTAACTCAAGGTTATCTTTTACACCTCTTGTTCATTTTAGCCACCATCTTCATCCTCCTTCATCTCTTCCTCTCTAGTCTTTTCTAGTGAGCTAAATACAAATAAATAAAGGTTTTTGAAGTGAGATTCCAAACCACAACATCATTCTACTCAAGTCTAGCCGACTTGATTAGAGTGTTTCCTTCGGTTTTCCAAAGTAGCGAGCTTGGACGGAGTGCTCCGTGGTGGATCGTCGTGGACGCAAGGGAACTTCAAAAGGACCTCGATTCAACACCCAAGACACCAAGGAGTCCAGCAAAGGGGAGCTACAAAGGTTGTAGCCTTCAAACCCTTATCTTTACTAGCCTAAAGTTTCATAACCCTAATTTTCTAGGATCGATCCCTTTGCATGTTAGTTTAGCACCTTAAAAATTATAACTTTGGGTCATGTGATGCTTCAAAACACTTCATAGGGTGCTATACTAACCTTACAAGAGGAACAAAAGGTCTTTGTTTCTCGTAATGCCCACTTTCTGGAACATCAGTTCTTAGAAAAGGAAATAAATGGGAGCGCAATAGAACTGGAAGAAATTCCAGAACCACGAGCTATTACTGAAAGCTTAGTAGAACTAGAGGGTTCGAAAGATCAGGACATTCCTACGCCGCTCCGCAGAAGTAGTAGGCAGTCTCATCCACCCGAGAGATACTACGGTTTTCTCATAGACAGGGATAGAGAGGATTGCATCATTGATAGTGATGAGCCTACTAGCTTCCAGCAGGCCATTCAAAGCATTGACTCGGTAAAATGGCTGGATGCAATGCGGACCGAAATGGAGTCCATGTACACCAACAAAGTATGGACTTTGGACATTGCTCCAGACGGGGTAAAACCCGTAGGATGCAAGTGGATCTTCAAAAGGAAGATTGGTGTAGATGGACAGGTTGAGACCTATAAAGCTAGACTTGTTGCAAAAGGTTTCCGTCAAAGACCTAGCTTGGACTATGACGAAACCTTTTCTCCTGTAGCTGTGCTGAAATCCATTCGGATCCTTCTTGCCATTGCTGCCTTCCACGATTATAAGATCAGGCAAATGGACGTAAAGACCGCTTTTCTAAATGGAAATTTAGAGGAGTGTGTCTATATGGACCAGCTAGAGGGTTTTCATTCAGAGTGGGAGCAGCGGAAAGGTGTGCAAGTTGCTTAAGTCCATCTATGGACTAAAGCAGGCATCGCGGAGTTGGAACTTCTGTTTTGATGAGACGGTCAAAGAATTTGGCTTTATCAAAAATCCAGATGAACCATGCATCTATAGTAGATTTGTAGCGAGAATTGTTGTATTCCTCGTTTTATACGTGGATGACATTCTCTTGATAGGAAATGACATTCCTATGCTACAATCTGTCAAAAGGTTCTTGTCACACAGGTTCTCCATGAAAGACCTGGGTGATGCCTCATACATTCTGGGGATCCGGATCTATCATGACAGATCCAAGAGGATACTGGGACTCTCACAGTCCAGGTACATCGACACCATACTGAAAAGATTCAGTATAGATGATTCCAAGCGCGGTAATCTACCGGCTTGTCACGGGATCACCCTCTCCAAAGAGATGTCTCCCAAGACTGATTTGGAAAGGGATCGCATGTCTATTATACCCTACGCTTCTGCGGTAGGCTCTATAATGTATGCGATGTTATGTACCAGACCAGATGTAGCTTATGCACTGAGTGTAGTAAGCCGGTATCCGTCAAACCCTGGGGAGAAACACTTGATAGCAGTAAAGAACATTCTCAAGTACCTGAGAAGGACTAAGGAGATGTTCTTGGTGTATGGTGGAAAAGACCTCCAGGTCGAGGCCTTTGCTGACTCCAGCTTCCAGAGTGACAAGGATGATTCCAAGTCCATGTCGGATTATGTCTTTATCCTCTATGGAGGGGCGGTGTGTTGGAAGAGTTCCAAACAGGAAACCGTTGCAGACTCGACGATGGAAGCGGAATATATCGCTGCTGCAGATGCCGCAAAAGAATCCGTCTGGATGAAGAAGTTCCTCATGGTGCTTCAGGTGGTTCCTACCATTATTGATCCAATACCGCTGTATTGTGACAACAACGGAGCTATAGCTTTAGCGAAGGAACCCAGGTCCCATCAGAAGTCCAGACACATCTTGAGGCGGTATCACCTGATCAGGGAGATCGTGGGTGGCCAGGAGATCGAGGTTCGGACAGTTGCTACGGAAGATAACACTGCTGATCCATTCACCAAGGCCTTACCCCAGACTCAGTTCGAGCGGCTGATCGAGATGATAGGTCTTCTATACGCCAGTACATGGCCTTAGTGCAAGTGGGAGATTGTTAGTGTATATGCCCTAGAGGCCATTACTGTATCATACTGGATTGTATATTACTTGATGGAAGCTTGGGATATTCACCTTGTATTGACATTCTTGCTCAAAATGGTAGTATGCTACTTGGTTTGTTTCTGCTTTAATGTGTGCATGTGTTTCTTTTAGCATATCGCCTTTACACATTAGTGGAGCCCTTAGGATCTTTGCTTGATTACCAGCGTTGTGATGGCAGTCACACTCGTGGGGGCTGGGTAATCTATAAGCACATCCTTATGCAGGTCCCTAGTCGCAGGACTATCGAGACAGGGCATCGATACTCCGGAGTAGACTAGCGCATGCGCTTCTTATCCCAGCTTAGGAGACGGTCTGTCCCACAGCCGTCAGTACGTCATACTTGAGATAGTATACGGGTGCTCGTTAGGTTACGAGTACACTGGACAGGACTCGTTGGGAACTGTTGGTTGGTATTATACCTATCGTCAGTTATCAGTTCCCAGGTGACATGAGTACAGCTTAGTCCGTTGACTTGACATTGTCACTTCGCCTCGAGTGTGTTCCCACTGTACTTTGATTACTACCCTACCACAGCTCAAAGGAGTCATGCAAACAGGTAGTTTTTGGGTGCAGTCCCGAAGCACTTGGAGGCAGTGACAGTTAGACAGGATTCGTCTCTCCCGGTATTTGGGGTTGATATCGCGCTGTGTCTAGGAGAGCCATTACATAAAGTCCCTTGCCAGGGCAAGCGAGATAGACTGGTAGGTTTCTAGTGTTATCTCAGGTGTTCTGGGCTACACTCCGACACGACTTGTACCGCTAGTAGGGGACTGACGTTTACCGCCCCCTAGGCCCGCCATGCGATGTTCTTAGACGAACAGACCGGATTGTACGAAGATTGTCATATTCAGACTCAGTAGGAGTTCAGATGGGTTTACCTCGTCAGTCTTCTTATCGGTATCTACCTGGGGACCGTTACGTACAGCTAGTGCCGCTTGCGGTCTGTGGTTAAACCCACTGCCAGCGTAGTGTCGAGTCTTTAGAGTCCCACACAGAGGGTTTTTCGCCTTTGGGCAAAACTGAGTAGAGGTCGCATGGTTTTGCGACAGGGTTCGTTCACATCCGCGCACTTGTGCACGTTTGGCGTCCGGACAAACATTACTAGCGGGCTCTAGTTTGAGCCAGATCCTAGTATATGTTTTGGAGTTAGTTTTATCTCATAGTATTCATGTTCCTCGGAACACGAATGCGAGTGTGTATGCACAGTTGATTGAGGCGGAGGAAGAGGATTTTCATTAGGGTTTCGGAACGGGTGTGTATGCACAGTTGACAGTCGTCTTTTTCCAAACCCTAATGAATTTGTGATATATCAATTAATAATATTAATTAAATGAAATTGTGTCATGGTTGGGTTTGTTGACTTGTTGACCATGGTTGACTTGTTGACCATGGTTAAAACTTTGACTATCATCATTACACATCAAAAATGCTCTTTGATTCTAGCAAAACCATTTAATGTGATATGATAATAGTCTTATCAAACCTTCCATCAACTTTTTCATTAAGATTAATTTTATTAATTTGATAATTCACTTGATATTGTTATGGTTGCAAAAACTATTCTCATTCTATCATAACATTTCTCTCTCTTCTCTTCATCTTCTTCCTTCTCTAGTTCAAGGAGAACAAATCTCATGTGTTGAGAAACATCTCCTTGAAGATAAAACACCCTAAGACACTCTCTACTCACTCTAAGATTGAAGGTCTAGCAAGCCAAAGACCTTAGTTCTCTCAAAGTTCGAGAAAGGAGCCCAAGGTTGAAACCCTTAGGTGGATCCATCTTTGACGGAAGAAGGCGACGAGGAAAGCACCATCCAAGCACTACAAAGAGTTCAAGAAGAAGGAGTTCAAGTGAGGTATAACCCCTAAACGAGTAGATAAATCTCAAGTTGGGTTTGCTAGTGTGTAGTTTAGCCAAGATCCGTTCTTGTAGTCCATGTTACCTAAGTCTTAAAAATCGTTTTTCGCCATTTCCGCAATCCCGAAAGAACCGGGAGAGGTAACGTGGACTTACAATTTTTAATCTGACTCCGTTCAAGTGTTGAGCTATTTAGGAAATCTTGGGTATTTGATTATTCGATCGGAAAGTTTAGTACTGTCTATTTATCTAGAATGTGATACAATATGTGGAATTCATACAGTTAGGCATGAAATGCGAAATATGTGATATTTCGGATTTACGAAGTCTAAAGAGATTGTGGATTCCAAATGTTGTAGTTTTACACTTTCTTTTCTGTGACCGTAAGTGTAATATGTGATATTGCCGGTTTCATTGCTATATGTCAACGACAATTGGGATGCGGATATTTACTTACGTTCATGATATGTGATGTTATGTGTTGTTGGATATGTTATATTGGATCGTCGCGTTTTGAATAGCCGGGGTTTTTATGTGAGATTAGACTTTTTATTTTCATTCATGTAAAATTAAATGTATGTAATATTCTTTTATTGGGGCACTTCCGGGATGAGGTTGATGTCCCCTTTTGTATATTATTTACTTTTCCGCACTAGGATTGACCAAAGGAGGAAAGCACAAGTAACCGGGTTCTGGAGTCCAGTGGAAGACCAACTCGAGGAGTCTAGTCCGGGTCTCCTAACTCTAGAATTGGTAGGGTTGCTTGCCGCTCTCGTAGGGGTCTAGGGGTGTGGGTTTGGCTATTCATCGCGACCGTGGAATCCGTGTTTTAAATAGGCGCAAAATAAAACACGGACGTCCTAGTATGTCCAATGTTTCATATGTTTCTTCTGCTGCGATATCTGTGATGTGATCATTTGATGTGCTGTGATAAATACTGTATATAGTATATATGATATATTATATAGGCGTTACTTATGCTTTACACCCGCGCTAGCCCTGCCCCGCTCTGCCGTTAGTTACCTAACCTAATGGTGCATGAGGGGACATCGAGGCGAATGCGGATGGCATAAGTGAGCGTCGTATTTATCTGTGATGTTTAGGTGACTTAAATGATGGGACTTCATTAATGTGATTAATGAAAGAAAAGAAACCTAAAAGATGTTGTAGAATCAAATTTTTCAAAAAGGGTAGCTACAGTTTTGCTTTGGATAGCGATATATATGATATATCCCGCACCTTATTCGATGAGGAAAGAGCCGAGATCCCTTCACCGGGAGTGACCTCTTTAGCAAAACTGGCAGATGCTACAACACTCGGTTTGTTTTTGATTGCTTTTAGGGTTTTGCTTTGCATAGTGATGTATATGATATATCATGCACCTTATTCCATAAGGAAAGAGCCGAGATCCCTTTACCGGGAGTGACCACTTTAGCAAAACAAATGAAAGCCTCAAAATCACTCCATTGCAAAATTCACTCGATTCTACAACGATATCAAGTTCAATACGCAATGGGTTTTCAGAAAAACCTGTCGTAGCCCTCCGTCATTTCAGTTAAGTCCTGCTTAGTATTCGTGCTGCGTTTGTTGACCTTGTCAAGGCGTAGTGTGCGGTAGCTGACCAGTATTTATCTGTTTATGTATATGATGTAGATTGGATTAGGGTAGTCGTACGGCCTTGTTGACCTTGTCAAGGGTTGTGAGGGTGGGTTTAATTCAATCAAGAAATGACGGGTTGAACTTGACTTGCGGTCTATTGTTTGTTGACCTTGTCAAGTTCATAGATCGTTTGGGGCAAAATATTATCAGGAATTTCAAGTGTTGAAATTTGCAATGAGATTGCAACACTTCTATGAGATAGTTGGATCCAGATACCCACTGCGAGTAATTGTTACTCCCGGGAGAGTTTTACACAGGACAATTAGCCGATCAAGTAGGTGTCTAGAAAGGTGTCAACGGGGTTACGCCTATGGGAAAACGAGGTTTACTTTAATTAGGTCCGTGCGAAAGCATGGGGAACCTCCCTCAAAGTACCGACACTGGCCTGGCTGAAAGATTGGCGAAGTTGTAGGGTGTAATTAATCCCGGCTAGTCTTTCCTTTTAGGGTTTGAAGGAAGATTTGATAAAAACAGTGGGAGCCATCCTGATTAGATAAAATAATAACCAATCTGATTATGCAAGAGCATACGCTAAAGTGTTTTCTTCTCTCTCTCTCCAGGTAGCGACCATATCATGCCTTAATAAAGATAATAATATGGATGTATTGACTGAACCCGCATGTTATACTGTGCTGAGGAACGTTGGTTCCGTTCTTTATTATATATATAATATTATATAAAATTATATATTAATAATTATTTATATAATTATATATTATAATATTTTATATAATTATTATTAAATATATAATATTAATAATAATAATTATATATTAAATAATATTAATATTTAATATATTTAATATATAATTATATTAAATTATAATATATAATATATATTATAATTATATTGGAAAGGTAGAGAACTTGAAGAAGGTGATAAAGACATAAGGGTTGGAAATGGTGCAATTGTTGCAGCTAAAACCGTCGGGGAATATCACCTTGTATTGCCAACTGGTATTACATTGATTCTGAACGAATGCTATTTCATGCCGAACCTGATATGCAACATTATATCGGTTTCTTTGTGGAGTAAAGAGGGATATAATTTTGTATTACAGGATAATGTTATGAACATTTTCCTAAACCAAAAGTTGGTTGGATCAGGCACGCTGTGCAATGGCATTTATCTTCTAAATTAATCAACAGTTCTAAGCATAACAAACACACACAAGAGGAAGAGTTCAGAAATGAACGAGTCCTTCTTGTGGCATTGTAGACTGGGTCACATCAATGCGACACGACTAACTAAGTTGCATAAGGATGGATATATGAATCCGTTTGAATTTTCATCTTATGACACTTGCCAGTCATGTCTCAAAGGCAAGATGACCAAAACTCCGTTTACGGGACACGGAGAGAAAGTTACGGAACTCTTGGGACTGGTACATAGTGATGTATGCGGCCCCATGTCTACACATGCCAGGAATGGTTCTGCGTACTTCATTACATTCACTGACGATCTCTCTAGATTCGGATATTTGTTCCTAATGAAGCACAAATCAGAAGCTTTTGAGAAATTTAGAGAATATACACAAGAAGTCGAGAACCAAACCGGGAAAAGTATTAAAATCCTTCGATCTGATCGAGGAGGTGAATACTTGAGCAATGAATTCCTGGACTTCCTAAAAGAGAATGGGATTCTCTCTCAGCTGACTCCTCCATATACACCACAGCACAACGGTGTATCTGAACGGAGGAACCGCACACTATTAGATATGGTGCACTCTATGATGAGCACAATTGAGTTACCTATTTCCTTCTGGGGGTATGCGCTGGAGACAGCAGCATACCTATTGAATCAAGTTCCATCTAAATCTGTACCTACCACACCATATGAGATATGGAGTAGGAAGAGGCCATATCTTAAACGAGTTAAGATATGGGGTTGTCCGGCCTATGTCAAAAGACATAATCCGGACAAACTCGAGGCACGGTCAGTTCTTTGCAAGTTTGTGGGATATCCAAAGAACTTATATGGATATTTTTTCTACCACGGTGAGGACCAAAAGGTGTTTGTTGCTCAACATGCCACCTTTTTAGAAAAGGAATTTCTTGTTAAAGAAATTAGTGGAAAAGTGGTAGAGCTGGAAGAGGTTCCAGATACACAAACTGCAACTGAAGATTTAGTGGAACCATAGGATTTAGTAGTTCCCAACGAACCTCAGCCTCTCCGCCGATCTAGTAGGGTTCCTCACCCACCTGAGAGATACTACGGTTTTCTCATGGATGGTGGGAGCGAGGATTGCATCATGGTTGATGATGACCCAACTAGCTTCGAGCAGGCCATCACGAGTGGGGACTCAGTGAAATGGCTGGATGCAATGCGGTCCGAGATGGAATCCATGTACACCAACAAAGTATGGACTTTGGAAGTTGCTCCTGAAGGGGTAAAACCCATTGGGAACAAGTGGATCTTTAAGAAAAAACTTGGTGTAGATGGGAAAGTGGAGACTTTCAAAGCTAGACTTGTTACAAAGGGTTTTCGTCAAAGACCGGGTGTGGACTATGACGAAACCTTTTCTTTAATGGCTATGCTTAAATCCATCCGGATCATGCTTGCCATCGCTGCATATCATGACTACGAAATCTGGCAAATGGATGTTAAGACCGCCTTTCTAAATGGTGATTTAGAAGTGTACGTGTACATGACTCAGCCAGAGGGCTTCGTAGATAGTGGGAGCAGCGGGAAGGTGTGCAAGATGCTTAAATCCATTTATGGATTAAAGCAAGCATCGCGGAGTTGGAACATCTGCTTTGACGTCGTTATCAAAGAGTTTGATTTCGTCAAAAACGTAGATGAACCTTGTATCTACAAGAAGGTGGAAGAAAGTAAGGTTGTCTTCCTCGTATTGTACGTGGACGACATACTCTTGATAGGAAATGACATTCCTATGTTGCAATCGGTCAAGCTCTTCTTATCACAAAGATTCTCAATGAAAGATCTTGGTCATGCCTCCTGCATATTGGGAATTATGATCTATAGAGATAGATCTAAAAGGATATTAGGATTGTCCCAATCCAGGTACATTGACACCATACTAAAGAGGTTTAGTATGGAAGAGTCCAAACGTGGGTTCTTACCCACGATCTCAGGGCTCACTCTCTCCAAAGTGATGTCTCCCAAGAATGATTTGGAGAGAGCTCGCATGCAAGGGATACCCTATGCTTCGGCAGTAGGCTCTATCATGTACGCGATGCTATGTACCAGACCCGATGTAGCATACTCACTAAGTGTAGTGAGTAGGTATCAAGCTAATCCTGGAGAGAGTCACTGGACAGCTGTGAAGAGCATTCTCAAGTACTTACGAAGGACTAAAGAGATGCTCTTGGTGTATGGTAACGGAGAACTCTAAGTGGAGACCTTTACCGATTCGAGCTTCCCGAGTGATAAGGACGACTCTAAGTCGCAGTCGGGATTTGTCTTCACCCTTTATGGAGGGGCGGTTAGCTGGAAGAGTTCCAAGCAGGAAACCGTGGCAGACTCGATGATGGAGGCTGAATACATCGCTGCCAACGATGCTGCCAAAGAGGCTGTCTGGATCAAGAAGTTCATTACTGAACTTGAAGTGGTTCCATCCATTGAGCATCCAATACCTTTGTATTGCGATAACAATGGAGCGGTGGCTTTAGCCAAGGAACCCAGGTCCCATCAGCGATCCAGGCATATTCTGAGGCGGTATCACCTGATCCGGGAGATAGTTGATCGCCGGGAGATCGAGGTCAGGAGGGTTGACACGAAGAACAACATTGCGGATCCACTTACGAAGGCCATTCCCCAGATACAGTTTGAGAGACTCTTCGGGATGCTTGGTATGCGATACTACTGCAGCTGTCCCTAGTGCAAGTGGGAGATTGTTAGTTGTATGTATGCCCTAGAGGCCAGTATTGTACAGATGATGTATATTATATTGGATTCTTGGACATATATAGAGAGGACTTTCTTGCTCGATATGATAGTATGCTATCTGGTTGCACTTTACTTTAACAAGTATACTTGTCTCTTTATACTGTTTTATAGTTACATGTTGGTAAAGCCGTTAGGATGTGTACTTGACTACCTGGACTATGATGCAGATCATACTAGTGGGGACATGGTTGTCCATAAGTACATCCTTCAAGGTCCCTAGTCATGGGTGTATCGAGACAGGCCATCGATATACCAGAGTAGACTAGCGTATACGCTTCTCGACCCATGAGATGGGCGATGGATGATCCCATATCCATTGGTGTTTGACATCAGAGATGGTATACGGGTGCTCAGTGGAGACTGGGTACACTGGACGGACTCGCCGAGAACTCCAAGATGGTATTATACCTCACGTCAGATGGCAGTTCTCTGGTGACACTTGTGCAGGTTAGTCTGTAGACCCGAGATCGTCATAGAGTCTTGTGTGATTCCCACTGTGCTTTGATTTCCAACTTACCACGACCATGAGGGCGTGCAAAACGGTGGTTTTTGGGTACAGTCCCGAGTCACATGGAGGCAATGAGCGATAGGAGGGGTTTCGTCTCTCCCGGTATTGGGGGTTGATGTTGCGCTGTGCTCGATTGGCCGTAACAGGGAAGTCCCTGGCCAGGGCTGATATAGAGATTTAGTGGTAAGTGTTACCAGTAGTTTCTCGACCCGTTATGAGCCTCACATCGGCATGACTTATCGGTTATTGTGGTCTGACGTTTACCACCCCTAGACTTGATATGCGACATATCAGACGAGGAGACCGGACTGTACGGGAAGTGTTACCGGCAGGCTTTTACAGGAGTTGGAGCGGGCTTGCTTGCTGATCTTCTGATCGCTCAATACCCGGGTAGCCGTTACGTCCAGCTAGTACCGCTGACGGCTTGTGTGTGCTTGATGTGATCATCGCCTACTGCCGGCGTATTGACGAGTCTTTAGAGTCCTACCAGAGGTTTTACTAGCTCAGGAAAAACGAAATAGGAGCACGTATATGATATGTGCGGGACCGAGAATAATACGTGTATGTGATAATATATTCTATTCTCACGACTTTTTGTATCGGTCGGTTATATATGATATAGCCGGGTTATCGAATCAAGTGTTGATTCGATAAGTCGATAAAATGGATGTTAGTCGGTTATATGTGATATGACCGTATTATTAAGTCAAGTGTTGATTTAATAATTTATTGTATAATTGTATATTTTATATACTAGTTTACATTAACTAACACTTGTTCACTTTAGGTTTTTGTCACATGTACACAACTTTGATATATATGTGAAATATATTAAAATTGTGTTTTCTTTTATTGTATCATGGTTGATGATACACAAGACTAGGGTGTATGAGACTTGCACCATGCTATTTATTTATGTTGGATTTTAATATTCAAAGTAATTACAAAATTAGTGTAGGATTAGCTAAATGCTTGAAGCTTGTGGAAGCATTGACTAATTCCACTAAATTTGTTTTTACTATGGATATTTCTTAACCCAACCATAAGCATTAGCTATGTTTATGTCTCTACAAGAGTTAGTATATGATACTCACTCACCATGGTTAGCTTTCTCAATTGATCATTATCCTCATCTCTTTCTTTTGTTCATCTTCTTCTTCATTTGTTAAAAAAAGCTTGCTAGGGTTTGATCCAAAGTGAGAAAGATTGTGAGAAATAAAATTCTAAAGAGAACCCACTTCCTATTTCTCCATCCTCTACTACACTAGCACTTTAGTTTAGGGTGTTTGCTTCACTAATTCTCAAGTTAGTGAAGTAGAAGCTTGAGTTGGCATCCCTTCGACGTAGATCATCTTTGGCCTCGAAGACTTTAAGCAAAGACGCGTCTTTCGCCTCGTGAAGCCATGCAAGGGTCCGGGAGAACCACGATCGCAGGGAAGGGACTTCAACAAGGAGCTATAGAAGCGAAGGACCGATCTACAAAGGTTGTATTTCGTATTCACTTAGTCGTAAACGTAGTTTACTAGCATATGAAACCCTAATTTTCTAGCAACGATCTTGTTTAGGGTTATTCGGCACGGCTAAAATTTTAAACGGGCATGTTTGATGTTTCCTTAACCCTTGTTAGAGTGCCTAGTAACCCTACACGACGAGCAAACTCATTCATACCCCTACTGAGCCTGTCAATGACAATCTCCATACAGTCCAGTCTGTTCCTCTAAGAGTATCGCATATCGGGTCTAGGAGGTGGATAAAGTCAGACCATTAATAACGCGATAATTCGTGTCGGTGTGAAGCCCATCACCCACTGAGAAACTACTGATCCAAATCAGTAAATCTCTTCCACCTTAGCCAAGTATTTCTGGTGATGGCCACCCGTGCATAGCGTGACATCTACCCCCAATACCAGGTGAGACGAATCCCTGACAATCCGCTCACCGCCTCCATATGGCTCGGGACTGTACCCAACTAAAACCTGTTTGCACGACTCTTTTGAGCCATGGTAAGGTAGTAATCAAAGCACAGTGGGAACTCACATGAGACAAATGACGATCTCAGGTCGACAGACTAACCTGTACTCATGTCACCTGAGAACGGCTATCTGACAATAGGTATAATACCATCTAGCATGTTCCCGGCGAGTCCGTCCAGTGTACTCACCTCCAGTGAGCACCTGTATACTATCTTAGATGACCAACTGACACCAATGGCTTATGAGATCGGCCACCGGCCCTCGTCGAGGTCTCGAAAAGTATACACTAGTCTACTCCGAAGTATCGATTCCCAGTCTCGATACTCTCTCGATTAGGAACATTTAAGGATGTGCTTATAGACCACCCAGCTCCCACGTATATGATTGCCATCATAATGCTGGTAGTCAAGTAAGAATCATATGGGCTCTATAAATATGTAACAATGATCTGTAATACCATATAATGCATGTACATGATGATAAAGTCAAACCAGATAGCATACTATCATCTCGAGTAAGACTGTTCTATCCATATAGGTCCTCTCTTAATCATCATAATCACCTGCCTGCGATTACAATAATTGCCTTGAGCACACTATAACCAACAGTTCAACATTCTTCCTGATCTCAACGTAGTTACTACACTCATATTATGGATCTGTTGTTCAAGAGCAACATTTTCATTATGTGGATGACCAGGATTTAGTAGTGGTTGAGACGGAAGCTTTCCTTTTTCTCTCTCGCTCATTGCCGCGTTCAATTATACATTCCAGGCTTCGATGGTTTTTATCCTTTGACCGTGTGAAGCGGTATGTTGCACCAGAGACTAAATAGAAGAAAGGATGTTGGTGGTGGATTGAGTCGATTGCTTCACAAGAGCATCAAGACTACGTTCTAGCGAGGAGACCTTATCGCTACCGGACAGAACAAAGTTGTCATTCTGAGGGAACGAATTGTTGTATGGAGCAGCATTGTTCGTCGGGTTTTGAAAAGGTTGCAGTTGAACGGTTGCTGAAATTGTTGTTGTTGTGGTTGTTGATGTGGAGAGGCCCTCTGAAAATTATTTTAGCCTTGGAACTGGTTTTGGTTTTTATTCTGGTTCAAGGAAAAATTAGGATGGTTCCTCCGACCAGGATTATACGTGGAAGAGTATGGATCGTTCCTTGTTCTTTGCTGAAATGTAGCATTAACCTGATTATGTCCTTGAGATGGTAGATTATAAGGACATTCTTATGTCAAGTGTGATGGATCCGAACAACAAGCACAAATAGTACGAAGGGGAGCAACAGGGTTAGGGGAAAGAGATGAAAATTTTCTCTCAATTGCCTCGAGTTTTCGCGTTATTGCAGCCATCTCGGCTTTCATTGCAATTGAGATATCAAGTCGGTGAACTCCTGCCCTAGATTGACCGGAAGAAGAAGTTGAAGAAGATGAAGCGTTCGGACGGGTCCTCTCCCACTGAAACGTTTGTTCCGCAAGATCATCAAAGAATTGCCGAGCCTCCTCGTCAGATTTGGATATGAAGAAGCCTGACAGATGGTTTCAATCAACTGTCTAGTTGCTGGATTCCGGCCCTTGTACAAAGTTTGACAAAGTTGTCATTTCTCAATACCATGATGAGGATACTGAACAGGGAGATCCTTGTAACAGTCAATGCAGTTCCAAAAAGTTTCAGTTGGAAGCTGGGTGAATTGATTTATTTCGTTTCGGATTCTCGCGGTTTTGTAATTTGGGTAAAATTTCTTCAAAAATGCTTTTACAAATTCATCCCAACTGGTTATCGAATGAGATGCGGTGCTATACAGCCAATTTTTAGCAAGATCACAAAGAGTGAAAGGAATAACACGTAGCCGTATTGCATTGTCGGACAGTTGGGTTGTTTTCATCATTACACACACGTTTTGGAATTTGTTGATGAAGATATAGGCATCTTCGGATTCAAGTCTATGGAATTTGGGCAGCATGTTGATGAAGTGGGGCTTAATTTCGAAATTATCCCCATTGGCTGGTGGAAGAGAAAGACAAGTGGGAAGCGCTGCGCGGGTTGGATAGAAACGGTCTTGAAGCACAATTCGCGACGGCGCTCCTGGAGGTGGTGGTGGATTATTCGCACCAAGTGGAGGTGGAATCATTCTTAGAGGAGGTAAAGTGATGTTTGGAAGAAATACCGACATCTAGAAAGAATGGGTAAGTGAAAGAGAAGGTAAAGATGTATGAACAGAATTACGGTCAACGTCGGAGTTGACCGGCAAAGGTTAGGGTGAAGGGTGCGTGGAAGAAGTATCGACTTTGGAGTCGATCGCGTAGTCTGTAGTGACTAACGAAACGCAGACTAAACGGGCACTAGGGTCCCGATCCCAAATAGACATATACTAAACGAGTTTAGTGTAGTCAAATTGTAGAAGGTGAGGGTAAGAAAACGTCAATAGAGAAAATGTACATGAAGGTGAAAATGTGGTAAAAATGGTGAATATTTGTTTTGTTTTGGAAAAAATGTGAAAATGAGCTAAAAAAAAACAATCACAATCACAAATGCACAATCAATACCTAGAACTAGGGTCCTCAAAGTCCAACTATACTGCTCCTAACTGTTCCAAAGTGACAACTTGTGAGATAACCCTTGAATCGCCTCTTCATTGCCAATTGTGGCCAGCTAAGTACAAGTGAGGTAAGGAGGGTTCTACTCAAGAATCACCGTAAGACATGCCTTTTAAAGTTACCTTCTCGCTTTTCTAGCCTAGACACCACAAAAGTTAAGTTTAGATAAACGACCGAATGCCCACAATCTTCCTTTGTCCTATTGAGCGCGACAAGTCCTTAATCGGCTGAGTCTAGATATTTTTTAATTAAGCTCAATGGTCATGCATATGCTTTTTTAATTTTTGGGGTCTTAGGAAGAGTGATGAAATCCCCACCCAATCTGAATTAGTGTTCTAACCCCTTAAAGTCCGTATTAATAATGCAATGTGCAATTCAAATAAACGGTTCGTTCACAACATCAAACAATCGTTTTTTAATTTGAGCACGGCGCTGCAACAAATACTGTTGTTAGTTCTCTTTTGGCTTTTGGCGGCAAATTGCAAATAATCCAGCAAAGATAGAATATTGGTGTGTCGGATTTAAGAGAGAAGGTGTAAGAAAAAACACACCGAAATTTTTTGGTTAAGAAACCCCTGTTGAAGTCAATTCTCGAGTGCTTGAATGTTCGCTTGCACGGATCAAACTACCTGGATCTTTGGCACTGTATTTTTCTATCACCTTGATCTTGAGAATGTACTTTGCTCCGCACGATCGCTATTCGCAAATCCGCAAAATCTGCAAATGTCGGGAAAACGGATATTTTAGCGAAAATTACGATATAGATAGAAAATCTGTTGTAAACACAAAATCATGAAAATCAAATAATAAATATGGATCGCTAAAAGAACACTGGAGAAATCACAAAAAAAAAATTATCAACCCTGTCAAGAAAAACCGCCAATACCTGGAAAATAGAGAAAACCGGCAGTTGATTTTAAAAAAAATTATCCAAATTTTGTGTGAGTACTCTATGTTATCCTAGTATGCCAATTTTAAACTTTAATTTTCTCAATTAGTCACAGAGTGTTAGAAGATCAAAATATTAGAGAACAAATGTCAAAAAGTTAGTTTTTGTTGTGGTTTTTGAAATTTTCAAGTTTTTGTTTGGATTTTCAGAAAGTTAGTTTTATACACAAAATATACACAAATTAACCCGAGACTACAAGAATAAAAGAGTTATCGTCTCGCCGACAACGGCGCCATTTGATTGATATGGATTTTAGGCGGTTTTTTGGCGGCTAGTGGGGCCCACATTCTTTGTGTTGTTTTCTTACATCATTAGCATCTCTCTGGTATTGTTTGATTTATCTAAATATCTTATGGTTGAACTCCGAGAGATTTGGAGGGAAAGATCAAACTTTATGACTCAAAAAATAAACATCAAATCATAATTTTACAAGCATTTAACACTCCCTAATCTACTTGCTATACCAAATCTTGGCTGCCCACTTGTGTTCATACATGAAAGTACTTGCACAACTTCTATCGTGTTGGACCATTTGCTTCTTTTTGTTGTGTACACTTGTATTGTTGCAAAAACTTCTTGGAGTTTGATCGGTTTTCCGTTCCGGTACCTAAATCATGTATTTATTGAGCAATATCGGCTCACATATGTTGTATCGATGAATTTTGAGTGTGTTTCCAGTATTTTATCACAAATACATGTATCATGTACTTATTAAGCAGATACGGGTTAATAGCAGCGAGATTCATAAAAAAAATGATAACGAGTGAGCAGTATTACAATACAGTTTTTCATGATGAACAGACCAGCCAGAAGGCTTCATAGAGAGTGGGAGCAGCGAAAGGGTGTGCAAGTTGCTTAAATCCATTTATAGATTAAAGCAGGCATCACGGAGTTGGAACATCTGCTTTGATGAGATGGTCAAGGAGTTTGACTTTATCAAAAATGTAGATGAACTATGCATTTATAAGAAAATTGTAGCGAGAACCGTGGTATTCCTCGTTTTGTACGTGGATGACATTCTCTTGATAGTGGATGACATTCTCTTGATAGGAAATGACATTCCTATGCTACAATCGATCAAAAGTTTCTTGTCGTAGAAGTTCTCCATGAAAGACCTAGGTGATGTCTCTTACATTCTGGGGATTAAGATCTATCGTGATAGATCTAAGAGAATGTTGGGACTTTCACAGTCCAGGTACATTGACACCAGACTAACGATATTTAGTATGGAAGATTCCAAGCGCAGTAACTTACCCGCTTGTCATAGGATCACCCTCTTCAAAGAGATGTCTCCCAAAACTGATGAGGAAAGGGCTCGCATGGGCATTATACCCTACGCTTCGGCAGTAGGATCTATAATGTATGTGATATTATATACCAGACTAGATATAGCTTACACACTCAGCGTGGTAAGCCGGTATCAGTCAAACCCAAGGGAGAAACACTGGATAGCCGTAAAGAACATTCTCAAGTACCTAAGAAAGACTAAGGAATTGTTCTTAGTATATGGCAATAGAGACCTCCAGGTCGAGGCCTTTACAAACTCTAGCTTCCAGAGTGACAAGGATGACTCTAAATCCATGTCGGGTTATGTGTTTGCCCTCAACAGAGGGTTGGACTATTGGAAGAGTTCTAAACAGGACACTGTAGCAAACTCGATGATGGAGGCTGAGTACATCGCTGCTAATGATGCCGCAAAAGAGACAGTCTGGATGAGGAAGTTCATTTATGAACTTCAGGTGGTTCTGTCCATTGTTGATCAAATACCTTTGTGTTGCAACAACAACAGGGCTATTGCTTTAGCGAAGGAAACACGGTCCCTTCAGAAATCCAGACATATTTTAAGGCGGTATCACCTGATCAGGGAGATCGTGGATCACCAGGACATCGAGGTGCGGAGAGTAGATGCGGAGAACAACATTGTAGATCCATTTGTTAGTGTATATGCCATAGGGGCCATTATTGTATCATACTAGTTTGTATATTACTTAATGGAAGCTTGCGATATTCACATGTATATAACAGTCTTGCTAAACATAATAGTATGCTACTTGGTTTTTCTATCTTAATATGTGAGTATACGTATTGATAGAGCTCTTAGGATCTTGCTTGACTACCAGCGTTGTGATGGCAGTCATACTAGTGGGGGCTGGGTAGTCAACAAGCACATCCTTATTCAGGTCCCTAGTCGTAAGATTATCGAGACAGGGCATCGATACTCCGGAGTAGACTAGTGTGTACGCTTCTCATCCCAGTTGGGGAGATGGTCTGTCCCACAGCCGTCAGTACGTCGTACTGGAGATAGTATGCAGGTGCTCGTTAGGTTACGAGTACACCGGACAGGACTCACAGGGAACTGTTGGTTGGTTTTATACCAGTTGTCAGTTAACAGTTCCCAGGTGACATGAGTACAGCTTAGTCCGCAGACTTGACACTGCTACATCGCCTCGAGTATGTCCCACTGTTCTTAGATTGCTACCCTACCACGGCTCAAAGGAGTCGTGCAAACAGGTAACAGTTGGGTGCAATCCCGAGCACTTGGAGGCAGTGGCGGTTAGACAGGATTCGTCTCTCCCGGTATTGGGAGTTGATATCACGCTGTGTCAGAGAGCCATTACGCAAAGTCCCTGGCCAGGGCAAGCGAGATTTGCTGGTAGGTTCCAGTAGTTTCTCTGGGTGTAATGGGCTTCACTCCGACACGACTTATACCGCTATTAAGGGACTGACGCTTGCCGCCCCCCTAGGCCCGATATGCGATAGTCTTAGATTAACATACCGGACTGTACGGAGATTGTCACATTAGACTCGGTAGGAGTTCGGATGGGTTTCCTCATCGGCCTTCTTATCGACATCTACCTGGGGACCGTTGCGTACAGCTAGTGCCGCTTGCGGTCTGTGGTTAAACCCACTGCCAGCGTAGTAGTCGAGTCTCTAGAGTCCCACACAGAGAGTTTCCCTACTCCAGGCGAAACGATATAGAGGTCGTATGGTTTTACGACAAGGGTTCGGACGCATACGTGTGTTTACGCACGTACGACATCCGGACAGTTTTTACTAGCCGGCTTTGGTTTAAGCCAGTTTCTAGTATCCGGTTATTGGATTTATACAGTCTAAATTTTTTCCGTGTTTTCACGGATAGGAGGGGCGTTCTCGTAATTACGCGAGAAGCTTCTTGAAGATGGTGACTTGATGGTTAAGGTGGCATATGCATTAAATGAGATTAGTGACTCATTTGAGTGATTCATCCATGTCATTAATGCATCATAAATGCTTAATGACTCATGGATATGAATCACCCATTTGTATTTATGGAGCATGGTTGTTAAATCATTTATTTGATTTATCTTGATATTGTTAATGCTTCATATATATTATGATAGATCATTATCTCATCTCATTCTCTTGCTCACTTTCTCTCTCCTCAAGCTCTCCCTCTTCAAACCCTAATCCTACCCTCTCATGTGTTGAGACCAAGGATTAGAATAGACTACTTAATCCTTAACCATTTTCTATATCACCTAGGTTACTTAGATTAGCGATTTAAGAAACCTAGTTACCTCAAGTTAGTGGTGAAGCTTGTAGTAAAGCTCTCGGGTGGATCATCTACTACATAGAGAAGGCCGGAGAGGACGTGGAGAACGAAAAGACGAAGGACACGGTTCATCAGGTATAATCACTTTTCATAGTAGTTGTTAACTTCTATGATTCTTATTAGTTATCGTTTAGCAAAGATTCTCGGTTAGTCGATGTTTATGCCTAAAACAAGATCGTTTTTCATTATTCCGCCTCCCCGCAAGTCGTGGGGTGTTGTACATAGACTTACAGTGGTATCAGAGCCTCGCTAAACAATAATTAACTCATTAGCAAAGTCATATGAATTTCGAACGCAAAACGAACCGAAAAAGACATCGATATCACAAGTTTCTGTCGATTTTAAAACAGGCTCTAAAAATTTTTTATGGAGCTGCAGAATAACCTACAGAGAATTTTAAGAACACTGGTGAAAAATGGGTTCCTGAATCGGCCATACAGCCGCGGAACCGCGGCAGATCCCACTGATCCGCCGCGGATCCGCGGCCGATTTGGGGCCGATTCAACCCAATTTCCACCAGTAACTCTTCTTTGATATTTTTGTATTTTCTGGAATGTTTATTTTCTGCTCAAGTCTCAGGTGCACAGAGAAGTTTTGGGAGTAGAATCTGATATGTTTGCTCGATCGAAATTATACGAAGTTTGCTAATTTGATTATATCTGTGTTTGTATAATGTGTTCGTAAACCTCCCCTAACTGCTAGTATGTCGGTTGGCAGGGGGTTGCACATTTCTGCAATGGTTTTTACTGTTTGTGGATGTGAACTGTATTGGACTGTTGTGATGATTAGCCGGGGTTTGAGATGGGTTGTTAGATTCATCATTCGATGTAATTGTAATATGTTGTAATATTATTTTGCGGGGCGCATCCAGGTTGCGGTTGTAGCCACCGTTGTATTATTTCATTTTACTGTTATTGCTCCTAGGATAGACCCAAGGTGGGGTGCACAAACTACCGGGTACTTTGAAGTGTTTAGTGGCCTACTCACTTTGTTGAGGGAGACCGCTTCATTTCGGGTACTTGGCGGATAGTTTGCCGTACCCGTAGCGGTCTAGGGTGGGGTAAATGGCTATTCATCACAACTGTGTAATCCGTCTTTTGTTGCAGGCTCAAAACAAACGCGGATTGCTTGCAAATCCAATAAAGTTCATATGAGATCTGGAATGCCTATTATTGCGTCAGACGAATGGAAAATATCTATATATGATAGTTATTTAGATGTCACTTATGTTTTACACCCGCGCTAGCCCAGCCCCCGCTCTGCCGTTAGTTAAGTAACCTAACGGGTGATTACGGGACCCAGTGGCGAATGCGGATGGCATAAGAGGACGTTGTATTTTCGTTGTTTTCTGCAATGATAGGTTAATGATGGGATGCATTATTTATAATGCAAAGAAAATAAACCAAAAAGTTGAATCGTTGGAACAATTTAAAAGAAACCACTCGGTTATTTTAAAACAGTTAATATTTTTTAATTGCGGAGCTTTAACCACTCCTTTTAAAAAGCTATCAGGTTCCTTCGGTCATATCAAGTTCACTACGTTCACGGTTTCGCCAAAACCATTCGTAGCCCTCCGTCATTTCATTTGGGTATTTAGTAGTATTCAAGCTATGCATTTTGGCCAAAGTCAAGGCATAGTGTTTGGTAGCTGCTGGGTATTCATTTGTTGCATAGATAGATGAGTTAGTTTGGGACAGTCGTATTATCATTTGACCAAAGTCAGGGGTATGTACGGATGGGTTCAAATTGACAAGATAATGACTGGTAGAATTTGACATGTGACTTATGACATTTTGACCAAAGCCAAGGTCATAAGAGCATGGGGCAAAAACTTATATCGGGAATTTCTAAAGAAACTAAAATTTGCAAAGAGTTGCATACCATTTGGAGTTTGATGAATGTTGGTAGGATTCCTTCAACATTATCATACGATGATATTTGGATCCTGATCCTACTGTGAGTATATGCTACTCATCAGGAGATTCGTCACTTAACGATCAATGCTATAAACCAAGTAGGTGTCAAGAAAGGTGTCAGCGGGGTTATGCCCCCAGAGAAAAGAGGTTATTTAATTAAGGAACTTCGCGAAAGCGTTGGAAAACCTCCCTCGAAGTACCGACACCAGCCTGGCTGAACGGTTAAGCAAGTATTGTATAGTGAGAATAGTCCTGGCTAATTCTTCTTTTATGGTTTGAGGAAGGATTCGAGAAACAGTGGGAGCCATCCAGTTTAGATAAATTAAAAACCATTCTAAACTTACAAGAGCATCATGCTAAAGAGTTTTCTTCTCTCTCTCCTAATTGCAGCGTCCCTGAAAATGACTGGACTTAAGTTACTTTTAGAGAAAAGTATACTGACAGGGCCAAACTATAAAGATTGGCTGCGGAATGTCAAAATGGCTTTGACCTATGACAAATTGGGGTACGTCCTCACCGCTAAGGCACCTGCTGTCCCTGGTCCCAAATCCAGTAATGCGGATAAGGAAATCCGCAAAACCTGGGATTTTGATTGCGCGAAAGCCAAGTGCATCGTGCTTGCCTCGAAGAACAATGAACATCAGAGGAAGCACGAGGATATGGAACTAGATGCCATATTTCTCCATACAAAAGAATTTTATGGAGAGCAATCTCGTATAGCAAGATACGAGACCTCTAAGAACTTGTTTCGAGCGAGATTGGCTGTCGGATCATTGGTAGGAGAACATGTCCTAAAGATGATTGGCTACATAGAAGAGTTCGCAGACCTTGGGACGACTTTGGATAATGAGCTATATACAGACCTTATTCTCCAGTCCCTTCCTTCCACCAACGCCCAGTTTATTCTGAACTTCAACATTCAAAGAAAAGAAGTTGAACTTTCGGAACTCCTTAATATGTTGAGGAGTGTATAGGGCACCTTGCAGAAGGCAAGGGAAACACCCGCTATGTTTGTTAGCGGTTCTTCTTCTTCCGGGTCCAAGGCTAGGGCCAAAGGAAGGAAAAAGAAGGCCGCCACCAAACCTAGAGGAGGTGTAAGTAAGGTGGGATGGAAGGGAAAGAAAAAGTTTGCGGTACCGGTAGTGGCCCAGGATGAGTGCTTCCATTGTCACAGGAAAGGGCACTGGAAAAAGGATTGCAAGGCGTGGAACGCCAAGAACCAGGAACCGAAGCAAGCTGTGGCTTCGACTTCAGGTGTGTTTGTAATTGAGAATTGTCTGTCAATCAACTCTACTTCCTGGTATTGGATACCGGATCAGGATCTCATATTTGCAATTCATTGCAGGCACTGAGAAACCGTAGAGTGCTGAAGGAAGGTGATATGACCCTGATGGTTGCTAACGGAGCTAGTATGGGAGCTGTGTCCGTAGGGGATTATCACCTGGGATTGACGAGTGGACACATTTTGGTTTTACATAACTGTTTTTGTGTACCCAGCTTAACGTGTAATATCATATCTGTTTCCTTGTTATCAAATAAAGGTTATGATTTCACGTTTGTAAGTGATGTTGTTAACGTCCACCTTAATCATAGTTTGATTGGGTCCGGTACACTGGAAAACGGTATATATGTGTTAAACCAACTCCAAATTTTCAATGTCCAGAACACACTAAAAAGAAAGTCTCCAGATTTAAATAAAGCTTTCTTATGGCATTGTAGACTGGGTCACATCAATGAGAGAAGGTTGACTAAGTTACATAGAGAAGGATATTTGGACTCGTTCGAATATCAAACTTATGCCACTTGTCAATCTTGTCTCAAAGGAAAGATGACAAAGACTCCATTTACTGGACATGGAGTAAGAGCGAGCGAGCTCTTAGGACTCATACACAGCGATGTATGTGGTCCAATGTCTACACATGCAAGAGGTGGTTTTTCCTATTTCATTACTTTCACGGATGATTACTCAAGGTACGGATTCATTTATCTGATGAAACATAAATCCGAGGCTTTTGAGAAATTCCAAGAGTATAAGAATGAAGTAGAAAACCAAACCGGCAAAAGTATCAAGACACTAAGATCTGATTGAGGTGGTGAATACTTGAGTGCCGAGTCCTAGGTTACCCAAAAGAGAAAGGAATTCTCTCTCAGCTTACTCCTCCATACACTCCACATCATAACGGTGTATCGGAGAGACAGAATCGAACCCTATTGGATATGGTACGTTCCATGATGAGTAATGCTGAGTTACCGCGATCTTTTTGGGGTTATGCGCTAGATTCAGCGGTATATCTTCTGAACAGGGCTCCTACCAAGACTATGCCTACCACCCCATATTAGATGTGGAGTGGGAAGAAACCCCATCATCAACATATGAAGATTTGGGGATGTCCAGCTTTTGTTAAAAAGCAGCATGTGGACAAGCTCGATGCACGATCAGTAAAGTGTAAGTTTTTGGGATATCCAAAGAACTCCAAGGGATATTATTTCTATTACGCAGAGGAACAAAAGGTTTTTGTTTATCGTAATGCCCATTTTCTAGAACAGCAGTTTTTAGAAAAGGAAATAAGTGGGAGCGAAATAGAACTGGAAGAAATTCCAGAACCACAAACTAATAATGAAAGTTTGGTAGAACAAGTAGTTCAAGAAGAACAGGACATTCCCGCACCCCTCCGCAGGAGTAGTAGGCCGTCTCATCCGCCTGAGAGATACTACGGTTTTCTCATAGATGGGGATAGAGAGGATTGTATCATAGATGATGATGAACCTACTAGCTTCCAGCAGGCCATCCAGAGCGGCGACTCGGTATGATGGCTAGATGCAATACGGACCGAAATGGAGTCCATGTACACCAACAATGTATGGACTTTGGACTTTGCTCCAGATGGGGTAAAACCCATAGGATGCAAATGGATCTTCAAGAAAAAAATTGGTGTAGATGGACAGGTGGAAACCTATAAGGCTAGACTTGTTGAAAAGGGTTTTCGTCAAAGACCTGGTTTGGACTATGACGAAACTTTTTCTCCAGTGGCTATGCTCAAATCCATTCGGGTCCTTCTTGCTATTGCTGCCTTCCATGATTATGAAATCTGGCAGATGGACGTAAAGACGGCTTTTCTGAATGGAAATTTAGAAGAGTGCGTCTATATGGATCAGCCAGAGGGTTTCAATCAGAGTGGGAGCAGCGGGAAAGTATGCAAGTTGCTTAAGTCCATTTATGGACTGAAGCAGGCATCGCGGAGTTGGAACATCTGTTTTGACGAAATGGTCAAAGAATATGACTTTATCAAAAATCCAGATGAACCATGCATATATAGTAAAGTTGTAGCACGAACTGTCGTATTCCTCGTCTTGTACGTGGATGACATTCTATTAATAGGAAATGACATTCCTATGCTACAATCTGTCAAAGGATTCTTGTCACACAGGTTCTTCATAAAAGACCTGGGTGATGCCTCTTACATTCTGGGGATCCGGATCTATCGTGATAGATCCAAAAGGATGTTGGGACTTTCGCAGTCCGGGTATATCGACACTGTACTAAAAAGATTCAGTATGGAAGATTCTAAGCGCGGTAATCTACTGGCTTGTCACGGAATCACCCTATCCAAAGAGATGTCTCCCGAGACTGATTTGGAAAGGGAACGCATGTCTATTATACACTACGCTTCTGTGGTAGGCTCTATAATGTATGCGATGTTGTGCACCAGGCCAGATGTAGCTTACGCACTGAGCGTGGTAAACCGGTATCAGTCAGACCCAGGGGAGAAGCACTGGATAGCAGTAAAGAACATTCTCTAGTACCTAAGGAGGACTAAGGAGATGTTCTTGGTTTACGGCGGAAAAGACCTCAGGATGGAGGCCTATGCTGATTCCGGCTTCCATAGTGATAAGGACGATTCCAAGTCCATGTCAGGTTATGTCTTTACCCTCAATGGAGGGGCGGTGTGCTGGAAGAGTTCCAAGCAGGACACCGTTGCTGACTCGACGATGGAAGCGGAGTATATTGCTGCTTGCGATGCCGCAAAAGAAGCATTCTGGATGAAGAAGTTCCTAACAGAACTTCAGGCGGTTCCTACCATTGTTGATCCAATACCTCTGTATTGCGACAACAACGGAGCTATAGCTTTAGCGAAGGAACCAAGGTCCCATCAGAAGTCCAGAAACATCTTAAGGCGGTATCACCTGATCACGGAGATCATTGATCGTCGGGAGATCGAGGTTCGGAGAGTTGCTACTGAAGAGAACATTGCCGATCCATTCACAAAGGCCCTACCTAAGATTCAGTTCGAGAGGCTACTCGAGATCATCGGTCTTCGATATGCCAGTACATGGCCCTAGGGCAAGTGGGAGATTGTAAGTGTATATGCCCTAGGGGCCATTATTGTATCATACTAGTTTGTATATTACTTAATGGAAGCTTGGGATATTCACATGTATATAACAGTCTTGCTAAACATAGTGGTATGCTACTTGGTTTTTCTATCTTAATATGTGAGTATACGTATTGATAGAGCTCTTAGGATCTTGCTTGACTACCAGCATTGTGATGGCAGTCATACTAGTGGGGGCTGGGTAGTCTACAAGCACATCCTTATTCAGGTCCCTAGTCGAAGGATTATCGAGACAGGGCGTCGATACTCCGGAGTAGACTAGTGTGTACGCTTCTCATCCCAGTTGGGGAGATGGTCTGTCCCACGGCCGTCAGTACGTCGTACTGGAGATAGTATGCAGGTGCTCGTTAGGTTACGAGTACACCGGACAGGACTCACAGGGAACTGTTGGTTGGTTTTATACCAGTCGTCAGTTAACAGTTCCCAGGTGACATGATTACATCTTAGTCCGCAGACTTGACACTGCTACTTCGCCTCGAGTGTGTCCCACTGTTCTTAGATTGCTACCCTACCACGGCTCAAAGGAGTCGTGCAAACAGGTAACAGTTGGGTGCAGTCCCGAGCACTTGGAGGCAGTGGCGGTTAGACAGGATTCGTCTCTCCCGGTATTGTGAGTTGATATCGCGCTGTGTCAGAGAGCCATTACGCAAAGTCCCTGGCCAGGGCAAGCGAGATTTGCTGGTAGGTTCCAGTAGTTTCTCAGGGTGTAATGGGCTTCACTCCGACACGACTTATACCGCTATTAGGGGACTGATGCATGCCGCCCCCCTAGGCCCGATATGCGATAGTCTTAGACGAACAGACCGGACTGTACGGAGATTGTCACATTAGACTCAGTACGAGTTCGGATGGGTTTCCTCATCGGCATTCTTATCGACATCTACCTGGGGACCGTTACGTACAGCTAGTGCCGCTTGCGGTCTGTGGTTAAACCCACTGCCAGCGTAGTAGTCGAGTCTCTAGAGTCCCACACAGAGAGTTTTCCTACTCCAGGGGAAACGATATAGAGGTCGTATGGTTTTACGACAAGGGTTCGGACGCATACGTGTGTTTACGCACGTACGACATCCGGACAGTTTTTACTAGCCGGCTTTGGTTTAAGCCAGTTTCTAGTATCCGGTTATTGGATTTATACAGTCTAAAGTTTTTCCGTGTTTTCACGGATAGGAGGGGCATTCTCGTAATTACGTGAGAAGCTTCTTGAAGATGGTGACTTGAGGGTTAAGGTGGCATATGCATTAAATGAGATTAGTGACTCATTTGAGTGATTCATCCATGTCATTAATCTATCATAAATGCTTAATGACTCATGGAGATGAATCACCCATTTGTATTTATGGAGCATAGTTGTTAAATCATTTATTTAATTTATCTTGATATTGTTAATGCTTCATATTTATTATGATAGATCATTATCTCATCTCATTTTCTTGCTCACTTTCTCTCTCCTCAAGCTCTCCCTCTTCAAACCCTAATCCTACCCTCTCATGTGTTGAGACCAAGGATTAGAATTGACTACTTAATCCTTAACCATTCTCTATATCACCTAGGTTACTTAGATTAGCGATTTAAGAAACCTAGTTACCTCAAGTTAGAGTTGAAGCTTGTAGTAAAGCTCTCGGGTGGATCATCTACTACATAGAGAAGGCCGGAGAGGACGTGGAGAACGGAAAGACGAAGGACACGGTTCATCAGGTATAATCACTTTTCATAGTAGTTGTTAACTTCTATGATTCTTGTTAGTTATCGTTTAGCAATGATTCTCGGTTAATCGATGTTTACGCCTAAAACAAGATCGTTTTTCATTATTCGGCCTCCCCGCAAGTCATGGGGTGTTGTACATCGACTTACACCATTCACCAAGGTCATCCTTCAAGCACAGTTCAAGAGGTTGTTCGAGATGTTGAGTATACGATACGCCAATGACTGGCTTTAGCGCAGACAATAGGCAGTCAATACGCCAATAAAAGGCCTTAGTACAAGTGGGAGATTGTTAGGATATATATGCCCTAGAAAGCTTTATTGTACTGGATGCTGGGGATATATATGTACAGGACAATCTTGCTCAATATGATAGTATTCTATTTGATTTGTCTTTATCTTAACATGTGTATATGTTATATTTATTATTTTATATCGCTAATACATGTTGATAATGCCTGTAGGATTCTTGCTTGACTACCAGCGTTGTGATGGCAATCATACTAGTAGAAGCTGGGTAGTCTATAAGCATATCCTTAAATTGTCCCTAGTCATAGGATTATCGAGACTGGGCATCGATACTCCGAATTGGACTAGTGTATACATTTCTTATTCCCGTCAGGGGAGATGGACTATCCCACAGCCATTGGTGTATGACACCAATGATTGTATACAGGTGCTCATTAAGTTATGAGTTACACTGGACGGACTCATTGGGAGTTGTTGGATGGTACTATACCTAACGTAAGATAGCATCTCTCAGGTGACATAAGTACAGGTTAATCTATCGACCTGAGATCGTCATTTGTTTCGTGTGAGTTCCCACTGTGCTTTGATTACTACCCTACCACGTCTCTACTGAGTCGTGCAAACAGATTTTAGTTGAGTACAGTCCCGAGCCACATGGAGGCAGTGAGCGATTGTCGGGGATTCGTCTCTCCCAGTATAGGGAGTCGATGTCGCGATGTGTACGGTTGGACGAAACCATAAGAACCTGGCCATGGCAGTTAAGATTTACTGGTAATTAGATCAGTAGTTTCTCGGATGGTCTTGAACCACATCGGCATGACTTATCAGGTTATTAAGGGTCTAACGTTTTCCACCCCTAGACTTGATATGCGATACTCTTAGAAGAACAGACCGGACTGTATGGAGATTGTTACAGATAGGCTCAGTAGGGATAGACGGGTTTGCTTGTCAGCCTACCTTTCGACAGATACCTGGATAGTCGTTACGTACAACTAGTGCCACTGACATGCTTATGGTTAAACATATTGCCAGCGTACTGTCGAGTCTTTCGAGTCCCATACATAGGGTTTCCCAGTTCGGGCAAAACGATGTAGTATGCATATTTTGATACGCTTGGGTGTTCGATTAAACACATGTATTTTATACACGTGCTTTTTTCGGACATTTTGGTAATACTGCCAGGTTTGAAAGATAGCCAGATATGTAAGCTAGTATTATATTGCTCTCTTTAGGTATTTGTATTTTAACACGAATACGGTATTTAAACGAATACGTGTATTTGTATGAATACGGGTATTTATGTCTTGATACAAATACATGTATTTCTTTCTTAATATGAATACGCGTATATTGTATTTTCGATATAAATACGATAATCATATTTAGGTAGAAATATGGGTATACGTATTTATTATAAATACAGGTATATATGGTTGTGTGTGTGTGTGTATGTATGTATGTATATGTGTACACATGTGAGGTGGCATCTCTCTTTCTTTCATCTTTTCTAGTTTTATCTAGATGTGTGTGGGCTTGTAACTCGCACTAGTGAGTAACAAACCCACTCACAATATTTATTTTAAAATATATGAAGAGATAAAGAATGAGAGTTTAAGATAATTATCATTATCTTTTAGTAGCCATTCTCTAGTTCATCTTCTTCCTATTTTTCTCTCTTGAGTTTTAAAAGAAAAAGGAAGAGAGATTTTTTGCACTAATACTACATCTCTAAGCATCATTATGTAACATTTTGGAAAATTATAAATATTAATTTATAATTTTAAATATAGAGATAATGAGTTTATAAAATTGATATCGCTTATGAAATTTTGGTATCGGGTTTATATCCGCAAAAATGTGATTAATTTGGTAAATATGAAGAAAAGTGTGTGATATCATAAAAAATTATATTTTAATTATTTTAACATGATATGAGATTTTACATTAAGATAATGATATTTAAGTGTGAGAATAAGTATTTCATTTCTTTTTAAACATGGATTTATATTTGTAATATGAAAGGTTTTTATTGTTGTAATTCTTTCATATGGTTGGTTATATTATAACCTAGGCTAAACCCTCACCCTCAACACACCTTCACACTCATCCTCCACCCTCCACCTCCTCCGTCTCACTTTACACCACCACCTTACAACACTCCACCTCACCTTTCATGGTTGACACCTCTTGCTTCTCTACACAAACCATGATAATTCCACTTAATTCTTATTCAACCCTTAGCATTTCTTGAGATTTCCAAACTGAAACAAACCTAATTCTTCAAGCTCCAACACCAAAATTTCCTAAGTGTTCATCAATTCAAAAAGAGTAAGGTCATGGTCCATTCATCAAATTGTTCACAACCTCAAACTTGATCCACTACAACACCTAGGAGCTTCCTTATGCACTTCTTGAGCAGATGTTCCTTTTTGAATCGTCTACATAGGTATATCTCCTTCTTTCCTTACAATTTCAATTCTGTTTGATACCTATTTTTAGTATGCAGTAACAGAAAACTGGATTTTTGTGATATTGGTCATACTGAAATTGAATCTGGAACAACTGGGTGTAACCACTAGAAAAACTAACAAGACTGTAGTATTATGAGACTGCTAGGAGACTACACCTAAAGCTCGAGTCCTAAATTCCCATGTTCTCCCGGCGACATTCCTGATTTGGTCGGCGCCGCGGAGCCCCCTATAGTATTTTGTGTTGATTTTTCTTCTATAGCTTTATTTGGGTATTTTATAAGCTGCTGTGTTGTTTGTTTTGTCCCAGGATTCATATAATGAAATCTGGGAGTGTTCTAGTAAGCATTTTGTTAAAGTTTCCGACATTTCGATACGGTTTTCGTATTTCTGTGCCACAACTAAACTGTTGACGTTCGAACGTTAACATCAGGGGTATCTTGTCATTTTTGGTGTAAGTAGGCTGTAGGTTCTAACATATGGTTGTCTAGCTCGTTGTTTTGGTTTTTGATATGATATTTACGTAGATATGATTTGACTACGATTATAGGTACGATCACGAAGGTTTCCGAGATTGAGATGACGGACATAGCAATCGTGGATTCAACGAGCTCGACAAGTTGGTGAGTAGATTTACATCTACGGGGGAAGTCGGTGGATGGAGTATAGCATCCCCATAACCATTTAACTAGGATAGTTATGCTATCTACTTAGTTGTTAACTTTAAATTAAGTTAATGGTATTGACGTTATTTCGCATCTAGTATACTATTCATGTGCATATAGTTTTATACATGGTTATTGTGACATACGTACGTGACGATAGATCAGTACGATATGGATATGGTTTTGGAGTGGATTTAGTACGAGAGATCATACCGTATTTGTGATGATGAGATTGGCGAGCCGAATACGGCCAAGTTTCTTTTGGACCCGTGGAGTCATGAATTATTCTAATTTAGAAGGTTATGTCCGTGTGAGCTATACTCTTTTAAAACCAACGATTCGTTTCCCTTTTTAAATGATAAATGACGAGGATGTGATGCTAATTTCCAAAAAGAATATTTATTTTGAACTTAAAGCAGCTTCCTTATTTCAAAACCAATGATTCGTTTCATTTTCAAAGATAACAGTATAGCTCATAGCAAGTTGTTACATTTAATATTTACGCTAAACGCTTAGATTTACTTACATGTTCGCGATACACTTATCGATGATATACGTTTCCGTTATATGAGTACACTAATAGAACACTGCATAATTACCAATGAGTATTATGTTGCACGAGCACAGATGCATATGTTACACTACACCTCATTGGTACTGCCATGCCACTGTAGGACCGATATACTATGTGATGTGTATGTAATGCCGATACGAGGCATATTGATTCCCTATATCCAGAAAATCTAATTTTATTATGCACTACGGATATGGGTAGAATTACTTTCTGCTTTATACACTTATAGAACACTTGCACAAATACTAATGATTGCCATGCAGCACGAGCACAGACGTATATGCTACACTACACATCATTAGTACTGCCATGACACAGTAGAACTATTACGTTTGTTGCATGTATGACTTTATTTACGTACTTTACCTTTATTACCTGTTGAATATCGTGAATACCAGTACCATGGGTATTCATATTCAATTCTTATGGGTTTTCAGGGTGTTTTACTTTCGATGATATATATATCAGTGATATGGGACGCTGTTATATATGTATATATATAATATATCATCAAGAGGATCTATCAGATTATTCTTATTCTTTACTTGATATCTTTGGATATGATGAATTGATTGTCCACCATGAGTCATTTTTATGTTTTTTTTTACTCCAAACCGAGTGGGGGGCTATACGGTTACGGATTTCTACGATATCCAAACTGAGTGAGGGGGATATATAGTCGGATACATAGTGGACCCGGTCGAGACCGAGGGGAAGGATAGCCGCATTTGAGGCGGGGAGCCTAGTGAGGACACTCGATAACGGAGATGGATATGAGCACGGCAGATATCCAGGGGATACTGGCCGGAGCTAGAGATGAGCACGGAGGATATCCAGAGGATACTGACCGGGGCCAGGGATATCGAGGGGCGATCATCTGTTGAGATGGTGTCGACGATATCTGCATTTACGTGTTGGTGATGGACACAAGAGATTTGAGGATTTGCGTGTCGGTGATGAACATGAGGGATTTCTGATTTCGAGTGTCGATGCTGGACATCCATATATTGATATGTTGCTATCATACGAGGTATACAATTATAGTTGTACATTATTGTAGCCGATCAGGACTGATTCGGGGGACAGTACCTAAATACCTTTTTACCAGTTGTTGCATATAAAAAGGATTTCTAAAACGAGCTATAGTCTCATTATTTTGACTTGTCTGGAATGACACAAGGATCTTTAAACCGTAAACCTCTTATCACTCTTTACTAAGACAACAAGACGTATATCTTAAATAAGATACCTATTATACTTCATACTATCACGTTTGCTTTTATGCCCTGACATACATATTCTGCGGCTATTTTAAAGAAGATGTTTTACATATATATTTTCGGCTACCTTTGGGCTCATACTTCGATGCAGGTCATTGGCATATGATATATTCTATTTTGGTTCATGTGATGGATAGTATTGCATTTATGATACTTATGCATATCATCTATATATTAGTACAGGATATGATAGTACTATACTTATGACCTAGGTATCGTTGTGCATTTCGATTTCTACCTTATGATGTACTTTTATTCACTGAGTTGGCAACTCACCCCCGTTGTGCCCCAGTTTCTTGCAGGTTATACCGCTCGGATTATTGGCGGATTGCAGCACACCCTTCTTCTCGGTGATTGCTTTGGCAGGTGGGCTACTGTTGTTCGTATCCACACTTTTATATTTATATATTATTGTATTTAGTAAAACCCCATCGACTTAGAACTTGTATATTATGGACTTAGAAACGAGACATAGAGTTTGTGTGTTGTGGGCATCGCACTCGTTGGAGTCGACTCTTTTATAGTTGTTGGTTTGTTTCACTTTTCTTTTCTTCGCCGTTGGGCGTCGTATATTGTTTACTTGGTTGCTCCGTCATTTGGGCGTGGAAGCTAGCTCCCGTTGGGATGCAATTTTTATTATTATGTTGTATCAGGTTTTATTCAAAATTTACAAGGAGGGGCTGTCGAATTTCAAAACGTCATAGATGCTTTTTCAAACATACTTAGTTAGACTTAAATGTTTATTTTTCAACTGATCTCATATGATGACTCTTTTAAACCTCACCTCCAATATTTTCAAAAAGGGTTTATATTTCGGGTTTCGGCTTACTTGGACCGCGTCGGCGTCTTTAGATGTCACGTGATTTAAGTGCCGGTCACTTGCCACATTCAGGCCGTGACAAAGTTGGTATCAGATCGTTTGGTTTAACCTTTGTTCGAGTCTAGGTTTGACTATATGGAGTCTAGGCATACACTTTTGTTACCTAGGCTTGACCTTATAGAACTCAGACTTGACTTTGGGGGTCTTATACCCGAACTTTCGTTACATAGGATGACCTTGGTTGATGGAGTAGGTACTAAGTAGAGTGACATACCGTACATATGTTCCGCGGCATATTTACGATATGATACTCCGCCTAAGTTACCTTAGCATATATATCTTGAGATCTTTTCTTCTATTCGTTCAGTTGATCTATCCTTATCGATACATGCTGATTGTTCCGGTCGCCATGTCTATGCGAGCCGAGAGGGCTACGATTAGAGACATGGTCAGGGCAGACTTTTCTAGGACGAGGACTGACCAGGGTGATGTTCCGGTGACATAGGAACATGTTGTTTATCCTTATATGATCGGGTTTCTAATGTTGAAGCGAGTTTCTTCGGGATCCGCACCAAAGGGTCGGGTCATTTCTGGAGACCAGCCGGACTTAGAGGCTTGATGTTTACACTACTCCGAAGATCATGGTGTTGCCTACTGTTCAGACAGTGGTACCAATCGTTGCTGAGATTGTCGAGGTGTTGCTTCCAGAATTCATGAAGTTAAAGGTGGCCGATGTTTACGAGTATAGATGGATCAGAGGATTCGTAGTCATTCAGATGAGTGATGGCTAGGATATTTAATCCGTTGTGGCGCTCCGATGCGAGATCGGTGAAGTTGATTAGTTTCTTTTGATGGGTTCTGCTCAGACCTGATGCAAGTCGCTCGAGAGAGATCATATTGTCCGACAAATTGGGACGAGATCGTGAAGGTGAGCCTAGCCAGATTCTTCCACAGAGTGTCAGAGATGCTGGATCCATATTTCGAGTTTTGTAAGACTTCGGGCTTGATCATGATGAAGATTTGCAATTCGCGTGAATATCGTGATACGCTCCTTATTTGAACGATATAGGAGAATAAAGGAATAGGAGATTGGTGCGTAGCTTCAAACCGCAGTGGTTCTTCCCCTTCGATATTGGAGATTGATGTATACAGAGGCGTGTACAACCACACTTTCAAAGGAAAATCTTGAGGAGATTGCAGTTTCTTCGAAATGGAAGTGGATTCAGTAATGAGTGCTAGTTCTGGATAGATTTGATAGATGAGATCGGCAGGAGACTTGACGGGTTTATTCCTGGATACCATAAAAAGTAAGATTGGACCCAGGATCTGTTGTTTGGCGTGCACGCAGAGGTTAGATATCGCCGGCGTCAACCTGTTGCATTGAGAGAACTGGACTGCTTGGCAAGGAAGTGGCTTGAGAAGTATCAGCATGAGACTGATTGCATCATTGCTCCTCACCGGTCGAGGGTATAAGAGGCTATGGTGTTAGTGATCCGCAGAAAGAACAAGAATTCAGAGACAGAAAATGCTAGACCGTGGCAAAAGGCAAGTGGTAATCCATGTATGCCAGTTCTGGGTGTGTAGACGCCTTTCGACATTGAAGAAGATATACTTTGATGTCATTTGTTTTGATTTGCGTTTTGATGATCCAAACATTGCGTTTTCGATGTTGAAGAAAGGACAACTCAACGTCCGTTATTTTGATTTATATATTCTGAGGACTTGAAGGTCACACAAACGTTTTGTGCACACCAGGTGCACTTGTTTGGGGATTCAGTGCACGATGATTGCACTTTGATTGATGTTTTGTGCACACCAGGTGCACTTGTTTGAGATTTCTTTGCGGGGTGACTGCACACGATTGGAGTGTTGTCCACACCAGATGCATTAGAATGATATTTTCGTGCATATCAGTTGCACATGATTAAGAGATTATATATATATATATATACTCTAGGTATACTCGGTATGATTTTGTGCACCTCGATGCACTTGAGATTTATTTTGTGCACTCTGAGGCACTTGAGATTTGTTTTGTGCACCCCGATGCACTTGAGATTTGTTTTGTGCACCCCGATGCACTTGAGGTTGATTTTTTGCACTTTAGCCACACTTGATATTTGCTCCATGCACAGTTGATACAGTGGATATTGTTTCGTGCACACCTGTTACATTTGGCGCTAATTTTGTTTTCATGCACACCCATGGCATGTGGTTTGGATTTTCGTGCAAAACCGTTAGGGTTGATTTCTTTTTCATGCTTTGCACTTGAAATGATATGTTATAGATTTGATTTCTATATTTTCGCTTTGTTGTGTGCAACCGATATTGCACTACGACGGTGGCAAGGAATGTATACTTCACATATATAATGGTTTTCATAATTGGAATTTAGCATCATAACTGGTGTAATTCTCATAGCAACTGCTAGAGTTACAGTTATGTGAGTTTTATATATCTTTTTAAGTTTTCACGCATACGGTTGTGTTATGTTACGTTTTAGCTCATGTGGGACTTTGGAGTCCCGTTATATTGAGCGTACGATATGTTTTAACAAATTTGGACCCCGGAAAATTGTTTTGAATTGAGTTGATTGGATTGAAAAAAAATGTTTTAAGATGGGAGTTTAATTTAAATTCGGGGACCGAATTTCATTAAGCGGAGGACATTGTAACATTTTGGAAAATTATAAATATTAATTTATAATTTTAAATATAGAGATAATGAGTTTATAAAAATGATATCGCTTATGAAATTTTGGTATCGGATTTATATCCTTAAAAATGTGATTATTTTGGTAAATATGAAGAAAAGTGTGTGATATCATAAAAAATGATATTTTAATTATTTTAACATGATACGAGATTTTACATTAAGATAATGATATTTAAGTGTGAGAATAAGTATTTCATTTCTTTTGAAACATGGATTTAGATTTGTAATATGAAAGGTTTTTATTGCTGTAATTCTTTCATATGGTTGGTTATATTATAACCTAGGCTAAACCCTCACCCTCAACACACCTTCACACTCACCCGCCTCCCTCCACCTCCTCCTTCTCACTTTACACCACCACCTTACAACACTCCACCTCACCCTTCATGGTTGACACCTCTTGTTTCTTTACACAAACCATGATAATTCCACTTAATTCTTATTCAACCCTTAGCATTTCTTGAGATTTCCAAACTGAAACAAACCTAATTCTTCAAGCTCTAACACCAAAATTTTCCAAGTGCTCATCAATTCAAAAAGTGTAAGGCCATGGTCCCTTCATCAAATTGTTCACAACCTCAAGCTTGATCCACTACAACACCTAGGAGCTTCCTTATGCACTTCTTGAGCTGATGTTCCTTTATGAATCATCTACATAGGTATATCTCCTTCTTTTCTTACAATTTCAATTATGTTTGATACCTGTTTTTCGTATGCAGTATCAGAAAACTAGATTTTTGTGATATTAATCATACTGAAATTGAATCTGGAACCATTAGGTGTAACCACTAGAAAAACTAACAAGATTGTAGTATTATGAGACTACTAGAAGACTACACCTAAAGCTCGTGCCCCAAATTCCCATGTTCACCCGGCGACATTCCTGATTTGGCCGCCGCTGCCGGGCCCCTATAGTATTTTGTGTTGGTTTTTCTTATGTAGGTTTATTTAGGTATTTTATAAGCTACTGTGTTGTTTGTTTTGTCCCAGTATTCATATAGTGAAATCTAGGAGTGTTCTAGTAAGGGTTTTGTTAAATTTTCCGACATTTCGATACGGTTTTCGTATTTCTGTGCCGCAACTGAACTGTTGACGTTCGTACGTTAACATCAGGGGTATCTTGTCGTTTTTGGAGTAAGTAAGCTGTAGGTTCTAACCTATAGGTGCCTAGCTCATTGTTTTGGTTTTTGATATGATATTTACGTCGATATAATTTGACTACGATTATAGGTACGATCGCGAAGGTTTCCGATATAGAGATGATGGACATATCAATCTTGGATTCAACGAGCTCGACAAGGTTGTGAGTAGATTTACATCTACGAGGGAAGTCGAGTGGATGGAATATAGCACCCCCGCAACAATTTAACTAGGATAGTTATGTTATCTAGTTAGTTGTTAATGTAAAATTAAGTTAATGGTATTGACGTTATTTCACATCTAGTATACTATTCATGTGCATATAGTTTTATACATGGTTATTGTGACATACGTACGTGACGATAGATTAGTACGATATGGATATGGTTTTGGGGTTGATTTAGTACGAGGGATCATACCATACTTGTGATGATGAGATTGGCATGCCGAATACAGCCAAGTTTCTTTTAGACTCGTGGAGTCGTGAATTATTCTAATTTAGAAGGTTATATGCGTATGAACCATACTCTTTTAAAACCAACGATTCGTTTCCCTTTTTAAATGATAAATGACGAGGATGCGATGCTAATTTCCAAAACGACTATCTATTTTTAACTTAAAGCAGCTTCTTTATTTCAAAACCAACGGTTCGTTCCATTTTCAAAGATAACGGTATAGCTCATAGCAAGTAGTTACATTTAATATGTATGCTAAACGCTTAGATTTACTTACATGTTCGTGATACACTTATCGATGATATACGTTTCCGTTATATGAGTACACTAATAGAACACTGCATAATTACCAATGAGTATTATTTTGCACGAGCACAGATGCATATGTTACACTACACCTCATTGGTACGGCTATGCCACTGTAGGACCGATATACTATGTGATGCGTATGTAATGCCGATACGAGGCATATTGATTCCCTATATCCAGAAAATCTGATTTTCTTATGTACTACGGATATGGGTAGAATTACTTTCTGCTTTATACACTTATAGAACACTTGCATAAATACTAATGATTGCCATGCTGCACGAGTACAGACACGTATGCTACACTACACATCATTAATATTGCCATGACACGGTAGAATATAACGTTTGTTGCATGTATGACTTTATTTACGTACTTTACCTTTATTACCTGTTGAATATCGCAAACACCAGTACCATGGGTATTCGTATTCAATTATTATGAGTTTTGAGGGTGTTTTACTTTCGATGATATATATCAGTGGTATGGGACGCTGTTATATATTTATATATATAATATATCATCGAGAGGATCTATGAGATTATTCTTATTCTTTACTTGATATCTTTGGATATGATGAATTGATTGTCCACCATGAGTCATTTTTATGTTTTTTTTACTCCAAACCGAGTGAGGGGGCTATACGGTTACGGATTTCTACGATATCCAGACTGAGTTGGGGGATATACAGTCGGATACATAGTGGACCGGGTCGAGACCGAGGGGAAGGATAGCCGCATTTGAGGCGGGGAGCCTAGCGAGGACACTCAATACCGGAGATGGATATGATCACGGCAGATATCTAGGGGATACTGGCCGGAGCTAGAGATGAGAACGGAGGATATCCCGGGGATACTGACCGGGTCCAGGGATATCGAGGGGCGATCATCTGTCGAGATGGTGTCGACGATATCTGCATTTACGTGTTGGTGATGGACACGAGAGATTTGAGGATTTGCGTGTCGGTGATGGACATGAGGGATTTCTGATTTCGGGTGTCGATGCTGGACATCCATATATTGATATGTTGCTATCATACGAGGTATACAGTTATAGTTGTACATTATTGTAGCCGATCAGGACTGATCCATGGGACAGTACCTAAATACCTTTTTACCAGTTGTTGCATATAAAAAGGATTTCTAAAACGAGCTATAGTCTCTTTATTTTGACATGTCTGGAATGACACAACGATCTTTAAACCGTAAAGCTCTTATCACTCTTTACTAACACAGCAAGAAGTATATCTTAAATAAGATACCTATTACACTTCATACTATCATGTTTGCTTTTATGCCGTGACATACATATTCCGAGGCTATTTTAAAGAAGAGGTTTTACATATATATTTTCGGCTACCTTTGGGCTCATACTTCGATGCAGGTCATTGGCATATGATATATTCTATTTTGGTTCATGTGATGGATAGTATTGCATTTATGACACTTATGCATATCATATATATATTGGTACAGAACATGATAGTACTATACTTATGAACTAGGTATCGTTGTGCATTTCGATTTCTACCTTGTGATTTACTTTTATTCACTGAGTTGGCAAATCACCTCCGTTGTGCCCCAGTTTCTTGCAGGTTATACCGCTCAGATTATCGGCGGATTGCTGTACACCCTTCTTCTCAGTGATTTCTTTGACAGGTGGGCTATTGTTGTTCGTACCCACACTTGTATATTTATATATTCTTGTATCTAGTAAAACTCCATCGACTTAGAACTTGTATATTATGGACTTAGAAGCGAAACTTAGAGTTTGTGTGTTGTGGGCGTCGCACTCATTGGAGTCGACTCTTTTATACTTGTTGGTTTGTTTTGCTTTTCTTTTCTTCTCCGTTAGGCGTTGTATATTGTTTGTTTGGTTTCTCCACCGTTTAGGCGTGGAAGCTCACTCCCATTGGGATGCTGTTTTTATTATTATATTGTATCAGGTTTTATTCAAAATTTACAAGGAGGTGCTGTCGAATTTCAAAACGTCATAGATGCTTTTTCAAACATACTTAGTTAGACTTAAATGTTTATTTTTAAACTGATCCCATATGATGACTATTTTAAACCTCACTCCTAATATTTTCAAAAATGGTTTAGATTCCGGGTTTCGGCTTACTTGGCCCGCGTCGGCGTCTTTAGATGTCATGTGATTTAAGTGCCGGTCACGTGCCGCATTCGGGTCGCGATACATTACTTAGCAAGTCTTGATCTTTAGTTGCTTCCTAGCTTATTACAAGAAGCTAGAGCTTGATCCGGCATCCTCGGGTGGATCATCTTTGATGTAGGGAGACGAACTTGCAGGCTCGATCCAAAAACTCTAGGAGCTTAAGAAGAGGTCCAAAAAAGACCTAAATGACATGTCTTCAAAGGTTGTAGTCCTCAACCTAGTAGTTAAACTCTTTTAGTTATGTTAGTTTAGTGTTTGGATTCGATTTCTAGTGTTAAAGTTTATAGTGCTCAAATAAAGTTAAAGTTTTTTGATTCCGCAAAAGCCGTAGTTGACACGGCACAAGCAATATGAACTTACAGATACTGAGGTAGTCATGACGCTGGGTGCTGAGTATGGCTCAACAGAGGAAACAGCTCAAGAAGTTGTTTGGATAAATAAGTTCATTTTTTAACCTGGTCCCAGCAGCTATCCATACAAATTCTATAGCAAGTATCGCTTGATTCGGGAGATAATTGATCTCCACGAGATTGAGATAAAGAGAGAAGAAGTTAGAAACTTTGTAGTGGAACCACTCGCTGAGGTTGTTTCTTAAATACAGTTTGCGAAACTGTTATTTGAGAAGTTGGGTATATGATACCGCAATAATTGTCCTTAAGGGAAAGTGGGAGATTGTTGGATATAGGTGCTCTGTGTTGGATATAGTGCCCTCAGAGTCAATTATTGGATCACAGGTACGTGATTGCAATGATTGAGGGAGGACCTATACAGGTAGGATAATCTTACTCGATAGGTTTGTATACTATCTGGTTTGTCTATCATCGTGTGCATGCTTTAGGTGACATTGTAGTTCACTATTACACGTTGATATAGAGAATAGTATGCTACTATGGTTTGTCTTTATCAGTCGTGTACAGCTTTAGGTGACATGTTCACTATTACACGTTGATAGAGCCCTTAGGATCCTGCTTGACTACCAACAGTATGATGGCGATCAAATACGTGAGAGTTGGGCAGTCCATAAGCACATCCTTAAAAGTGGTCCCTAGTCGAGGGAGTTTCGAGACAGGGCATCGATACTCCGGAGTAGACTAGTGTATACAGTCGAGACCCCGACGAGGGGCGGTGGCCGGTCTCACAAGCCACTGGTGTCAGTTGGTTCACCTAAGATGTATACAGGTGCTTATTGGGTTATGAGTACACCGGACAGGACTCGCCGGGAACATGCTAGTTGGGATTATACCAGACGTCAGCTAGCAGTTCCTGGTGACATGTGTACAGGTTAGTTCATCGACCTGAGATCGTCATTTGTCTCGTGTGAGTTCCCACTGTACTTTGATTACTATCCTACCACGGCTCAAAGGAGTCGTGCAAACAGGTTTTAGTTGGGTACAGTCCCGAGCAACATGGAGGTAGTGAGAGGATCGACATGGGTTTCGTCTCTCCCGGTATTTGGGGTGAGATCGCGCTGTGTCTAGGAGAGCCATTACACAAAGCCCTCGGCCGTGGCAGGAGATTTACTAGTAGGTATTCCAGTAGTATCTCAGAGTGTTCTGGGTTACACTCCGACACGACTTGTACCGCCTTTGGGGGTTTGACTTTTACCAACCCCCTAGGCCCGCCATGCGATGCTCATAGACGAACGGACCAGACTGTATGGATATTGTCACTGACAGGCTCAGTAGGGTGTCAGGATGAGTTCGCTCATCGACCTCCCTTTTTGGTCAAAACTTGGTAGCCCGTTACGTACGGCTAATACCTCTGACGTGCTAGTGGTTAAATCCACAGCCAAAGTATTGACGAGTCTTTAGAGTTCCCCACAGACAGTTTCTCAAGTTTCGGGCGAAACGTTGTAGAGGCCATATGATATATGGCAGGGTTCGATCATATACGTGCGGTATTGCACGGATCATGATCGGACGGATCATACTAGTGGGCTTTGGTTTAAGCCGGATCCTAGTATTAAATTTGTTGGATTACTTTACTCTCATCGTATTCGCATTCAGTCGGAATCCGGAAGTAGGTATGTATATACAGGTGAGGGGTATCCTTATGATTCGTCACGAGTTTACTTTAGATGTTGCCGTATCTTTTTGTTGTGGCAAACATTTGGATTAATGTTTGCTTATGGAAATAATGAGCTAGAATTTCATCATGACATGCATTAAATGTGGCATGGACTTCACTAGTGACTTATGGTCTCTTTTTTAGCAAAAATGTCACATTAGTGGATTGATTTGGGTTGATATGATGAGAGGGGGGAGAGGGGGGCTGCCTTGAGTGAGCTTGGTCTTATATTATTCTTTTCACTCTCTCTCACTCTTATGCTATCACAACACAAGAAAAGGAAAGGAAAAAGAAAGCACCTTATTCTTCTTCTTCCTCTAGCTCATCATCCCCATCAATTGCTTCATCTCTAACCTCCATCCAAATCCATGTATGCAAGAGACAAAGTGATCACAAACATTCTCTACAACACCTTGGACACGTCGGCTAGCACACTTCATGCCCGAGTTGCTTCGGATGAAGCGGGAGCCCGTAAAAAGACTCGTAGATGTGGTACCCTTTCCGACGAGGAGATCGAGACCGGAGATGCCACGAGGAGCTTGGGATGGTGGCTAAAGACCGAAGGACATGGATCGATCGGTATAGCTTTCCAACCTATCTCTAGTTTGCTAGTAGTAGGTTAATGGTTCGATCAGGGTTTTAAGCATACGATGGCTCCGGTTTAAAGTTAAGAAAAATTTTCGTTTCCGCAGTTTGGCCTCGGAAAGACAGCCGGGGCGCTACCGTAGTCTCACATGGTATCAGAGCCAGGCCATTAACCTTTACTAGCTTGCTCTAGCGTGTTTAGAACTTCGATCGGACGAAATTTTCAAAAACCGTGTTTCCAATTCATTAGTTTCTGTCGAAATTTTTCTGTTGCCAAAAAATTATTTGGTGCATTGCAGAAAATCAGGCAGGGTTTTTTAGGAGCACTGTAGAAATTTGGTAGCACGATCCAAAAGTAACGCCGCGGAACCGCGGCCGTACCCCCCTTTTGGCCGCGGTTCCGCCGCCATTCTGAAGCTTCATTTCACCAAATTTCTTCAGTAGGTCTCTGACTTGGAATTGGAGTTTCTGGTAATTTTTCTTTGGGCCCAGATTTGTTTGAGTACTGGGTATTGTGCTTGGGGCCCACTTCGGGAAATTTTGTCGATCGAAAATTTAAACATGTTAGTTCACAGTATTTACATTATATCTGCGACCGTGAATGTCATTTGATCGGTAAATCCTGTCTAATTGCTATAGCCCTTTTAGACGGATTTGCGAACGTGACATTCACGTTGATGTTCTGTGTTGTGCTGTGATGTTGCGAATTAGTCGTGGTGGATAGCCTAGATGCAATGGTAGTACAGTTTGGTTGTATGTGTACATTTGATATTGCGGGGCGAGCGTCCAACATATGGACTGCCGTCACTGCCTGTTTGTATATTATTCTTTTGGGCCACGACCGGGCTGAGGTCGATGTACCCGTTGTATATTTTACTTTCTGTAATAGGATTACCCCGCGGTGGGGTGCACGGATAGCCGGGTTCTAGAGGGAAACGGGCCCGCATCTCATGGATTTGAGACGGAGGGGGCTTCACTCAAGAATTGGCGGGCTATTCGCCGCACTCGTAGGGGGTACAGGTTGACCCAAGGAGGGGTGCTCAAGTTACCGGATTCCGTGAAGTGCTGGGTGGTCCATTCACGTTGTTGAAGAGGGCTGCCTCGCTTCAGGTTTTGGCGGGTAACTTGCTGCGCCCGTAGGGGTCTAGGATTTCATTGCACAGGCTATCCACACGACCAGGGGAACGTCGTGTTTCAGTAGCGGCTCTATGAAACCTGGGGATCCCAGATTATCTGTATTGTTCTGTGATGCTTATTACATTTCTGTGATGTTGCATTTTATCACGCCATAAGCGATTATTATATATTGATATATATACTAGTAGATGTTGAATATGTTTTACACCCGCGCTAGTCCAGTCCCCGCTCTGTCGTTAGTTAAATAACCTAACGGGTGATGACGGGACCCAGTGGCGAATGCGGATGGCATATACGTACATCATATTTTCGTTCTTTATTGGTGTGATCAATTGATGGGACTGCATTGATTCGGATCAATGCAAGCTAAACAAACCTATTCTGATGTTGTTGGAACATTTTTTGAAAAAAAGCTGTTATTGCAAGGACGTTCTCTTTTGTTTTGCATAGTGGTATTCGGTTATGAATATCCAGCACCTTAGTCGACGAGGCAAGGGCCGAGATCCCTTCACCGGGAGTGACCCCTTGGACAAAAGTTTGCGCCAGGGTAATAACTTCACTATAGCCGATTACTTTTTTCTTTGCATCGTAGTATTCAGTTGGAATATCCTGCACCTCATTCTACGGGGAAAGTGCCGAGATCCCTTCACCGGGAGTGACCTCTTTAGCAAAGGTTTTCGCCACTATATTTTTATAAAAAGCTAAGCAGTTCTTTCAACGATATCAAGTTCATTACGTTAAAAGGTTTTTCGCCAAAACCTGCCGTAGCCCTCCGTCATTTCAGATTAGTATTGCTTAGTATTCGTGCTACATTTGTCGTTGCTATTTGCCGAGGCGTAGTGTGCGGTAGCTCTGTAATGCTTTTCTGTCGCATGGATATGTGGATTGGTCAGGACAGTCGTACGACTTTGTTGATTATTCGTCAAGGGTCGTGCGGGTGGGTTTAACGCAATCAAGAAAATGACGGGTTGAACTTGACTTGGACCTTTTGATTTGTTGATTATTCATCAAGGTCACTTGGGTCCTAGGGGTAAAAATCACATCGGGAGTTTCTAAAGAAACTGAAACTTGCCAGGCATGTGCATACCTTCTGGAGTGTGATAACGTGAGTGGATTCCGTCACGTTATCATGCGATGATAGTTGGATCCCGATTCCCACTGATGAGTTGGTTTACTCCTCGGGTGATCCCGACTAATTCTTCTTTCAGGTTTGGAGGAGAATTTGAGGTTACAGTGGGAGGTTTCTTGATCAGATAAATCGATAACCATTCTGATCTAGGTTAGAGTGCACGCAGAGTGTTTCTTTTTTCTCTCTCTTTGGCAGCGACCATGGTCCGACCCTTGACTATGACTTAGTGACCAAGATTAACCAAACCTTCTTATAACACTGGCTTTTGGATTGTCAGAGTTGCATACCTCATTGCCATTCCTACTTTTACCCTTTTTTCTCCAGAACACCCCGTATTACTACGAACGTCCACTTCCATTGGATAAAACCATCGTATGGTTATATACGAACTCGAAGGAATTTATTCGAGGATGGTTTCCGGTTCTGGGGAAAACGAATATGACTATTCAGTTGTCTTTTCCTTTTACCTTCTCTCAGGTTGCGAGTGCTCCTTGGATTAGGACAGTACACCTATTACACTTATTGGATGGTCTTCTTCCAAACCATAGACAGGTGCTGAATGGTAGGGAATGAAGAAAACCAATTAGCCTAACGAAAGTGTACAGAAGGTATTAAGTAAAGACAAATAAATGGATTAGTAAAAGGGCAAAGTAAACTGCGACTGTCATTCACGACCAAACCAAGTATTTCATCGCCACTCCTACTTCACCTTTGTATTTCTCCGGGACACTCCGTATCACTACGAAGATCCACAGTTATTTGGATACTCCATCGTATGGTTATATACGAACTCGAAGGAACTTGTTCCTGTTCGGGGATGGATTCTGGTTCAGTAGAAATAGGAATAAGGTTTATTCAGTTGTCATTTATCTTCACCATCTCTCAGATTACGAGCACTCCTAGGACTAGGATAGTACACCCATTATGCTTATTGGATAGTCTTCTTCCAAAGCATAGGCTGGTGCCGAATGGTAGGGAAGGAAGAAAACCATTTAGCCTAGAGGGGTGTACAGAAGGTAATGACTAAAGACATATAAAGGGATTTGGAGAGATGGCAAAGAAATACACGGTTACAGTTGTGAATCTGATAATGGAAGAGGAATTACTTAGAATACCCGGATACCCCTTCGAAACATTTATATGTTTCAGTTTCACTGTGTACTGTTAAAAGAAAACTAATTTCCCAATTAGTCCTTGCTCCAGGGTATGTATTTACCAGGTTTGATTCTCACATCTGTATGGTTTTACAGATGCTGAGTGGGAGTAAGCTATTTAGAATTAGGTGATCATCCTCATTATATCGGGATTCGTTGTAATTGGTGATATTTGAGGAAATCGCCTGGGTTGTTTCCCGGACGGCAAATATTTGGTTTTGAATATCCGTTGTTATGCACCAATTTCAAATTGACATATCTGTACATCTATTTTTATAGAGTGAGATATAACATTTTGAAATTATGTCTATGACATTTACCTATATCAGTGGATGGTTAGGTAAGGAGCATTAAACAGCGGTGTAATTCTTCTTAACTATAGGTACAGTTTTCAACCTACGAAACACAGGGAATGAGTTATAGGACTCAAGGGACTTATACAGAGTATTGTATGTTATCCAGTGTCCATTAGGACAGAGGGGTTGGTACTCATACTATATTCTGTTTACTTGTGACTTCTCTAGTTCTTAGACATGTGTTTCGTAGAAACACAAGGTCCAAGTTTTGAGAAGTTATAGGTATAAGAGTAAAGTAGAGAACCAGATGTTGCAAGTATCAGTATTCTTCAAGGTGATCAAAGATGTAGATACTTGTGTATGGTATTAAGTTGATAGTAATGGTTTTGAAAAACTTGTTTCTCTTTCAGGTTACTCATATCTGGATGCATTCCTGATTTGAGTAACGCTGATCGGCCTCTTTCCATTTAGTTGACATGCACTGGAGACAGCTGCATGATTTGAATCTGGTTCCAATTAAATCAGTGCCTCTGTTTCTATATTGGATATAGAACGGTTCATATCTTAACAATGTTAATGTACGTGGAGTTTTCCGGCTTATGCTTTAAACCAGACTCTGGATAACTCAAGGCACGTTTCTGTAATGGCTGTTTGTGGGTTGACCCGGGGCTATGATGAAGGTTGACTTTCTACCATCTGGAAGATCAATAGTGATATTGTTCTTGACTCGCCACAGTTTTAGTAAAATGGATTTTTTCAGAAAACAGTAGTGGGAGTATGGTAGAACTGGAAGTGATTCCAAAACCGCAAACGATTACTGAAAATTTGATAAGAACCTAAAGATTCAATCTGGTTTGACATTCCATTGGCCACTCCGCAGACATGGTGGGTAACCTCAGGAACCCAAGAGGTACTCCGGTAGCCTCAAGGATGGTGAAAGGGAGGTTCTTGTTTACCCAGACTTGCCATTGCTGTTGTTCTAGACTGTGAGACTCGGCAGGAGGATGGGTATAGCGTCGTTCTAAACTAGCTTTAGAAGTGCACGTGTATATGATTCTGCTAGAGGGTTGTCGTAGTCAGCGGAAGCATAGTGGACAAGTGGCTTATGTCTATTTATAGACTAAAGCAGAAATAGCGGAGATAGATCATCTATTTATGATGTGAGAGTTATAAGTTTTGACTTCATCAGAATAGGGGATGGATCTGTTAAGAAGGTAGTAGGGTGTGATGTCCTGATATTTGGATGACATACACAGAGCAGGAAGTGATATTCCTATACTACGATCGGTTATATTTTGGTTGTCACACAGTGGTTTCTCCACATAGGATATGGATATTATATCAGATATTCTGGTTACTAGATCTATGGTTTTAGATCTAGATTTGGGTAGTTTCCCAATCTGGGTACTTAGACAGCATTCTAAAAGTATTTAGAATGGACGACTCCTGCCACGGTAGTGTACCGGCAGGTGATGGAGTCACCCTCTCTAAAGGTGTCTTACAGACTAAAGGGGAGAGGGATGTGTATGATTGGCTGATCACTTGCTTAGGCAATTAAGTCAATCATGAGATGTCAAGTATCACACCAGATATTGTTTTTGCAGTAGACGCAATAAGTTGATATTGATCCAATCCTGGAGAAACATTCGGAAGCAGTTTTAGAACATAAGTGGATGTTCTAGGGATATGATAACAACAACCTCTTTTAGGAGACAGTTATCATTCCAGGCTTCTAAGGTGACCTGGATGACAGAGTGACTGTCAGAGTTATAGTTTCCCTCTGACAAGGGGCAGTGTTTTGGACAGGTGATCCAAGCGGACACTGAGGGAGGCATTACGCAGGATACTGATTAAGTTCAGTTGACGATACAGTCTAAGAAGTTTGGATTTGGAGTTCATTTATGAACTAGGTCCCATCAGATATCAAGACATATTCTAAGGCATGTATTGCTCATTTCGGAAGATAGGTTTCTCCACGAACTTGAGATAAAGAGATACATAGAAAGAAACATCAGGGCGGATCCACTAGCTGAGTTTATTCCTCCAACACAACAGTTTCGCAAACGGGTTTTGTGAGACTGATTGGCAGAGGAGTTGGGTGTTCGGTATCACACGGGATGTGAGTATGCGACAACGCAATAATTAGCCTTGAGTGCAAGTGGGAGATTGTTGGATATAGTGCCCTCAGAGTCAATTATTGGATTACAGGCACGTGATTGCAATGATTGAGGAAGGACCTATACCGGTAGGACAGTCTTACTCGAGAGGTTTGTATACTATCTGGTTTGTCTTTATCATCATGTACATGCTTTAGGTGACATTGTAGTTCACTATTACACGTTGATATAGAGAATAGTATGCTACTATGGTTTGTCTTTATCAGTCGTGTACAGCTTTAGGTGACATATTCACTATTACACGTTGATAGAGCCCTTAGGTTCCTGCTTGACTACCAACAGTATGATGGCGATCATATACGTGAGAGTTGGGTAGTCCATAAGCACATCCTTAAAAGTGGTCCCTAGTCGAGGGAGTTTCGAGATAGGGCATCGATACTCCGGAGTAGACTAGTGTATACAGTCGAGACCCCGACGAGGGGCGGTGGCCGATCTCACAAGCCACTGGTGTCAGTTGGTTCACCTAAGATGTATACAGGTGCTCATTAGGTTATGAGTACACCGGACAGGACTCGCCGGGAACATGCTAGTTGGGATTATACCAGACGTCAGATAGCAGTTCCCTGGTGACATGTGTACACGTTAGTTCATCGACCTGAGATCGTCATTTGTCTCGTGTGAGTTCCCACTGTACTTTGATTACTACCCTACCACGGCTCAAAGGAGTCGTTCAAACAGGTTTTAGTTGGGTATAGTCCTGAGCCACATAGAGGCAGTGAGCGGATCGGCAGGGGTTTCGTCTCTCCCGGTATTGCGGGTGAGATCGCGCTGTGTCTAGGAGAGCCATTACACAAAGCCCTCGGCCGAGGCAGGAGATTTACTGGTAGGTATTCAAGTAGTATCTCAGGATGTTCTGGGCTACACTCCGACACGACTTGTACCGTCTTTGGGGGTCTGACTTTTACCAACCCCTAGGCCCGCCATGCGATGCTCATAGACGAATGGACCGGACTGTACGGATATTGTCACTGACAGGCTCAGTAGGGTGTCAGGATGAGTTCGCTTATCGACCTCCCTTTTTGGTCAATACTTGGTAGCCCGTTACGTACGGCTAATACCTCTGACGTGCTAGTGGTTAAATCCACAGCCAAAGTTTTGACGAGTCTTTAAAGTTCCCCACAGACAGTGTCTCAAGTTTCGGGCGAAACGTTGTAGAGGCCGTATGATATATGGCAGGGTTCGATCATATACGTGCGGTATTGCACGGATCATGATCGGACGGATCATACTAGTGGACTTTTGTTTAAGCCGGATCCTAGTATTAGATTTGTTGGATTACTTTAGTCTCATCGCATTCGCATTCAGTCGGAATGCGGATGCAGGTATGTATATACAGGTGAGGGGTATCCTTGTGATCCGTCACGAGTTTACTTTAGATGTTGCCGTATCTTTTTGTTGTGGCAAACATTTGGATTAATTTTTGCTTATGGAAATAATGAGCTAGAATTTCATCATGACATGCATTAAATGTGACATGGACTTCACTAGTGACTCATGGTCTCTTTTTTAGCAAAAATGTCATATTAGTGGATTGATTTAGGTTGATATGATTACAGGAGAGAGATAGGGGCTGCCTTGTGTGTGCTTGGTCTCATATTATTCTTTTCACTCTCTCTCACTCTTATGCTATCACAACACAAGAAAAGAAAAGGAAAAGGAAAGCTCCTTCTTCTTCTTCTTCCTCTAGCTCATCATCCCCATCAATGGCTTCATCTCTAACCTCCATCCAAATCCATGGATGCAAGAGACAAAGTGATCACAAACATTCTCTACAACACCTTGGACACGTCGGCTAGCACACTTCGTGCCCGAGTTGCTTCGGATGAAGCGGGAGCCCGTAAAAAGACTCGTAGATGTGGTGCCCTTTCCGACTAGGAGATCAAGACCGGAGATGCCGCGAGGAGCTTGGGATGGTGGCCAAAGACCGAAGGACATGGATCGATCGGTATAGCTTTCCAACCCTCTCTCTAGTTTGCTAGTAGTAGGTTAATGATTCGATCCGGGTTTTAAGCATACGATAGCGTCGGTTTAAAGTTAAGAAAAATTTTCGTTTCCGCATTTTGGCCTCTGAAAGACGGCCGGGGCGCTACCGTAGTCTCACACTCTGAAGGCAATTATTGTAATTGTACAGGACCAATATGGATAGAACAATTTTTCTCGAGATGATAGTATGCTATCTGGTTTTTTTTATCATTCATGTGTACAAGTTTAACCTACTATTACGTATCTCTAATACATGATGATAAAGCCCATAGAATATTTCCTTGACTACCAGGATTAATGATGGGGATCACAATATTCGAGCCTGGATAATCCATAAGCACATACTTAGATGTTCCCAGTCGTATGATTATCGAGATAGGGCATCGGTACCCCAGTTTAGACTAGTGTATACGTTTCCTGGCCCGGTTGGGAGGCGATAGCTGGTCCCACAGCTATTGGTGTTTGAAAATAATGATTGTATTCATGTGCTCATTAGAGAATGAGTTGCATTGAACGGACTCACCAAGAACTCCTAAATGGTATTATACCTATTGTCAGATAGCAGTTCTCTAGTGATATGAGTACAAGATAGTCTTTTGACCTAAGATCGCCATAGTGTATTGTTTGTGTTCCTACTGTACTTTGATTCTTACCCTACCACGGCTCTAAAGAGTCGTGCAAATAGGTTTTAGTTGGGTACAGTCCCGAAGCATATGGAGGCAGTGAGCGTTTGAAGGGATTCGTCCCTCCCGGTATAGGAAGTTGATGTCACACTGTGTAGGACATGACCATAACCAGAAATCCATTACCATGGTAATTGAGATAAACTGATAAGTGTTATGAGTTGTATCTCTAATGGTTATGAGTTTAATGTCAACATGACTTATTGGGTTATTGGGGGTCTGACAGGATCTACCCCCAGACCTAGTATGCGATTCTCTCTTACGAAGAGTTTTGGGGTTCGGTGCCCACGCCGCCGAAGCCGCGGCCGAGGCGGAAGCGAAAACAAAAACTTTACGCGAGCACCAAACACCCATAAAACCCTAGATACGATCCAGAAACCTAAACTAGCAAACTAGAAATACAAGGGTTGAGAAACTACAACCTTTGTCGTGTATCCACCGAATTGTGGAAGACCCCTCCATGCTCGTAGCCGCCGGGATCGCGCTTGAAAATCGACCACCCTCGCCGAAGTCGATCCACCTCAGGAAAGCCGGAGGAGGCTCTAACCGAAGATCCAAGCTTGCTAGGTGTGGATGGTCGGTGATGTAGGAATATTTCACTAAAAATTTCTCTCTAACCCCTTGCTCAAGGGAGAGCAAGAAGAAGAAGGAGAAGAGGAGAATATGGTTGCTAATACTTGCAACCATGAAGCATGCTCAATTGTGGAATGAAGAAAACATCAAGTGTAGAAAATGAGAATGACTTCCTTTTTACAACCATGGTTCAATAGTGAACACAAATGAATTTATCAATATAAAATCTCCAAGCCATACCACTCTACATGCAAAGAACCATGCTTCATTACTCCTCACTTTACACCTTATTTTCTTTTATTTTTCTAAATAGAAAAATAAATATGAGGTGTCCTTCTTCTAGAAGCATTCCCGTATAAATACAGAATACTTCACCCGGTATATGTATCGCTACATATACGCGTATCCGTATAAAAATACGGATAGCGCCAAAGAGAGTGAATAAATAGTGAACAATAATACTAAAATATATGTATCAAAATATATACATAAATTATTAAATCAAAATCAGATTTTATAATCCGGCTTAATCCTAAGCCATCTAGTATTATCAACCGTCCGATTAAAGTTTGTGTATCCCGTACACGTATTTAATAGGAACCCCTGAATGTACCAACATACGGCTCCTTCATCTATCGCCTCAACCGGAGAAACCCTCTTTGTAAGACTTTAAAGACTCGGCAATATGCTGGCAGTGGGTTTAACCACAAGCACGTTAGCGACACTAGCTGTACGTAACGACTACCCAAGTACTTGTCGAAAGGGTGGTCAACAATCAAGTACATCCTTACTCTACTGAGCCTGAATGTGACAATCTCCATACAGTCCGGTCTCTTCGTCAAAGAGTATCGCATATCGGGTCTAGGGGTGGATAACGTCAGACCCCTACTAACCCGATAAGTTATGTCTGAGTCAAGCTCATCACCAACAGAGATACTACTGATCAACTATCAGGAATTCTCATCCACCATGGCCACGAATTTCTAGTGATGGCCAACTGAACACAGCGCGACATCGACTCCTAATACCAGGTGAGACGAATCCCTGAAGTCGACTACTGCCTCCATGTAACTCGGGACTGTACCTAACTAAAACATGTTTGCACGACGCCTTTAAGCCATGGTAGGGTAGTAATCAAAGCACAGTGGGAACTCAAACGAGACAAATGACGACTTCAGGTCAAAGGACTAACCTGTACTCATGCCACCTGAGAACTTCCATCTAACGATAGATATAATACCATCTAGAAGTTCTCAGCGGGTCCGTCCGGTGTACTTGTTGGCTATAGTGCCCTCAAGTCAATTATTGGATCACAGGCACGTGATTGCAATGATTGAAGGAGGACCTATACCGGTAGAACAGTCTTACTCGAGATGATAGTATGCTATCTGGTTTGTCTTTATCATCGTGTACATGCTTCAGGTGACATTATAGATCACTATTACATGTTGATAGAACCCATAGGATTCTTGCTTGACTACCAGCAGTATGATGGCGATCATATACGTGAGAGTTGGGTGGTCTATAAGCACATCCTTAAAATGTCCCTAGTCGTGGGAGTTTCGAGACTGGGCATCGATACTCCAAGAGTAGACTAGTGTATACAGATCGAGACCCCGACGAGGGGCGGTGGCCGGTCTCACAAGCCATTGGTGTTAGTTGGTTCACCTAAGATGTATACAGGTGCTCATTGGGTTATGAGTACACCGGACGGACTTGCCGGGAACATTCTAGTTGGTATTTTACATATTGTCAGATAGCAGTTCCCTGGTGACATGTGCACAGGTTAGTCTATCGACCTGAGATCATCATTTTTCTCGTGTGAGTTCCCACTGTGGTTTGATTACTACCCTACCATGGCTCAAAGGAGTCGTGCAAACAGGTTTTAGTTGGGTACAGTCCCGAGCCATATAGAGGCAGTGAGCGGATCTTCGGGGGATTCTTCTCTCCCGGTAATGGGGGTTGATGTCGCGGTTGTGCACGGGTGGCCATCACCAGAAATCCTTGGCCAAGGTAGTCGAGAATTACTTATCTAGGATCGGTAGTTTCTCAGGTGGTGATGGGCTTCATACCGACACTAAATGTCGTGTTATTAGGGGTCTGACTTTATTCATCCCTTAGACTCGATATATGATACTCATAGAAGAACGGACCGGACTGTATGGATATTGTCACTATCAGGATCCGTAGGGGTTTCAGGATGAGTTTGCTCGTCGGCCTCCCTTTCGCTCAAAACCTGGGTAGCCGTTACGTACAGCTGGTGTCGCTGACGTGCCTGCGGTTAAACCCACTACCAACGTATTGACGAGTCTTTAGAGTCCCACACAGAGGGTTTCCCTGCTTCAGGCGAAACGATGTAGAGGCCGTACTGTTTTACGGCAGGGTTCGATCACATACGTGTACTTGTGCACGAATGATGTTCGGACGGATAATACTAGTGGGCTTTGGTTTAAACCGGATCCTAGTATTATATTGTTGGATTATTTTTGTCTCTTTGTATTCGTATTTTTCGGAATACGGATGCGGGTATGTATATACGGTTGAGAGGTATTCTTGTAATTTATTACAAGATTACTTTTAGAAGATTACACCTCATCATGGTTTAAACCTTTTTGGATTAAAAGGTTATTGAAGTGTAGGATGAGGTGTTTATTGCATTTTTGTGGCATGGCTAATTAGTGACCTATGGTTACTATTCTAGCATGCTTAGGGTTTTTGTTTGTTGTGAGATTATGTTGACTTGAGATATTTTTTGTTGACTAAGATATTTTGGAGACATGGACATTTATGTGATGGATCCATTATTTCTTATCACACTCACACAGCAAACAAAAATGACAAGCCATTATTCATTTCTTTTTCTCTTTCTTGAGTTTCACTCAACACCTCATTCTCATGGCATCTTCTTCTTCCTCTTGCTCCACCCAAACCCTCTCATGATTTGAGAATTCTTGGGTGTCTTGAGACAAATTAATCCTTCATCACTCTCTACTTCATCTTGGCTATCTAGGCTAGCAAACTAGATACCCGAGTTGCTTCGGTTTTGAGGTCGGAGCCCATATTACTAACCCACGACGTGGATCTTCTTCGACGGAGGCAGACCGGAGATCAAGCTTGATTAAGGAAGCCCCTAGGAGCTTAGGATGATGGTTGAAGAACGAAGAACACGGATCTATTCGGTATAACCATTCTAACTCATTTGCATGTTTTGTTATCTAGGGCTTATGGGTAGATCCGGGTAATTGGTTGCGGTAGCGCCAAGTTTTAGAAATTTTTGTTCCGTATTTGGTCATGGATTGATGGCCGGGGCGCTTGCATAACCCAACATGGTATCAGATCCACTCCATAAGCTTTAGTTAACTCTTTGCGACATTAGAAATCCTCCGTTTTTGTCGTGAAAAAACTGCCAGCAAAAACAGTTCCAAAACTGAAAGTTTGAGATGTTTGCACACCACCCGGGCTCAAGGTTTCTACTGAGAAGCCGCAGGGTTGTACATAGGCACCCTGGGGAATCCCCAAGGGGAAAGAATGGCTGTGCCCACTCCCCAAGGCCACCACAAGGTTGTCTTGGCGGTGGGGACCCGAAACTGCCCCACCCTGGGCAGTTTCGGGTCTGCCTCACCCCCTGGCCACCTCGTGGTGGCCTCAGGGGTGGGGTACCCCCTCTAGGCCTACCGACTCGAAGTTAATTTCCTGCTCTAACTCGTCGTGAAGGTTCGGGCGTTTTTCGTTTTGATTTGGACTTCCGAATTGGCTTTAAACGGTCGATTTTTTGATCTTTAGCTCAGTGTTTTTCATGGTTTTGGAAAATTGTTTAGTTTGCTAATTGCGTGCGGAATTCTAATGTCGTAGTTTTCAGTACATACATTACTATCTGCGACCGTAAATGTCATTAGAGTGGTACAACTCGTCTAATTGCTATATGACTTTTAGACGGGTTTGCGAACGTGACATTCACGTTGATATTCTGTGTTGTGCCGTGGTTGTGGTTTGATCGTCGTGTGGATAGCTTGTGTGCAATGGTAGTATAGTTTGGGCTTATTTTTACATTTGATATTGTGGGGCGAGCGTCCGACATATGGAGTGTCGTCACTGCCCGTTTGTATATTATTTGTTTGTGTTGGAGATAGTGCCCTCAGAGTCAATTATTGGATCACAGGCACGTGATTGCAATGATTGAGGGAGGACCTATCCCAGGAGGACAGTCTCACTCAAGATGATAGTAAGCTATCTGGTTTACCTTTATCATCGTGTACTGCGTTAGGTGACCTGACATGTCGCTATTACACGTTGATAGAGCCCCTAGGATTCTTGCTTGACTACCAGCAGTATGATGGCGATCATATACGTGAGAGCTGGCGGTCTATAAGCACATCCTTAAAAGGTCCCTAGTCGTGGGAGTTTCGAGACTGGGCATCGATACTCCATTAGTAGACTAGTGTATACAGTCGAGATCCCGACGAGGGGCGGTGGCCGGTCTCACAAGCCACTGGTGCCAGTTGGTTCACCTAAGATGTATACAGGTGCTCATTGGGTTATGAGTACACCGGACAGGACTCGCCGGGAACATGCTAGTTGGTCTTATACCAGACGTCAGATAGCAGTTCCCTGGTGACATGTGTACAGGTTAGTTCATCAACCTGAGATCGTCATTTGTCTCGTGTGAGTTCCCACTGTGCTTTGATTACTACCCTACCACGGCTCAAAGGAGTCGTGCAAACAGGTTTTAGTTGGGTACAGTTCCGAGCCACATGGAGGCAGTGAGCGGATCTGCAGGGGTTCGTCTCTCCCGGTATTGGGGGTGAGGTCGCGCTGTGTCTAGGAGAGCCATTACACAAAGCCCTCGGCCGAGGCAGGAGATTTACTGGTAGGTATTCCAGTAGTATCTCAGGGTGTTCTGGGCTACGCTCCGACACGACTTGTACCGCTTTTGGGGGTCTGACTTTTACCAACCCCCTAGGCCCGCCATACGATACTCATAGACGAACGGACCGGACTGTACGGATATTGTCACTGACAGGCTCTAAAGGGTGTCAGGATGAGTTCGTTCATCGACGTCCCTTTTGGTCAATAGCTGGTGGCCCGTCACGTATTGGCATATACCTCTGACGTGCTAGTGGTTAAATCTACAGCCATAGTATTGACGAGTCTTTAGAGTCCACCACACATACAGTTACTCAAGTTTCGGGCGAAACGCTTTAGAGGCCGTATGGAGATATGGCAGGGTCCGATCAGATACGTGCGGTATTGCACGGATCAGGATCGGACGGATATTACTAGCCGGCTTTGGTTTAAGCCGGATCCTAGTATAGTACAGTGTAGATTTTGTCTCTTTGCATTTGTATCTGGTCGGAATACAGATGCGGGTGTGTATGCACAGTATCGGGGTTTTCCTGTAATTTATTACGGGACCAGTTTTCTGGAGTTGCCAGTTTGCATTCCGTTCCGGCCGGTTTTCCTTTGTTCTTTCCCGGCCGGACTTTTCCGATGGAGGGTGTTATTTGCAAGTTTGCAAATAACATTTAGTGGAGGGTTTATTTGTGAGATGAGAGATTATGATAGCATCTTTTTATTCCTTTCTTTTCTATCATCATTTCATGCATTTATGGTGATTAGAGTTGATTAGGAATTGATTTGAGTTTTGTTATCATGGTGTTTGGATGTGGTCACCCCTTCACCTTTTACTACACTCACCTTCCTTCTTGGGTTGGTTTTATTCCTCCACCATTTTCTCATTTAGGAGGGGCCGGCCACATTTTCTAGGAGAGAGAGGAGAGGTTCATTTTGTATGAGGAAAATTTATCATCTCATTCCTTGCTTGAAAAATGAGAGCTCCACTTGAAAGTTCCATTCCATTCCTCCATCAAGGCAACTACAAACCCCATTGAGACAAAGCGCATTCTACACTACAATCTACAGCAAACCTTGGGCATGTCGACTAGCCAGCTTCGTGCCCGAGTTGCCTCGGTATTGAGGTGGGAGCCCATAAAAGATGCAGACGATGTGGTTCCCTTTCCGGCAAGGATGCGATGACCGGAGTTTCCGCGGGAGATCGGGACGACGACGAGAAGACCGGAGGACTCGGATCACTCGGTATACTTCTCTTCCCATCTCTTGTTTGCTAGCATTAGGTTAATGGTTAACGATCCGGGTTTTATTGTCCGCGGTAGAGCCAGTTTCCAAGTAAGGAAAATTTATGATTCCGTATTTTGGCCTCGGTAAGACGGCCGGGGCGCTGCCGTGGCGCAACAGTTTGGGGCACGACCGGGTTGAGGTCGATGTCACCCTTGTACTTATTTTATTTTCTGTACTAGGATTACCCCACGGTGGAGTGCACGGTTAGCCGGGTTCTAGAGGGCAACGGGCCTGCATCTCATGGTATTTAGATGGAGGGGGCCTCACTCTAGAATTGGCGGGCTATTCGCCGCACTCGTAGGGGGTATAGGTTGACCCACGGAGGGGCGCTCAAGTTATCGGATTCCATGAATTGCTGGGTGGCCCATTCACGTTGTTGATTGGGGTTGCCTCGCTTTTGGGATCGGCGGGTAACTTTCCGCGCTCGTAGGAGTCTAGGTTTTCATTGCACAGGCTATCCACACGACCAGGGGAACGTCGGGTTTCACTTGCGGCTTGTTCATATCATATTTTTGCATTTGTATACCGTCCATTCTTAATCGCATTGCATATATATAGGTGCTTTTGATCCGTATTTGCTAAGTAATTTCAGGTTACAGGTTCTCAGCTCTAAACAGTGAAATTCATAAAAAGTCGCAACAAATTCAGGACTACGTCCAACAACAGATAAATACGGCTCTTCGCTCACTATCCGTTAGATGTCGCATACCAGTTCAAGGGACAAATTGGCAAATCATTGGTCATTTTCATGCATAAAGCACAAGAGGTAGCACAAGATCCAAGACTTCAACATGGAGCTCAAGAAAATAAAGGCAAAAGTCCACATCATTTCACCTTTTTGGACTGCTGAAAATCTGGAAGAAAAATGGTGAGATTCTGAGAAACCAAGTGTACCAAACAGAAGAGAACAACAACATGGAAAACCCCAGAAAAAATGAGCCTCCAATTCAACTACATGGCCGCGGAACCGCGGCTAATATGGCACTTCTGCCGCGGATCCATGGCCGAGTCAACTCAGTGTTGACTCGTATTTTCTGGGTAGTTTTGTAATTTTGTGTGGGCTCAGATTGTATCCCTAGGGTTTCATTTATCTGCCTATAAATAGCCCAGTTCCAAGCCAAGTAAAGGCTGCTTTTCTTTGTATTAGATTTTAGGACAAGAGTTTGTAGTTTCTTCTTCCTCTTCATCTTTCTCCATTGATATTGTAGTGAGCTTCATGAGTGATGATGAATAAAAGAAGAGTTCTTTTTATTAACTTGCATGTCTTGTAATTGTGCTATTATATTTGCTTGTAATTTTCATTTGTTAAACTAGTTGTTGTTATTTGTTGTTTGCTTTCTTTCTTTTTTCTCTTTTCCTTTATCCTTACAACAATGATGCTTAAGTATGATCCTTGCCAAAGTGAGTTCTCAAATAGCTAGTTGTGATTTTCTAAACTCATTTCTTTCTACCTTCCTTCTGGTTTTATTTTCTTTTTCTTTTTAATGGGTGAGTAGTTTCTCACTTGTTACGGCAGGATAAAGAAAGTTTGAGAGAAGGAAATCTCTCTCACTCTTTTCTTTTGCCCGACATCTTGATTCGGACTCCCGTTAATTGAATCACAATCCGCTCCCTACGGCGCCCTATCCTACATGATAGCGGTGATACCCTGTGAGACCGGTTGTGGTTGAATTAACCGGAGGTTATGGCTAAGAGCCAAGAACGGACGGACATGGACCAAAAGGATGGAACTAAGCGTTGGAAAGCCTAGCTTATACTCGCAAGTTTCCTTCCTAGTCGTGCTAATCCCTATTGTTGCCGATTACCGTGACACCGATATTAAGAGTGGCAACGAAAGAAGTGAGCGACTCCTAACTCAAACTAACCTAATCCTAACCCTAACAAGCTCTCTTTATACATATTTTAGCACATAGTGAAACTAAACAAACCTAGACAAATTGGACTTAACTCATTAAAGCACTAAGAAAAAGATTCCCATCTCTCCGTGGACCGACCCATACTGAACCGGCTAGCTACCAAGCGAAACCGTCTTGATTGCGGTAATTAAAACTAAGCACGCAAAATATCTAACAATCAAATGGCGCCGTTGTCGGGGAGACGGTAGTTTATTTCTTTGTGTAATTTCGGGTTAATTTGAGAATATATATATAACCAAAAACAAAAAATATATATATTGTAAAAATCATCTTGTTATTTTTGATTCGTTTTTGTGCAAGTGTACAGGATAAGAAGAAGGTCAAGTTCAGTGCCAAAGTCGTGGGGAGTTACACCCATAACTCGCGGCTACACCGCGGCGGATCAAGACAGAACCACGGTTTACTGTAAATTCTGGAGCAAATTCAGTAACCAAATCAAGATTCAGGGGCTCTAACCAGGAAGAGGATACTGAACTCAGCACAGGGAAGAAATTTGACGCTCCCAACTGACTGTACAGCCGCGGAACCGCGGCAGAAGTTCAAGTTTGACCGCGGAACTGCGGTCAATCTATGACATCAGCACCCGATTTCTTCTGTGAGTATTTCAATCCTCTTCTCACCTCCTCTGAACTCCACTGAACTATTCTTTCTGCAGCATTCTTTGCACAAACTCTCTTCCCCTCTTCAATTAAACTGTTTTTGTGCAGGATTCTTTGCGCCGCCGCCAAATAAATTTTTTGCAAGTGTTTTAGATTTTTGTTTGTTACTGTTTTGCATAAATAATACGGACTTTAAGGGGCTATAACACCAATTCAGATTGGGTGGGGATTTCATCACCCTTCCTAAAACCCCAAAAATCACTAAAAGCATACGCATTACCCTTAAGCTTAATAAAAAATATCTAGACTCAGCCAACTAAGGACTGTCGTGCTCAATAGGACAGAGGAAGGTTGTGGGCATTCGATCGTTTATCTAAACTTGACTTTGTGGTGCCTAGGCTAGACAAGTGAAAAAGGTAATTTTAAAAGGCCCGTCTCACGGTGATTCGTGAGCGGAACCCTCCTTTCCTCACTTATGCTTACCTGGCCACAATTGGCAGTGAAGAGACGATTTGGGGGCTATCTCACAACATGTCACTTTGGAACAGTTAGGAGCAGTCTAGTGGACTTTGAAGACCATAGCTCTAGGTATGATTGTGCATGTTTTGACTGTGATTGTTTGAAGTTGTGCCATAAGTCCGTACATATTTTTGCAAAACTCTTTCTAAAAAAAAACAAAACAAAAACTTTTATAAAAACTTGCCCTTTTTCGCTAGAATTCCATTTCACCCACCTTTCATCCGCATTTCTCCATTGACGTTTTCTTACCCTCACTTTCTACGCTTTGACTATACTAAACTCGTTTAGTGTATGTCCGGTTGGACTCGGGACACTAGTGCTCTCCTAGTCCGCGTTACGTTAGTCGCTACCGACTACGCGATCGACTCCGATGTCGAAACTCCCTCCACACCTCTTTCACCCTTACCCTTGCCGGACAACTCCGACGTTGACCGGGATTCTATTCATACATCATCACCTTCACCATCACCATCACCATCACCAAATTCTTCTTCTGAGATGTCAGGATTTCCTCCTAACATCCTTTTACCTACCCCGGGACTGATTCCACCTCATTTGGGTGCGAATAACCCGCAACCACCTCCTGTTGAAGCGCCATAACGAATCGCGCTCCACGATCGTTTCTATCCTACCCGCTCTGCACTTCCTACCTATCTTTCACTTCCGCCGGCCAATGGGGATAATTTCGAAATTAAGCCCCACTTCATCAACATGTTGCCCAAATTTCACGGGCTGGAATCTGAAGATGCCTACATCTTCATCAACAAATTCCAGAACGTCTGTGCAATAATGAAGACAACCCAACTGTCCGATGATGCTATACGGCTACGAGTCATTCATTTCACTCTGTGTGACCTTGCTGAGAAGTGTCTGTATAGCACCGCATCGCATTCCATAACCAGTTGGGATGAGTTTGTAAAAGCATTTCTTAAAAAATTCTGCCCAAATCACAAAATCGCGAGGATCCGAAATGAAATTAACCAATTTTCCCAGCTCCTACCGAACCTTTTTGGAAGTGCTTTGACCGATACAAAGACCTTCTTGTTCAGTGCCCTCATCACGGTATTGAGAGATGGCAACTTTGCCAAACCTTATATGAGGGCCTGAATCCAGCAACTAAGCAGTTGTTGGAAACCATTTGTCAAGACCATTTCCTATCCAAATCTGACGAGGAAGCTTGGCAATTCTTCGGCGATCTTGCGGAACAGACGCTTCAGTGGGAAAGCACCAGACCGAACTGTAACATTTTAGAAAAATAAAATATTATTTTTAGGAATTTATATAATTAAATAATAATATTTTGATAATATGGTATAATTAAATACCGATAAATTGGGAAATATTTGGAAATTATGTTAATTTTTGAATTTGAAAGAGATTACAAGATTTGAGCATTTATAGATTTTTATATAATTAATTATATTCCATTTTAATGCTAATCGCGATTAGATATCACTAATCGTGCATTAAGCTTGTTTTGTGCATGCGACATGCACCAAGTCATTTTTCACATTTGTTACACTTTTCTGTTAGTGTATATGCCCAAGAGGCCATTATTGTATCATACTAGCTTGTATATTACTTAATGGAAGCTTGGGATATTCACAGTTGTATTAACAGTCTTGCTCAACATAGTAGTATGCTACTCGGTTTATATCTATCTTAATATGAGTATATGTTTCTTTTAGCATATCGCGAATACATATTGATAGAGCCCATAGGATCTTGCTTGACTACCAGCGTTGTGACGGCAGTCACACTAGTGGGGACTGGGTAGTCTACAAGCACATCCTTTTTCAGGTCCATAGTCGTAGGATTATCGAGACAGGGCATCGATACTCCAGAGTAGACTAGCGTGTACGCTTCTCGTCCCAACAGGGGAAATGGTCTGTCCCACAGCCATTAGTACGTTGTACTGGAGATAGTATGCAGGTGCTCGTTGGGTTACGAGTACACCGGACATGACTCGTAGGGAACTGGTGGTTGGTATTATACCCGTCGTCAGTTAACAGTTCCCAGGTGACATGAGTACAGCATAGTCCGTAGACTTGACACTGCTGCTTCGCCTTGAGTGTGTTCCTACTGTTCTTAGATTGCTAGCCTACCACGGCTCGACTGAGTCGTGCAAACAGGTAGCAGTTGGGTACAGTCCCGAAGAACTTAGAGGCAGTGGCGGTTAGATAGGATTCGTCTCTCTCGGTGTTGGGGGTTGGTATCGCGCTATGTTTGGAGAGCCATTACACAAGGCCCCTGGCCAGGGCAGGCGAGATTTACGGGTAGGTTTTCCAGTAACTTCTCAAGGTGTAATGGGCTTCACTCCGACACGACTTATACCGCTTTTAGGGAACTGACGCTTGCCGCCCCTAGGCCCGATATGCGATAGTCTTAGACGAACAGACCGGACTGTACGTAGATTGTCACATCAGGCTCAGTAGGAGTTCGGATGGGTTTCCTCATCGGCCTTCTTATCGACATCTACCTGGGGACCGTTACGTACAGCTAGTACCGCTTGCGGTCTGTGGTTAAACCCACTGCCAGCGTAGTGTCGAGTCTTTAGAGTCCCACACAGAGGGTTTCCCTGCTTCAGGAAAAGCGATATAGAGGTCGTATGGTTTTACGACAGGGTTCAGACATGTACGTGGACTTGTGCACGTATGATGTTCGGACAGATTATACTAGCGGGCTTTGGTTTAAGCCAGATTCTAGTATTGGATTATTGGATTTATGCAGTCTCAGTTAATACGCGTTTTTCGTAAATACGGATGGGAGGGGTGTTCTCGTAATTACTCGAGAAGCTTCTAGAAGAAAGGTGACTCATTTAGTTTTAATTCATTTATGAATTAAACTAAATGAGGTAGAGATGTGATGTGTTATTTGCATTAAATGTTTAAATGACTCATGAGATGATTCATCCAAAGTGAGTTAATGAAGCATGGTTGTTATTAATGTATATTATTATTATGGATAATTATCATGCTTCATATATTCACAAATGAGTTATTATTCATTATCATTCTCATATACACACTCTCTCTCCTCAAGCTCTCCTCTTCTTCAACCTAACCCTAATCCTCTCATGTGTTGAGATCCCAAGGGTTAGAAAGACTAATAGATCCTTAATCTATCTCTATATTTTCTAGGTCACTTGGATTAGCAATCCTAGCCACTTAGTTACCTCAAGTTAGAGGTTAAAGCTTGAAGGAGGAACTCTCGGGTAGATCTTCTATCACATCGAGAAGGCCGACGAGGAGGTGAAGTACAAGAACAAGAAGGACTAGTATCTTGAGGTATAATCATCTATCATAGTAGTTAATCACTTCTAGATGTTTGTTAGTTAGGGTTTAGCAAAGATCCGTTTGATAGTCAATGTTACTTTGTACAAAATGATTGTTTTACCTATTCCACCTCCCAGCATCTCGTGGGGTGTGTAACGTTGACTTACAGTGGTATCAGAGCCTAGCTAAACCATAACTAACATGTTAGCAAAGTCTTTAGAAATTCGATCACAAAATAATCCCGAAAAAATGACGTTTTCACTAAGTTTCTGCCGATTTTAAATTGGGGTCTAAAATTTTTTCAGGGACCTTTAAAAATACAAGCAGAGTTTTTTAAGAATTGTGAAGAAATTTGGGATCGTGACTCGGCCAAACCGCCGCGGATCCGCGGCCGAGTTGATACCGAGTCAACCCAAATTTGCTCAGTTATTCTTCCGTGCTGATGTTGTATTTTCAGGGATGTTTTGTTTCTGCTCAGGTTTATATGCACAGAGAATTATTTGGAGTAGATTCATATGTGATGCTTGATCGAAATTCTAAGAACTTTGGCTAACTGGATTATATCTGTGTTGTGTTTGATGTGTTCGTAAACCTCCCCTAATTGCTTGTATGTCGGTTAGCAGGGGGTTGCACATTTCTGTAATGGTTACTTTATGTTTGTGGATATGAACTTGTTGGATTGTCGTGAATGGATAGCTGGGGATGTGAGACGAGTGTTTCTTCCATTCAAATGTAAATTGTAATTTATTGTAATATTCTTTTCCGGGGCACATCCGGGTTGAGGTTGTAGCCACCGTTGTATTATTTCATTTATTGTTTTCTGCTCCTAGGATAGACCCAAGGTGGGGTGCAAAAACTACCAGGTACTTTGAAGTGCTTAGTGGCCTACTCACGTCGTTGAGGGAGACCGCTTCACTTCGGGTACTTGGAGGGTAGTTTTCCGTACCCGTAGAGGTCTAGGGTGGGATTGGCTATTCATCACGACTATGTAATCCGTCTTTCATTGCAGGCTCAAAGGAAATGCGGACTCCTAGAATATCCAATATGTTCATCTGTGATCTGGAATGCCTATTATTGTGTCTGACGAATGTAAAATATCTATATGTGATATCTAGTAGGCGTTGCTTATGTTTTGCACCCGCGCTAGCCCAGCCCCCGCTCTGTCGTTAGTTAAGTAACCTAACGGGTGAATGACGGGGCCCAGTGGCGAATGCGGATGGCATAAGCGGACATTGTATTTTCGTTGTTTTCTGCAATGATAGGTTAATTGATGGGACGCATTATATTAATGTAAAGAAAATAAACCAAAATTTAATCGTTGGAACAATTTAAAAGAAACCACTCGGTTATTTTTAAAACAGCAGATTTTTAATTGCGGAGCTTAAATCACTCCTTTTAAAAGCTATCAGGTTCCATCGATCATATCAAGTTCACTACGTTCACGGTTTTGCCAAAACCATTCGTAGCCCTCCGTCATTTCATTTGGGTATTCAGTAGTATTCAAGCTATGTATTTTGACAAACGCCAAGGCATAGTGTTTGGTAGCTGCTGGGTATTCATATGTTCCATAGATAGATGAGTTGGTTTGGGACAGTCGTACTGCCATTTGACCAACGTCAGGGGTATGTACGGGTGGGTTCAAATTAACAAGATAATGATGGGTAAAACTTGACATGTGACTTATGACATTTTGACCAACGCCTAGGTCATTAGAACATGGGGCAAAAATTCACATCGGGAGTTTATAAAGAAACTGAAACTTGCTAGAGTTGCATACCATTTGGAGTGTGATAATTTTGGTAGGATTCCTTCAGCTTTATCACACGATAATATTTGGATCCCGATTCTACTGTGAGTATATACTACTCATCAGGAGATTCTTTCACTTAACGATCAATGCTATAAACCAAGTAGGTGTCGAAAAAGGTGTCAGCGGGGCTACGCCCACTGGGAAAAGAGGTTATTTAATTAAGGAACTTTGCGAAAGCGTCGTATAACCTCCCTCGAAGTACCGACGCCGGCCTGGACGAACAGTTAAGCAAGTATTGTACGGTGAGAATAGTCCTGACTAGTTCTTCCTTTTTGGTTTGAGGAAGGATTCGAGAAACAGTGGGAGCCATCCTATTTAGATAAACTAAAAACCACTCTAAACTTGCAAGAGCATCATGCTAAAGTGTTTTCTTCTCTCTGTCCTAATTGCAGCGACCAGAACATGACGGGCCTTAAGTTATTATTAGATAAAAATATTTTGATAGGGCCAAAATATAAAGATTGGTTCAGGAATGTCAAGATGGCAATCACCTATGACAGATTGGGGTTTGTCCTTACTACTAAGGCCCCTGCCATCCCAGGTCCAGAATCCAGTGTCGCGGATAAGGAAATCCGCAAGTCCTGGGAGTTAGACTGCGCGAAGGCCAAATGCATCGTGCTTGCCTCTATGGATAATGAACATCAGAGGAGGCACGAGAATATGGATATTGAAGCCATATTTCTCCACACCAAGGAACTGTATGGAGAGCAATCTCGTATAGCTAGATACGAGACCTCGAAGAACTTGTTTCAGTCGAGGCTGGCCGTCGGATCATCTGTAGGGGAACATGTCCTTAAGATGATTGGCTACATTGAGGAGCTCGCGGATCTCGGGACAACATTAGTGAACGAGTTGTATACAAACTTGGTTCTTCAGTCCCTTCCTTCCACCTACGCCCAGTTTATCTTGAATTTCAATATTCAAGGTAAAGAATTTGAACTTCCAAAACTCCTTAACATGTTGAGGAGTGCAGGGGGAACCTTGCAGAAAGCAAGGAAAACACCCGCTATGTTTGTTCGTGGTGCTTCCTCTTCCAGGTCCAAGGCAAGGACCAAAGGAAGGAAGAAGAAGGCCGCTACCAAACCAAGAGGTGGTGTTGGTAAGGTGGGAGTCAAGGGAAAGGAAATGGTTGCGGTGCCGGTAGTAGCAAAGGACGAGTGCTTCCACTGTCGTAGGAAAGGCCATTGGAAGAAGGATTGCAAAGCTTGGATTGCCAAGAACCAGGACGCGAGGCAAGTTGTGGATTCGGCTTCAGGTGTGTTTGTAATTGAAAATTGTTTGTCAATCAACTCTACTTCCTGGGTATTAGATACCGAATCAGGATCTCATATTTGGAATTCATTACAGGCACTGAGAAGCCGTAGAGTACTGAAGGCTGGTGATATGACCCTCCAGGTTGCTAATGGAGCGGGCGTGGATGCTGTGTCCGTAGGGGATTATCACCTTGGATTGACGAGTGGACATATTTTGATTTTGCGCAACTGTTTTTGTGTACCTAGTTTAACGTGTAATATCATATATGTATCGTTGTTATCAAAAGAAGGTTATGATTTCACGTTTGTAAGCGATGTTGTTGTCACGACCCGAAATTTGGCCCGTAACCGGCACTTAAGCTACGTAACGTCTACAGGCGTACGCAACTCAAGTAAGCCGAAACCCAGAAATCTAAACCACCCAAATCTGGATCAATGGAGAAAAACATAGTTTTAACATTTGGAAAATCACAAGTAAAATCTCTAACTCTAGGTTTCTTTCTTGAAAATTTCGGCAGCACTTCCTTTGTAAAAACTAGCCCCGAAAACGGGTACAACATAGATAATATAAAAGCATCCAAAACGGGAGCAAAATCACGCCCAACGGCGGAGACAACCACCACAACAAGTATACGACGCAGAAGCGAAGAAATAACAAAGGAAAGACTACAATAAGAAGTAAACTTTCCAACATAACCGGCTCCCACGAGCACGGCACCCAAAGTCACCAAAATAATACAACACTGAATCCTCACAAGTCATCTCTAAGTCATATACAAACAGTGGTTGATGGAGAATACTAGATCCAACAAAAAGATATAGAATATACAAGCAGATGACCGCAAACCCACCTAAAAGCAAAGGCCTCACTGCCTAACATAGCGGTATCCGCAAAAGTAGAGATGATAAGACGCCCTGCCGCGACTACTCTGAGGTAAAGTCCTGCAAAAAACTGTGGCACAACGGGAGTGAGTTGCCAACTCGTGAATAGTAAATAACATCATATTGTAATCGCAGGTATGCACGAACAGCGATCTATCTATCATATGTAATCCGATAGCATAAGTATGATAAGTGAATATGCAACAATCATGTAAAGGTACATCATCAGGGTACTACAACTACTTGAAACAATGCATAACAACAATAATCTTGAGTGTGTGGGATGATACAATAAAATCTCATGCAAAATCCTCATCATGGAAAAACACCAATGTCCCTCACTGACACATCAAATCCCAAATCCTCAGGCACCGCATCCTCAGATCGGCCCTCACATCCTGTAAGTCTCATGGAACCTGAGTGTCTATCATCGACACCCGAAATATCATGAAAACATATACCTGTAAGTAAATATATATATATAAGGATATCAACCACATATGTCCACCGACCATACGTAAAATCAGGGAAACCCGAGTGTCTAACACCGACACTCGAAACATCATGAAACCCGTATCTAACATCGACACGTAAATCCTCATAACTCGGGCGCTTTCACCATGACTGGCCCTGACGATATGTCATACCTCACTCCGGTCGGTATCCCCACGATAACCACCGAGTCCAAATACAATCACCGGTAGGTAGTGGTCCCACAGCCAGGCTTATCGTCTACACCACGAAATCACCACTCGCCCCGGGGTACCATACCGGGTCTACCATGTACCCGCAGACGGTGCCTCCCGCTCCTCGAATCGGGTATCACAATCCCAATCTCAGAACCGAGAAATCACTTGGTGGACGCACTGAAATATCATATCAAGAGAAACCGGGTTTTTAAACAATACATAGTTTCTTGGAAATACCCCCACGGTTCTCAAATCCATAAATCATATGAAATCCATATCTCAATGTGTAAAACCCATATAAAACTGATATATGCAACATAACACATCAACATGAGCATATAAAGGGAAAACCGCTCTTCAAATTGAATCTAGTTTTAAAACAAATCATGCGGTTCCCAAATCCTCCAAAAACAAATGCAGCATCAAATAATGTGTACATGTAATTGTAGCAAGGTCTAAGTATCTACAAGTAAGCAAGTGGGTATGATGCATTTCATAAGCGCAATGATCAACAACTCAATATCACATATAAAAACAATACCTCTTAGGATATATATAACTATAGCAAGCATATGCGGTATATATATCAGTATGTATGCATGATGTACAAGTAACTGAAATCGACTATGTGGTGTACATGTCAATATGTATGCATGATGTACAAGTAATTGAAATCGAGTATGTGGTGTACATGTCAATATGTATGCATGATGTACAAGTAACTGAAATCGGGTATGTGGTGTACATGTCAATATGTATGCATGATGTACAAGTAGCTATAGTAAGATATACGTGAAGTGGAATAAGGGTCACTACCTTAACTATTCCTGCCCAATGCAATGTCATGTATGTAAGTATCAACAATATCTCATATGCACAATGGGATAAGGGCTACTACCACAACTATCCCTATCCACTACCGTATCAAGTATGTAGGTGCTTTGTGCGTGTTATGGCAATTACTGACGATGTGGGTGTAGCATACAATCTAGTACTTGTGCAACATGAACCGTCAGTAATGTGTTATATCTAAAGGTACGAGTCAAGTACAACAGATAATGCTATGCAATGACATTCATATGAAAGTAACTAATATGCAAATACATGCAACTATCATATCATATTCGCCCCGACGCATAACGCCATACGGGCGATTTCCCCGTAGATGTTAAATCTACTCACCAATGGTCTCCAGCTATGAAAATCCGACCACCTGCTTCCCCTTGTTCGCAGCGTCCCAAGTCCCCGCTTGCGACGCTATATTTCCACAAACACAAGAAATAATGCGAACATCTTAGAATCGATCAATATAACGTAAAACTACGTATTAAATAACGAACCAACACTAAACTAACTTGCGAGTGTGCGTCTAGTGGCTAACGTGCGTCACGATACCACAAAACCTACCCAAACACAACAGCTGCACCAGATCACGATTCGTGTCGCAAAACGTAACACGCGGACTCAAAACACTAGATTATAGGTAATCGATCCCAGATTTTGTATACTGAAATTACTAAAAAAGTAAACAGTACCAAACACCCCTAACCAACAACAGACAGCTACCCACAAAAGCCAAACCCCACCATGTCCCCACATCGCCGGCGTCGCCGGAATTCTGCCTAGGGTCGCCGGCCCCGGCCGGTGGGGTGGTCCCCGTCTCCCAGGTGGTGTCTCAGGTTCACTAGTACATCTCTATAATTTTGTTTGGTCAAACACTAAATTCTCCAGATCACAGCAGATATAAAAGTTCTAAAAAGACTTTAAAAACCCGATATCGCACTAATCGATATAAAAAGCGTTCTACGCTAAAACCAACGAGCAAAACATACAAACTCCTAATTAACAGTGTAGGGATTATACCTAACAATCTTGCTCACAAGATCCAAGCTTTCCCTAGCTCCAAGTGATCCAAGAGCAAAAATCAAGAACTTTTGGTATTTTGTGATGTATTTTGGGATTTTTGAGTTTGGATTGATGCAAAATGAGAAGGAAAAGAGCAAGGGCAGTAGGAAAAGAAGGGATCTCGGCCAAGAGAGGAGGTGAGTGTTTTGTGAGGGGTTTCCTAGCAATTACCAACATTAAATGCAATTAAATGCATTCATACACACATATGCACACATGCATGTATCTCTTTCTTTTCTTTTTCTTTAAATCTAAAACCCTAAGTCAACACAAGGATATAGATAAGAAGAGAAGGTTTTGATTCAACCCAACAATAATTGAAGAAAAGATACAAAGAGAAGTTTTCCCAAAATGTGAATACCGCATTAAAATAATATTAAAATTGGGAAAAATTCAAATTGAACCAAAACGTCCCATATACCCCCAAAGCTTGCGCACTAGCTTTATTTTAGCTAAACTAGGTGCTAGAAAGTCTATATGGTCGTCTGATCACGGTCAAGTTAAAACGGAAAATACCGACAAACTTACCCTAAAACGGACAAATTCGTATAACGATTTCTAAAACGTTACAATCTCCCCCTTATAGAAATTCGGTCCCCGAATTAAAATTTCAAACTAAGCGTACCTTTAAAGAGATGAGAGAATTTCTTCTGCATCTCACTCTCGGCCTCCCAAGTGAACTCCTCAGTAGTAGGCCTACGCCATAGAACCTTCACAGACGGCAAGACCCTTGACCGAAGTTTCTTCACCTGCCGATCCAAAATAACTACTGGCTGCTCGGTGAATGAAAGATCGCGCTCAAACTGAACGGTCTCGTGCTGAATCATGTGAGAATGATCATGAAGGTATCTACGAAGCATCGACACATGGAAAACAGGGTGTGTAAGTGCACGGCGGCGCCCCGGCCTCCATCCCGAGGCCAAATGCGGAAGCGATGGCTAACTTTAATTTTCTTGAACCGGCACCACCGCGCACTAAAAACCCGGATCGGGCCATTAACTAGTCCTAGCTAACTACTAGATGGGAAAGAGAGATATACCGAGTGATCCGTGTCCTCCGGTCTTCTCGTCGTCGTCCCGATCTCCCGTGGAGTCTCCGGTCTCCACCACATCGCCGGAAGGGCACCACGTCGCCTGCTTCTTTTACGGGCTCCCACCTCTATACCGAGGCAACTCGGGCACGAAGCTGACGAGTCGACGTGCCCAAGATTTGCTGTAGAATAGTGTAGAGATCTATATCTCATTTGGGGTTTGTATGGAGTTGCCTTTTGAGATGGTGGAGGAATGGAGTTTTGGAGATGGAGCTAAAAGGATTTTGTGCAATACAAATGAACCAAGAACCCCACCCAAAACATTGGGACAGCCCCTCCTCCAAGTGTGGCCGGCCATGCATTGTGTGGGAATGAGAGGAGAGTGTGGTGTATGGATGATAGAACCACTCTCATAATGCAAGAGAGAAAAAGTCATCATAAGAAACAATCATCACAAACAAATCCATACTCCATTAACTAATCAACAACCATGATTGCTACAAAAAGTCAAGCAATCATGAAAGAAGAAGTCAAATGGTCAAGGGATGGTGCAACCATCATGATCCAACAAAATGCAAAGAACACCCTCCACAAATACTTATTTGCACAAATGCAAATAAGCCCTCCTCCACCAATCTTCGGCCAATGAACGATACAAAGGAAATTGGCCGAAACGGAAAGCAAACTGGCAACTCTAGAAAACTGGTCCCGTAATAAATTACAGGAAAAACCCCGATACTGTGTATACACACCCGCATTTGTATTCCGACCGAAATACAAATGCAATGAGACAAAATCTACACTGTACTATACTAGGATCCGGCTTAAACCAAAGCCGGCTAGTACTATCCGTTCGATCCTGATCCGTGCAATACCGCACGTATCTGATCGAACCCTTCCATATATCCGTACGGCCTGTAGTACAAACTGTCCGATCCTGATCCGTGCAATACCGCACGTATCTGATCGGACCTTGCCATATCTCCATACGGCCTCTACAGCTTTTTGCCCGAAAGCTTGAGTAACTGAATGTGTGGTGAACTCTAAAGACTCGTCAATACTATGGCTGTGGATTTAACCACTAGCACGTCAGAGGTATTAGCCATACGTGACGCGACACCAGCTATTGACCAAAAGGGACGTCGATGAGCGAACTCATTCTGACACCCTACTGAGCCTGTCAGTGACAATATCTGTACAGTCCGGTCCGTTCGTCTATGAGCATCGCATGGCGGGCCTAGGGGGTTGGTAAAAGTCAGACCCCCAAAAGCGGTACAAGTCGTGTCGGAGTGTAGCCCAGAACACCCTGAGATACTACTGGAATACCTACCAGTAAATCTCCTGCCTCGGCCGAGGGCTTCGTGTAATGGCTCTCCTAGACACAGCGCGACCTCACCCCCAATACCGGGAGAGACGAACCCCTGAAGATCCACTCACTGCCTCCATGTGGCTCGGGACTGTACCCAACTAAAACCTGTTTGCACGTCTCCTTTGAGCGTGGTAGGGTAGTAATCAAAGTACAGTGGGAACTCACACGAGACAAATGACGATCCCCAGGTCGATGAACTAACCTGTACACATGTCACCAGGGAACTGCTATCTGACGTCAGGTATAAGACCAACTAGCATGTTCCCGGCGAGTCCTGTCCGGTGTACTCATAACCCAATGAGCACCTGTATACATCTTAGGTGAACCAACTGACACCAGTGGCTTCTGAAACCTGCCACCGCCCCTCGTCGGGGTCTCGACTGTATACACTAGTCTACTCTGGAGTATCGATGCCGTGTCTCGAAACTCGCATGACTAGGGACCTTTTAACGATGTGCTTATAGACCGCCAGCTCTCACGTATATGATCGCTCTCATGCTGCCAGAGGTTAAGCAAGAATCCTAGGGGCTCTATCAACGTGCAATAGTGACCTGTCAGGTCACCTAAAGCAGTACACGATGATAAAGATAAACCAGATAGCATACTATCATCTCGAGTAAGCCTGTCCTACTGGGACAGGTCCTCCCTCAATCATTGCAATCACGTGCCTGTGATCCAATAATTGACTCTGAGCGCACTATCTCCAACAATCTCCCACTTGCACTCAAGACTAATTATTACGATGTCGCATACTCACAGCCCGTGTGATACCGAACACCCAACTCCTCTACTAGTCAGTCTCACAAAGCTCGCTTGCGAAACTATTGCGTTCGAGGAATAGCCTCAGTGAGTGGATCCGCTTTGATGTTTCTTTCTATGTCTCTCTATATCTCAAGTTCGCGGAGAAAGCCATCTCCCGAAATGAGCAATACCTGTCATAGAATGTGTCTGGATGTCTGATGGGACCTAGCTCATAAATGAACTCCAAATCCAAACTTCTTAGACTGTATCGTCAACTGAACTTAATCAGTATCCTGCGCCATGCCTCCCTCAGTATTGCCTTGGATCACCTGTCCAAAATACTGCCCCTCGTCGGAAGGAAAAACTTATAACTCTGACAACCTCCTTATCGTCCAGGTCACCTTGGAAGCCTGGAATGATAACCGTCTCCCTAAAGAGGCTGTCGTTATCATATCCCTAGAACATCCACTTATGTTCTAAAACTGCTTCCGACTGTTCTTCCAGGATTGGATCAATGTCAACTTATTGCATCTAGTGCAAGAACAACATCTGGTGTGGTACTTGACATCTCATGATTGACTCAATTGCCTGAGCAAGTGATCTGCCAATCATGCACATCCCTCTCCCCTTTAGTCTGTAAGACACCTTTAGAGAAGGTGACTCCATTACCTGCAGGTACACTACCGTGCCAGGAGTCGTCCATTCTAAATACTCTTAGAATGCTGTCTGAGTACCCAGATTGGGAAACCACCCAAATCTAGATCTAAAACCATAGATCTAGTAACCAGTATGTCTGATATAATGTCCAAATCCCATGTAGAGAAAACACTGTGTGACGACCAAAGTATAACCGATTGTAGTATAGGAATATCATTTCCTACTCTGTGTATGTCATCCAAATACCAGGACATCACACCCTACTACTACCATCTTAACAGATCCATCCCCTATTCTGATGAAGTCAAACCTATGACTGTCATGTCAGAAATAGATGATCTATCTCCGCTATATCTGCTTTAGTCTATAAATAGACATAAGCTACATGTCTACCAATGCTTCCGCTGCTCCCACTGACCACGACAACCCTCTGGCAGAGTCATATAGACGTACACTTCTAAAGCCAGTTTAGAACGACGCTATACTCATCCTCCTGCCGGGTCTCGAAGCCTGGAACAATAGCAATGGCAAGTCTGGGTAAGCAAGAACTTCCCTGTCACCGTCCTTGAGGCTACCGGAGTACCTCTCGGGTGCCTGAAGTTACCCACCGTATCTGCGGAATGGCCAATGGAATGTCAAGCAAGATTGAATCTTTAGGTTCCTATGAAATCTTCAGTAATCGTTTGTGGTTCTGGAATCACTTCCAGTTCTACCATACTCCCACTACCGTTTTTCTGAAAAAATCCATTTTTTATTAAAACTGTGGTGAGTCTAGAACAATATCGCTATTGATCTTCCAGATGGTAGAAAGTCAACCCTCGTCATAGCCTGGGTCAACCCACAAATAGCCATTACAGAAACGCGCCTTGAGTTGTCCAGTGTCTGGTTTTAATCATTAGCCGGACAACTCCCCGTACCTTAACATCGTTAAGATATGAACTGTTCTATATCCAATATAGAACCAGAGGCACTGATTTAATTAAACCAGATTCAAATCATGCAGCTGTCTCCAGTGCATGTCAACTAAATGGAAGGAGGCCGATTAGCGTTACTCAACTTAGGAATGCTTCCAATTATGAGTAACCTGAAAGAGAAGCAAGTTCTCTTAATCACTACTATCAACTGAAATCCCATACTCAAGTATCTACATCTCCGATCACTTTGAAGAATCCCGATACTTGCAACACCTGGTTCTCTACTTTATTCAAATACCTATAACTTCTCAAAACTCGGACCCTGTGTTTCCACGAAACATCTGTCTAAAAACTAGAGAAGTCATAAGTAAACTGAATATAGTACGAGGACCAACCCCTCTGTCCTGATGGACCCTGGACAACATACAATACTTTGTATAGGTCCCTTGAGTCTGATAACTCATTCACTGTGTGTCGTAGGTTGAAAACTGTACTTATGGTTAAGAAGAATTACACCGCTGTTTAATGCTCCTTACCTAACCATCCACTGATATAGGTAAATGTCACAGACATAATTTCAAAAAGGTATATCCCACTCTATGAAAATAGACGTATAGATATATCGATTTGAAATTGGTGCATAACAGCGGATATTCAAAACCAAATATTTGCCGTCCGGCAAACAACCCAGGTGACTTCGTCAAATATCACCGATTACAACGAATCCCGATATAATGAGGATGATCACCCAATTCCCAATAACTTACTCCCACTCATCATCTGTAAAACCATACAGATGTGAGAATCATACCTGGTAAATACATACCCTGAAGTAAGTATCTAATCGGGAAATCAGTTTTCTTTTAACATTACACAGTGAAACTGAAACATTGAAATGTCTCGATGGGGTATCCTGGTATTCCTAGTAATGCCTCTTCCATTATCAGATTCACAACTGTAACCGTATATTTCTATGCCACCTCTCCAAATCCCTTTATATGTCTTTAGTCATTACCTTCTACACACTCCTTTAGGAAAAATGGTTTTCTTCCTTCCCTACCGTTCGGCACCAGTCTATGGTTTGGAAGAAGACTATCCAATAAGCATAATGGGTGTACTGTCCTAATCCTAGGAACACTCGCAAAGCGAGAGAAGGTGAAGATAAAAGACAACCGAATAAACCTTAATCCTATTTCTCCTGAACCAGAATCCATCCCCGAACTGGAACAAGTTCCTTTCGAGTTCGTATATAACCATACGATGGAGTATCCAATAAACTGTGGATCTTCGTAGTGATACGGAGTGTTCTGGAGAAATACAAAGGTGATTTGGGAGTGGTAATGAAATACCTGGTTTGGTCATGAATATCAGTTGCAATTTACTTTACCCTCTTACTAATCCCTTGCTTTGTCTTAACTTAATACCTTCTGCACACCATCGTTATGCTAATTGGTTTTCTTCATTCCCCACCGTTCGGCACCAGCCTAAGGTTTGGAAGAAGACTATCCAATTTGCGTAATAGGTGTACTACTCCTAAACCAAGGAGTACTCGCAACCTGAGAGAAGGTAAAAGGAAAAGACAACTGAATAGTCCTATCCGTTTTCTCCAGAACCTGAAACCATCCTCGAATAAATTCTTTCGAGTTCGTATCTAACCATACGATGGTTTTGTCCAATGGAAGTGGACGTTCGTAGTAATACGGGGTGTCCTGGAGAAAAGGGTAAAAGTAGGAGTGGCAATGAGGTTTGCAACTCTGACAATCCAAAAGCCAATGTTTAAGAAGGTTCGGTTAATTTTGGTCACTGAGTCATAGTCTTAGGGTCGGGTCAATGGTCGCTGCCAGAGAGAGAGAAAAGAAACACTCAGCGTGCACTCTAACCTAGATCAGAATGGTTACCAATTTATCTAATCTGGAAACCTCCCACTGTACCGTCAAATTCTCCTCCAAACCTGAAAGAAGAATTAGTCGGGATCACCCGAGGAGTAAACCAACTCATCAGTGGGAATCGGGATCCAACTATCATCGCATGATAACGTGACGGAATCCGCTCACGTCATCACACTCCAGAAGGTATGCGCATATCTGGCAAGTTTCAGTTTCTTTAGAAACTCCCGATGTGATTTTTACCCCATGCTCTTATGACCTTGACTTTGGCCAACAAATCATAAGTCACATGTCAAGTTCTACCCGTCATTCTCCAGGTCAATTTGAACCCACCCGTACATACCCTTGACTTTGGCCAACAAGGTAGTACGACTGTCCCAAACCAACGCATCTATCTATGCTGCATATGAATAACCAACATCTACCAAACACTGTGCCTTGACATTGGCCAACAAACACAGCTTGAATACTATTGACTACCCATATGAAACGACGGAGGGCAACGAATGGTTTCTGGCGAAAACCATTAACGTAATGAACTTGATATCGTTGAAGGAACGGATAGCTTTTAAAAATATAGTGACGAAAACCTTTGCTAAAGAGGTCACTCCCGGTGAAGGGATCTCGGCTCTTTCCCCGTAGAATGAGGTGCAGGATATTCCAACTAAACACCACGGTGCAAAGCAAAAGTAATCGGCTATAGTGAAGTCATTGCCCTGACGCAAACTTTTTGTCCAAGGGGTAACTCCCGGTGAAGGGATCTCGGCCCTTGCCCCGTCGAGTGAGGAGCAAGATATTCCAACTGAATACCACAATGCAAAACAAAAGAGAACGTCCTTGCAATAACAGCTTTTTGAAAAGTGTTCCAACAACATCAGATTAGGTTTGTTTTTAACTTGCATTAATCCGAATCAATGCAGTCCCATCAATTGATCACACCACAAAGAACGAAAATAATATGACGTACGTATATGCCATCCGCATTCGCCACTGGGTCCCGTCATTACCCGTTAGGTTAGCTAACTAACGACAGAGCGGGGACTGGACTAGCGCGGATGTAAAACATATACAACATCTACTAATATATATACCAATATATTATATTTCGCTCAAGGCGTGATAAAATGCAACATCACAGAAATGTACAGCATCACAGAACAATACAGATATCTGGGATCCCCGGGTTTCACAGAGCCACTACTGAAACCCGACATTCCCCTGGTGATGTGGATAGCCAGTGCAATGAAAACCTAGACCCCTACGGGAGCGGCAAGTTACCCGCCAAAACCTGAAGCGAGGCAGCCCCCTTCAGCAACGTGAATGGACCACCCGGCACTTCACGGAATCCGGTAACTTGGGCACCCCTCCTGGGTCAACCTGTACCCCTTACGAGTGCGGCGAATAGCCCGCCAATCCTAGAGTGAGGCCCCCTCCGTCTCAATGCCGTGAGATGCGGGCCCGTTGCCCTCTGGAACCCGGTTATCCGTGCACCCCACCTTGGGGTAATCCTAGTACAGAAAGTAAGATATACATACAACGGGTACATCGACCGCAACCTGGTCGTGCCCCAAAATAATAATACAATCAGGCAGTGACGGCAGTCCACATGTCGGACGCTCGCCCTGCAATATCAAATGTACATAATACAACCACAACTGTACTAGCATTGCATCCAGGCTATCCCCCTCGACCGATCCGCAACATCACAGCATATCACAGAACATCAACGTGAAAGTCACGTTCGCAAATCCGTCTAACCGGGCTATAGCAGTTAGACTGGATTTACCGATCAAGTGACATTCACGGTCGCAGATATAATGTAAATACTGTGAACTAATGTGTTTAAAATATCCGATCGATCAAATTTTAACAAGTGGGCCCCAAGTACTACTGTAGCACATCAAGAAATTCTGGGCCCAAATTTAATATTCCAAAAACCCTATTTTCAACCCAGAAAGCAACTGCAGAAATTTGATACGGCAAGGACATGAATGTGCGGCGGAACCGCGGCCCAAGGGGGGTTTAGCCGCGGTTCCGCGCTCCCGTAGTCGAGTTACTGTATCGAATTTCTACAGAATGCTTAGAACTTCCAGTACATCACTATTCAACAACCTGAAAAAATTTTCGAGCCAGAAAAAAATTGACAGAAAACTGATGCATGTGTTATTGGGTTTTCGGAACATTTATTCGATCGGAAGTGTAAAACACATTAGACAAAGCTAGACTATGTTAATGGCGAGGCTCTGATACCACTGTAAGTGCACGGCGGCGCCCCGGCCTCCCTCCCGAGGCCAAATGCGGAAGCGATGGCTAACTTTAATTTTCTTGAACCGGCACCACCGCGCACTAAAAACCCGGATCGGGCCATTAACTAGTCCTAGCTAACTACTAGATGGGAAAGAGAGATATACCGAGTGATCCATGTCCTCCGGTTTTCTCGTCGTCGTCCCGATCTCCTGTGGAGTCTCCGGTCTCCACCTCATTGCCGGAAGGGCACCACGTCGCCTGCTTCTTTTACGGGCTCCCACCTCTATACCGAGGCAACTCGGGCATGAAGCTGGCGAGTCGACATGCCCAAGATTTGCTGTAGAATAGTGTAGAGATCTATATCTCATTTGGGGTTTGTATGGAGTTGCCTTTTGAGATGGTGGAGGAATGGAGTTTTGGAGATGGAGCTAAAAGGATTTTGTGCAATACAAATGAACCAAGAACCCCACCCAAAACTTTGGGACAGCCCCTCCTCCAAGTGTGGCCGGCCATGCATTGTGTGGGAATGAGAGGAGAGTGTGGTGTATGGATGATAGAACCACTCTCATAATGCAAGAGAGAAAAAGTCATCATAAGAAACAATCATCACAAACAAATCCATACTCCATCAACTAATCAACAACCATGATTGCTACAAAAAGTCAAGCAATCATGAAAGAAGAAGTCAAATAGTCAAGGGATGGTGCAACCATCATGATCCAACAAAATGCAAAGAACACCCTCCACAAATACTTATTTGCACAAATGCAAATAAGCCCTCCTCCACCAATCTTCGGCCAATGAACGATAAAAAGGAAATTGGCCGAAACGGAAAGCAAACTGGCAACTCCAGAAAACTGGTCCCGTAATAAATTACATGAAAAACCCCGATACTGTGTATACACACCCGCATTTGTATTCCGACCGAAATACAAATGCAATGAGACAAAATCTACACTGTACTATACTAGGATCCGGCTTAAACCAAAGCCGGCTAGTAATATCCGTTCGATCCTGATCCGTGCAATACCGCACGTATCTGATCGAACCCTTCCATATATCCGTACGGCCTGTATTACAAACTGTCCGATCCTGATCCGTGCAATACCGCACGTATCTGATCGAACCTTGCCATATCTCCATACGGCCTCTACAGCTTTTCGCCCGAAAGCTTGAGTAACTGAATGTTTGGTGGACTCTAAAGACTCGTCAATACTATGGCTGTGGATTTAACCACTAGCACGTCAGAGGTATTAGCCATACGTGACGGGCTACCAGCTATTGACCAAAAGGGACGTCGATGAGCGAACTCATCCTGACACCCTACTGAGCCTGTCAGTGACAATATCCGTACAGTCCGGTCCGTTCGTCTATGAGCATCGCATGGCGGGCCTAGGGGGTTGGTAAAAGTCAGACCCCCAAAAGCGGTACAAGTCGTGTCGGAGTGTAGCCCAGAACACCCTGAGATACTACTGGAATACCTACCAGTAAATCTCCTGCCTCGGCCGAGGACTTCGTGTAATGGCTCTCCTAGACACAGCGCGACCTCACCCCCAATACCGGGAGAGACGAACCCCTGAAGATCCGCTCACTGCCTCCATGTGGCTCGGGACTGTACCCAACTAAAACCTGTTTGCACGTCTCCTTTGAGCGTTGTAGGGTAGTAATCAAAGTACAGTGGGAACTCACACGAGACAAATGACGATCCCCAGGTCGATGAACTAACCTGTACACATGTCACCAGGGAACTGCTATCTGACGTCAGGTATAAGACCAACTAGCATGTTCCCAGCGAGTCATGTCCGGTGTACTCATAACCCAATGAGCACATGTATACATATTAGGTGAACCAACTTACACCAGTGGCTTGTGAGACCGGCCACCGCCCCTCGTCGGGGTCTCGACTGTATACACTAGTCTACTCTGGAGTATCGATGCCCTGTCTCGAAACTCCCACGACTAGGGACCTTTTAAGGATGTGCTTATAGACCGCCAGCTCTCACGTATATGATCGCCCTCATACTGCTGGTGGTCAAGAAAGAATCCTAGGGGCTCTATCAACGTGCAATAGTGACCTGTCAGGTCACCTAAAGCAGTACACGATGATAAAGATAAACCAGATAGCATACTATCATCTCGAGTAAGACTGTCCTACTGGGACAGGTCCTCCCTCAATCATTGCAATCACGTGCCTGTGATCCAATAATTGACTCTGAGGGCACTATCTCCAACAGGGTGAACATCCGAAAAACTGGGCGGGAGCGCCAAACGATAAGCAACAGAACCCACTCGCTCAAAGATCTCGAAGGGACCTGCAAATCTGGGACTGAGCTTCCCCCTCTTCCCAAATCGTATAACACCCTTCATCGGAGAAATCCTTAGGAATACATGATCTCCCACTGCGAACTCAAGTTTGCGACGACGACGGTCGGCATAAGACTTCTGCCTGCACTGGGCTGCTCTCATCCTGTCCTGAATCAGCTAGATCTTCTCCGTAGTCTCCTGAACTAGCTGGGGTCCTAAAACCAGACTCTCACTAAGCTTGGTCCAACAGACTAGCGATCGAAACTTCCTACCATATAAAGCCTCAAAAGGTGCCATCTGAATAGTTTCCTGAAAGCTGTTGTTGTAGGAGAACTCAATCAACGGCAAGTGACGATCCCAACTGCCACCAAAATCAAGCACACATGCATGGAGCATATCATCCAGAGTCTGAATAGTCCTCTCCGACTGACCATCAGTCTGCGGATGAAAAGTGGTGCTAAAACTCAACCGGGTACCCAAAGCTTCCTGAAGCTTCTGCCAAAGACGGCTAGTAAACTGGGTGCCTCTGTCGGATACAATGCATGTGGGAACACCGTGCAAACGCACAATCTCATCTATATATAGCTGAGCGTACTGAGCATAACCGAAAGTGGCCTTCACTGGAAGGAAGTGAGCCGCTTTCGTCAACCGGTCAACAATCACCCAAATGGAGTCATACGCCCTACTGGTCCTGGGTAGACCCACAATGAAGTCCATGGAAATCTGCTCCTATTTCCACTCTGGAATGGGTAAAGGCTGCAACTCTCCAGCCGGTCTCTGATACTCAGCCTTGACTTGCTGACAAGTCAGGCATCTCGAAACGAAGTCCGAAATATCGCGTTTCATCCCTTCCCACCAGTAAAAGTCTCTCAAATCACGATACATCTTGGTGGAACCTGGATGAACGCTAAAGGCCGACTGATGTGCCTGCTCTAGGATCTCGCGTCTCAACCCATCAGCATCTGGTACACACAAGCGAGTCCCGCATCGTAGCACACCCTGGTCATCAATCATGAACTCCGAAACTGTACCCTGTCGAACAAGCTCAAGAATCTCGGACAAACGGGCATCACTGGGTTGCGCCTCACGGATACGATCAAATAGTAGTGGACGGGCGTGGACATGAGCAAGCTGTCCCCCAGCGGAAGTAAACTCGAACTACACTCTACCATCACACAAGAGCTGCCAATCTGCAGATGACTGACGCTGAACTGCGCTCAACTGGGACAAGCTACCCCCGGGCCTACGACTCAAAGCATTAGTCACCACATTCGCCTTGTCCGGGTGATAAAGGATCTCACAATCATAATCCTTCACTAGCTCCATCCATCGGCGCTGTCTCAGGTTCAGATCCCACTGCTGGAAGATATACTTCAAACTCTTGTGATCCGTGAAGATCTGACACGACTCTCCGTACAAGTAGTGTCTCCAAATCTTCAACGCAAAGACTATCGCGGCCATCTCAAGATCGTGAGTGGGGTAATTCTGCTCGTGCTTCATTAGCTGCCTAGAAGCATACGCAATCACCCTATCATGCTGCATCAAAACACAGCCGAGCCCACTCGAGAAGCATCACAATAAACAACGTAGCCGCCTGATCCAGAAGGTAAAGAAAGAACTGGTGCTGTCGTCAACCGAGTCTTCAACTGCTGAAAACTCTGCTCGCACGCATCAGTCCAAAGAAAAGGAACTCCCTTCCAGGTCAGTCCAGTCAACGGTGCGGCGATAATCGAGAAATCCTGCACAAAACGGCGATAATAACCAGCTAAGCCTAAAAAGCTACGGACCTCAGTCACCGATACAGGTCTGGGCCAAAGCTGTATAGCCTCGATCTTCTTCGGGTCCACAAGAATACCATCACCAGTCACCACATGACCCAGGAAGTCAACTCTATCAAGCCAAAATGCGCACTTTGAGAATTTAGCATACAGCTGGTGCTCTTTCAATATCTGCAAAGTAATCCTCAAGTGTTGTTCATGCTCCTCACGACTCCTAGAGTAGACCAGTATGTCATCAATAAACACTATAATAAAATGGTCGAGGAACGGCCTGAAAATCAGATTCATCAGATCCATGAATGCTGCTGGCGCATTGGTGAGTCCGAACGACATCACCAAAAACTCATAGTGCCCATAGCGCGTACGAAAAGCAGTCTTCGGAATGTCATCATTCCGAACCCGCAACTGATGATAACCCGAACGCAAATCAATCTTTGAAAAATGTTTCGCACCCTGGAGCCGATCAAATAAATCGTCAATGCGAGGTAAAGGATACATGTTCCGCACCGTAACTCGGTTCAACTGACGATAATCCACACATAGCCTCAAACTGTCGTCCTTCTTCTTGACGAACAGAACAGGAGCTCCCCACGGCGAAACACTCGGACGCACAAGTCCTAAATCAAGCAACTCTTGCAATTGATCTTTAAGTTCTCTCAGCTCTGCCGGAGCCATACGATATGGCGTTATAGAAATAGGCCCCGTGCCAGGAATCAGATCAATGCAAAACTCAATATCGCGCTCTGGCGGCAACCCAGGTAACTCATCGGGAAAGACATCGGGAAACTCTCGCACGGTAGAAACCTGGTCCAACGACTCCACTGTGGCTCCAGTATCATGAATGAAAGCCAAGGATCCCCGACATCCCCTCCTCAAAAGCCGACTAGCGTGCAGAAAAGAAATCAAACTGCGAGGGGCGGCACCACGGTCCCCCTGCATAACAAACACTGACTCGCCGGGAAAACAAAATCTAACTGTCTTCTCGCGGCAGTCCACGGACGCATAGCAAGTAGCTAGCCAGTCCATGCCCAACAGAACGTCGAAGTCCAACATCTCAAGAAGGATCAAGTCGACGGACAGATCTCTGTCTCCGAAACGGACAACACACGATCAGAACACGTGTCGTGCAACAAACGACTCTCCCACAGGAGTAGTCACGACAAGTGGCTGATCCAGCAAACACGACTCTGGGCATAACTTCGGCACAAAGTGCGTAGAAACATACGAATGCGTAGATCCCGGATCAAAAAGAACATGTGCATCAAAAGAACATACAGAAAGGGTACCTGAAACCACAGCATTGGACGCCTGAGCGTCCTGGTGAGTCAAGGCAAAAACCCGAGCCTGTCCTCTACCGGCTACTGGCTGTCCCCTGCCTCTGCCACCTCGTCCTCTCGGCAAAAGACCACCGCGACCATGACCTCTCTAAGAAGGAGTCTGACGCGGCGCAACAACAGGAATAAGGGGCAACGCTCTCTGAGGCGGAGAAGGTGGTAAGGTAACCTAGGGTACTGCTGGCCCTCTCTGACGTACCACGGTACAATCCCGAACAAGGTGATGTAGACTGCCACTGTAACACCTTAGATTGTGTTTTGTGGTTAATTATATTATAATGTATGGTTTTTAATAAAAAGTTTACCAAATTAAGTTTTAAACATTTTTATCCTATTTTATTAGAATTTTTCTAGGCACACACACACTTGTGCATGATAACTAGGGTTGTTTTGGGGGTTTGACCATGATTAGCAACATGGTGAACTAACCATTCCCTAATCTAGTTTAATATTGTATTAGGTGCTTTTAGGTTTTTATTTGTATATGGTTCTTTTCAAAAATAAAATGAATTTGAAAAGGGTTTTTTTTTTAAATGGTTTGAATGTTGACCTTGGTGAGAGAGAGAGAGGGTGCATTATGAGGCATGATGGCTTTGCCATGCTTCATTAAATGAAGAGAGAGAGAGGAGGGGTTTTGACTTTGTTTCTCATTATCACTTCTCTTTTCACTCATCCTCTCATTCTCTCACAACACACACACACACACTCACCTGCAGCAGAGGCAGCAGCAGCTCCAGCATCAGCTCCACCAGCATTCATCAGCATCATCTCCAGCATCAGCAGCAGCAGGAGCAGCAGGCAGTAACAGCAGTAGCAGGAGCTCCAGCGACTTGCAGCAGCTCCTTTCACTTCTTCACCTGCCTTCTAGGGTTCGTTAGGGTATATTTTCTGAACCCAATCTCCTAGTTGCTTAGTTTATGTGTTAATTGGTGTCGGTTAGTTTTAATTAGCTAGTTTAGTGCTAATTATGGTGATTTGTGAGATGTTGTGGCTAATTGATGATTGTGTTAGTTAACCCTACCTATTTAAGTGTTATTAGGGTCACTTGAACTGAGTTTAACCCTGTATTACACTAAAATACCATAGGGTTTGTGTTTTGTGCAAATTGGTGATTTTAAAGCGATGTATTGGCTTTCTGAGATCTGCTTTTGACCCGGAGCCATCAGGACAAAATTGAGGAAACTGGAGCATGCACACTAGGTCTAGAACACACCACCAGAGCTCGAGCCACTAACTCTTACCTTGGGCCGCAGATTTATTGTGTTTGGCCGCAATTTGCGGCCAAGTAGGGGGCAGGGGTGTTGGGGTCTTGGCGAGGGTTCTCAGCAGTGTTTTCTAGTGCTTTGGCATGTCTAGTTTTGTAAGATTTGGCCTGTAGGAAAATATGGGGCAATATATCGTTTTGCATGTCCGTTTGTTTGCGCGATACGCGCGATACGTGAGTTGGTTCTGTGATCCAGCGTATCGCGGCGTGTCGCGGTAGTTTTAGACGCGTATACACACGTTTTAGCGTATCGTGCACACGCGCATTTAGTTCGCGATGCGAGTTTCTCGTTTTGGTTCGATATCGCGTTTTGCGGAATATTTGGCTTATATATGATTTCCATGTCTTATTTACAGGTTTGCAGGCAGGGACTACGGACACTGCTTCAGGGGGGAGCAGATGGTAGGATTCACCTAGCGTGGAGTGTAGGTGAGTAGATTTAACATCTACAGGGGAATCGCCCGCATGGCGTTATGCGTCTTGGCTAGAATTCAAATACCTGTCGCATATTCTACGTCATTGTTAGAATTGCGTCTTTATCTTATTTCCTTGATATAGTTGTACTGTGACTAGCAGCCGTAGGACACTGCACATATTATTGACGGTTCATGTTGCACGAGCACAGATTGTATGCTACACATACACCGTCAATAATTGCCATGTCACACACAACCCCTTATAGATACTATATTGCTTATCATACATGACATCTAGCTTATCGGTATACCTATAGTTTATCTTACCCTTAGTGATAGATACATCTACACCTTGCGATACAGCTACAGGTATACTTTGCACATATTTTACTTATACCCAGGGGGTATCCTTCATATTCTACTTATACCCAGGGGGGTATACGACATCTTTTACTTATAGGTATACACCTATACTTAGCAGTACCTTATTGATTTCGCATACATCTGGTTTCAGCTACATATTTTCATTTATATGCTTGCATTTCAGATATATCGCATATATGTATTCCTGGATTTGCGCATTGTTATTTTGATTTCACATGATGATTTCTGGATTTGGGAACCGCGGGAGTTCATGAAATTATGCATACATTGAAAAACCCGGTTTCCTTGATATGATATTCACGCAGCCACCATGAGATTTATCTGTTCTGATTGTATACTCCATACGAGGTGTGGTTGCCATATGAGGGTACATGGTGGGGCCCGGTATGGTTCCCCTCGGCAAGAAGATCGATAGACTTTGCCGATTGAGCCTGGAGGCGGGCGAGTACCTACCGGTGACAGTACCTATGACTCGGCGGGGGATCACGGAGACACCGTTGGGAGTCATGTACGTATGCATACGTCTAAAGGCGAGGGTCAGAGCTAGGCACTCGTGCTTTTGGGATAGCGTATGATACGTGATCAGGATTTCTGTGTCGATGCTTGGCATATGGTTTTCAAGATATTTCTTTAACACCTTTGTATATATAACAGGGGATTTAGCCATTGTTATATATACCCTTACACCAATATTAGTGGAATGGAAAGCTAATATATGTGTATTGCCCCCATCATATTTATTTCTGTTTATATATACCTTTAGGATGTTAGATTCTTACTTGAGATTTGACTTGGGATATTAGGTGATTCATTGAGATTGGATATTGGACATACCTATGCGATTACTGATTTGTACATTCGGGATATAGGAGATTACTCGATATTGTACATTGAGGAGATGTGAGACTTATATGATATTAGAGCCCAATCTGGGGGCTGATTTGAGGAATTGGGATTTGAATGTCTTAATGGATTGTGGCCCTACCACGATGTCAGGTTTTCGTGGGAATGACATATTTCACTCCATACCTCATACCTATTCACTTATGCACGGTTTCATATATTGGTAGTACCTGTTAGTGTACCCTTATGATTGCTGCATATCTACATTCTCATATCCCTATTTTATAGTTATTGCATACTATTATCATGTCATTATTACTGTAATCGCATATCTTAGATTCATGTTGTACGTACATTCTTGCGATTACCTGCATATGTTATCTACTATTCACGAGTTGGCAACTCACCCCTGTTGTGCCACAGGTGTTTCAGGTTGTTCCCCAGAGTAGTCGAGGCAGGCTATTTAGTATTCATCTATCATCTTTTGCTACAGATACCGCATCAGCTCACAGTACTATTTTGCTTAGGTGGGTTTTGGTGGTTATCTGTATTTGTATTGTTCCTTCGTTGTATTTGTACTCTCCATCTACTATCATGTTGTTGACCTAGAGACTTGGTGAGGACGATATTGTATATTATTTGTGGATTTGTTGTCTTTTATATACAGCTTTCTCTCCATTGTCTTTATTTCTTCTCTACGGCGTCGTATATTTGTGTTGTATTCATCTTGGCTAGTTTTTACAAAAAGGGGGTGTTGCCAAAATTTTAAAGAAAGAAAGTAGGACTTTTAAAGAATTTGGGTTGCGATTTCAAATGTTTCAAAAACTTATATTATCTTTTTTCCGTATTTTCTTGGTTTAGATTTCTGGGTTTTGGCTTTCTTTTACTGCGTTATGTTTTTAGGCGTTGCGTAGTATTAGGGCTGTCACCGGCCAATTTCGGGTCTTGACAAAGTTGGTATCAGAGCGCTAGGTTTTACCTTTCGGAGTGTAGGATGACCATAGTATGATGGAGTAGGTAGCTTAAGCAGAGTAACGTAGTGTGTGTATGTCTGCAGCATACCCACGATGCGGTACTTCGCCTTAAGTAACCTAAGTACAATTTGCTTGAAATTCCTTCCTTGATGATTCATATCCTTGAGATTCGATTCCTTATTCTTATCGAATCTTATATCTATTTATAGCCTTGCCACCGATGACTATGGGGACTCAGAGTGATGCAGCCAGGGCCGAAGTCAGAGTTGGCTCGGGTGAGACGAGTACTGACCAGGATGGCACTCTAGTTGCACATGTGCAGATGGATCAGCCTACGACATATACTATTGATAGGCTTTTGGCAGAGATGCAGGACTTCTGCCAGACGATGAGTTCTTTGGTTGAGGTCGTTCGAGAGCTACGACAGGAGGTTGTCACCCCTGTTACTCAATTGTCACTTACGATCAGCATGCAGCAGTCCGTCACCTACATAGCACCAGTGGTTGCAGCTCTAGTTGACGAGGTACATATTCCAGGACAGTGGAGGACTCGTACCAGTGTACCAGCCCAGAGACAGAGGTTTGGTCATCGAGATAGATTTCGTGGCCGTCGCGGGAGTAGCAGAGGCTTAGGACGAGGACAGTCGTTCAGCTCTCATTCCCAGGATGGTCAGCAGTCAGTGCATGGATGTATTCGATGCGGGAGCCTTCAGCACTTCGTCATGGATTGTTCCTTAGCACCTCGTCATGATCGTTTTCAGAGAGGCCGTGGACGTGGAAGATTTGCTCAGAGGGCTCAGTCTACCAGAGGAGTTCATCCAGTAGCGGGTAGAGGGCAGACACAGGAGTTTGCTTCTATTCATCGGGACGCGCAGGCGTCCAATGTGGAGTTTTCAGGTATCCTTATTTCGCATGTTCTTTTGATGTATTCGTTTGTTTTTCATGCTTTTGCCATGGTTGGGTAGATTAGTCGTAGTTGTGCTAACTTCTGTCAGCGATTCTTTTGTTGCGCGACACGTATTCAGTTGTATGCCAATCGGATAGGAGATAGAGATTCGTCCATCGTTTTGGTCCTTCTAGAGATGTTGGATTTGACGTTCTCCTGGGCACGGACTGGTTAATTACGTGCTAGGCGTCTGTGGACTACCGTGAGGAAACAGTCAAGTTTGTTTTCCCGGCAGGTCAATTCGTGCTGTGCAGGTGGATAGTTGTGCCGCCTGTCACAGCTGGAATTCAGCCTTTTTCGCTAGTCGGCTTCTGAGGAGATGTCGTGGATTCTTGGCGTTCATTCATGTTACCGTAGCCACAGAGGCTTTGTTGGACCGGTGTTCCTTTCGTGCGAGAGTTTTTCCGACGTTGTTCCGGATGAGCCGGCAAAGCTTGGGGAGCTTAAGGATCAGCTGCAGAGTTGTGGTTTGGGGTGTTTTGTGCGTCTGAGTGCTTCACATTAGGAGGATCCTATTTCTGTTCGTCGAGGAGGAAGACGGCAGTTTGAGGTTGTGTATCGACGGATCGTCAATTGAACCGGCTTACGGTGCGGATAGGTATCCTTTACCTCGCATTGGCGATTTCTTCGATCAGCTCCACAGTGCGAGGCATTTCTAAGTTTGTTTGGGATCAGGTCATCATTATTGCGGATTCGGGGTGATGGCATTCCGAAGACTGCCTTATGCGTGCTACGGGCCTTGTGTGTCTTAGTGAGTCATTGGATTCACTGATGCCCTGGCAGCATTCGTAGATATGATGAACCGGATTTATTCTGGTCGTTCCTCGACCAGCTATTGTTGTATTATTTACGACATTCGGGTCTTTCTAATGTGTCTTGAGGGACAGTAGTAGCACTTGAGGATTTGTTATGCAGATATTAGGAGCGTCCCAGCGGTTGCTAGATTCTCGGAGTGTTTCTTCAGGCTTGTTTATGTTGACTCCTAGGTCTTGTTGTCACGGGAGACGGTTTCGTATGGTTCCGAGGGAGATCGTGGCCGTACAGCTTAGGCCCAGACATGTGTGCAGGACGGAGATCCGCAGATTGTTGGGCTTAGCAGGTTTTTACCGCCGTTCCATGCAGGATTGCTAGAGTAGTGCTGCACCGTCGAATGAATGGACCGGAAGGGGGGTTTCTTTTCTGTGGACTGAGGCTTGTGTGCGGAGATTTCGGCAGTTGAAGATTCGGTTAACAACTGCGTCAGTTCTTTCTTTGCCTTTGGTTCGGGCGACCTTGTTGTTTAACTGTAATGTTTCTTGAGTGGGCTCGAGTGTGTACTGAGGTGACACTATAGAGTTATCGCTTTTGCTTCCCTACATTTGGAGGAAGTACGAGAAGGATATTCCACTCATGATCTGGAGATAGCCGCGGTGGTTTTGCGTTGGAGATTTGGAGACACTACTTGTTCGAGAGTCGTGTCAGATTTTTACGGACCACCAGAGCTTAATGAACATCTTCCTGCAGCGGATTTTGATTATTGTGATAGTCTTCTGCAGATTTACAGTTCTCGTGTGATCGCTGAGTACAGCTTAAGTTCGTCTCTACGGGGGGGACAGCTTGCTCATGTCTGCGCCCGACCACTTTCCTTAAATCGTTTTCGCGAGACACTGCCCGCCGATGCTCGTTCGTCAGAGATACTTGAGCATACTCGGCTGGGTAATGATTCAGAGTCCTTGATTTGTGACAATGGTGTGCTAAGTTAGGGACGCGTTTGTGTACCTGGTATTATCAGGTAAAGACGTGAAATCCTAGAGAAGGCACATCAGTCAACTCTCTGTTTCCATTCAAGTTCCACCAACATTGACGTGACTTCTGAGATAGTTACGGGTGGACAGGAATGTAAAGAGAAGTTTCAGGTTTCGTTTCAAGGTGTCTGTCTTGTTATGTGCTTGGGTCGAGCATCTGAGGCCGGCTGGAGAGTTGCAACCTTTAACCGTTCCGAAGTAGGAGTGGGAGCAGATCTCCACGAGTTTCGTTATGGTATCTACCAAAGCTTAGTCAGGGTGTGACTCCATTCGGATTCTTGTCGTCCGGTTTTACTCAGTTTGCTCAGTTGTTCCTTGTTAAGTTGTGTGTTTGTTTTGATTGTTGTCAGCGGTTGGGGATCGTCACTCGCCATCGTTAGGGTTCTCCTTCAATAGCTGTTATCAGGAGACACTCCAATTGGCCACCTTTAGGTTTAGGGGTTAGGTCGTGTCGATCACCAGTCTGTTGTTTTTCTGACTCTGCGTAAGTAGGATTTTGGACCCCAGCTATGTCTAGAGATTTCGGAGATGATCCAATTGTTTCAGGTCAGGATGAAAATTGTTCATCGCGGAAAGAGGTCTTATGCAACCGTGTTGGTCATAGACTTAAGTGCGCAATGGCAAACCATATATTCCTGCGGATTTTTCCGATAAAAGACGTGTTGGATTTTGGGAAGCTTATCCCAGAATTTTGGTCCTTCTGAGATCCTATAAGCGAGTTAGTTTCGTTGCCCTTAATTTGGCACTTCCGCCCAGATTATTGGATTTTCACCCCGTATTCCTTGTGATCATACTTTACAATTACCTTCTTGACCTTTCTCACATGATTTTGCACCAGACCAATTAGCTTGGACGCGATCTTTCGTTCACCAGCAGCCATATGTGTTAATGGCTCGGCAGGTGGAGAAACATCGGTCAAGGGTCTTGCCATCTGTGAAGGGTTTTCTTGGGCGTAGCCGTATAGTGAGGTAATCACTTAAGAGGCAGCGAGCGAGATTTGAGAGTTGTAATCTTCTCTTTGAAGGTATGCATAACGGTATATTTTTAAATTCGGGGACGAATTTCTTTTAAAGGGGGAGATTGTAACACCTTAGATTGTGTTTTGTGGTTAATTATATTTTAATGTATGGTTTTTAATAAAAAGTTTACCGAATTAAGTTTTAAACATTTTTATCCTATTTTATGAGTATTTTATTAGAGTTTTTCTAGGCACACACACACTTGTGCATGATAACTAGGGTTGTTTTGGGGGTTTAACCATGATTAGCAACATGGTGAACTAACCATTCCCTAATCTAGTTTAATATTGTATTAGGTGCTTTTGGGTTTTTATTTGTATATGGTTCTTTTCAAAAATAAAATGAATTTAAAAAGGGATTTTTTTAAATGGTTTGAATGTTGACCTTGGTGAGAGAGAGAGAGAGGGTCCATTATGAGGCATGATGGCTTTGCCATGCTTCATTAAATGAAGAGAGAGAGAGGAGGGGTTTTGACTTTGTTTCTCATTATCACTTCTCTTTTCACTCATCCTCTCATTCTCTCACAACACACACACACTCACCTGCAGCAGAGGCAGCAGCAGCTCCAGCATCAGCTCCACCAGCATCCATCAGCATCATCTCCAGCATCAGCAGCAGCAGGCAGCAACAGCAGTAGCAGGAGCTCCAGCATCTTGCAGCAGCTCCTTTCACTTCTTCACCTGCCTTCTAGGGTTCGTTAGGGTATATTTTCTGAACCCAATCTCCTAGTTGCTTAGTTTATGTGTTAATTGGTGTCGGTTAGTGTTAATTAGCTAGTTTAGTGCTAATTATGGTGATTTGTGAGATGTTGTGGCTAATTGATGATTGTGTTAGTTAAGCCTACCTATTTAAGTGTTATTAGGGTCACTTGAACTGAGTTTAACCCTGGATTACACTAAAATACCATAGGGTTTGTGTTTTGTGTAAATTGGTGATTTTAGAGCAATGTATTGGCTTTCTGAGATCTGCTTTTGACCCGGAGCCTTCAGGACAAAATTGAGGAAACTGGGGCATGCACACTAGGTCTAGAATACACCACCAGAGCTCGAGCCCCTAACTCTTACCTTGGGCCGCAGATTTATTGTGTTTAGCCACAATTTGCGGCCAAGTAGGGGGCAGGGGTGTTGGGATCTTGGCTAGGGTTGTCTGCGGTGTTTTCTAGTGCTTTGGCATGTCTAGTTTTGTAATATTTGGCCTGTAGGAAAATCTGGGGCAATATATCGTTTTGCATGTCCGTTTGTTTGCGCGATACGCGTGATATGTGAGTTGGTTCTGTGATCCAGCGTATCGCGGCGAGTCGCGGTAGTTTTAGACGCGTATACACACGTTTTAGCGTATCGTGCACACGCGCGTTTAGTTCGCGACGCGAGTTTCTCGTTTTGGTTCGATATCGCGTTTTGCGGAATATTTGGCTTATATATGATTTCCATGTCTTATTTATAGGTTTGCAGGCAGGGACTACGGACACTGCTACAGGGGGGAGCAGATAGTAGGATTCACTTAGCGTGGAGTGTAGGTGAGTAGATTTAACATCTACAGGGGAATCGCCCGCATGGCGTTATGCGTCTGGGCTAGAATTCAAATACCTGTCGCATATTCTACATCATTGTTAGAATTGCGCCTTTATCTTATTTCCTTGGTATAGTTGTACTGTGACTAGCAGCCGTAGGACACTGCACATATTATTGACGGTTCATGTTGCACGAGCACGGATTGTATGCTACACACACACCGTCAATAATTGCCATGTCACACAAAACCCCTTATAGATACTATATTGCTTATCATACATGACATCTAGCTTATCGGTATACTTATAGTGTATCTTACCCTTAGTGATAGGTACATCTACACCTTGCGATACAGCTACAGGTATACCTTGCACATATTTTACTTATACCGAGGGGGGTATCCTTCATATTCTACTTATACCCAGGGGTGTATACGACATCTTTTACTTATAGGTAGACACCTATACTTAGCTGTACCTTATTGATTTCGCATACATCTGGTTTCAGCTACATATTTTCATTTATATGCTCGCATTTCAGATATATCGCATATATGTATTCCTGGATTTGCGCATTGTTATTTTGATTTCACATGATGATTTCTGGATTTGGGAACCGCGGGAGTTCATGAAATTATGCATACATTGAAAAACCCGGTTTTCTTGATATGATATTCGCGCAGCCACCATGAGATTTATCTGTTCTGATTGTATACTCCATACGAGGTGTACATGGTGGGGCCCGGTATGGTTCCCCTCGGCAAGATGATCGATGGACTTTGCCGATTGAGCCTGGAGGCGGGCGAGTACCTACCGGTGACAGTTCCCATGACTCGGCGGGGGATCACGGAGACACCGTTGGGAGTCATGTACGTATGCATACGTCGAAAGGCGAGGGTCAGAGCTAGGCACTCGTGCTTTCGGGATAGCGTATGATACGTGATCAGGATTTCTGTGTCGATGCTTGGCATATGGTTTTCATGATATTTCTTTAACACCTTTGTATATATAACAGGGGATTTAGCCATTGTTATATATACCCTTACACCAATATTAGTGGAATGGGACGCTAATATATGTGTATTGCCCCCATCATATTTATTTCTGTATATATATATCTTTAGGATGTTAGATTCTTACTTGAGATTTGACTTGGGATATTAGGTGATTCATTGAGATTGGATATTGGACATACCTATGCGATTACTGATTTGTACATTCGGGATATAGGAGATTACTCGATATTGTACATTGAGGAGATGTGAGACTTATATGATGTGAGAGCCCAATGTGGGGGCTGATTTGAGGAATTGGGATTTGAAAATCTTAATGTATTGTGACCCTACCACGATGTCAGATTTCCGTGGGAATGACATATTTCACTCCATACCTCATACCTATTCACTTATGCACGGTTTCATATATTGATAGTACCTGTTAGTGTACCCTTATGATTGCTGCATATCTACTTTCTCATATCCCTATTGCATAGTTATTGCATACTATTATCATGTCATTATTACTGTAATCGTATATCTTAGATTCATGTTGTACGTACATTCCTGTGATTACCTGCATATGTTATCTACTATTCACGAGTTGGCAACTCACCCCTGTTGTGCCACAAGTGTTTCAGGTTGTTCCCCAGAGTAGTCGAGGCAGACTATTCAGTATTCATCTATCATCTTTTGCTACAGATACCGCATCAGCTCACAGTACTATTTTGCTTAGGTGGGTTTTGGTGGTTATCTGTATTTGTATTGTACCTTCGTTGTATTTGTACTCTCCATCTACTATCATGTTGTTGACCTAGAGACTTGGTGAGGACGGTATTGTATATTATTTGTGGATTTGTTGTCTTTTATATACAGCTTTCTCTCCATTATCTTTATTTCTTCGCTATGGCGTCGTATATTTGTGTTGTATTCATCTTGGCTAGTTTTCACAAAAGGGGGGTGTTGCCAAAATTTTAAAGAAAGAAAGTAGGATTTTTAAAGAATTTGGGTTGCGATTTCAAATGTTTCAAAAACTTATATTATCTTTTTCCATATTTTCTTGGTTTAGATTTCTGGGTTTTGGCTTTCTTTTACTGCGTTACGTCTTTAGGCGTTGCATAGTATTAGGGCCGTCACTGGCCAATTTCGGGTCGTGACAGCCACACCCGAAGCATCCATAAGACGGTCGCTGGCCCTCCCGGGAATAAGAACTGAATAACTGGCCCCGTCCCATGTCTCTGCTACTCCCCGAGTCTGCAGGAACTCTGCCTCGGCGTGCAAACCTCTATCTCCATGCTGGTACATCCGTACGAGTCCTTTTCGGGTCCGAAACAACCGATGACTCAGCTAGACGCTCCTCCACCAATAGAGCTGCATCGACACCTGCCGCATACGTCTCACAATGCTGAATGCTGATGGCTAGGAACAACTGGGTAAGCAGGGCTCGAACAAACCTCTTCACCCTCATCTCCTCAGTCGCCACCAGGTATGGAGCATACACCGACAGCTCGGTAAACAACACATCAAACTCAGACACCGTCATCCCCGGAGTCTGACGTAACGACTCAAATTTGCACGCTCACGCATCCCTGACGCTCGGTGGAAGAAAACGGGTGAGAAACACCGTCATAAACTTAGCCCAGGTCATAGGAGCAAGACCCGCGGCTCTGCCCTTCTCCAAGGACTCACACCACTTCTGGGCCAGACCCTCCAGACAAAAACTGGCAAACTCCACCCATCTCTCATCGGAGCATCGGAGTGAACGACAAATCCTGGCCATCCGGTCGATGAACGACTGCGGATCCTCAGTAACATCTGTGCCAGTAAACACCGGAGGCCTCAGCCTCATAAAATCTGTCAGCGACACAGTAATAACCTCCGGAGCTGTAACTGCAACTGCCGGAAAAGTAGGTACCATCGTGGTCCCTGCTACGGGTAGAACAACTGCCTGCCCCTATGCTCGGATGGTCTCTACTAAAGTCCCCACTATCTGGCGCAGATCCTGCATACCAGCTCCAATCATAGCAATGTGCTCCGGTACAACAGGCGTACCGCCCTGGTCAGTCCTCCCCTCAAACGAGTCAACTCTAACGTCGGCCCTCGCGGCCGCTCTCTGTGTGTCACGACCCGAAAGAGCACGTGACTGGCCCTTGAACCATATGAAGTCTATAGGACTCCATCTGATCCAAGTAAGCTAAAAGCCCAGAAATCTAAAACCATTTTAAGAGTAAATAAGGAAAACTGGTTTGAAGAAGTGAAGAAAAACATGTTTGAAGTCAAGGTTTTTAAATAACTAAGCCGAATATGCATTTTTAAAATGTAAAGTCTTTTCTAAAAATTTCGGCAGAGTTTCTTTTGTAAATACTGGCCCCGAATGGGGTACAACAAGAACAATATATAAGCAATGATAAAAGGCATCCCCAAGCGGGAGCTAGCTCTTCATCAATCGACGGTCATAACCACACAAACAATATAATATACAACGCCGAAGGGCGAGGATCAGAACTCAAAAGAAAACTCATAATAACATGAAAATCGTAATACTACTACACGCGACTCTATGGTCGAAATAATATATCACTAGTGTCTAAGTCTGAAACAATACACAAGTTTTGGTTGATGTAATTCTAGATACAAAGGAATAATACAAGTACAATGGTGGTTCTTGATGCAAAAGAACCCACCTACCAAATGCAATTCACCCGCAAGAAAGCAGTGTGCCAGAAATGCCGCTAAGGAACCTGTACTGCAAAACCTGCAGGAACTATGGCACAACGGGGGTGAGTTGCCAACTCGTGAATAGAAAACATCTACAAGCAGAAATCGAATGCATGACATACTCCTAGGTCAATACGATCAGATATATAAACCTCAAAGGGTAAGCCTGAAGCATGATAAGGTGGCAATGCAACATCTAAACATGTAGGTAGTGCCAAATACTCGTGTCAGTGCCTCAGGTAATAACATGTCATAAACATAAGGTATGTCTGCATGAAGTAAATATGATGAAGTATCAAAATGAATATCAATACACATATATTAACGTCCCATTCCACTAATATTGGTGTAAGGGTATATATAACAGTGCCCTCATAACCTGTTATATATACAAATGAAGTATGGTCAATGTAATAATAGTCTGTATAAATGTGGATCCCGTCCACCTGTCACCCAAATGACAATAAGTGTCACGACCCGAAATTGGCACGTGACGGCCCTAATACTACGCAACGTCTACAAGCGTAACGCAGTAAAAGAAAGCCAAAACCCAGAAATCTAAACCATTAAAATACCAGAAAAGATAAGAAACATTGTTTAAAAGTCTTTGAAATCACAACCCAAATTCTTTAAAAGTCCAACTTTATTTCCTTTAAATTTCGGCAGCACCTCCTTTATAAAAACTAACCCCAAAAATGGATACAACATAAATATAAAGTAAAGCATCCCCAACGGGAGCAAATCCACGCCCAAAGGCGGAAAACAACCACCACAACAAATATACGACGCCGTAGCGAAGAAATAGAAGACGATAGAAAAGAAACTGTATAAAAGACAACAAGTCACAACATAATATACAACATCGTCCTCACCAAGTCTCTAAGTCAAAATGAAAATAGTAGATGGAGAGTATAGGGATACAACGAATATACAATACAACGAATAACCACAACCCACCTAAGCAAACTGCACACTGTGAGCTGATGCGGTATCCATAGCAAAAGATGATAAGATGTGTGATCATAGCCTGCCTCTGACTATCCTGAGGAACACCTGCAAACACTGTGGCACAACGGGGGTGAGTTGCCAACTCGTGAATAGTAAATAACATATGCAGGTAATCGCGAGTATGCACGTACAACGCGAATCTAACATAAGCATTTAATATCAAGGAATAGTCATATGTCATGCAATAATCATGAAAGGTACACTAACAGGTACAACTACACATGAAGAGGTAATAATATGACAATCTGTATGCAGCAGCATGTAAGGTACTATATCGGTACTACTAATACATGAAGAAATGATATGAATAAAGGTATGTAAATGCAACAGTCATGGAAGGTACTCTAACAGGTACTACTAATACATGAAGCAGTGCATAAATAATAAATGTAGAGTATGGAATGAAACATGTCATTTCCACGGAATCCTGACATCGTGGTAGGATCAAAATCCATCAAGACAATCCAAATCCCAATTTCCTCAAATCAGCCCCAATTTGGCTATCATATCAAGTAAGTCTCACATAACCTTAATGTACAACATCAAGTAGATCTCACATATCCCGTATGTACAATGTCAAAGTGTATCTCGTATACTCCGAATGTACAATATAAAGTAGATCTCACATACATCCTATAATCAATATCAAATGAATTCTCAAATGTCCTAAATCCAATGTCAATGAGTCCTTTACATTCTAGGTATATTTGCATAAATAAATATGATGATGTATAAATTTAATGTCAATACACATATATTAGCGACCCATTCCACTAATATTGGTGTAAGGGCATATATAACAGCGGCCTAATCCCCTGTTATATATACAAAGGAGTAAGAAGAAATATCATAAAACCAATGTGTCAAGTATCGACACAGAAATGCTGATCTATCAGGTGCTATCACCACGACTGGCCCCCTGATAGGTACGTATGACACGCTATCCGAAAAGCACGAGTGCCTAGCTCTGACCCTCGTCTTTCCACGTATCTATACATACATGACTCCCAACGGTATCCCCATGATTACCGCCGAGTCATTGGTAATGTCACCAGAAAGTATGGTTCCCCCACTAACTCATCTCCTTACTGAGATTCTTGCCCCGGGGGACCTCCAGGCCCCACCATGTACCCATACACGGACCCCTCCATTCCTCGCGTGGGGTATATATATATCCCAACCGATAAATCTCATGGTGGCTGCTGAAATATCATATCAAGGGAAACCGGGTTTTTCAAATAATGCATAATTTCATGAACTCCCACGGTCCCCAAATCCAGAAAACATCATGAAAAATCCATATCTCAATGCGAAAATCCATGAATATAATATATGCAACATAAAAGGATATGTAAGCATATAAAGGAAAAGCCGATAATTAACTGCAACAAGTTAATATAAATATCATGCAGTTCCTAATTTTCTCCAATTCTAAAATAACATTAGGTAAAGGTAAACATGTAGCTATAACCAGATGTATGTGAAAATATAAAGGTATAGCAAGATATATGTATCTACCTATAAGTAATGATATAGTATACACCCTGAGTATAAGTGAAATAGGTGGGCAAGGTATACCTGTAGCTATGTCATAAAGTGTGCATGTACCTATCACTAATGGTACAATACTCTATAGGTATACAGGTAACTAGCATGTAAGTATGTCAGAGCATAAGTGTAAGCATGTAGGTATACAGGTGTGCTATAAGTCAATGCGTAAAGAAATATGAATCAAAGTCTCAATGTCCCTAACCAAGCAATATCATATCTATAAGTGGGTTGTGCGTGACATGGCAATTATTGACGGTGTGTGTAGCATACAATCAGTGCTCGTGCAACATGAATCGTCAATAATATGTACAGTGTCCTAAGGATACTAGTCCAAGCACAACAATTTCTAAGTAATAGGGTAAATGCGCAATTCTAAATATGACTTAGAATATGCGACAGAAATAACATCTCTAGCCCAGACGCATAACGCCATGCAGGCGATTCCCCTGTAGATTTTAAATCTACTCACCAACGTTCCTGGCTAAGTGAAGCCTACCACCTGTTTTCCCTTTTCGTAGCGTCCGAAGTCCCTGCTTGCGAACCTAAAATTTCACAAACACATCACATAAGCAAAAATCCTAAAATGACGAAAAGACAACGAAATGCGATGAAAACGCCCGGAAAATTACACTGCGCGCTTAGCGCATCTATCGCCCACGACATCGGCCAAAAAGCCTTAATTGGGGTCGCTAAACTACAAAACAATAAGTCTAGACCCCGATCGTCCCGATCGCACAACACAACACAAAAATTACGAGGAATACAATAGATATAATCTCGCAACGACCAATCGAACCCACGTCGGAAAAACCCCGAAATCTAGTAAGCAACCTATCGCAATATTTCGCACTAGTTTCAAGTTAATGCATATCTAGCGATTACAAACACCTTAAAATAGCTTAACTAATCTATCTAAACCATTCCTATATTTTTAACACTCGCTAATGATGTTTTAGCAAAAACCTAGTAAGCTAATTGCATAATTAAACAAAGTGTTCATTAGCAAAAATTAACATTTCCTACTAGGTTAATCATCTCCAAAACACAAATTAACACTTCAAATGAACACTAAACACTTAACAAAATTTAAGCCTAACATGAATTTCTTAAACCAAATATAAATGAATTAATCATAATTTAAAAACTAAACTAAACATATAATTAGCTAACTAAATTAGCTAGAATAAGATTAAAGCAAATATAAAAGGATTAAGGTAAAAATTATACCTCCCCAAGAACACAAAATGAATCTTAATCCAATATCTTAGTATCAAAAACCAAGCTTTATTGAAGATCCATGAAGGATTAGTGAAGGAAATGAAGGAAAATGATTATATTTGAATTTCTATGAATTTATTTGGATATTTCATGATTATTTTGAAGCAAAATGAGAAGAAAAGGGGTGGAAATGATAAGGGGAAGTAAGGGGAAGGGAAGGGCCGGCCAAGGAGGTGAGGGGGGTATTTTTGTGATTTTTTGTGAAGAAATTGCTAGGAAAAAGAGTAATAAATGCTAATAAATGCTATATTCCACCTTTACACATTTTCTTTTCTTTTTAAAATAAAACCTTTTGCACTCCAAAAAATATCTATATATTTAAAAAGAAGTTTCCAAAATATTCTAGTGACAAAAAATAAATTTATTCTTAAGAAAAGAAATTTCCCGATTTACGTGCACCAAACCGCTTAAAATAATATTTTATTTGGGAAAAATTCTATCTGAACCAAAACCTCCCAAATACCCCTAAAGTTCGCGCACAAGATTTATTTTAGCTAAAAAAAAGTGCCGGCAAGCTTATACGGACGTTTGATCGAAATCGGGTTAAAACGGGAAAAACCGACAATTTTGCCCTAAAACAGGAAAATTCACAAAACGATTTCCAAAACGTTACAATAAGCATCATGCATGTAATTGTGAGGATATACTCAAAATCATGGAAACATCGTGAAACCCGTGCCTAGCATCGGCACGTAAATCCTCGTCCATATAGGGCTCCGTCTGCGGTATCGGCCATCGGCCCCAGCAGCACGGGTCAACCCATGTCCATCTCTCAACTCCGGTCGGTATCCCCCGGATATCTGCCGAGATCAAATACAATCACCGGTAGGTACTTGCCCACCTCCAGGCTCAATCGGCATAATCCTTCGATCATCTTGCCGAGGGGAACCATACCGGGACCCATCATGTACCCTCATACGGCACACACTCCTAGTATGGGGTATATAATCAGAACCGATAAATCTCATGGTGGCTGTGCAAATATCATATCAAGGAAACCGGGTTTTTCAAATAAGTACATACTCTCCTTTGAAATTATCCATGGTTCCCAAATCCATAAATATCATGGAAACAATATCCTAATGCGCATAATCAGAAAGCATGATGTATGTGACATATAATTGAGATGCAAGTATAATAGTATATCATGCAACATAGAATAGTGGTATGCACATACAAAGTCATATCCTGATGCAATAATACTACTGTGTAGTGACATGGCAATTATCGATGATGAAGTGTGTGAGCCGGCAAGCAAGTGTACGTGAAACATATGCATCATCGATAATGGTGCTGGTGTCCTAACATCATGATTGCAATATAGAAATAAACACATGCAGTGTGATGCGGAATCGAATAATCAATGCAACAGTGAAGAATATACACCAATATTTACATGTCATGCAGTGGTGCCATTTGAAATAAGACGAATCGGGATTTTTAGTAAAATAAGGGTTGCGGTGTTTTTAAGAATAGATACGTATTTTGAAAATACCCGTATTATCCCTTTACTTGTCCTTAAGATACTCCCGATTCGTTAGTTTTGAAATAGGTATGACTCGGGTCTAGTCTAACATCTACTAAGCCAAGTCCGTCAGGAGGTGTATGGAAACCACCTAAATCTGAGTCGATATATATAATAGTCGGTGATCCCGTCTCAATAGTATCGCGTACGATACAGTATATCATCTGACATCCTCGAGTCATGAGCGCGGATCTATCATCAATATAAAGCTCGTACGGTAAATCGTCGTACGACATCGCAATAGCTGGGTACGGGTCAATAGCACAATCAGCTCATCAATTATTCGGTATCCTCATCACCATATCACATAATCTGGGGTACTGATCTAAGTCTAGTACAACTGATACCATCAATATAACTGCGTATGTAAACATACGTCCAAAGGCCCGCTAGAGATCACATGTCGTATCCCAAATACGAATCACATCATGTCACCGATCTCGCGGCACAAAACCCAATATCATCGACTCATCTCCAAAGTCATCCACTATCCATCAACACAATGCAAGTATAATGAATATGCAAGGGTGTACGTGTAGGTGCAAATCTATTCTAGGGTTCGCGACTATGAACTACACTAGTTTCTTCTAACCCTATACTATCCATAATACACCTAACACAATATCCACGAAACACTATAAATATCAAATATAATGTATATATATCAACTACGGACTGCGGGGGTGCTATACGCCATCCAACCGACTTCCCCCGTAGATATAATCTACTCACCTTGCGTCTTTATCTGTCGACGTCGCCACGCGTTTGCTTGTCATCCCGAAGTCTTCATGGGGTACCTACACATTAACGTATCGCAAATGCGTATCAAAACCAAATCAAAGCTAAAACGACACACGAAAGCCAAAACGATACGCTATGGGGCCTATAGGTTAGAACCTATGGGTACGCCTCCAAAACCATTAACAACCCTCGATATCGTCGTATAAACGCCAAGTAGTCGAGGTAAAACACCATAAGAAAATTCAGAATTAGAAATACGGAATACGGAAACACGAATCCAAAACAGCAACTAAGGAAATAGGCTCCAGATTTCACCCTAGGTCAAATTAGACAAATCTATACATGCCAGGGGTCTAAACTACACATTTAGGAGCTCTGGAACAAAAACGAGATATTTTGGTGCTGGTCGGGCCGCAAATTGCGGCCAATTGGGTTAAATTTGCGGCCGGGAAAGGGAAGTAGGTGCTAGGGTTCTGGGGTTAGCTTCCTTGATGCCTGCACATGTCACTGTCCAACCAATTTTATTTTAAGATGTCTCGGGTGATAGCAGATAAAAAAATACACTCCCAGATTTGCAGTGTTCCCCGATACCGATTTCATAAATCCGTATTCTGGATTCTAGTTCAGGTTTGGGTCCAAAATAACATTCCACCAGGGGTTCTAAGGTCACCACAATCCTCAATTTCATCCTTGATTTCAGATCTAACATAAACCCTAACTTGAAGTTTCAAAAGTCCATCAAACGACAACAAATCGACATGAAACTAGAATGGATGCGATAAGAATTGAAATACTAAACTAGGGGTGCAGAAATTACCTCCTTAGGCAACTCAAGAAATTTCTTGAGTTGCACAAAGTCCTCAAGATTAGCTCTTGCTTAGTCCATTGTGTAACTATTGAGCTTGGGAGCAACTTTTGTGAAATGGGGATAGGGTTTTGGTTAGGTTTTAATGGTGGATATAAGTTGAAAAGGGAGGAGGAAGAAGAGGGAGAGGGCAGGAGCAGCAGCAGCTCTATGAAGGGGGAGAGAAAATGAGATGGGAAATGATGGAGGAAAGGGTCAAAAAGTCAAAAGCAACTTTCTCTCTCTCTCTCTCATCATCATACTTACTTTTTCTTTTCTTTTCTTTTCCTTTTCTTCTCCCACCATGGTGAACCCTAAGCAACCATGCACCCAAAACAAGTAACAAGTGTAACAAGTGTGGAAAATGATATGTGCACATTTTTGCACAAAAACGCCAAAAATCCGATTAGGGATTTTTAATCGCGATTAGCACTAAATTAGCATATAACTAATCATAAAAACTTTAAAATGGCATAATTCCATAAAATACCCTATTTTAGAATTTTCCATAATTTTTCCCCATTTATTTGTATTTAATTATACCGGAATATTAAAATATTCATTAAAATAATATTAATTTATAAAATTTCCCAAAAATAATATTTTATTATTTTGAAACGTTACACTGTGCCCTCGTAGTCTTCGGCGACATATGGGCTGGAAATTGAAACAAGATTCAATAAGGAAACAGGAATCGAATCACAAGGATGTATATCATCACGGAAGAATATCGATCAATAAGTCCTAAGGTCGCTTTGGCGGAGTACCGTGTCGTAAGTATGCCGCGGAACATACCCACGCTACGTCACTCTTCTTAAGCTACCTACTCCATCATACCAAGGTCATCCTATACTCCGAAAGGTAAAACCTAAGGCTCTGATACCAACTTTGTCACGACCCGAAATTTGGCCCGTAATCGGCACTTAAGCTACGTAACGTCTACAGGCGTACCCAACTCAAGTAAGACGAAACCCAGAAATCTGGATCAACGGAGAAAAACATAGTTTTAACATTTGGAAAATCACAAGTAAAATCTCTAACTCTAGTTTTCTTTCTTGAAAATTTCGGCAGCACCTCCTTTGTAAAAACTAGCCCCGAAAACGGGTACAACATAGATAATATAAAAGCATCCCAAACGGGAGCAAAATCACGCCCAACGGCGGAGATAACCACCACAACAAGTATACGACGCCGAAGCAAAGAAATAACAAAGGAAGGACTGCAATAAGAAGTAAACTTCCAACATAACCGGCTCCCACGAGCACGGCACCCAAAGTCACCAAAATAATACAACACTGAATCCTCACAAGTCGTCTCTAAGTCATATACAAACAGTGGTAGATGGAGAATACTAGATCCAACAAAAGGATATACAATGTACAAGCAGATGACCGCAAACCCACCAAAAAGCAAAGGCCTCACTGCCTGACGTAGCGGTATCCGCAAAAGTAGAGATGATAAGACGCCCTGCCGTGACTACTCTGAGGGAAAGTCCTGCAAAACACTGTGGCACAACGGGGGTGAGCAGCCAACTCGTGAATAGTAAATAACATCATACTGTAATTGCAGGTATGCACGAACAACGATCTATCTATCACATGTAATCCGATAGCATAAGTATGATAAGTGAATATGCAACAATCATGTAAAGGTACATCATCAGGGTACTACAACTACATGAAACAATGCATAACAACAATAATCCTGAGTGTGTCAGTTGATACAATAAAATCTCATGCAAAATCCTCAGCATGGAAAAACACCAGCGTCCCTCACTGACACATCAAATCCCAAATCCTCAGGCACCGCATCCTCAGATCGGCCCTCACATCCTGTAAGTCTCATGGAACCTGAGTGTCTATCATCGACACACGAAACATCATGCAAACATATACTTGTAAGTATATATATATAAGGATATCAACCACGTATGTCCACCGACCATACGTAAAATCAGGGAAACCTGAGTGTCTAACACCGACACTCGAAACATCATGAAACCCGTGTCTAACATCGATACGTAAATCCTCATAACTCAGGCGCTGTCACCATGACTGGCCCTGACGATATGTCATACCTCACTCCGGTCGGTATCCCTACGATAACCGCCGAGTCCAAATACAATCACCGGTAGGTAGTGGTCCCACCGCCAGGCTTGTAACATTTCAAAATAATAAAATATTATTTTGGGAATTTTTATAATTTAATATTATTTTAATGAATATTTTAATATTTCGGTATAATTAAATACAAATAAATGGGGAAAATTTTGGAAAAATTATGGAAAATTCCAAAATAGGGTATTTTATGGGATTAAGCCATTTTTAAGTTTTTATGATTAATTATATGCTAATTTAGTGCTAATCGCGATTAAAAATCGCTAATCAGATTTTGGGGGTGTTTTGTGCAAAACATGCACATATCATTTTTCCTACACTTGTGTTTTATTTTCTACCATGTTGGTTGGGTTTACTATTTGAGTGACAAAGGATTTAGAGAGAAAAAAAAGAAAAGAAAAGGGAATATGGTAGTAGGTATGGGTGAGAGAGAAAAGTGAAGGGTTAGTGTTGACTTAGCCATTTCCTTCACCATTTCTTCTCCCTCCTCCTCTTCTCCTTCAGCTGCTGCCTCTCCCTCTTCTCCCTACCCTCTTCAAGTCCCAAATCACCTCAAAAACAAACTCAAAACCCCACTCCCTTTTCACAAAAAATGTGCACAAGCTCAAGATCAACACATCGGACCAAGAAAGCGAGGATTTTGGCCACTATGGGCAACTCAAGAAACTTCTTGAGTTGCCAAAAGAGGTATTTTTTGGACCATTAGCTTAGTTTTTGCATTAATTATACCCTCATGCTAGATTAGAATCGATATCGTGTGATTTTGTGGATTTAAGAAAAACCTAGTTAGGGTTATGAGAATTTGAGAGTTGTAATGTGAAATTGAGCTCATTAGAGGCTGAACAAACACCCTAGTGCTTAAATTAAGACCCAAACCTGAGACTTGAAACCCCAAAACACAGATTTAGAAACCCCGACATCGGATAAATGTGTGATTTGTGAGGGTATTTTGGAATCTGAAGCAACCCGGGGCCACTAGAATTGATTTTGGGATTATTGGGAGTCGTGCAGGAACCTAGGAAGCTACCACAGAGACCCGAGCCCCTAACTCCAACCCCAGGCCGCAGATATATTCATTCTGGCCGCAATTTGCGGCCAGATCAGGGAAATTGGGTCCCAGATTTGGTTCATGGCTCCTTTTGCACTAAAATAAACCCCTCCTATATGCAGTTTTGGCTAATTGTCACCTGGGGAAAATCTGGGAGCATTTTGGTGTGTTTTAAGCTATATTTTCTGTATTTTAAAATGCACTTTCTTGATATTTGGATTTGTATTTGGTTGTCGGGTGTTTGTACATCGACAACAGGGATTGTTTGATTGATTTGCACATTTAGGCCATAGGTTCCAACCTATGAGCACGCTGTGCGCTGTATTGGTTTTCTGCCTCGATTCTAATACGTATTGCGACTGTTTATTATTATAGGTACCCTCGCAAGGATTCTAAGGCGAAGAAGCGCGGCGTCATCGATTTCGGTGAGCGAAGACCAAGTGAGTAGATTATATCTATGGGGGAAATCGGGTGGATGGCGTATAGCACCCCCGCATTTCGATGTCTAGTATACTATATATATTATATAGATAGCTTATTAAGTAACATGGAGATCATAGATGTGTTAGGTGTACTATGGATATTTAGTGTTAGAAGTGAACTAGTGTATTTTCCTAGTTGCGAACCCTAGCATAGGTTTACACCCACACGCACACACATGCTTATTGCTACACTTATATCATGATGATGAGGATAGTGTATGATACTGAAGATGGGTCGATGAGTTTTGGGCATGGTGTCGTGAGATCGTCGATATGATGTGATTCGTATTTGGGATACGATACGAGATTTTAGCGAGCCTTTGGACGTGTGTTTTACACACGCGCTTATATTTGTTTAGATGGTATCGATTGTACTAGACTTAGATCAGTACCCCAGATCACGTGATATGATGATAAGGATACCAGATATTGATGAGATGAATGTGAGATTGACCCGTACCCAGCTATTGGGATGCCGTACGACGATTTACCGTACGAGCTTTATATTGATGATAGATCCGCACTCATGACTCGAGGATATTATACGATGTTGATTGTATCGTATGTGATACTATTGAGTCGGGATCACTGACTATTATATTTATATACATATATCGACTCAGATGTAGGTGGTTTCCATATCCCTCCCGATTGACTTGATAGTTGGATGTAGATTACTTAGTTGACATGATACTAGACCCGAGTCATACCTATTTCAAAACTAACGAATCGGGGATATTTTAAAGATAGGCAAAAGGAATTCTACGGATATTTCCCGAACGACGCATCTTTTCTTAAAACACCGTAGCCCTTATTTTACCAAAAACCCCGATTTGTCTTATTTCAAATGGCAAAGCTGCATGATATATTTATTGAGGTAGATTTCTTCACTGTTGCGTTGATTATTCGATTCCGCATATTCATGCTATTTGCATTGCATTGCTTGTGTTTATTGATATATTACTATCAAGCTGCTAGGACACCAGCACCATTATCGATGATGCATATGTTCCACGTACACTGCTCGCCGGCTCACACACTTCATCATCGCTAATTGCCATGTCACTACACTGTAGTACTATTGCATTCAGGATATGACTCTTGCATGGCATACTTGTGTACCTATACACCGTGCACCCATACGTGCATACATACGTATTTGCACTTACATTGATGGTTCAGGCTTGATGAGAGATTTGGGAACCGCAAAATACCTTTAAAAGCTGATTCATTTTAAAGAAGCGGTCTTCCCTACATATGTGCATATTACTATTCCATGTTGCATGACATACTGATATGTTTACAGTTCTTTTACATGTCGCATACATCATGCTTTCTGATTATACGCATTGAGATATGTTGTTTCCATGATATTTCTGAATTTAGGAACTGTGGGTATTTCAAAAGAAAATATGTAATTGTTTTACAAACCCGGTTGCCCTTGATATGATATTTCAGTGCGTCCACCATGTGTTTTCTCGGTGCTAGAGTGATATATATGAGAGAGAGAAGGGCTGACCCGGACTGACGGATGCCCGATATATGAGAGAGAGGGGGCTGACCCGGACTGACGGATGCCCGATATATGAGAGAGCGTGGGGGGGGGCTGACCCGGACTGATGGATGCCCGATATATGAGAGAGGGGGCTGACCCGGACTGACGGATGACCGATATATGAGGATTTACGTGCCGATGCTAGGCACAGCTTTCATGATGTTTTCGAGTGTCGATGCTGGACACTCCGGTTCCATGATTTTGACGTGTCGCGATGGACACAGATGGGTTATATCCTCATATTTCCATGCATATGCTTCATGATATTTACATGCATGATGGTTATTGTCATTGGGTGACGAGTGGACGGGATCCACATATTTACAGATTTGATTACATTGATCATACCTCATATTTATGATATGTTATTACCTGAGGCACTGACACGAGCACTTGGCACTACACTCATGTATAGAGGTTATACTGCCACTTTAGCATGCTTCAGACTTATTCATATTGAGGTTATATATATCTGATCGTATTGACCTAGGATGAGTCATACATACGATTTCTGCTTGTAGATATTTTCTATTCACGAGTTGGCAACTCACCACCGTTGTGCCACAGTTCTTGCAGGTTTTGCCGTACATGTTTCATTGCGGCTTTTCTGGCACATTGCTTCCATTACGGGTGACTTGCTTTTGTAGGTGGATTCTTTTGCATCAGAACCACCATTGTACATGTATTATTCATTGTATCTAGAAATTCCATCAACCAAAACTTGTATATTGTTTCAGAATTAGAAATCAGTTATGTATTATTTCGACCTTAGAGTCGCGCGTAGCAGTATTATGGTTTTCATGTTGATTTTGAGTTTCTTTCTGAGTTTTGATCCTCGCCTTTCGGCGTTGTATATTATATTGCTTGCGTGGTTGTGACCGTCAATTGACGAAGAACTAGCTCCCTCTTGGGGATGCCTTTTATCATTGCTTATATATTATCCTTGTTGTACCCTGTTCGGGGCCAGTTTTTACAAAGGAAACTCTGCCGAAATTTTCAGAAAAGACTATACATTTTAAAAATGGATATTCGGCTTAGTTATTTAAAAACCATGATTTAAAACATGTTTTCTTCATTCCTTTAAACTAGTTTTCTTTATTTACTCCCTAAAATGGTTTTAGATTTCTGGGCTTTTGGCTTACTTGGATTAGATGGGGTCCTATATACCTCTTATGATTCAAGTGCCAGTCACGGGCTATTTCGGGTCGTGACAAGGCTTATCGTCTACACCACGAAATCACCACTCGTCCCGGGCACTACTGCAAATAAGTGTTTCTCCTACGGATTTATCCGAAGGGGCAAACCACTGCCCCTACGGATATAGCCGTAGGGACAAGAAAATACCCTGCAGGTATAAACGCCGTAGGTGCAAGTTGAAGCCCTGAACTTGCCCCTACGGACAAAAACATGCCCCTACGGAGTTCTGTGTAGGTCCCGTTTGCCCTACGGAATAGGCCGTAGGGGCAAAAAATTTATTTTATTTACGGTTTTTTAAAATAGATTACTTGTACCTACGGATCAATCCGTAGGGCCAAGTAATAGCCCCTACGGATACATGCGTAGGTACATATCCGTAGGGGCAAAGTATCAGGAATCCTGATATTTTGCCCCTACGGATAACTCCGTAGAGGAATTTGTTTGCCCCTACGGATATATCCGTAGGGCCAAGACCAACCCCCTGATATTGAGATCACAGGGGAAAATATCAGTTATTCTGATATTTTGCCCCTACGGTTTAATCCGTAGGGGCAACGTGTGTACCTACGGATTAATCCGTAGGTACATATTATTAGTTGTTTTTTTTTAAAAAGGGCTACCTATTTTTTTCTCGCCCTGTGCACAATAATATATACATCGATCAAATATAAAATTAATCATCACACAACATATATCGCAGTATTCATAATCACATCTCACGCATATAATATACAAAAGAAACCAAAAAACAGAATATGATATAAATATAAACACCGTAAGACCACCAATATCAATATCGTCCAAAATGTAGTACAATATGTATCATATAAATAAATACATGTTTCAAAAAATAAGAATCAAAAAGCTACCCTAGCTCGGTCCAGCTCCACCTCTGATAGAATCCGGCGCGCCTGCTCCTCGGTTAATAAACCATGCAATTCGGAGTGTGCGGGAGTCTGAGCGGGCTGTGGAGCTGGCGATGTGGTCTGCGCAGCCGCCGTCGAGATAGTGGCTTGCGGAGCGGCGGCTGCGGGAGTCTGAGCGGGTGGTGGAGCTATAGGAGCTGTCTGCGGAACTGCAGCCGATGTAGTGGCTTACGGAGCCGCAGCCAAAGGAGATGCATGTGGAGGCTCGGCCGATGTACCCTGTCGCGTCTGGACCTAACGTGTGTAATAAGCGTGTAAGAACTGTGTATTATTCGAATTCGTATCATTATCAAGTAATTTCGAAACCCCATTTGGATATCTAGTTTGAAAAACCGTAGTTTATTTTAATTAGATATGTATGTATGATTAATCTCATGCTACGTACTAATAATGGATATGTTGATATCTATAATATGACATTATATTTTACTATTAAGTAGTATACATACCAGCATCTCCTTCAACTCCTGAACGGTGGCCTTCAAGCTCTCTAGTTCCTGCTGGACACGTCGCTCACTGGAGACGGAGGAAGTAACCGCCGGGGTGGCGTCCAACCTCATATGGGCCCTGCTAGGGCCCAGTCCCCAGCCTCTCTCCCAACCTCCGTGGTGCCCTCCGTGTGCGGCGTCCAGGACTGGGGTCAGCAGCCTCGGATCGCTTTGTCCGGTAAAATTGATCCCCGATGCCTCGGCCTGCTCAACCACCCGTTCCTACACCAACATTAAGCAGTAAAGTATAAGTATAAAATTTAAATTTGAACCTTCCAAAACTAAAATTTCAAATATGGGTTGAATAAATATTAACACTTACGCAATACTCCTGGGTAGCGATGTCGGGATATCGAAGCTCGCCCGTGGCGGGATCTGTCGAGGTGCCGTGGACGGCAAGATATGCGGACAGCGCGCTCGGTGTACCACCTTACGCCAGGGTCTGAGCTGTCTGCAATATTATAAAATAACTCTTAATATTAGATATATTAGAAAATAACTCTAATATATTGCATTATATCACAAAGGCCGGTCTATTGTAATTTACCGATAACTCCATGGCTCGAGTAATATTCATCGAGCCATCTGTGTAAGTGGGGCGACCCCTCTTCGCCGACTTCCTATTCTCTATATTTTGAGCGACCTGTTTCTGCACAAAAATTTGAACATTTAGTTTTCTAATTAAGGAACACAAAAAAATAAATTATATCCTAAACAATGAATTAAATTTAAAATACATACCTGTTTGCGTTGAGAGTCGAAATATTCACACAATAGAGGCCATGTCTCTACGTCGACTCTCGCAAAGGCCGGAGTAGATAGGAGGGCCGCTCTCTCTGCCTCGGGGGTCGTCATCCACATGGAGTAGCAGTCGGCCTTCAGCTCATTCCTGTTGTATCGGACCTTGTTCTGCATGTTCTTCATCAGGCCATTGTACAGAGCATGAAGGTCGAGCACCCTCCCAGGATGATCAGGGTCAGGTACAGGCTGAAAATCGTAATCCGACTGAAAATACCAAAAAAAATTGTTATTAGATTGTAAGTGTTAATAATAAATATATTGGATAAATCAAATGAAAACATATATTAATACCCGAGCCTGATCAAAGACGAGGGCTAATGAGTGCCGGTGCTGCTTGCCCCACTCAACATGAAGTGGATAGTTCTTCACGAGCCGGCTCTCATCCCCCATATACCGGCCGAACCTCTCGGCATGAGGACCAGTATAGCGATAGTCAAGGGTAAAAAAGAGGGGGAATTCTGCCTCCCCCTAGCTCTGTTAGGCCTCAGTCTATGGGACTGATTAGGGCCTCGAGCCCCCCTCTGGGGATGGGGAGGCCCAGCGTCTGCAAGAAATATCAAGACAATCAATATTAAGACAAAGTTGTATTAAGAAATCAAGGTTAAACGAAAATTGAAGTGTGATATATACCTCCGGTGACTAAAGAACGAGCCTGGGCCCGGGCAGCAGCACGAGCGGGACGATAGTTCCTCCGGTGAGGAACAGCCGGTGTCCCGGATGCGGATGCATCCCCTCCAACTAGAAAATAAACATTGACGCTAAATTTCCATTAAGTTCATATTTATTCTATAGAGCATATGTAAAATGAATAAATATTTTATATTTATTCGTACTAACCTACAGACGATGCGGAGGGTACGGAAGTGGCAGGAGTGGGGCGTGCGTCAGATGTGGACGCACCACCTATAATTAGACAATTAAAAATAGATTATATAAGTAATTGCAAAAAGAATGTGTAGATAAATAATATAACGTTCTAAATCAATATGTATGCACTATAGGATATATAAACATACCCGCAGGTGCGGTGGTGTCACCACCTACAGCTAGACAATAATAAAAATTACTAAGTAAGAGCAAAAGGACTGTGTGTATATTTATGATATAACATTCTAAATCAGTATACATGCACTATATGATATATAAACATACCTGGAGGAGCGGGAGTGGCCTCTGTCCCTGATGTGGACGCATCACCAACAACTAGACAATCAAACAGTGACAATATAAGTAATTTTGACATAAACAGGCATGAATATCTATAATATTACATTCAAAATGGATATGCGTGCAATATACCTGGTGATGTGGCAAAATCCACACGGAAGGAGGCATCCGAAGGGGTCTCCGATCTGGGTACAAGACCGGCCTTCTGAAGCTCCCTACGCAGCTCTCCGGGCGGCAGAACCGCTCTGCCTCTGCCTCTGCCGGTGCCGTGGCTGGAGCTCCTGCCGCCCCTCGCTGCTCCCATCATCGTTATCAAATCTAGATAAACGGTTCGTGGACGCATTAGACAATCATTAAAAGTATTGACTATATATGTATAGATCGTAAAATATGAAGTAATAATATAACATTACTGATAACCTTTTTCATTTCGTGGGCGCATTATACATATCTACTTGGATTTCATCGTCGATGTCATTTCTAACCCACGTAACTTCATGATCGGACGAAGACAACCCATCCTTCGAAACAGACGGTCGGAGCACTCTAAGCCTTCTCTCCTCTTCATCCTCATCACTGTCCTCAAATTATGGGACATCTCTGGGTTTCCATCGGCATACAACACTCCATCCCGGATGCTTCAAACACTGTGAGTAGTATACTTGGAACGCTTGGTTCGGAAAGATAAACGGATCTTCCTGACCGTAAAATCGAAGTGTGTTCACACTGGTCAATCCATATTCATCTTTCCAAGTCCCAAGATTGCTTCTCCACTTATCCGTATCGGTTCGCTATCGTACCAAGTACACTGGAATATATAAAAGGGTTCTGATCGTCCGGGATAGTGGATGCCGAGTATACAATTTAAGTACCCATAATAAATCATACCGTCCGATGCTACCGTCGCAATCCCACTATTCTGAGTGGTTCTAGATGTTTCTATATCCTTAACTTCGAATTTGTATCCAAGGACACCAAATCCTTTGTAATATGCAACCTCCATACTAGAAAATTGAGCTAAACATCTTGAATCACTTTCAAATGATGCAGACAAGTTTGGATCATGGATCTAACAAAACAAATTTTACGAATAAGGGTTAAAGATACAAGTTTAGATTAAAACTGATAGCAATAAAATGTTATTCGAATAACTTACATGATCTGTGACCCAATCACAAAAATTATCCTGATGATATTTTTCTAATCGTTCTTCATTCCAATTAGGATGCCCCTCACGTACCTCGTTAAAATGAATTCTATTTTCGACAAATAATGGTGACATTAATATTATATCATTTCATACACACACAAACACAAATATAACAATTAATCCAAAAAAACTTTCTCTCTAATTTGTTCAAGACATGCGCAATTAAGCAAGATAAACCGGTATATCTTGTTGATAAACATAGTGTCTACCCTCTTATACTCGGCTTTACCGTATGGCCCGTCTTGAATTCTTCGAGGCCGGTTAAGTCTTGTTTCAATGTTCTCGTCCAGATAGCGGGAACAAAATGTGGTTGTTTCATCAAGAAGATAACCTTGCATGATAGAACACTCTGGTCGATTTTTATTGCGTATATACTTTTTAAGAGTGTAGAGGTACCTAATGAAAATATGTTGAATAAATAAATACGGGCATACAGGACAACAATAAATTTATAAATTGCGCGAAATAAAAAATTACACGTACCTCTCGACGGGATACATCCATTGATATTGTACCGGTCCGGCTAACTTAGCCTCAGTTGCAAGATGAACCGTCAAGTGTATTATGATATCGAAGAATGACGGTGGGAAAATACGCTCAAATTTGCAAAGTATCAACGCAATAGAATTTTATAGTTTATCCAGCGTCACAACCTCCAGTGTTTTAGTACACAACTCTCTGAAAAAACAACATAGGTCGTTGATTACTAGACCGACCGATTCGGGGAGAGAAGTCCTGAGGGCTAATGGAAGAAGGTGCTCCACGATAACATGGTGATCATGACTTTTCAGCCCATCGATCTTGCCTTTCACAATTTTTATTTTCTTGCTGAATCATCCTGAGAAACCTGTGGGAACTTTCAAATCATGCAACACCTGCAGAAATCTTTTCTTCTCCGGTTAAGACATATGATAAGCGGCATTGGGAAGTACAAACTTGCCCGGTTTACCCGCTACCGGTCTAGGGTGCAATTCACTTCTTATTCCCCACTCCTGTAGATCCATCCGAGCATTCAGGTTGTCTTTCAATTTCCCGTCTTTACAAAGAAGCAAGTTGAGTATGTGCTCTGATACTCCCTTCTCTATATGCATGACGTCCAGACAATGACGCACTAAATTTGTTGACCAGTACGGAAGCTCGAAGAAAATGCTTAACTTGTTCCAAAAATGGTGGTTTGACCTGTTTCGTCGGATCCATCCCGAAGGTCACATTATTGTAACCATCCCATTGAGCAGTCACGTCCTCTCCGGACAATGGGGATGGAGGTCCAAGAAGATCCTGATGACCATCAAAGTGAACCGTGTCTAACCTATAGGGGTGGTCTGGAGGCAGGAAACGTCGATGGCCGCAATAACAAACCTTCCTGCTAAAATTCAAGAATTTCGATGTTGTGTGTTCATGGCAATGAGGACATACTTTGTGACCATATACGGACCAACCTCATAGCATTCTATACGCAGGAAAGTCATTAATTGTCCACATTAAAGCCGCACACAATATGAAGGTTGTATTTGTGTTTGCATCGTTTGTCTCTACACCATCAATGAACAAAGATTTCAACTCCTCGATCAGAGGTCGGAGATAGATGTCGATATTGTTTCCCGGTGAGTTTGGTCCGTCGATAAGAAGAGGCATCATAAAGTATGATTGGTCCATAGCCAACCAAGGCGACATATTATAAATTATCATTACAACGGGCCAAGTTCTTTGACTTCCAGACATATAGTTGAATGGGCAGAAGCCATCACTAGCCAGTCCGAGACGGACATTGCGAGGATCGCTACTGAATATTGCGTGCCTCCTATCGAAATCCTTCCATGCCGGTGAATCTCTTGGATGGCTCATTTTTCCATCTTCACTTGGAGGAGCACGGTGATGCCAAATCATTGCCTCGGCTGTTTTCTTGCACCTGAATAGCCTCTGTAGCCTCTGTGTTATGGGAAAGTATCGTGCTATCTTGACAGGTATATCAGGCTTCTTATCAGAATCTTTCGGCTTATACCTGGCCTCTCCGCATGTTGGACACTCTTTCAAATCTGAATTCTTTTTCCGGTACAACACGCAATTTTTAGGACATGCTTGAATCTTCTCGCACTTTAGACCCAAATCAGACATCATCTTCTGGGCTCCGTACCAGCTGTCGGGCACGTTATTTCCCGGGGGCATAAATCTTTCAAGAACGAAAGAAGCATTGTGAATGACTTGTTGCACCATCCATTTAGGCACTTAATCTAGAAAAGTTGGACGAACCATGAGTGGGTGGAATACTTCACAGTCTCATAAATTGGTTTTCTAGCATCATTCATGAAATTTTCATATTTATCCGCACGCGGTTCTTGACCGGAAGGAATGTCATCTTCGGTACGAATAGATTCACCTAGGGCAGTTTCTACCATATCCTCCATTTCTTCTGATGGAAATAAATTACCGTCTTCTCCTTCTGCCGCATTACCGAATTCTCCTTCTTCTCCTGCCGCATTATCGTGTTCTCCTTCTTCTTCTGCCGCATTACTGCATTCTTCTCCTTCCCCGTGATATTTCCAAGTTGTATAAAGTCTAGTAAATCCATATTGTACAATATGAACTCTGCCAATTGTACCTTCTGCCAGTACTTATTGCCAGATCTATCGCACGGACAGAGAATCTTCTCTATTATGATCTTATTATGTGCGCGTGCAAATTCAATGAAAGCAGCAACTCCTGCAACAAACTTAAGTTGCATACGTTGTTGCCAATCCACATACATCCAGTCCTTAACTCTGACGTACTCATGGGCCATGTTAGACTGTATAACATATAAATTGTAGGTTATGGTGACTATATTGAGGAATATAAGAACGGGATAGTTACTGACAAAGGAGAAAATCCGTGTATATGCTTTGTGTGTGCGTTTGTCGTTGAAAAGAATAAATTATCGAACGTATGTTAACCGATAGACGGGGACTAAGTGTCGCTTTTAGTTTCATATATGAGTATCGATAAAAATATGAAGGTTTCATATTATCATCGAGTATCATATATTGGTTTTAACTTGAACATCTAGAATCACTCTTTAATTATGCGTTTGTTGTGTATTCTTGTTGTATGTGTGTGTTCCGGCTGTCGGGGGTAAGGCTTCTATCCCATTAAGAATGTATAGAGCGAACACCCATCACTTGTGCTTTCAACCGTTTCGAGTAAATTTCGGCAGCACCTCCCCGCTGTTCTCCGAGTACACTGTAATAGAATAGATAATCATTTCAAAGATGTCAAACAACGTTGAAATGAACATCTAATCTATCTTTGTACACGGAGAACCAGCGGAAAGGTACCGACGAAATATCTCAAAACGGATGAAAACACAAGTGAATGAAGGTGTTTGCTTTATACATTCCTAACTTGTCCAGACGGGACAAATCTATCGGTTACCATACGATTGAATCTTCTCGTCGCATAGAATATACGACGGTTGTTAGTATCGAGCTATACCGTCCGATATTTAACAACCTTCGTATAGTTCTATGTCACGACAAACATCACACGTATGTTAACCAATAGACGGGGACTAAGTGGCGCTTTTAGTTTCATATATGAGTATCGATGAGAATATGAAGGTTTCATATTATCATCGAGTATCATATATTGGTTTTAACTTGAACATCTCGAATCACTCTCTAATTATGTGTTTGTTGTGTATACTTGTTGTATGTGTGTGTTCTGGCTGTCGGGGATAAGGCTTCTATCCCATTAAGAATGTATAGAGCGAACACCCATCACTTGTGCTTTCAACCGTTTCGAGTAAATTTCGGCAGCACCTCCCCGCTGTTCTCCGAGTACACTGTAATAGAATAGATAATCATTTCAAAGCTGTGAAACAACGTTGAAATGAACATCTAATCTATCTTTGTACATGGAGAACCAGCGGAAAGGTACCGACGAAATATCTCGAAATGGATGAAAACACAAGTGAATGAAGGTGTTTGCTTTATACATTCCTAACTTGTCCACACGGGACAAATCTATCGGTTACCATACGATTGAATCTTCTCGTCGCATAGACTATACGACGGTTGTTAGTATCGAGCTATACCGTCCGATATTTAACAACCTTTGTATAGTTCTATGTCACGACGAACATCGCACGTATGTTAACCGATAGACGGGGACTAAGTGGCGCTTTTAGTTTCATATATGAGTATCGATGAGAATATGAAGGTTTCATATTATCATCGAGTATCATATATTGGTTTTAACTTGAACATTTAACATGAATAGTTGTTACATTTACGTTTCGTTATTAAGGGTTCGAAATTTCAAGTTTAGGGTAAATTTTTCTTGCGTTTACGGTAAAGTTGTACGTTTATGTTATAATCGAGTATCCTACTGCAATGAACTATTGTATCCTACTAAATAAACTAGTGCACCATAAACCAAAATAACCCAAATTAACCTAATTAACCATAATCGTTACCCTAACACAAATTTATCTCTAATTAACCCAAACTTAACCCAATTTACCCAAATTAACCCTAATCAACCCAAACTTAACCAAATTAAACCTAATCAATACTATAACCCTTTCAAATTATCACTAATTAACCCAAATTAACCCTACCCTTTAATTAACCCAAATTAACCCTAGCCTCTAACACTAAACCCAAATTAACCCTAGCCTTTAATTAGAGTTGTTTTCAAGAAAAAACAACCCTAACACCAACCCCAACCCCAATTCTGAACCCTAACCCTAACCTCAATTCTTAACCCTAACCCTAACCCCAACCCAACCCCAACCCTAAACCTAACCCCAACCGCAACAGAACCCTAACCCCAACCCCAACCGACCCCTAACCCTAACCCTAAACTTAACCCTAACCTAAACTGACCCGATGCCTCACCCTAACCCTCACCCGTACCCGAACCCTGCCCTGAACCTAACATCATCAAAAAAGGGAAATAAAAACATTAAATTAGAAGTAAAAATTGGAGATTTACTAACCTTTTTCGCGGTGGAAGAGACGACGGAGGAAGCGACGGGGAAGTCGACGAGGCTCGGGATCGAGGCGCCGGAGGAAGTCGACAAGGATGTTATGAGGAGACGACGGAGGAGGCGACGAGGCGCGGGAGGAAATCGATCGCAAGGCGCGGGAAGATGATAAAGATTTTTGGGAACGGTGGGATTTTCTGTGCCAATTTTTTATTATTAATTAACCCTTATACATGCCCCTACGGACTAACCCGTAGGTCCTTTGTTTGCGGCTCCGTAGGGCCAAACATCAAATTACGATTAAATATTTTTTAATTAAAACGTAGAGAACCGTAGGGCCAAGTATATGGACCTACGGTTCAATCCGTAGGGGCAATAAATAGTTTCCCCTACGGATTCCTTTATCCGTAGGGGCAACCCCATTTTGTAGTAGTGGGGGTACTATACCGGGTCCACCATGTACCCACAGACGGTGCCTCCCGCTTCTCGAATCGGGTATCACAAGCCAAATCTCAGAACCAAGAAATCATATGGTGGACGCACTGAAATATCATATCAAGAGAAATCGGGTTTTCAAACAATACATAGTTTCTTGGAAATACCCCCACAGTTCTCAAATCCATATATCATATGAAATCCATATCTCAATGTGTAAAACCCATATAAAACTGATATATGCAACATAAAACATCAACATGAGCATATAAAGGGAAAACCGCTCTTTAAATTGAATCTAGCTTTAAAACATATCATGCGGTTCCCAAATTCTCCGAAAACAAATGCAGCATCATATAATGTGTACATGTAATTGTACCAAGGTCTAAGTTTCTACAAGTAAGCAAGTGGGTATGATGCATTTCATAAGCGTAATGATCAACAACTCAATATCACATATAGAAACAATACCTCTTAAGATATATATAACTATAGCAAGCATATGTGGTATACATGTCAGTATGTGTGCATGATGTACAAGTAACTGAAATCGAGTATGTGGGGTACATGTCAATATGTATGCATGATATACAAGTAACTGAAATCGAGTATGTGGTGTACATGTCAATATGTATGCATGATGTACAAGTAACTGAAATCGAGTATGTGGTGTACATGTCAATATGTATGCATGATGTACAAGTAGCTATAGTAAGATATACGTGAAGTGGAATAAGGGTCACTACCTTAACTATTCCTGCCCAATGCAATGTCACGTATGTAAGTATCAACAATATCTCATATGCACAATGGGATAAGGGCTACTACCACAACTATCCCTATCCACTACCGTATCACGTATGTAGGTGGTTTGTGCGTGTCATGGCAATTACTGACGATGTGGGTGTAGCATACAATCTAGTGCTCGTGCAACATGAACCGTCAGTAATGTGTTATATCTATAGGTACGAGTCAAGTACAACAGATAATTCTATGCAATGACATTCATATGAAAGTAACTAATATGCAAATACATGCATCTATCATATCATATTCGCCCCGACGCATAACGCCATAGGGGCGATTTCCCCGTAGATGTTAAATCTACTCAACAATGGTCTCCAGCTATGAAAATCCGACCACCTGCTTCCCCTTGTTCGCAGCGTCCGAAGTCCCCACTTGCGACGCTATATTTCCACAAACACAAGAAATAATGCAAACATCTCAGAATCGATCAATATAACGTAAAACTACGTATTAAATAACGCACCAACACTAAACTAACTCGCGAGTGTGCGTCTAGTGGCTAACTTGCGTCACGATACCACAAAACCTACCCAAACACAGCAACTGCACCAGATCACGATTCGTGTCGCAAAACGTAACATGCGGACTCAAAACACTAGATTATAGGTAATCGATCCCAGATTTTGTATACTGAAATTACTAAAAAAGTAAACAGTACCAAACACCCCTAACCAACAACAGACAGCTACCCACAAAAGCCAAACCCCAGCATGTCCCCACATCGCCGGTGTCGCCGGAATTCTGCCTAGGGTCGCCGGCCCCGGCCGGTGGTGTGGTCCCCGTCTCTCAGGTGGTGTCTCAGGTTCACTAGTACATGTCTATAATTTTGTTTGGTCAAACACTAAATTCTCCAGATCACAGCAGATTTAAAAGTTCTAAAAAGACTTTAAAAATCCGATATCGCACTAATCGATATAAAAAGCGTTCTACGCTACAACCAACGAGCAAAACAACATACAAACTCCTAATTAACAGTGTAGGGATTATACCTAACAATCTTGCTCATAAGATCCAAGCTTTACCTAGCTCCAAGTGATCCAAGAGCAAAAATCAAGAACTTTTGGTATTTTATGATATATTTTAGGATTTTTGAGGATTTATGAGTTTGGATTGATGCAAAATGAGAAGGAAAAGAGCAAAGGCGGTAGGAAAAGAAGGGATCTCGGCCGAGAGAGGAGGTGAGTGTTTTGTGAGGGGTTTCCTAGCAATTACCAACATTAAATTCAATTAAATGCATTCATGCACACATATGCACACATGCATGCATCTCTTTCTTTTCTTTTCTTTTCTTTAAATCTAAAACCCTAAGTCAATACAAGGATCTAGATAAGAAGAGAAGGTTTTGATTCAACCCAACAATAATTGAAGAAAAGATACAAAGAGAAGTTTTCCCAAAATGTGAATACCGCATTAAAATAATATTAAAATTGGGAAAAATTCAAATTGAACCAAAACGTCCCATATACCCCCAAAGCTTGCGCACTAGCTTTATTTTAACTAAACTAGGTGCTGGTAAGTCTATATGGTCGTCTGATCACAGTCGGGTTAAAACGGAAAATACCGACAAACTTACCCTAAAACGGACAAATTCGCATAACGATTTCTAAAACGTTACAGTTGTTAACATCCACCTTAATCATGGTTTGATTGGGTCCGGTGCACTAGATAACGGTATATACTTGTTAAACCAATTACAGATTTTCAATGTCCAGAACACACTAAAAAGAAAGTCTCCAGATATAAATCAGGCTTTCTTATGGCATTATAGAATAGGTCACAACAATGAGACAAGGTTAACTAAGTTACATGAAGAAGGATATTTGGATCCGTTCGAATATCAATCTTATGCCACTTGTCAATCATGTCTCAAAGGAAAGATGACAAAGACTCCGTTCACTGGACACGGAGTAAGAGCGAGCGAGCTCTTAGGACTCATACACAGCGATGTATGTGGTCCAATGTCTACACATGCAAGAAGCGGTTTTTCATATTTCATTACTTTTACGGATGATTACTCTAGGTATGGATTCATTTTCTTGATGAAACATAAATCCAAGGCCTTTAAGAAATTCCGAGAATATAAGAATGAAGTAGAAAACCAAACCGGCAAAAGTATCAAGACACTGAGATCTGATCGAGGTGGTGAATACTTAAGTGCCGAGTTCCTGGGTTACCTAAAAGAGAAAGAAATTCTCTCTCAGCTTACTCCTCCATACACTCCACAACATAACGGTGTATCGGAAAGACGAAACCGAACCCTATTGGATATGGTACGTTCCATGATGAGTAATGCTGAGTTACCGCGATCTTTCTGGGGTTATGCACTAGAATCAGCTGCATATCTTTTGAACAGGGTTCCTACCAAGACTTTGCCTACCACACCATATCAGATGTGGAGTGGGAAGAAACCCTATCTTCAGTATCTGAAGATATGGGGATGTCCATCTTTTGTTAAAAAGCAGCATACGGACAAACTCGAGGCACGCTCAGTACAGTGTAAGTTTGTGGGATATCCAAAGAACTCCAAGGGGTATTTTTTCTATTACGCAGAGAAACAAAAGGTTTTTGTTTCTCGTAATGCCTATTTTCTAGAACAACAGTTTTTAGAAAAGGAAACAAGTGGGAGCGCAATAGAACTGGAAGAAATTCCAGAACCACAAGCTACTACTGAAAGCTTGGTAGAACCAGAAGTTCCAGATGAACAGGACATTCCCACACCCCTCCACAGGAGTAGTAGGCCGTCTTATCCTCCTAAGAGATACTACGGTTTTCTTATAGACGGTGATAGAGAGGATTGCATCATTGATAATGATGATCCTACTAGCTTCCAGCAGGCCATCCAGAGTGGCGACTCGGTAAGATGGCTGGATGCAATGCGGACCGAGATGGAGTCCATGTACACCAACAAAGTATGGACTTTGGACTTTGCTCCAGATGGGGTAAAACCCATAGGATGCAAGTGGATCTTCAGAAAGAAGATTGGTGTAGATGAACAGGTGGAAACCTATAAGGACTTGTTGCAAAGGGTTTTCGTCAAAGGCCTGGCTTGGACTATGACGAATCTTTTTCTTCAGTGGCTATGCTCAAATCCATTCGAATCCTTCTTGCCATTGCTGCCTTCCACGATTATGAGATCTGACAGATGGATGTAAAGACAGCTTTTCTAAATGGAAATTTGGACGAGTGCGTCTATATGGATCAGCCAGAAGGTTTCAATCAGAGTGAGAGCAGCGAGAAAGTGTGCAAATTGCTTAAGTCCATTTATGGACTAAAGCAGGCATCGCGGAGTTGGAACATCTATTTTGATGAAACGGTCAAGGAATATGACTTTAGCAAAAATCCAGATGAACCATGAGTATATAGTAAGACTGCAGCACGAACTGTCGTATTCCTCGTCTTGTACGTGGATGACATTCTCTTGATAGGAAATTACAGTCCTATGTTACAATCAGTCAAAGGATTCTTGTCACACAGGTTCTCCATGAAAGACCTGGGTGATGCCTCTTACATTCTGGGGATCCAGATCTATCGTGATAGATCTAAGAGGATGTTGGGACTTTCACAGTCCAGGTATATCAACATTATACTGAAAAGATTTTGTATGGAAGATTCAAAGCGCGGTAATTGTTATATATATGTATTCCGTAGAGGCTATTATATGTATAGTGGATGCTTGGACATGTATATATGAATATAGATGACTTTCTCTCTCAACATGATAGTATGCTATCTGGTTTACTTTATCTTGACATGTTGATTTGATCATGCTCTTATTCATTTGCACATATTGATAAAGCCCTCAGGATATTTGCTTGACTACTGTGACTATGATGCAGATCATACTAGTGGGGCATGTGTAGTTTATAAGAATATCCTTAAACAGTTCCTAGTCATGGGTGTATCGAGAAGGGGCATCGATATTCCAGAATAGACTAGCGTATACTATTCTTGTCCCATATGATGGGCGATGGATGATCCCATATCCATCTGGTGAGGTGACACCAAAGATTGTATGCGGGTGCTCAGTGGAGACTGGGTACACTGAACGGACTCATAGAGAACTCCTATGTGGTATTATATCTATCGTCGGATAGCAGTTCTCAGGTGACACTGGTACAGGTTAGTCTGTAGACCCAAGATCGTCATAGTTTCTTGTGTGTCTTCCCATTGTACTTTGATATCCACCCTACCACGGCTCTACTGAGTCGTGCAAACAGGTGGACTTTGGGTACAGTCCCGAGGCACATGGAGGCGATGAGTGATAGGAGGGGTTCGTCTCTCCAGGTATTAGGAGTTGATGTTGTGCTATGCTCGATTGGCTATAACAGGAAGTCCCTGGCCAGGGCTACTGAGATTTACTGATAAGAGTTATCAGTAGTTTCTCGATCTGTTATGAGCTATACACCAGCATGACTTATTGAGTTATTGGGGTCGACGATTCCATCCCTAGACTCGATATGCAACATATTTGATGAAGAGACCGGACTGTACGGTAAGTGTTGCCAGTTGGCTCGACGGGAGTTATGACAGCTTTGCTGGTTTTCTTCTGATCGCTCAATACCCGGGTGGCCATTACGTTTAGCTGACCGCTTGCGGCTTGTAGGTGTTTGATATGATCATCACCTACTGCCGGCGTATTGACGAGTCTTAGAGTCCCACAATGAAGTTTCCTGGCTCAGGCGAAAAGATGTGGTGTGCATATGAGATATGCGCGGGGACCCGATTAAATACGGATATGTGATACCGTATATTAATCGGGCATTTTCTATTGGTCGGGTCGTTTGTGATATGACCGATTTGCAAAATCAAGTGTTGATTTAACAAATGACTTTTGGATTAATTCTTTAATTAAACCCTTTTTCTATTTTTGTATGCATGCATGTATGCACATGATGATGTGCATGGACACATACATACATACATTGTATCATGGTTGTTGATACATATTTGGTGGCAATGCAAAACTCATATTGTAGTAATTATATTTATATTTATCATTTTGAGTTAATTGAAAGGATAATTCTTTCATGGTTAATGTTTATCATCTTTGACTAAACCTTACCCAACTTTTAACCATGAGTTAATTCTCCTTTGGAAGTTAACTCAATGAGTAAATATCTAAATAATTACTAACCATGGTTGAAGTGAGAAGGATTAATATTGAGTATTCTTTCTCATCTCAATTATTCATTCATATCATTATCTTTTGAGCTTAAGCTTAGCCACCATCTTCTTCTTCCTCTCTTGAAATTTTCATTGAGTGAAGTTAATAAAAAGAAAGGGTTTTGATTATAGAATACAAACCACATCATCATACTACACACATCTATCCCATTTGTGTAGGGTGTTTGCTCTACTTCATTCACAAATCAAGTAAAGCAAGGAGCTTTGGGCAAAGGGACTTCGGGTGGATCTTCGTGGACTAGGAAGGCTTCCATCGATCCGTTCCAAACTCTCAAAGTGCCATGGAGTCACCAAGGGAGGTCTACAAAGGTTGTAATCTCTACCCTTAGTGATAGTTTTTCATTTGCATGTGATGCTTAGTTGAAAGAAACCGTAAATTTCTAGTTATGATTCTTGTCATGTTCACTTAGCACCTTCAAAATTTGATTTTAGCATATGTGATGCTTCTAAACCCTTGATGTGGTGCTAGGTAAACCCAACAATGGTATCAGAGCCATGCTAGAGCTTTAGGCGATGCGTAGGCGAAGTTAAAACTCCGATCGAACCACGAAACACCGTATTAGACCCTTCTCTGGAAATTTTCTAAAAAATTGATTTTTTCTGCATTAAAAATACTCAAAAAAATCATCAGGAAATTCTAGAAATAACCCTGAAACACGAGCCCCCAAGGCTCTCAAAGAGCCGCGGAACCGTGGTAAGAACATGCTTGCCGCCGCGGTTCCGCGGCCAAAAGAGTGCATTGGGGACACGTGTTGGTACAGTAATATTCCTAGCTGTTCTTGCATATTTCTGGGTATTTTTAATCTGACTCATATGTTGAGTGTTCTGGGGATTATTTTGAATTCGTTGATTCGATCGGAAAATATAATTTCGTTCTGTTTTCCGGATAATTTAGAAAGTATTAAAATGTTCGAACGGATATCATTAACTCACTTTTTCCCGGCACGAAAAACTTTCAAGTGTTGAATTTTTCTTGAGTTTAAATCTTTCGGAAAAATGTGTAAGTTACACGTTGGACCCTCTAGAAGAACAAAAAACTTAAATCGATTATATGACCGTCTGAACCGCCTCTAAACCTTAGGGTTTGGGGCAGTACGGTGTGCCACATGTGAGGCGTTGGCTTGACCCTTCTACGGTTGGACTATTGGTACTGTGACATATTCTGGGATTTTTTGAACTCCGCTCAAGTGTTGAGCTATTTAGGAAATCATGGGTATTTGATTATTCGATCGGAAAGTTTAATACTTTCTATTTATCTGGTATGTGATACAATATGTGGAATTCATATAGTTAGGCATAAAATGCGAAGTATGCGATATTTCGGACTGACGATGTCTAATGAGATTGTGGATTCCAAATGTTGTAGTTTTACACTTTCTTTTCAGTGACCGTAAGCGTAGTATGTGGGGTATCGCCGGCTTCGTTACTATACATCAACGACAATCGGGATACGCATACTTGCTTACGTTGATGATATGAGATATTATGTGTTGCTGAGATATGATGTGCAGGATTGTCGCGATTGAATAACCGGGGGTTTTATGTGAGATGAGAGTTTTATTTTCATTCATGTATAAATCAATTGTATGTAATATTCTTTTATTTGGGGCACTTCCGGGATGAGGAAGATGTTTCCATCATTGTATATTATTTACTTTTCCGCATTAGGATAGACCCAAGGAGGGGAGCACAAGTGACCGGGTTCTAGGGTTCAGTGGGAGGCCATCTCGAGGAGTCGAGTCCCGGTCTCCTAAACTCTAGAATTGGCAGGATCACTTGCCGCTCTCGTAGGGGTCTAAGGGTGTGGGCTTGGCTATTCATCACGACCGTGGAATCCGTATTTTCTATTGTTGGCTAAATACAAAATACGGACATCCTTGATATCCTTTTATTTTCATATGTGCTTCTGCTGTTGATGTTCTGTAATGTGATTATTTAGTATCTGAGACGAATGGATTATTATTATATATATGATATATAATAAAAGTTACTTATGTTTTACACCCGCACTAGTCCCGCCCCGCTATGTCGTTAGTTAAGTAACCTAACGGTGCATAACGGGACACTGTGGCGAATGCGGATGGCATAAGTGTATGTTCTATTTTCGTTTCTTTTCTGTGATGGCTTAGGAACTTAAATGATGGGATTACATTAATAAGATTAATGTAAAGTAAAAGAAACCTAAAAGATGTTGTAGAATCAGATTTGAAACCCACTCGGCCTTTTTATGAAAAATGCAAGTTTCAAAAGATGCGGAGCTTAAGCCACTCCTTTTCTAAACTGTTTTGGTTCTACAACGAGATCAAGTTCAAAGCGTTAAAGGTTTTCATAAAAACCATCCGCAACCCTCCGTCATTTTAGGAAGTAGAGTACTTAGTATTCGTGCTGCGTATTTTGATCATATTCAAGGCGTAGTGTACGGTAGCTAAGTGATGTCTTCCTACAAAGTATATGATGCGATCAGTTAGGACATTCATGTGATTATGTTGATCATAGTCAAGGGTCATATGGGTGGGCCTAGTTGATCTCGAAATGACGGGTAGAACTTGACTAGTACTTATGATATTTTGACCATAGCCAAGGTCATAAGTAACTAGGGGTAAAAACCATATCGGGAGTTTCAAGAGTTGAAATTTGCAATGAGATTGCATACCATATATATGATAGTTGGATCCCGATCCCACTGTGAGTAGGTGTTACTTCCAGGAGAATTTTGCACTTTACAATTAGCTGATCCAGTAGGTGTCTAGAAAGGTGTTAATGTTGGATATATGTATGCCCTAGAGGCCATTATGAGATAGTGTATGTACTGATGTGTATATATATATATTCGGGTGACAGTCTTGCTCAAAATGATAGTGTGCTATCTGGTTTTACTTTATCATATGTTCACTTGATCATGTTTATATTCATTTGGTACATGTTGATAAAGCCCTAAGGATATTGGCTTAACTACTGGAATTATGATGCGGATCATACTAGTGGGACATCTGTAGTTTATAAGCATATCCTTGAAATGTTCCTAGTCGTAGGTATATCGAGACAGGGCATCGATATTCCAGCTTAGACTAGCGTATACCATTCTTGTTCCATATGATGGGCGATGGATGATCCCATATCCGTCTGGTGTGTTGACACCGAAGATAGTATACGGGTGCTCAGTGAGACTGGGTACACTGAACGGACTCACCGAGAACTCCTATATGGTATTATATCATACGTCGGATAGCAGTTCTCAGGTGACACTGGTACAGGTTAGTCTGTAGACCCGAGATCGTCATAGAGTCTTGTGTGTCCTCCCACTGTACTTTGATCTCCACCCTACTGCGGCTCTACTGAGTCGTACAAACAGGTGGATTTTGGGTATAGTCTCGAGGCATGTGGAGGCAGTGAGCGATAGGAGGGGTTTCGTCTCTCCCGGTATTGGGGGTTGATGCTGTGCTGTGCACGATTGGCTATAACGGGAAGTCCCTGGCCAGGGCTGCTGAGATATTACTGATAAGTGTTATCAGTATGTTTCTCGATCTGTTATAGACCATATACCGGCATGACTTATTGAGTTATTGGGGTCGACGATTCCATCCCTAGACTCGATATGCAGCATATCTGACGAAGAGACCGGACTGTACGGTTAGTGTTGCCAGATGGATTGACAGGAGTTTTGACAGGTTCGCTTGTTCTTATTCTGATCGCTCAATACCCGGGTGGCCGTTACGTTTAGCTGACCGCTTGCGGCTTGTAGGTGTTTGATATGATCATCATCTACTGCTGGCGTATTGACGAGTCTTAGAGTCCCACATAGAAGTTTCTCGGCTCTGGCGAAACGAAGTGGTGCACATATGAGATATGCGCAGAGCCTCGATTAAATACTAGTATATGATACTGTATTTTAATCGGGCATTTAATATTAGTCGGGTCATATGAGATATGATGGATTTATTAAATCAAGTGTTGATTTAATATTGGCTTTTATATTATTTATTTAAATCCTTTTCTTATTTTGGATACATGGATGTATATGTACATGATGATGTGCACACATACATACATGCATGAAATGTATCATGGTTGTTGATACAAAGAGGAAGGCAATATAAGAATCATATTGTAGTTATGATAATGTTTAGATTTTTCATTAAAGTTTAAAGGCAAAAAGAATGGTTTATGAGTCATTTCTTCCACACTCATCTACACACTTCTTTAACTCAACCATAGTTTCCATTCCTTTTGCCATTTAACCTTAGATGAAATATCTAGATTTTTATTCTACTATGGTTAAAGTTATGATAAGATCACTCACTCTCTCTCATTATCTTTTTACATTATCATTATCTTAGAAAAAGAAAAAGAGTGAGAGTTCTTCTTCTTCCTCAAACCCTAGCTCTCTTTTAATAGTTAAAAAGAGTTAGAAAAAGAAAAGAAAAGGTAATAAATAAGAACATCAACCACTTCATCATCCTACACAACCCTAGCCATCTTGTGTAGGGTGTTGTGCTTCAAGGATTTTCAAAGATCGTAGGAAGCATCAAGCTTAGGGCAAAGCGCTTCGGGTGGATCGTCGTGGACGAGGAGTCGATCAAGTGGACCTTTCCAAAGCTTAGGAGTCTTCCAAAGTGAACTACAAAGGTTGTAGTTTCAACACTTAGCATAACTTAACTCTTAAACTTGATACTATTAATTGTTACTTCATATATTCTAGTTCGATTCTTTGTATAGTTTGCTTATCACCTCAAAAATTTATTGTTATAGCATGCATGATGCTTCTAAACCTTCATAGAGGTGTTAAGAAAACCCTACATGGTATCAGAGCCAAGCTAGAGCTTTGTAGTAGCCTAAACGACATTGAAAACATCGGACGGACGAAAACCGACACCCGAAAAGTGCTCTCTGGAAATTTTTTAAAAACCTGGTATTTTTCAAATTAAAAATATGTAAAAAATAGAGCAGGAAATTGTATGGACCCACAAGAAAAACGATGCCCTAATTCACCTATTCAACCGCGGAACCGCGGCCAAGAGTGGCTTGTTGCGGCGGTTCCGCGGCGGTATAGTTGAATTGTGGGCCCATTTTTCTTGTGCTGGCCCGTATGTGTTTTCTGGTGTTACTGATATATTTAGAATCTGCCCAGGTGTTGAGATTACAGAGCAGTTTCTGGTTGTTTAATGTGTTTGATCCGATGTTCCAACGTCGCTTAGTTTAATAGTATATGTTACAATAATTGAAATCTACAAATTTGTTTGTTGCGTGTAAATCTAGCAATTCGGTCTCGGGAATAACGGAAATCTTGTTGAATTATCCGGTTAGTTTTGAAAAGGTGTTTTCTTGAATGAGACCCAAATGCGAGCTTTACATTGTTTAGGCATGAAATCTTGTATATGTGATATTCCGGATTTGTGTTGTCTAAAGGCGGTTAAAGATTCCAATTGTTGTATATTTCCTTTTTTATTTCTCTGTGTCGAATGAGATTTGATATGCAGGATTGTCGCAATGAATAGCCGGGGGTTTTCTTTTTATGTGAGATGAGAGTATTCTTTCAATTCATGTAATATTATTTTGTATGTAATATTCTTTTATTTGGGACACTTCCGGGGTGAGGTTGATGTCACCAGTGTTGTATATTATTTACTTTTCCGCATTAGGATAGACCCAAGGTGGAGGGCACAAGTGACCGGGTTCTTGGGTTCAGTGGGAGGCCATCTCGAGGAGTCGAGACCGGGTCTCCTAAACTCCAGAATTGGTAGGGTCGCTTGCCGCTCTCGTAGGGGTCTAGGGATGTGGGCTTGGCTATTCATCGCGACCGTGGAATCCGTATTTTTTATTGCTGGCTAAATATAAAATACGGACCTCCTAGATATCCTTTATGTGCTTCTGCTGCTTTTATTATCTGATGTGATCTTTTAATGTATATTTTCGTTTCTCTCTGTAATGGCTTAGGATTTAAATGATGGGACTACATTAATGAGATTAATGTAAAAGATAAATGAACCTAAAAAGATGTTGTAGAATCAGATTTTAAACACACTCGGCCTTTTTTTTTTGTAAGAAAAAAGCAAGTTTCAAAATGCGGAGCTTAAGCCACTCCTTTTAAACTCATTAGATTCTACAACGATATCAAGTTCAAAGCGTCAAAAGTTTTTCTAAAAACTATCCGCAACCCTCCGTCATTTTAGGAAGTAGAGTACTTAGTATTCGTGCTGCGTATTTTGACTTTAGTTAAGGCGCAGTGTACGGTAGCTGAGTGATGTCTTCCTACACTGCATATGATGCTGAATAATTAGGACATTCATATGATTATGTTGACTTTAGTTAAGGGTCATATGAGTGGGTCTAGTTAATCATGAAATGACGGGAAGAACTTGACTAGTACTTATGATATGTTGACTTTAGTTAAGGTCATAAGTACTAGGGGTAAAAATAAATTATATCGGGAATTTCAAGAGTTGAAAATTACAATGAGATTGTATACCTACTATATGATAATAGGATCCCGATCCCACTGCGAGCAAATGTTGTTCCCGGGAGAATTTTGCACTTTACAATTAGCTGACTCGGTAGGTGTCTAGAAAGGTGCTAAACGGGGCTACGCCTCTGGGAAGACGAGGTTTACTCTAATTAGGTCCGTGCGAAAGCACGGGGAACCTCCCTCAAGTACCGGCACTGGCCTGGCTGAGAGGTTGGTGAAGTTGTAGATTGTAATTAATCCCGGCTAGTTTTCTTTTTAAAAGGTTTTAAAGAAAATTTGATAAAAAACAGTGGGAGACATCGATTAGACAAGATAATAACCAATCTGATCTTTGCAAGAGCATTCGCTAAGTGTATTCTTTTCTCTCTCTTAATGGCAGATACCCATGACAGGACTTAAGCTTCTATTAGACAAAAACAAGCTGAATGGGACAAACTATAAAGACTGGCTGAGGAATTTAAACATAGCCTTGACTTATGATAAAGTATCATATGTCCTTACCGCACCAGCCTTGCCCCCCCTAGGTCCTAAACCTTCAGTTGCGGATAGGGAAATCCGCAAAACCTGGGACACTGACTGTGCCACGGCAAAATGCCTCGCGCTTGCATCGATGGATAACACACATCAGAAGCAGCACGAGAATATGGACGTACAAGCCATATTCCTCCATACAAAAGAGTTGTATGGAGAGCAATCTCGCGTATTAAGATACGAAGCGTCTAAGAAATTGTTTCAGATGCGCATGACCGCTGGCACATCAGTAGGAGACCATGTTCTTAAAATGATAGCTCTCATAGAAGAGCTTGAGGACCTTGGGTGGACAATGGACAATGAACAGTATACAGATATCATTCTACAGTCTCTCCCCTCCACCTTTGCTCAGTTCATCGTTAACTTCAACATGCACAACATGGAGAAGGAACTGCCTGAACTCCTTAATATGTTAAGGAGTGCAGAGAGCACACTGAAGTCAGTGAAGACTCCCGTTATGTCTGTTGGGCAATCCTCCTCATCTTACCCAAAGGCTAAGGCTAAGGGAAAGATGAAGAAGAAACCCACCAAACCTAAGGGTGGAGTCAAAAAGGTAAAGGGAAAAGGCAAGTCCAAGGTTGGGGCATCAGAGAAAGGCGAATGTTTCCATTGCAAGAAGACGGGACACTGGAAGAGGAACTGTATCGAGTACCTAGCACTCAAGAAGAAGCATGATGATGCTTCAGCCTCAGGTGTGTTCGTAATTGAAAACTGTTTTTCTATTAATTCTGCATCCTGGGTATTGGATACCGGTTCAGGTTCTCATATTTGCAATTCTGTGCAGGCGTTGAGAAATAGCAGAGTTCTGAAGACAGGTGATCATACTCTCCAAGTTGGAAATGGTTCCAATGTAAATGCAGTTTCAGTAGGAGAGTATCACCTAGGTTTGCCTTCGGGTTGTATATTGGTTTTGAACCCGTGTTATTTTGTACCAACTATGCTTTGTAATATTATATCAGTTTCCTTGTTAGACAATGAAGGATATCATTTTGCTGTGCAACACAATGTTATGAACATTAAACTGAATCAAGAGTTGATTGGTTGTGGTACATTAAGTAACGGGATATACGTCCTTAATCAACACACAGTTTTCAACATACAACACAAAAATAAAAGGAAATTTTCAGAAATAAATGAAGCTTTTCTTTGGCATTGTAGACTTGGTCATATTAATGAAACAAGACTCAACAAGCTTCATAAAGATGGATATTTAAATTCATTTGAGTATAAATCTTATGTAACTTGCCAGTCTTGTATCAAAGGTAAAATGACCAAAACCCCGTTTACAGGACACGGAGAAAGAGCTACTGAGCTCCTAGGCCTCATACATAGTGATGTATGCGGACCAATGTCTACACATGCAAGAGGCGGTTTTTCATACTTCATAACTTTTACTGATGATTTCTCAAGATTTGGTCATGTATATTTGATAAAACATAAATCTGAAGCTTTTGAGAAATTCAAGGAGTATAAACATGAAGTAGAAAACCAAACAGGAAAGAGTATCAAGATACTTCGATCGGATCGAGGTGGAGAGTACTTAAGTAGTGAGTTCTTAGACTTCCTAAAAGAGAATGGGATTCTCTCTCAGCGCACTCCACCTTACACACCACAGCACAACGGTGTGTCAGAACGAAGGAACCGTACCCTATTAGATATGGTACGATCCATGATGAGTGATGCTGAGTTACCTCTCTCGTTTTGGGGGCATGCATTGGAAACAGCAGCTTTTCTGTTAAACAAAGTTCCAACCAAAACCGTGTCTACCACTCCATATGAGATATGGCATGGGAAGAAACCATCTCTTAAAAGAGTTAAGATTTGGGGTTGTCCGGCTTTTGTTAAAAAGCAGAATCCAGACAAACTCGAGACACGATCAGTCAAATGTATATTTGTAGGATATCCTAAACATTCGTTTGGGTATCTTTTTTACCACAAAGAGGAACAAAAAGTGTTTGTTTCTCAGTATGCCACCTTTTTAGAAGATGAAATTTTTTCAAACAATACAAATGGCAATGTGGTAGATCTAGAAGAAGTTCTAGAAAAACAAATTACAGATGACAACTTGGCTGAACCTGAAGTTATAACAGAATCTAATGAACCTCAGCCACTCCGTAGATCTGGTAGGATTTCTCGCCCACCGGAGAGATACTACGGTTTTCTCATTGATGGTGATAGAGAAGACTGCATCATGGATGATGATGATCCTTCCAGTTTTCATCAGGCTATCACGAGTGGTGACTCTGTGAATTGGCTGGATGCCATGAGATCCGAAATGGAGTCCATGTACACCAACAAAGTATGGACTTTGGAAGATGTACCCTCCGGGATAAAACCTGTGGGATGCAAATGGATCTTTAAAAGAAAGATCGGTGTAGATGGACAGGTAGAGACCTATAAAGCAAGGTTGGTAGCGAAAGGTTTTCGTCAAAGACCAGGCTTGGACTATGACGAGACTTTCTCTCCGGTAGCCATGCTTAAATCCATTCGGATCCTACTCGCTATTGCTGCTCACTACGACTATGAAATCTGGCAGATGGACGTTAAAACTGCATTCCTAAATGGTGATTTAGAGGAATGCGTTTATATGGATCAACCAGAGGGATTCATTGATATTGGGAGCAGCGGTAAAGCATGTAAGTTACTTAAATCCATTTATGGATTAAAGCAGGCATCACGGAGTTGGAACATCTGTTTTGATGACGCTATCAAAGAGTTTGATTTCATCAAAAATCCAGATGAACCTTGTGTTTATAAGAAGACTGTAGGAAGAAATGTCGCAATCCTCGTATTGTACGTAGATGACATACTTCTGATAGGAAATGACATTCCTATGCTACAGTCGGTCAAATCATTCTTATCACAAAGGTTCTCCATGAAGGACCTGGGAGATGCCACATACATATTGGGTATACGGATCTATAGGGATAGATCCAAACGGTTATTGGGATTGTCCCAAACCAAGTACATTAACACCATCCTAAAGAGATTTAGTATGGAAGACTCCAAGCGGGGTGCCTTACCCGCTTGCCATGGAGTCACTCTCTCAAAAGACGATTGCCCAAAGTCTGATATAGAGAGAGCTCGCATGAGCATTATTCCCTATGCTTCGGCAGTAGGATCGATAATGTATGCGATGTTATGTACACGCCCTGATGTTGCTTATGCACTTAGTGTAGTAAGCAGGTATCAATCTAACCCAGGGGAGAATCACTGGATTGCTGTAAAGAACATTCTTAAGTACTTGCGAAGGACTAAAGAATTGTTCTTGGTGTATGGTAATGGGGATCTCCAAATGGAGGCCTTTACCGATTCGAGCTTCCAGAGTGACAAGGATGACAGCAAGTCTATCTCAGGGTTTGCATTTACCCTCAATGGAGGGACGGTGAGTTGGAAGAGTTCCAAACAGGATACCGTTGCAGACTCAACGATGGAAGCTGAATATATTGCTGCAAATGATGCTGCCAAGGAAGCTGTCTGGATGAGAAAATTCATCGCGGAGCTAGGAGTAGTTCCAACCATTATTGATCCAATACCTCTGTATTGTGACAATAATGGGGCTATGGCGTTGGCCAAAGAGCCCAGGTCCCATCACAAGTCCAGACACATCCTGAGGAGATATCATGTGATCCGGGAGATAGTTGATCGCCGCGAGATCGAGATTAAGAGAGTAGACACAAAAGACAACGCTGCGGATCCATTCACCAAGGCCCTCCCTCAGCCGCAGCATGAGCGACTTTTTGAGATATTAGGTATGAGATATGCCAATAACTGGCCTTAGTGCAAGTGGGAGATTGTTGGATATATGTATGCCCTAGAGGCCATTATGAGATAGTGTATGTACTGATGTGTATATATATATATTCGGGTGACAGTCTTGCTCAAAATGATAGTGTGCTATCTGGTTTTACTTTATCATATGTTCACTTGATCATGTTTATATTCATTTGGTATATGTTGATAAAGCCCTAAGGATATTGGCTTAACTACTGGAATTATGATGCGGATCATACTAGTGGGACATCTGTAGTTTATAAGCATATCCTTGAAATGTTCCTAGTCGTAGGTATATCGAGACAGGGCATCGATATTCCAGCTTAGACTAGCGTATACCATTCTTGTTCCATATGATGGGCGATGGATGATCCCATATCCGTCTGGTGTGTTGACACCGAAGATAGTATACGGGTGCTCAGTGAGACTGGGTACACTGAACGGACTCACCGAGAACTCCTATATGGTATTATATCATACGTCGGATAGCAGTTCTCAGGTGACACTGGTACAGGTTAGTCTGTAGACCCGAGATCGTCATAGAGTCTTGTGTGTCCTCCCACTGTACTTTGATCTCCACCCTACTGCGGCTCTACTGAGTCGTACAAACAGGTGGATTTTGGGTATAGTCTCGAGGCATGTGGAGGCAGTGAGCGATAGGAGGGGTTTCGTCTCTCCCGGTATTGGGGGTTGATGCTGTGCTGTGCACGATTGGCTATAACGGGAAGTCCCTGGCCAGGGCTGCTGAGATATTACTGATAAGTGTTATCAGTATGTTTCTCGATCTGTTATAGACCATATACCGGCATGACTTATTGAGTTATTGGGGTCGACGATTCCATCCCTAGACTCGATATGCAGCATATCTGACGAAGAGACCGGACTGTACGGTTAGTGTTGCCAGATGGATTGACAGGAGTTTTGACAGGTTCGCTTGTTCTTATTCTGATCGCTCAATACCCGGGTGGCCGTTACGTTTAGCTGACCGCTTGCGGCTTGTAGGTGTTTGATATGATCATCATCTACTGCTGGCGTATTGACGAGTCTTAGAGTCCCACATAGAAGTTTCTCGGCTCTGGCGAAACGAAGTGGTGCACATATGAGATATGCGCAGAGCCTCGATTAAATACTAGTATATGATACTGTATTTTAATCGGGCATTTAATATTAGTCGGGTCATATGAGATATGATGGATTTATTAAATCAAGTGTTGATTTAATATTGGCTTTTATATTATTTATTTAAATCCTTTTCTTATTTTGGATACATGGATGTATATGTACATGATGATGTGCACACATACATACATGCATGAAATGTATCATGGTTGTTGATACAAAGAGGAAGGCAATATAAGAATCATATTGTAGTTATGATAATGTTTAGATTTTTCATTAAAGTTTAAAGGCAAAAAGAATGGTTTATGAGTCATTTCTTCCACACTCATCTACACACTTCTTTAACTCAACCATAGTTTCCATTCCTTTTGCCATTTAACCTTAGATGAAATATCTAGATTTTTATTCTACTATGGTTAAAGTTATGATAAGATCACTCACTCTCTCTCATTATCTTTTTACATTATCATTATCTTAGAAAAAGAAAAAGAGTGAGAGTTCTTCTTCTTCCTCAAACCCTAGCTCTCTTTTAATAGTTAAAAAGAGTTAGAAAAAGAAAAGAAAAGGTAATAAATAAGAACATCAACCACTTCATCATCCTACACAACCCTAGCCATCTTGTGTAGGGTGTTGTGCTTCAAGGATTTTCAAAGATCGTAGGAAGCATCAAGCTTAGGGCAAAGCGCTTCGGGTGGATCGTCGTGGACGAGGAGTCGATCAAGTGGACCTTTCCAAAGCTTAGGAGTCTTCCAAAGTGAACTACAAAGGTTGTAGTTTCAACACTTAGCATAACTTAACTCTTAAACTTGATACTATTAATTGTTACTTCATATATTCTAGTTCGATTCTTTGTATAGTTTGCTTATCACCTCAAAAATTTATTGTTATAGCATGCATGATGCTTCTAAACCTTCATAGAGGTGTTAAGAAAACCCTACAGTTAACGGGGTTTGACCTCTAGAAAAACGAGGTTTACTTTAATTAGGTCCGTTCGAAAGCACGGGGAACCTCCCTCAAAGTACCGACACTGGCCTGGCTGGCCGGTTAGCGAAACTGTAGAATGTAATTAATCCTGGCTAGTTTTCTTTTCAGGTTTTGAAAGAAAATTTGATAAAAGCAGTGGGAGATATCGATTAGATAAGATAATAACCATTCTAATTCTTTGCAAGAGCATTTCGCTGAGTGTATTCTTTTCTCTCTCCTAATGGCAGATACCAATGACGGGACTTAAGCTTCTAATAGAGAAAAATAAACTGACTGGACCGAACTATAAAGAATGGTTGAGGAACTTGAACATTGCACTTACATATGATAAAGTATCATATGTCCTCACAACCCAAGCCCCACCCGTCCCAGGACCTGAATCATCTGTCTCGGATAGGGAGATCCGAAAAACTTGGGATACTGATTGTAACACGGCCAAGTGCCTTGCGCTTGCATCTATGGACAATATCCATCGGAAGCAACATGAGAATATGGATGTACAATCCATCTTTCTTCACACAAAGGACTTGTATGAAGAGCAATCTCGTACTTTGAGATACGAGGCATCTCGAAAGCTGTTACAGATGCGAATGGCCCCTGGTACATCAGTAGGAGACCATGTTTTGAAAATGATTGGTCTTATAGAAGAACTTGAGGAACTGGGATGGACCATGGATAATGAGCAATATACGGATATCGTTCTACAGTCTCTCCCCCCTGCCTTTGCTCCGTTCATAGTGAATTTCAATATGAACGATTTGGAGAAATCATTTCCTGAACTTCTCAATATGTTGAGAAGTGCAGAGAGCACGTTGAAAACAACGAGGACTCCCGCTCTGCTTGCTGGGCCATCTTCCTCTTCAGTCCCAAAAGCCAAGGGAAAGAAAAAGAAGAAGTCCATCAAACAGAAAGGTAGAGTTAAAAAGGCAAAGGGGAAAGACAAATCCAGGGCTGCGGGAAGCGGGAAGGGAGAATGTTTTTACTGCCACAAGTCAGGACATTGGAAACATAACTGTGCTGTGTATCTTGCTGATCTCAAGAAGAAGAAGCATGCTGATGCTTACACTTCAGGTGTGTTTGTAACTGAAAACTGTTTTTCTTTAAACTCTGCATCTTTGGTATTAGATACCGGTTCTGGTTCTCACATCTGCAATTGTATGCAGGGATTGAGAAATAGTAGAGTTTTGAAGACAGGTGACCATACTCTGCGGGTTGGAAATGGTTCCAATGTACATGCTGTATCCGTAGGAGAGTATCATCTTGGGTTGCCTTCGGGTTGTATTTTGGTTTTGAACCCGTGTTATTTTGTACCTAGTATGCTATGTAATATAATATCCGTTTCTTTGTTGGACAATGAAGGATATAATTTTGTATTGCAAAATAATGTTATGAACATTAACTTGAATCAAGAGTTGATTGGGTATGGTACATTAAATAACGGTATTTACGTCCTGAACCAACACACAGTTTTCAATATACAACATACTAATAAAAGAAAGTTTTCAGATATAAATGAAGCTTTTCTTTGGCATTGTAGACTTGGTCATATTAATGAAACAAGACTAAACAAACTACATAAAGATGGATATTTAAATCCTTTTGAATATAAATCTTATGCGACTTGCCAGTCTAGTATCAAAGGTAAAATGACCAAAACTCCGTTTATTGGACACGGAGAAAGAGCTGTAGAACACTTAAGCCTCATACATAGTGATGTATACGGACCAATGTCTACACATGTTAGAGGTGGTTTTTCATACTTCATTACTTTTACTGATGATTTCTCAAGATTCGGACACGTATTTTTGATAAAGCACAAACCCGAAGCTTTCGAGAAATTCAAAGAGTACAAACTTGAAGTAGAAAAACAAACAGGCTTGAGCATCAAGAAACATCGATCTGATCAAGGTGGAGAATATTTAAGTACAGAGTTTTTAGACTTCTTAAAAGAGAATGGGATTCTCTCTTAGCTCACTCCTCCTTACACACCACAGCACAATGGTGTGTCAGAACGGAAGAATCGTACCCTATTAGATATGGTACGATCCATGATGTGTGATGCTGAGTTACAGCTTTCCTTTTGGGGGAATGCATTAGAGACAGCGATGTATCTGTTAAATAGGGTTCCAACCAAGACCGTGTCTACCACTCCATATGAGATATGGAGTGGAAAGAGACCATCTCTTAAAAGAGTTAGGATTTAGGGTTGTCCGGCTTTTGTTAAAAAGCAGAATCCAGACAAACTCGAGACACGATCGGTCATGTGTAAAGTTGTGGGGTATCCAAAACATTCGTATGGATATCTATTCTACCACAAGGAGGAACAAAAGGTGTTGTTGCTCAGCATGCCACATTTTTGGAATATGAAATCTTTACATACAGTACTGATGGCAATGCGGTAGAACTAGAAGAGGTTCTAGAGATACAAATTACGCAGGACGAATTGGTTGAGACTGATGTTGCAGTAGAACTTCAAGAACCTCAACCGCTCCGAAGATCTAGTAGAACTTCTCGCCCACCAGAGAGATACTATGGGTTTCTCATTGATGGTGATAGAGAAGATTGCATCATGGATGATGATGACCCTACTAGTTTTCAGCAAGCAATCACGAGTAGTGACTCAGTGAAGTGGCTGGAAGCCATGAGATCCGAAATGGAGTCCATGTATACCAACAAAGTATGGACTTTAGACGTTGCGCCTCCTGGGATAAAACCCGTTGGGTGCAAATGGAATCTTTAAAAGAAAGATTGGTATAGATGGACAGGTAGAGACCTTTAAAGCAAGGCTAGTAGCGAAAGGTTTTCGTCAAAGACCAGGATTGGACTATGATGAAACTTTCTCTCCAGTAGCAATGCTTAAATCCATTAGGATCCTACTTGCTATTGCTGCTCACTATGATTATGAAATCTGGCAGATGGACGTTAAAACTGCATTTCTAAATGTTGATTTAGAAGAATACGTTTTTATGGATCAGCCAGAGGGCTTCATTGACAGTGGGAGCAGCGGGAAAGCATGTAGATTGCTTAAATCCATTTATGGATTAAAGCAGGCCTCACGGAGCTGGAACATCTGCTTTGATGATACAATCAAAATGTTTGATTTTATCAAAAATATAGATGAACCATGCATTTATAAGAAGATTGTAGGGAGTACTGTCACATTTCTCGTATTGTACGTGATGACATTCTCCTGATAGGAAATGATATTCCTATGCTACAATTGGTCAAACTATTCTTATCATAAAGGTTCTCCATGAAGGACCTGGGTGATGCCTCATGCATTTTGGGCATAAGGATCTATAGAGATAGATCCAAGAGGTTATTGGGATTGTTAGTGTATATGCCCTAGAGGCCATTACTGTATCATACTAGTTTGTATATTACTTAATGGAAGCTTGGGATATTCACAGTTGTATATACAATCTTGCTCGAAATGGTAGTATGCTACTTGGTTTGTCTCTGCTTTAATATGTGCATGTGTTTCTTTTAGCATATTGCAGGTATACATATTAGTAGAGCCCTTAGGATCTTTGCTTGATTACCAGCGTTGTGATGGCGCTCGCACTCGTGGGAGCTGGGTAATCTATAAGCACATCCTTATACAGGTCCCTGGTCGTTGGACTATCGAGACAGGGCATCGATACTCCGGAGTAGACCAGCGTATGCGCTTCTCATCCCAGTCTGGGAGACGGTCTATCCCACAGCCGTTAGTACGTCGTACTTGGGATAGTATGCGGGTGCTCGTTAGGTTACGAGTACACTGGACAGGACTCGTCGGGAACTGTTGGTTGGTAATATACCTATCGTCAGTTATCAGTTCCCAGGTGACATGAGTACAGCTTAGTCCGCTGACTTGACACTGTCACTTCGCCTCGAGTGTGTTCCCACTGCACTTTGATTACTACCCTACCACGGCTCAGAGGAGTCGTGCAAACAGGTAGTTTTTGGGTGCAGTCCCGAAGCACTTGGAGGCAGTGACGGTTAGACAGGATTCGTCTCTCCCGGTATTGGGGGTTGACATCGCGCTGTGTCCAGGAGAGCCATTACACGAGTAGTCCCTGGCCAGGGCAAGCGAGATATACTGGTAGGTTTCCAGTGTTATCTCAGGGTGTTCTGGGCTTCACTCCGACACGACTTGTACCGCTATTAGGGGACTGACGTTCACCGCCCCCCTAGGCCCGCCATGCGATGTATCAGACGAACAGACCGGACTGTACGGAGATTGTCACATACAGGCTCAGTAGGAGTGCAGATGGGGTTCACCTCGTCAGTCTTCTTATTGACATCTACCTGGGGACCGTTACGTACAGCTAGTGCCGCTTGCGGTCTGTGGTTAAACCCACTGCCAGCGTAGTGTCGAGTCTTTAGAGTCCCACACAGAGAGCTATTCGCCTTTAGGCAAAACGAGTAGAGGTCGCATGGTTTTGCGACAGGGTTCGTTCGCATCCGCGCACTTGTGCACGGTTGCTGTCCGGACAGTTTATACTAGCGGGCTTTGGTTTAAGCCAGATCCTAGTATATGATTTGAGATTGGTTTTTCTCATTGTGTTCGTGTTCCTCGGATCACGAATGCGGGTGCGTATGCACGGTTGCTTGAGATTGAGGGAGAGGACCTTGTTTAGGGTTAATGACTATTGTCATTTTATTAACCCTATTGATTTTGTGTGGATTATAGTTAATTGATAATTAGCTTAATAAATTGTGCATGGTTGTTGTTGACACTTTGACTTCGTTGACTTGTTGACCTTGTTGACTACTTGACCATCATCATTTGTTTTGGAAGATGCTCTTTGATCTTTGCAAAATTGAAATGATAATGGTCATGTCATGATTTATCATGACAATTTTCAAGCTAATTATCTAATTAAAATTATCCACACATATTAGTGAGAGTGGCTCACTAATTATTCATTCTATCATTTCTTTTCTCTCTCTTGCTCATCCTCTCCCTCAAGCTCTCTCCCTCTCATGTGTTGAGAAACAAAAAGCTTGAGAAAAACCCTCACTTGATCTTCTCTACTCACTCCTAGGGTTCAAGTCTTAGCATTTCTTGAACTCTAGTTACTCCTAGCTTGGAGTTGAAGCTAAAGGTGGTGGCTTTCAAGTGGATCTTTCTTTGACGGAAGAAGACTAGCAAGGTGAGGCCTTTCTACCGTTCCGACGAGCAAGGAGAGAAGGACTAAAGACCAAAGGTATAACCTTTCCTACACTTAGCTACTTTGTAGTTAGGGTTAGCAAGTTTTAGTTTAGCAAAGATCCTCACAAGCTTGGTCCATGTTGCCTAAGTCATTAAAAATTCGTTTTTTATTATGTTTTCCGCCTCCCCGCAAGTACCGGGGTGGGCAACGTGGACTTACAGTGGTATCAGAGCCTAACTAAACTCAAACTAGCTAGGTAGTGAAGTGTAACGAAGTTTCGAAACCGAAAATCCAAAAACCGAACTTTGAAAAACCCTAGTTTCTGTTGAAATTTTTTCTGCTCAAAATAGAAAACTTTATATTTGTAAATTCATCTCAGGGTTTTTTAAAAACACTCAAGAAAAACGAGACAGAGAATCATCCAAACCGCCGCGCTTCCGCCGCACGAGGTAGGCTCGTGCCGCGGAAGCGCCGCGTCTTGATGACGTCACTGCATCGTTTTTCGTGCAGTGTCTTACTGTGTTGATTTTGGGATTTTTAGGATATATATTATATGCCCAGATTTTCCAGAACTAAAATTTGCTTTTGCGGGCCTATAAATCCGTATTTTTCGGAACTTCACTACGCTTTAACTACATCGGTTATATCTGTAATGCTTGCATGTATTGAACGTCGGCTAATCGCTATAAGACGATTAGTCGGGGTTATACATGATCTGTGATTGTTGTTGGTTTGTGGATATGAATGGATTGGATTGTCGCGGGTGAATAGCCGGAGTTGGATGTGAGATGAGCGTTGTTTTTCTTTCATTCATTTGTAACATGTAAATTGATGTAATAATATTCTTTTTTTGGCCGCACAACCGGGTCGGGGTTGTTGCCGTCATTGTATAATTCTTTTTACTGTTTTTGCTCCTAGGATAGACCCATGGAGGGGGTGCACAAACTACCGGGTACTCGAAGTGCCGAGTGGCCTACTCACGGTGGTGAGGGAGGTTGCTTCGCTTCGGGTGCTTGGCGGGTAGTTTGCCGCACCCGTAGGGGTCTTGGGTGGGGTATTGGCTATTCACCGCGACCGTGTAATCCGCTTTGCGTTGCAGGCTCGAACGCATTGCGGATTCCTAGTATATCCAATGTATTCATCTGTGATCTGTAATGTCTATCATTGCTGTATATATATATATATAAATAACTATTTAGGCGTTGCTTATGTTTTACAGCCGCGCTAGCCCAGCCCCCGCTCTGTCGTTAGTTAAGTAACCTAACGGGTGATGACGGGGCCCCGTGGCGAATGCGAATGGCATAAGCGTACGTCATATTTTGGTTGTTTTCTGCAATGGTAGGATTAAATGATGGGACGCATTAAAAGAACTAATGCAAGAAATAAACCAAGTAAAAGTCGATTGGAACACTTTGAAAACCACTCGGTTCTTTTCAAAACTGAACTTTTAAACGCGGAGCTTGAACCACTCCTTTTAAAAGCTATCTCGTTCCATCGATTATATCAAGTTCACTACGTTCACGGTTTCGCCAAAACCATCCGTAGCCCTCCATCATTTCGGTTAAATATTCGGTAGTATTCAAGCTTTGTATTTTGACCTCACGCCAAGGCATAGTGATTGGTAGCTGCCGGATATTTATCCGTTGCATAGATAGAATGCGTTGATTTGAGACAGTCGTACTGCCATTTTGGCCTACGTCAAGGGTAGGTACGGGTGGGTTCAAATTAACCAGGATAATGATGGGAAGAACTTGACATGTGACTTATGACATTTTGACCTCACGCCAAGGTCATAAGAGCATGGGGCAAAAATCCACATCGGGAGTTTCATAAGTACTGAAACTTGCTAGATTTGCATACCATTTGGAGTGTGGTGATTCTGGTAGGATTCCTTCAGTTTCGTCACGCGATGATATTTGGATCCCGATCCTACTGTGAGTATATGCTACTCCCCGAGAAAACTCTCACTTAACGATCAATGCTATAAACCTAGTAGGTGCCTAGAAAGGTGTTAGCGGGGCTACGCCCACAGGGAAAAGAGGTTACTTAATTAAGGAACTTCGCGAAAGCGTTGGAAAACCTCCCTCGAAGTACCGACACTGGCCTGGCTGAACGGTTAAGCAAGTATTGTACGGTGAGAATGATCCCGGCTAATCCTTTTCTTTACGGTTTGAGAAGGGATTCGAGAGACAGTGGGAGCCATCCAGTTTAGACAAACTAAAAACCACTCTAAACTTGCAAGAGCATCATGCTAAAGTGTTTCTTTTCTCTCTCCTAATTGCAGCGACCATTCAACATGACCGGACTTAAGTTACTGTTAGATAAAAATAAATTGACAGGGCCAAACTACAAAGATTGGCTCAGGAATGTCAAGATTGCAATCACCTATGACAAGCTGGGGTATCTTCTTACCACCAAAGCTCCCCCTGTCCCTGGTCCAACTTCCAGTATCGCGGATAAGGAAATCCGCAAGACTTGGGAGATTGATAGCGCGAAGGCCAAGTGCCTCCTGCTTGCCTCGATGGACAACGAACATCAGAGGAGGCATGAGAATATGGACATGGAATCCATATTGCTCCATACAAAAGAACTGTATGGAGAGCAATCACGTATCGCGAGATACGAAGCTTCGAAAAAGTTATTTTCGACAAGAATGGCCGTCGGATCATCAGTAGCCGAGCATGTGCTAAAGATGATCGGCTACATTGAGGAGCTCGCTGACCTAGGGATCACATTGGAGAGTGAGCTATATACGGATATAGTTCTCCAGTCCCTTCCTTCCACTTACGCCCAGTTCATACTGAACTTCAACCTACAAGAAAAAGAGGTTGAACTTTCAGAGCTCCTCAACATGCTGAGGAGCGCAGAGGGCACCCTACAGAAAGGTAGGGAAACATCCACTTTGTTTGTAGGAGGATCGTCTTCTTCTAGGTCCAAGGCGAAAGCCAAGGGAAAGAACAAGAAAGCCCCCGCCAAACCAAGGGGCGGTGTTGGTAAAGTGGATACGAATGGAAAAGGTAAAGCAACAAAGGTAGCGGGGAAGCTTGTGGATAAGGAGGAATGCTTCTTTTGTCATAAGAAAGGACACTGGAAGAGTGATTGCAGGGCCTGGAAGGCCAGAACACAGGAATTGAAGCAGGTTGCAGCTTCAGCTTCAGGTGTGTATGTTATTGAAAACTGTCTATCAATAAACTCTGCATCCTGGGTATTGGATACCGGATCAGGATCTCATATCTGTAATTCTTTGCAGGCGTTGAGAAAGCGTAGAGTTTTGAAGACAGGTGACATGACCCTCAGAGTTGCGAACGGTGCTAGCATGGATGCAGAGGCCGTGGGGGACTATCACCTGGGATTATCTGATGGACACTTTTTGGTTTTGCGTAGTTGTTATTATGTACCAAATGCAACCTGTAATATCATATCTGTATCTTTATTATCTAAAGAAGGTTATGAATTTGCATTTGTAAGTAATGTAGTGAACATTCACCTTAATCAAGTTTTGATTGGGTCAGGTACATTAAACAACGGTATTTACGTTTTAAACCAACCGCAGGTTTTCAATATCCAGAATACACACAAAAGAAAGTCTCCAGAAATTAATAAAACTTTCTTATGGCATTGTAGACTGGGTCACATCAATGAGAGAAGATTGACTAAGTTACATACTGAAGGATATTTGGATCCGTTCGAATATCGATCGTATGCAACTTGTCAATCCTGTCTCAAAGGAAAGATGACAAAGGCTCCGTTTTCTGGACACGGAGAAAGAGCGAGCGAGCTCTTGGGACTCGTACACAGTGACGTGTGCGGTCCAATGTCTACACATGCGCGAAGCGGTTTTTCTTACTTCATAACTTTTACGGATGATTTCTCAAGATTCGGACACATCTTCTTAATGAAGCATAAATCCGAAGCTTTTGATAAGTTCCAGGAATATAAGAATGAAGTAGAAAAACAAACCGGCAAAAGTATCAAGATCCTAAGATCGGATCGAGGAGGAGAATACTTAAGTGCCGAATTCCTGAATTTCTTAAAAGAGAATGGAATTCTCTCTCAGCTTACTCCTCCATACACTCCGCAACATAACGGTGTATCGGAGAGACGGAACCGAACCCTATTGGATATGGTACGGTCCATGATGAGTAACGCTGAGTTACCGCGATCGTTCTGGGGGTATGCGCTAGAAACAGCGGCATATCTTTTGAACCGTGTTCCCACTAAGACTGTGCCTACCACACCATATGAGTTATGGAGTGGGAAGAAACCCTATCTTCAATACTTGAAGATTTGGGGATGTCCAGCTTATGTCAAAAAGCAGCATACGGACAAGCTCGAGGCACGCTCAGTACTGTGCAAGTTTGTGGGATACCCAAAGAACTCCAGGGGGTATCTTTTCTATTACGCAGAGGAACAAAAAGTCCTTGTTTCTCGTAATGCCCATTTTCTGGAACATCAGTTTTTAGAAAAAGAAATAAGTGGGAGCGCAATAGAACTGGAAGAAATTCCAGAACCACAAACTATTACTGAAAGCTTAGAGGAACCAGAAGGTTCAAAAGAACAGGACATTCCTATGCCACTCCGCAGGAGTAGTAGGCAGTCTCATCCGCCCGAGAGGTACTACGGTTTTCTCATTGACGGGGATAGAGAGGACTGCATCCTGGATTGTGATGAGCCTACTAGCTTCCAGCAAGCCATTCAGAGCGTCGACTCGGTAAAATGGCTGGATGCAATGCGGACCGAGATGGAGTCCATGTACACCAACAAAGTATGGACGTTGGACATTGCTCCAGACGGGGTAAAACCCGTAGGATGCAAGTGGATCTTCAAAAGGAAGATTGGTGTAGATGGACAGGTTGAGACCTATAAAGCTAGACTGGTAGCAAAGGGTTTTCGTCAGCGACCTGGTTTGGACTATGACGAAACCTTTTCTCCAGTAGCTATGCTGAAATCCATTCGGATCCTTCTTGCCATCGCTGCTTTCCACGATTATGAGATTTGGCAGATGGACGTAAAGACAGCTTTTCTAAATGGTCATTTAGAGGAGTGTGTCTATATGGATCAGCCAGAGGGCTTCATTCAGGGTGGGAGCAGCGGAAAGGTGTGCAAGTTGCTCAAGTCCATTTATGGACTCAAGCAGGCATCGCGGAGTTGGAACATCTGTTTTGATGAGACAGTCAAAGAATTTGGCTTTATCAAAAATCCAGATGAACCATGCATCTATTGTAGATTTGTAGCGAGAACTGTAGTATTCCTCGTTTTATACGTGGATGACATTCTCTTAATAGGAAATGACATTCCTATGCTACAATCTGTCAAGGGGTTCTTGTCACACAGGTTCTCCATGAAAGACCTGGGTGATGCCTCTTACATTCTGGGTATCCGGATCTACCGTGACAGATCCAAGAGGATATTAGGACTCTCGCAGTCCAGGTACATCGACACCATACTGAAGAGATTCAGTATGGAAGATTCCAAGCGCGGTAATCTACCGGCTTGTCACGGGATCACTCTCTCCAAAGAGATGTCTCCCAAGACTGATTTGGAGAGGGATCGCATGTCTATTATACCCTACGCTTCTGCGGTAGGCTCTATAATGTATGCGATGTTGTGTACCAGACCGGATGTGGCTTATGCACTGAGTGTGGTAAGCAGGTATCAGTCAAACCCTGGGGAGAAACATTGGATAGCAGTAAAGAACATTCTCAAGTACCTGAGAAGGACTAAGGAGATGTTCTTGGTGTATGGCGGAAAAGACCTGCAGATTGAGGCCTTTGCTGACTCCAGCTTCCAGAGTGACAAGGATGATTCCAAGTCCATGTCGGGTTTTGTCTTTACCCTCAATGGAGGGGCGGTGTGTTGGAAGAGCTCCAAACAGGAAACCGTTGCTGACTCGACTATGGAAGCGGAATACATCGCTGCATCTGATGCCGCAAAAGAAGCTGTCTGGATGAGGAAGTTCTTGAAAGAACTTCAGGTGGTTCCGTCCATTGTTGACCCAATACCTCTGTATTGCGACAACAACGGGGCTATAGCTTTAGCGAAGGAACCCAGGTCCCATCAGAAATCCAGACACATCTTAAGGCGGTATCACCTGATCAGGGAGATCGTAGATCGCCAGGAGATCGAGGTCCGGAGAGTTGCATCAGAGGATAACACAGCAGATCCATTCACCAAGGCCTTGCCCCAGACTCAGTTCGAGCGGCTGATCGAGATGATAGGTCTTCGATACGCCAGTACATGGCCTTAGTGCAAGTGGGAGATTGTTAGTGTATATGCCCTAGAGGCCATTACTGTATCATACTAGTTTGTATATTACTTAATGGAAGCTTGGGATATTCACAGTTGTATATACAATCTTGCTCGAAATGGTAGTATGCTACTTGGTTTGTCTCTGCTTTAATATGTGCATGTGTTTCTTTTAGCATATTGCAGGTATACATATTAGTAGAGCCCTTAGGATCTTTGCTTGATTACCAGCGTTGTGATGGCGCTCGCACTCGTGGGAGCTGGGTAATCTATAAGCACATCCTTATACAGGTCCCTGGTCGTTGGACTATCGAGACAGGGCATCGATACTCCGGAGTAGACCAGCGTATGCGCTTCTCATCCCAGTCTGGGAGACGGTCTATCCCACAGCCGTTAGTACGTCGTACTTGGGATAGTATGCGGGTGCTCGTTAGGTTACGAGTACACTGGACAGGACTCGTCGGGAACTGTTGGTTGGTAATATACCTATCGTCAGTTATCAGTTCCCAGGTGACATGAGTACAGCTTAGTCCGCTGACTTGACACTGTCACTTCGCCTCGAGTGTGTTCCCACTGCACTTTGATTACTACCCTACCACGGCTCAGAGGAGTCGTGCAAACAGGTAGTTTTTGGGTGCAGTCCCGAAGCACTTGGAGGCAGTGATGGTTAGACAGGATTCGTCTCTCCCGGTATTGGGGGTTGACATCGCGCTGTGTCCAGGAGAGCCATTACACGAGTAGTCCCTGGCCAGGGCAAGCGAGATATACTGGTAGGTTTCCAGTGTTATCTCAGGGTGTTCTGGGCTTCACTCCGACACGACTTGTACCGCTATTAGGGGACTGACGTTCACCGCCCCCCTAGGCCCGCCATGCGATGTATCAGACGAACAGACCGGACTGTACGGAGATTGTCACATACAGGCTCAGTAGGAGTGCAGATGGGGTTCACCTCGTCAGTCTTCTTATCGACATCTACCTGGGGACCGTTACGTACAGCTAGTGCCGCTTGCGGTCTGTGGTTAAACCCACTGCCAGCGTAGTGTCGAGTCTTTAGAGTCCCACACAGAGAGCTATTCGCCTTTAGGCAAAACGAGTAGAGGTCGCATGGTTTTGCGACAGGGTTCGTTCGCATCCGCGCACTTGTGCACGGTTGCTGTCCGGACAGTTTATACTAGCGGGCTTTGGTTTAAGCCAGATCCTAGTATATGATTTGAGATTGGTTTTTCTCATTGTGTTCGTGTTCCTCGGATCACGAATGCGGGTGCGTATGCACGGTTGCTTGAGATTGAGGGAGAGGACCTTGTTTAGGGTTAATGACTATTATCATTTTATTAACCCTATTGATTTTGTGTGGATTATAGTTAATTGATAATTAGCTTAATAAATTGTGCATGGTTGTTGTTGACACTTTGACTTCGTTGACTTGTTGACCTTGTTGACTACTTGACCATCATCATTTGTTTTGGAAGATGCTCTTTGATCTTTGCAAAATTGAAATGATAATGGTCATGTCATGATTTATCATGACAATTTTCAAGCTAATTATCTAATTAAAATTATCCACACATATTAGTGAGAGTGGCTCACTAATTATTCATTCTATCTTTTCTTTTCTCTCTCTTGCTCATCCTCTCCCTCAAGCTCTCTCCCTCTCATGTGTTGAGAAACAAAAAGCTTGAGAAAAACCCTCACTTGATCTTCTCTACTCACTCCTAGGGTTCAAGTCTTAGCATTTCTTGAACTCTAGTTACTCCTAGCTTGGAGTTGAAGCTAAAGGTGGTGGCTTTCAAGTGGATCTTTCTTTGACGGAAGAAGACTAGCAAGGTGAGGCCTTTCTACCGTTCCGACGAGCAAGGAGAGAAGGACTAAAGACCAAAGGTATAACCTTTCCTACACTTAGCTACTTTGTAGTTAGGGTTAGCAAGTTTTAGTTTAGCAAAGATCCTCACAAGCTTGGTCCATGTTGCCTAAGTCATTAAAAATTCGTTTTTTATTATGTTTTCCGCCTCCCCGCAAGTACCGGGGTGGGCAACGTGGACTTACAGGATTGTCCCAATCAAAGTACATAGACACCATCCTAAAAAGGTTTAGTATGGAAGATTCCAAGCGTGGTGCCTTGCCTGCTTGTCATGGAATCACTCTCTCCAAGGACTTCTGTCCGAAAACTGATGAAGAGAGAGCTCGCATGAGCGTTATACCTTACGCTTCAGCCGTAGGATCTATAATGTATGCGATGTTATGTACTCGCCCTGATGTAGCTTATGCACTAGCTGTAGTAAGCAGGTATCAATCCAACCCAGAGGAGAAACATTGGATAGCAGTGAAGAACATTCTAAAATACTTGCGAAGGACTAAAGAATTGTTCTTGGTGTATGGTAATGGGGATCTCCAGATGGAGGCCTTTACCGATTCCAGCTTCCAAAGTGATAAGGATGACAACAAATCTATCTCAGGGTTTGTATTTACCCTCAATGGAGGGGCAGTTAGTTGGAAGAGTTCCAAACAGGATACCGTTGCAGATTCTATGATGGAAGCTGAGTATATTGCTGCAAATGATGCTGCCAAGGAAGCCGTCTGGATGAGGAAGTTCATCGCGGAACTAGGAGTGTTCCAACAATTGTTGATCCAATACCATTGTATTGTGATAATAATGGAGCTATGGCGTTAGCCAAAGAACCAAGGTCCCATCAGAAATCCAGACACATCCTGAGGCGATATCAATTGATCCGGGAGATAGTAGATCGCCAGGAGATCGAGATTCGGAGAGTAGATACAAAGGATAACACAGCGGATCCACTCACCAAAGCCCTTCCACGGCCGCAGCATGAGCGACTTTTTGAGATGTTGGATATGAGATACGCCAATAATTGGCCTTAGTGCAAGTGGGAGATTGTTAGATATATGTATGCCCTAGAGGCCATTATATGTATAGTGGATGCTTGGACACGTATATATGAATATAGATGACTTTCTCGCTCAACATGATAGTATGCAATCTGATTTACTTTATCTTGACATGTTGATTTGATCATGCTCTTATTCATTTGCACATGTTGATAAAGCCCTCAGGATATTTGCTTGACTACTGTGACTATGATGCGGATCATACTAGTGGGGCATGTGTAGTTTATAAGCATATCCTTGAACAGTTCCTAGTCGTGGGTGTATCGAGAAGGGGCATCGATATTCCATAGTAGACTAGCGTATACTATTCTTTTCCCATATGATGGGCGATGGATGATCCCATATCCATCTGGTGAGGTGACACCAAAGATTGTATGCGGGTGCTCAGTGGAGACTGGGTACACTGAACGGACTCATAGAGAACTCCTATGTGGTATTATATCTATCGTCGGATAGCAGTTCTTAGGTGACACTGGTACAGGTTAGTCTGTAGAAACAAGATCGTCATAGAGTCTTGTGTGTCCTCCCACTGTACTTTGATATCCACCCTACCACGGCTCTACTGAGTCATGCAAACAGGTGGACTTTGGGTACAGTCCCGAGGCACATGGAGGCGATGAGCGATAAGGGGTTTCGTCTCTCCCGGTATTGGGAGTTGATGTTGTGCTATGCTCGATTGGCTATAACAAGAAGTCCCTGGCCAGGGCTACTGAGATTTACTGATAAGCGTTATCAGTAGTTTCTCGATCTGTTATGAGCCATACACCAGCAGGACTTATTGAGTTATTGGGGTCGATGATTCCATCCCTAGACTCGATATGCAACATATTTGACGAGGAGACCGGACTGTACGGTAAGTGTTGCCAGTTGGCTCGACGGGAGTTTTGACAGCTTTGCTGGTTTTCTTCTGATCGCTCAATACCCGGATAGCCGTTACGTTTAGCTGACCGCTTGCGGCTTGTAGGTGTTTGATATGATCATCACCTACTGCCGGCGTATTGACGAGTCTTAGGTCCCACAATGAAGTTTCCTGGCTCAGGCGAAAAGATGTGGTGTGCATATGAGATATGCGCGGGACTCGATTAAATACGGATATGTGAAACCGTATTTTAATCGGGCATTTTCTATTGGTCGGGTCGTATGTGATATGACCGGTTTGCAAAATCAAGTGTTGATTTAACAAATGACTTCTGGATTAATTCTTTAATTAAACCCTTTTTCTATTTTTGTATGCATGCATGTATGCACATGATGATGTGCATGGACACATACATACATACATACTTTGTATCATGGTTGTTGATACATATTTGGTGGCAATGCAAGACTCATATTGTAGTAATTATATATATATTTATCAGTTTGAGTTAATTGAAAGGATAATTCACTCATGGTTCATGTTTATCATCTTTGACTAAACCTTACCCAACTTTTAACCATGAGTTAATTCTCCTTTGGAAGTTAACTCAATGAGTAAATATCTAAAAAATTACTAACCATGGTTGAAGTGAGAAGGAGTAATATTGATTATTCTTTCTCATCTCAATTATTCATTCATATCATTATCTTTTGAGCTCAAGCTTAGCCACCATCTTCTTCTTCCTCTCTTGAAATTTTCTTTAAGTGAGTTGATAAAAAGAAAGGGTTTTGATTATAGAATACAAATCACATCATCATACTATACACATCTAGCCCATTTGTGTAGGGTGTTTGCTCTACTTCATTCACAAATCAAGTAAAGCAAGGAGCTTTGGGCAAAGGGACTTCGGGTGGATCTTCGTGGACTAGGAAGGCTTCCATCGATCCGTTCCAAACTCTCAAAGTGCCAAGGAGTCACCAACGGAGGTCTATAAAGGTTGTAATCTCTACCCTTAGTGATAGCTTTTCATTTGCATGTGATGCTTAGTTGAAAGAAACCGTAAATTTCTTGTTATGATTCTTGTCATGTTCACTTAGCACCTTCAAAATTTGATTTTAGCATATGTGATTCTTCTAAACCCTTGATCAGGTGCTAGGTAAACCCAACAGTAATTTACCGGCTTGTCACAGAATCGCCCTCTCCAAAGAGATGTCTCCCAAGACTGATTTGGAAAGGGATTGCATGTCAGTTATACCTTACGCTTCTGTGGTAGGCTCTATAATGTATGCGATGTTGTGTACCAGACCAGATGTAGCTTACGCACTAAGCGTGGTAAGCCAGTATCAGTCAGACCCAGGGGAGAAGCACTGGATAACACTAAAGAACATTTTCAAGTACCTCAGAAGGACTAAGGATATGTTCTTAGTTTACGGCGGAAAAGACCTCCAGATCGAGGCTTTTGCTGACTCCAGCTTCCAGAGTGACAAGGAGGACTCCAAGTCCCTGTCAGGTTATGTCTTTACCCTCAATGGAGGGGCGGTGTGCTGGAAGAGTTCAAAGCAGGACACCGTTGCTGACTCGACGATCGAAGCGGAGTATATCGCAGCTTCTGATGCCGCAAGAGAAGCAGTCTGGGTAAAGAAGTTCTTAACAGAACTTCAGGTGGTTCCATCCATTGTTGATCCAATACCTCTGTATTGTGACAACAACGGGGCTATAGCTTTAGCGAAGGAACCCAGGTCCGATCAAAAGTCCATCTTGAGGCGGTATCACCTGATCAGGGAGATCATAGATCGCCGGGAGATCAAGGTCCGGAGAGTTGCTATAGATGAGAACACTGCAGATCCATTCACAAAGGCCTTACCTCAGACATAGTTCGATAGGCTATTCGAGATAATAGGTCTGCGATACGCCAGTACATGGCCCTAGTGCAAGTGGGAGATTGTTAGTGTATATGCCCTAGGGGCCATTATTGTATCATACTAGCTTGTATATTACTTAATGGAAGCTTGGGATATTCACAGTTGTATTAACAGTCTTGCTTAACATAGTAGTATGCTACTTGGTTTATATCTATCTTAATATGAGTATATGTTTCTTTTAGTATATCGCGAATACATATTGATAGAGCCCATAGGATCTTGCTTGACTACCAGCGTTGTGACAGCAGTCACACTAGTGGGGGCTGGGTAGTCTACAAGCACATCCTTTTTAAGGTCTCTAATCGTAAGATTATCGAGACAGGGCATCGATACTCCAAAGTAGACTTGCGTGTACGCTTCTCGTCCCAGCAGGGGAAATGGTCTATCCCACAGCTATTAGTACGTTGTACTGGAAATAGTATGCAGGTGCTCGTTGGGTTACGAGGACACCAGACAGGACTCGCAGGGAACTGTTGGTTGGTATTATACCCGTCGTCAGTTAACATTTCCCAGGTGACATGAGTACAGCATAGTCCATAGACTTGACACTGCTGCTTCGCCTCGAGTGTGTTCCCACTGTTCTTTGATTGCTACCCTACCACGGCTCGACTGAGTCGTGCAAATAGGTAGCAGTTGGGTACAGTCCCGAAGCACTTGGAGGCAATGGCGGTTAGATAGGATTCGTCTCTCCCGGTGCTGGGGGTTGATATCGCGCTGTGTTTGGAGAGCCATTTGATTGATCATTTCTTTGCGTGAGTTTTCAAAAGATAGATTTTGAAATCAAAGAATATTTATAACCGCAATCAAGAACGGCGTCGCTTGGTAGCTAGCCGGTGAGTACAGGTCGGTCCACAGGGATTTTGTGTATTCTCAAATTGTTCTAACGAGTTAATTCCGATTGGTGTCGGATTGATTAAATCTAAAAACTAAGTTTATCTAGACTAGGATTAAAATCTTGCTAGGGTTAGGTTTAGGTTAAGTTTGGAGAGTCAATATTCCTCACCGCTTTCTATGCCGTATTTAAGATCTATGAGGTGTTATGGTAATAATTAATAAAGTGGATTGGTACTATCGGGAAGAGACGATGTTTCTTCCTCTAGGTTCTTGTCCTTCTTTTCTTAATCCTTACCCTAACCTCCATGGAAAACACGCTCAATCGGTCCTTTATACTACGGTATTACCGCTACCTCGTGGGATAGGGTGCCATAGGGAGAGGTGTGTGCATGTATGCATGGAGTCCTATAAAAACGTGTGATGGGCAAGAAAGGGATGAGAGATCTTCATCTCTCAAGCCTTCCCCAAATCTAACCCTAACAATTGAGGAGACTACTCACTCATTAGGGAATTGAAAAACATGATCTATACTAATTAACTAGGGCAATTAATGAAATCTAAACTAGGGCAAGAATAGAAAATTATACTAGGGCAGATAGTAAAATTAACTAGGGCAAGAATAGAAAACTTAATCTAATTTGATGCACTCTTCATACATTGCAGAAATTTACAGATCTGAATTTTAGATATAAAATGAGGCACAAGAAGAGGCATACCTCAAAAAGAGGTTTAGGGTTTCTATTTATAGAACATAGAAACCCTAGGGTTACAATCGCGTCATATCTGCAATTACAATTTTACCCCCTAAGAAAAGAACTATTCAACGCACCGCCAGCCTCCACAAAGATTTTGCACCGACACGTGGCCGCGGATCCGCGGCCAATAGCAAGGTTTGGCCGCGGTTCCGCTGCCAAGTAGGGAGCTTGCTGGCTGTGATTTTCAGGGCATGTTCTGTTGCTTTGTTTCTACTAATTTCTTCACTTGTTTCTCAGATTGTCTTCTAGTTTCTTCCAGAATTCCACTGTGAATAATTTCGTGGACTTTTACCGCTTGCTTCGTGTTGAAGTCTTGAACCTTGCGCTGCCTTTGTTCTTTGTGAAATTGTCCATTGATCTTCGTTTAGTCTTCAAACTGTAGGCATGATCAAGATCTTTCCATTTGTCGGTCGTAGTCTCACTTTTGTATCGTCTTTTCGTCGTTTTCACTGTTTTTGTTCCGAGAACCTGTAACCTGCAACCATGTAGCAGACATGGGTCAAAAGCACATGTTTATTTGTAAAATGAATAAGAATGGGGAATATAATAATGCAATATTATGATATGAACAAATACCCCCAAACTTATCTTTTGCTCGTCCTCGAGCAAACCTAGTTTTATTCTCAAAAAAGACCTAGCCTCACTTTCGCAGGGAAACGTGATTGCACTGAGCTCGTGCAACAAGCCGTTAAACCTCTAGGTGTCCCTAGTAGGAGGAGTGTTGTCTCTTGAGGATTTTCAGCGGATACTACCCACAAAATCCTATCAATTCGGCCTATTGACTTTTATTCTCCAATTAGGTTTTCCAACAAGGAATTCTAGTATCTTCCATTCAGAAATTATCCACCCGTATTTTTCACGCTTCCTTATTATTTAACTTAAGATCATATATATTTTTGTGAATTTACTTAGCTTTTGGCATCTTTTAAGTTTTCTTTCTAGGGTTCTATCTCAACTTAGGAATTTTTATCATCTCCACTAAAGATACAAGTCTTATTTTTCATTCCTATCTCTCATCTAAACCCCAATCACATACCCCTACGTGTGTGTATATATCACCCCTATACTTGGAAATTCAAATCAAGCTATCATACTCTTATCCACCGTCTAAAGTACTTTTCAATTGGTGAATTTTTAGATGAAATTGCTCACACATTCTTCATGCGACCGTTAATACTTTTTGAGGTACCAACGACCGATTACAAAATGTGCTTGCACATTAATGCGTAATTCCTAGTCTTGTAATACCTAAGGCTTTAGTAGTGACTCCCAAACCAGTTGGTCTAAGGCACTAGGTGATAAAGCACCCTTGCTAAATATTTTTTTCTATTTATGCAGCCTTAAGTAATTACAAAAACCATTGTTCATTTTTTTTATCTCTTTATTCACACTTGTATTTTTATTTTATTTTCCTTCATACTAAGGACTTTAGACAAGAGTATTTCAAGGTCTCTCCTACTATTCCAAGTTTCAAGGTTCGTGTTTGTGCTAATTATAGGGTATATATTTTCAGAATTTAGACTTAAGCTTAGGAATTAATTTTCAAACTTACACTTTAATAAAAATATCAATACTCTTCCTTTATTTTGACTTAGCCCAAGAAATCAACTCGAAATTTGCCTATTTCTAAATAAACTACAAAGACATACATTTTCTACCGTTAAATTTTAAGAAAGGTTATTTTTAGGGTTTTTAATTTACTAAGTCTAAGATTTAGTTGTTCCTAGCCAGTTAACCTTCTTGTCAAACTCAAGTCTATTATGGCCAAAATTAAATGTTTTAATTTTCAAATTTTTCAATTTTTATGGATTTTAAAATAAGTATGCAAATTCAAGAATATACGCATTAATGCGAAGGAAGAAGGCTTACCGAGCACACCCCCAAACTTAAACTTGATAGTGTCCTCACTGTCAGGCTACACCAAGAGGGTCAAAATGTCGGCACTCCCCTGTTTATTTTTTTTATAAATTTTTTATTTTTTTATTGTTAAAAGAAAAACAAAATATATATACAAAAAGGTTCCCCCCAAACCTAAGTAAAACAGTGTTTCCACTATTTTAAGCATTTAAAGTTCAGAGTTAGGGAGAAGAAAAATCAAACTATGAAAGGCCTTACACAGACCAAAAGTTAGCACCAACCATTCAAAAATTCTATCGTGATAATGGTAGGGTTGGTGAAAGAATGGAGTGTAGAGAAAAGAAATGAGAAGCACACGAGACTGTATGGGAAGAAGGGTGGAATATGGTCGCGGTATATTCGGAGAAGAATGGCGGAAGAGAGAAAGAAGTGTAGCACGAACTTGAGGGTGTAAATCGAGTGAATAAATTAGCGCAAATTGTGATGAAAGATGTGTTATAAGAGATTGTGCTAATCTATCAATCCGTCGAGAAATGGGGTCAAATCCCTCAAGATTCGCAAGAAAACATAGGTACGTTGAACTTGGTAAACAATCCATTGAAAATGGAAGCGCGACGGAATCTTGCACGGTTGAAACGATGGAAAGGACGAAGGGGAATGATTTAGGGATAGTCTTATTCTCACTTAAGTAATCTGTCTCGAACTCGAAGGATTCCATCAATGGTTCGAAATGACTGAAAGCAACTGAGTCTGATAGTTCAACTAACTCATCTGAAAATTCAAAGGACTCAAACTCGGGCGGTGAGTCTTCAAAATCGTCCGCAAAAGTGAAACATTCGTAATCGATATCGGTTGTGAGAACTGTGTCAGATTCAAAAAGGAACGCACTAGTGGCATCGAAACTGCTATGATCGAACAGAAATTTTTCAAGCTCACAGTCCTCCTGCTGTAACGTCTTCAAAATAATAAAATATGATTTTTGGGAAATTTTATAATTTAATATTATTTTAATGAATATTTTAATATTCTGGTATAATTAAATACAGATAAATGGGGAAAAATTATGGAAAATTCTAAAATAAGGTATTTTAAGGAATTGCTTCGTTTTCTGTGCATGCCCCCATTTCCTCTAGTTTTGACCCTGAGTATGTCTAGTTTTGACTGATTCCATCTAGGGTGAAATCTGGGTTGATTTTCCTATGTTGGTGTATAATTTGGGACTTGTTTTAGCATGGATTTTGGTATTTGGTGATTCATTCCTGTCGGGTGGCGTTTGGACGTCAACGACAAGTGGATTTTGATTGTGTTTACATGCGAGTCGATAGGTTTTTACCTATGCGGGTAGCGTGTGCTATTTTGGTTTCCGATGTGATTTTCATGTGCTTTAGCATTGTGATATACTTGTAGGTACCCCGCGTGATGTTGAGGCAAAGGAGGTGAAGATAGCGACATCGGCTTTGGCACACGAGGAGCAATGTGAGTAGATTTATATCTGTGGGGAGAAGTCGGGTGGATGGCGTATAGCACCCCCGCAGTCCGTGGTGATGTATACGAATACGTATACACACGAATATTTTTTATGTGTTGTTTAGGGTTATTGATGGTAATAATGATATTTTGATGATAAGAATATATTGGTTTAGTTTAGTGCGAACCCTAGAGTAGTGGTTGCACTCACACATACATTTACACACATACTTGCATTCATTCTTTCATTTATTAGAGTGCATATGATGGTGCGTATATCTACACATGGGTATGGGACTATGTGTTTATATACTGGATTTGAGGATAGTATTTGGGATTTGAGATGAGTCGATGAGATTGGGCTTGAGGCCAGGAGATCGGTGATGTGATTTGGTTCGTATTGAGATACGACACGATGTTTTAGCGGGTCTTTTGACGTAGTGATTCTTACACCTGCATGCATACATAGAGGGTATCAATATTGTACTAGACGTAGATCAGTACCCCGATCATGACATTTGATAAAGAGGATACCAGATAAATAGTATGATGAATGTGATATTGACCCGTACCCATATTTGGGATGCCGTACGACGGATTTACGTACAAGCTATATTTTGATGATTGATCCGCACTCTTGACTTGGGATGTCTGATTATAGATAAGGTATCGGATATGATATTATTGAGGCGGGATCACCGACTAATATATATACATGTATGTATATGTATCGACTCAGATGTTAGGCGGTTTCCTCACCCATAGCTCTACTTGTTAGTTCAGCCGTATAGTTTAGGATGGTTGTTAGATTAGATTAGACTCCTACCTATTTCAAAAACTAACGAATCGTGGGTATTTTAAAAGACAGCCCAAGGGATCCTACGGATATTTCAAAAGACGTATCTTTTCATAAAAACACCGTAGCCCTTATTTTCAAAACCCCATGATTCGTGTTATTTCAAAAGGCACCAATTGTAGAGGTTATTTTAGATTAATGCAGATTAGTTATAGTTGCGTCTAGTATTCAGCTTCCGCTCATTATTGTGGTTCGCATCGCATCGCATGCTTATATTATGTTTCATACTCCATTATTGATGTTATGCTGTTAGGACACCAGCACCATTACCGATGATGCGTATGTACCACGTACACTTACTTGCCGGCTCACACACATCTTCATCGGTAATTGCCATGTCACGTACACCTTAGAAAATATTATTGCATCGACATAGGTTGTTAGCTAATAATTTAGACATGATATTAGTGTACTTGCATTATATGCTAGATTAGACGTTGTAATTATTAGTTGTTACATCATGCATGTTATTATTCTTGGATTTTTATGCCTGTATGCACTGTTTACATGCTATTGAGGATTGGATTCGGATTTCCATGAGATTTTCTGGATTTGGGGGAAAACCGCAAAACTTATATAAACTTCTTTTCTCTCTTTAAAATAAAAAGTGCGGTTTTCCCATGATGTATGAGTCGTCCACCATGAGTTTGCTGATGGATTTGGAAACCCGATTCGAGGAGACGGATGAACCGTTTCGGGTACATGGTGGACCCGGTAAGGTACCCCGGGGCAAGAAGCGCGTGGTGATGACGATGTGAGCCTGGCAGGGGAGCACTACCTACCGGTGATTTTACCCGACGCGTCGGATATCCGGAGGATACCGTCGTGGTCTTGAGATGGATGGTAGGGGCCGGTCTGGACTGACGGCGCCCTAGATATTATGATTGAGACATTGGGATTTCGAGATTTCGAGGTACAGAGATTGTGATACAGAGATATCGAGATATTGGGATTACGTTTTGTGCCGATGCTAGGCACTGTTTTATGCTGATTTCATTATGATACCTCAACTAAAAATACAAGGGAAATCTCACTAAATTATGAAAACAGTTTCTTCATTTACATGTATTCTGCTTTCATGCATTCATACCTCATATTCATGACATACTATTACCTGAGGCACTAGCACGAGCACTTGGCACTACATTCACGTATAGAGATTACATTGCCAGTTTAGCATGCTTCAGCTTTATTCATATTGAGGTTTCTTTATATCTGATCGTATTGACCTAGGTTGGGTCATGCATTCGATCTCTGCTTGTAGATATCTTTCTATTCACGAGTTGGCAACTCACCCCCGTTGTGCCCCAGTTCTTGCAGGTTTGCCGTACAGTTCTATAGCGGCATTTCTGGCACACTGCTTCCTTTTGGGTGATTTGCTTGGATAGGTGGGTTCTTTTGTATCAGAACCGCCGTTGTATTTATATTATTCATTGTATCTAGAATATCCATCAACCAAAACTCGTATATTGTTTCAGACCTAGACTAGTGATGTATTATTCGACCATAGAGTCGCGCTTAGTAGTGTTGCGGTTTTCTTGTTGCTTTTGAGCTTTCTTTTGGATTTGATCCTCGCCACTTGGCGTTGTATATTATTGTTGCATGTGGTGGTGACCGTCGATTGACGAAGAGCTAGCTCCCGCTTGGGGATGCCTTTATCATTGCATATATTGTTATCCTTGTTATACCCCATTCGGGGCCAGTTTTACAAAAGAAACTCTGCCGAAATTTTTAGAAAAGACTGTACTGTTTTTAAAAATGCATATTCGGCTTAGTTATTTAAAAACCTTGATTTCAAACATGTTTTTCTTCACTTTTTTAAACCAGTTTCTTTACTTATTCTTAAAAATGTTTTTAGATTTCTGGGCTTTTGGCTTACTTGGATCAGATGGAGTCCTATAGACTTCATATGGTTCAAGGGCCAGTCACGTGCTCTTTCGGGTCGTGACAAAGTTGGTATCAGAGCGCTAGGTTGACCTTGGTTCGAGTCTAAGTTTGACTATGTGGAGCCTAGGGCGTTTATATATATACGGAACTTAGGCTTGACCTTACGGAACTTAGACTTGGTCGAGGGGGTATTAGACCCGAACTTTCGTCGTGTAGGATGACCCTTGGTTGATGGAATAGGTAACTAAAGTAGAGTGACGTACCGTTGGTATGTTCCGCGGCATACTTACGACACGCCACTCCGCTTAAGGAACCTTAGGATGTACATATTTTCGAGATCAGTGATCCTCTTTATATCCAGGATTATACATCCATTTGAGATCCCCGATTCTATTAGTTTCATGATCATACCTTTATTGATGCTGTTCCTTCCCATGATCATGTATCCACTTTGGATCTGTTGTTTCCTTTCTTGCCATTGATGTGCTCTCCTTGATACTCGATTGAGGTTCCTGTCACCATGTTTGAGGGCAGTTTGGGCTGCTGCTAGGGTTACGGCCGGTGTGAGCTCGTTTGGTACGAGGGCCGACCATTGTGTTTTCTGGTGACATGGGAACGTCTCGAGTTAGTGTTGGTGATTGTGACCTCTAGTGGAGGCGAGTGCTTGGTCTTGCACCGGATGATCGGGCCATTGTTAGAGCTGCCAGTTGAGAGAGGACTGTTGATGTACAGCATACCTTAGAGATTGTGATGTCGCCTACCGTGCAGACAGATGGACCAGCTGTTGCTGAGATTGACAGGATGTCGCTTCCGAAGCTTACGAGCTGAGATTGCCGTAGCTTTCAGGCAGATATGAGACAGATGATAGCTAGTCTACCCGATTTGAGAGACGAAGGTGATTCGTCCGATTTTGCGCCGGAGCGGGCCCTGATGAGTTGAAGATTTCCAGTGTGGAGAGTCTTACTCAGATCTAGAGCAGACCGACTCAGAGATGACCGCCTATGTATTGCCTTTCCTGGAGGATTGAGGCGCTGTTCGACGTACAGGCGAATAAGCCAGTTGCTGCTGCAAATGACGAGATGTCGCCCAGATGGTTGGAGCTACTGCAGCGTGAGCATATACTTAGAGAGATGATAGCGAGTCGCTAGTCACCTGAGGATGAATGACTAGGACAGGTGGTTCGTTTGTTTACCGATGCGAGGTCATCAGATAGATTGTTTCCAGCTAGAGACGACTTCACGCAGGTTCGTTGAGAGTCGATAGAGACGATCGAATGTCAGGAGCCCATTTTCCAAGTTTAAAGTATACGGAAAGACATGCAGGTGATTCTATGGACTCTCTAGAAGAATGAAATCCTAACTCGACTTAATGACCGTGTGAAAGCCTTTGAACCTTCGGATTTGCGGCGGTTCCTCGGCGCCATTAGTGAGGCTTGGGTTTGCCCTTCTACGGCTGGACCACCGACGCTGTGGCATGTACTCGATACTATTAAACTGTACCCATGATGTGATCTCTTGGGGGATTATGAGGATCTGACGAGTCGATCGGATGGTTCGACATCTTTCGGATATCGTGATGGGACACTGCTTGGGAGACTCCAGATGCGAGCGTAGCCGTCGGAGCGCAGTTCGTGTAGCCACGATGAGTTAAGTCCGAATCAGTCGACATTGAGCAAGGTGGAGTAAAGAGTTCGTACGAGATTTCGACGAGATGACGTCCCACTCCGCTGACATTAGAGATGTGATATGCACCCCGAGGCGTGGTATATGGATGTATCTTCCAGAGAGAAGCGCGATAGGTATGCAGCCGTTCCGGAATAAGCTTTAGCTTCAGCATTGGATGATGACTTCCGGGCATTTCGGCAGGATTGAGATTTGAGAAAGGAACCTCGACAGGACCTTTCTGGAGTACGTTACGAGAAGACCTAGACCAGGAGTGGTCGTATTGCGCACACCCAGCAGGACAGAGTTCGGCATTGTCGACGAGGTAGTTGACCATGTTCGGATAAAGGAACTTACCCAGATGCGTTGCAGATTGATCAGGGACGGACGAGTGATGAGTATTCCTCCGATGGTTGGGACGTGTTCCCGAGGACCTGTTCGGCCTGACATCCTCTACAGAATGATGAAGCTACAGAATATGCGATTTCGAGTCCGTGCGAGAGACTTCAGATTGACCGTGGCCGAGAACAGTGCAGTGCGTAGTAGCTTGGCGTGACGTCATAGTGGACGACGATAGAGACAGTTGGAACAAGAGGTTCGTGTGAGACACTGATGAGCTGTCATTGCTTCCCGTCGAGACTAGAGACCTGATATGCTTACAGAGACGTTGGAATGTGATCAGTTTCCGAGAAAATATTGTGCTGAGGACACAGGTGTTTTTGAGCGAGAAGAGGTTGTGTAGGAAGCCAGCCTCTGTACAGATCGGCATAGGCATGATCGGAAGAGACCTTGAGCAGGATTCCTTCCAGGACATTGCTGCAATGATGTTTGCACCCAGGATCAGATGTGTGACGTGCTTTCAGAGAGCCAGAGGCCGACGCCAGTGATACGCTGCCTTACGAGCGGTCGTGAGGATTGACCGAAAGGTGACCAGGAAAGTGCCAGAACGGAATCGTTCCTGTCAGTACTCCTGACCGGGCCGATGAGCCGATGGATTGCGAGATTGGTAATCTACAGGAAAGATCAGGAACCAGAGGCAGAGGACGCCAGCCGCGAGCAAGAGGCAAGTAGATATCTTGCGCAGCTAGCATCGGATGTTCCGGTACCTTCTCGACCCTGAAGGATGGTATACCGACGACGGTAATTATGATTTGTGATTTTGTGATTTGATTATCACGTATCCGTTGCTTTGAATTTCGGTATTTTGGGCGATCTATTCACATGATTTAGTCTTGATGACTGAGTTTCATGATATTTGATTTTGTGCACCATGGTTGCACCTACTGGGTATTTATACCTTGTACATAGTTATTACTCTTGAGCTGTTGATTGCGATTTCATGCCTATTTTATGCTGGTGATTTGATTTACGCTTCCAGCAGAGTTTCATGTAATTTTAGTGTTTTGATTTTGCACTCGGTATAGCTTATATGTGCTTGTAGTGTATCGATATGTGTTTTGTGCCCGCAGCTGCACACGTTTATGATTTTCTTCATATCTGGATACACTTGGTGTTGCTGCTTACGTATTTGAGTTATTGCTTGGTATTTGTGCATGGGATGCACCAGTTCTATACTTCGTGCATTTGTCGCACCAGTTTTATGTTTCTTGCGTTTATCGCATCAGATTTATATTTCGTGCCTTTGTTGCACCGGATTTATATTTTGTGCATTACGATTGCACCTGACTTCGATTTGATGCCTTTCGGTATGTCGATTTTGATTGTGATATTGATGTGGATTCTTGCACTCCGTGCTTTTGACTGGACTTACGCATATTCGACGTTGCTATTGGATTTTGTGATTCCGTGCATATTGAGTGCGCAGGGTCTAGATTTTCATTCGTGCATGATGGATGCACCGATTTGGATTTTCGCGCATGTTGGGCGCATGTTTTGAGATACGATTTTGGGGCACACCAGATGCACTAAATCGAGATTCTTCGTGCATGTCAGATGCACCTGTTTTGGCTGCCAGGCACACGTTGCCTATGACAGATGCTTCGTGCACACCCGTTGCACCTAGATGTTATTTTGTGCACATGTTTAGCACATATATGGATTTTGATTTCCGTGCGCACCAGACGCACAGGGTGGTGTTATGTGATTTTTGGGATTTATTCCTTTTGGAGCAGTACATTTTTATGATGTTGGATATTTGCTTTCATACTGAGCAGGACTAGTCAGTGGGCAGTACCTGGATATATTTTGCATGCATCGATAGTTATCGAAGGGATTTCCGAAAAGCGAGCTATAGTCTCAGTATATACCTACGTGTCCGATATGACACGAAACGTTTTAAAAACAAGGAAACCCTTCTAAACTGTTTTCAAAACGGCGGAACGTACCTATTAAACAAAGGATATATATACACATATATAGTTATTTTCTTATGAGAAACGTCCGCCACTGTGCAGTGTTACGCGCATCGCACATCGACTTAAAAAGATTTGGCATACATTTGCATCAGCTATTTACATGTATAGATTGGATGTCTACATGTATAGTCTTGGTCCATATCATATTAATTTTGTATTGGATTTGACATTGTGTCGTTACCATGACTCCGATGATTGCGGATGCTTGATGGAGTGTTGCATTTGAGTTATCTGCTCAGTACTCATGCGCATGCATTGCGCTATGATGTTTTATGTATAGATGATTTCGGAGCCCCGATGACTTGGAATTTGTATTGAAATATTTTAGTATTTGGGGGTTTAAATTTAAATTCGGGGACCGAATTTCTTTAAGGGGGGTAGATTGTAACGTCTTCAAAATAATAAAATATGATTTTTGGGAAATTTTATAATTTAATATTATTTTAATGAATATTTTAATATTCTGGTATAATTAAATACAGATAAATGGGGAAAAATTATGGAAAATTCTAAAATAAGGTATTTTAAGGAATTGCTTCGTTTTCTGTGCATGCCCCCATTTCCTCTAGTTTTGACCCTGAGTATGTCTAGTTTTGACTGATTCCATCTAGGGTGAAATCTGGGTTGATTTTCCTATGTTGGTGTATAATTTGGGACTTGTTTTAGCATGGATTTTGGTATTTGGTGATTCATTCCTGTCGGGTGGCGTTTGGACGTCAACGACAAGTGGATTTTGATTGTGTTTACATGCGAGTCGATAGGTTTTTACCTATGCGGGTAGCGTGTGCTATTTTGGTTTCCGATGTGATTTTCATGTGCTTTAGCATTGTGATATACTTGTAGGTACCCCGCGTGATGTTGAGGCAAAGGAGGTGAAGATAGCGACATCGGCTTTGGCACACGAGGAGCAATGTGAGTAGATTTATATCTGTGGGGAGAAGTCGGGTGGATGGCGTATAGCACCCCCGCAGTCCGTGGTGATGTATACGAATACGTATACACACGAATATTTTTTATGTGTTGTTTAGGGTTATTGATGGTAATAATGATATTTTGATGATAAGAATATATTGGTTTAGTTTAGTGCGATCCCTAGAGTAGTGGTTGCACTCACACATACATTTACACACATACTTGCATTCATTCTTTCATTTATTAGAGTGCATATGATGGTGCGTATATCTACACATGGGTATGGGACTATGTGTTTATATACTGGATTTGAGGATAGTATTTGGGATTTGAGATGAGTCGATGAGATTGGGCTTGAGGCCAGGAGATCGGTGATGTGATTTGGTTCGTATTGAGATACGACACGATGTTTTAGCGGGTCTTTTGACGTAGTGATTCTTACACCTGCATGCATACATAGAGGGTATCAATATTGTACTAGACGTAGATCAGTACCCCGATCATGACATTTGATAAAGAGGATACCAGATAAATAGTATGATGAATGTGATATTGACCCGTACCCATATTTGGGATGCCGTACGACGGATTTACGTACAAGCTATATTTTGATGATTGATCCGCACTCTTGACTTGGGATGTCTGATTATAGATAAGGTATCGGATATGATATTATTGAGGCGGGATCACCGACTAATATATATACATGTATGTATATGTATCGACTCAGATGTTAGGCGGTTTCCTCACCCATAGCTCTACTTGTTAGTTCAGCCGTATAGTTTAGGATGGTTGTTAGATTAGATTAGACTCCTACCTATTTCAAAAACTAACGAATCGTGGGTATTTTAAAAGACAGCCCAAGGGATCCTACGGATATTTCAAAAGACGTATCTTTTCATAAAAACACCGTAGCCCTTATTTTCAAAACCCCATGATTCGTGTTATTTCAAAAGGCACCAATTGTAGAGGTTATTTTAGATTAATGCAGATTAGTTATAGTTGCGTCTAGTATTCAGCTTCCGCTCATTATTGTGGTTCGCATCGCATCGCATGCTTATATTATGTTTCATACTCCATTATTGATGTTATGCTGTTAGGACACCAGCACCATTACCGATGATGCGTATGTACCACGTACACTTACTTGCCGGCTCACACACATCTTCATCGGTAATTGCCATGTCACGTACACCTTAGAAAATATTATTGCATCGACATAGGTTGTTAGCTAATAATTTAGACATGATATTAGTGTACTTGCATTATATGCTAGATTAGACGTTGTAATTATTAGTTGTTACATCATGCATGTTATTATTCTTGGATTTTTATGCCTGTATGCACTGTTTACATGCTATTGAGGATTGGATTCGGATTTCCATGAGATTTTCTGGATTTGGGGGAAAACCGCAAAACTTATATAAACTTCTTTTCTCTCTTTAAAATAAAAAGTGCGGTTTTCCCATGATATATGAGTCGTCCACCATGAGTTTGCTGATGGATTTGGAAACCCGATTCGAGGAGACGGATGAACCGTTTCGGGTACATGGTGGACCCGGTAAGGTACCCCGGGGCAAGAAGCGCGTGGTGATGACGATGTGAGCCTGGCAGGGGAGCACTACCTACCGGTGATTTTACCCGACGCGTCGGATATCCGGAGGATACCGTCGTGGTCTTGAGATGGATGGTAGGGGCCGGTCTGGACTGACGGCGCCCTAGATATTATGATTGAGACATTGGGATTTCGAGATTTCGAGGTACAGAGATTGTGATACAGAGATATCGAGATATTGGGATTACGTTTTGTGCCGATGCTAGGCACTGTTTTATGCTGATTTCATTATGATACCTCAACTAAAAATACAAGGGAAATCTCACTAAATTATGAAAACAGTTTCTTCATTTACATGTATTCTGCTTTCATGCATTCATACCTCATATTCATGACATACTATTACCTGAGGCACTAGCACGAGCACTTGGCACTACATTCACGTATAGAGATTACATTGCCAGTTTAGCATGCTTCAGCTTTATTCATATTGAGGTTTCTTTATATCTGATCGTATTGACCTAGGTTGGGTCATGCATTCGATCTCTGCTTGTAGATATCTTTCTATTCACGAGTTGGCAACTCACCCCCGTTGTGCCCCAGTTCTTGCAGGTTTGCCGTACAGTTCTATAGCGGCATTTCTGGCACACTGCTTCCTTTTGGGTGATTTGCTTGGATAGGTGGGTTCTTTTGTATCAGAACCGCCGTTGTATTTATATTATTCATTGTATCTAGAATATCCATCAACCAAAACTCGTATATTGTTTCAGACCTAGACTAGTGATGTATTATTCGACCATAGAGTCGCGCTTAGTAGTGTTGCGGTTTTCTTGTTGCTTTTGAGCTTTCTTTTGGATTTGATCCTCGCCACTTGGCGTTGTATATTATTGTTGCATGTGGTGGTGACCGTCGATTGACGAAGAGCTAGCTCCCGCTTGGGGATGCCTTTATCATTGCATATATTGTTATCCTTGTTATACCCCATTCGGGGCCAGTTTTACAAAAGAAACTCTGCCGAAATTTTTAGAAAAGACTGTACTGTTTTTAAAAATGCATATTCGGCTTAGTTATTTAAAAACCTTGATTTCAAACATGTTTTTCTTCACTTTTTTAAACCAGTTTCTTTACTTATTCTTAAAAATGTTTTTAGATTTCTGGGCTTTTGGCTTACTTGGATCAGATGGAGTCCTATAGACTTCATATGGTTCAAGGGCCAGTCACGTGCTCTTTCGGGTCGTGACACCTGCGTGATCTTTTGCGTGGTCAGAACGATGGAAAGGAGGGAGTTTGATTTAGGAAGTATAACAGTTAAAGTTTCAGGAGGGTGAATTGGAAAATCCGACTCGTCAAACAAAAATGGTTCATCCTCAATACTATCCTCATAATTCTCCTCAAAAGTTATCTCATCCATGCAATTATCATCAAAATCAAGACGCATATGAAGTTTGGGAGAAACATTTAATGACTCGGGATGATGAATTGGAGATAAAATTTCAGTCAAATCTAATGGTTCGTCATCCAAAATATTCCCTGCGTCAATATCCTTAATCAAGTGAAAATCAATTTTTTTGGACACCTCATCAAAAGCATGGATATTTATCAATTCAGGTTCTAGATTAGAGGTGTAGAGGTCGAAAGGATTGGTGATGGTTTCACTCGAAAAGGGCTCCTCACAATCTGGCAAATCAAGCACTACAAAGTCGCACAACTCATTAAACGTTTTATTTTCAACGGGTGAATCTTTTGGAACACTTGATAGACATTCAAAACCGGAGTTATGGGATTCAATTTGTGATGGGTAGGTTTGATTTGGAATGGTGTATAGCTCACTTTCTCCACTCAAATTCTCGATCTGTCCAACCGCCTCATCATACATTAGAATTTTTGGAGCTAGTTAGAAACTAGCTACCGGTTCACTAGGTTGCATAAGGGCGGCAATGGACGCATCCAAATTCCTCATCCAAATTCCAGACTAGACATGGGTTGTGAAGGGTTTCAGTAAAAGATTCAAAATTGTTTGGATATGTGAAACTCCCAAATGGTTGTGTAGAATCAATATCTAGGGAAGGTGTAAAAGTCGGGTAGGACTGATAGGAATTGAATGGTTGGACAGGAGTAGGATCAACATTTGGATAAAAATGTGAATGGACTTGTTGATCCCAAGAACTAGAAGTGTTGAAAGGAGTGAAAGATCGGTCACGAGATTGTTCTATATGTTCAGCAATAGACATGGGTTTCGGAGTTACAACAGGACTCGAAAAAGTAGTATCAACATAAGAAGGTGGTGAAGGTTGAAATGGTTGATACAAAGTGGATTGTGGAGTCGAACCGTTTCTCCTAGACGCTTCTATTCGATCTTTCAAAGAAATTTTGGGCATGTTGGGGTCGTCCGTAATTCGACCAAAACAATTCGCGTAGGAAGCGATGTTTGGTTCAGGGTACCAAAGTTCTGCAAGAGTTTTATGAGGCGGGGTACCCATGATGTAAGAAAGGAGAAGAAAAAGAATGTGGGGTGCACGGATTTCTTAGCGACAAGTTGCAAGTTTTTGTAAAATTTTAATTTTTTTCTTTTTTTTTTATGGAGCTTTTTGCAAAAAAAAGATTTTCAATAAAAGGCTTGGACACACGTTCAATCAATCACAAATGCATAATCAAGCCTAGATCTAGGGTCACCTAGGTCAGCTAGACAGCTCCTAACTGTTCCAAAGGGCAAGAAGTAGGACCTCAAACCGCCTCTTCACCGCCAATTGTGGCCAGGTAAGCACAAGTAGAGAAAGGAGGGATCCGCTCACGAATCACCGTGAGACGGGCCATTTAAAGTTACCTTTCACTACCTGTCTAGCCTAGGCACCACAAAGTCTGGTTAGGATCAACGGTCGATGCCTATAACTATTCCTTTGTCCTATTGAGCGCGAAGTCCTTAGGGCCGAGTCTAATCTTTTTTAATTAATTTGATGGTCAATGCAATATGCTTTATGTGATTTTTGGGGTCTTGGGAAGGGTAATGAAATCCCCACCCAATCTGATTGGTGTTCAAGCCCCTTAATGTCAATTTAAATATGCAAAACAGTAAACACAATCAAACACTTGCAAACAATTTTTTTTAGCGCGGCGCAAAGAATCCTGCACAAGATCAAGTTATTGAGAAGGGGAGAATTTTTAGCGCAAAGAATCCTGCAGGAAATTTTCACAGAGAAGATATCAGGGGTTGCAGAGAAGGAGAAAGGAAGCTCACAGAGGAAATTGCCTTTGCTGACGTCACAAGGGAGCGGCGGATCCGCGGCATTAAGTAGGTTACGGCGGCAGTTCCGCGGTCAGGAAGGAGGATCAGGCATCCAAACTTCTTCTGTTGCTCTGTTATGGTACTACTCTGTTGTTCAGATTTGTTGTTTTCTGTTTCGATCTCTGGATTTTTCCAGATCTGAATCCTATCGTCGATCCTGCAAAATTCAAACGAAAATACCCTTCACAAAATAACAAGATGATAAATTTTTATTTTTTTATTTATATTTTTCAGTATTTATGATTTTTCAATTTTATATTAACCCGAAATTGCAAAAAGAAAATAACACGCCATCCCCGGCAACGGCGCCATTCGATTGATCATTTCTTTGCGTGCGTTTTGAAAACATGAATTTTGAAATCAAAGAATATTTATAACCGCAATCAAGAACGGCGTCGCTTGGTAGCTAGCCGGTGAGTACGGGTCGGTCCACAGGGATTTTGTGTATTCTCAAATTGTTCTAACGAGTTAATTCCGATTGGTGTCGGATTGATTAAATCTAAAAACTAAGTTTATATAGACTAGGACTAAAATCTTGCTAGGGTTAGGTTTAGGTTAAGTTTGGAGAGTCAATATTCCTCACCGCTTTCTATGCCCTAATTAAGATCTATGAGGTGTTATGGTAATAATTAATAAAGTGGATTCGTACCATCGGGAAGAGACGATGTTTCTTCCTCTAGGTTCTTGTCCTTCCTTTCTTAATCCTTACCCTAACCTCCATGGAAAACACGCTCAACCGGTCCTTTTTACTACGGTATCACCACTACCTCGTAGGATAGGGTGCCATAGGGAGCGGTGTGTGCATGTATGCATGGAGTCCTACAAAAACGTGTGATGGGCAAGAAATGGTGAGAGATCTTCATCTCTCAAGCCTTCCCCAAATCTAACCCTAACAAGTGAGGAGACTACTCACTCATTAGGGAATTGAAAAACATGATCTATACTAATTAACTATGGAAAATAATGAAATCTAAACTAGGGCAAGAATAGAATATTATACTAGGGCAGATAATAAAATTAACTAGGGAAAGAATAGAAAACTTACTCTAATTTGATGCACTCTTCATACATTGCAGAAATTTACAGATCTGAATTTTAGATATAAAATGAGGCAAAAGAAGAGGCATACCTTAAAAAGTGGTTTAGAGTTTCTATTTATAGAACATAGAAACCCTAGGGTTACAATCGCGTCATATCTGCAATTACAATTTTATCCCCTAAGAAAAGAACTAGTCAACGCACCGCAAGTCTCCACAAAGATTTTGCACCGACACGTGGCCGCGGATCCGCGGCCAATAGCAAGGTTTGGCCGCGGTTCCGCGGCCAAGTAGGGAGCTTGCTGGCTGTGATTTTCAGGGCATGTTCTGTTGCTTTGTTTCTCCTAATTCCTTCACTTGGTTTCTCAAATTGTCTTCTAGTTTCTTCCAGAATTCCACAGTGAATAATTTCGTGGACTTTTACCGCATGCTTCATGTTGAAGTCTTGAACCTTGCGCTGCCTTTGTTCTTTGTGAAATTGTCCATTGATCTTCGTTTAGTCTTCAAACTGTAGGCATGATCAAGATCTTTCCATTTATCGATCGTAGTCTCACTTTTGTATCGTCTTTTCATCGTTTTCACTGTTTTTGTTCCGAGAACCTGTAGCCTGCAACTATGTAGCAGACATGGGTCAAAAGCACCTGTTTATTTGTAAAATGAATAAGAATGGGGAATATAATAATGCAATATTATGATATGAACACCATTACACAAGGTCCCTGGCCAGGGCAGGCGAGATTTACTGGTAGGTTTTCAAGTAACCTCTCAAGGTGTAATGGGCTTCACTCCAACACGACTTATACCACTTTTAGAGGACTGACGCTTGCCGCCCCTAGGCCCGATATGCGATAGTCTTAGACGAACAGACCGGACTGTACGTAGATTGTCACATCAGGCTCAGTAGGAGTTCGGATGGGTTTCCTCATCGGCCTTTTTATCGACATCTACCTGGGGACCGTTACGTACAGCTAGTACCGCTTGCGGCCTGTGGTTAAACCTAATGCCAGCGAGTGTCGAGTCTTTAGAGTCCCACACAGAGGGTTTCCCTGCTTTAGGCAAAGCGATATAGAGGTCGTATGGTTTTACGACAGGGTTCAGACATGTACGTGCACTTGTGCATGTATGATGTTCGGACAGATTATACTAGCGGGCTTTGGTTTAAGCCAGATTCTAGTATTGGAATATTGGATTTATGCAGTCTTAGTTTATTCGTGTTTTTCGTAAATACGGATGGGAGAGGCGTTCTCGTACTTACTCGAGAAGCTTCTAGAAGAAAGGTGACTCATTTAGTTTTAATTCATTTATGAATTAAACTAAATAAGGTGGAGAGGTGATGTGTTATTTGCATTAAATGTTTTAATGTCTCATGAGATGATTTATCCAAAGTGAGTTAATGAAGCATGGTTGTTATTAATGTATATTATTATTATGGATAATTATCATGCTTCATATATTCACAAATGAGTTATTATTCATTATCATTCTCACATGCACACCCTCTCTCCTCAAGCTCTCCTCTTCTTCAACCTAACCCTAATCCTCTCATGTGTTGAGATTCCAAGAGTTAGCAAGACTAATAGATCCTTAATCTATCTCTATATCTTCTAGGTCACTTGGATTAGCAATCCTAGCCACTTAGTTACCTCAAGTTAGAGGTTAAAACTTGAAGGAGGAACTCTCGGGTGGAACTTTTATCACATCGAGGTGGCCGACGAAGAGGTGAACTACAAGAACAAGAAGGACTAGTATCTTGAGGTATAATTATCTATCATAGTAGTTAATCACTTCTAGATGTTTGTTAGTTAGGGTTTAGCAAAGATCCGTTTGATAGTCAATGTTACTTTGTACAAAATGATTGTTTTACCTATTCCGCCTTACCGCATCTCGTGGGGTGTGTAACGTTGACTTACATTTTCTACCATGGCTTTATTTTTCCTTTACTTGGATTTGTTTTAAAATGTAATGAAAAGAAAAGAAAAGGAAAGGAAAGGGATTAAAATAAAGGGTATGGGCAAGAGAGAGAGAGAGAGAAAGGTGAGGGGTGAAGTTGACCATGGGCTCATTCCTCTTGCATTTTCTTCTTGCATCTTCTTCCTCTTTCAAACCCCATGGATGCCATCTTCCCTCCACCATCTCCACCTCCTCACACAACCCCAAATCAACACAAAAATAGCATCCCCCTTTCATTAAAAAGGTGCACAAGATCATCACAAGCATTTTGGACCAAGAAAAATTGGATTTGGAAGACTTGGGGCAACTTAAGAAAATTCTTGAGTTGCCAAATAAGGTAATTCCTTCACACTTAGTGTATAATTTTATTCACTTTAGCTTCCATGCATGCTTAGAAGTGGTTTAGAGGAGTTTAGTGAACTTAGAAATTTCCAAGTTGAGGATTAGGGTTTGATTTGAATCCAAAGGTGTAATTAAGGTTAGTAGATGCCATATAACCCCTCTAGTGTTAGTTTCATGGACTGAAACCTTAGACATAAACCCAAAACCCAAACTTAAAAATCCTTGATATCGTATTTTGTGAAAATTGTGATGTGTTTTGGTGATCTGCTATAACCCGGGTGACCTGAAAATTTTTTAGCAAAGACTGAGAGGTGTGCAGGCAACCTAGAAGCTAACCCCAAAACCTGAGGCACCCACTCCATGTTATGGCCGCAAATTTACTCTTTTTGGCCGCAATTTGCGGCCTTGATACGAGCAAATTGGCTCGTTCTTGGTCCAGGGCTTTATCTCCAGTAAAATAGACCCCCCATGCATGCAAAATTGGCTAATTTCACCTAGGGTAAAATCTGGGACCATTTTCTTGAGTTGCTGCATTGTTTTACGACTTCGTTTTAACTTTGGTTTTGGTATTTGGGTTTTAAACTCGATGGTTTGATGTTTGTACATCGACATCGAGGATTTGTTTGGCATTTCTTACATGCGTAGTCTGTAGGTTCTAACCTATAGGCTTTTAGCGTGTCGTTTTGGTTTTGAATTGGATTTTAATGCAACACGATATGTTATGACATGTAGGTACCCCCACGTGGATTTCGAGACGACGAGGAGAGCGTGGCGTCATCGACTCCAGCAAGCGAGGATAAGGTGAGTAGATATATATCTACAAGGGAAGTCGGGTAGATGGCGTATAGCACCCCCGGAGTTAGATAGTGCAGTATGCAAATGTGTTATATCTATATATTTATATGTTATTATAAGATGTATATACTTAGCTAGAAATGCTTTAGAGTACTTTGGGTTAGTGTAAGCGTTTTTGGTAGTTAATGCTATAGTTAGTGTTAGTCTCGAAACCCTAGAATAAGGTTTACACTCATGTACACACACACGCATACACTTGTTTACTTGTGCGTATATGGGGATATATATATATACATATACATATATGTTTGTGAGTATGTATATATATATATATATGTATACATATGTTAGTTATATATATGCCCTAGAGACCATTGTTGTACATAAGATGTATATTATAGTGGATGCTTGTGTAAGTCCACGTTGCCCACCCCGGTGCTTACGGGGAGGTGGAAACGGTATAAAAATTCGATTTTTAGAACTCAAGGCAACATGGACTAAAAGGAGGATCTTTGCTAAACAAAAACTAACAACCATGCTAAAAGATTTAGCTACTCGGTTAAAGGGTTATACCTAAGTCTTGAAGTCCTTCTCTTCTTGCTCCTTGGAGTGGGATGAACGGGTCGTCCTCGTCGCCTTCTCTTGCCGAAGAAAGATCCACCCGAGGGCCTCTACCTTTGGCTCCTACCTCAAACTAGAGGTAACTACAGTGCTTGGTGTGCTAAACCTAGAACCTTAGGATGAGTAGAGAGTAATTTTGGTGTTTTATCTCAAAAGCTAAATGGTTCTCAACTCATGAGAGGGGAGAGCTTTGAGAGAGAGTAAGAGGATGAGAGAGAATGAGCATAAGAGAATGAGGATAATATCAAACCTTCTCACATATATGTGAATTATGATAATTAAATAATTAATCAAAGATAATATTGATGGTTAACTTGAAATGACCATTATAATTTCACATTAATGAATTTTTGCAAGAATCAAAGAGCATCTTTCATGTGAAATGATGATGGTCAATTTGTCAACATAGGTCAACAAGTCAACCATAGTCAAATGGTCAACAACCCTAACCATAACACAATTATAATTAATTAATATCAATAATCATATTTCACATAATCATTAGGGTTAAGGAAAAGACAACGGTAATCAACCCTAATGAAAGTCCTCTGCCTCTGCCTCAGTCAACTGTGCATACACACACGTATCCATGTTCCGAAGAACACGAATACAATGAGATAAAACCAATCCCAAAACATATACTAAGATCTGGCTTAAACCAAAGCCCGCTAGTATAAGCTGTCCGGACACCAAACGTGCACAAGTGCGCGGATGTGAACGAACCCCGTCGCAAAACCATGCGACCTCTACTCTGTTTTGCCTAAAGGCGAATAACCCTCTGTGTGGGACTCTAAAGACTCGACACTAGGCTGACAGTGGGTTTAACCACAGACCGCAAGCGGCACTAGCTGTACGTAACGGTCCCCAGGTAGATGCCGATAAGAAGACTGACGAGGTGAACCCATCTGAACTCCTACTGAGCCTGAATGTGACATTCTTCGTACAGTCCGGTCTGTTCGTCCGAGAATATCGCATGGCGGGCCTAGGGGGCGGTGAACGTCAGTCCCTTAATAGCGGTACAAGTCGTGTCAAAGTGTAGCCCAGAACACCCTGAGATAACACTGGAAACCTACCAGTATATCTCGCTTGCCCTGGCCAGGGACTTTGTTTAATGGCTCTCCTAGACACAGCGCGATATCAACCCCCAATACCGGGAGAGACGAATCCTGTCTAACCGTCGCTGCCTCCAAGTGCTTCGGGACTGCACCCAACTGCTACCTATTTGCACGACTCCTTTGAGCCGTGGTAGGGTAGCAATCTAAGAACAGTGGGAACACATTCGAGGCGAAGTGACAATGTCAAGTCAACGGACTAAGTTGTACTCATGTCACCTGGGAACTGATAACTGACGATAGGTATAATACCAACCAACAGTCCCCGACGAGTCCTGTCCAGTGTACTCGTAACCTAACGAGCACCCGCATATTATATCAAGTACGACGTACTGACGACTGTGGGACAGACCGTCTCCCAAGCTGGGATGAGAAGCGCATACGCTAGTCTACTCCGGAGTATCGATGCCCTGTCTCGATAGTCCTACGACTAGGGACCTGCATAAGGATGTGCTTGTGGATTACCCAGCCCCCACGAGTGTGACTGCCATCACAACGCTGGTAATCAAGCAAAGATCCTAAGGGCTCCACTAATGTGTAAAGGCGATATGCTATAAGAAACACATGCACACATTAAAGTAGAAACAAACCAAGTAGCATACTACTATTTTGAGCAAGATTTTCTATACAACTGTGAATATCCCAAGCTTCCATCAAGTAATATACAAACTAGTATGATACAGTAATGGCCTCTAGGGCATATACACTAACAATCTCCCACTTGCACTAAGGCCATGTACTGCGTATCGAAGACCTATCATCTCGATCAGCCGCTTGAACTGAGTCTGGGGTAAGGCCTTCGTGAGTGGATCAGCAGTGTTATCTTCCGTAGCAACTCTCCGAACCTCGATCTCCTGGCGACCCACGATCTCCTTGATCAGGTGATACCACCTCAAGATGTGTCTGGACTTCTGATGGGACCTGGGTTCCTTCGCTAAAGCTATAGCCCCGTTGTTGTCGCAATACAGAGGTATTGGATCAACAATGGACGGAACCACCTGAAGTTCTGTCAAGAACTTCCTTATCCAGACGGCTTCTTTTGCGGCATCTGCAGCAGCGATATATTCCGCTTCCATCGCCGAGTCAGCAACGGTTTCCTGTTTGGAACTCTTCCAACACACCGCCCCTCCATTGAGGGTAAAGACATAACCCGACATGGACTTGGAATCATCCTTGTCATTCTGGAAGCTGGAGTCAGCAAAGGCCTCGATCTGGAGGTCTTTTCCGCCATACACCAAGAACATCTCCTTAGTCCTTCTGAGGTACTTGAGAATGTTCTTTACCGCTATCTAGTGTTTCTCCCCAGGGTTTGACTGATACCGGCTTACCACACTCAGTGCATAAGCTACATCCGGTCTGGTACACAACATCGCATACATTATAGAGCCTACCGCAGAAGCGTAGGGTATAATAGACATGCGATCCCTTTCCAAATCAGTCATGGGAGACATCTCTTTGGAGATGGTGATCCCGTGACAAGCCGGTAGATTACCGCGCTTGGAATCTTCCATAGTGAATCTTTTCAGTATGGTGTCGATGTACCTGGACTGTGAAAGTCCTAATATCCTCTTGGATCTGTCACGATAGATCTGGATTCCTAGAATGTAAGAGGCATCACCCAGGTCTTTCATGGAGAACCTGTGTGATAAGAACCCTTTGACAGATTGTAGCATAGGAAAGTCATTTCCTATCAAAAGAATGTCATCCATGTATAAAACGAGGAATACTACAGTTCTTGCTACAAATCTACTATAGATGCATGGTTCATCTGGATTTTTGATAAAGCCAAATTCTTTGTCCGTCTCATCAAAACAGATGTTCCAACTCCGCGATGCCTGCTTTAGTCCATAGATGGACTTAAGCAACTTGCACACATTTCCGCTGCTCCCACTCTGAATGAAACCCTCTGGCTGGTCCATATAGACACACTCCTCTAAATTTCCATTTAGAAAAGCAGTCTTTACGTTCATCTGCCAAATCTCATAATCGTTGAAGGCAGCAATGGCAAGAAGGATCCGAATGGATTTCAGCATAGCCACTGAAGAAAAGGTTTCGTCATAGTCCAAACCAGGTCTTTGACGAAAACCCTTTGCAACAAGTCTAGTCTTATAGGTATCAACCTGTCCATCTACACCAATCTTCCTTTTGAAGATCCACTTGCATCCTACGGGTTTTACCCCATCTGGAGCAACGTCCAACGTCCATACTTTGTTGGTGTACATGGACTCCATTTCGGTCCGCATTGCATCCAGCCATTTTACCGAGTCAACGCTCTGAATAGCCTGCTGGAAGCTAGTCGGCTCATCACTATCAATGATGCAATCCTTTCTATCCCCGTCTATGAGAAAACCGTAGTATCTCTCGGGCGGATGAGACTGCCTACTACTCCTGCGGAGCGGCGCATGAATGTCCTGTTCTTTTGAACCCTCTGGTTCTACTAAGCTTTCAGTAATAGTCTGTGGTTCTGGAATTTCTTCCAGTTCTATTGCGCTCCCACTTATTCCCTTTTCTAAGAACTGGTGTTCCAGAAAGTGGGCATTACGAGAAACAAAGACCTTTTGTTCCTCTGCGTAATAGAAAAGATACCCCCTGGAGTTTTTTGGGTATCCCACAAACTTGCACAGTACTGAGCGTGCCTCGAGTTTGTCCGCATGCTTCTTTTTGACAAAAGCTGGACATCCACAGATCTTCAAATATTGAAAATAGGGTTTCTTCCCACTCCATATCTCATATGGTGTGGTAGGCAAAGTCTTAGTTGGGACTCGGTTCAAAAGGTATGCAGCTGATTCTAGCGCATATCCCCAGAATGATCGCGGCAACTCAGCGTTACTCATCATGGACCGTACCATATCGAATAGGGTTCGGTTCCGTCTCTCCGATACACCGTTATGTTGCGGGTTGTATGGAGGAGTAAGCTGAGAGAGAATTCTATTCTCTTTTAAGTAATCCAGGAACTCGGCACTTAAGTATTCACCACATCGATCAGATCTTAGTGACTTGATACTTTCGCCTGTTTGTTTTTCTACTTCATTCTTATATTCCTGGAATTTTCCAAAGGCTTCGGATTTATGTTTCATTAAGAAGACATATCCGTACCTTGAAAAGTCATCCGTAAAAGTAATGAAGTAAGAATAACTGCTTCGCGCATGTGTAGACATTGGACCACACACGTCGCTGTGTACGAGTCCCAAGAGCTCACTCGCTCTTACTCCGTGTCCAGTGAACGAAGTCTTTGTCATCTTTCCTTTGAGACAGGATTGACATGTTTCATATGATTGATATTCGAACGGATCCAAATATCCTTCTATATGTAACTTCGTCAACCTTCTCTCATTGATGTGACCCAGTCTACAATGCCATAAGAAAACCTGATTTGTTTCCGGAGACTTTCTTTTGTGTGTATTCTGGACATTGAAAATCTATGGTTGGTTTAATACGTATATACCATTGCTTAATGTACCTGACCCAATCAGAACTTGATTAAGGTGAATGTTTACAACATTGCTTACAAATGCAAATTCATAACCTTCTTTAGATATTAAAGATACAGAAATGATATTACAAGTTGCATTGGATACAAAATAACAATCACGTAAAACCAAAACATGTCCATCTGACATTCCCAGGTGATAGTCCCCCACGGCCTCAGCATCCACGCTAGCTCCATTTGCAACTCTGAGGGTCATATCACCTGCCTTCAAAACCCTACGCTTTCTCAGTGCCTGCAAAGAATTACAGATATGAGATCCTGATCCGGTATCCAATACCCAGGAAGTAGAGTTTATTGATTGACAGTTTTCAATAACATACACACCTGAAGCTGAAGCTGCAACTTGCTTCAGATCCTGGTTTCTGGCCTTCCAAGCCCTGCAATCTTTCTTCCAGTGTCCACTCTTGTGACAGTAAAAGCATTCTTCTTTCCCCACAAGCTTTCCCGCTTCCTTTGTTGCCTTTGCCTTTCCCTTCGTATCCACTTTACTAACACCGCCCCTTGGTTTGGTGGAGGTTTTCTTCTTCTTTCCCTTGGCTTTCGCCTTGGACCTAGAAGAGGATGATCCTCCTACAAACAAAGTGGATGTTTCCCTACCTTTCTGTAGGGTGCCCTCTGCACTCCTCAGCATGTTGAGGAGTTCTGAAAGTTCAACTTCTTTTTCTTGCAAGTTGAAGTTCAGGATAAACTGGGCGTAAGTGGAAGGAAGGGACTGGAGAATCAAGTCCGTATAGAGCTCGTTCTCTAACGTGGTCCCAAGGTCCGCGAGCTCTTCAATATAGCCAATCATCTTAAGCACGTGTTCCGCTACCGATGATCCGACGGCCAATCTCGCCGAAAACAGCTGTTTCGAGACTTCGTATCTGGCGATACGGGATTGCTCTCCATACAGTTCTTTTGGATGGAGAAATATGGATTCAAGGTCCATATTCTCGTGCCTCCTCTGATGTTCATTGTCCATAGAGGCAAGCATGAGGCACTTGGCCTTCGCGCAGTCGATTTCCCAGGTCTTACGGATTTCCTTATCCGCGACGCTGGTTTTGGGACCTGGGACAGGGGGAGCTTTGGTGGTAAGGAGATACCCCAACTTGTCATAAGTGATTGCCATTTTGACATTCCTGAGCCAATCTTTGTAGTTTGGCCCTGTCAGTATGTTTTTATCTAGTAGTAACTTAAGTCCAGTCATGACGTTTGGTCGCTGCAATTAGGAGAGAGAGAAGAAACACTTTAGCATGATGCTCTTGCAAGTTTTGAGTGGTTTTTAATTTGTCTAAACAGGATGGCTCCCACTGTCTCTTGAATCCCTCCTCAAACCAAAAAAGAAGAATTAGTCGGGATCAATCTCACCATACAATACTTGCTTAACCGTTCAGCCAGGCCAGTGTTGGTACTTCGAGGGAGGTTTTCCAACACTTTTACGAAGTTCCTTAATTAAATAACCTCTTTTCCCTGTGGGCGTAGCCCTGCTAACACCTTTCTAGACACCTACTTGGTTTATAGCATTGATCGTTAAGTGAGAAAGTTCCGGAGGAGTAGCATATACTCACAGTAGGATCGGGATCCAAATATCATCGTGTGACAAAACTGAAGGAATCCTACCAGATTCATCACACTCCAAATGGCATGCAGCGCTAGCAAGTTTCAGTTTCCTTTGAAACTCCCGATGTGGATTTTTGCCCCATGCACTTATGACCTTGGCGTGAGGTCAAAATGTCATAAGTCACATGTCAAGTTCTACCCATCATTATCCAGATTAATTTGAACCTACCCGTACCTACCCTTGACGTAGGCCAAAATGGCAATACAACTGTCTCAAACTAACGCATTCTAACTATGCAACAGATAAATATCTGGCAGGTACCAATCACTATGCCTTGGCGTGAGGTCAAAATACATAGCTTGAATACTACCGAATATTTAACTGAAATGATGGAGGGCTACGAATGGTTTTGGCGAAACCGTGAACGTAGTGAACTTGATGTAATCGATGGAACTAGATAGCTTTTAAAAGGAGTGGTTCAAGCTTCGCATTTAAAAGTTGGTTTTTGAAAAGAACCGAGTGGTTTTGAAGGTGTTCCAACGACTTTTACTTGGTTTATTTTCTTGCATTAATTTTAATGCGTCCCATCAATTAATCCTACCATTGCAGAAAACAACGAAAATATGGCATACGCTTATGCATCCGCATTCGCCACGGGGTCCCGTCATCACCCGTTAGGTTACTTAACTAACGACAGAGCGGGGGCTGGACTAGCGCGGATGCAAAACATAAGCAACGCCTAAATAGATATCTACATATAGATATATACATTCGTCACATGCAATGATAGCCATTCCAGATCACAGATGAACACATTGGATATACTAGGAATCCACATTCCGTACGAGCCTGTAACGAAGAGCGGATTACACGGTCGCGATGAATAGCCAAACCCCCACCCTAGACCCCTACGGGTGCGGCAAACTACCCGCCAAGTATCCGAAGTGAAGCAACCTCCCTCAACAACGTGAGTAGGCCACTCGGCACTTCGAGGTACCCGGTAGTTTGTGCACCCCACCTTGGGTCTATCCTAGGAGCAAAAACAGTAAAAGAAATTATACAATGACGGCTACTACCCCATCCCGGTTGTGCGGCCATATAAATAATATTACATCAATTTACATATTACATGAATTGAAAGATAAAGAAAACTCTCATCTCATAACCCCCCGGCTATTCATCCGCGACAATCCAACGAATTCATATACACAAACCATCAATCATTACAGATCACAGATATGTATAACCCCCACTAATCGACGTATAGCGATTAGCAGACGTTCAATACATATATCACATCACAGATATAACCCATTAGCCAAAGTCTAGAGAAGTTCGATCAAAATACGGATTTGTAACCACCCCAAAAACAAATCTGTTCACTGGAAAATCTGGGCAGAAACAAACCATCCGAAAAATCCCAAAACATCAATATAAGAACACTGCAGGAGAAACGACCCACGGCCGAGTCAACTCGGCCGCGGTTCCGTGGTGAGTTGGTCGACTCGCTGGATCGTTTTTCTTGGGTGTTCTGTAAAAACCCTGAGCCGATTTTTAGTGCATGATTTATTATTTTTAAAGCAGGTTTAAAAATCGGCAGAATTTAGGTTTTTGAAAAGTGTTTTGCGGTTCTTTTCCGATCGAAATTCTAGATACTTTGCTAACTTACTAGTTTGTGTTTAGCCAGGCTCTGATACCACTGTAAGTCCACGTTGCCCACCCCAGTGCTTACGGGGAGGCGGAAATGGTATAAAAATTCGATTTTTAGAACTCAAGGCAACATGGACGAAAAGGAGGATCTTTGCTAAACAAAAACTAACAACTATGCTAAAAGATTTAGCTACTCAGTTAAAGGGTTATACCTAAGTCTTGAAGCCCTTCTCTTCTTGCTCCTTGGAGTGGGATGAACGGGTCGTCCTCGTCGCCTTCTCTTGCCGAAGAAAGATCCACCCGAGGGCCTCTACCTTTGGCTCCTACCTCAAACTAGAGGTAACTAAAGTGTTTGGTGTGCTAAACCTAGAACCCTAGGATGAGTAGAGAGTATTTTTGGTGTTTTATCTCAAAAGCTAAATGGTTCTCAACTCATGAGAGGGGAGAGCTTTGAGAGAGAGGAAGAGGATGAGAGAGAATGAGCATAAGAGAATGAGGATAATATCAAACCTTCTCACATATATGTGAATTATGATAATTAAATAATTAATCAAAGATAATAGTGATGGTTAACTTGAAATGACCATTATCATTTCACATTAATGAATTTTTGCAAGAATCAAAGAGCATCTTTCATGTGAAATGATGATGGTCAATTTGTCAACATAGGTCAACAAGTCAACCATAGTCAAATGGTCAACAACCCTAACCATAACACAATTATAATTAATTAATATCAATAATCATATTTCACATAATCATTAGGGTTAAGAAAAAGACAACGGTCATCAACCCTAATGAAAGTCCTCTGCCTCTGCCTCAGTCAACTGTGCATACACACCCGTATCCATGTTCCGAAGAATACGAATATAATGAGATAAAACCAATCCCAAAACATATACTAGGATCTGGCTTAAACCAAAGCCAGCTTGTATAAGCTGTCCGGACACCAAACGTGCACAAGTGCGCGGATGTGAACGAACCCCGTCGCAAAACCATGCGACCTCTACTCTGTTTTGCCTAAAGGCGAATAACCCTCTGTGTGGGACTCTAAAGACTCGATACTACGCTGGCAGTGGGTTTAACCATAGACCTCAAGCGGCACTAGCTGTACGTAACGGTCCCCAGGTAGATGCCAATAAGAAGACTGACGAGGTGAACCCATCTGAACTTTTACTGAGCCTGAATGTGACAGTCTCCGTACAGTCCGGTCTGTTCGTCTGAGAATATCGTATGGCGGGCCTAAGGGGGCGGTAAACGTCAGTCCCCTAATAGCGGTACAAGTCGTGTCGGAGTGTAGCCCAGAACACCCTGAGATAACACTGGAAACCTACCAGTATATCTCGCTTTCCCTGGCCAGGGACTTTGTGTAATGGCTCTCCTAGACACAGCGTGATATCAACCCCCAATACCGGGAGAGACGAATCCTGTCTAACCGTCGCTGCCTCCAAGTGCTTCGGGACTGCACCCAACTGCTACCTGTTTGCACGACTCCTTTGAGCCGTGGTAGGGTAGCAATTTAAGAACAGTGGGAACACACTCGAGGAGAAGTGACAGTGTCAAGTCAACGGACTAAGCTGCACTCATGTCACCTGGGAACTGATAACTGACGATAGGTATAATACCAACCAACAGTCCCCGACGAGTCCTGTCCAGTGTACTCGTAACCTAACGAGCACCCGCATACTATCTCAAGTACGACGTACTGACGACTGTGGGACAGACCGTCTCCCAAGCTGGGATGAGAAGCGCTTACGCTAGTCTACTCCGGAGTATCGATGCCTTGTCTCGATAGTCCTACGACTAGGGACCTGCATAAGGATGTGCTTGTGGATTACCCAGCCCCCACGAGTGTGACTGCCATCATTGTAAGTGCACGGCGGCGCCCCGGCCGTCAACCCGACGGCCGAACGCGGAAACGGTGATAAACTTTAAATTTTGTGGACTTAGCAAACCGGCACCACCGCGCACTAAACCCCGGATCGTGCCATTAAACAAGTCTAAGCTAAGTAACAAGATAGGTTAGAGATGTACCGACTGATCCGAGTCCTCCGGTCTTCATCTCCGCTCCGATCTCCTCGCGGGATCTCCGTCCGTCTCCTCCTCGTCGGAAAGGGCACCACGAAGCCGGGTACTTTTACGGGCTCCCACCTCAATACCGAGGCAACTCGCGGATGAAGCCGGCTACTCGACATGCACAAGATATGCTGTAGGGAGTGTAATGTAGAATGTATGTCTCACTTTGGGGTTGGTTGCCATTTGAAGAGGATGGAGGAAACAAAGATAAGAAAAATGGTGCTTGCATTTTTCTTGACATGGAATGAGATCAAGAATGAAAACCTCTCTCAAAGATGAAGCTCTCTCTTCTTCTCTTTTCTTCTTCTCTCTTCTCTAATGAAAAACTATCATCCTTAGAAAATGGTGGAGGCTAAGATTATGAAGCATGAAGGGAGGTGATGGTAGTAAAAGGTGGAGGGTAACCATATCCAAAGCATAATCATCACTAAACTCAAATCAAACCTCACTTCATTTCTAATCCTTTCTTATCATAATGAATGCAAGAAAAGCAAAGATGCTTTCATAATTAATCCTTATGCAAATAAATCCTCCACAAAGTGTAATTTGCAAAACTGCAAATTACCCCCTCCATCGGAAAAGTCCGGCCGGGAAAGAGCAAAGGAAAATCGGCCGGAACGGAAAGCAAAATGGCAACTCTAGAAAACTGGTCCCGTAATAAATTACAGGAAAACCCCCATACTGTGCATACACACCCGCATCTGTATTCCGTCCGGATACAAATGCCATGAGACAAAATCTACACTGTACTAAACTAGGACCGGCTTAAACCAAAGCCGGCTAGTAATATCCGTTCGATCCTGATCCGTACAATACCGCACGTATCTGATCGAACCCTGCCATATAACCATACGGCCACTAGTACAAACCGTCTGATCCTGATCCGTGCAATACCGCACGTATCTGATCGGACCCTGCCATATCTCCATACGGCCTCTACAGCGTTTCGCCCGAAAGCTTGAGTAACTGAAAGTGTGGTGGACTCTAAAGACTCGTCAATACTATGGCTGTGGATTTAACCACTAGCACGTCAGAGGTATAAGCCAATACGTGACGGGCCACCAGCTATTGACTAAAAGGGACGTCGATGAGGAAGCTCACCCCGACACCCAACTGAGCCTGTCAGTGACAATATCCGTACAGTCCGGTCCGTTCGTCTATGAGCATCGCATGGCGGGCCTAGGGGGTTGGTAAAAGTCAGACCCCCAAAAGCGGTACAAGTCGTGTCGGAGTGTAGCCCAGAACACCCTGAGATACTACTGGAATACCTACCAGTAAATCTCCTGCCTTGGCCAAGGTCTTCGTGTAATGGCTCTCCTAGACACAGCGCGACCTCACCCCCAATACCGGGAGAGACGAAACCCCCGAAGATCCGCTCACTGCCTCCATGTGGCTCGGGACTGTACCCAACTAAAACCTGTTTGCACGACTCCTTTGAGCCGTGGTAGGGTAGTAATCAAAGTACAGTGGGAACTCACACGAGACAAATGACGATCCCCAGGTCGATGAACTAACCTGTACACATGTCACCTGGGAACTGCTATCTGACGTCAGGTATAAGACCAACTAGCATGTTCCCGGCGAGTCCTGTCCGGTCTACTCATAACCCAATGAGCACCTGTATACATCTTAGGTGAACCAACTGACACCAGTGGCTTGTGAGACCGGCCACCGCCCCTCGTCGGGGTCTCGACTGTATACACTAGTCTACTTTGGAGAATCGATGCCCTGTCTCGAAACTCCTACGACTAGGGACCATTTAAGGATGTGCTTATAGACTCCAGCTCTCACGTATATGATCGCCCTCATACTGCTGGTGGTCAAGCAAGAATCCTAGGGGCTCTATCAGCGTGTAATAATAACCTGTCAGGTCACCTAAAGCAGTACACGATGATAAAGGTAAACCAGATAGCAAACTATCATCTCGAGTAAGACTGTCCTACCGGGATAGGTCCTCCCTCAATCATTGCAATCACGTGCCTGTGATCCAATAATTGACTCTGAGGGCACTATCTCCAACAATCTCCCACTTGCACTCAAGGCTAATTATTGCGATGTCGCATACTCACAGCCTGTGTGATACCGAACACCCAACTCCTCTACTAGTCAATCTCACAAAGCTCGTTTGCGAAACTATTGCGTTCGAGGAATAGCCTCAGTGAGTGGATCCGCCTAGATGTTTCTATCTATGTCTCTCTATATCTCAAGTTCGCGGAGAAAGCCATCTCCCGAAATGAGCAATACCTGTCTTAGAGTGTCTGGATGTCTGATGGGACTTAGCTCATAAATGAACTCCAAATCCAAACTTCTTAGACTGTATCGTCAAATGAACTTAATCAGTATCCTGCGCCATGCCACCCTCAGTATTCCCTTGGACCACCTGTCCAAAATACTGCCCCTCGCCAGAAGGAAAAATATAACTCTGACAACCTCCTTGTCGTCCATGTCACCTTGGAAGCCTGGAATGATAACTGCCTCCCGAATGAGGCTGTCGCTATCATATCCTTAGAACATCCACTTATGTTCTAAAACTGCTTCCGACTGTTTCTCCAGGATTGGATCAATATCAACTTATTGCATCTAGTGCAAGAACAACATCTGGTGTGGTACTTGACATCTCATGATTGACTCAATTGCCTAAGCAAGTGATCTGCCAATCATGCACATCCCTCTCTACTTTAGTCTAAAAGACACCTTTAGAGAGGGCGACTCCATTACCTGCAGATACACCACCATGCCAGGAGTCGTCCATTCTAAATACTCATAGAATGCTGTCAAGGTACCCAGATTAGGAAACCACCCAAATCTAGATCTAAAACCATAGATCTAGTAACCAGTATGTCTGATATAATGTCCAAGTCCTTTGTGGAGAAAACACTGTGTGACGACCAAAGTATAACCGATCGTAGTAAAGGAATATCACTTCCTACTACCTTCTCAACATATCCATCCCCTATTCTGATGACGTCAAACCTATGACTGTCACATCAGAAATAGATGATCTATCTCCGCTACATCTGCTTTAGTCTAAAAATAGACATAAGCCTGATGTCCACCAATGCTTCCGCTGCTCCCACTGACTACGACAACCCTCTGGCAGAGTCATATAGTCGTGCACTTCTAAAGCTAGTTTAGAACGACGCTATACTCATCCTCCTGCCGGGTCTCGCAGCCTGGAACAACAACAATGGCAAGTGTAGGTATACAAGAACTTCCCTGTCACCGTCCTTGAGGCTACCGAAGTACCTCTCGGGTGCCTGAAGTTACTCACCTTATCTGCGGAGTGGCCAATGGAGTGTCAAATCAGATTGAATCTTTGGGTTCCTTATCAAATCTTCAGTAATCGTTTGCGTTTCTGGAATCACTTCCAGTTCTACCATACTCCCATTGCTGTTTTTGAAAAAATCCATTTTTAATAAAACTGTGGCGAGTCTTGAACAATATTTCTATTGATCTCCCAGATGGTAGAAAGTCAACCCTCGTCATAGCCTGGGTCAACCCACAAACGGCCATTACAGAAACGTGCCTTGAGTTATCCAGAGTCTGGTTTTAATCATAAGCCGGACAACTCCCCGTACCTTAACAATGTTAAGATATGAACTGTACTATATCCAATATAGAACCAGAGGCACTGATTTAATTTAACCAGATTCAAATCATGCAGCTGTCTCCAGTGCATGTCAACTAAATGGAGAGAGGCCGATCAGCGTTACTCAACTTAGGAATGCTTCCAATTATGAGTAACCTGAAAGAGAAGTAATTTCTCTTTATCATCACTATCAACTGAATACCATACACAAGTATCTACATCTTCGATCACTTTGAAGAATCCCGATACTTGCAACACCTGGTTCTCTACTTTATTCAAATACCTATAACTTCTCAAAATTCAGACCCTGTGTTTCCACGAAACACTTGTCTAAAAACTAGAGAAGTCATAAGTAAACCGAATATAGTACGAGAACCAACCCCTCTGTCCTGATGGACCCTGGACAACATACAATACTCTGTATAAGTCCCTTGAGTCTAGTGACTCATTCACTGTGTGTCGTAGGTTGAAAACTGTACTTATGGTTAAGAAGAATTACATCGCTGTTTAATGCTCCTTACCTAACCATCCACTGATATAGGTAAATGTCATCGACATAATATCAAAAGGTATATCTCACTCTATGAAAATAGACGTACAGATATATCAATTTGAAATTGGTGCATAACCGCGGATATTCAAAACCAAATAATTGCCGACTGGCAAACAATCCAGGTGACTTCCTCAAAAATGAGGATGATCACCCAATTCCCAATAACTTACTCCCACTCATCATCTGTAAAACCATACAGATGTGAGAATCAAACCTGGTAAATACATACCCTGGAGTAAGTGTCTAATCGGGAAATCAGTTTTCCATTAACAGTATACAGTGAAACTGAAACATTGAAATGTTTCGTTGGGGTATCCTGGTATTCTTAGTAATGCTTCTTCCATTATCCAGATTCAAAACTGTAACCGTATAATTCTTTGCCACCTCTCCAAATCCCTTTATATGTCTTTAGTCATTACCTTCTGCACACCCCTTTAGGCCAAATGGTTTTCTTCCATCCCTACCGTTCGGCACCAGCCTATGGTTTGGAAGAAGACTATCCAAAAAGCATAAAGGGTGTACTGTCCTAATCCTAGGAGCACTCGCAACGCGAGAGAGGGTGAAGATAAAAGACACCTGAATGTACTTTATTCCTATTTCTCCTGAACCAGGATCCATCCCCGAACTGGAACAAGTTCCTTTCGAGTTCGTATATAACCATACGATGGATTATCCAATAAAATGGGATCTTCGTAGTGATACGGAGTGTCCTGGAGAAATACAAAGGTGATTTAGGATTGGCGAAGAAATACTTGGTTTGGTCGTGAATAGCAGTCGCAATTTACTTTGCCCTCTTACTAATCACTTGCTTTGTCTTAATCTTAATACCTTCTGCACACCGTTTAGGCTAATTGGTTTTCTTCATTCCCTACCGGTCGGCACCAGCCTATGGTTTGGAAGAAGACTATCCAATTTGCGTAATAGGTGTACTACTCCTAAACCAAGGAGTACTCGCAACGTGAGAGAGGGTGAAAAGAAAAGACAACTGAATAGTCCTATCCGTTTTCTCCAGAACCGGAAACCATCCTCGAATAAATTTCTTCGAGTTCGTATATAACCATACGATGGTTTTGTCCAATGGAAGTGGACGTTCGTAGTAATACGGGGTGTCCCGGAGAAAAGGGTAAAAGTAGGAGTGGCAATGAGGTCTGCAACTCTGACAATCCAAAAACCAGTGTTAAGTAAGTTCGGTCAACTTGGTCACTGAGTCAAAGTCTAGGGTCGGGTCAATGGTCGCTGCCAGAGAGAGAGAGAAAAGAAACACTCAGCGTGCACTCTAACCTAGATCAGAATGGTTATCACTTTTTCTAATCAGGAAACCTCCCACTGTACCTCAAATTCTCCTCCAAACCTGAAAGAAGAATTAGTCGGGGTCACCCGAGGAGTAAACCAACTCATCAGTTGGAATCGGGATCCAACTATCATTGCATGATAACGTGACGGAATCCGCTCACGGTGTCACACTCCAGAAGGTATGCGCATATCTGGCAAGTTTCAGTACTTTTGAAACTCCCGATGTGATTTTTACCCCATGCTCTTATGACCTTGACTTTGGCCAACATATCATAAGTCACATGTCAAGTTCTACCCGTCATTATCCAGGTTAATTTGAGTCCACCCGTACCTACCCTTGACTTTGGCCAAAATGGCAGTACGACTGTCCCAAACCAACGCATCTATCTATGCTGCATATGAATACCCAACAGCTACCAAACACTGTGCCTTGACTTTGGCCAACATACACAGCTTGAATACTATTGACTACCCATATGAAACGACGAAGGGCTACGAATGGTTTCTGGCGAAAACCTTTAACGTAATGAACTTGATATCGTTGAAGGAACGGATAGCTTTTTAAAAATACAGTGACGAAAACCGTTGCTAAAGAGGTCACTCCCGGTGAAGGGATCTCGGCTCTTTCCCCGTAGAATGGGATGCAGGATATTCCAAATGAATACCACGGTGCAAAGCAAAAGTAATCGGCTATAGTGAAGTTAATGCCCTGACGCAAACTTCTGTCCAAGGGGTCACTCCCGGTGAAGGGATCTCGGCCCTTGCCTCGTCGACTGAGGAGCAGGATATTCCAATGAATACCACGATGCAAAACAGAAGTGAACGTCCTTGCAATAACAGCTTTTTGAAAAGTGTTCCAACAACATCAGAATAGGTTTGTTTAACTTGCGTTGATCCGAATCAACGCAGTCCCATCAATTGATCACACCAATAAAGAACGAAAATATACTGACGTACGTATATGCCATCCGCATTCGCCACTGGGTCCCGTCATCACCCGTTAGGTTAGCTTACTAACGACAGAGCGGGGACTGGACTAGTGCGGATGAAAAACATATACAACATCTACTAATATATATACCAATATATTATATTTCGCTCAAGGCGTGAAAAGAAATGCAACAACACAGAAATGTACAGCATCACAGAACAATACAGATATCTGGGATCCCCGGGTTTCACAGAGCCACTACTGAAACCCGACGTTCCCCTGGTCGTGTGGATAGCCTGTGCAATGAAATCCTAGACCCCTACGGGCGCGGCAAGTCACCCGCCAAAATCTGAAGCGAGGCAGCCCCCTTCAGCTCCGTGAATGGACCACCCAGCACTCCACGGAATCCGGCGACTTGGGCACCCCTCCTGGGTCAACCTGTACCCCCTACGAGTGCGGCGAATAGCCCGCCAATCCTAGAGTGAAGCCCCCTCCATCCCAATGCCATGAGATGCGGGCTTGTTGCCCTCCAGGACCCGGCTATCCGTGCACCCCACCTCGGGGTAATCCTAGTACAGAATGTAAAATATACATACACCGGGTACATCGACCGCAACCAGGTCGTGCCCCAAAATAATAATACAATCAGGCAGTGACGGCAGTCCACATGTCGGACGCTCGCCCCGCAATATCAAATGTACATAATACAACAACACTGTACTAGCATTGCATCCAGGCTATCCCCACGACCGATCCGCAACATCACAGCATAAACATAGAACATCAACGTGAAAATCACGTTCGCAAATCCGTCTAACCGGGCTATAGCAGTTAGACAGGATTTACCGATCGAGTGACATTCACGGTCGCAGATATAATGTAAATACTGTGAAAAATGTGTTTAAAATATCCGATCGATCAAAAATTAACAAGTGGGCCCTCAATCAAAACTGTAGCACTCACAGAAATCCTGGGCCCAATTTTAATATTCCAAAACCCATATTTTAAGCCCAGAAGGCCTCTGGAAAAAATTGAGGAAGTGATGTGAATAGTGCGCGGCGGAAGGGCCGCGTAAATGGGGTTTTCGCGGCGCTTCCGCGCTCCCACTGTCGAGTTACTTCGTCAAATTTTTACAGAACTCTTAGATTTTCCAGTACATCAATATTTTACAACCTGAAAAATTTTTCGAGACCAAAATTTTTCAACAGAAACTGATTCGAACTAAAATGCAGTTTTGGAACATTCGATCGATCGAAACAGAAAAACACATTACACCAAGCTAGACTATGTTAATGGCGAGGCTCTGATACCACTGTAAGTGCACGGCGGCGCCCCGGCCGTCAACCCGACGGCCGAACGCGGAAACGGTGATAAACTTTAAATTTTGCGGACTTAGCAAACCGGCACCACCGCGCACTAAACCCCGGATCGTGCCATTAAACTAGTCTAAGCTAAGTAACAAGATAGGTTAGAGATGTACCGACTGATCCGAGTCCTCCGGTCTTCATCTCCGCTCCGATCTCCTCGCGGGATCTCCGTCCGTCTCCTCCTCGTCGGAAAGGGCACCACGAAGCCGGGTACTTTTACGGGCTCCCACCTCAATACCGAGGCAACTCGCGCATGAAGCCGGCTACTCGACATGCACAAGATATGCTGTAGGGAGTGTAATGTAGAATGTATGTCTCACTTTGGGGTTGGTTTCCATTTGAAGAGGATGGAGGAAACAAAGATAAGAAAAATGGTGCTTGCATTTTTCTTGACATGGAATGAGATCAAGAATGAAAACCTCTCTCAAAGATGAAGTTCTCTCTTCTTCTCTTTTCTTCTTCTCTCTTCTCTAATGAAAAACTATCATCCTTAGAAAATGGTGGAGGCTAAGATTATGAAGCATGAAGGGAGGTGATGGTAGTAAAAGGTGGAGGGTAACCATATCCAAAGCATAATCATCACTAAACTCAAATCAAACCTCACTTCATTTCTAATCCTTTCTTATCATAATGAATGCAAGAAAAGCAAAGATGCTTTCATAATTAATCCTTATGCAAATAAATCCTCCACAAAGTGTAATTTGCAAAACTGCAAATTACCCCCTCCATCGGAAAAGTCCGGCCGGGAAAGAGCAAAGGAAAATCGGCCGGAACGGAAAGCAAAATGGCAACTCTAGAAAACTGGTTCCGTAATAAATTACAGGAAAACCCCCATACTGTGCATACACACCCGCATCTGTATTCCGTCCGGATACAAATGCCATGAGACAAAATCTACACTGTACTAAACTAGGACCGGCTTAAACCAAAGCCGGCTAGTAATATCCGTTCGATCCTGATCCGTACAATACCGCACGTATCTGATCGAACCCTACCATATAACCATACGGCCACTAGTACAAACCGTCCGATCCTGATCCGTGCAATACCGCACGTATCTGATCGGACCCTGCCATATCTCCATACGGCCTCTACAGCATTTCGCCCGAAAGCTTGAGTAACTGAAAGTGTGGTGGACTCTAAAGACTCGTCAATACTATGGCTGTGGATTTAACCACTAGCACGTCAGAGGTATAAGCCAATACGTGACGGGCCACCAGCTATTGACTAAAAGGGACGTCGATGAGGAAGCTCACCCCGACACCCAACTGAGCCTGTCAGTGACAATATCCGTACAGTCCGGTCCGTTCGTCTATGAGCATCGCATGGCGGGCCTAGGGGGTTGGTAAAAGTCAGACCCCCAAAAGCGGTACAAGTCGTGTCGGAGTGTAGCCCGGAACACCCTGAGATACTACTGGAATACCTACCAGTAAATCTCCTGCCTTGGCCAAGGTCTTCGTGTAATGGCTCTCCTAGACACAGCGCGACCTCACCCCCAATACCGGGAGAGACGAAACCCCCGAAGATCCGCTCACTGCCTCCATTTGGCTCGGGACTGTACCCAACTAAAACCTGTTTGCACGACTCCTTTGAGCCGTGGTAGGGTAGTAATCAAAGTACAGTGGGAACTCACACGAGACAAATGACGATCCCCAGGTCGATGAACTAACCTGTACACATGTCACCTGGGAACTGCTATCTGACGTCAGGTATAAGACCAACTAGCATGTTCCCGGCGAGTCCTGTCGGGTGTACTCATAACCCAATGAGCACCTGTATACATCTTAGGTGAACCAACTGACACCAGTGGCTTGTGAGACCGGCCACCGCCCCTCGTCGGGGTCTCGACTGTATACACTAGTCTACTTTGGAGAATCGATGCCCTGTCTCGAAACTCCTACGACTAGGGACCATTTAAGGATGTGCTTATAGACTCCAGCTCTCACGTATATGATCGCCCTCATACTGCTGGTGGTCAAGCAAGAATCCTAGGGGCTCTATCAGCGTGTAATAATAACCTGTCAGGTCACCTAAAGCAGTACACGATTATAAAGGTAAACCAGATAGCAAACTATCATCTTGAGTAAGACTGTCCTACCGGGATAGGTCCTCCCTCAATCATTGCAATCACGTGCCTGTGATCCAATAATTGACTCTGAGGGCACTATCTCCAACAATCATAACGCTGGTAATCAAGCAAAGATCCTAAGGGCTCCACTAATGTGTAAAGGTGATATGCTATAAGAAACACATGCACACATTAAAGTAGAAACAAACCAAGTAGCATACTACTATTTTGAGCAAGATTGTCTATACTACTGTGAATATCCCAAGCTTCCATCAAGTAATATACAAACTAGTATGATACAGTAATGGCCTCTAGGGCATATACACTAACAGCTTGGATATATATAGAGAGGACTTTCTTGCTCGACATGATAGTATGCTATTTGGTTTCACTTTGTCTTAACATGTTGACTTGTATTGGTTTACTGTCTTGCTCTCACATGTTGATAAAGCCCTTAGGATATGTACTTGACTACGAGGACTATGATGAGATCATACTAGTGGAGCCATGGTAGTCAACGAGTACATCCTATAACAGTTCTTAGTCGAGGGAGTATCGAGACAGGGCATCGATACTCCAGAGTAGACCACCGTATACGCATCTTGACCCATATGATGGGGATGATCCCATATCCATCGGTGTTTGACATCAAAGATAGTGTACGGGTGCTCAGTGGAGACTGGGTACACTGAACGGACTCGCCGAGAACTCCTAGATGGTATTATACATATCGTCAGATAGCAGTTCTCCGGTGACACTGGTACAGGTTAGTCTGTAGACCCGAGATCGTCATAGAGTCTTGTGTGATTACCACTGTGCTTTGATTTCCACCTTACCACGTCCAAGTGGGCGTGCAAAACGGTGGCTTTTGGCTACAGTCCCGAATCATATGGAGGCAATGAGCGATAGGAGGGGTTTCGTCTCGCCCGGTATAAGGAGTTGATGTTGTGCTGTATTCGATTGGCTATAACTGGAAGTCCCTGGCCAGGGCTGATATGGAGTTCTACTGGTAAGAGTTATCAGTAGTTTCTTGACCCGTTATGAGCCTCACATCGACACGACTTATCGGTTACTGGGGTCTGACGTTTACCACCCCTAGACTTGATATGTGACATATCAGACGAAGAGACCGGACTGTACGGTAGTGTTACTAATTGGATTCACAGGAGAATGTACAGGCTTACTTGTTGATCTTCTGATCGCTCAATACCTGGGCGGCTGTTACGTTTAGCTGACCACTTGCAGCTTGTGGGTGTTTGATATGTTCATCACCTACTGCCGGCGTATTGATGATTCTTTAGAGTCCTACACAGAGGTTTCCTGGCTCAGGCAAAACGGAGTAGGAGCACATATGTGATATGTGCGGGACCGAGAATAATACGATATGAGATACCGTATTCTATTCTCGTGATATATGATATCGGCCGGGTATATGTGATATAGCCGGGTCATCAGATCAAGTGTTGATTCGATGAAATGGTACATGTTATATTAGTCGGTTATATGCAATATAGCCGGATTGTCGGATCAAATGTTGATTCGATAATTTAATGTATAATTATATAGGTGATATATTACATTATGTTAACTAATATAAGCTCGCTTTATTGATTCATTTTCTCACTGGATAATACATTGATGTATATGCGATATATGTTAATTGTATTATTTTCTTTTGTAAAATAATATATTTTATATGTGATATATAATATTGTAACATGTTAGGGTTACAAATGCAACATAGTTTTAGAGTTTAAACCTAGTTAGGGTTTGGATTAGGGTTAAGCTTTGGATGAGCTTTCATGAAGCTTCATGAAGGTTTGACTTTTGTCTTCATCCTTTGATATTTTGTGAAGATATTTGTTAACCCAACCCAAACCCTTAACCTATGGTTTATTCTCTACAAGGGTTAAGCCTTTCATTCTTAACCCATGGTTGCTGTTGGGCCGCGGCAGCGCCCCGGCCGTCGAAACGCGGCCAAAATGCGGAACACAAATTTATTAAACCAGCGCTACGGCTACCCGAATCCCGGATCGACCTTAAACCCTAAACTAGCAAACTAACTAAGAGTTAGAATCGGTATACCGAGTTGATCCGTGTCCTTTGGACTTCATTCCAAGCTCCTAGCAGCTCCTTGATGTGGTTTGGTTTCCGGTCTTCCTCCATCTCCGATGATCCACCCGAGGGATGTAACTCCGGCTCTAGCTCCACGATATGATGCATATGGAGCAACTAGGGTCTCTAGGATGCTACCCTAGAGAGCCTAGGATGTAGTGTGAATGTTTCTTAGTGTTAGCTATCTCAAAACATGAAGGTGGAAGCAAAACAAGAAAGCTAGAGGAGGTGAGGCAAAAATGGTGAGGGAGGAGCTCAAGAAAAACCTCAAGTGAACAAAACCTTCATGCTTGAAAAATGAACTCAACCATCAAAGAGAAAAATAGCATGCTAGGTTTTGTTAAAATGATTTTTCCAATTTTTAAATCCCACCATGCTTGAATAGTGAACACAAATGAATTAACAATTCATTTGTGTGCACTATTGCAAGCATGGTTGTCACCATACCTTCTCATGCTAATTTACACCACATTTATCCATTTAATAAAAATGGTCAAATCAAGAAATGAGGTGGAACCTTCTAGAATGTTATCCGGTAAAAAATCCAGATTACATTCAACTGTAAATATATCTGCATTCGTACCAAAATACGAATACCCAAAGAGATAGCATAACACAAAGAATATAGTACTAGAATATACGTATCGAAATACATATACGTAAATTATTAAATCAATACCTGATTTAATAATCCGGCTCAAGTCCTAGTCGGCTAGTACTATCAATTGTCCGATCGAAAGTCCTGGTACAAAGTACACCAATCGATCGGAACCCTGCACGTATCCAATACGGCTACTACATCATTTCGCCAGAACCAGGGAAACCCTCTGTGTGGGACTCTAAAGACTCGTCAATACGCTGGCAGTGGGTTTAACCACAAGAACGTCAGCGGCACTAGCTGTACGTAACGGCTACCCAGGTATTGAGCGAAAGGGAGGCCGACGAGCAAACTCATGCAGAACCCCTACTGAGCCTGACAGTGACAATATCCGTAAAGTCCGGTCTGTTCGTCTAAGAGTATCGCATGTCGAGTCTAAGGGGGTGGATAAAGTCAGACCCCTAACAACGCGACATTTAGTGTCGGTATGAAACCCCATCACCACCTGAGAAACTATCGATCCTGGATCAGTAGTTCTCGTCCACCGTGGCCACGGATTTATGGTGATGGCCATCCGTACACAATGCGACATCAACCCCCAATACTGGGAGAGAAGAATCCCCGACGATCCGATCACTGCCTCCATGTGGCTCGGGACTGTACCTAACTAAAACATGTTTGCACGACTCTTTTGAGCCGTGGTAGGGTAGTAATCAACGCACAGTGGGAACTCACACGAGACAAATGACGATCTCAGGTCGACAGACTAACCTGTACACATGTCACCTGGGAACTGCTATCTGACAATAGGTATAATACTAACTAGCAGGTTCCCGACGAGTCCGTCCAGTGTACTCATAACCCAATGAGCGCGTGTATACTATCTTAAGTGAACAAACTAACACCAATGGCTTGTGAGACCTGGCCACCGCCCCTCGTCGGAGTCTCGATCAGTATACTCTAGTCTATACTGGAGTATCGATGCCCGGTCTCGATACTCCTACGACTAGGGACATTTAAGGATGTGCTTATAGACCCCAGCTCCCACATATATGATCGCCATCATAATGCTGGCAGTCAAGCAAGAATCCTATGGGCTTTATCAACATGATGATAAAGACAAACCAGATAGCATACTATCATCTTGAGTAAGAGTGTTTTATCGGTATAGGTCCTCACTCAATCATCATAATCACAAGTCCGCGACTATGATAATTGCCTTGAGGGCGCTATAGCCAACAATCTCCCACTTGCACTTAAGGCCAATTATTGCGATGTCGCATACTCACAGCCCGTGTGATACCGAACACCCAACTTCTCTACTAATCAGTTTCGCAAAACCCGTTTGCGAAAATGATTGCGTTCGAGAAATAGCCTCAGTGAGTGGATCCACTCCATTGTTTCTTTCTATATCTCTCTATATCTGAACTTCGCGAAGAACGCTATCTCCCGAAATGAGCAATACATGTCTTAGAATTTGTCTGGATATCTGATGGGACCCAGTTCACAAACGAACTCCAAATCCAGCAAACCTCCTAGACTGTAACATCCACTGAATTTAATCAGTATCCTGCGCCATGCCTTTCCTTAGTATTCGCTTGGACCACCTGTCCAACATACTGACCCTCAAAAGAGGGAAAACTATAACTCTGACAGTCACTCTGTCATCCAGATCACCTTGGAAGCCTGAAATGATAACCGTCTCCTGAAGGAGGCTGCCGTTATCATATCCCTAGAACATCCATTTATGTTCAATAACTGCTTCCCAATGTTTCTCCCGGATTGGATTAATATATCTGCTTATTGCATCTAGTGCAAAAGCAATATCTGTTGTGGTACTCGACATTTCATGATTAACTCAATTGCCTAAGAAAGTGATGTGCTAATCATGCAGATCCCTCTCCTCTTTAGTCTGTAAGACACCTCTAGAGAGGGTGACTCCATCACCTGCAGGTATACCACCATGCCAGGAGTCGTCCATTCTAAAATTCCTTTACAATAATGTCAAAGTACCCAGATTGGGATACTTCCCAAATCTAGATCTAAAACCATAGATCTAGTATCCAGAATACCTGATATTATATTCATATCCTATGTGGAGAAACAACTTTGTGACAACCATAGTACAACCGATCGTAGTATAGGAATATCTCTTCCTATCAAGTGCATGTCATCCCAATACCTGGACATCACTCTCTACTACCTTCTTAACAGATCATCTCCTATTCTGATGAAGTCAAAGCCTATGACTGTCACATCAAAAAATAGATGGTCTATTTCTGCTATAACTGCTTTAGTCTGTAAATAGACATAAGCTACTTACCTATTATGCTTCCGCTGCTCCCACTGACTATAACAACCCTCTGGCAGAGTCATATACACGTGCACTTCTAAAACTAGTTTAGAACGACGCTATACTCATCCTCCTGCCGGGTCTTATAGTCTAGAACAACAATAATGGCAAGTCTGGGTAAACAAGAACCTCCCTGTCACTGTCTCTGAGATGACCGAAGTACCTCTCAGGTGACTGAGGTTACCCACCAAATCTACGGAGTGGCTAATGGAATGTCGAAACTAATTGAATCCTTAGGTTCTATTAAATCTTCAGTGATCGTTTGTGGTTCTGGAATCACTTCCAGTTCTACCATACTCCCACTTCTGTTTTCTGAAAAAATCCATTTTACTAAAACTGTGGCGAGTCAAGAACAATATAAATATTGACCTTCCAGATGGTTGAAAGTTAACCCTCGTCAAAGCCCGGGATAACCCTCAAACAGCCATTACTGAAATGTGCCTTGAGTTTATCCGGATTCTGGTTTTAAGCATCAGCCGGACAACTCCCTATACCTTAACATCGTTAAGATATAAATTGATTATATATATATATACATAATATAGAAACAAAAGCACTAATTTAATTGGAACCAGATTCAAACCATGCAGCTGTCTCTGTTAGTGTATATGCCCTAGAGGCCATTACTGTATCATACTAGTTTGTATATTACTTAATGGAAGCTTGGGATATTCACCTTGTATAGACAATCTTGCTCAAAATAGTAGTATGCTACTTGGTTTGTTTCTACTTTAATGTGTACATGTGTTTATTTTAGTATATCACCTATACACATTAGTGGAGCCCTTAGAATCTTTGCTTGATTACCAGCGTTGTGATGGCAGTCACACCCGTGGGGGCTGGGTAATCTACGAGCACATCCTTATGCAGGTCCCTAGTTGTAGGACTATCGAGACAGGGCATCGATACTCCGGAGTAGACTAGCGTATGCGCTTCTCATCCCAGTGTGGGAGACGGTCTGTCCTACAGCCGTCAGTACGTCGTACTTGAGATAGTATGCGGGTGCTCATTAGGTTACGTGTACACTGGACAGGACTCGTCGGGAACTGTTGGTTGGTACTATACCTATCGTCAGTTATCAGTTCCCAGGTGACATGAGTACAGCTTAGTCCGCTGACTTGACACTGTCACTTCGCCTCGAGTGTGTTCCCACTGTACTTAGATTACTACCCTACCACGGCTCAAAGGAGTCGTGCAAACAGGTAGTAGTTGGGTGCAGTCCCGAAGCACTTGGAGGCAGTGATGGTTAGAAAGGATTCGTCTCTCCCGGTATTGGGGGTTGATATCGAGCTGTGTCTAGGAGAGCCATTACACAAAGTCCCTGGCCAGGGCAAGAGAGATATACTGGTAGGTTTCCAGTTTTATCTCAGGGTGTTCTGGGCTACACTCCGACACGACTTGTACCGCTATTAGAGGACTGACGTTTACCGCCCCCTAGGCCCGCCATGCGATATTCTCAGACAAACAGACCGGACTCTACGCAGATTGTCACATTCAGGCTCAGTAGGAGTTCAGATGGGTTTCACCTCGTCAGTCTTCTTATCGGCATCTACCTGGGGGCCGTTACGCACAGCTAGTGCCGCTTGCGGTCTATGGTTAAACCCACTGCCAGCGTAGTGTCGAGTCTTTAGAGTTCCACACAGAAAGCTATTCTCCTTTAGGCAAAAGAGTAGAGGTCGCATGGTTTTGCGACAGGGTTCGGTCACATCCGTGCACTTGTACACGTTTAGTGTCCGGGCAGTTAACACTAGCGGGCTTTGGTTTAAGCCAGATCCTAGTGTACGTTTTGGGATTGGTTTTATCTCGTTTGTATTCGTGTTCCTCAGAACGCGGATGCGGGTGTGTAAGCACAGTTGACAGAGAGACAGAGGCAGAGGATTCTCATTAGGGTTGTTGACTGTTGACTTTTGCTAAACCCTAATGAGAATAAGAAATATGATTAACAATAATATTAATTAAGTATTATTGTGACATGGTTGTTGATGGTTGACTTTGTTGACTTGTTGACTTAGTTGACCGGTTGACTAGGTTGGACTTGTTGACCATCATCATGACAATGGCTATCATTTCTTGGCATTGACCTTGGCTTGTTTATTTGTTCACACATTGCATTTAATGCAAGAAATGATATGGCCACTTTATATGATAACAACCATCACATAATACTCAATTATTATTATGTGTTATGATGATTTTGGATTATGAGAGCAAGGGTGAGAAAAGTCTTGCTCATTCTATCATTCTCACTCTCTCCCATCCTCAAGCTCTCCCTCTTCCTCTTGCTCTCTCTTAGTCCATGGTTCTACTTGTCTCATGTGTTGAGAAGCAAGAACCATAGAGATAAAACCCAACACACTCCTCTACTCATCCTAGTACACAGGGTTTAGCAAACCAAGTGTTCTAGTTTTCTCAAGATTGAGGTTGAAGCCAAAGGTAGAAGCTTTCAGGTGGATCCATCTTCGGCACAAAGAGACGACGAGGAGAGAACCATCCGACCACCACAAGGAGACCAAGAGAAGGAGTTCAAGTTAAGGTATAACCCCTAACCGTGTAGGTAAAACTCTTGTTAGGATTGTTAGATAGTTGTTTAACAAAGATCCGTATTTTGAGTCCATGTTACCACCAAAAGAAAAATCGTTTTTCATCATTTCCGCAAGCCCGTAAGCACCGGGAGAGGTAACGTGGACTTACAGTGGTATCAGAGCCAGGTTAAACACTATCTAACATGTTAGCAAAGTAACTAGAAGTTCGATCGGAGAAAAAGTCGCGAAACATGCCCGTAATTCCAAGTTTCTGGCGATTCTGTTTTCTGTTCAAAAAATAATTAATCTGACACTAAAAATCGGCTCAGGCTTTTTAAAACCCACACAAGAAAATTGGTCCACCGACTCGGTCTAAGCGCCGCGGATCCGCGGCCGAGTTGACTCGGTCGTGGCACAATTTTCCTGCTGTGTTTTTCTGGGGATGTTTTGGGATTTTTGGAATATGTTTTTTCTGCCCAGATTTTACAGAAAGCAAAATTTGTTTTTGGGGTTTGAAAATCCGTATTTTGATCGAACTTCTAAAGACTTAAGGTAACGGGTTATATCTGTGATGTGATATATGTATTGAACGTCTGCTAATCGCTATACGTCGATTAGTGGGGGTTATACATATCTGTGATCTGTAATGTTGATGGTATGTGTACACGAATTCATTGGATTGTCGCGGATGAATAGCCGGGGGTTTGTGAGATGATAGTTTTCTTTTTCTTTCAATTCATGTAATTTGTAATTGATGTAATATTATTTTTATGGCCGCACAACCGGGATGGGGTTGTAACCGTCATTGTATAATTTCTTTTACTGTTTTTGCACCTAGGATAGACCCAAGGTGGGGTTCACAAACTACCGGGTATCTCGAAGTGCCGAGTGGCCTACTCACGGTGTTGAGGGAGGTTGCTTCGCTTCGGGTACTTGGCGGGTAGTTTGCCGCACCCGTAGGGGTCTAGGGTGGGGTCTTGGCTATTCATCGCGACCGTGTAATCCGCTCTTCGTTACAGGCTCGTACGGATTGCAGATTCCTAGTATATCCAATGTGTTCATCTGTGATCTGAAATGGCTATCATTGCATGTGACAAATGTGTATATCTATATATGATATCTATTTAGGCCTTGCTTATGTTTTGCATCCGCGCTAGTCCAGCCCCCGCTCTGTCGTTAGTTAAGTAACCTAACGGGTAATGACGGGGCCCCATGGCGAATGCGGATGGCATAAGCGTACGTCATATTTTCGTTGTTTTCTGCAATGGTAGGATTAAATGACGGGACACATTAAATTAATGCAAGAAAATAAACCGAAGTTGAGTCGTTGGAACACTTTCAAAACCACTCGGTTTCTTTTCAAAAACAACTTTTAAACGCGGAGCTTAAGCCACTCCTTTTAAAAGCTATCTCATTCCATCGATTATATCAAGTTCACTACGTTCACGGTTTCGCCAAAACCATTCATAGCCCTCCGTCGTTTCACATGGATAGTCAATAGTATTCAAGCTATGTTTGTTGGCCAAAGTCAAGGAATAGTGATTGGTAGCTATTGGGTATTCATGTGCAGCATAGATAGATGTGTTGGTTTGGGACAGTCGTACTGCCTTGTTGGCCAAAGTCAAGGGTAGGTACGGGTGGGTTCAAATTAACCTGGAGAATGACGGGTAGAACTTGACATGTGACTTATGATTTGTTGGCCAAAGTCAAGGTCATAAGAGCATGGGGCAAAAATCCACATCGGGAGTTTCAAAAGAACTGAAACTTGCTAGCGCTGCATACCATTTGGAGTGTGATGATTCTTGTAGGATTCCTTCAGGTTTGTCACGCTATGATATTTGGATCCCGATCCTACTGTGAGTATATGCTACTCCTCGGGAAATTTCTCACTCAACGATCAATGCTATAAACCAAGTAGGTGTCTAGAAAGGTGTTAGCGGGGCTACGCCCACAGGGAAAAGAGGTTATTTAATTAAGGAACTTCGCGAAAGCGTTGGAAAACCTTCCTCGAAGTACCGACACTAGCCTGGCTGAACGGTTAAGCAAGTATTGTACGGTGAGATTGATCCTGACTAATTCTTCATTTTTGGTTTGAGGAGGGATTCGAGAGACAGTGGGAGCCATCCTGTTTAGACAAATTAAAAACCACTCTAAACTTGCAAGAGCATCATGCTAAAGTGTTTCTTCTCTCTCTCCTAATTGCAGCGACCAAACATCATGACTGGACTTAAGTTACTACTAGATAAAAACATACTGACAGGGCCAAACTACAAATATTGGCTCAGGAATGTCAAAATGGCAATCACTTATGACAAGTTGGGGTATCTCCTCACCACCAAAGCTCCCCCTGTCCCAGGTCCCAAAACCAGCGTCGCGGATAGGGAAATCCGTAAGACCTGGGAAATCGATTGCGCGAAGGCCAAGTGCCTCGTGCTTGCCTCTATGGACAATGAACATCAGAGGAGGCACGAGAATATGGACCTTGAATCCATATTTCTCCATACAAAAGAACTGTATGGAGAGCAATCCCGTATCGCCAGATACGAAGTCTCGAAAAAGCTGTTTTCGGCGAGATTGGCCGTCGGATCATCGGTAGCGGAACACGTGCTTAAGATGATTGGCTTCATTGAGGAGCTCGCGAACCTTGGGACCACGTTAGAGAACGAGCACTACACGGACTTGATTCTCCAGTCCCTTCCTTCTACTTACGCCCAGTTTGTCCTGAACTTCAACTTGCAAGAAAAAGAAGTTGAACTTTCAGAACTCCTCAACGTGCTGAGGAGTGCAGAGGGCACCCTACAGAAAGGTAGGGAAACATACACTTTGTTTGTAGGAGGATATTCCTCTTCTAGGTCCAAGGCGAGAGCCAAGGGAAAGAAGAAGAAAGCCCCCGCCAAACCAAGGGGCGGTGTTAGTAAAGTGGATACGAAGGAAAAGACAAAGGCAACAAAGGTAGCGGGAAAGCTTGTGGGAAAGGAAGAATGCTTTTACTATCACAAGAGTGGACACTGGAAAAAGGATTGCAGGGCTTGGAAGGCTAGAACCCAGGATCTGAAGCAAGTTGCGGCTTCAGCTTCAGGTGTGTATGTTATTGATAACTGTCTATCAATAAACTCTACATCCTGGGTATTGGATACCGGATCAGGATCTCATATCTGTAATTCTTTACAGGGCACTGAGAAGGCGTAGGGTTTTGAAGGTAGGTGATATGACCCTCAGAGTTGCAAACGGAGCTAGCATGGATGCTGAGTCCGTGGGGGACTATCACCTGGGGTTGTCAGATGGACACGTTTTGGTTTTGCGTAATTGCTTTTTTGTACCCAACCCAACTTGTAATATCATTTCTGTATCTTTGATTTCTAAAGAAGGTTATGAATTTGCGTTTGTAAGTAATGTTGTCAACATTCACCTTAATCAAGTTATGATTGGGTCAGGTACATTGAGCAATAGTATATACGTATTAAACCAACCACAGATTTTAAATGTCCAGAATACACACAAAAGAAAGTCTCCGGAAACAAATCAGGCTTTCTTATGGCATTGTAGACTGGGTCACATCAATAAGAGAAGGTTGACGAAGTTACATACAGAAGGATATTTGGATCCGTTCGAATATCAATCATATGCAACTTGTCAATCCTGTCTCAAAGGAAAGATGACAAAGACTCCGTTCACTGGACACGGAGTAAGAGCGAGCGAGCTCTTGGGACTCGTACACAGCGACGTGTGAGGTCCAATGTCTACGCATGCACGAAGCGGTTATTCTTACTTCATTACTTTTACGGATGACTTTTCAAGGTACGGATATGTCTTCTTAATGAAACATAAATCCGAAGCTTTTGGAAAATTCCAGGAATATAAGAATGAAGTAGAAAAACAAATAGGCAAAAGTATCAAGACACTGAGATCTGATCGAGGTGGTGAATACTTAAGTGCCGAGTTCCTGGATTACCTAAAAGAGAATGGAATTCTCTCTCAGTTTACTCCTCCATACACTCCGCAACATAACGGTGTATCGGAGAGACGGAACCGGACCCTATTGGATATGGTACATTCCATGATGAGTAACGCTGAGTTACCGCGATCATTCTGGGGATATACACTAGAATCAGCTGCATACCTTTTGAACCGAGTTCCAACTAAGACTGTGCCTACCACACCGTATCAGATGTGGTGTGGGAAGAAACACTATCTTAAGCACATTAAGACATGGGGATGTCCGGCTTTTGTCAAAAAGCAGCATGCGGACAAACTCGAGGCACGCTCAGTACAGTCCAAGTTTGTGGGATATCCAAAGAACTCCAAGGGATATTTCTTCTATTGCGAAGAGGAATAAAAGGTTATTGTTTCTCGTCATGCCCACTTCTTGGAAACTGAGTTTTTGGAAAATCAGATAAGTGGGAGCGCAATAGAACTGGAAGAAATTCCAAAACCATGATCTATTACTGAAAGCTTAGTAGAACCAGAGGGTTCGATAGATCAGGACATTCCTGCGCGGCTCCCCAGGAGTAGTAGGCAGTCTCATCCGCCCGAGAAATACTACAGTTTTCTCATAGACGGGGATAGAGAGGATTGCATCATTGATAGTGATGAGCCGACTAGATTCCAGCAAGCCATTCAGAGCGTCGACTCGGTAAAATGGCTGGATGCAATGCGGACCGAAATGGAGTCCATGTACACCAACAAAGTATGGACGTTGGACGTTGCTCCAGATGGGGTAAACCCCGTAGGATGCAAGTGGATCTTCAAAAGGAAGATTGGTGTAGATGGACAGGTTGAGACCTATAAATCTAGACTTGTTGCAAAGGGTTTTCGTCAAAGACCTGGTTGGGACTATGACGAAACATTTTCTCCAGTGGCTATGCTGAAATCCAATCGGTTCCTTCTTGCCATTGCTGCCTTCCACGATTATGAGATTTGGCAGATGGACGTAAAGACCGCTTTTCTGAATGGAAATTTAAAGGAGTGTGTCTATATGGACCAGCCAGAGGGTTTCATTCAGAGTGGGAGCAGCGGGAAGGTGTGCAAGTTGCTTAAGTCTATTTATGGACTAAAGCAGGCATCGCGGAGTTGGAACATCTGTTTTGATGAGACGGTCAAAGAATTTGGCTTTATCAAAAATCCAGATGAACCATGCATCTATAGTAGATTTGTAGCAAGAACTGTCGTATTCCTCGTATTGTACGTAGATGACATTATTTTGATAGGAAATGACATTCCTATGCTACAATCTGTCAAGGGATTCTTGGCACACAGGTTCTCCATGAAAGACCTGGGTGATGCCTCTTACATTCTGGGGATCCGGATCTATCGTGGCAGATCCAAGAGGATATTAGGACTTTCACAGTCCAGGTACATCGACACCATACTGAGAAGATTCAGTATGGAAGATTCCAAGCGCGGTAATCTACCGGCTTGTGACGGGATCACCCTCTCCAAAGAGATGTCTCCCAAGACTGATTTGGAAAGGGATCGCATGTCTATTATACCCTACGCTTCTGCGGTAGGCTCTATAATGTATGTGATGTTGTGTAACAGACCGGATGTAGCTTATGCACTGAGTGTGGTAAGCCGGTATCAGTCAAACCCTGGGGAGAAGCACTGGATAGCGGTAAAGAACATTCTCAAGTACCTGAGAAGGACTAAGGAGATGTTCTTGGTGTATGGCGGAAAAGACCTCCAGATCGAGGCCTTTGCTGACTCCAGCTTCCAAAGTGACAAGGATGATTCCAAGTCCATGTCGGGTTATGTCTTTACCCTCAATGGAGGGGCGGTGTGTTGGAAGAGTTCCAAACAGGAAACCGTTGCTGACTCGGAGATGGAAGCGGAATATATCGCTGCTGCAGATGCCGCAAAGGAAGCCGTCTGGATAAGGAAGTTCTTGACAGAACTTCAGGTGGTTCCGTCCATTGTTGATCCAATACCTCTGTATTGCGACAACAACGAGGCTATAGCTTTAGCGAAGGAACCCAGGTCCCATCAGAAGTCCAGACACATCTTGAGGCGGTATCACCTGATCATGGAGATCGTGGGTCGCCAGGAGATCGAGGTTCGGAGAGTTGCTACGGAAGATAACACTGCTGATCCATTCACGAAGGCCTTACCCCAGACTCAGTTCGAGCGGCTGATCGAGATGATAGGTCTTCGATACGCCAGTACATGGCCTTATTACAAGTGGGAGATTGTTAGTGTATATGCCCTAGAGGCCATTACTGCATCATACTAGTTTGTATATTACTTAATGGAAGCTTGGGATATTCACCTTGTATAGACAATCTTGCACAAAATAGTAGTATGCTACTTGGTTTGTTTCTACTTTAATGTGTATATGTGTTTATTTTAGTATATCACCAATACACATTAGTGGAGCCTTTAGGATCTTTGCTTGATTACCAGCGTTGTGATGGCAGTTACACCCATGGGGGCTGGGTAATCCACAAGCACATCCTTATGCAGGTCCCTAGTCGTAGGACTATCGAGACAGGGCATCAATATTCCGGAGTAGACTAGCGTATGCGCTTCTCATCCCAGTATGGGAGACGGTCTGTCCCACAGCCATCAGTACGTCGTACTTGAGATAGTATGCGGGTGCTCGTTAGGTTACGAGTACACTGGACAGGACTCGTCGGGAACTGTTGGTTGGTACTATACCTATCGTCAGTTATCAGTTCCCAGGTGACATGAGTACAGCTTAGTCCGCTGACTTGACACTGTCACTTTGCCTCGAGTGTGTTCCCACTGTACTTAGATTACTATCCTACCACGGCTCAAAGGAGTCGTGCAAACAGGTAGTAGTTGGGTGCAGTCCCGAAGCACTTGGAGGCAGTGACGGTTAGACAGGATTCGTCTCTCCCGGTATTGGGGGTTGATATCGCGCTTTGTCTAGGAGAGCCATTACACAAAGTCCCTGACCAGGGCAAGAGAGATATACTGGTAGGTTTCCAGTGTTATCTCTGGGTGTTCTGGGCTACACTCCAACACGACTTGTACCGCTATTAGGGGACTGACGTTTACCGCCCCTAGGCCCGCTATGCGATATTCTCAGACAAACAGACCGGACTGTACGCAGATTGTCACATTCAGGCTCAATAGGAGTTCATATGGGTTTCACCTCGTCAGTCTTCTTATCGGCATCTACCTGGGGGCCGTTACGCACAGCTAGTGCCGCTTGCGGTCTGTGGTTAAACCCACTGCCAGCGTAGTGTCGAGTCTTTAGAGTCCCACACAGAGAGCTATTCGCCTTTAGGCAAAAGAGTAGAGGTCACATGGTTTTGCGACAGGGTTCGGTCACATCCGTGCACTTATGCACGATTAGTGTCCGGGCAGTTAACACTAGCGGGCTTTGGTTTAAGCCAGATCCTAGTGTACGTTTTGGGATTGGTTTTATCTCGTTTGTATTCGTGTTCCTCGGAACGCAGATGCGGGTGTGTATGCACAGTTGACAGAGAGACAGAGGCAGAGGATTCTCATTAGGTTTGTTGACTGTTGACTTTTGCTAAACCCTAATGAGAATAAGAAATATGATTAACAATAATATTAATTAAGTTTTATTGTGACATGGTTGTTGATGGTTGACTTTGTTGACTTGTTGACTTAGTTGACTGGTTGACTAGGTTAGACTTGTTGACCATCATCATGACAATGGCTATCATTTCTTGGCATTGACCTTGGCTTGCTTATTTGTTCACACATTGCATTTAATGCAAGAAATGATATGGCCACTTGATCTGATAACAACCATCACATAATACTCAATTATTATTATGTGTTATGATGATTTTGGATTATGAGAGCAAGGGTGAGAAAAGTCTTGCTCATTCTATCATTCTCATTCTCTCTCATCCTCAAGCTCTCCCTCTTCCTCTTGCTCTCTCTTTAGTCCATGGTTCTACTTGTCTCATGTGTTGAGAAGTAAGAACCATAGAGATAAAACCCAACACACTCCTCTACTCATCCTAGTACACAAGGTTTAGAAAACCAAGTGTTCTAGTTTCCTCAAGATTGAGGTTGAAGACAAAGGTAGAAGCTTTCAGGTGGATCCATCTTCGGCACAAAGAGACGACGAGGAGAGAACCATCCGACCACCACAAGGAGACCAAGAGAAGGAGTTCAAGTTAAGGTATAACCCCTAACCGAGTAGGTAAAACTCTTGTTAGGATTGTTAGATAGTTGTTTAACAAAGATCGATATTTTGAGTCCATGTTACCACCAAAAGAAAAATCGTTTTTCATCATTTCCGCAAGCCCGTAAGCACCGGGAGAGGTAACGTGGACTTACAGTCTCCAGTGCATATCAACCAAATGGAAAAAAGCCATTCAGCATTACTCATCTAGGAGTGCATCCATATATGAGTAACCCGAAAGAGAAGCAAGTTCTCAAAACCATTACTATCAGTGGAATACCAAGCACAAGTATCTAAATCTTCGACTTCCTCGAAGAATCCTGATACTTCAAACAAATGGATTTGTACTTTATTCTTATACCTATAACTTCTCAATATCTAGACCTTGCATTTCAACGAAATACATGTCTAGAACTTAGAGAAGTTATGAGTAAACAGAATATAGTACAAGTACCAATCCCCATTGTCCTAATGGACAATGGACAACATACAATACTTTGTATAAGTCCTCTTGAGTTCAATAACTCAAACCCTGTGCGTCGTAGGTTGAAAAACTGTAGTATGGTTAAGAAGGATTACACCGCTGTTGAATGCACCTTGCCTAATCACTAACTGATATAGGTAAATGTCATAGACATAATATCAAAAAGTTACATCTCACTTTATAAAATAAATGTACAAATATATCAGTTTGAAATTGGTGCATAACAACGGATATTCAAAACCAAATATTTGCCATTCGGCAAAATCCAGATGATTTTCTCAAATATCACCAATTACAACGAATTCTTATATAAAGAGGATCTAATCACCAAATTCCCAATATCTTAATCCCACCCACCATCTGTAATACCATACAGATGTGAGAAACTGATCTGGTAAATACATACCCTAGAGTTAGAATCCAATTGGGAATACAGTTTTCAATTAACATTGCACAGTGAAACTGAAACATAAAATGTTTCAAAAAGGGTTAACTGGTATTCCTAGTAATGCCTTTCCATTATCCTGAATCATGACAGTAACCATATACTTACCTGCCCTCACTCCAATCCCTTTATTATGTCTTTACTTATTACCTTCTGTACAACTTCTTTAGGCTAATTGGTTTTCTTCCTTCCCTACCCTTCGGCACCGGCCTAAGGTTTGGAAGAAAACTATCCAATAAGCGTAATAGGTGTACTCTCCTAATCCTAGGAGCCCTCGCAACCTGAGAGAAGGTAATGGGAAAATACATCTGAATAATCCTATTTTATTTCTCCTGAACCAGAATCCATCCTCGAAAAAAGTTCCTTCGAGTTCGTATGTAACTATACGATGGATTTATCCAATGGAAGTGGATATCCATAGTGATACGGAGTGTCCTGGAGAAATGCAAAGTGGATGTAGGAGTGGTAGGGGTATACCCGGTTTTGTCGTGAATGATGGTAGTAGCAATTTCCTTTGCCATTATTCTAATCCCTTTATATGTCTTTACTTATTACCTTCTGTACACCATACTTAAGCTTAATTGGTTTTCTTCCTTCCCTACCGTTCGGCACCTGCCTATGGTCTGGAGGAAGACTATCCAATAAGCTCAATAGGTGTACCCTCTCCTAATCTTAGGAGCCCTCACAACCTGAGAGAAGGTAAAGAGAAAAGACAATCGAATAATCCTATTCAATCTCTTCAGAACCAGAATCCATCCTCGAAAAAGTTCCTTCGAGTTCGTATATAACCATACGATGGATTTATCCAATGGAAGTGGACGTTAGTAGTGATACGAGGTGTTCTGGAGAAATGCAAAGGTGATATAAAAGTGGCAATGATATATGCGACACCGTGACATTCCAAAAGCCAAAGTGTTTTAAGAAGGTTCGGTTAACTTGGTTTCATGAGTTTTAGTCAAGGGTCGGGTCAAAGTCGCAACCAGAGAGAGAGAGAAAAGAAACACTCAACGTGCACTCTAACCTAGATCAGAATGGTTAATCATTTTATCTAATCTGGATGGCTCCCACTGTTTCCTCGAATTCTCCTCCAAACCCAAAAGGAGAATTAGTCGGAATCTCCCGAGGAGTAGTCCTACTCATCAGTGGGAATCGGGATCCAACTATCATCGTATGATAACTTGATGGAAGCCACTCAAGTCACCACACTCCAGAAGGTATGCGCAAGCCTGGCAAGTTTCCTGTATGTTTGAAACTCCCGATATGATTTTCACCCCTAACGACCTATAACCTTGACGCTTGCCAACAAGTTATAGGCCACTAGTCAAGTTTAACCCGTCATTGTCCTGGATTAACTCGAACCCACCCGCACAAGCCCTTGACGCTTGCCAACAAAGCTGTATGACTGTCCCGATCAATCGCATATCCATGCTACAAATAAGTATTATTCAGCTACCGTACACTATGCCTTGACGCTTGCCAACAAACATAGCACGAATACCAAATAGTACTTATAAGAAATGACGGAGGGCTACGGCTGGTTTTTGGCAAAAAACCTTTAACGTAATGAACTTGATATCGTTGAAGGAATCCAAGTGGTTTTATAAATATATAGTGGCTAAAACTTTTGCTAAAGAAGTCACTCCCGGTGAAGGGATCTCGGCTCTTTCCCCGTCGAATGGGGTGCAGGATATCCCAAAATGAATACCACGATGCAAAGCAAAAGGAAACGACTATAGTGAAGTTATTACGTTGATGCAAACTTTTACTCAAGGGGTCACTCACGATAAAGGGATCTCGGCCCTTGCCTCGTCGAATGAGGTGCAGGATATTCCAAAATGAATACCACGATGCAAAGCAAAAGAGAACGTCTGTAATGTCAGTTTTTAGAAACTTGGTTCCAACAACAACATATATAGGTTTGTTTTATCCTTGCATTGATAAGAATCAATGCAGTCCCATCAATTAATCACACCAGAAAAGAACGAAAATAAAATGTACGTATATGCCATCCGCATTCGCCACTGGGCCCCGTCATCACCCCTTAGGTTACTTAACTAACGACAGAGCGGGAGCTGGACTAGCGCGGGTGCAAAACATATACAACATCTAATAATATATATAAATATATATATAACATTCATCCCAGGCATGATATAAAGCAACATCACAGAAACATCACAGAAGCAACACAAAATGGTGGATAATCTGGAGCCCCGGGTTTCACTTGAGCCGCAAGTGAGACCCGACGTTCCCTGTCTTGTGGATAGCCTGTGCAATAAGAACCTAGACCCCTACGAGCACGACAAGTTACCCGCAAAACCAGAAGCAAGGCATCCCCCTTCAGCAACGTGAATGGACCACCCAGCACTTCACGGAATCCGGTAACTTGAGCACCCCTCCTGGGTAAACCTATACCCCCTACGAGTGCGGCATATAGCCCGCCAATTCTAGAGTAAGGTCCCTTCCGTCTTAATGCCTTGAGATGCGGACCAGTTGCCCTCTAGAACCCGGCTATTCGTGCACTCCACCTCGGGGTAATCCTAGTACAGAAAATAAAATAATATACAAGGGTGACATCGACCTCAGCCCGGTCGTGCCCCTAAAGATTAATATACAAACTGGCAGTGACGGCAGTCCACATGTCGGACTGTAACGTTTTGAAAATCGTTTCGGTGAAATTTCGAAAAAAACGGTAAAATAAGGGGGGTTTCTATAAAAAAGTCAAAATGCAAATATTTTTATTATAAAATTAAATATACATATTCTAGCTATGTAATTGCTGGTAATTGGTGTTTATTGAGCCACTGGTGAAATTTCAAATTTTCTGAAAAATTTTCCGAAATTAATTATTTTAATATTACTTTAAGCCGTCACTAATATATTTAATTAGGGAAAATTACAAATTGGAATGAGTTGAAACAAATTTTGTGCATCATAAAACATTAAATAAAATTTTATCACATGGCTTTTGAAACGAAATCGTTTGCCAAAACGGTTTAGAAAATATCGAAGAAAAAGGCTTTAATGGTGAAAATAAATTAAATGGAAATTGGAGTATAACATTTATCATTTTCCCTCACCCACACTCACACACCCCCTTCCCTAGTGGGCTGGCCGAAATCTAAAAAAAAAACCACCTAAATTTGTCCCCACTTCAAGTTAAAAGAAAAGGAAACAATGAAATGAAGAGAAAAGAATAGATATATAAGTATGGGATTTGTTGACTTTGACAATGCTTGACCTCACCCACACCCACCACACTCTCTCTCTTTCCACTTTTTCTGTCCAAAATCAGCAGCCAAGCTGCCCCAAATTATTCACACTTCATGTTTAAAGGAAATGAATTTATAAAGAAAAACAATAAACATCAAGGCATGGGGTGTTGTATTATGTGGTATGGGTATTATTCCTTGACTTGGACTTTCTTTTCAACTCACATACACACTCACCACCCACCTTCTTCCCATTTGGCCGAGCCCCCTCCTCTTGCAGCCCCAAATTTCTCGACCTCCTTTTCACTCCAAAATCCTTCAAATTTTGCCTCAAAAATCAACACAAAGTCACATTAATTCATCATTAATCCCTTATCCATTATTCTTGACTCAAATTAGCATGGATCTTAGAGCTAGAAGCCATTTTGGAGGTCAAGTGTGCAAGTTTGATCTCTTGTTTTGTGAGGTATAAATCTTTACCCAATACTTAATTTGTTAGTTCTTTGCTTGAAGCTAATGTATTTAAGTGTTAATTAGGTTTAATTGCAAGTTTGAAATTTCAAGTGTATGGTTTTGAATGAAGATTAGGGTTTGAGCATTGGATTAGGATTGTAATGGGTAGATTAACACATAATTGCTTGCTAAAATCAAATCTAGTTGCTAGTTGCATTTTTGTTAATTTAAATTTGTGATAATTATATATATTGCAAACTAGTTTTTGTAAATATTATGTTAAATTGAGAATTAAAATATGGTAAGGTTTTCATCATATCTTTGGCATGTTAATGAGTATTTTAACACCTTAGGTTGTGCGAACCTAGTCTAGTTGTTGAATCATGTATTGTTGCTTTAAAAGTGTTAAAATTGGGTAAGATTGTAAACTAGAATTTCGGGTTAATGAAAGTTAGTGAGATTAAAAATCTAATTAGGGTTTATATGACTTATTTAAGATATTTAATAAGTATTTTGGCCGCTACATTCATTTAAACGTCGAGTTTTGTACTAAAACGGTGATTTGTGCTTGCTAGATTTTCGGAAAAATGACTTTTTAAGTGAAATTGGGGGTTTTTGTGAATTTTAAGCTATTTTATATTATAATTAGTGCTTGTAATTGTACAAATGAATGTGTTGGGAGCTTTCTCGATGGTTTGGCGTTTGTACGCCGACGTCGAGGGTTTTTAGGTCGATTTGTGAAAGCAACCTTAGGTTTTGACCTATGTGGGTTTCGTGCGTCGTTTTGGTCATAAGTCGGATTTTAATGCGATATGGTGCGTTATGATATGTAGGTACCCCATGTGGACTTCGAGACGACAAGCAAGCGCGTGGCGACGTCGGCACCGACGAGCGAGGACCAGGTGTGTAGATTTATATCTACGGGGAGAAGTCGGGTGGATGGCGTATAGCACCCCCGCAGTTCGCGGTAATTTATACGAAAACGTATACACACATATATATATTATTTATATATTGTTTCAGTATATTGATGATAATATGGATATTTGGTGTTGGATATTTAGCGTCGCGAAACCCTAGAGTTATGGTCGCACCACGTATGCACACACCCACCCATACTTGCTTACTTTCTTCTTTCATTTGTGCTTATACAGGAATACATAGTTATGTGTTGACATGGGTATGGGACTATGTGTTCACATACGGATTTGAGGATGATACTTAGGATTGAGATGAGTCGATGAGATTTGTGTTGAGATTGTGATATCGGTGATATAGCAGGATTCGTACTTGAGGTACGTCCGGGTGTTTTAGCGAATCTTGGGGCGACGATACGGGCGAATAGTATTATAAATAGGTGGTCGACATGTGATCGTGATAGGAGATATGTTATGCTAGGATATTGGTCCTAGGCTGTATTGGGCGATGTATACCCCTTGATGATGATATGTGCTGATGATATCGGTTTGTACGAGACTGTCGATCAGTAGTCAGATCATAACTATATTGATGATATTAGTATTGTACTAGACATAGGTCAGTACCTTAGACTATGATCTTTGATAAAGAGGATACCGGATGAATAGTGTGATGAATATGATTTTGACCCGTACCCAGATTTGGGATGCCGTACGACGGATTTACGTACGAGCTATATATTGATGATTGATCCGCACTCTTGACTTGGGATGTATGATTATAGATATGGTATCGGATGTGATATTATTGAGGCGGGATCACCGACTATACATATACAGGTATGTATGTGTATCGACTCAGATGATATGTGGTTTCCTTACCTGTAGTTCAGTCGTATAGTTTAGTGTAGTTGTTAGATTAGATTATACTCCTACCTATTTCAAAACTAGCGGATCGTGGGTATTTTATAAAAAGACAGGTCAAGGGATCTATGGATATTTCAAAAGATGTATCCTTTCTTAAAACTACCGTAGCCCTATTTTCAAAACCCCACGATTCGTGTTATTTCAAATGGCACCATTGTTCAATATTTAGCTCCCGCTCATTTTGGTTGCTCGCTCCGCATCGCATACTTACATTGTTATTTCATATTGCATTGTTGACATTATGCTGTTAGGACACCAGCACCATTACCGATGATGCGTATGTACCACATACACTTACTTGCCGGCTCACACACATCTTCATCGGTAATTGCCATGTCACGTACACCTTAGAAAATATTATTGCTTAACTTAGCTTGATAGCCAGTAGTTTGACATAATATTAGTATTCATACTTTATATGCCAGCTTAGATATTGTAGTTGTTACTTGTCGTTTCATGCATACCGTTATTCATTGTTATGCCGCATTCATGGATTCTCATGCATATATTCACTATTTTACATGCTATTGAGGTTTTGGATTCGGATTTCCATGAGATTTTCTGGATTTGGAGGAAAACCGCAAAAACATAAATAAACCTTTCTCTCTTTTAAAAATAAAAAGTGCGGTTTTCCCATGATGTATGAGTCGTCCACCATGAGTTTGCTGATGGATTTCGAGACCCGATTCGAGGAGATGGATGAACCGTTTCGGGTACATGGTGGGCCCGGTAAGGTACCCCGGGGCAAGAAGCGCGTGGTGATGACGATGTGAGCCTGGCAGGGGGAGACTACCTACCGGTGATATTACCCGACGCGTCGGATATCCGGAGGATACCGTCATGTTCTTGAGATGGATGGTAGGGGCCGGTCTGGACTGACGGCGCCCTAGATATTGTGATTGAGACACTGAGATTTTGAGATACTGAGGTACAGAGACTGTGATACAGAGATATCGAGATATTGAGATTACGTTTTGTGCCGATGCTGGGCACTGTTTTATGCTGATTTCATTATGATACCTCATTTTAAAGATACAAAGGAAATCTCACAGATTTATGAAAACAGTTTCTTCATTTACATGTACTCTGTTTTTATGCATTCATACCTCATTCATATTATATATTGCCACCTGAGGCACTGACACGGGCACATGAGATTACACTCGGGTTAGATATTTACCCTAGCCTTGTTATAGGCTACATGTTATATATATTGAGGATATATTATGATCTTTGACCTAGGTTGCGTTATTTATGCGATTTCTTTCCGTAGATGTTTTTCTATTCACGAGTTGGCAACTCACCCCCGTTGTGCCCCAGTTTCTTGCAGGTTTGCCGTACAGGTTTCTTTACGGCTTGCGGGCATAGTTTTCTTCGGGTGATTGGCTAGTAGGTGGGCTTACTTGTATCGTACCCCCCCATTATATAACCTGTATATTATTAATCTGTTGTACCTAAAAGTTCCATCAACCAAACATGTATTTATTTTTGAGATAGAGACCAGTGATGTTATTCCTTCGACCTTAGAGTCGCGCGTTATATTTCTGCGGTTTTCTTGTGGTTTTGAGTTTCCTTTTGAATTTTGATCCTCGTCGTTGGCGTTGTATATTATATTGCTTGTGTGGTTGTGACCGTCGATTGACGAAGAGCTAGCTCCCGCTTGGGGATGCCCTTTTTATTGATTTCGTATACTATTCATGTTGTATCCCGTTTGGGGGCCAGTATTTACAAAAGAAACTCTGCCGAAATTTTCAGGAAATATTTGATGTTTTTAAAAACGCATAATTCGGCTTATGCTATTAAAACTACTTGATTTAAATTGGTTTTCCTTCACTCTACTACTTTTCTTGGTTTGGATTTCTGGGTTTTCGGCTTTCTTAGATTACGAACGCATCGAGACGTTTCGTAGTTTATGTGCCGGTCATGTTCCGTACTTTCGGGTCATGACAAAGTTGGTATCAGAGCGTTAGGTTTTACCTTCGGAGCGTAGGATGACCCTTGGTTGATGGAATAGGTGACTAAAGTAGAGTGACGTACCGTTGGTATGTTCCGCGGCATATTTACGACACGCCACTCCACTTAAGAAGCCTTATGATGTACATTTCCTTGTTCGGTATTATATTCATTCCTGATCTAGCCTCATCGGTACCAGTTATGTTTTGTTGCCACGATTACGGGCAGAGAGAGCTACAGTTAGAGTTGCGGTCAGCACGAGTTCGTCACGAACGAGGACTGACCTTGGCGTGATTCCAGGGATATACGATTGCATTGAGAGGCGTCGTCTGATTGTGTTTTCGCGCCATGAGCATTTGACAGATCGCTTTTACGAGATTTCTCGGACGTGCCGATCTGTACCAGAGGATCGAGCCGATGATAGAGGCCAACCAGATTTTGATGACCGTTGGCGTATTGCTTATTCATGATGATCGAGGCACTGTTCTGCGTGCAGACGAGCGAGCCAGTTATTGCTGCGAACGACGAGATATCGCCCCAGATGTTGGAGCTATTGCAGGACGAGTTGTACTAAGAGATGATAGAAGGTCGCTAGTCATCGAGGATGAATGACTAGGACATGTGGATCGTTCGCCTACCCCGATGCGAGGTTATTAGATAGATTGATTCCAGCTAGAGACGACTTCACGCGGAGACGTTGGGAGTCGACAGAGACGATCGAATGTCAGAAACCTATTATTCCAAGTTTAAAGTAGTCGGAAAGACATGCAGGCAATTCTATGGTCCCTCTAGAAGAATGAAACCCTAACTTGACTTAATGACCGTGTGAAAGCCTTTGAACCTTCGGGTTTGCGGCAGTTCTACGGCGCCATTAGTGAGGCTTGGGTTTGCCCTTCTACGGCTGGACCACCGATGCTGTGGTATGTACTCGATACTATTAAACTGTGCCCAAGAGGTTGAGCTCTTGGGGGATTATGAGGTTTTGATGACTCGATCGGATGGCTCGACTTAATTCGGATGCTAGGTGGTGAGATGCATTTCTTGGGAGACTCCCGATACGAGGATAGCCGTTGGAGCTCAGTCCATGTAGCCACGATGAGACGAGTCCGAAGCAGTCGACATTTGAGAAAGTGGAGTAAAGAGGTCCGTACAATATCTGGATAAGACGACGTTCCACTCCGCCTACATCAGAGATGCGATACGCATGACGAGGCATTGTGCTTGGATATACCTTCCCGAGGAGTCGCGATGAGAATGCAGTCGTCCCAGAGCAAGACGCAGATATAGTAAAGGATGGTGACTTCCGGACAGTTGGCAGAGACGAGACATGGAAGAGACCGTGAGCAGGATTCCTTCCAGGACGCTGCTGCAATGATACTTGCACCCAGGATCAGATGTGTCACGTACATTCAGAAAGCCAGAGGCCGACGCCGGTGATATGCTGTCTTACGAGTGGTCGCGATGATTGACCGGGAGATGACAAGAGACGTGCCAGAACGGGATCATCCCCGTTAGCACACCTGACAAGGCCGATGAGCCGATAGACCGAGAGATTGGTAATTCCCAGTGAAGACCTTGACCCAGGAGTGGTCATTATTACGCACACCAGCAAGCCAGAGTTCATGATCATCGACGAGACATCCCATTAGTGACCGCGACAGTTGGCCCGAGATTCTTAGAGGATGCGCTTGAGCGGTACCATGCCGCCATTATTGATTTCGATGTTTTGGGTGATTTATTCGAATGATTTGATTTTGATAATTGAGGATTTACGATCTTTGCACAGTGTTGCACTTGATATCGTCTTCGTGCTTGGGTTTCACATGTTTGTGATTTTACGGTTTTAGACATTTGAGTTGATTTTGTGCGAATGCACGCACACGATTTGGTTCTTGCACTTTGTATAGTTTATATATGCTTGCAGTGCAGTGATACGCCTTTTGTGCACTTAGATGCATTGGACTTTGATTTCGATGGTGATGTTCGATATTTGTTTCGTGCATGATGGATGCACCTGATTTGGATTTTCGCGCATGTTGGGCGCATGTTTTGAAGTGTGATTTTGGTGCACACCAGATTCACTAAATCGAGATTTTTCGTGCATGTCAGATGCACCTGATTTTGCTGTCAGGCACACATGTTGCCTACGACAGATGTTTTGTGCACACCCGATGCACTTAGATGTTGTTTCTATGCATATGTATGGCACATATTTGGATTTTGATTTCCGTGCGCACAAGACGCACGTAGTATGCATACCCGTATTTTAGGGTTGATTTTCTTATAGAGCAGTACGTTTTTATGATCTTGCTATGTGTTTTCGTACTGAGCAGGACTAGTCAGAGGACAGTACCTGAATATATTTTACATGTATAGTTTCGAGTTATATCATATTGGTTTTGCTTTGTATTTGGTATTGATGTCTTCCCCATGACTCCGATGATTGCGGGATGCTTGACGGAGTTCTGATTTGAGTTATATGCTCATTTTTCATGCGCATGAGTTGCGCTACGATTTGCTTTATGTATTTATGATTTCGGAGCCCCGGCGATTTGATGGTTTTGGCTGAAATATTTTAGTATTTGGGGGAAATTTTAATTTAAATTCGGGGACCGAATTTCTTTAAGGGGGGAAGATTGTAACGTTTTGAAAATCGTTTCGGTGAAATTTCGAAAAAAACGGTAAAATAAGGGGGTTTTCTGTAAAAAAGTCAAAATGCAAATATCTTTATTATAAAATTAAATATACATATTCTAGCTATGTAATTGCTAGTAATTGGTGTTTATTGAGCCACTGGTGAAATTTCAAATTTTCAGAAAAATTTTCCGAAATTAATTATTTTAATATTATTTTAAGCCGTCACTAATATATTTAATTAGGGAAAATTACAAATTGGAATGAGTTGAAAAAATTTTTTTGCATCATAAAACATTAAATAAAATTTTATCACATGGCTTTTGAAACGAAATCGTTTGCCAAAACGGTTTAGAAAATATCGAAGAAAAAGGCTTTAATGGTGAAAATAAATTAAATGGAAATTGGAGTATAACATTTATCATTTTCCCTCACCCACACTCACACACCCCCTTCCCTAGTGGGCTGGCCGAAATCTGAAAAAAAAACCCACCCAAAGTTATCCCCACTTCAAGTTAAAAGAAAAGGAAACAATGAAATGAAGAGAAAAGAATAGATATATAAGTATGGGATTTGTTGACTTTGACAATGCTTGACCTCACCCACACCCACCACACTCTCTCTCTTTCCTCTTTTTCTGTCCAAAATCAGCAGCCAAGCTGCCCCAAATTGTTCACACTTCATGTTTAAAGGAAATGAATTTATAAAGAAAAACAATAAACATCAAGGCATGGGGTGTTGTATTATGTGGTATGGGTATTATTCCTTGACTTGGACTTTCTTTTCAACTCACATACACACTCACCACCCACCTTCTTCCCATTTGGCCGAGCCCTCTCCTCTTGCAGCCCCAAATTTCTCCACCTCCTTTTCACTCCAAAATCCTTCAAATTTTGCCTCAAAAATCAATACAAAGTCATATTAATTCATCATTAATCCCTTATCCATTATTCTTGACTCAAATTAGCATGGATCATAGAGCTAGAAGCCATTTTGGAGGTCAAGTGTGCAAGTTTGATCTCTTGTTTTGTGAGGTATAAATCTTTACCCAATACTTAATTTGTTAGTTCTTTGCTTGAAGCTAATGTATTTAAGTGTTAATTAGGTTTAATTGCAAGTTTGAAATTTCAAGTGTATGGTTTTGAATGAAGATTAGGGTTTCAGCATTGGATTAGGATTGTGATGGGTAGATTAACATATAATTGCTTGCTAAAATCAAATCTAGTTGCTAGTTGCATTTTTGTTAATTTAAATTTGTGATAATTAAATAAATTGCAAACCAGTTTTTGTAAATATTATGTTAAATTGAGAATTAAAATATGGTAAGGCTTTCATCATGTCATTGGCATGTTAATGAGTATTTTAACACCTTAGGTTGTGCGAAACCTAGTCTAGTTGTTGAATCATGTATTGTTGCTTTAAAAGTGTTAAAATTGGGTAAGATTGTAAACTAGGATTTCGGGTTAATAAAAGTTAGTGAGATTAAAAATCTAATTAGGGTTTATATGACTTATTTAAGATATTTAATAAGTATTTTGGCCGCTACATTCATTTAAACGTCGAGTTTTGTACAAAAACGGTGATTTGTGCTAGCTAGATTTTCGGAAAAATGACTTTTTAAGTGAAATTGGGGTTTTTGCGAATTTTAAGCTATTTTATTTTATAATTAGTGCTTGTAATTGTACAAATGAATGTGTTGGGAGCTTTCTCGATGGTTTGGCGTTTGTACGCCGACGTCGAGGGTTTTTAGGTCGATTTGTGAAAGCAACCTTTGGTTTTGACCTATGTAGGTTTCGTGCGTCGTTTTGGTCATGAGTCGGATTTTAATGCGATATGGTATATTATGATATGCAGGTACCCCATGTGGACTTCGAGACGACAAGCAAGCGCGTGGCGATGTCGGCACCGGCGAGCGAGGACCAGGTGAGTAGATTTATATCTACGGGGAGAAGTCGGGTGGATGGCGTATAGCACCCCCGCAGTTCGCGGTGATGTATACGAATACGTATACACACATATATATTGTTTTTATATTGTTTCAGTAGATTGATGATAATATGGATATTTGGTGTTGGATATTTAGCGTCGCGAAACCCTAGAGTTGTGGTCGCACCACGTATGCACACACCCACCCATACTTGCTTACTTTCTTCTTTCATTTGTGCTTATACAGGAATACATAGTTATGTGTTGACATGGGTATGGGACTATGTGTTCACATACGGATTTGAGGATGATACTTGGGATTGAGATGAGTCGATGAGATTTGTGTTGAGATTGTGATATCGGTGATATGGCAGGATTCATACTTGAGGTACGTCCTGGTGTTTTAGCGAATCTTGGGGCGACGATACGGGCGAATAGTATTATAAATAGGTGGTCGATATGTGATCGTGATAGGAGATATGTTATGCTAGGATATTGGTCCTAGGCTGTATTGGGCGATGTATACCCCTTGATGATGATATATGCTGATGATATCGGTTTGTACGAGACTGTCGATCAGTAGTCAGATCATGACTATATTGATGATATTAGTATTGTACTAGACATAGGTCAGTACCTTAGACTATGATCTTTGATAAAGAGGATACCGGATGAATAGTGTGATGAATATGATTTTGACCCGTACCCAGATTTGGGATGCCGTACGACGGATTTACGTACGAGCTATATATTGATGATTGATCCGCACTCTTGACTTGGGATGTATGATTATAGATATGGTATCGGATGTGATATTATTGAGGCGGGATCACCGACTATACATATACAGGTATGTATGTGTATCGACTCAGATGATAGGTGGTTTCCTTACCTGTAGTTCAGTCGTATAGTTTAGTGTAGTTGTTAGATTAGATTAGACTCCTACCTATTTCAAAACTAGCGGATCGTGGGTATTTTAAAAAAAGACAGGTCAAGGGATCTACGGATATTTCAAAAGATGTATCCTTTCTTAAAACTACCGTAGCCCTATTTTCAAAACCCCACGATTCGTGTTATTTCAAATGGCACCATTGTTCAATATTTAGCTCCCGCTCATTTTGGTTGCTCGCTCCGCATCGCATACTTACATTGTTATTTCATATTGCATTGTTGACATTATGCTGTTAGGACACCAGCACCATTACCGATGATGCGTATGTACCATACACTTACTTGCCGGCTCACACACATCTTCATCGGTAATTGCCATGTCACGTACACCTTAGAAAATATTATTGCTTAACTTAGCTTGATAGCCAGTAGTTTGACATAATATTAGTGTACATACTTTATATGCCAGCTTAGATATTGTAGTTGTTACTTGTCGTTTCATGCATACCGTTATTCATTGTTATGCCGCATTCATGGATTCTCATTCATATATTCACTATTTTACATGCTATTGAGGTTTTGGATTCGGATTTCCATGAGATTTTCTGGATTTGGAGGAAAACTGCAAAAACATAAATAAACCTTTCTCTCTTTTAAAAATAAAAAGTGCGGTTTTCCCATGATGTTTGAGTCGTCTACCATGAGTTTGCTGATGGATTTCGAGACCTGATTCGAGGAGATGGATGAACCGTTTCGGGTACATGGTGGGCCCGGCAAGGTACCCCGGGGCAAGAAGCGCGTGGTGATGACGATGTGAGCCTGGCAGGGGGAGACTACCTACCGGTGATATTACCTGATACGTCGGATATCCGGAGGATACCGTCGTGGTCTTGAGATGGATGGTAGGGGCCGGTCTGGACTGACGGCACCCTAGATATTGTGATTGAGACATTGAGATTTTGAGATATTGAGGTACAGAGACTGTGATACAGAGATATCGAGATATTGAGATTACGTTTTGTGCCGATGCTAGGCACTGTTTTATGCTGATTTCATTATGATACCTCATTTTAAAGATACAAAGGAAATCTCACAAATTTATGAAAACAGTTTCTTCATTTACATGTACTCTGTTTTTATGCATTCATACCTCATTCATATTATATATTGCTACCTGAGGCACTGACACGGGCATATGAGATTACACTCGGGTTAGATATTTACCCTAGCCTTGTTATAGGCTACATGTTATATATATTGAGGATATATTATGATCTTTGACCTAGGTTGCGTTATTTATGCGATTTCTTTCCGTAGATGTTTTTCTATTCACGAGTTAGCAACTCACCCCCGTTGTGCCCCAGTTTCTTGCAGGTTTGCCGTACAGGTTTCTTTACGGCTTGCGGGCATAGTTTCCTTCGGGTGATTGGCTAGTTGGTGGGTTTACTTGTATCGTAACCCACCATTATATAACCTGTATATTATTACTCTGTTGTACCTAGAAGTTCCATCAACCAAACATGTATTTATTTTTGAGATAGAGACCAGTGATGTTATTCCTTCGACCTTAGAGTCGCGCGTTATATTTCTGCGGTTTTCTTGTGGTTTTGAGTTTCCTTTTGAATTTTGATCCTCGCCGTTGGCGTTGTATATTATATTGCTTGTGTGGTTGTGACCGTCGATTGACGAAGAGCTAGCTCCCGCTTGGGGATGCCCTTTTTATTGATTTCGTATACTATTCATGTTGTATCCCGTTTGGGGGCCAGTATTTACAAAAGAAACTCTGCCGAAATTTTCAGGAAATATTTGATGTTTTTAAAAACACATAATTCGGCTTATGCTATTAAAACTACTTGATTTAAATTGGTTTTCCTTCACTCTACTACTTTTCTTGGTTTGGATTTCTGGGTTTTCGGCTTTCTTAGATTACGAACGCATCGAGACGTTTCGTAGTTTAAGTGCCGGTCATGTTCTATACTTTCGGGCCGTGACACGGACGCTCGCCCCGCAATATCAAATGTACAAATGAAATAAAACTGTACTAACATTGCACCACAGCTATCCACCACGATGATCCAACCAACATCACAGCACAACACAGAACATCAACGTGAATGTCACGTTCGCAAACCCGTCTAAGGGAACATATAGCAGTTAGACGGGTTTACCGATCAAATGACATTCACGGTCGCAGATTATAATGTATGTACTGTTAAACACACACTTAAATTATCGATCGACTAAGTTCCAAATTGGCCCCAATAGCAAAAACAGCACTGTACAGAAAACTGGGCCAAAATAGAATATCACAAAAATCACAATTCTTAGTGAATGAGCTACAGAAAAAATTTGGACACCCGTCGCCACTAAACGGCCACGGAACCGGCGCCAATAGGGGCTAAGTGCGGAGGTTCCACGGCGCTTTAGAGGAAACATGAGCCCAAATTTTTTGTGTACTCCTAAAAATGCCTGCACTGATTTTTAAGCCTCTGGAAAATATTTTTTGACCACTTTTGAAAATTGGCAGAAACATGAAAAATGAAAATCGTGATTTCGGTAAAATCCGTCGATCGATCTTTTAAGCACGTCTAAACAAGCTAGTAAGGGGTTTAAAGGGTGGCTCTGATACAATGTTGGGCCGCGGCAGCGTCCCGGCCGTCGAAACGCGGCCAAAATGAGGAACAAAAATTTATTAGACCGGCGCTACCGCTACCCGAATCCCGGATCGACCTTAAACCCTAAACTAGTAAACTAACTAAGAGTTAGAATCGTTATACCGAGTTGATCCGTGTCCTTCGGTCTTCATTCCAAGCTCCTAGCGGCTCCTTGATGTGGTTTGGTTGCCGGTCTTCCCCATCTCCGATGATCCACCCGAGGGATGTAACTCCGGCTCTAGCTCCACGATATGATGCATATGGAGCAACTATGGTCTCTAGGATGCTACCCTAGAGAGCCTAGGATGTAATGTGAATGTTTCTTAATGTTAGCTATCTCAAAACACGAAGGTGGAAGCAAAACAAGAAAGCTAGAGGAGGTGAGGCAAAAATGGTGAGGGAGGAGCTCAAGAAAAACCTCAAGTGAACAAAACCTTCATGCTTGAAAAATGAACTCAACCATCAAAGAGAAAAATAGCATGCTAGGTTTTGTTAAAATGATTTTTCCAATTTTTAAATCCCACCATGCTTGAATAGTGCACACAAATGAATTAACAATTCATTTGTGTGCACTATTGCAAGCATGGTTGTCACCATACCTTCTCATGCTAATTTCCACCACATTTATCCATTTAATAAAAATGGTCAAATCAAGAAATGAGGTGGCACCTTCTAGAATGTTATCCGGTAAAAAATCCGGATTACATTCAACTGTAAATATATCTGTATTCGTACCGAAATACGAATACCCAAAGAGATAGCATAACACAAAGAATATAGTACTAGAATATACGTATCGAAATACATATACGTAAATTATTAAATCAATACATGATTTAATAATCCGGCTCAAGTCCGAGTCGGCTAGTACTATCAATTGTCCGATCGAAAGTCCTGGTACAAAGTACACCAATCGATCGGAACCCTGCACGTATCCAATACAGATACTACATCATTTCGCCAGAACCAGGGAAACCCTCTATGTGGGACTCTAAAGACACGTCAATACGCTGGCAGTCGGTTTAACCACAAGCACGTCAGCGGCACTAGCTGTACGTAACGGCTACCTAGGTATTGAGCGAAAGGGAGGCCGACGAGCAAACTCATGCAGAACCCCTACTGATCCTGACAGTGACAATATCCGTACAGTCCGGTCTGTTCGTCTAAGAGTATCGCATATCGAGTCTAAGGGGGTGGATAAAGTCAGACCCCTAACAACGTGACATTTAGTGTCGGTATGAAACCCCATCACCACCTGAGAAACTATCGATCCTGGATCGGTAGTTCTCGTCCACCGTGGCCACGGATTTATGTTGATGACCATCCGTACACAACGCGACATCAACCACTAATACCGGGAGAGACGAATCCCCGACGATCCGATCACTGCCTCCATGTGGCTCGGGACCGTACCTAACTGAAACCTATTTGCACGACTCCTTTGAGCCGTGGTAGGGTAGTAATCCAAGCACAGTCGGAACTCACACGAGACAAATGACGATCTCAGGTCGACAGACTAACCTGTACACATGTCACCTGGGAACGGCTATCTGACAATAGGTATAATACCAACTAGCAGGTTCCCGGCGAGTCCGTCCAGTGTACTCATAACCCAATGAGCACCTGTGTACTATCTTAGGTGAACAAACTAACACCAATGGCTTATGAGACCGGGCCACCGCCCCTCGTCGGGGTCTCGATCGGTATATACTAGTCTACACTGGAGTATCGATGCCCGGTCTCGATACTCCTACGACTAGGGACATTTAAGGATGTGCTTATAGACCCCAGCTCCCACATATATGATCGTCATCATAATGCTAGCAGTCAAGCAAGAATCCTATGGGCTTTATCAACATGATGATAAAGACAAACCAGATAGCATACTATCATCTTGAGTAAGACTGTTTTATTGGTATAGGTCCTCACTCAATCATCATAATCACAAGTCCGCGACTATGATAATTGCCTTGAGGGCACTATAGCCAACAGTTGCAATTATAACCACAACAATAATTCATTATTCATCACAAAAGGATTTCTTCTTCTTCCACCTCTTTGGAAAAAGCTTTCTAGCTTTTTGAGTTGTCGTGATTAATAGTGAGAAATTGAAAACAAAAGAGTGTAAAATTCCTACTTCATCATCCTCATCTATTCTAGCCACTTAGATTAGGGTGTTCACTTCTCTAATTACTTCATTAGTGAAGTGTAAGCATGGGTTTGAGATTCTTCAAGGTAGATCATCTTAGATCATGAAGACTACAAGCAAGGTGCCTCATTCACCTCATGAAGCCTCTCTAGAGTCGGAGTTCTTGATGATCGCAGCAAAGAGCCTCAACACGGATACTCATACCAGTGCACACATATATTGATATCTTCATACCTGCGTACATGCACACTATATACTCATACCAGTGCACACATATATTGATATCTTCATACCTGCGCACATGCACACTATATACTCATACTAGTGCATACATATATTGCTATCTTCATACTTGTTTAGATTTACGCATTGAGATATGTTGCATCCATGTTATTTCTGGATTTGGGAACCGTGGATATTTCAAAAGAGAATAGTTAATTATTTAAAAACCCAGTTTCCCTTGATATGATATTTCAGTGCATCCACCATGTGTTTTCTCGGTGTTAGAGTGATATATGAAACCCGATTCGAGAAGTGGACGAGGCCGATTTCGGGTACATGGTGGACCCGGTATGGTACCTCGGAGCGAGAACGGATTCGCTGTGTAGTAGACGGTGAGCCTGGAAGTGGGACTACTACCTACCGGTGATTGGTTGGACCTGACGGTTATCCGGAGGATACTGACCAGAGTCGATAGATGGATGCGGGACGACCCGTACTGCCGGGGCCGAGGGTCGATACTGCAGACGGAGCCCGTGGGCTGACCCGGACTGACGGATGCCCGATATATAAGGATTTGCGTGTCGATGCTAGACACGAGTATTTGTTGATATTTTGGGTGCCGATGTTGGGCACCCACGATGTTATGTGATTTACAGGATTTGAGGACCGATGAGGATGACGGCGCCTACGTAGTATTAGGATTTGGGTGCATTGATGGGTACCGATTATACTTTCCACGATGACATTCCGTGTAGATGTTATATTTCCTATGCTCAGTATTTAGAAATTGATATCTCATCCTGTATCTGTTGTACCTGATATAGTACGTATGCTTGCACGATCATTGCATACCCTTCTCATTCTATATAGGGTTGTTAGAATGCATTGCCATACCTGATTATCACGTATCTTGCTCATCATATGGAGATGTTTTTAGATAGCACTTGTTGCATGAATTGAGTATCCAGTTCATCATATAGATGTTATCTGTTGGCATAGGTTAGAGTATCGCAGCACGTGCATACTCGCGATTACCTTTATATGTTATCTACTATTCACGAGTTGGCAACTCACCCCCGTTGTGCCACAGTGTTTGCAGGTTGCCCTTCGGAGTAGTCGCGGCGGGCTGCTTTCTTGCAACTTTTGACATAGATACCCCTACAGTTGGCATACTAGCTCTTTTACGGATAGGTGGGTTTTGTGTGGTATCTGTTTATCTTTCAGTTATGTACATTGTTGTATCTAGTACTCTCCATCTACCACTTATGTATTGACTTAGAGACCAGTTGTGAGGGCGATGTATATTATTTGTATTCTGGTGTCGAGCTCGTTGTGAGCCGACTTTACTTATACAGTTTATTCTATCTGTGATATTTCCCACTTATTGCTCATTTTCTTCGCTACGGCGTCGTATATTGTTATCGTGGTGACTGGTTACTTGAGGTTTTCTTAACATTTTAGTAATTGCTTCTATTCATTGCTCAAAACACTACATACTTTTACTGGTTTGATTTCTGGGTTTTCGGGTTACTTAGTCGCGTTACGCCTGTAGACATTACGTGGTTAAGTGCCGGTCACGGGCCAAACTTTGGGTCGTGACAATGGTTTGATGTTTGTACATCGACATCGAGGATTTGTTTGGCATTTCTTGCTTGCGTAGTCCGTAGGTTCTAACCTATAGGCTTTTAGCGTGTCGTTTTGGTTTTGAATTGGATTTTAATGCGACACGATATGTTATGACATGTAGGTACCCCACGTGGATTTTGAGACGACGAGGAGAGCATGGCGTCATCGACTCCAGCTAGAGAGGATAACATGAGTAGATATATATTTACGGGGGTAGTCGGGTGGATGGCGTATAGCACCCCCGCAGTTTCGTAGTGCAGTAAGCAAATGTGTTATATCTATATATTTATATGTTATTATAAAATGTATATACTTAGCTAGAAATGCTTTAGAGGACTTTGGGTTAGTGTAAGCGTTTTTGGTAGTTAATGCTATAGTTTAGTGTTAGTCGCAAAACCCTAGAATAAGGTTTACACTCACGCGCGCGCACACGCATACACTTGTTTACTTGTGCGTATATGGGGATATATATATATATATATATATATATATATACATATATGTTTGTGAGTATGTATATATATATATATATGTATACATATACATGGATAATGAGGATAGTACATGGTACTTGGAGATAAGTCGAAAAGATTGGGCATGGTGCCACGAGATCGGTGATATGATTTGGTTCGTATTATGAGATACGACATGAGATTTTAGCGGGTCTTTAGGCGATGTGTTTTCATACACACGCATATTTATATATATGTAAATGGTATCAATTTTTACTAGATTTAGATCAGTACCCATAATTCAGGATATGATGATAATGATACCAGATGAAAAATGAGATAAATGTGATATTCGACCCGTACCCAGATTTGGGATGCCGTACGATGGATTTACCGTACGAGATATAATTATGATGATAGATCCGCACTCTTGACTCGAGGATGTCATATTATATATATTGTATCGTACGTGATACTATTGAGACGGGATCACCGACTACTAGATGTTATATATATATCGACTCAGACTTAGGTGGTTTTCCTTACCCCTTCGATTAGCCTGTTAGTTAGTCCTGTAGTTTACATGTAGATATTAGACTAGACTCGAGTCGTACTTATTTCAAAACTAACGAATCGTGAGTATTTTAAAGACAGGCCAAGGGATTCTACGGATATTTCAAAGGACGTACATTTTCTTTAAAACACCGTAGCCCTATTTTCTAAACACCACGATTCGTATTATTTCAAATGTCAAAACTGTACGACTCATATATAAATGTGTATTCATATATGTTGCGTTATTATTCATGTTCCGCATATTCTTGTTGTTCGCATCGCATTGCATGCTTATTGTGTTTTCATTAGTTATTATTAAAATAATGTTGTCAAGGCACCAGCACCATTACCGATGATGCGTATTTTCCACATACACCTGCTTGCCGGCTCACACACATAAATATCGGTAATTGCCATGTCACGTACACATTAGAAAACACTATTCATTAGTATAAATTGCTAGCTGATAGTTTCGACATAGTACTAGTACACTTGCATTTATATGATAGCTTAGACATTGCATTTATTACTGTGATATCTCATGCATGTGTATTTTCATTTGTCATGCAATATTATGGAATTTATTACCGGTATTTCATTGTTTATTTACCCTTGAGATTTGGGATTTCGGATTTCCATAAGATTTTGGATTTGGAGAAACCGCAAAGATTTTATAAACTTATTATCATTTTAAAGATAGAAAATTGCTGTTTTCTCATGATATGATTTGAGATATGTCCACCATGAGTTTTCTCGGCTCTTGAGCGATATCATACACCCGATTCGAAAAGGAGGAGGAACCGTCTGTGGGTGCATAGTGGACCCGGTGCGGTACCCTGGGGCAAGATGGTCGCAGATGATGGCGTTGAGCCTGGCAGGGGAGCACTACCGACCGATGATTTTATTGTGACTCGATGGATATCCGGAGGATACCGATCGGAGTATAGGCCAGTCCGGATTGCCGGAGCCTGAGGTTTTGAGATTTGATGATATGGGCCAGTCCGGATAGCCGGAGCCCTAGATATTGAGATTTGAGGATACATGCCAGTCCGGATTGCCGGAGCCTGAGATATTGAGATATTGAGATATTGAGATATATGTTTTGTGTCGATGCTTGACATTGTTTCTATGTTGTTTTCATTGATGATACCTCGATTTATATATATATATATATATATGTATATATATATATATATACATAATCTCACTATATAAAGAAAATAGTTTTCTCATTCATGATGTATTATGTTTTCATTTAAAGCATTCATACCTCATATTTATGATATGTTGCTACTTGAGGCACTGACACGAGCACTTGGTATTACACTTATGTATAGATGTTTACCCATGCCATTATTTTAGATGCTTCAGGCTAATCATTTGAGGATATATATTATGATCGTATGACCTAGGATTGAGTCATACATACGATTTCTTCTTTATGATTTTTTTACTCACTAGTTGGCAACTCACCCCCGTTGTGCCACAGTTTCTTGCAGGTCTTGCCATACAGGTTTTCCTTGGCGGCTTTGTTGGCACACTGCCTCTTTCCGGGTGATTGCTTTGGTAGGTGGGTTCACTTGCATCGTGACCACCATTGTACCTTTATTATATTTCAGTTGTATCTAGTAACTCCATCAACCAGACTTGTATTATTTTTAGACTTAGAAGACCAGTGTATATTATTTCGACCTTAGAGTCATGATTGTATTATTATGGTTTTCTTGATGATTTTGGGTTTCCTTTGAGTTTTGATCATCTCCCTTCGGCGTTGTATATTATATTGCTAGCGTGGTTGTGACCGCCAATTGGCGAAGAGCTAGCTCCCGGTTGGAGATGCCTTTATATATATTATTCATGTTGTACACCTTTTGGGGCTAGTATTTACAAAGGAAACTCTGCCGAAATTTTCAGAAAAAACTTGAGATTTCAAAAATGCATACTTCGGCTTATATTATTAAAACCACTTTCTTTTAAATAAGTTTTCTTCACTTCTTCCTTAAAATGGTTTAGATTTCTGGGATTTTTGGCTTACTTGAATTAGATGGGGTCCTATAGACTTCATATGATTCAAGTGCCAGTCACGTGCCATTTCGGGTTGTGACAACACTTCATCTACTACTTCCACTTCTCACGGTCACTCTAGGGCAGGCGTTCATCAACTCGATATCTCAATTCCAATGAAGGCCGAGATGGATGCAATGTAACATTTCAAAAAAATAAAATATTATTTTTGGGAATTTTTATAATTTAATATTAATTTTTAATGAATATTTTAATATTTCGGTATAATTAAATACAGACAAAAGGGAAAAATTTGGAAAAATTATGGAAAATTCTAAAATAGGGTATTTTGTGGAATTATGCCATTTTAAGTTGTTATGGTTAATTATATGCTAATTTAGTTCTAATAGCGATTAAAAATCGCTAATCGGTTTTTTAGCATTTTTGGTGCAAAACATGCACATATCATTTTTCCACACTTGTCACATTTTTCTTACATGTTGTGGGTGTATGGTTGCCTAGGGTCACCATTGTGTGAGAAGAAATAAAGGGGAAAAGGAAAAGAAAAGAAAAGGCAAGGTATGATGAAGAGAGATAAAGAATAGGTCAACCCTTCTTTTGAACCATGACCCCATCATTTCTTCAACCCATTTCTCTCTCCCCCTCCCCTTGAGCTGCCGCTGCTCCTGCTCCTCCCTCTTCTTCCTCCATCTTCCATCCCCCATAACACCATTGATCCAACCCCAAAACCCCATTCCCATTTCACAAAAATTGTTCCCAAGCTCACTAGCTACACATTGGACCTAGAAAGAATGGATTTTGAGGACTTTGAGCAACTCAAGAAAATTCTTGAGTTACTAAAGTAGGTAATTTCTGCACCCTTAGAGTAGTATTTCGATTTCTTGTGCATCTATACTTGTTTCATGTCGATATTGTGTGTTTTGATGAACTTTAGGAATTTCAAGTTAGGGTTTAGGGTTTGATTTGAAATCAAAGGTGAATTAAGGTGTAGTTAGGGACTACAACCCCTGGAGTGATGTTACATTGGACCAAACCTAAGAATAAAACCCAGAATATGGATTTATAGAAACGATATCGGGGAAAACTATAATTCTGCGAATATTTTTGGAAATCTTCTATCACCCGAGCCACCTGAAAATAATTTTGGTTTGACAGTGAGATGAGCAGGCACCTAGGAACCACCACATAAAGCCCTAGCCCCTAACTCCTTCTTCAGGCCGCCAATTAATCCCTTCTGGCCGCAATTTGCGTCTAGAGCATGGGTTCTGGGGTCCGTTCTTGTTCTGTAGCTTTATACCCTATAAAGTAGACCCTTGGCATATGCAACTTTGACTGATTCCATCTAGGGTAGAATCTGGGGTAATTTTCATGTGTTGGCGCATGGTTTACGACTTGTTTTAGCATGAATTTTGGTATTTGGTGATTTTTTTCTGTCGGGTGGCGTTTGAACGTCAACGGCAAAGGATTATTGATCGTGTTTGCATGCGAGACTATAGGTTTTTACCTATGGGCTTAGCGTATGCCGTTTTGGTTTCCGATGTGATTTTCATGCGCTTTAGCGTTTGTGATATCCTTGTAGGTACCCCACGTGAGGTCGAGGCGTTGAAGATAAAGATGGCGACATCAGCATCGGCACACAAGAAGCAAAGTGAGTAGATTTATATCTACGGGGAGAAGTCGGGTGGATGGCGTATAGCACCCCCGCAGTTCGTGGTAATGTATACGAATGCGTATAAACACATATATTTATTGTATGTTGTATGAGTTGATTGATGATAAGAATGGATATTTGGTGTTCTTGGATTGGTTTAGTGTTGCGAAACCCTAGAGTAGTGGTTGCACCCACACCCACACGCACACATATACTTGCTTACATTCTTTCTTTCACATGTGCGTATATGGGAATATATATTTATGTGTTCACTTGGGAATGGGACTATGTGTTCATATACTGGATTTGAGGATAGTATTTGGGACTTGAGGTAAGTCGATGAGATTTGATTTGAGACCGTGAGATCGGTGATATGGCAGGATTCGTATGTGAGATACGTCATGATGTTATAGCGAATCTTTGGACGACGATGCCATGTGAATGGTGATGTATATAGAATAGTTGACTTGTGATCGGGACATGAGATAAGATATGTTAAGATAGCTATAATGGCTCGCATTGGGCGATGTATACTTCTTTATGATGATATGTGCTGATGCTATCGGTTTGTACGAGACTGTTGATCAGTAGTCAGATCATGATTATATTGATGATATTAGTATTGTACTAGACATAGATCAGTACCCGGATTATGATCTTTGATAAAGAGGATACCGGATGAATAATATGATGAATGTGATATTGACCCGTACCCAGATTTGGGAGGCCGTACGACGGATTTATGTACGAGCTATATATTGATGATTGATCCGCCCTCTTGACTTAGGAATGTCTGATTATGGATATGGTATCGGATGTGATATTATCGAGGCGGGATCACCGACTAATATATATATATATATATATGTGTGTCGACTCAGATGTTAGGTGGTTGCCTTACCTTTAATTCAGATTGTTAGTTCAGCCGTATAGTTTAGTGTAGTTGTTAGACCAGATTAGTTATCCTTGTGTTTAGTATTCAGCTCCCGCACATTAGTGTTGTTCTCTCCGCATCGCATACATATGTTATGATTTCATATTCCATTGTTGATATCATGCTGTTAGGACAGCAGCACCATTACCGATGATGCGTATGTACCACGTACACTTACTTGCCGGCTCACACACATCTTCATCGGTAATTGCCATGTCACGTACACTTTAGAGAATATTATCACATTGACAAAGCTTGTTAGCTAATAGTTTCGACATGGTATTAGTGTACTTGCTTTATATGCCAGTTTAGATATTGCAGTTACTACTTGCTACTTAATGCATATTGTTATTCACTGTTATGCCGCATTCATGGATTCTTATGCCTATATTCATGGTTTTACATGCCATCGATGATTTGGATTCGGATTTTCATGAGATTTCCTGGATTTCGGGGAAAACCGCAAAAACATTTATAAACTTCTTTTCTCTCTCTTTTTAAATGAAAAGTGTGGTTTTCCCATGATGTATGAGTCGTCCACCATGAGTTTGCTGATGGATTTCGAGACCCGATTCGAGGAGTTGGATGAACCGTTTCGGGTATATGGTGGACCCGGTAAGGTACCCCGGGGCAAGAAGCTCGAGTAGTAGACGATGAGCCTGGCAGGGGAAGACTACCTACCGGTGATTTTACCCGACGCGTCGGATATCCGGAGGATACCGTCGTGGTCTTGTGATGGATATTAGGGGCCGGTATAGACTGACGGCGCCCTAGATAGTGAGATTGAGACACTGAGATTTTGAGATATTGAGGTACCGAGCCTGAGATATTGAGATTGAGATTTATGTTTTGTGTCGATACTAGACACTGTTGTTGCTGATTTCATTATGATACCTCGCTTAAATATACAAAAAATCTGATTAAGTTATGAAAGCAGTTTCTTCGTTTTCATGTATTCTGTTTTCATGCATTCATACCTCATCCATATGATATATTGCTACCGAGGCACTGACACGAGCATTTGGTATTACAGTTGTTTAGAGGTATACCCTAGCCATTGTTATAGGCTGCGGGTTATATATTTGAGGATATATTATGATCATATGATCTAGGATTGCGTTGTTCATGCGATTTCTGTTCGTAGATGTTTTCTACTCACGAGTTGGCAACTCACCCCCGTTGTGCCACAGTTTCTTGCAGGTTTTGCCGTACAAATTTCATTACGGCTTTGCTGGCACTACTTCCATTTCTGGGTGATTTGCTAGTAGGTGGGTTCACTTGTATCGTGACAATCAATATATTTTGTATATTATTATTCAGTTGTATCTAGAAGTTCCATCAACCAAACATGTATTTATTTCAGAGGTAGAGACCAGTGATGTTTATTCTTTCGACCTTTGAGTCGCGCGTTGTATTTTTATGGATTTCATGCTGTTTTGAGTTTCCTTTCTGTTGTGATCCTCGCCTTTCGGCGTTGTATATTATTGCTTGCGTGGTTGTGACCGTCGATTGACGAAGAGCTAGCTCCCGCTTGGGGATGCCTTTATTCATTATATATGCTTTATCAGGTTTTGTACCCGTTTGGGGTCTGTTTTTACAAAGGAAACTCTGCCGAAATTTTTAGAAAAGACTAGTGATTTTAAAATGCATATTTCGGCATATGTTGCAAACTATTTGTTTTAAAATGGTTTTCCTCCACTCTACTACTTTTCTTGGTTTGGATTTCTTGGTTTTCGGCTTACTTAGAATACGTACGCCTCGAGACGTTTCGTAATTTAAGTGCCGGTCATGTTCCGTACTTTCGGGTCGTGACTAAGTTGGTATCAGAGCGTTAGGTTTTACCTTCAGAGCGTAAGATGACCCATGGTTGATGGAGTAGGTAGGTTGAGTTGATTGACGTACCGTACGTATGTTCCGAGGCATATTTACGATACGCTACTCCACTTAAGAAACCTTACGATGTACATTTCTTTGCTCAGTATTATATTCATTAATGATCTAGCCTCATCGGTACCGGTTATGGTTTTGCTGCCATTATTATGGGCAGGGAGAGCTACGGCTAGAGTTGCGGTCAGCACGAGCTCGTTACGAACGAGGACTGACAAGGGCGTGATTCCGGCGACACACGATTGCAGAGATGTGTCTTTTTATTGTGTTTTCGCGCCACGAGCGTTTGATGGATCGATGTATGAGATTACTCGGACGTGCAGATCAGCACCAGAGGATTGGGCCACTGACAGAGGCCAGCCAGATTTTGATGACCGTTGAAGTATTTCTTATTCAAGATGATTGAGGCACTGTTCAGCGTGCAGACGAGTGAGCCAGTTGTTGCTGCGAACGATGAGATATCGCCCCAGATGTTGGAGCTATTGCAGTACGAGTTGTACTAAGAGATGATAGAAGGTCGCTAGTCACCGAGGATGAATGACTAGGACATGTGGTTCGTTCGCCTACCCCGATGCGAGGTCATCAGATAGATTGATTCCAGCTAGAGACGACTTCACGCGGATACGTTGAGAGTCGATAGAGGAGATCGAATGTCAGAAACCTATTATTCCAAGTTTAAAGTATTTGGAAAGACATGCAGGCAATTCTATGGACCCTCTAGAAGAATGAAACCCTAACTCGACATAATGACCGTGAGAAAGCCTTTGAACCTTAGGGTTTGCAGCAGTTCCGCGGCGCCATTAGTGAGGCTTGGGCTTGCCCTTCTACGGCTGGACCATCGATGTTGTGGTATGTACTCGATACTATTAAACTGTACCCAAGATGTTGAGCTCTTGGGGGATTATGAGGTTTTGACGAATCGATCGGATGGTTCGACTTCATTCGGATGCTAGGTGGTGAGATACACTTCTTGGGAGACTCCAGATACGAGGATAGCCGTTGGAGCTCAGTCCATGCAGCCACGACGAGAAGAGTCCGAAGCAGTCGACATTAGAGAAAAGTGGAGTAAGTGGTTCATACAAGATCTGGATAAGATGACGTTCTACTCCGCCGACATCAGTGATGCGGTACGCATGCCGAGGCATTGTACTTGAATATACCTTCCAGAAAGAGTCGCGATGAGTATGCAGCCGTTCCGGAGCCAGAAACAGATTTAGTAAAGGACGATGACTTCCGGACAATTCGGCAGAGACGAGATTTGGGAGAGACCTCGACAGGACCTTTCTGGAATGAATTACGAGAAGACTTGGACCCAGGAGTGGTCATATTACGCACACCAGCAGGCCAGATTTCAGGATCGTCGATGAGACATGCTATGAGTGATCACGACAGTTGGCCAGAGATTCTTAGAGGAGGTGCTTGAGCATGACTATTCCTTCATACTTGATTTCGGTATTTTGGGCGATCTATTCGCATGATTGATTTTGATGATTGAGTTTCATGATATTTGTTTTCATACACCATGGTTGCACCTACTGAGTATTTACGATTTTGCACAGTTGTTGCACTTGATATCGTTTTCGTGCCTTGGTTTCCCATGTTTATGATTTTATGGGTTTCATACAGTTGAGTGGATTTTGTGCATATGTACGCACATGATTTGGTTTTTGCACTCGGTATAGTTCATATATGCTTGCAGTGCAGTGATACGCATTTTGTGCACTTAGATGCACTGGACTTCGATTTCGATTGTGATGTTCGATATTTGTTTTGTGCACCTTGTGCACCTGATTTGGGTTTTCGCGCATGTTGGACGCATGTTATGAGATGCGATTTTGCTGCACACAGATGCACTAAATCGAGATTCTTCGTGCATGTCAGATGCACCTATTTTTGCTGTCGGGCACACCTGTTTCCCTTGACAGATGTTTCGTGCACACCCGATGCACTTAGATATTGTTTCTGTGTGCATGTATGGCACATTCATGGATTTTGATTTCCGTGCGTACCAGACGCACGTAGTATTCATATGCACATTTTGGGATTGATTTCTTATGGAGCAGTACGTTTTTATGATGATTGCTATGAATTTTTGTACTGAGCAGGACCAGTCAGAGGACAGTACCTGAATATATTTTGCATGCATTGATAGTTATCGAAGGGATTTCCAAAAGCGAGCTATAGTCTCAGTATTTACCTACGTGTCCGATATGACACGAAACGTTATAAACTAGGAAACCCTTCTAAATTGTTTCCAAAACGGCGGAACGTACATATTAAACAAAGGATATATACGTAAATGGCTATTTTCTTATGATAGACGTCCACCACTGTGCAGTGTTATACACATTGCACATTGACTTTAAAAGATTTGGCATGCATTTCCTTCAGATAATTACATGTATAGATATGATATTTACATGTATAGTTCTGATTTATATCATATTGGTTTTGCTTTGGATTTGGCATTCGTGTCTTTACCATGACTCCGATGATTGCGGGACGCTTGACGGAGTTTCGATTTTGAGTTATCTGCTCATTACTCATGCGCATGTATTGCGCTATGATGCGTTTTATGTATTGATGATTTCGGAGCCCCGACGACTTGGACTTTCATTTGAAATGTTTTAGAATTTGGGGGTTTAAATTTAAATTCGGGGACCGAATTTCTTTAAGGGGGGAAGATTGTAACATTTCAAAAAAATAAAATATTATTTTTAGGAATTTTTATAATTTAATTTTAATTTTTAATGAATATTTTAATATTTCGGTATAATTAAATACCGACAAATAGGAAAAATTTGGAAAAATTATGGAAAATTCTAAAATAGGGTATTTTGTGGAATTATGGCATTTTTAAGTTGTTATGATTAATTATATGCTAATTTAGTGCTAATCGCGATTAATAATCGCTAATCGGTTTTTTTGCATTTTTGGAGCAAAACATGCACATATCATTTTTCCACACTTGTCACATTTTTCTTACATGTTGTGGGTGTATGGTTGCCTAGGGTCACCACTGTGTGAGAAGAAATAAAGGGAAAAAGGAAAAGAAAAGAAAAGGTAAGGTATGATGAAGAGAGAGAAAGAATAGTCAACCCTTCTTTTGAACCATGACCCCATCATTTCTTCAACCCATTTCTCTCTCCCCCTCCCCTTGAGCTGTTGCTGCTCCTGCTCCTCCCTCTTCTTCCTCCATCTTCTAACCCCCATAACACCATTGATCCAACCCCAAAACCCCATTCCCATTTCACAAAAATTGTTCCCAAGCTCACTAGCTACACATTGGACCTAGAAAGAATGGATTTTGAGGAATTTGAGCAACTCAAGAAAATTCTTGAGTTGCCAAAATAGGTAATTTCTGCACCCGTAGAGTAGTATTTCGATTTCTTGTGCATCTATACTTGTTTCATGTTGATATTGTGTGTTTTGATGAACTTTAGGAATTTCAAGTTAGGGTTTAGGGTTTGATTTGATATCAAAGGTGAATTGAGGTGTAGTTAGGGACTACAACACCTGGAGTGATGTTACATTGGACCAAACCTGAGATTAAAACCCAGAATATGGATTTATAGAAACGATATCGAGGAAAACTGTAATTCTGCGAATGTTTTTGGAAATCTGCTATCACCCGAGCCACCTGAAAATAATTTTGGTTTGACAGTGAGATGTGCAGGCACCTAGGAACCACCACACAAAGCCCTAGCCCCTAACTCCTTCTTCAGGCCGCCAATTAATCCCTTCTGGCTGCAATTTACGGCCAGAGCATGGGTTCTGGGGTCCGTTCTTGTTCTGTAGCTTTATACCCTATAAATTAGACCCTTGGCATATGCAACTTTGACTGATTCCATCTAGGGTGGAATCTGGGGTAATTTTCATGTGTTGGCCCATGGTTTACGACTTGTTTTAGCATGGATTTTAGTATTTGGTGATTCGTTTCTGTCGGGTGGCGTTTGAACGTCAACGGCAGAGGGTTATTGATCATGTTTGCATGCGAGACTATAGGTTTTTACCTATGGGCTTAGCGTATGCCGTTTTGGTTTCCGATGTGATTTTCATGTGCTTTAGCGTTTGTGATATCCTTGTAGGTACCCCATATGACATCGAGACGTTGAAGATAAAGATGGCGACAACGGCATCGGCACACAAGAAGCAAAGTGAGTAGATTTATATCTACGAGGAGAAGTCGGGTGGATGGCGTATAGCACCCCCGCAGTTCGTGGTGATGTATACGAATGCGTATACACACATATATTTATTATATGTTGTATGAGTTGATTGATGATAAAGATGGATATTTGGTGTTCTTGGATTGGTTTAGTGTTGCGAAACCCTAGAGTTGTGGTTGCACCCACACCCACACGCACACATATACTTGCTTACATTCTTTCTTTCACATGTGCGTATATGGGAATATATATTTATGTGTTCACATAGGAATGGAACTATGTGTTCATATACTGGATTTGAGGATAGTATTTGGGACTTGAGGTGAGTCGATGAGATTTGATTTGAGACCGTGAGATCGGTGATATGGCAGGATTCGTATGTGAGATACGTCATGATGTTATAGCGGATCTTTGGACGACGATGCCATGTGAATGGTGATGTATATAGAATAGTTGACTTGTGATCGGGACATGAGATAAGATATGATAAGATAGCTATAATGGCTCGCATTGGGCGATGTATACTTCTTTATGATGATATGTGCTGATAATATCGATTTGTACGAGACTGTCGATCAGTAGTCAGATCATGATTATATTGATGATATTAGTATTGTACTAGATATAGATCAGTACCCGGATTATGATCTTTGATAAAGAGGATACCAGATGAATAATATGATGAATGTGATATTGACCCGTACCTATATTTGGGAGGCCGTACGATGGATTTACGTACGAGCTATATATTGATGATTGATCCGCCCTCTTGGCTTGGGAATGTCTGATTATGGATATGGTATCGGATGTGATATTATCGAGGCGGGATCAACGACTAATATATATATATATATATATATATATATATATATATATCTATGTGTGTGTGTGTGTGTGTGTCGACTCAGATGTTAGGCGGTTGCCTTACCTTTAATTCAGCTTGTTAGTTCAGCTGTATAGTTTAGTGTAGTTGTTAGACTAGATTAGTTATCCTTGTGTTTAGTATTCAGCTCCCGCACATTAGTGTTGTTCGCTCCGCATCGCATACATATGTTATGATTTCATATTCCATTGTTGATATCATGCTGTTAGGACAGCAGCACCATTACCGATGATGCATATGTACCACGTACACTTACTTGCCGGCTCACACACATCTTCATTGGTAATTGCCATGTCACATACACTTTAGAGAATATTATCACATTGACAGAGCTTGTTAGCTAATAGTTTCGACATGATATTAGTATTCTTGCCTTATATACCAGTTTAGATATTGCAGTTACTACTTGCTACTTCATGCATGTTGTTATTCACTGTTATGCCGCATTCATGGATTCTTATGCCTATATTCATGGTTTTACATGCCATCGATGATTTGGATTCGGATTTTCATGAGATTTCCTGGATTTGGGGGAAAACCGCAAAAACATTTATAAACTTCTTTTCTCTTTCTTTTTAAATGAAAAGTGCGGTTTTCCCATAATGTATGAGTCGTCCACCATGAGTTTGCTGATGGATTTCGAGACCCGATTCGAGGAGTTGGATGAACCGTTTCGGGTACATAGTGGACCCGGTAAGGTACCCCGGGGTAAGAAGCTCGAGTAGTAGACGATGAGCCTGGCAGGGGAAGACTACCTAACGATGATTTTACCCGACGCGTCGGATATCCGGAAGATACCTTCGTGGTCTTGTGATGGATATTAGGGGCCGGTATGGACTGACGGCGCCCTAGATAGTGAGATTGAGACACTGAGATTTTGAGATATTGAGGTACCGAGCCTGAGATATTGAGATTGAGATTTATGTTTTGTGTCGATGCTAGACACTGTTGTTGCTGATTTCATTATGATACCTCGCTTAAATATACAAAAAATCTCACTAAGTTATGAAAGCAGTTTCTTCGTTTTCATGTATTCTGTTTTCATGCATTCATACCTCATCCATATGATATATTGCTACCGAGGCACTGACACGAGCATTTGGTATTACAGTTGTTTAGAGGTATACCCTAACCATTGTTATAGGCTGCGGGTTATATATTTGAGGATATATTATGATCGTATGACCTAGGATTGCGTTGTTCATGCGATTTCTGTTCGTAGATATTTTCTACTCACGAGTTGGCAACTCACCCCCGTTGTGCCACAGTTTCTTGCAGGTTTTGCCGTACAGGTTTCATTACGGCTTTGCTGGCACTACTTCCATTTCTGGGTGATTTACTAGTAGGTGGGTTCACTTGTATCGTGACCATCAGTATATTTTGTATATTATTATTCAGTTGTATCTAGAAGTTCCATCAACCAAACATGTACTTATTTCAGAGGTAGAGACCAGTGATGTTTATTCTTTTGACCTTAGAGTCGCTCGTTGTATTTCTATGGATTTCATGCTGTTTTGAGTTTCCTTTCTGTTGTGATCCTCGCCTTTCGGCGTTGTATATTATTGCTTGCGTGGTTGTGACCGTCGATTGACGAAGAGCTAGCTCCCGCTTGGGGATGCCTTTATTCATTATATATGCTTTATCAGGTTTTGTACCCGTTTGGGGTCTCTTTTTACAAAGGAAACTCTGCCGAAATTTTTAGAAAAGACTTGTGATTTTAAAATGCATATTTCGGCGTATGTTGCAAACTATTTGATTTAAAATGGTTTTCCTCCACTCTACTACTTTTCTTGGTTTGGATTTCTGGGTTTTCGGCTTACTTAGATTACGTACGCCTCGAGACGTTTCGTAATTTATGTGCCGGTCATGTTCCGTACTTTCGGGTCGTGACAAGCAATCACGCGAAAACTGGAAGCAATTGAGAGAAAATTCTCATCTCCTTCTCCTGCCCCTGCTCTTCCCCCTCGTACCATCTGCGCTTGTTATTCTGATCCATCCCATTTGACCGAATAGTGTCCTTACAACCCACCTTCTCAAGGACCGGATCAGGTCAATGCTGCATTTCAGAAAAGACCAAGAAATGATCCATACTCTTCCACTTACAATCCCGGTCGGAGGAACCACCCCAATTTTTCTTGGAATCAGAACCAACATCAATTCCAAGGCCACAACAACTTCCAAAGGCCTCCTACTCCTCAACAACAAGCTCAGCAGCAAACTCAACATCAGTATCAGCAGCCCTTCCAACCCCAACCTTTTCAAAATCCGACGAACAACTTTGCACCCAACAATTGTTTTCCTCAAAACAACTTTTTTCTGTCAAACAACGATAAGGTTTCCTCGCTAGAACGGAGTCTGGAGGCATTTATGAAACAGTCGACTCAATCCACCGCAAACATCCAGTCTTCTATTCAGTCTTTGGTGCAACATACTGCTGCACACGGGCAAAGCATAAAGACCATCGAAGCCCAGATTGCACAATTGAATGCGGCTTTAAGCGAGCGAAAGAAAGGAAAGCTTCCATCTCAACCACTCCCCAATCCTGGTCACCCACATAATGTATATGTTGCTCTTGAACAACAGAACCATAATGTGAGTGCCGTGACTACGTTGAGATCTGGAAGGATGCTGCACAACAACATTGGCACGCGGATAGATGATGACACCCCGGCCGCTTCTTCTTCTTCTTCTTCGTCTTCCGAGCCTATTCTCCATTCTTCAAAAGGCTCTTCTTCTCCCGCTTCTCCGAACGGACCCACATCTCACTCCACTAAAACTCCAGCTCTGGGATCCGTTCCAACTCCACAATCTCCTCCATAAGTATTGGACTCAACAAATTTCAAAAACGTTCCATTTCCAAACCGGATGAGGTCCAATAAACAAAATCCATAAATGGAGAAGATTCTGGAGTTGTTTAAACAGGTTAACATCAACATTCCCCTTTTAGATGCAGTCCAACAAGTCCCTTCCTACGCAAAAATCTTGAAGGACTTGTGCACTAAGAAGAGGAAATCTCAGGTACCCAAGAAGGTTTTCTTAGCTAGTGCTGTGAGTGATGCTCTTACCCAAGCTTTACCTCAAAAATTGAAGGACCCTGGCCGTCCTACGATTTCAATAACCATTGGGGATAAGAACATCAACCGCACACTTTTGGATCTTGGTGCAAGTGTTAACCTGCTTCCGTATTCTGTATATGAGCAACTAGGTGTAGGAGAGATGAAACCCACACACTGTACTCTCCAAATGGCCGACTGATCTATCACTCATCCTAGGGGTGAGCTAGAGGATGTGTTAATCAAAGTTGGGGACTTCATATTCCTAGTTGACTTCATTATTTTAGACACACAACCTGTAGCTAACCCCCGGAATCAAATTCCGGTGATACTCGGTCGCCCATTCATTGCAACCTCAAATGCTGTGATCAATTGTCGAAATGGTTCGATGAACCTATCTTTTGGAAACATGACAATTGAACTCAACATTTTTAGGTTATGGAATCAGCCATCCGAACATAATGCTCATATACTCAATGTTTGTTCTATCCAGGAGATCACCCCAGAGGACTCTGAATTCGAGGAATTCTTGTTCGATCACAGCAATCTTGATGCCACTAGTGCGTTCCTCTTTGAATATGATGCTGCTTCCGCTCCCAACAATGATTATGAGTGTTTCACATTTTCGAACGATCTTGGCCTGTTACCACCCGAGTTTGAATCTTTCGAATTTTCGGATGCGTTAGCTAAACCATCCAACTCAGTCGCATGCACTCGTTTTGAGCCTCTGTTAGAATCCTTTGAGTTCGAGTGTAACATTTCAGAAAAATAAAATATTATTTTTGGGAATTTTTATAATTAAATATTAAATATAATGAATATTTTAATATAGTGGTATAATTAAATACCGATAAAATGGGAAAAAATATTGAAAATTTTAGAAATTACTAAAATGAGGGTGCTTTATGTGATTTATGCAAATTATGAAAGTTTATGATTTATTTGACACTATTTTAGTGCTAATCGCGATTAAAAATCGCAAATCGGGCTTTAAGCGTGTTTTGTGCACATGACATGCACATATCATTTTCACACTTGTTATATTTTTTTCCTACATGATTCTTGTGTGTATGGTTGTTTGTTTTGGGTTTCCTATTGCAAAGAGAGGAAAAGAAAAGAAAAAGGGTTATCAATAAAGAATGAGAGGTATGGGCATGAGAAAGAGAGAGGTGAGGGGTCAAACCTAAGTCTTAGCATCCTCCTCTTCATTTCTTCCTTCATTCTTTCCTCTCCCTCATCCTCAAGGCTGCTGCCCTCACTCCTTCCGCCCTCTTCATCCTCTCAAAACCCATTAAAAATATCTCAAAACCCAATACCCACTTCATTAAAAATGTGCATGAGCTCACTAGCTACACCTTGGACCAAGAAAGCTTGCATTTTGGACACTTGGGGCAACTCAAGAATTTTCATGAGTTGCTAATGAGCTATTCTCTTAACCATTAGCCTAGTATTTCCATTGCTTTCACATCCATGTTAAATTAGAACCGATATTGTGTGGTTTTGGGAACATTGAAAACTTAGAGTTGAGGATTTGGGTTTTAGTTGAACCCAAAGGTGAAATTAAGCCTAGTAGAGGCCACACAAACCCCCTAGTGATAGAATTCAGACCTAAACAAGAGACTAGAACCCCGGAATACGGATCTAGAAACCCGATATCGGAAGAATTGTGGATTCTGTGTGTGTATATTGAAATCTTCTAACACCCGGGTGACCTGAAAATTATTTAGCAAGGACAGTGACACATTCAGGCAACGTAGGACCCCCCGCTGAACCTTAGCCCTTAACCCTCAACCCTGGCCGCAAATAAATTCATTCTGGCCGCAATTTGCGGCCAGAGCCGTATGGAATTGATTCTTTTTTGTTCCAGGGCTTTATCTCCAGTAAATTAGACCCCTGGCATATGCAAAATTGACTAATTTGACCTAGGGTAAAATCTGGGACCATTTTCAAGAGTTGCTGTTTTGATTCGGGGTTTCGTTTTGCGTATTTTGCATTATAGATTTTGCATCTGTGTTGTACCTCGATCATTTGGCGTTTGTACGTCAAAATCGAGTGTTATTTGGTGGTTTTGAAGGCGTAGTCGATAGGTTCTAACCTATAGGCCTTAGCGTGTCGTTTTTGTTTTCCGATGTGATTTTAATACGCATTTGCGATTGTGTTATTTAAGTAGGTACCTTCACGTGGATTTCAAACGATGAAGAAGATGGTGGCGACATCGACACGCAAGAAGAAAGGTGAGTGGATCTATATCCACGGGGGAAGTCGGGTGGATGGCGTATAGCACCCCCACACATTTTGATGGGAACCGATTCATAGTATTTGGTTAAGAAAACCTTTAATAGAAAACTATATATAGGCTTAAATGATAGTTATAGAAACTAAATGATAGTTGGAAGTGATATGATACGGCTAATATGAAATGACGGGATTTGAGGATGATTTTGACGATATTGCCGTTTAGGGTACTATAGGACTAGATGGTCGACGTAGATGAGTCATCCGAACCATACCTACTTTCCAAACTGAAGAATCGTATGCATCTTTTAAATAGATACCCTGAGGGACATTACGGATTTTCAAATAATATCTTTTCTTTAAAAACACCGTAGCCCCTACTTTCAAAACTACGATTCGCATCTTTCAAAAACTGTTTGTATGGTTCGGGTGTGTATGTTAGATTAGATACGCATGCTTATAGTAGGATAGAATGTTTATGTAGAATCGATTCGATGTGAGGTATAAATGCGATGAAAGAACATATGACGTGATATGATGAATTGGTGATATGTTGGTATACGGATGTGAGTCGATTGAGATGATTGACACCCTGCCGGTCCCCTGATATGAGATTGTTGCGGATATGATCTGGGACGTAGGTATATAGAGATAATTATATTATGGTGAATCTGGAATGATATGTCGTACGAGACGTTATGTCCGTACCCCTCATTGTCGTATAGGATGATATAGGATCCCAAACGTTTTAATGCCGCCGTACGATGATTTTCCGTGCGTGATGAGTTTGACTTGATGATTGATCCATACCCTTGACCAGAGGATGCCGTACGATGGATTATACCGTACGTGATACTGTGAAGCTATATGCCGATTGATAGATTCACCGACTCAGACATATGATAGTTACGTATACCTTATAGCTTTTAGCTGATGATTTACCTTATGCTACATTCATGATATTATCATTGAATTGCATGTACCTATGTTGGTACACTTACACCATTATTGATGATGCGTATGTTACACGTACACAGATTTGCCGGCTCACACACTTCATCATCGATAATTGCCATGTGACTACACAGTAGGATTGCTACATCATGATATGACTTTTTGCATGATTTACTTGCTATAGTTACCTGTGCACTTTTATACGATGTTGCATTTGACTTGGAGATATTGGAAACCGCAAGACATATTTTCAAAACTGGAATCATTTAAAGGAGTGGTTTTCCCTTAATATGATACATCACTGTTTCATGTTGCATGATATACGAATATGCTTACATTTCCATCATATGTCGCAAACATCATGCTTTATGATTTTACGCATTGAGATATGCCGTTTTCATGAGATTTCTGGATTTGAGAACCGTGGTCATTTTAAAAGAAAGTATGCATTGTTTAAAAATCCGGTTTCTCTTGATATGATATTTCAGTGCGTCCACTATGTGTTTTCTCGGTTCTGAGACGTGTGGCATATGAAACCCGATTCGAGGAGCTGGATGAGGCCGATTGCGGGTACATGGTGAACTCGGTATGGTACCCCAAGGCGAGAACGGATCTATCATGCTGTAGGCGATGTGCCTAGCAGAGGGACCACTACCTACCGGTGATAGTATTTGGACCTGGCGGTTATCCGGAGGATACCGACCGGAGTCACGAGATGGATATAGGCCGATCCGTACTGCCGGAGCCCGCGGGCCGATCCCGCGGATGATACGGAGCCTGAGATTATGAGGATTTGCGTGCCGATGCTGGGCACAGGTTTCATGATGTTTCAAGTGTCGATGCTAGACACTCAGGTTCCATGATTTGATGTATCACGAGGGACAGACGTTTATTTATATCCTCACACTTTCATGCACACTCTTTTATGATATTTACGTGCATACAGACATTGATCATATGGTTGGACGGGATCCACATGCATACATATATTGATTATTTGGTTGGATGATACCCGCATACACATAGGTGTTGATTACATTGTTGGCACATATTCGACCCTGTCACCCTAGATATCATAGTATTACCTTCTTGATATAGTTGACCTAGAAATCGTTGTTTATTCGATTTCTATCTGTTGATATTTTTCTACTCACGAGTTGGTAACGCACCCCCGTTGTGCCACAGTTTCTTGCAGGTTTTTGCCGTACAGGTTTCATTGCGGCTTTCTGGCACACTGCTTCGATTCTGGGTGATTGCTTTGGTAGGTGGGTTCACTCGCATCGTGACCACCATTGTACTCTATTTATTTCAGTTGTATCTAGAAATTCCATCAACCAGACTTGTATATTTATTCAGGCTTAGAAACCAGTTGTGTATTATTTCGACCTTAGAGTCGCGCGTTGTACTATTATGGTTTTCTTGATGATTTCGAGTTTCTTTTGAGTTTTGATCCTCGCCCTTCGGCGTTGAATCTTATATTGCTTGCGTGGTGGTGACCGTCGATTGGCGAAGAGCTAGCTCCCGCATGGGGATGCCTTTTATCTTTGTGCATATATTATTCATGTTGTACCCTGTTTGGGGCCAGTTTTTACAAAGGAAACTCTGTCGAAATTTCCAGAAAAGACTTGAGGTTTTAAAAATGCATATTCGACTTACTTATTTAAAAACCTTGTTTTTAAAACACGTTTTCTTCACTTCTTTAAACTAGTTTTCCTTCATTTATTATTTAAAATGGTTTTAGATTTCTGGGCTTTTGGCTTACTTGAGTTAAATGAGGTCATATAGACTTCATATGATTCAAGGGCCAGTCACGTGCTATTTCGGGTCGTGACAAAATTGGTATCAGAGCGCTAGGTTAACCTTGGTTAGAGTCTAAGTTTGACTATCCGGAGCCTAGAGCGTTTGTATATATTCGGAACTTATGCTTGACCTTACGGAACTTAGACTTAGTCGAGGGGGTATTACACCCGAACTTTCGTCGCATAAGTTGACCTTGGTTGATGGAGTAGGTGACTTAAGGAGAGTGACGTACCATGTGTATGTTCTGCGGCATACTTACGATACGCCACTCCGCTTAAGGAGCCTTAGGATGTACATTTCCTTACACAGTATTATATTTATTCCTATGATCTATCCTCATCAATATTGGTTATGATTTTTCTGCCACGATTACACGGGCTGAGAGAGCTACGGCTAGAGTTGCGGTCAGCACGAGCTCGTCACGGACGAGGACTGACCAGGGCGTGATTCCAGGGACATACGATTGCATTTAGAGGCGTCGTTTTTTTGTGTTTTCGCGCCATGAGCGTTTGATGGATCGCTCTTACGGGATTTCTCGGACGTGCAGATCAGCACCAGAGGATCAGGCTACTGTTAGAGGCCAGCCAGAACGTGATGACCGTCGATGCACCTATTAATTGATGATTGAGGCACTGTTCAATGTGCGGACGAATGAGCCAGTTGTTGCTGCGAACGACGAGATATCGCCCCAGATGTTGGAGCTATTGCAGCACGAGATGTACATAGAGATATGATAGAAGGTCGCTAGTCACCCGAGGATGAATGACTAGGACATGTGGTTCGTTCGCTTACCCCAATGCGAGGTCATCAGATAGATTGATTCCAGCTAGAGACGACTTCACGCAGATATGTTGGGAGTCGATAGAGACGATCGAATGTCAGAAACCCATTTTCCATGTTTAAAGTATTTGAAGACAACATGCAAGCAACTCTACGGACCCTCTAGAAGAATGAAACCTTAACTCGACATAATGACCATGGAACGCCGGTGAACCTTAAGGGTTGCGGCAGTTTAACGGTGCCATTAGTGAGGCTTGGGTTTGCCCTTCTACGGTTGGTCCATAGGTGCTGTGGTATGTACTCGATATTGTTAAACTGTACCCAAGATGTTGATCTCTTGGGGGATTAGGAGGTTTTGACGAGTCGATCGGATGGTTCGACATCTTTCGAATATCATGTGACGGGAGGCATTGCTTGGGAGACTCCAGATACGAGTACAGCCGTTGGAGCACAGTCCATGTAGCCACGATAATACGAGTCCGAAACAGTCGGCATTAGAGGAAAGTGGAGTAAGAGGTTCATACGAGATTTCGACGAGATGACGTTCCACTCCGCTGACATCAGAGATGTGATACGCACGCAGAGGCGTTGTATATGTACATATCTTCCATAAGGAGTCGCGATGAGTATGCAGCCGTTCCGGAACAAGAAACAGATTTAGAAAAAGGGTGATAACCTCCGGGCAATTCGGCAGAAACGAGATTTGAGAGAGACCTCGACAGGACCTTTCTGGAATACTATATGAGAAGACTTGGACCCAGGAGTGGTCATATTGTGCGCACCCAGCAGGCCAGAGTTCGGCATCGTCGACGAGATAGTTGGCCAGAGATCTTTAGAGGATGTGCCAGAGCGGGACTGTTTCCGTCGTCATTCCATATTGGGCCGTTGAGCCGAGGAGATATATATCTAACAATGCACAGTGAGAGATAAGAGCCTAAAAGCACCAGGCGTCAGGCCACGAACAGTAGGCATGTAGATATCTTGCTCCGCTAGCATTGGATGCACCGCCACCTTCTCGACTTTGAAGGAAGGTCATATCGACGACAGTATTTATGATTTGTGATTTGGTGAATCGATTATCACGTATCTGTCACCTTGGGTTTCGGTATTTTGGGCGATCTATTCGCATGATTTAGTTTTGATGACCGAGTTTCATGATATTTGTTTTCGTGCACCATGGTTGCACCTACTGGGTATTTATAGTTTGTGCACAGATATTGCACTGATATCGTTTTGTGTCTTGGCTGTAAATGTTTATGATTTCATGGATTCCATACAGTTGAGTTGATTTTGTGCTTATGATACGCACACAATTTGGTTTTTGCACTCTGTATAGTTCACATATGCTTGCAGTGCATTGATATATATTTTATGCACTATAGTTGCACAGGACTTCGATTTGATGTTATTTGAGATATTGATTTTGATTTCATGCCTAGGGCATGCATATGATTTGATTTTATGCTTACGGCATATTTTTCATGCACTTTTAGTGTTTTGATTAGATTTTGTGCATGCTGATGCACATGGTTGTGGATTTGATACCACGGTATACCAGATTTGGATTTGAGATGTGTTGTATACCGTCGATTTCGATTGTGATACTCGATATTTGTTGTGTGCACCTTGTGCACTTGATTGGATTCTTGCGCATATTTGACGCGCTTGGATTGGATTTTGCGCACGTTCGGCGCTTGATATTGGATTTCGTGATTTCGTGCATGATAGATGCACCTGATGTGGATTTTCACGCAGGTTGGGCGCACGTTATGAGATACGATTTTGGTGCACGCCAGATGCACTAAATCGAGATTCTTCGTGCATATCAGATGCACCTGATTTTGCTATCAGGCATACACGTTGCCTCTGACAGGTGTTTCGTGCACACTCGTTGCACTTAGATGTTGTTTCTGTGCACATGTATAGCACATTCATGATTTTTGATTTTCGTGCGCACCAGATGCAAGCGGCATTCTTATGCACCTTTTGGGATTGATTTCTTATGGAGCAGTACGTTTTTATGATATTTACTATTGTTTCGTACTGAGAAGGACTAGTCAGAGGACAGTACCTGTATATATTTTTTGCATGCATTGATAGTTATCGAAGTGATTTCCAAAAAGAGCTATAGACTCAGTATTTACCTATGTGTCTGATATGACACGAAACGTTTAAAAACAAAGAAACCCTTCTAAATTGTTTTCAAAACGGCGGTACGTACATATGAAACAAAGGGTATATATGTATATAGTTATTTTCTTACACTAGACGTCTGCCACTGTGCCGCGATACGCGCATCGTACAACAACATGAAAGATTTGGCATGCATTTCCTTCAAATGTTTACATGTATAGTTTTGATGCATATCATGTTGGTTTTCGCGTTGGATTTGACATTGATATCTTCCCCATGACTTTGATGATTGCGGGATGCTTGATGGAGTTTTGATTTTGAGTTATCTGCTCATTGTTCATGCGCATGCATTGCGCTATGATGCGTTTTATGTATTGATGATTTCGGAACCCCGACGACTTGGACTTTAACCGAAATATTTTAATATTTGAGGGGGGTTAAATTTAAATTCGGGGACCGAATTTCTTTAAGGGGGGAAGATTGTAACATTTCAGAAAAATAAAATATTATTTTTGGGAATTTTTATAATTAAATATTAAATATAATGAATATTTTAATATTGTGGTATAATTAAATACCGATAAAATGGGGGGAAATTTTGAAAATTTTGGAAATTACTAAAATGAGGGTGCTTTATGTGATTTATGCAAATCATTGGCTTCAACTTCAAGCTAGAAGTAACTAGGGTGCTAGAAGTGCTAATCCTAGAACCCTAGATAAGAGTAGAGATGACTATGGAGTGGTTTTTCGCAAGCTCAAGTGTTTCTCAACACATGAGAGGGGAGAGTTTGAGGAAGAGGAAGAACAAGAGAGAGAAAGTATATGATAGAATGAAATGGTTTTTACAACCATAACAAAATATATGTGATTTTTCAAGTAATAATATTAATCAAAAATGAAAAGGTGATGGTTAGTTTGAAGAGACCATTATCATATCACAATAAATGATTTTGCAAAGATCAAAGAGCATCTAAAAAGGTAATGATGATGGTCAATGTTTCAAACCTAGTCAACCTTGGTCAACAAGTCAACAAGCCCAACCATGACACAATTTCACTTAATTAATACTATTAATTGATAAATCACAATATCATTAGGGTTTGGAAAATAGAAGACTGTCAACTGTGCATACACACCCGTTCCAAAACCCTAATGAAAAACCTCTTCCTCTGCCTCAATCAACTGTGCATACGCACCCGTATTCGTGATCCGAGGAACACGAATACAAAGAGATAAAATCGACCCCAAATTATATACTAGGATCTGGCTTAAACCAAAGCCCGCTAGTATAAGCTGTCCGGACAGCAAACGTGCACAAGTGCGCGGATGTGAACGAACCCTGTCGCAAAACCATGCGACCTCTACTCATTTTTCCTAAAGGCGAATAGCTCTCTGTATGGGACTCTAAAGAATCGACACTACGCTGGCAGTGGGTTTAACCACAGACCGCAAGCGGCACTAGCTGTACGTAACGGTCCCCAGGTAGATGCCGATAAGAAGACTGACGAGGTGACCCCATCTGAACTCCTACTGAGCCTGTATGTGACGGTCTCCGTACAGTCCGGTCTGTTCGTCGGATACATCGCATGGCGGGCCTAGGGGGGCGGTGAACGTCAGTCCCCTAATAGCGGTACAAGTCGTGTCGGAGTGTAGCCCAGAACACCCTGAGATAACACTGGAAACCTACCAGTATATCTCGCTTGCCATGGCCAGGGACTACTTGTGTAATGGCTCTCCTAGACACAGCGCGATGTCAGCCCCCCATACCGGGAGAGACGAATCCTGTCTAACCGTCACTGCCTCCAAGGGCTTCGGGACTGCACCCAACTACTACCTGTTTGCACGACTCCTTTGAGCCGTGGTAGGGTAGTAATCAAAGTGCAGTGGGAACACACTCGAGGCGAAGTGACAGTGTCAAGTCAGCGGACTAAGCTGTACTCATGTCACCTGGGAACTGATAACTGACGATAGGTATAATACCAACCAACAGTTCCCAACGAGTCCTGTCGAGTGTACTCGTAACCTAACGAGCACCCGTATACTATCTCAAGTACGACGTACTGACGGCTGTGGGACAGAGCGTCTCCCACACTGGGATGAGAAGCGCATACGCTAGTCTACTCCGGAGTATCGATGCCCTGTCTCGATAGTCCAACGACCAGGGACCAGTATAAGGATGTGCTTATGGATTACCCAGCCCCCACGAGTGTGAGCGCCATCACAACGCTGGTAATCAAGCAAAGACCCTAAGGGCTCTACTAATATGTATATCAGCGATATGCTAAAAGAAACACATGCACATATTAAAGCAGAGACAAACCAAGTAGCATACTACCATTTCGAGCAAGATTGTATATACAACTGTGAATATCCCAAGCTTCCATCAAGTAATATACAAACTAGTAGGATACAGTAATGGCCTCTAGGGCATATACACTAACAATCTCCCCCTTGCACTAAGGCCATGTACTGGCGTATCGAAGACCTATCATCTCGATCAGCCGCTCGAACTGAGTCTGGGGCAAGGCCTTGGTGAATGGATCTGCAGTGTTATCTTCTGAAGCAACCCTACGAACCTCGATCTCCTGGTGATCCACGATCTCCCTGATCAGGTGATACCGCCTTAAGATGTGTCTGGATTTCTGATGGGACCTGGGTTCCTTCGCTAAAGCTATAGCCCCGTTGTTGTCGCAATACAGAGGTATTGGGTCAACAATGGACGGAACCACCTGAAGTTCTTTCAAGAACTTCCTTATCCAGACAGCTTCTTTTGCGGCATCAGATACAGCGATGTATTCCGCTTCCATAGTCGAGTCAGCAACGGTTTCCTGTTTGGAGCTCTTCCAACACACCGCCCCTCCATTGAGGGTAAAGACAAAACCCGACATGGACTTGGAATCATCCTTGTCACTCTGGAAGCTGGAATCAGCAAAGGCCTCAATCTGGAGGTCTTTTCCGCCATACACCAAGAACATCTCCTTAATCCTTCTCAGGTACTTGAGAATGTTCTTTACTGCTATCCAATGCTTCTCCCCAGGGTTTGACTGATACGTGCTTACCACACTCAGTGCATAAGCCACATCCGGTCTGGTACACAACATCGCATACATTATAGAGCCTACCGCAGAAGCATAGGGTATAATAGACATGCGATCCCTCTCCAAATCAGTCTTGGGAGACATCTCTTTGGAGAGGGTGATCCCGTGACAAGCCGGTAGATTACCGCGCTTGGAATCTTCCATACTGAATCTCTTCAGTATGATGTCGATGTACCTGGACTGTGAAAGTCCTAATATCCTCTTGGATCTGTCACGGTAGATCCGGATACCCAGAATGTATGAGGCATCACCCAGGTCTTTCATTGAGAACCTGTGTGACAAGAACCCCTTGACAGATTGTAGCATAGGAATGTCATTTCCTATTAAGAGAATGTCATCCACGTATAAAACGAGGAATACTACAGTTCTCACTACAAATCTACAATAGATGCATGGTTCATCTGGATTTTTGATAAAGCCAAATTCCTTGACCGTCTCATCAAAATAGATGTTCCAACTCCACGATGCCTGCTTTAGTCCATAAATGGACTTAAGCAACTTGCACACCTTTCCACTGCTCCCACTCTGAATAAAACCCTCTGGCTGGTCCATATAGACACACTCCTCTAAATGTCCATTTAGAAAAGCTGTCTTTACGTCCATCTGCCAAATCTCATAATCGTGGAAGGCAGCAATGGCAAGAAGGATCCGAATGGATTTCAACATAGCTACTAGAGAAAAGGTTTCGTCATAGTCCAAACCAGGTCGCTGACGAAACCCTTTGCTACCAGTCTAGCTTTATAGGTCTCAACCTGTCCATCTACACCAATCTTCCTTTTGAAGATCCACTTGCATCCTACGGGTTTTACCCCATCTGGAGCAATGTCCAACGTCCATACTTTGTTGGTGTACATGGACTCCATTTCGGTCCGCATTGCATCCAGCCATTTTACCGAGTCGATGCTCTGAATGGCTTGCTGGAAGCTAGTAGGCTCATCACAATCTATGATGCAATCCTCTCTATCCCCGTCAATGAGAAAACCGTAGTATCTCTCGGGCGGATGAGACTGCCTACTACTCCTGCGGAGTGGCGTGGGAATGTCCTGATCTTTCGAACCCTCTGGTTCTACTTAGCTTTCAGTAATAGCTCGTGGTTCTGGAATTTCTTCCAGTTCTATTGCGCTCCCACTTAATTCTTTTTCTATGAACTGATGTTCCAGAAAATGGGCATTACGAGAAACAAGGACTTTTTGTTCCTCTGCGTAATAGAAAAGATACCCCTGGAGTTCTTTGGGTATCCCACAAACTTGCACAGTACTGAGCGTGCCTCGAGCTTGTCTGCATGCTGCTTTTTGACATAAGCTGGACATCCCCAAATCTTCAGGTATTGAAGATAGGGTTTCTTCCCACTCCATAACTCATATGGTGTGGTAGGCACAGTCTTAGTGGGAACTCGGTTCAAAAGGTATGCAGCTGTTTCTAGCGCATATCCCCAGAACGATCGCGGTAACTCAGCGTTGCTCATCATGGACCGTACCATATCCAATAGGGTTCGGTTCCGTCTCTCCGATACACCGTTATGTTGCAGAGTGTATGGAGGAGTAAGCTGAGAGAGAATTCCATTCTCTTTTAAGTAACCCAGGAACCCGGCACTCAAGTATTCACCACCTCGATCAGATCTCAGTGCCTTGATACTTTTGCCTGTTTGTTTTTCTACTTCATTCTTATATTCCTGGAACTTTTCAAAAGCTTCGGATTTATGCTTCATCAAGAAGACATGTCCGAACCTTGAGAAATCATCCGTAAAAGTAATGAAGTAAGAATAACCGCTTCTTGCATGTGTAGACATTGGACCGCACACGTCGCTGTGTACGAGTCCCAAGAGCTGGCTCGCTCTTACCCCGTGTCCAGTGAATGGAGTCTTTGTCATCTTTCCTTTGAGACAGGATTGACAAGTTGCATACGATTGATATTCGAACGGATCCAAATATCCTTCTGTATGTAACTTAGTCAACCTTCTCTCATTGATGTGACCCAGTCTACAATGCCATAAGAAAGTTTTATTAATTTCTGGAGACTTTCTTTTGTGTGTATTCTGGACATTGAAAATCTGTGGTTGGTTTAAAACGTATATACCGTTGTTCAATGTACCTGACCCAATCAAAACTTGATTAAGGTGAATGTTCACTACATTACTTACAAATGCAAATTCATAACCTTCTTTAGATAATAAAGATACAGAAATGATATTACAGGTTGCATTTGGTACATAATAACAACTACGCAAAACTAAAAAGTGTCCATCAGACAAGCCCAGGTGATAGTCCCCCACGGCCTCAGCATCCATGCTAGCACCGTTTGCAACTCTGAGGGTCATGTCACCTGCCTTCAAAACTCTACGCTTTCTCAACGCCTGCAAAGAATTACAGATATGAGATCCTGATCCGGTATCCAATACCCAGGATGTAGAGTTTATTGATAGACAGTTTTCAATAACATACACACCTGAAGCTGAAGCTGCAACTCGCTTCAAATCCTGTGTTTTGGCCTTCCAAGCCTTGCAATCCTGTTTCCAGTGACCACTTTTGTGACAGTAGAAGCATTCTTCCTTCCCCACCAGCTTTCCCGCTATCTTTGTTGCCTTTCCTTTTCCCTTCGTATCCACTTTACTGACACCGCCTCTTGGTTTAGCGGGGGCTTTCTTCTTCTTACCCTTGGCTTTCGCCTTGGATCTAGAAGAGGAAGATCCTCCTACAAACAAAGTGGATGTCTCCCTACCCTTCTGTAGGGTGCCCTCAGCACTCCTCAACATGTTTAGAAGTTCGGAAAGTTCAACCTCCTTTCCTTGCATGTTGAAGTTTAGGATAAACTGGGCGTAAGTGGAAGGAAGGGACTGGAGAATCAAATCAGTATAGAGTTCATTCTCCAACGTGGTCCCAAGGTCAGCGAGCTCCTCTATATAGCTAATATTCTTAAGCACGTGTTCCGCTACCGATGATCCGATGGCCAATCTTGCCGAAAATAGCTTCTTCGACACTTCGTATCTTGCGATACGAGACTGCTCTCCATACAGTTCTTTTGTATGGAGAAATATGGACTCCAGGTCCATATTCTCATGCCTCCTCTGATGTTCGTTGTCCATCGAGGCAAGCACGAGGCATTTGGACTTCGCGCAATCGATCTCCCATGTCTTACGGATTTCTTTATCCGCGACGCTGGAGGTGGGACCTGGGACATGGGGAGCTTTGGTGGTAAGGACATACCCCAACTTGTCATAAATGATTTCCATCTTGACATTCCTGAGCCAATCTTTGTAGTTTGGCCCTGTCAGTATGTTTTTATCTAGTAATAACTTAAGTCTGGTCATGTTGAATGGTTGCTGCAATTAGGAGAGAGAAAAGAAACACTTTAGCATGATGCTCTTGCAAGTTTAGAGTGGTTTTTAGTTTGTCTAAACTGGATGGCTCCCACTGTCTCTCGAATCCCTTCTCAAACCGTAAAGAAAGGATTAGTCAGGATCAATCTCACCGTACAATACTTGCTTAACCGTTCAGCCAGGCCAGTGTCGGTACTTCGAGGGAGGTTTTCCAACGCTTTCGCGAAGTTCCTTAATTAAGTAACCTCTTTTCCCTGTGGGCGTAGCCCCGCTAACACCTTTCTAGACACCTACTTGGTTTATAGCATTGATCATTAAGTGAGAGTTTTCCCGAGGAGTAGCATATACTCACAGTAGGATCGGGATCGAAATATCATCGCGTGATAAAACCGAAGGAATCCTACCAGAATTATCACACTCCAAATGGTATGCAGCGCTAGCAAGTTTCAGTACTTATGAAACTCCCGATGTGGATTTTTGCCCCATGCTCTTATGACCTTGGCGTGAGGTCAAAATGTCATAAGTCACATGTCAAGTTCTTCCCATCATTATCCCGGTTAATTTGAATCTACCCGTACCTACCCTTGACGTAGGCCAAAATGGCAGTACGACTGTCTCAAACCAACGCATTCTATCTATGCAACAGATAAATATCCGGCAGCTACCAATCACTATGCCTTGGCGTGAGGTCAAAATACATAGCTTGAATACTACCGTATATTTAACTGAAATGATGGAGTGCTACGGATGGTTTTGGCAAAACCGTGAACGTAGTGAACTTGATATAATCGATGGAAGGAGATAGCTTTTAAAAGGAGTGGTTCAAGCTCCGCGTTTAAAAGTTTAGTTTTGAAAAGAACCGAGTGGTTTTCAAAGTATTCCAATCGACTTTTACTTGGTTTATTTTCTTGCATTAGTTCTTTTAATGCATCCCATCATTTAATCCTACCATTGCAGAAAACAACCAAAATATGACGTACGCTTATGCCATTCGCATTCGCCACGGGGCCTCGTCATCACCCGTTAGGTTACTTAACTAACGACAGAGCGGGGGCTGGGCTAGCGCGGCTGTAAAACATAAGCAACGCCTAAATAGTTATCATATATAAATATATAACAATGATAGACATTACAGATCACAGATGAATACATTGGATATACTAGGAATCCGCAATCCGTTCGAGCCTGCAACGAAAAGCGGATTACACGGTCGCGGTGAATAGCCAATACCCTACCCAAGACCCCTACGGGTGCGGCAAACTACCCGCCAAGTACCCTAAGCGAAGAAACCTCCCTCAACACCGTGAGTAGGCCACTCGGCACTTCGAGATACCCGGTAGTTTGTGCACCCCCTCCATGGGTCTATCCTAGGAGCAAAAACAGTAAAAAGAATTATACAATGACGGCTATAACCCCGACCCGGTTGTGCGGCCAAACAAATAATAATATTAAATCAATTTACATATTACAATGAATGAAAGAAAAAGAAACACTCATCTCACATCCACCCCGGCTATTCACCCGCGACAATCCAACGCATTCATATACACATACCAGCATCAAACACAGATCACAGATATGTATAACCCCGACTAATCGACATATAGAGATTAGCCGACGTTCAATACATATAAACATCACAGATATAACCATTTAGTCAAAGTGTAGTGAAGTTCGATAAAAAAAATTCGGATTTATAGGCCCCCAAAAACAAATTTCTATTCTGGAAAACCTGGGCACATATAAACCATCTTAAAAATCCTAAAACCAAGCCAGAAAAACACTGCACCAAACTCGACCCAGAGCTGAGCCTAAACGGCCGCGGTTGCGCGGCAATAGCTTGCTATTGCCGCGGAACCGCGGCTCTTTGAACGAATCTCTGGATCGTTTTTGGTGGCTTTCTTCACAAAACCCTGAGATGATTTTTGGAGTATGATTTATTTTGTTCTGAAAAGAAAAAATTTTAACAGAAAGTTTGGGTTTTGAAAACTCGGTTTTTCGATTTTTTCCGATTGAACTTCCATACACTTTACTACCTAGCTAGTTTATGTTTAGTTAGGCTCTGATACCACTGTAAGTCCACGTTGCCCACCCCGGTGCTTGCGGGGAGGCGGAAACGGTATATAAAAATCGGATTTTTAGCACTCAAGGCAACATGGACTAACTAAAGGCGGGATCTTTTCTAAACAAAACTAGCTACTAAGCTAAAGAGTGATTAGCTACAAGTAAGAATGGTTATACCTAGGGCTTTATGTCCATCTCTCCTTGCTCCTTGGAGTAGTAGAAAGGAATCACCTTTGTCGTCTTCTCATGTCGAAGAAGGATCCACCCGAAAGCCTCAACCATTGGCTTCAACTTCAAGCTAGAAGTAACTAGGGTGCTAGAAGTGCTAATCCTAGAACCGTAGATGAGAGTAGAGATTACTATGGAGTGGTTTTTCTCAAGCTCAAGTGTTTCTCAACACATGAGAGGGGAGAGTTTGAGGAAGAGGAAGAACAAGAGAGAGAAAGTATATGATAGAATGAAATGGTTTTTACAACCATAACAAAAATATGTGATTTTTCAAATAATAATATTAATCAAAAATGAAAAGGTGATGGTTAGTTTGAAGAGACCATTATCATATCACAATAAATGATTTTGCAAATATCAAAGAGCATCTAAAAACGTAATGATGATGGTCAATGTTTCAAACCTAGTCAACTAGTCAACCTTGGTCAACAAGTCAACAAGCCCAACCATGACACAATTTCACTTAATTAATACTATTAATTGATAAATCACAATATCATTAGGGTTTGGAAAATAGAAAACTGTCAACTGTGCATACACACCCGTTCCAAAACCCTAATGAAAACCTCTTCCTCTGCCTCAATCAACTGTGCATACGCACCCGTATTCGTGATCCGAGGAACACGAATACAAAGAGATAAAATCAACCCCAAATTATATACTAGGATCTGGCTTAAACCAAAGCCCGCTAGTATAAGTTGTCCGGACAGCAAACGTGCACAAGTGCGCGGTGTTAGTTATGTATATGCCCCAGAGGCCATTGTTGTACATATGATGTATATTATAATGGATGCTTGGTTATATATAGAGAAGACTTTCTTGCTCGTCATGATAGTATGCTATTTGGTTTCACTTTATCTTAACATGTTGACTTGTATTGGTTTACTGTTTTACTCTCACATGTTGATAAAGCCCTTAGGATCTGTACTCGACTACTGGGACTATGATGAGATCATACTAGTGGGGCTGCGGTAGTCGATGAGTACATCCTATAACTGTTCCTAGTCGAGGGTATATCGAGACAGGGCATCGATACACCAGAGTAGACTAGCGTATACGCATCTTGACCCATATGATGGGCGATGGATGATCCCATATCCATCGGTGTTTGACATCAGAGATGGTGTACGGGTGCTCAGTGGAGACTGGGTACACTGGACGGACTCGCCGAGAACTCCCAGATGGTGATATACCACACGTCAGATGGCAGTTCTCCGGTGACACAGGTATAGGGTAGTCTGAAGACCCGAGATCGTCATAGAGTCTTGTGTGATTCCCACTGTGCTTTGATTTCCACCTTACCACGTCCAAGAGGGCGTGCAAAACGGTGGCTTTTGGGTACAGTCCCGAATCACATGGAGGCAATGAGCGATAGGAGGGGATTCGTCTCTCCCGGTATTGGGAGTTGATGTTGTGCTGTGTTCGATTGGCTATAACTGGAAGTCCCTGGCCAGGGCTGATATAGAGATTTACTGGTAAGTGTTACTAGTAGTTTCTCGACCCGTTATGAGCCACACATCGACACGACTTATCGGTTACTGGGGTCTGACGTATACCACCCCTAGACTTGATATGCGACATATCAGACGAACAGACCGGACTGTACGGGAGTGTTACTGATTGAATTCACAGGAGAACGCACAGGCTAGCTTGTTGATCTTCTGATCGCTCAATACCTGGGTGGATGTTACGTTTAGCTGACCGCTTGCAGCTTGTGGGTGTTTGATATGATCATCACCTGCTACCGGCGTATTGACGATTCTTTAGAGTCCTACACAGAGGTTTCTTGGCTCAGGCGAAACGGAGTAGAGGCACATATGTGATATGTGCAGGACCGAGAATAATGCGATATGGGATACCGTATTATATTCTCGCGATATTAACATATGAACCGGCTCATCGGATCAAGTGTTGATTCGATGAATTGGTACATGATATATTAGTCGGTTATATTCGATATAGCCGGATCGTCGGATCAAGTGTTGATTCGATGGTTTAATATATAATAATATATATGATATATTATTATATTAACTAATATTGGCTTGCTTTATTATTTCATTTTCTCAGTGGATTATACATTGATATATATGCGATATATGTTAATTGTATTATTTTCTTTTGTTGCAAATATATAATATATATATGATATATATTATTGTGACATGATATGATTAATTGTTAAACATGTTTAAGGATGATTAATCGAGGTTAGGGTTTAATTAGGGTTAGTTGCTTCATGCACCTTCTAGAAGCTATTTGTTTTGTCATTGTAAAGATATTTATGGATGACACTTTACTAAACCTAACCAAACCCTAACTCTAGTTATTTCTCTACACATTCTCATCCATTCATCCTTGACCATGGTTCACAATTCAATCATATAGATTATATTCTATTCATCACAAAAGGAGAATTTATATTATCATTTCCATTATCTTCTTCTTCTTCTTGAAGAAGCTCTCTTGAAAATCCTTAAGTGATGAAATAAAATGAGAAAATGATATTAAAAGAAAGCAAAATCACTACTCTCTCATCCTCATCTCATCTAGCCCATGTGATTAGGGTGTTCTTCTCTTTTGAGTGAGAAAGCTTGAGTCGAAGCAACTTCAAAGTAGATCATCGGAGATTTGGAATACGACAAGCTAGAATGGATCGTTCGAGTTGTGGAGCCTCTCATGAGTCCGGGAGATCGTGGATCGCGGCAAAGGGACTTCTACTCGGAGCTTGTGAAGTGAAGGAGCGGACTACAAAGGTTGTAATCCCTCACACTTAGATAAAAGTTATCATCTTGCATATTAAACCCTAATAATCTAGTATAGATCCCGGCTTTGGGTTGTTCGGCACGTCTAAAATTTAATCCGGGCATGTTTGATGCCTTATGAACCTTCACAAGAGTGCCTAGGAACCCTACAGTGGTATCAGAGCCTAGCTAGAGCATTAGGCGATGTGTTTACGAAGTTAAAACTCCGATCGAACCCGAAACGACGAAACTTGACCCCTCTCTGGAAATTTTTTAAATTTTGCGATTTTTGTGAATTAAAAATATGTAAAAAAATCAGCAGGGAATTCTAAGAATTACCATGAAACACGTGCCCACAATTCCACCAACGTAGCGCGGAAGCGCGGCAGAAAGAGGGTTCTCGCGGCGGTTCCGCGGCGGCGCTGTAGGATTGGGACACGTGGCTTCATGGTTTTAACCGTAGGTACTTGCTGACTATTCTGGGTATTTTTAATCTGTTCCAGGTGTTTAAAATTCTGGGGTTTGTTTTGTAATAGTAGACTCGATCGGAAATTTTAAATTCGTATTTCTTTCCGGATATTTAGAAATTGCTAAACTAGTTGAACGGATATCATTAACCGACTTTTTCCCGGCACGGCAAACATTCAAGCGTTGAATTTTTATTGGGTTTAAATCTTTCGGAAAATTGTACAAGTTAAGCGGTGGACCCTCTAGAAGACAACAAACCTTAACTAGATTATGTGATCGTCTTGAACTGCCTTTTGAACCTTTGGGTTTGGGGCAGTACGGCGTGCCACATGTGAGGCGTTGGCTTGACCCTTCTACGGCTGGATCACCGGTACTGTGACATATTCTGGGATTATTTGAACCCCGCTCAAGTGTTGAGCACTTTGGGAAATTTTGGGTGTTTGATTATCTGTTCGGAAAGTTTAATACTGTATATTTATCTGGAATGTGATACAATATGTGGAATTCATAGAGTTAGGCATGAAATGCGGAGTATGTGATATTTCGGATTTATGATGTCTAAAGTGAATGTGGATTCCAAATATTGTAGTTTTACACTTTCTTTTCTGTGACCGTAAGTGTAATATGTGATATCGCCGGTTTCGTTGCTATATGTCAACGACAATTGGGATGCGCATATTTACTTACGTTGATGATATGAGATATTATGTGTTGCTGTGATATGTTATATTGGATCGTCGCGATCAGTATAGCCGGGGGTTTTATGTGAGATGAGGGTTTTTATTTTCATTCATGTAAAATTCATTTGTAATGTAATATTCTTTTATTTGGGGCACTTCCAGGTTGCGGTTGCTGTCACCAGTGTATATTATTTACTTTTCCGCATTAGGTAGACCCAAGGTGGGGAGCACAAGTAACCGGGTTCTAGGGTCCAGTGGGAGGCCATCTCGAGGAGTCGAGACCGAGTCTTCTAACCCTAGAATTGGCAGTGTTACTTGCCGCTCTCGTAGGGGTCTTGGGATGTGGGTTTGTCTATTCGTCGCGACCGTGGAATCCGTGTTTTATACAGGCTCGTATTGAAAACACGGACGTCCTAGTATATCCAATATTTCATATATGTTCTTCTGCTGCAATGTTCTGTGATGAGATCATATTACTACCTGAGACGATTGCTTATACTATATATATATGTTGATATATAAATATTACTGCTTTCGTTTCTTCTGTGATGCTTAGGAAGCATAAGCTGATGGGATTTTTATTAATGAGATTAATAAAAGAAAAGAAACCTAAAGATGTTGTAGAATCAAAAACTTTATAAAAAGGGTAGCTACAGTTTTGCTTTGCACAGTGATATATACGATATATCCTGCACCTTATTCGATGAGGAAAGGACCGAGATCCCTTCACCGGGAGTGACTCCTTTAGCGAAACTGGCAGATGCTACAAAACGCGGTTTGTCTTTTGATTACTTTTAGTGTTTTGCTTTGCACAGCGGTATATATGATATATCCTGCACCTTATTCGATGAGGAAAGGGCCGACGATCCCTTCACCGGGAGTGACCCCTTTAGCGAAACTAAGAAAAGCCTCAAAACACTCCTTTTCAAAATTACTCGATTCTTCGACGATATCAAGTTCATTACGCTCAGGGTTTTCTGAAAAACCTGCGTAGCCCTCCGTCATTTCAGATAAAGACTAGTTAGTATTCGTGCTACGTTTGTTGACCTCCGTCAAGGCGTAGTGTGCGGTAGCTGATTAGTATTTACCTGCTTATGCATATGATGCAGATTGGATTAGGGTAGTCGTACGGCCTTGTTGACCTCCGTCAAGGGTCGTGCGGGTGGGTTTAATTCAATCAAGAAATGACAGGTTGAACTTGACTAGTAGCCTATGGTTTGTTGACCTCCGTCAAGGTCATAGGACACTAGGGGCAAAATATTATCGGGAATTTCAAGTGTTGAAATTTGCAATGAGATTGCATACCTCCTATGAGATAGTTGGATCCTGATACCCACTGCGAGTAAGAGTTACTCCTGGGAGAGTTTTACACAAGACAACTAGCCAATCAAGTAGGTGTCTAGAAAAGTGTTAACGAGGTTACGCCTCTGGGAAAACGAGGTTTACTTTAATTAGGTCCGTGCGAAAGCACGGGGAACCTCCCTCAAAGTACCGACACTGATCTGGCTGAAAGATTGACGAAATTGTAGGGTGTAATTAATCCCGGCTAATCTTACCTTTTAGGGTTTTAAGGTAGATTTGATAAAAACAGTGGGAGACATCCTAATTAGATAAGATAATAACCAATCTAATCTTGCAAGAGCATACGCTAAAGTATTTTCTTCTCTCTCTCTCCAGGTAGCGACCATTTCAGGCCATAATCAAGATAATAAAATGGATGTATTGACTGAACCAGATTATTGTACTGAGCAAGGGAATGTTAGACCCGTTCTTTCTTATAAGAGTTATAAGATTGAACAGGAAACAGGAGAATATCTGGATTCTCACGCCGCCCAAAAGAACATGCATGTTGATGCATCTTCTTCGGGTGTGTTAGTTATTGAGAACTGTTTCTCAGTTCACCCTACGTCCTGGGTATTAGATACCGGATCAGGATCCCACATATGTAAACAGTTACATGGGCTACGTAAAGGTAGAGAACTGGGAAAAGGTGATCATTCCGTTCAAGTAGGGAACGGTGCAAGTATTGTAGCCAAAGCAGTTGGCGAATATCACCTTGTATTACCAAGTCGTAATACACTGATTCTAAATGAGTGCTATTATATACCGAACATGATGTGCAACATTATATCAGTTTCTTTATTGAGTAAAAAGGGATATAATTTTGTAGTACAGGATAATGTTATGAACATATTCCTATATCAAAAGTTGATTGCATCAGGCTTGTTACATAATGGCATATTCATTCTAAATCAGAATACAGTCCTAAATATACAAAACACACACAAGAGGAAAAGTTCAGATATGAACGAATCCTTCTTGTGGCATTGTAGACTTAGTCATATCAATGCGACACGACTGGCTAAGTTACATAGAGATGGTTATTTGAATCCGTTCGAATTATCATCTTATGATACTTGCCATTCATGTCTCAAAGGAAAAATGACCAAAGCTCCGTTTAGTGGACACGGAGAAAGAGTTGCTGAACTCTTAGGACTGGTACATAGTGATGTATGCGGTCCCATGTCTACGTATGCCAGGAACGGTTCTTCCTACTTCATTACATTCACTAACGATCTCTCAAGATTCGGATATGTGTTCTTGATGAAACACAAGTCAGAAGCTTTTGAGAAATTCAGAGAATATAAAAACGAAGTAGAGAACCAAACGGGCAAAAGTATTAAGATTCTTCGATCTGATCGAGGAGGCGAATACTTAAGCGGTGAGTTCCTAGATTATCTAAAAGAGAATGGGATACTCTCTCAGCTTACTCCTCCTTATACACCACAGCACAACGGTGTATCGGAACGAAGAAATCGCACCCTATTAGATATGGTGCGCTCTATGATGAGTACAGCTGAGTTACCTATTTCCTTCTGGGGGTATGCGCTTGAGACAGCGGCATACATACTGAATAAAGTTCCTACCAAATCTGTGCCTACCACCCCATATGAGATATGGGAAGGGAAGAGACCATATCTTAATTTTGTTAAGATATAGGGTTGCCCGGCTTATGTCAAAAGACGAAACCCGGACAAACTCGAGGCAAGATCTGTTTTATGTAAGTTTATTGGATATCCCAAGCATTCGCGAGGGTATATTTTCTACCACAGTGAGGAACAAAGAGTGTTTGTTGCTCAACACGCCACCTTTTTAGAAAAGGAATTTCTTGCAAAAGAGATTAGTGGCTCTGAGGTAGAACTGGAAGAAGTTCCAGCAGAACAAACTACAACAGATGATTTAGTGGAACCAGAGGATTCAGTAGTACCCGACGAACCCCAGCCTCTCCGCAGATCTAGTAGGGTTTCTCATCCACCTGAGAGATACTACGGTTTTCTCATTGATGGTGGAAGCGAGGATTGCATCATGGATGATGATGAACCGACTAGTTTCGAGCAGGCCATCACGAGTGGTGACTCTGTGAAATGGCTGGATGCAATGCGATCTGAGATGGAATCCATGTACACCTACAAAGTATGGACTTTGGAAAATGCTCCTGAAGGGGTAAAACCCATTGGGAGCAAGTGGATCTTTAAAAAGAAATTTGGTGTAGATGGAAAAGTTGAGACTTTCAAAGCTAGACTGGTAGCAAAGGGATTTCGTCAACGACCAGGTGTGGATTATGACGAAACCTTTTCTCCAGTGGCTATGCTTAAGTCCATCCGGATCTTACTTGCCATTGCTGCATACCATGACTACGAAATCTGGCAAATGGATGTTAAGACCGCTTTTCTAAACGGTGATTTAGAAGAGTGCGTGTACATGACTCAGCCAGAGGGCTTCGTAGATAGTGGGAGCAGCGGAAAGGTGTGCAAGCTGCTTAAATCCATTTATGGGTTAAAGCAAGCATCGCGGAGTTGGAACATCTGTTTTGATGTTGTAGTCAAAGAGTTTGACTTCATCAAAAATATAGATGAACCTTGTATCTATAAGAAGGTGGCAGAGGGTAAGGTAGTCTTCCTCGTATTGTACGTGGATGACATACTCTTGATAGGAAATGATATTCCTATGCTGCAATCAGTCAAGCTCTTCTTATCACAGAGATTCTCAATGAAAGATCTAGGTGATGCCTCCTGCATATTGGGAATCATGATCTATAGAGATAGATCTAAACGGATACTGGGATTGTCCCAATCCAGGTACATTGACACCATACTAAAGAGGTATAGTATGGAAGAATCCAAGCGTGGGAATCAGCCCACGATCTATGGACTCACTCTCTCCAAAGAGATGTCTCCCAAGACTGATTTGGAGAGAGCTCGCATGCAAGGGATACCCTATGCTTCGGCAGTAGGCTCTATCATGTATGCGATGCTATGTACCAGACCCGATGTAGCATACTCACTAAGTGTAGTGAGTCGGTATCAAGCAGATCCGGGAGAGAGTCATTGGACAGCAGTGAAGAACATTCTCAAGTACTTACGAAGGACTAAGGAGATGTTCTTGGTGTATGGTAATGGAGAACTCCAGGTGGAGTCCTTTACCGATTCCAGCTTCCAAAGTGATAAGGAAGACTCTAAGTCGCATTCGGGTTTTGTCTTTACCCTCAATGGAGGGGCGGTATGTTGGAAGAGTTCCAAACAGGATACCGTTGCAGACTCGACGATGGAGGCTGAATACATCGCTGCCAACGATGCTGCCAAAGAGGCTGTCTGGATCAAGAAGTTCATTAGTGAACTTGGTGTGGTTCCATCCATTGAGCATCCAATACCTCTGTATTGCGATAACAATGGAGCTGTGGCTTTGGCCAAGGAACCCAGGTCCCATCAGAAGTCCAGACATATTCTGAGGCGGTATCACCTGATCAGGGAGATAGTTGATCGCCGGGAGATCGAGGTCAGGAGAGTAGATACGAAGGACAACACTGCGGATCCATTCACGAAGGCTATTCCACAGATACAGTTTGAGAGATTATTCGGGATGCTAGGTATGAGATACTACAGCAGCTGGCCTTAGTGCAAGTGGGAGATTGTTAGTTATGTATATGCCCTAGAGGCCATTGTTGTACATATGATGTATATTATAATGGATGCTTGGTTATATATAGAGAAGACTTTCTTGCTCGTCATGATAGTATGCTATTTGGTTTCACTTTATCTTAACATGTTGACTTGTATTGGTTTACTGTTTTACTCTCACATGTTGATAAAGCCCTTAGGATCTGTACTCGACTACTGGGACTATGATGAGATCATACTAGTGGGGCTGCGGTAGTCGATGAGTACATCCTATAACTGTTCCTAGTCGAGGGTATATCGAGACAGGGCATCGATACACCAGAGTAGACTAGCGTATACGCATCTTGACCCATATGATGGGCGATGGATGATCCCATATCCATCGGTGTTTGACATCAGAGATGGTGTACGGGTGCTCAGTGGAAATTGGGTACACTGGACGGACTCGCCGAGAACTCCCAGATGGTGATATACCACACGTCAGATGGCAGTTCTCCGGTGACACAGGTACAGGGTAGTCTGAAGACCCGAGATCGTCATAGAGTCTTGTGTGATTCCCACTGTGCTTTGATTTCCACCTTACCACGTCCAAGAGGGCGTGCAAAACGGTGGCTTTTGGGTACAGTCCCGAATCACATGGAGGCAATGAGCGATAGGAGGGGATTCGTCTCTCCCGGTATAGGGAGTTGATGTTGTGCTGTGTTCGATTGGCTATAACTGGAAGTCCCTGGCCAGGGCTGATATAGAGATTTACTGGTAAGTGTTACTAGTAGTTTCTCGACCCGTTATGAGCCACACATCGACACGACTTATCGGTTACTGGGGTCTGACGTATACCACCCTAGACTTGATATGCGACATATCAGACGAACAGACCGGACTGTACGGGAGTGTTACTGATTGGATTCACAGGAGAACGCACAGGCTAGCTTGTTGATCTTCTGATCGCTCAATACCTGGGTGGCTGTTACGTTTAGCTGACCGCTTGCAGCTTGTGGGTGTTTGATATGATCATCACCTGCTACCGGCGTATTGATGATTCTTTAGAGTCCTACACAGAGGTTTCTTGGCTCAGGCGAAACGGAGTAGAGGCACATATGTGATATGTGCAGGACCGAGAATAATGCGATATGGGATACCGTATTATATTCTCGCGATATTAAGATATGAACCGGCTCATCGGATCAAGTGTTGATTCGATGAATTGGTACATGATATATTAGTCGGTTATATTCGATATAGCCGGATCGTCGGATCAAGTGTTGATTCGATGATTTAATATATAATAATATATATGATATATTATTATATTAACTAATATTGGCTTGCTTTATTATTTCATTTTCTCAGTGGATGATACATTGATATATATGCGATATATGTTAATTGTATTATTTTCTTTTGTTGCAAATATATAATATATATATGATATATATTATTGTGACATGATATGATTAATTGTTAAACATGTTTAAGGATGATTAATCGAGGTTAGGGTTTAATTAGGGTTAGTTGCTTCATGCACCTTCTAGAAGCTATTTGTTTTGTCATTTTAAAGATATTTATGGATGACACTTTACTAAACCTAACCAAACCCTAACTCTAGTTATTTCTCTACACATTCTCATCCATTCATCCTTGACCATGGTTCACAATTCAATCATATAGATTATATTCTATTCATCACAAAAGGAGAATTTATATTATCATTTCCATTATCTTCTTCTTCTTCTTGAAGAAGCTCTCTTGAAAATCCTTAGGTGATGAAATAAAATGAGAAAATGATATTAAAAGAAAGCAAAATCACTACTCTCTCATCCTCATCTCATCTAGCCCATGTGATTAGGGTGTTCTTCTCTTTTGAGTAAGAAAGCTTGAGTCGAAGCAACTTCAAAGTAGATCATCGGAGATTTGGAATACGACAAGCTAGAATGGATCGTTCGAGTCGTGGAGCCTCTCATGAGTCCGGGAGATCGTGGATCGCGGCAAAGGGACTTCTACTCGGAGCTTGTGAAGTGAAGGAGCGGACTACAAAGGTTGTAATCCCTCACACTTAGATAAAAGTTATCATCTTGCATATTAAACCCTAATAATCTAGCATAGATCCCGGCTTTGGGTTGTTCGGCACGTCTAAAATTTAATCCGGGCATGTTTGATGCCTTATGAACCTTCACAAGGGTGCCTAGGAACCCTACACGCGGATGTGAACGAACCCTGTCGTAAAACCATGCGACCTCTACTCATTTTGCCTAAAGGCGAATAGCTCTCTGTGTGGGACTCTAAAGACTCGACACTACGCTGGCAGTGGGTTTAACCACAGACCGCAAGCGGCACTAGCTGTACGTAACGGTTCCCAGGTAGATGCCGATAAGAAGACTGACGAGGTGACCCCATCTGAACTCCTACTGAGCCTGTATGTGACAGTCTCCGTACAGTCCGGTCTGTTCGTCTGATACATCGCATGGCAGGCCTAGGGGGCGGTGAACGTCAGTCCCCTAATAGCGGTACAAGTCGTGTCGGAGTGTAGCCTAGAACACCCTGAGATAACACTGGAAACCTACCAGTATATCTCACTTGCCCTAGCCAGGGACTACTTGTGTAATGCCTCTCCTAGACACAGCGTGATGTCAACCCCCAATACCGGGAGAGACGAATCCTGTCTAACCGTCACTGCCTCCAAGTGCTTCGGGACTGCACCAAACTACTACCTGTTTGCACGACTCCTTTGAGCCGTGGTAGGGTAGTAATCAAAGTGCAGTGGGAACACACTCGAGGCGAAGTGACAGTGTCAAGTCAGCGGACTAAGCTGTACTCATTTCACCTGGGAACTGATAACTGACGATAGGTATAATACCAACCAACAGTTCCCAACGAGTCCTGTCCAGTGTACTCGTAACCTAACGAGCACCCGTATACTATCTCAAGTACGACGTACTGACGGCTGTGGAACAGACCGTCTCCCATACTGGGATGAGAAGCGCATACGCTAGTCTACTCCGGAGCATCGATGCCCTGTCTCGATATTCCAACGACCAGGGACCAGTATAAGGATATGCTTATGGATTACCCAGCCCCCACGAGTGTGAGTGCCATCACAACGCTGGTAATCAAGTAAAGACCCTAAGGGCTCTACTAATATGTATATCAACGATATGCTAAAAGAAACACATTCACATATTAAAGCAGAGACAAACCAAGTAGCATACTACCATTTCGAGCAAGATTGCATATACAACTGTGAATATCCCAAGCTTCCATCAAGTAATATACAAACTAGTAGGATACAGTAATGGCCTCTAGGGCATATACACTAACAGAAACCTGATATCGGAAGAATTGTGGATTCTGTGTGTGTATATTGAAATCTTCTAACACCCGGGTGACCTGAAAATTATTTAGCAAATACAGTGACACATGCAGGCAACCTAGGACCCCCCACTGAAACCCTAGCCGCTAACCCTGAACCCTGGGCACAAATAAATTCATTCTGGCCGCACTTTGCGGCCATAGCAGTATGGAATTGATTCGTTTTTGTTCCAGAGCTTTATCCCCAGTAAATTAGACTCCTGGCATATGCAAAATTGATCAATTTGACCAAGGGTAAAATCTGGGACCATTTTCAAGAGTTGTTGTTTTGATTCGGGGTTTCGTTTTGCGTATTTTGCATTCTGGATTTTTGTATCTGTGTTGTACCTCGATCATTTGGCGTTTGTACGTCGAAATCGAGTGTTATTTGGTGGCTTTGAAGGCGTGGTCCATAGGTTCTAACCTATAGGCCTTAGCGTGTCGTTTTGGTTTTCCGATGTGATTTTAATATGCATTTGCGATTGTGTTATTTATGTAGGTACCTTCACGTAGATTTCATACGATGAAGAAGATGGTGGCGACATCGACATCGACACGCAAGAAGCAAGGTGAGTGGATCTATATCCACGGGGGAAGTCAGGTGGATGGCGTATAGCACCCCCGCACATTTTGATGGGAACCGATTCGTTGTATTTGGTTAAGAAAACCTTTAATAGAAAACTATAGGTAGGCTTAAATGATAGTTAGAGAAACTATGTTAGAAGCTAAATGATAGTTGGAAGTGATATGATACGGCTAATATGAAATGATGGGATTTGATGATGATTTTGACGATATTGCCGTTTAGGGTACTATGGGACTAGATAGTCGACGTAGATGTGTCATCCGAACCATACCTACTTTCTAAACTGAAGAATCGTATGCATCTTTTAAACAGATACACTGAGGGACGTTACGGATTTTCAAATGATATCTTTTCTTTAAAAACACCGTAGCCCCTACTTTCAAAACTACGATTCGCATCTTTCAAAAACTGTTTGTATGGTTCGGGTGTGTATGTTAGATTAGATACGCATGCTTATAGTAGGATAGAATGTTTATGTAGAATGGATTCGATGTGAGATATAAATGCGATGAAAGAAAATATGACGTGATATGTTGATTTGGTGATATGTTGGTATACGGATGCGAGTCGATTGAGATACCCTTCCGGTCCCCTGATATGAGATTGTTGCGGATATGATCTGGGACGTAGGTATATAGAGACAATTATATTATGGTGAATCTGGAATGATAGGTGGTACGAGACATTAGGTCCGTACCCCTCATTTTCGTATAGGATGATATAGGATCCCAAATTTTTTAATGCCGCCGTACGATGATTTTCCGTGCGTGATGAGTTTGATTTGATGATTGATCCATACCCTTGACTAGAGGATGCCGTACGATGGATTATACCGTACGTGATACTGTGAAGATAGATGTCGATTGATAGATTCACCGACTCAGACATATGATAGTTACGTATACCTTATAGCTTTTAGCTGATGATTTACCTTATGCTGCATTCATGATATTATCATTGCATTGCATGTACCTCTGTTAATACACTTACACCATTATCGATGATGCGTATGTTACACGTACACAGATTCGCCGGCTCACACACTTCATCATCGATAATTGCCATGTCACTACACAGTAGGATTGCTGCATCATGATATGACTCTTTGCATGATTTACTTGCTATAGTTACCTGTGCACTTTTATACGATGTTGCATTTGACTTGGAGATATTGGAAACCGCAAGACATATTTTCAAAACTGGAATCATTTAAAAGAGCGGTTTTCCCTTAATATGATACATCACTGTTCCATGTTGCATGATATACGGATATGCTTACATTTCCATCATATGTCGCATACATAATGCTTTATGATTTTGCGCATTGAGATATGTCGTTTTCATGAGATTTCTGGATTTGAGAACCGTGGGCATTTTAAAAGAATGTATGCATTGTTTAAAAACCCGGTTTCTCTTGATATGATATTTCAGTGCGTTCACCATGCGTTTTCTCGGTTCTGAGACGTGTGGCATGTGAAACTCGATTCGAGGAGCTGGATGAGGCCGATTGCGGGTACATGGTGGACCCGGTATGGTACCCCGGGACGAGAACGGATCTGTCGTGCAGTAGGCGATGAGCCTAGCAGAGGGACCACTACCTACCGGTGATAGTATTTAGGCCTGGCGGTTATCCGGAGGATACCGACCGAAGTCACGCGATGGATATAGGCCGATCCGTACTGCCGGAGCCCGCGGGCCGATCCCGCGGATGATACGGAGCCTGAGATTATGAGGATTTGCGTTCCGATGCTGGGTACAGGCTTCATGATGTTTCGAGTGTCGATGCTAGACACTCAGGTTCCATGATTTGATGTGTCACGAGGGATACACGTTGATTTATATCCTCACACTTTCATGCACACTCTTTTATGATATTTACGTGCATACAGACATTGATCATATGGTTGGACGGGATCCACATGCATACAAATATTGATTATTTGGTTGGATGATACCCGCATACACATAGGTGTTGATTACATTGTTGGCACATATTCGACCCGGTCACCCTAGATATCATAGTATTACCTTCTTGATATAGTTGACCTAGGAGTCCTTGTTTATTCGATTTCTATCTGTCGATATTTTTCTACTCACGAGTTGGCAACTCTCCCCCGTTGTGCCACAGTTTCTTGCAGGTTTTTTCCGTACAGGTTTCATTGCGGCTTTCTGGCACACTGCTTCCATTCTGGGTGATTGTTTTGGTAGGTGGGTTCACTCGCATCGTGACCACCATTGTACTCTATTTATTTCAGTTATATATAGAATTCCATCAACCAGACTTGTATATTTATTCAGACTTAGAAACCAGTTGTGTATTATTTCGACCTTAGAGTCGCGCGTTGTAGTATTATGGTTTTCTTGATGATTTCGAGTTTCTTTTAAGTTTTGATCCTCGCCCTTCGGCGTTGTATATTATATTGCTTGCGTGGTGGTGACCGTCGATTAGCGAAGAGCTAGCTCCCGCTTGGGGATGCCTTTTATCTTTGTGCATATATTATTAATGTTGTATCCCGTTTGGGACCAGTTTTTACAAAGGAAACTCTGCCGAAATTTCCAGAAAACACTTGAGGTTTTAAAAATACATATTCGGCTTAGTTATTTAAAAACCTTGTTTTTAAAACACGTTTTCTTCACTTCTTTAAACTAGTTTTCCTTCATTTATTATTTAAAATGGTTTTAAATTTCTGGGCTTTTGGCTTACTTGAGTTAAATGAGGTCCTATAGACTTCATATGATTCAATGGCCAGTCGCGTGCTATTTCCGGTCGTGACATCGAGACATTTTCGCCAATCTTGCCTTCAATCGTTTCACCTCCAATGCTCGAACTCAAGCTGCTGCCGTCTCACCTCAAGTATGCTTACTTAGGAGAGAACGAGACCCTCCCTATCATCATCTCGGCTTCTCTAGCTCCAAAGCAGGAGAAAGCCCTTCACACGGTCTTGCAAAGCAATTGGCAAGCTTTTGGCTGGTCAATGACGGACATCAAGGGGATTAGTCCCCTGATCGTTGAACATCACATTCATATGATGGATGATGCCAAACCAGCCATGGATCCACAAAGGAGCCTAAATCCAGTCATGAAGGAGGCTGTGAAAAAAGAGATCGTCAAATGTCTGGATAATGGTATCATTTACCCTATCTCAGACAGCCAGTGGGTCAGTCCTATACACGTTGTCCCCAAAAAGTCGGGCATAACGATCATCACAAATGAGGCGAACGAGTTAATCCCTACTCGCACCCAGACTGGGTGGCGAGTATGCATTGATTATAGAAAACTCAACGCCGCAACACGAAAGGACCACTTTCCGCTACCATTCATTGACCAAATGCTTGAACGATTGGCTGGACATGAGTACTACTATTTTCTGGAGGACTACTCAGGCTACAACCAGATACCCATCGCCGAAAAAGACCAGGACAAAACCACGTTCACCTGTCCTTTCGGCACGTTTGCATATTGTTGCATGCCCTTTGGATTATGCAATGCTCCCGCTACCTTCCAGCGGTGTATGATGGGAATTTTCTCTGACATGGTTGAGAAATTCTTGGAGATATTCATGGATGATTTCTCCATCTTTGGCGATTCCTTTGACGAGTGTCTGTAACATCTCTACGCTGTCCTTACTCAATGTAAGGATAAAAACCTCATGTTAAACTGTGAGAAATGCCACTTCATGGTATGCAAAGGTATTATCCTAGGAAATATCATTTCGCAAAATGGCATTGAGGTTGACAAAGCGAAGATTGAAGTCATTTCCATTCTCCCTCCTCCCAGATGCGTCAGAGATATCCGAGATTTCCTTGGCCACGCCGGTTTTTATAGACGATTTATCAAGGACTTTAGCAAGATTGCTAAACCCTTGAATCTTCTGCTGGACAAGGATACCACATTCAACTTCAACTCGAGCTGTGTGACTGCGTTCGAATCGCTGAAAAGCTTACTCACCTCTGCTCCCGTTCTTTCTTCTCCTGACTGGACGTATCCCTTTGAGATTATGTGCGATGCATCTGACTTTGCTATCGGTGCAGTCCTAGGACAACACATCGATAAAATTGCCGCACGTAATCTACTACGCTAGCCGGACGCTGAATGATGCCCAACTGAATTACACAACTACCGAGAAGGAATTCTTGGCTGTTGTGTTTGCTTTAGAAAAATTCAGGCTTGATCGGCTCTCCAGTCATTGTCTACACGGACCATTCAGCTCTGCGACATCTTTTTGCGAAAAAGGATGCGAAATCTCGGTTGATACATTGGATCCACTTGCTTCAAGAATTTGACACTGTCATTAAGGACAAAAGAGGATGTGAAAACATAGTGGCCGACCATCTTTCACGACATCCTTCTTCGCCGACGCTTCCACTCCCAATCAACGATGTTTTTCCTGATGAACAACTCTTGACAGTATCGAGCGAACCCTGGTACGCTGATATTATGAACTATTTGGCAACAGGACTACTACCGACCGAATGGTCAAATCAGGACAGACTTATATTTTTATCCCAAGTAAAACACTTTTACTGGGACGAACCCTACCTGTTCAAGTACTGTCCCGACCAGATTATTCATCGGTGTGTTCCTAATAATGAGTTCAAAAGTGTGCTGTCATTTTTCCACGATCAAGCATGTGGCGGGCATTTTGGCCCAAGAAAGACAGCCGAGAAAGTCTTGCAGTGTGGCTTCTACTGGCCACAACTCTTCAAAGATACTCATGATTACTGCAAGACTTTCTCCCGGTGCCAACACTTGGGCCGGATTTCCAGGAGAGACGAGATGCCGCTCCAACCAATCTTGGTTTTTGAGATTTTCGATGTTTGGGAAATTGATTTCATGGGGCCGTTTCCCATATCTGTTGGGAACCTGTATATTCTTCTAGCTGTTGATTATGTGTCTATATGGGTCGAGGCGGTGCCAAGCCGGACGTACGACGATAAGGTTGTCGTTCGATTCCTTAAAGAAAACATCTTTTCCCGGTTCAGGAACCCCCGCGCGATCATTAGCGACAATGGGACGCATTTCTGTAATAGGACTTTCGAGGCCTTGATGCGGAAATACTCCATTAATCATAAGCTATCCATGCCCTACCACCCCCAAACTTGCGGGCAAGCCGAAGTTTCTAATCGGCAAATCAAGCAGATTTTGGAGAAAACGGTTTTCAAGAACCGTAAGGATTGGTCCTTAAAACTCACTGATGCCCTTTGGGCATTCCGCACAGTTTATAAGACTAATCTTAGCATGTCTCCTTATCGGCTTGTTTACGGAAAGGCTTTCCACCTTCCTGTGGAAATCGAGCATCGCGCATTTTGGACGATCAAAGAGCTGAACCTGACCCTTGAATATGCGGGCAGTTATCGGAAGCTGCAGCTTAACGAACTGAACCAGCTTCGGGATGAAGCTTACGAAAACGCGGTTGTCATTAAGAACCGAACGAAGATATTTCATGATAAACACCTTACACGCAAAACTTTCACACCTGGACAACAGGTGCTTCTTTACGACACCCGACTACATTTCCATCCCGGTAAGCTCAGATCTCGCTGGAAAGGACCCTTTTTTGTGCGGAGTGTATAGCCGCACGGCGCGTTGGATTTGGAGAATCCAGAGGACGGTTCACTATTCAAAGTGAACGGACACAGGATAAAACCGTTTCTCACCGCAGACCCATCGGAGGAGCTCCTGATGTTGCAAGAGCCGATTTACATTGAATAATCTTCCACCGCTTACCACCAAATTTCGGTTATCCAGCCATAAACAGTGGAAACACTGTTTCAAATAAGTTTGGGGGTATGTATATACCATTTTGTTTTTTGTGGGTCGGGATATTTCTCACCTGGTGAAATTCCCACTTGTAATAATTTGTAAAATAAAAATAAAGTTAAAAAAATTTACTGGGGGAGTTTGTAAATATTCAGAACCATAAATAAAATAAAATAAATTAATTAATTAATAATATAAATAAAAATTCTTTTTATTTAATTATTTATTTTGGGAGGGCTTTTGTACAAATGTTTGACAGCCTCTATAAATACACCTCGACCCCTTTTCTGCAATACCCAAACCCTCATTCCAACTCAAACAGAAAACCCTAGCTGCCGCAAAAAATTGCACAGGAGATCGCCCTATTCCGCCGCCCAACCGTCGCCGATCGCCGCCTTCTGCCGCGCAAGCGCCGCCGTTCAGCCTCTGCTCCCTCTGAAATTTTCAGAGGAGGTTTGCAATTCTTTTCTCCTCTCTGTAGATTTCATAATTCTGCATTTTCTCTCTGTACGTGGCCCCTACATTGCAATTTGAACGGGATTTCTCCCACTTATTTGCGCATGACATTTATGGTATTCGGCGACGAGATCCGAAAAGGCGGATGGAATTTTCTGTTATTTAACCATCCAAACGCGTTCGCGATTCCGGATCTCATTGCGCGTTTCTTTGAAAGTGTGGAAGAGGGATGCTTAGCTAGACATGGGTTCATACGATTATTGTGGGAGGGATCGGGAAATTATTATCGATAGGGACTTCATTCACGAAGTCACTTTAATACCACTAATCCACGTACACGATCAACCCCTCCGCTTTGAGGACTACCTGCCATTAATAGGGGATGACTGTTCTAGGGAGCCTAGGAAGGGAATTCAGGCTCGCACGCTATATGCGAACGTTTTAACCGTGTGCCGTTGGGCACAAAACAACATTTTCGGAAGTTCGCACAACACCACATTTTTTACCCCATCCCTACACATAGTGCATGCATTAATGACCAAAACCCCTAGTTACGACATGTGCACTATGTTGCTATACTCGATTGGCGTCGGCAAAGGGGCTGCCAATTACCCATGCCCGATGTTAGTGACACAACTGTGTCGCTATTTCCTTCCTGTTGAGGAATTCGAGGTTTACCTGCATGATGGGGGTCCCCATTCGACCCCTTCTGGAGGGTGTCTCTATATCCTATACGAGACTTCATGGATTATGGTCGCGCACCGAGCCGGCCGAAGATGTGATGGCAAAGACGCCTAGCTCGAGCTCGACAGTGAGCGATGAAGAGCTAACCCCTGTGGCCCAAGCACGCTTAATACGACGTACCCATAGGGGGTAGAACGAGTGTTAGGGATGCTGACAAACTTTGATCAGCGGTTGACGAGTCTGGAATAGGGAATGTCCATCCTACTGGCAAGAGCGGAACGAGCACGATCGAGAGGATGAGGAACGGATAGAAGTGAGGCGGGAACAAGTGATGCCGTGTCTAGAAGACGCCGCAGGCAGCAGTGATGGCACTGTTGTCGGTAAGTTTGGGGGTGAGGTTTGGTTGTAAATAGTTATTCTTGCATTGAATCTGCACGTTTTTTTTTATTTATGTAAATATTTGTTTTTTCTTTGCATGTTTAAATTCCGCATCGCATTTTTCTGCATTACATGATGATGATAAAAAAAATGAAAATTTCAATATTGGCCATTTTTTACTCGAGTTCGACATGACGTTTGACTAGTTAGAAAAAACTAAATCCTAAACTTAGTAAATTAAAAACCCTAAAAATAACCTTCCTTGAAGTATAACTGTAGAAAATATACGTCCTTGCAGTTTATTTAGAAATAAGCAATTTTGGGTTCAGTTCTTAGGCTAAGTTAAAATGAGAGAAGAGTATTGAAAGCTCTATTTGAAGAGTTAGTCTGAAAAATAATTCTGAACCTTAAGTCCAATTTCTAAAAATATATACCTTACAATCGCACATACATGCACCTTAAAACTTGGGATAGTAGAGGATAGCTAGAAATACTCTTGCCTGAAAGCCTAGTATGAAAGAAAAAACGGCATTTAAAGCTAACCACCAAAAGAACACCATTGAAAATTATATCCGGTCTTGAAATAAAATAGAAAAAAAGGAATAAAATACAAGACCTGGAAACTGCAATTTACGCTTTAAGCTCACACATTCAGTAATCGGATGTTAGTGCCTCAAGAAGCATTAATAGTCGCATGAAAGGTGTATGAGCAAAAAATCGTCCATCATTAATGAAAAGAAGTAGTGCTAGGTATTAAGGCAAGGGTATTATAGCTTGAATTGAATTTCTAAGTGTGGGGGTGATATTTACACACGCGTTGGGGTATATGATCGGAGTTTGGAGGAGAGATAGGAATGAAAAATAGGGCTTATTTCTTCAATGAAGATGATAAAAATTCCAGATTTGAGATTGCGTTCTAAAAGAAAAACTCAAAAGATGTTGAAAGCTTTATAAACTGGCAAAACGTATAGGATCTTAAGTTAAATGAAAAGGAAGTGTGAAAAATACGGGTTGATGATTTCTAAGTTAAAGATGATAGAGTTTCTTGCTAGAATGTCGAACTGTAGGATTAGAGTCGACGGCCAATTTGATCGGATTTTATGGGTAGTATCGAATGAAAACCCTCAGGAGACAACACTCCTTCTCTAGGGCAACCTAGAGGTTTAACGGCTTGTTGCACGAGCTCAGTGCAATCGCGTTCCCTGCGAAAGTGAGGTTAGGACTTTTTTGTGAATAAAATGGCTTTGCTCGGGACGAGCAAAAGATAAGTTTGGGGGTATTTGTTCATATCAGATTTTTGCATTTGTATACCTCCCATTCTTAATCGCATTGCATATAGGTAGGTACTTTTGATCCGTGTTTGCTAAGTAATTGCAGGTTACAGGTTCTCATCTCTAAACAGTGAAATTCATGAAAAGTCGCAACAAATTCAGGACTACGGCCAACAACAGATAAATACGGGTCTCCGCTCACTATCCGTTAGATGCCGCATACCAGTTCAAGGGACAAAATAGCAAATCATTGGTCATTTTCATGCACAAAGCACAAGAGGCAGCATAAGATCCAAGACTTCAACGCGGAGCTCAAGAAAATCAAGGCAAAAGTCCACATCATTTCACCTTTTTGGACTGCTAAAAATCTGGAAGAAAAATGATGAGATTCTGAGAAACCAAGTGTACCAAACAGAAGAGAACAACAACATGGAGAACCCTAGAAAAATGAGCCTCTAATTCAACTACATGGCCGCGGAACCGCGGCCAATATGGCACTTCTGCCGCGGATCCGCGGCCGAGTCAACTCAGTGTTGACTCGTATTTTCTGGGTATTTTTGTGTGGGCTCAGATTGTATCCCTAGGGTTTCAATTATCTGCCTATAAATAGCCCAGTTCCAAGCCAAGTAAAGGGTGCTTTTCTTTGTATTAGATTTTAGGATAAGAGTTTGTAGTTTCTTCTTCCTCTTCATCTTTCTCCATTGATATTGTAGTGAGCTTCATGAGTGATGATGAATAAAAGAAGAGTTTTTTTTATTAACTTGCATGTCTTGTAATTGTGTTATTATATTTGCTTGTAATTTTCATTTGTTAAACTAGTTATTCTTATTTGTTTTTTACTTTCTTTCTTTTTTCTCTTTTCCTTTATCCTTACAACAATGATGCTTAAGTACGATCCTTGCCAAAGTGAGGTCTAAAATAGCTAGTTGTGATTTTCTAAACTCATTTCTTTCTACCTTCCTTCTTGTTTTATTTTCTTTTTCTTTTTAATGGGTGAGTAGTTTCTCACTTGTTAGGGTAGCATAAGGAAAGTTTGAGAGAAGGAAATCTCTCTCACTTTTTTCTTTGCCCAACATCTTGATTCGGACTCCCGTTAATTGAACCACAATCCGCTCCCTACGGCACCCTATCCTACATGATAGCGGTGATACCCTAGTGAGACTGGTTGTGGTTGAATTAACCGGAGGTTAAGGCTAAGAGCCAAGAATGGACGGACAAGGACCTAAAGGAAGGAACTAGGCGTTGGAAAGCTTAGCTTATACTCAAAAGTTTCCTTCCTAGTCGTGCTAATCCCCGTTGTTGCCGATTACCGTGACACCGATATTAAGAGTGACAACGAAAGAAGTGAGCGACTCCTAACTCAAACTAACCTAATCCTAACCCTAACAAGCTCTCTTTATACATATTTTAGCATGTAGTGAAATTAAACAAACCTTGACAAATTGGACTTAACTTGTTAAAGCACTAAGAAAAAGATTCCCATCTCTCCGTGGACCGACCCGTACTCAACCGGCTAGCTACCAAGCTAAACCGTCTTGATTGCGGTAATTAAAACTAAGCACGCAAAATCTCTAACAATCATGGATCAAGTGAAACCCGAGGCTCCAGGATTATCCACCACTCTGTGATGCTTGGCTGTGATTCTGAGATGTTTCTTTATATCATTCCAGGGACAATTGTTATATATATTTTTATATATACTAGTAGATGTTGTATATGTTTTGCACCCGCACTGGTCCAGTCCCCGCTCTGTCGTTAGTTAAGTAACCTAACGGGTGATGACGAGACCCAGTGGCGAATGCGGATGGCATATACGTACATTTTATTTTTCGTTCCTTTTTTCTGTGGTATGATATGTTAACTGATAGGACTGCGTTGATTCTGATCAATGCAAGGAAAACAGACCTATAAGATGTTGTTGGAACAATTTTCATAAGCTGTTATTATAAGGACGTTTTCTTTTGTTTTGCACAGCGGTATTTGGTTATGAATATCCAGCACCTCATTCGACGAGGCAAGAGCCGATATCCCTTCACCGGGAATGACCTATTGGGCAGAAGTTTGCGTCAGGGTAATAACTTCACTATAGTTGATTACTTTTTTGCTTTGCATCGAGGTATTCAGTTGGGAATATCCTGCACCTCATTCGACGAGGAAAGAGCCGAGATTCCTTCACGGGGAGTGACCTCTTTAGCAAAGGTTTTCGCCACTATATATTTGTAAAGCAATCCGGTTCCTTCAACGATATCAAGTTCATTACGTTAAATGTTTTTCGCCAAAAACCATTCGTAGCCCTCCGTCATTTCATACGGGTAGCGCCTAATATTCATGCTATGTATATTGGCCTTCGTCAAGGCATAGTGTATGGTAGCTATGCGTTACTTTTCTGTTGCATAAATAGATGCGTTGGTTTGGGACAGCCGTACTACTATGTTGGCCTTCGTCAAGGGTATGTACGGGTGGGTTCAAATTAACCTGGACAATGACGGGTAGAACTTGACATGTGACTTATGATATGTTGGCCTTCGTCAAGGACATAAGAGCATGGGGCAATAATCCACATCAGGAGTTTCTAAAGAAACTGAAACTTGCCAGGCATGCGCATACCTTCTGGAGTTTAATAACTTGAGTGGCTTCCATCAAGTTATCATACGATGATAGTTGGATCCCGATTCCCACTGATGAGTTGGTTTACTCCTCAGGTGATTTTAGATGATCCCGACTAATTCTTCTTTTGGGTTTGGAGGGGAATTTGAGGATACAGTGGGAGACATCCTGATTAGATAAAGTGATTACCCATTCTGATCTAGGTTAGAGTGCACGCTGGGTGTTTCTTTTCTCTTTCTCTTTAGCAGCGACCATGGCCCGACCCTAGACTAGAACTCATAAACCAAATTAACCGAACCTTCTTAAAACACGCTGGCTTTTGGATTGTCAGAGTTGCATACTTCATTGCCACTCCTACTTTTACCCTTTGCTTTTCTCCGGAACATTCCGTATCACTACGAAGATCCACAGTTATTGGATATGAACATCGTATAGTTACATACAAACTCGAAGAAACTTGTTTCAAATTCGAGGATGGTTTCCGGTTCTGGAGAAATTGAATAGGACTATTCAGTTGTCTTTTCCCTTTACCTTCTCTCAGGTTGCGTGGGCTCCTGGTATTTAGGAGAGTACACCTATTGTGCTCATTGGATAGTCTTCTTCCAAACCTCAGGCAGGTGCCGAAGGATCGGGAAGGAAGAAAACCATTTAGCCTAAGTGTGGTGTACAGAAGGTAATAAGTAAAGACAAATAAAGGGATTAGAAAAAGGGAAAAGTAAAATGCGACTGCTATCATTCACGACGAAACCGCGTATATCATTGCCACTCCTACTTCACCTTTGCATTTCTCTGGAACATTCCATATCACTACGAAGATCCACATTTATTGGATACGCCATCGTATAGTCACATACGAACTCGAAGGAACTTGTTCCAGTTCGCGGATTGATTCTGGTTCAGAAGAAATAGAATAAGTATTATTCAGTTGTCTTTTATCTTTACCTTCTCTCAGGTTGCGAGTGCTCCTAGGATTAGGAGAGTACACCTATTACGCTTATTGGATAGTCTTCTTCCATACCATAGGCTGGTGCCGAACGGTAAGGAAGGAAGAAAACCATTTAGCCTAAGGGTGGTGTAAATAAGGAAATGAGTAAAGACAAATAAAGGGATTTGGAGAGATGGCAAGGAAATATACGGTCACAGTCATGAATCCGGATAATTGAAGAGGCATTACTAGGAATACCTGGCTACCCTTTCGAAACATTTTAATGTTTCAGTTTCACTATGCGTTGTTAATTAATAACTGATTTCTCAATTAGATCCTTACTCCAGGGTATGTATTTACCAGGTTTGACTCTCACATCTGTATGGTTTTACAGATGTTGAGTGGGATTAAGTTATTGGGAATTAGGTGATTATATCTTCATTATATCGGAATTCATTGTAATTGGTAATATTTGAGGAAATCCCCTAGGGTTTTGCCTCACGGCAAATATTTGGTTTTGAATATCCGTTATTATGCACCAATTTCACACTGATATATCTGTACGTTTATTTTATAAAGCGAGATATAACTTTTTGAAATTATGTCTATGACATTTACTTATATCAGTTGATGGTTAGGAAGGAGCATTCAACAACTGTGTAATTCTTCTTAACCATAGTACAGTTTTCAACCTACGACGCACAGGGTTTGAGTTATTAAACTCAGGGGACTTATACAAAGTATTGTATGTTGTCCAATGTCCATTAGGACAGAGGGGTTGGTGCTCGTGCTATGTTCTGTTTACTTGTGACTTCTTCAGTTTTAGACAAGTATTTCGTAGTACAAGGTCCAAGTTTTGAGAAGTTATAGGGAAAAGAATAATATAGAGAACCATGTGTTGCAAAGTATTAGGATTCTTCAAGGTGATCGAAGATGTAGATACTTGTGTAGGTATTCCGTTGATAGTAATGGTTTTAAAAACTTGCTTCTCTTTCAGGTTACTCATATCTGGATGCACTCCTAGTTGAGTAATGTTGATCGGCCTCTCTCCATTTAGTTGACATGCACTGGAGACAGCTGCATAATTTGAATCTGGTTCCAATTAAATTAGTGCCTCTATTTCTATATTGTATATAGAATGGTTCATATCTTAACGATGTTAAGGTATATGGAGTTGTCCGGCTTATGCTTAAAACCAGAATCTGGACATACTCAAGGCACATTTCAGTAATGGTTGTTTGTGGGTTATCCCGGGCTATGTCGAAGGTTAACTTTCTACCATTTGGAAGATCAATAGTGATATTGTTCTTGACCCGCCACAGTTTTAGCAAAATGGACTTTTTTCAGAAAACAATAGTAGGAGTATGGTAGAACTGGAAGTGATTCCAGAACCACAAACGATTACTGAAAGTTTAATTGAACCTAAGGATTAAATTGGTTTTTTACATTCCATTAGGCACTTCGCAGATATGGTGGGTAACCACAGTCACCCGAGAGGTACTTCGGTATCCTCAGAAACGGTGGCAGGGTGGTTCTTGTTTACCCAGACTTGTCATTACTGTTTTTCTAGACTATGAGACCCGGAAGGATGATGAGTATAGAGTCGTTCTAAACTATCTTTAGAAGTGCACATGTATATGACTCTGCCAGAGGGTTGTTATAGTCAGTGGGAGCAGCGGAAGCATAGTGGACAAGTAGCTTGTGTCTATTTATAGACTAAATTAGGTATAGCGGAGATAGATCATCTATTTTTGATGTGACAGTCATAGGCTTTGACTTCATCAGAATAGGAGATGGATCTGTTAAGAAGGTAGTAGGGTGTGATTTCCTGGTATTTGGATGACATGCACTTTATAGGAAGTGAAATTCATATACTACTATCGGTAATACTGTGGTTGTCACACAGTGGTTTCTCCACAAAGAATATGGATATTATATCAGACATTCTTGTTACTAGATCTATGGTTTTAGATCTAGATTTGGGTAGTTTCCCAATCTGGGTACTTAGACAGTATTCTAAAGGTGTTTTAGAATGGACGACTCCTGGCATGGTGGTGCACCTGCAGGTGATGGAGTCACCCTCTCTAAAGGTGTCATACAGACTAAAAGGAAGAGGGATGTGCTTGATTGGCATATCACTTGCTCAGGCAATTGAGTCAATCATGAGATGTCAAGTACCACACCAGATGTTGTTTTTGCACTAGTTGCAATAAGTTTATATTAATCCAATCCTGGAGAAACGTTCGGAAGCAGGTTATGAACATAAGTGGATGTTCTAGGGATATGATAACGGCAGGATCCTTCAGGAGAGGGTTATCATTCCAGGCTTCCAAGGTGACCTGGATGACAAAGTGACAGTCAGAGTTATAGTATACCCTCTTTTAAGGGGCAGTAGTTTGGACAGGTGGTTCAAGCGGATTCTGAGGGTGGCATGGCGCAGGATACAGATTAAATTCAGTTGACGATATAGTCTAAGAAGTTTGCTGGATTTGGAGTTCATTTGTGAACTAGGGTCCCATCAGATATCCAGACATATTCTAAGACAAGTATTGCTATTTTCGGGAGATGGCTTTCTCCTCAAACTTGAGATAAAGAGAGATATAGAAAGAAACATTGGAGCGGATCCACTCACTGAGGCTATTTCTCGAACGCAATAGTTTTACAAACGAGCTTTATGAAACTGATTAGTAGAGAAGTGGTATCACACGGGCTGTGAGTATGCGATACCGCAATAATTAACCTTAAGTGCAAGTGGGAGATTGTTGGCTATAGTGTCCTCAAGTCAATTATTGGATCACAGCCACATGATTGCAATGATTGAGGGAGGACCTATACCGGAAGAACAGTCTTACTCGAGATGATAGTATGATATCCAGTTTGTCTTTACCATCGTGTACATGCTTCAGGTGACATTATAGATAACTATTATATGTTGATAGAGCCCATAGGATTCTTGCTTGACTACCAGCAGTATGATAGCGATCATATACGTGAGGGTTGGGTGGTCTATAAGCACATCCTTAAAATGTCCCTAGTTGTTGGAGTTTCGAGACTAGGCATCGATACTCCAAGAGTAGACTTGTGTATACTGATCGAGACCCCGAGGTGGCCAGTCTCACAGGCCATTGGTTTTAGTTGGTTCACCTAAGATGTATACAGGTGCTCATTAGGTTATGAGTACATCGGACGGACTCGCCGGGAACATTCTAGTTGGTAATATACCTATTTTCATATAGCAGTTCCCTAGTGACATGTGTACAGGTTAGTCTATCAACCTGAGATCGTCATTTGTCTCGTGTGAGTTCCCACTGTGCTTTGATTACTACCCTACCAAGGCTCAAAGGAGTCGTGCAAACAGGTTTTAGTTGGGTACAGTCCCGAGCCACATGGAGGTAGTGAGTGGATCGTCGGGGCATTCATCTCTCCCGGTATTGGGGGTTGATGTCGCGGTTGTGCACGGGTGGCCATCACTAGAAATCCTTGGCCAAGGTAGTCGAGAATTACTGATCTAGGATCGGTAGTTTCTCAGGTGGTGATAGGCTTCATACCGACACTAAATGTCGTGTTATTAGGGGTCTGACTTATCCACTCCCTAGACTCGATATGTGATACTCATAAATGAACGGACCAGACTGTACGGATATTATCACTGTCAGGCTTAGTAGGGGTTTCAGGATGAGTTTGCTCGTCGTCCTCCCTTTCACTCAATACCTTGGTAGCCGTTACGTACAGCTGGTGCCGCTGACGTGCTTGTGGTTAAACCCTCTGCCAACGTATTGACGAGTCTTTAAAGTCCCACACAGAGGGTTTCCCTGCTTCAGGCGAAACGATGTAGAGGCCGTATGGTTTTACGGCAGAGTTTGATCACATACGTATACTTGTGCACGGATGATGTTCGGACGGATAATACTGGTGGGCTTTGGTTTAAGCCGGATCCTAGTATTATATTGTTGGATTATTTTCGTCTCTTTGTATTCGTATTCTTCGGAATACAGATGCGGGTATGTATATACGGTTGAGGGGTATTCTTGTAATTTATTACAAGATTACTTTTAGAAGATTACACCTCATCATGGTTTAAACCTTTTTGGATTAAAAGGTTATTGAGGTGTAGGATGAGGTGTTTATTGCATTTTTGTGGCATGGTTAATTAGTGTCCTGTGGTTACTATTCTAGCATGCTTAGGGTTTTTGTTTGTTGTGAGATTATGTTGACTTGAGATATTTTTTGTTGACTAAGATATTTTGGAGACATGGACATTTATGTGATAGCTCCATTATTTCTTATCACATTCACACAACAAACAAAAATGACAAGCCATTATTCATTTCTTTTTCTCTTTCTTGAGTTGCTATCAACACTTCATTCTCATGGAATCTTATTCTTCCTCTAGCTCCATCCAAACCCTCTCATGAGTTGAGAAACCTTGGGTGTCTTGAGACAAATTAATCCTTCATCACTCTCTACTTCATCTTGGCTATCTAGGCTAGAAAACTAGATACCCGAGTTGCTTCTATTTTGAGGTCGGAGCCCGTATTACTAACCCTTGATGTGGATCTTCTTTGATGGAGGGAGACCGGAGATCAAGCTTGATCATGGAAGCCCCTAGGAGCATGGGATGATGGTTGAAGACCAAAGGACACGGATCTATTCGGTATAACCATTCTAACTCCTTTGCATGTTTTGTTATCTAGGGATTATGGGTAGATCCAGGTAATTGGTTGTGGTAGCGCCAAGTTTTATAAATTTTTGTTTCGCATTTGGTCACGGATTGATGGCCGGGGCGCTTGCATAACCCAACAATACTCACCTCTAGTGAGTACCTGTATACTATCATAGATGATACAACACCAATGGCTTGTGAGACCGGCCACCGCCCCTCCTTGGGGTCTAGAAGCGTATACACTAGTCTACTCCGAAATATCGATGCCCGGTCTTGATACTCCTATGACTAAGGACATTAAGGATGTGCTTATGGACAACTCAGCTCCCACATATATGATCACCATCATAATGCTGGTTGTCAAGAAACAATCCTACGGGCTTCATCAACGATAAAGAAAAACAAGATAGCATACTATCATCTCGAGTAATATTTTTATACCTGTATAGGTCCTCCCTTAATTATCATAATCGCCAGCTTGCAATTACAATAATTGTCTTGAGGGCACTATATCCAACAATCTCCCACTTGCACTTAAAGCCAACTATTGCGGTATCGCATACCCACAGCTCGTATGATACCGAATACCCAACTTCTCTACTTACCATTTTTGCAAACTATGTTTGTGAAACTTAATTTGTTCGAGAAATAGCCTCAGTGAGTGGATCCTCTACAATGTTCCAACTTCATCTCTCTATAACTCAACTTTGCGGAGATCAACAATCTCCTAAACTGAACGATACCCTGCCTAAAGAATTTGTCTGGATATTTGATAGGACCAACTGAAAGGTAATGCTAACGCCCTGGCCATCAACCGAGGTCGATTACGGAACAAATTTTTTTCTAACGATGTAAACTTGGCGCTAGTATAACCTTAAACAGGATCTACCATAAACCTAACTAGCAACTAAAAAAGTTATCTACTATGAAAGAAGTTTATACCAAGAGACTCGAGTCCTTCGGCTCTTCACTCCTCTCCTTTAGCATGTTCCTAGTGACCTCCATGATCGAGCTTGATCGACGGCTTCCTCACGTCAAAGATGATCCACCCGAGAGTTTCTACTTTGAGCTCCTACCTCTAAACCGAGGTAACTAGGTTACTTAGTATGCTAGTCTAAGTAGCCTAGATGATGTAGAGAGTGATGATGGATTGTACACATGAGACTATTAGGGTTTGAGGTAGAAGAAGAGAAGCTTGGAGGAGATGAGAGTGTTGTAGTGAGCATAATATGAATTGAATGAAGAATGTCTAAGTCTTGTGACTAATAAAGCAAGCATCCCAAAATAATAATACAAATTATCTCCACCACAAAATATCTAGAAATTTTACAAAAAATATCTAGATTCCACCTTGCGTCAATAGAAATCCATGACTCACTAAGTGCTGGGTTTTGCCGACGTCCAGGCCATCTACCGTGGCCGATGCGGAACAAAAACTAGCGTTCAAAATTTTTTGGCGCAAACAAAAGCCGTCCCATGATCGAAACCATAAACCATACTAGCTAACTAAAGAGAGCTAAAATACAAGGTTTGAATTGTTATACCGAATGAACCAAGTCCTTCGGTCTTCTACCACCTTCATTAGCTCCTAGGGGTCACGAATCGAATTTGGTTGCTGGTCTTCCTCCATCGATGATGATCCACCCGAGGGAAACAACGCAGGCTCCATCCTCGCCAAGCGAGGCAACCGACGCTCTAAGGTTGCTAGCAATGGAGAGTGGAGGTGTAGGAATGTCTCACTATATTTTTCTCTCATGCTAAATGCTCAAATGAGCAACAAGAAGAAGAAAGAAGAGGTGATGAAAACTAGTGGCATGAGAAACTCAAGAATGGGTAAGTCTCACCAAGAGAGTGTGTGAGTAATGAAGCAAGTGATGAATGAATAATAATCAATAATGGATGTGGATGGCATGTGGAGAAAAATGGCTAAGTCATTTGCAACCATGCAACCAAAATATGTCTTTCATTTTCCAAATAAAATATCCAAGAGCCATGCCTCACCAAGCTCATGCCAACAAACCCTCCACCTCATTTCCAAAATTATTTTCTAAAAAGGAAAATCATGTAATGAGGTGTCAATCTTCTAGAAGAAATTCCGTATAAATACGGAATACAACCTGGTATACGTATCGAAATACATATACGCGTATTCATACAAAAATACGAATAACCAAGAGAGAAAATGAATAGTGAACAATAATACTAGAATACATATATAAAAAAATATATATAAATTATTAAATCAAAACCTGATTTAATAATCCGGCTTAACCCTAAGCCGCTAGTATTATAAACCGTCTGATTAAAGTCTGTGTAGCCTGTACACATATTTAATCGGACACCTGTATGTACTAACATAGGCCATCTACACCATATCGCCTGAACCGTGAAAACCCTCTGTGTGGGACTCTAAAGACTCGTCAATACACTGGCAGTGGGTTTAACCACAAGCACATCAGCGGCACTAGCTGTACGTAACGGCTACCCAGGTATTGAGAGAATGAAAGGCCGACGAGCAAACTCATCCAAACCACTACTGAGCCTTTCCGTGACAATCTCCATACAGTCCGGACTGTTCGTCTAAGAGTATCGCATATCGAGTCTAGGAGGTGGATACTGTCAAACCCCTAATAACGCGACATTTCGTGTCAGTGTGAAATCCTGCACCACCTGAGAAACTATGGATCCTAGATCAGTTATTCTCGACTACCTTGGCCAAGGATTTCTGGTGATGGCCACCCGTGCACAATGCGACATCAACCCCCAATACTGGGAGAGACAAATCCCCGATGATCCGCTCATTGCCTCCATATGGCTCGGGACTGTACCCAACTAAAACCTGTTTGCACGTCTCCTTTGAGCCGTGGTAGGGTAGTAATCAAAGCACAGTGGGAACTCACACGAGACAAATGACGATCTCAGGTCGACAGACTAACCTGTACTCATATCACCTAGGAACTGCAATCTGACAATAGGTATAATACCATCTAGAAGGTTCCTGGCGAGTCCGTCCAGTGTACTCATAACCCAATGAGCACCTGTATACTATCTTAGGTGACTAACTGACACCAATGGATTATGAGACCGGCCACCGCCCCTCGTCGGGGTCTCGATAAGTATACACTAGTCTACTCCGTAGTATCGATGCCCAGTCTCGATACTCCCACGACTAGGGACATTTAAGGATGTGCTTATAAGCCACCCAACTCCCACTTATATGATCGCCATTATAATGCTGGTAGTCAAGCAAGAATCCTATAGGCTCTATCAACATGTAATAGTGATCTCTAATGCCACCTAATGTTGTACATGATGATAAAGACAAACCAGATAGCATACTATCATCTTGAGTAAGATTGTTCTACTGGTATAGGTCATCCCTCAATCATCACAATCGTGTGCCTGCGATTCAATAATTTACTTAAGGGCACTATAGCCAACAATCTCCCACTTGCACTTAAGGCTAATTATTGCGGTGTCGCATACTCACAACCCGTGTGATACTGAACACCCAACTTCTCTACTAATCAGTCTCGCAAAGCCCGTTTTTGAAACTATTGCATTCGAGAAATAGCCTCGGTGAGTGGATCCGCTCCGGTGTTTCTATATTTATCTCTCTATATCTCAACTTCGCGGAGAAAGACTATCTCCCGAAAAGAGCAATACTTGTCTTAGAATTTGTCTGGATATCTGATGGGACCCAGTTCATAAATGAACTCCAAATCCAACAAACTTCTTAGACCGTATCATCTACTGAATTTAATCAGTATCCTGCGCCATGGCTTCCTCAGTATCCGGTTGGACAACCTATCCAACATACTACCCCTCAAAAGAGGGAAAACTATAACTCTATCAGCCACTCTGTCATCCAGGTCACCTTGGAAGCCTAAAATGATAACCGCCTCCTAAAGGAGGCTGCCGTTACCATATACAAAGAACATCCACTTATTTTCATAACTGCTTCCATCCATTTCTCCAGGATTGGATTAATATATATGCTTATTGCAGCTAGTGTAAAAGAAATATCTGGTGTGGTACTTGACATTTCATGATTAACTCAATTGCCTAAGCAAGTGATATGCTAATCATGCAGATCCCTCTCCTCATCAGTCTGAAAGACATCTCTTTAGAGAGGGTGACTCCATCACCTGCGGGTACACCACCACGCTAGGAGTCGTCCATTCTAAAAAACTTTAGAATAGTGTCAAGTACCCAAATTGTAACACTTCCCAAATCTAGATCTAAAACCATATATCTAGTGACCAGAAACCCTGATATTTTATCCATATCCTATGTGGAGAAACAAACTTGTGACAACCACTGTATAACCGATCATAACCGATCATAGTACAGGAAGATCTCTTCCTATTAAGTGCATGTCATCAAAATACTAGTATATCACTCCCTACTACCTTCTTACCAGATCCATCTGTTATTCAGATGAAGTCAAACTCTATGACCGTCACATCAAAAATAGACTATCTATCTCCGCTATATCTGCTTTATTCTATAAATAGTCATAAGCTACTTGCCCACTATGCTTCCGCTGCTCCCACTGACTACAACAACCCTCTAGTAGAGTCATATACACGTGCACTTCTAAAGCTAATTTAGAACGACGTTATACTCATCCTCCTGCCAGATTCATAGTCTAAAACAGCAGTAGTGGCAAGTTTGGGTCATCAAAAACCTCCATGTCACCGTCTTTGAGGAGACAGAAGTACCTCTCGGGTGCCTGAGGTTACCCCCCCAAAATCTGTGGAGTGGCTAATGGAATGTCAAATCCAATTGAATCTTTAGATTCTACTAAATTTTCAACAATCGTTTGTGGTTATGGAATAACTTCCAGTTCTACCATACTCCCACTAATGTTTTCTGAAAAGAATCCATTTTACAAATACTGGTGGCGAGTTAAGAAAAATATAACTATTGATCTTCCAGATGGTAGAATGTTAACCCTCGCCAATGCCCGGGATAACCCACAAACTGCCATTATTGAAACGTGCCTAGAGTTTATCCGGATTTTGGTTTTAAGCATAAGCCAGACAGCTCCATATACCTTAACATCGTTAAGATATGAATCCATTCTATATATCCAATATAGAAACAAAGGCACTAATTTAATTAGAACGAGATTCAAAATCATGCAGCTGTCTCCAGTGCATATCAACTAAATGGAAGAAGGCCAAGTACCATCACTCATCAAGGAATGCACCAACGTATGAGTAACCTGGAAGAGATGCAAGTTCTCAAAACTATTACTTACAACGGAATACCTAACACAAGTATCTATATCTTCGATTACCTTGAAGAATCCTGATACTTTGCAACAAATGGTTCTCTACTTTATTCTTATATCTATATCTTCTTAAAATCTGGACCTTGTATTTCAACGAAATACTTGTCTAAAACTAGAGAAGTCATGAATAAACAGAATATAGTATGAGTACCAACCCTTTTATCCTAACGGACACCGGACAACATACAATACTCTGTATAAGTACACCAAGTTTAATAACTCAAACCCTGTGCGTCATAGGTTGAAAACGGTGCTATGGTTAAGAAGAATTACACCATTCTTGAATGCTCCTTACCTAACCATCAACTGATATAGGTAAATGTCATAGACATAATTTCAAAAGGTTATATCTCACTTTGTAAAATAAGCATACAGATATATCAGTTTGAAATTGGTGCATAACAACGGATATTCAAAACCAAATATTTGCCATCGGGCAAAACCCAGGTGATTTCCCCAAATATCACCAATTATAATGAATTCCGATATATAAAGGTTCTAATCACCCAATTCCCAATTGTTGGAGATAGTGCCCTCAGAGTCAATTATTGGATCATATGCACGTGATTGCAATGATTGAGGGAGGACCTATTTCGGTAGGACATTTTTACTCAAGATGATAGTATGCTATCTGGTTTATCTTTATCATCGTGTACTGCTTTAGGTGACCTTACAGGTCACTATTTCACGTTGATAGAGCCCCTAGGATTCGTGCTTGACTGCCAGCAGTATGAGGGCGATCATATACGTGGGAGCTGGTAGTCTATAAGCACATCCTTAAATGGTCCCTAGTCGTGGGAGTTTCGAGACAGGGCATCGATACTCTAGAGTAGACTAGTGTATACAGTCGAGACCCCGACGAGGGGAGATGGCCGGTCTCACAAGCCATTGGTGTCAGTTGGTTCACCTAAGATGTATACAGGTGCTCATTGGGTTATGAGTACACCGGACATGACTCGCCGGGAACATGCTAGTTGGTCTTATACCTGACGTCAGATAGCAGTTCCCTGGTGACATGTGTACATGTTAGTTCATCAACCTGAGATCGTCATTTGTCTCGTGTGAGTTCCCACTGTACTTTGATTACTACCCTACCACGCTCAAAGGAGACGTGCAAACAGGTTTTAGTTGGGTACAGTCCCGAGCCACATGGAGGCAGTGAGCGGATCTGCAGGGGTTCGTCTCTCCCGGTATTGGGGGTGAGGTCCGCTGTGTCTAGGAGAGCCCTTACACGAAGTCCTTGGCCAAGGAAGGAGATTTACTGGTAGGTATTCCAATAGTATCTCAGGGTGTTCTGGGCTGCACTCTGACACGACTTATACCGCTTTTGGGGGTCTGACTTTTACCACCCCCCTAGGCCCGCCATGCGATGCTCATAGACGAACGGACCGGACTGTACGGATATTGTCACTGACAGGCTCAGTAGGGTATCAGGATGAGTTCGCTCATCGACGTCCCTTTTGGTCAACACTGTTAGTTATATGTATGCCCTAGAGGCCATTACTGTACATTGGATATATATTGTAGTGGATGCTGGGACATGTATAGGGAGGACTTTCTTGCTCGACATGATAGTATGCTATCTGGTTGCTCTTTACCTTAACGTGTACACAGATTGTCTCTCTATTACATGTTGGTAAAGCCCTTAGGATGTGTACTTGACTACCTGGACTATGATGCGGATCATACTAGTGGGGACATGGTAGTCCATAAGTACATCCTTGAAAGTCCCTAGTCGTGGGTATATCGAGATGGGGCATCGATATACCAGAGTAGACTAGTGTGTACCTTCTCGACCCATACAGATGGGCGATGGATGATCCCATATCCATCGGTGTTTGACATCAGAGATGATATACGGGTGCTCAGTAGAGACTGGGTACACTGGACGGACTCGCCGAGAACTCCCAGATGGTATTATACCTCACGTCAGATGGCAGTTCTCTGGTGACACCGGTACCGAGTAGTCTGTTGACCCGAGATCGTCATAGAGTCTTGTGTGGTTCCCACTGTGCTTTGATTTCCATCTTACCACGTCCAAGAGGGCATGCAAAACGGTGGTTTTTGGGTACAGTCCCGAGTCACATGGAGGCAATGAGCGATAGGAGGGGATTCGTCTCTCCCGGTATAGGGAGTTGATGTTGCGCTGTGTTCGATTGGCTATAACAGGAAGTCCCTGGCCAGGGCTGATCAGAGAATTGCTGGTAAGTGTTACCAGTAGTTTCTCGACCCGTTATGAGCCTCATATCGACACGACTTATCGAGCTATTGGGGTCTGACGTTTACCACCCCTAGGCAAGATATGCGACATATCAGACGATCAGACCGGACTGTACGGTAGTGTTACTGGTTGGATTCACAGGAGTGTGAGCGGGCTTGCTCGTCGATCTTCTAATCGCTTGATCAGTCGAAAATACTACATATTTTAACCGGCAATTTCCTTGTCATCTGCATACATATAGGAGAGTACGGTATTCATAATTCACATATTAGCTAATTGGTCGCAAAATATCAAAGTACATGTATTCGACCTTAAAACCGGAAATTCTAGGGAAATTAACCGCATTGCATTACATAGCATATTTTCTATATCTTGCAACCCCTATTTTGAAGTCTATGCAGGAAAAGAGATACTTGCTCGATCAATTCATTGCTCGACCATTACAATTGCTCGTAAACTCATTGAAAGCAAATCTGGTATCAACACAGAAAGTCAATTGCAATTCTGAACATCAAAGAATAACCCATACAGCAGTACCAAGCAACTGAAGAAAGCACCAATCCAGAGGCCACCAAGGCGCGGCGGAAGCGCGGCCCAAAGCCACCTCACGCGGCGGATCCGCGGCTGAACCAGGGAATCAACTTCTCAAACTTCATCACAACTCCTGTGTTAGTACCTGCAGCTCAAAAATGCATACAAAAGTCCAGAAGAATCCAGAAACTTCCACCAGATCATCAAGCTCCTAAACTAGCCTAGAACTTCTAGAACTTTCCTAAACCCTTGCTTAAACCCTAAGCTAAACCCCAACAAACTTGTCAACAAACTTTGGGAGGGAAAGTCTAATTCAAACCTAAACCTAGTTCTATAAATAGGACCCTAGGCTCTCTCATTTCTCATCTTAGAAAAATCGGAGAAATCTTGGAAAATCTTGATTCAATCTTGGAGAGTGATAGATTCAACCCATTTTTTTAGTTTAGCCATTCTCTTTCTCCATCTTCTTCTTCCTCAAGATTAGTGAGAAATCTTGTAGGAAACCCTAACCCTAAATCCATCCACAATTCAAGATCTTGAGTGCAAGCCAAGCAAGATTCCTTCAACCCTTTTATGAGCCGAGCCGATCTTCCATCGGGCAAGAGATCAAAAGTAGATCCACGATCCACGGAGTCGAGCGAAGCCGAGTCAACGATCGATTTTTCTTTCTTCTTGTAGATCTTGAAAGAATGTATTGACAATTGTTGATTAAATAAAAGGTGATATTTTCTCCATTCTTGTTTTCTTTAAAATTCCGCATCATGTTATCTTTACTGTTCTTGAATATTGTCTATGTGGTGATGCGCGAGTAAAAACTCCGCTCGTTAAGGAGTCGAGAAGATCTTTAGTATGATGATGTAGCAAATTTGTAATCAATTCTTGAATCCCACGAGATTGTAAACCCTAGCAAGTTCAAGATTCGACAACCCAATTCGATGCGATGCTTTCTTGATCAACATCGCTCGAGATTGGGGTGATCCGATCGATTCTTGAAATTGCTAGAGGCTAGAATATAAATGGTATCCTCGAAAGAGTAAGGGTTAAGAGATGAAACTTTAATTTCATCAAGAAAACCCAAATTCTCGTCGATAACCATTGATCTAGCATCAATTCTTCGAAGGACAAGAATATGAAATATTGTAGACTACAACACATCTAAAGATCCTATCGATTCCTACGAGCCTCTTTATCAATCTTGATTGTCGTTTGGAAAATACCATTGAAACCGATTCTTGTTGTTTATAGTTCTTGATTCTTTAGAAAAGATTAGTGACACACGAATACAAATCAATCAATTGAATCGTGTTTTCTCTTATAGTTGATTAACATTTCATTTCAAACAAATAAAAGTACAAACGAATCTCGAGATCCCTGAGGACGATCCGCACTCATTCATTAACTTCAACTGACACCGTTGTTTGATTGCGGTCAAATATTTTTGGTTGTGATTTCTTTACTATTTGATTCGATAAACACATCCACGAAAATCAATAAATCAAAATGGCGCCGTTGCCGGGGATCGCGCGTTAATTCGTTTACATTTTATAGTTTGAAGTGAAAGAATTATTACGTTTCATTTCTTGAAATCAAAATTCGTACAAACTCTTATACGTGTGTTGTGAATTGATTGCAAGGTGATCTGGAGCAATCTGAGCTGTGGAAAAATTATTTGGGATATACCAGAGAGCTGGAGATAGTAAAAGGAAGCAGCTGAAGAAAAATTGTACAGTGAAACCACCAACTAGCCGCGGAAGTGCGGCGGAAACAGGCTTTGCGCGGCGGAAGCGCCGCAGGCTTGAGGGTTCTCTGGATAATTTTCCAGCAGGTGATTTCTCTCTCTCTTCTCTCTCCCTTTTTAGCTCCAACTAATCCTTTCTGCAGGATTCTTTGCAAATAATAGCTGCGCCGCAAAAGCAAATTAAAATTGTGCGTGATTTTGCTTTTCTTGGTTGTTTTGCATTGCTAATACGGAAAATTAAGGGGCACGGCCAAATCCAAATTAGGTGGGGATTTCATTACCCTTCTTAGGCCCCGAAAACCACCAAACTTGCATCCGCATTTACCCCCATTAATTAAAAGAAATCTAGAGATGACTCTAAGGACTGTCGCGCTCATTTAGGACAAGAGAGGGCCGTGGGTAATTCATTGCTTATCCGCGTTTTTCTGTGGTGCCTAAGGCGAGTGTGTCTAAGGCTAGTGGTTATTAATTAGGCCCACTGTAGTGGTGGTTCCTTCCCACTTACCTGGCACTCATCCGGCCACAGGGGACAAAGAGGCAGTGAAGGATTGATCCCGCGACTTGTCTTTTGGCAGTTAGGAGCGGTCTAGAGCCGGACCTAGGTGACCATTAGATTCTAGGGTTTGTGTTGCTGCATTTGGTTGTCGCATCATTTTTTTAAAATCCGTCCCTTTTCAAAAGCAAACACCGCATTCATTTTACCCCTAATTATAAGCCAACGCTGCCACTTGTACTAACCCTTTTTAGTGCAAGATAGGCTGGACACGGGATTCTAGTGCCCGTTTAGTCCGCGTACCTTTTATCGACTCTGAAGTCGATAATTCTCCATTTACCTTTTCTTTACCTCCTACCACACCCACACCGATGGATCCGAATCCATCAAACTTCTTTAACCCCAATCTGCCACCGTCCGTTGGTGCGCAGAATTCTCCACACATTTCTCTTCAGGAAAGATGTTATCCACTTAGAGGTCCTCTTTCGACCTGCTTATCCACACCACCAGCGAACGGGGATAACTTTGAAATAAAGCCCCAGTATATCAACCTTCTACCTAAGTATCACGGACTCGAGACCGAGGATGCTTACGTTTTCATTACCAAATTTGAAAACGTATGCGCTATGATGGGTACGTCTCAACTTTCTGTGGATGCGATGCGTCTACGACTTCTTCCTTTTACCTTGTGCGATATAGCCGAGAAGTGGCTATATAACACCACCGCACACTCCATCACAAATTGGGAAGAATTCGTCGCAGCATTCCTAAAGAAATTTTACCCAGTCCAACGAACGGCTCGAATTCGTAGTGAATTAAACCAATTTGCCCAGCTCCCTACCGAACCATTTTCAAAGTACTTTGAACGTTTCAAGGATTTAATGGTTCAATGTCCTCATCACGGCATCCCGAGATGGGAACTTTGCCGAATCATCTACGAGGGCAGTAACCCTAGCACCAAACAAAGCCTTGAAAATATGTGTCAGGGTATATTTATGACTAAAGACGATGGGGAAGCCTGGCGATACTTAGAAGAATTCGCTGAAAAATCACTGATTTGGGAGAGTGGAACCCAACCATTGAATAGGGGTGGCGTACACCAAGTAGATGTGTCCATAGGTGTTCGAGCAGAAATGGCAGCAATGCAAAAGAAGCTCGACGCTATGGAACACAAATTTGCAACAGCCTCCCTAAACCCGGTATCACTCCCCAAAACTATTTGTGGGTGCTGTTCTGATCCGTCACACTTAACGGAAGAATGTCCTTTAAACTCGGCGTTTCAAGGTCACGAGCATTCTAATGCCGCATTTCAACGACCTCGAAACGATCCATATTCTTCCACGTACAATCAGGGTTGGAGGAACCACCCGAATTTTGCTTGGAACCAAAATCAATCTCAAAACACGGTTCCAAACACAAGTAACTTTCAAAGGGCTCTTCCTCCACCACAACAGCAACCCCTTCAACTCACTCAGCACCCCTACCAGTCACAAAATTTCCAAAACCAGGGCAACACTCCTGCACAGTCTAATCCTATGCAGTCCTGTTCTGACGATTTCTCTCAATTTACTCAAACCATGAAATCACTTTTATCTAATTTCATGGAGGTTTCAACTGAGGTTAGATCTTCCGTCAGTGAAATAAAGAAAAACTCAGCGTCACAAGCTGAGAGTATTAGAACGATGGAAGCTGAAATCGCACGCCTCAAAGCTGAAATGAGTGCGAGAGAAAAAGGGAAACTTCCCTCTCAACCCCTACAGAATCCTGGGCATTACAATATAAATGCCATTACCACGTTGAGATCGGGAAGAGTGCTGAATAATAATGTCGGGGAAGATATTGATAATACTGATAATCATGTCAAAACCCCGGCTGAGACCTTTCCACATACACACACTTCTCCTTCTGATCCTTCTTCTTCTACCAAACCACCTTCGCACGAGCCTATTCTCCATTTCCCTTTAGGCTCAACACCTTCACCCAACCCTTATAGTTCTCCACAGACGGTCCCCACACCTCTTTTGGGATCTCGTCTACCCCCCTTTCCTTCTCCTATGATGGACCCTGCGCTTATTGCGAAAGCACCTTACCCGAACCGGCTAAGGGCTAACAGAACGAGTCCTCATATGGAGAAAATTTTAGAAATGTTCAAACAAGTTAACATCAATATCCCTCTCCTAAATGCAATTCAACAAGTCCCCGCTTATGCGAAAATTCTAAAGGACTTGTGCACTAGGAAGAGGAAGACTCAGGTGCCAAAGAAGGTCTTTATGGCTAATAATATCAGCACTGCTTTTATTCCCCAGCTGCCAAAGAAACGAAAGGACCCAGGATGTCCTACAATATCGATTTCGATTGGGGGTAAAAACATAAATCGTGCTCTTTTAGACCTTGGCGCGAGTGTTAACTTGTTACCTTATTCTGTCTATGAGCAACTAGGAATTGGAGAGCTGAAACCTGCTCATTGTACTCTCCAGATGGCGGACCGATCTATCACCAAACCAAGGGGTGAATTAGAGGATGTGTTAATAAAGGTCGGGGAATTTGTTTTCCCTGTAGACTTCATTGTGCTCGACACACATCCTGTAGCAAACCCCCGGGGCCAAATTCCGGTGATTTTAGGTCGTCCTTTCCTTGCCACTTCCAACGCTGTTATAAACTGTAGAAATGGTTCAATGAATTTATCATTTGGAAATATGACCATTGAACTAAATATCTACAAAGTTGGAAGTCAGCCATCAGAACCTAGTTTTCATATTTTAGATGTGTGTTCTGTCCATGAGATCGCTCCCGATAGTTGTGGAGCCGAGGAACTTTGCTTTAATGATCTCGATGACATTAGCACATCTCTGCTTGATCTTACACTTGATCTTAGTGAGGACACTACACTTACACTTGAGTCCTGCACTTCTGACTTTTCTCCACCCGAGTCTGTATCTTTCACAGGCTCTGAGCTTCTTTGTAAATCCAAAAATCATTCTTTGATCCTTCCTTCGATCATTTCTCCGCCTGAATTAGATCTCAAGGTCTTACCTTCTCACCTAAAATATGCATATCTTGGTGAGAACGAGACTTTACCGGTTATAATTTCCACTTCTCTTGCATCAGAGCAAGAGAATGCACTTTTATCGGTATTAAGATCTAATAAAGAGGCGTTTGGTTGGAGTATGGCGGACATCAAAGGGATCAGTCCCTTGATTGTTGAACATCATATACATGTGATGGATGATGCCAGACCGACCCGAGAACCACAGAGACGGTTAAATCCCGTCATGAAGGAAGCTGTCATGAAAGAGATCGTCAAATGCTTAGATAGTGGTATTATATACCCGATCTCCGATAGCCAGTGGGTAAGTCCTATACACGTCATTCCTAAGAAATCCGGCATCACTGTGATCACAAATGAAGCGAATGAGTTGATTCAGACACGCACCCAAACTGGGTGGCGTGTATGCATCGATTATAGAAAACTCAACGCTGCTACGAGGAAAGATTATTTTCCTTTACCATTCATTGATCAAATGCTGGAACGCTTAGCGGGACGACAATACTATTGTTTCATGGATGGTTACTCAGGCTATAATCAGGTCCCCATCGCCAAAAAGGATCAAGATAAAACCACTTTTACTTGTCCTTTTGGTACCTTTGCTTACAGTCGCATGCCCTTCGGGCTATGCAATGCTCCCGCTACCTTTCAGCGGTGTATGATGGGGATATTCTCTGATATGGTAGAGAATTTCCTGGAGATCTTTATGGACGACTTTTCGATTTTTGGAGACTCTTTTTCTGAATGCCTAGCGAATCTGGACGCTGTTCTTACTCGATGCAAAGAGAAGAACTTGACTTTGAACTGGGAAAAATGCCACTTTATGGTCCAAGAAGGAATAGTCCTTGGACATGTCATTTCACAGAAGGGCATTGAGGTTGACAGAGCTAAAGTAGATGTCATTCAAAACCTCCCTCATCCCAGAAGCGTCAAAGATATTCGCTCTTTCCTTGGCCATGCTGGCTTTTATAGGAGATTCATAAAGGACTTTAGCAAAATTGCTAGACCTTTAACACTACTCCTGGCCAAGGATACGACCTTCCACTTTGACTCGGATTGCGAGACAGCTTTCGACTCACTTAAACACTCACTCACTTCAGCCCCCGTTTTATCATCACCAAATTGGGACTACCCCTTTGAGCTGATGTGTGACGCATCTGATTTTGCAGTAGGTGCTGTCCTTGGATAGCACATCGAAAAGATGCCACACGTGATTTACTATGCTAGTAAGACCTTGAATGATGCGCAAATCAATTATACAACCACAGAGAAAGAACTATTAGCGGTTGTATTCGCATTAGAGAAATTCAGGCCTTACTTAATCGGCTCACCTATTGTTGTATATACTGACCATTCCGCTTTGAAACATCTTCTGGCGAAGAAAGATGCCAAAGGTCGACTAATACGTTGGATCCTTCTTTTACAAGAATTCGATCTTGTTATCAAAGATAAGAAAGGATGTGAAAACGTAGTAGCTGACCACCTTTCACGCATCGTTTCTTCCCCTGTGACCCTGCCGATCAATGACTCATTCCCTGACGAACAACTCTTGAGCGTATCCTCTGAACCATGGTTCAGGGATATTGTGAACTATCATGCCACGGGATTGATACCGAGCGATTGGTCTAAACAGGACAAATACCGCTTTCTTTCCCAAGTAAAACACTATTACTGGGACGAGCCTTATTTGTTTAAATATTGTCCTGATCAGATCATTCGCCGGTGCGTCCCAAATGAAGAGTTCAAGAGTATTCTTTCATTTTGTCATGATCAGGCCTGTGGGGGTCACTTTGGTCCAAGAAAAACAGCGGAAAAGGTTTTGCAATCTGGATTTTATTGGCCGACCTTATTCAAGGACGCATTTGAACATTGCAAAACCTGTACACAATGTCAGTATACGGGTAGAATATCCCAAAGGAATGAAATGCCTCAGCAACCCATTCTGGTTGTTGAAATGTTTGATGTTTGGGGCATAGATTTTATGGGTCCTTTTCCCAACTCCTTTGGGAATCTGTACATATTGCTGGCGGTTGATTATGTCTCCAAGTGGGTAGAAGCCATTCCAAGTCGCACTAATGACAGGAAAGTTGTCATTAAGTTCTTGAAAGAGAATATCTTCTCGCGATTTGGACACCCGCGCGCTATTATTAGCGATAATGGGACACACTTCTGCAACAGATCTTTCGAGACTCTGATGCGGAAATATTCAATCAACCACCGTCTTTCTACACCCTATCACCCCCAAACAAGCGGGCAGGCTGAGATCTCAAACAGACAAATCAAACTTATCCTGGAGAAAACTGTTGCCAAAAATAGAAAAGACTGGTCGACCAAATTGACGGATGCTCTTTGGGCATTCAGGACTGCATATAAGACCGACCTAGGAATGTCTCCATACAGGATAGTTTTTGGAAAAGCATGTCATCTACCTGTTGAGATAGAACATAAAGCATTGTGGGCTATAAAGGAAATTAATTTTGATCTAAACCTTGCTTGCAACTTTCGGAAGCTGCAACTAAACGAGCTAAGCGATCTCCGCGATGAAGCTTATGATAATGCTGTAATCACAAAGAATAGGACTAAGGTTTTTCACGATAAAAACATTGTAAGGAAAACATTTTTACCTGGTCAACAAGTCCTTCTTTATGATTCACGATTACACCTTCATGCGGGTAAGCTCCGATCTCATTGGAAGGGACCTTTTGTTGTGCGGTCTGTATACCCGCACGGGGCAGTAGATGTTGAAAATGTTAAAAACGGCACTGTTTTCAAAGTAAATGGACATAGATTAAAGCCGTATTTTTCCACTGACCCCACGGAGGAGCTCTTGTTCTTACAAGAGCCAGTTTATTTTGATTAAAATTCCTCCGTCTCACTTTCATATCCAGTATATCATTGTATCATATTTTGAATGAAGGTGAGTAAATAAAACAAGTTTGGGGGAAGTTCTTCACTTATATATTTGCCCCCACTAATAATTCCTCCCAGATTTACAGATTTTTGTAGGTATAACTGTCGGCAACAGTGAGGACACTGTTGAAAACAAGTTTGGGGGAGGTTTGTGCTTATTTTCGCATCATTTGCATATCATCTGCATAAGCACAAAACATTTCTTTTAAAAATCTATAAAAAAATGAAAAATTTTCAAAACCCATAAAAATTTAAAAATTTTCAAATATAAAAATAAAATTAATATTTACACTTTTTGTATATAAATAAGATAATGAAAGTTTAGATAGTGAACATTTACATCCATGAGATTGGAAAAATTTTAGAAAACTAAGAAAATTAGAAGTTTTCTTATACGAACTAGTAATAAGTAGTTATGAGCCGTTGTCCTAAGGGTTAGTAAGATGAAGGACGTCACTAATCTGAGGATAAAAATAAGTCTGAAAAATAGTTTCTATTCTGGAAGCCAAACATTTTGAACGTTGCTACCCTGCTATTCGCACTTACACACATCTTAAAGCCTGGGATAGTAGAGGATACCTTGAAATGCTCTTGTCTTAAAGCCAAAAGTATGAAAAAAAAAATGTTTTAAAAATGGTGAGAAAAATGGATACTGGTTTTGTTATCACCAAGGGCAAGAAAAATATATAGCAAAAGGGTGCTTCTTCACCTAGTGCCCCAAGGTCAACTGGTCTGGGAGTCACTGCTATGCCTGAGGTGGTGCAAGATTAGGAAAATACACCAAGTTAGCATGCACATTAGTAATCGGTCGGTTAGTACCTCAAGAAGTATTAACGGTCGCATGAAAGTGTGTAAGCAATCTCGTTTGCCAAGAAGTACTGAGGCTGATGGGCAAGAGTATGATAGCTTGAATTGAATTCTCCGGGTGTAGGGATGTCTTTACACACACGCAGGGTGATATGATCGATGTTTGGAATAAAGATAGGAATGAAGAATAAGACGATGTTTTATTGAGGGAGGACGTGATTTCTGACATTTTTTCATGACCATTAAGATAGGGCTCATGACAACCGAAAAGCTAGCTTAGTTGGAAACCCTAATTTTCAAAGTCTTTCTTTTACAATTCTTATCTTTAAATGTAATATTCATGATCTTGCTTTTATTTTTGGATTTTGTGGGTGCGATCCGCTGAAAACCCTCAGGAGACAACACTCCTCCTACTAGGGACACCTAGAGGTTTAAAGGCTTGTTGCACGTGCTCAGTGCAATCGTGTTGCCTACGAAAGTGTGCTAGTTAGTTTTTCTCTTTCTTTGTTTTCTCCTTCTCTTTTTAATAAAACATTCTCTCGAGACGATCGAAATTAAGTTTGGGGGTATTTGATCAGTCGAAAATACTACATATTTTAACCGGCAATTTCCTTGTCATCTGCATACATATAGGAGAGTACGGTATTCATAATTCACATATTAGCTAATTGGTCGCAAAATATCAAAGTACATGTATTCGACCTTAAAACCGGAAATTCTAGGGAAATTAACCGCATTGCATTACATAGCATATTTTCTATATCTTGCAACCCCTATTTTGAAGTCTATGCAGGAAAAGAGATACTTGCTCGATCAATTCATTGCTCGACCATTACAATTGCTCGTAAACTCATTGAAAGCAAATCTGGTATCAACACAGAAAGTCAATTGCAATTCTGAACATCAAAGAATAACCCATACAGCAGTACCAAGCAACTGAAGAAAGCACCAATCCAGAGGCCACCAAGGCGCGGCGGAAGCGCGGCCCAAAGCCACCTCACGCGGCGGATCCGCGGCTGAACCAGGGAATCAACTTCTCAAACTTCATCACAACTCCTGTGTTAGTACCTGCAGCTCAAAAATGCATACAAAAGTCCAGAAGAATCCAGAAACTTCCACCAGATCATCAAGCTCCTAAACTAGCCTAGAACTTCTAGAACTTTCCTAAACCCTTGCTTAAACCCTAAGCTAAACCCCAACAAACTTGTCAACAAACTTTGGGAGGGAAAGTCTAATTCAAACCTAAACCTAGTTCTATAAATAGGACCCTAGGCTCTCTCATTTCTCATCTTAGAAAAATCGGAGAAATCTTGGAAAATCTTGATTCAATCTTGGAGAGTGATAGATTCAACCCATTTTTTTAGTTTAGCCATTCTCTTTCTCCATCTTCTTCTTCCTCAAGATTAGTGAGAAATCTTGTAGGAAACCCTAACCCTAAATCCATCCACAATTCAAGATCTTGAGTGCAAGCCAAGCAAGATTCCTTCAACCCTTTTATGAGCCGAGCCGATCTTCCATCGGGCAAGAGATCAAAAGTAGATCCACGATCCACGGAGTCGAGCGAAGCCGAGTCAACGATCGATTTTTCTTTCTTCTTGTAGATCTTGAAAGAATGTATTGACAATTGTTGATTAAATAAAAGGTGATATTTTCTCCATTCTTGTTTTCTTTAAAATTCCGCATCATGTTATCTTTACTGTTCTTGAATATTGTCTATGTGGTGATGCGCGAGTAAAAACTCCGCTCGTTAAGGAGTCGAGAAGATCTTTAGTATGATGATGTAGCAAATTTGTAATCAATTCTTGAATCCCACGAGATTGTAAACCCTAGCAAGTTCAAGATTCGACAACCCAATTCGATGCGATGCTTTCTTGATCAACATCGCTCGAGATTGGGGTGATCCGATCGATTCTTGAAATTGCTAGAGGCTAGAATATAAATGGTATCCTCGAAAGAGTAAGGGTTAAGAGATGAAACTTTAATTTCATCAAGAAAACCCAAATTCTCGTCGATAACCATTGATCTAGCATCAATTCTTCGAAGGACAAGAATATGAAATATTGTAGACTACAACACATCTAAAGATCCTATCGATTCCTACGAGCCTCTTTATCAATCTTGATTGTCGTTTGGAAAATACCATTGAAACCGATTCTTGTTGTTTATAGTTCTTGATTCTTTAGAAAAGATTAGTGACACACGAATACAAATCAATCAATTGAATCGTGTTTTCTCTTATAGTTGATTAACATTTCATTTCAAACAAATAAAAGTACAAACGAATCTCGAGATCCCTGAGGACGATCCGCACTCATTCATTAACTTCAACTGACACCGTTGTTTGATTGCGGTCAAATATTTTTGGTTGTGATTTCTTTACTATTTGATTCGATAAACACATCCACGAAAATCAATAAATCATCGCTCAATACCCGGGTGGCCGTTATGTTTAGCAGACCGCTTGCGGCTTATGGGTGTTTGATATGATCATCATCTGCTGCCGGCGTATTGACGAGTCTTTAGAGTCCTACACAGAGGTTTCCTGGCTTAAACGAAACGAGATAGGAGCGCATATGAGATATGTGCGGGACCGAGAATAATACCAGTATGTGATACTGTATTTGATTCTCGCGATGTGACATTGATCGGTTATATGCGATATAGCCGGGTTATCGGATCATGTGTTGATTCGATAAGTTGTTACTGATGATACCAGTCGGTTATGTGCGACATGACCGGATCGTTAAATCAAGTGTTGATTTAATGATTTAATGCATAATTATATATTTGATATATTACTTTGCGTTAACTAGTATTGGTTCACTTTAGATGGATTTTCTCACTCGGCTGTGTGCATTGCATATGCGATATGATTTTGTGCACTTGCTTGTATCATGTTTGATGATGCATGCCTTTTGGTTAAGTGTAAAGAATTAAACCTTGGTTAATGAAATGGTTAGGGTTTACTTTTTCCTTATTCTTTTTATTCATTCATTTATTTATTTGTTTATTGATTTTGGAAAAAGAAATGCAAAGAGAAAAATGGTGGAATTCTTTTGTTCTTTCATGAAGCTTCATGAAGACTTTGACTTTGTGACCATTTTGTCTCATGCTTTAACCTAACCATTCCACTTAACTCTAATTAATTCTCTACACCTAACCTTGGTTGGCTTATGATAAGAATTGTTTTCTTTTCTATTTTTAATTATTCTTATCATAATAATATTCTTCTTCTTCTTCCTTTCTTCAAGTGAAGAAAGCAAGGTCCATCAATGGTGATTGATGGAAATGAGTGAGAAATCCAAATCTAAAGTCTACCCACTTCCTATTTCTTCATCCTCTACCTCTTGCCAAGTAGTAGAGTGTGTTTCCTTCACTTTTTTTCATGGCAAGGTGAAGGTGGAGCTTGATCTAGCGATGCCTCGACGTAGATCATCTTCGGCATGGACATCGACGACCTAGCTCGCTTATTCTTCGACGAAGCCGACGCTAGAGCCCGGGAGTTCACTTGGACAGTGAAGGCACTTCGTTGCGGAGCTATGGAGGTGGACAAACGGATCTACAAAAGTTGTAATTCCGTATTCCCTTAGTTAATTGTTAACTGGTTCATTTATCGCCTAAACATCTAGTCTAAGATCCGTAGTTTAGGGTTTCCGGCACCTAGAATTTTTTTAATTTGGCATGTTCGATGCCTTGTGAGACCTCACTAGAGTGCCTAGGAACCCTACAGTGGTATCAGAGCCTAGCTAGAGCCTTAGGCGAAGTCCAGACGGAATTTGAAGTCCGAACAAACCCGAATCCCGATCACAATCATGCTCTCTGGTCATTTTGTAAAATCGTGGATTTTTCCATATTAAAAGGTGCTAAAAAATTCAGCAGGGTTTTTTATGAAATACTGTGAAAACCGGAGACCTAACTCCGTCATAACGGCGCGGAACCGCGGCCTAAGCCCACCTGGCGCGGCGGTTCCGCGGCGATATTGTTGACTCGTTGACTACTGTTTGCACAGTAATTCCTATTATAATATGCTGAGTTTTCTGGGAATTTTTAATATGTTTTCAAGAGTTGAATTTTCTGGAGTTGTTTTGGGGATTCGGTGTTTCGATCGGAGTATCAAATTTTGTCTGTGTGGCTTTCCGGATAAATTTTAGAATATGTTAAAAAGTTCGACCGGATATAAATACCCAATTTTTCCCCTGTCGGGAAATTTCCAAGTGTTGGATTTTTCCGTAGTTTAACGACGTTCTAAGTAGTGCAAGTAACGCGATGGACCCTCTAGAAGACAACAAACCTTAACTCGATTATGTGACCGTCTTGAACTGCCCTTTGAACCTTCGGGTTTGCGGCAGTACGGCGTGCCACATGTGAGGCGTTGGCTTGACCCTTCTACGGCTGGACCGTTGGTACTGAGGCACGAACTGAATATTGTTAGACTTATTTCATGTTATGATCTGTATCGGGAAAACTTGGGTGTTCGATTGTTCAATCGGAAAGTTTGACATTTTCTATTTATCCGGAATGGGATACAATAATTGGAATTCACAAGTAGTTATGTGATAACTGAATGAATGTTATAAACATAGCAGTTTAGTCTCACTTGATCGGTTGCCACGGAATTTTGATGTGATCAAAAGTCCGTCGCAATCACGTAGCGTACGCGGATACTCGCCGGGTAAACTTAATAGACAGCCTCACTCCATAGCCCCGACCAAGTGACTGTAGGAGAACCCCGTCGCCGAAAGCATCCGTCCGGGTGCTCGCGGTAGCGGTGTTCCGCCTTGGTGCACTTCGTCGACGGTATCGGGGGTGCGGCCGCCTACTAAAGTTTGCGACGAGCATTCGATCAGGGTGCTGGGAATCTTGTTGAATTACCCGACTTGATATTGAAAAGAGTTTTCGATAATGAGACTAAAATGCGGGGTTTATAATTGTTAGGCATGTGATGTCTAAGGTATTCATTTGATTAGGCATGCGATGTCTATGCAGATTGTGGATTCCAACTGTTGTAGTTTTACACTTTCTTTTATGTGACCGTAAGTGTAATATGTGATATCGCCGGTTTCGTTGCTATATGTCAACGACAATTGGGATGCGCATATTTACTTACGTTGATGACATGTGATGTTATGTGTTGCTGGATATGTTATATTGGATCGTCGTGTTTGAATAGCCGGGGTTTTTTATGTGAGATGAGTGTTTTTCATTTTCATTCATGTAAAAACTTGTATGTAATATTCTTTTATTGGGGCGCTTCCAGGTTGCGGAAGTTGTCACCTTTTGTATATTATTTACTTTTCCGCACTAGGATAGACCCAAGGAGGAGAGCACAAGTAACCGGGTTCTGGAGTCCAGTGGGAGACCAACTCGAGGAGTCGAGGCCGGGTCTCCTAACTCTAGAATTGGTAGGGTTGCTTGCCGCTCTCGTAAGGGTCTATGGGTGTGGGTTTGGCTATTCATCGCGACCGTGGAATCCGTGTTTTATACTGGCTCGTATTGAAAACACGGACGTCCTAGTATATCCAATATTTCATATGATTCTTCTGCTGCGATATCTGTGATGTGATCATGTGATGTTCTTTGATAGATACAGTATATAGTATATATGATATATTATATAGCCGTTACTTATGTTTTACACCCGTGCTAGCCCTGCCCCGCTCTGCCGTTAGTTACCTAACCTAACGGTGCACGAGGGGACATCGAGGCAAATGCGGATGGCATAAGTGTACGTCGTATTTATCTGTGATGTTTAGGTACTTAAAATGATGGGACTTCATTAATATGATTAATGAAATAAAAGAAACCTAAGATGCTGTAGAATCGAATTTCAAAATAAAACAGGTAGCTACAGTTCTTGCTTTGCACAGCGGTATATGTGATATATCCTGCACCTTATTCGATAAGGAAAGGACCGAGATCCCTTCACCGGGAGTGACTCCTTTAGCAATAACTGGCAGATGCTACACATTCGGTTTGTCTTTTGATTGCTTTTAAGTGTTTTTGCTTTGCACAGTGATATATATGATATATCCCGCACCTCATTCGACGAAGAAAGGACCGACGATCCCTTCACCGGGAGTGACTCCTTTAGCAAAACTAGAAAAGCCTCAAAAGCACTCCATTTTAAAATCATTTGATTCTATAACGATATCAAGTTCATTACGCAATAGGTTTTCAGAAAAACCTGTCGTAGCCCTCCGTCATTTCAGATAAATCCTGTTTAGTATTCGTGCTGCGTTTGTTGACCTTGTCAAGGCGCGGTGTGCGGTAGCTAACCAGTATTTATCTTCTTATGCATATGATGCAGATTGGGTTAGGGTAGTCGTGCGGCCTTGTTGACCTTGTCAAAGGTCGTGCGGGTGGGTTTGATTCAATCAAGAAATGACGGGTTGAACTTGACTTGCGGTCTATGGTTTGTTGACCTTGTCAAGGTCATAGATCGTTCGGGGCAAAATATTATCGGGAATTTCAAGTGTTGAAATTTGCAATGAGATTGCATACCTTCTATGAGATAGTTGGATCCCGATACCCGCTGCGAGTAATTGTTACTCCTGGGAGAGTTTTATACATTACAATTAGCCGATCAAGTAGGTGTCTAGAAAGGTGTTAACGAGGTTACGCCTCTGGGAAAACGAGGTTTACATTAATTAGGTTCGTGCGAAAGCACGGGGGACCTCCCTCAAAGTACCGACACTGGCCTGGCTAAAAGATTGGCGAACTTGTAGTGTGTAATTAATCCCGGCTAGTCTTTCCTTTTAGGGTTTGAAGGAAGATTTGACAAAAAGCAGTGGGAGCCATCCTGATTAGATAAAATAAAACCAATCTATTCTTGTAAGAGCGCACGCTGAGTGTTTTCTTCTCTCTCTCTCCTGGTAGCGACCATATCACGCCTTAATCAAGATAATAAAACGGATTATTGACCGAACCCGCTTGTTATACTGAGCTGGGGAACGTTGGTCCCGCTCCAACTTATAATTGTTATAAGACAGAGCAGGAAATTGGGGATTACCTGAATTCTCGTACCGCCCAAACGAAGAGAGTGCATGCTGATGCATCATCTTCGGGTGTGTTCGTTACAAAGAACTGTTTCTCAGTATCCTCCGAATCCTGGGTATATGATACCGGATCAGGATCCCAGATATGTAATTTGTTACATAGGGCTACAAAAGGGTAGAAAAACTGAGAACGGGTGATAAGTTTCATGAGGCAGAAAACGGGGCAAGAGTTGCAGCCAAGTCTGTTGGTCACTGTCACCCTGTATTACCGATACATTGATTCTGAACGAATGTTATTAGATACCGAACCTGATATACAAAATCATATCAGTTTCTTTATTAGTAAAGAAAGGATATAATTTTGTATTGTTGGATAATGTTTTGAACATTTCCTATATCAAAAGTTGATCGGTTCAGGCACATTATCTAAAAGCATTGATGTTCTAAATCAAACTACGGTTCATAGTATATACAACACACACAAGAGGAAGAGTTCAGAAATGAACGATTCCTTCTTGAGGTATTGTAGACTAGGTCAGATCAATGTGACCCGACTAGCTGAGTTAAATAAAGATGCATATTTAAATTAGTTTGAATTTACATCTTGTGAAACTCGCCAGTCATGTCACAAAGATAAGATGACCATAGCCCTGTTTATTGGAAACAGAGAAAGAGTTAGTGAACTCTTGGGATGATACATGTTGATGTATGTAGGTCCCCTGTCTACACATACCAAGACCGGTTCTTTATACTTCATTACGTTCTCTGATGATCTCTTTAGATTCAGACCTATGTTCCTGTTGAAACACAAGTCCGAACCTTTTGAGATATTCACAGAATATAAGTTAGAAGTAGAGAACCAGAATACGGGTATAAGTATTATGTCCTTTGATGTGATCAAGGAGGAGAATACTTGTGCATAGAATTCCTGGACTATTCTAAAGGAGAATGAGATTCTCTCTCAGCATTACTCCTCCATATACACCATACCACGATGGTATATCGGGGCGGAGCAGATACACCCTATTTGATATGGTATGCTCTATGATGAGTACTACTGAGTTACCTTTTTCCTATTGGGTGTTATGCACTTGTGAAGTTGCATACCTATTGAATAGGGTTTGAATCAAATCAGTGCCTACCACTTCATATGAGATATGGAAAGGGAAGAGCCCATATCTTAAGTTAGTTAAGATTTGGGGTTGACCGGCCTATGTCTAAAAGCACAATCCGGACAAGCTCGAGGCAAAGTTAGTTATGTATAACTGGAAGTGTTCCAACTATACAAACTACAGCAGATGATTTGGTACTACCAGAGGATTCAGTAGATACCAACGAACCTCAGCCTCTCCGCCGATCTAGTAGGGTTCCTCACCCACCAGAGAGATACTTTGGTTTCTCTATGACAGTGGGAGCGAGGATTGCATCATGAGATGATGACCCAACTAGTTTTCGAGCTGGCCATCGAGAGTAGGACTCTGTAAGAATGGCTGGATGCTTAGCAATCTGAGATGGAATCCTTATACACCAACAAAGTATGGACTTTGGTTGCTATATCTGAAGGGTTAAATCCCCATCAGGAGCAAGTAAATCTTGAGAAGATTACTTAGTGTAGATGGAAAAGTTGAGACTTTCAAAGCTAGACTTGTTAAAAGTTTGCATCATTGACCAGGCGTGGATTATGATGAAACCTTTTTCATGTAGCTATGCTTAAGTCCATCCAGATCCTACTTGCCATGGCTACATACCATGACTACGATATCTGGTGGTTGGATGTCATGACTACTTTTCTAAATGATGTTTTAGAAGAGTGCGTCTATAAGTACACAGCCAGAGGGCTTCGTAGACAGTGGGAGCAGCGGAAACGTGTGCAAGATGCTTTATAGGATAAAGCAGGCATCGCGGAGTTGGAACATCTGTTTTGATGGATTAGTCAAGGAAGTTGACATCATCAAAATGGTAGATGAACCTTGTATATACAAAAAGGTAGTAGGGAGTATGGTGGTGATCCTCGTAGAGCACGTGGATGACATACTCTTGATAAGAAAGGAGTTTCTTATGCTACGCTCGATCAATCTCCGTTTATCACAAAGATTCTCCGTGAAGGATCAAAATGATACCTCCTAAATCCTGAGTTTTAGATCTATGAGATAGATTTAATTGGATGTTAGGATTCTCACTAGTTGTAGTGAGATGATATCAATAGATCCTGGGGAGAATCACTGGAAGGGTTCCAGGGTGATAAAGACGACTGAATGTCAGTCGCAGGCATTGTCTTTACCCTCAGTAAAGGGACGGTATGTTGGAAGAGTTCCAAGCTAGATACCGTGACATACTAGACGATAAAGGCAGGATACATCGCTACTTAAGATGCTACCAAAGAGGCTGTTTGGGTGTATATTGGTTCATGAGATGAACTATGTTCCCCCCATTGTGTGACAATGGAGTTGTGGCTTATGCCAGGAACCCCCGTCCCATCAGTAATCCAGACACATTCTAAGGCAGTATCACCTGATCATGGAGATGGTTGATCTCCAGGATGATCGAGGCAAAGGAGAGCAGACTTAGAGGATAACGCAGCGAATCCACTCACGAAGGCCTATTCCCAGAGAGAGACTTTTATGGGATGGTTGAGTATGAGATACTACAACCACTGCTACAGATGGCCCTAGTGCAAGTGGGAGATTGTTAGTTATATGTATGCCCTAGAGGCCATTATTGTACATTGGATGTATATTGTAGTGGATGCTGGGACATGTATAGGGAGGACTTTCTTGCTCGACATGATAATATGCTATCTGGTTGCTCTTTACCTTAACGTGTACACAGATTGTCTCTCTATTACATGTTGGTAAATCCCTTAGGATGTGTACTTGACTACCTGGACTATGATGCGGATCATACTAGTGGGGACATGGTAGTCCATAAGTACATCCTTGAAAGTCCCTAGTCGTGGGTATATCGAGATGGGGCATCGATATACCAGAGTAGACTAGCGTGTACCTTCTCGACCCATACAGATGGGCGATGGATGATCCCATATCCATTGGTGTTTGACATCAGAGATGATATACGGGTGCTCAGTAGAGACTGGGTACACTGGACGGACTCGCCGAGATCTCCCAGATGGTATTATACCTCACGTCAGATGGCAGTTCTCTGGTGACACTGGTACAGAGTAGTCTGTTGACCCGAGATCGTCATAGAGTCTTGTGTGGTTCCCACTGTGCTTTGATTTCCATCTTACCACGTCCAAGAGGGCATGCAAAACGGTGGTTTTTGGGTACAGTCCCGAGTCACATGGAGGCAATGAGCGATAGGAGGGGATTCGTCTCTCCCGGTATAGGGAGTTGATGTTGCGCTGTGTTCGATTGGCTATAACAGGAAGTCCCTGGCCAGGGATGATCAGAGAATTGCTGGTAAGTGTTACCAGTAGTTTCTCGACCCGTTATGAGCCACATATCGACACGACTTATCGAGCTATTGGGGTCTGACGTTTACCACCCCTAGGCAAGATATGCGACATATCAGACGATCAGACCGGACTGTACGGTAGTGTTACTGGTTGGATTCACAGGAGTGTGAGCGGGCTTGCTCGTCGATCTTCTGATCGCTCAATACCCGGGTGGCCGTTATGTTTAGCAAACCGCTTGTGGCTTGTGGGTGTTTGATATGATCATCATCTGCTGCCGGCGTATTGACGAGTCTTTAGAGTCCTACACAGAGGTTTCCTGGCTCAAGCGAAACGAGATAGGAGCGCATATGAGATATGTGCGGGACCGAGAATAATACCAGTATGTGATACTGTATTTGATTCTCGCGATGTGACATTGATCGGTTTTATGCGATATAGCCGGGTTATCGGATCAAGTGTTGATTCGATAAGTTGTTACTGATGATACCAGTCGGTTATGTGCGACATGACCGGATCGTTAAATCAAGTGTTGATTTAATGATTTAATGCATAATTATATATTTGATATATTACTTTGCGTTAACTAGTATTGGTTCACTTTAGATGGATTTTCTCACTCGGCTGTGTGCATTGCATATGCGATATGATTTTGTGCACTTGCTTGTATCATGTTTGATGATGCATGCCTTTTGGTTAAGTGTAAAGAATTAAACCTTGGTTAATGAAATGGTTAGGGTTTACTTTTTCCTTATTCTTTTTATTCATTTATTTATTTATTTGTTTATTGATTTTGGAAAAAGAAATGCAAAGAGAAAAATGGTGGAATTCTTTTGTTCTTTCATGAAGCTTCATGAAGACTTTGACTTTGTGACCATTTTGTCTCATGCTTTAACCTAACCATTCCACTTAACTCTAATTAATTCTCTACACCTAACCTTGGTTGGCTTATGATAAGAATTGTTTTCTTTTCTATTTTTAATTATTCTTATCATAACAATATTCTTCTTCTTCTTCCTTTCTTCAAGTGAAGAAAGCAAGGTCCATCAATGGTGATTGATGGAAATGAGTGAGAAATCCAAATCTAAAGTCTACCCACTTCCTATTTCTTCATCCTCTACCTCTTGCCAAGTAGTAGAGTGTGTTTCCTTCACTTGTTTTCATGGCAAGGTGAAGGTGGAGCTTGATCTAGCGATTCCTCGACGTAGATCATCTTCGGCATGGACATCGACGACCTAGCTCGCTTATTCTTTGACGAAGCCGACGCTAGAGCCCGGGAGTTCACTTGGACAGCGAAGGCACTTCGTTGCGGAGCTATGGAGGTGGACAAACGGATCTACAAAAGTTGTAATTCCGTATTCCCTTAGTTAATTGTTAACTAGTTCATTTATCGCCTAAACATCTAGTCTAAGATCCGTAGTTTAGGGTTTCCGGCACCTAGAATTTTTTTAATTTGGCATGTTCGATGCCTTGTGAGACCTCACTAGAGTGCCTAGGAACCCTACAAATACCTGGTAGCCCGTTACGTATAGGCTAATACCTCTGACGTGCTAGTGGTTAAATCCACAACCAAAGTATTGACGAGTCTTTAGAGTCCCCCACAGACCGTTTTCTCAAGTTTCGGGAGAAACGCTGTACAGGCCGTATGGAGATATGGCAGGGTTCGATCCGATACGTGCGGTATTGCACGGATCATGATCGGACGGATAATACCAGCGGGCTTTGGTTTAAGCCGGATCCTAGTATTGCACAGTGTAGATTTTGTCTCATTGCATTTGTATTCGGTCGGAATACAAATGCGGGTATGTATATACAGTAGCGGGGTTTCCTATAATTTATTACTGGATCAGTTTTCTGAAGTTGCCAGTTTGCTTTCCGTTTCGGCCATTTCCCTTTGTATCTATCCTTGGCTGAAAATTGGTGGAGGTGGTCTTATTTGCAATTGTGCAAATTTGTTTTGTGGAGGGTGGTCTTTGCATTTTGTTGCTTCATGATAGCTCTTGTTTGACCTTGACTTCTTGACTTCATCATTGCTTGACTTTGGGTGTGATGATTAGGTTTTTGAGGGAGGTTCTTGTTGTGATGATGATTGTTCTTGATTCATCATCATAGGCCTTTTCTCTCTCTCTCTCTTGGATGATTCTTTAGGTCATTCTATCCTCTCATTTTTTTGGGCTCCTCTTGAGGATATGGCCGGCCAAGAAAGAGATGGGGCTGCCCAATATTTTTGGGTGGGATTTTGTTCTCCTCATGTTTGCAAAATCCCCTAGTTCATCTCCAAAATTCAACATCTCCTTTCCTCCACTAAATGGGCAACTTCTAGTGACCCCAAATGAGACATAGCCTACACTACATTCTACAGCAATTCTTGGGCACGTCGGCTCGCCAACTTCGTGCCCGAGTTGCCTCGGTCCAGAGGTGGGAGCCCGTAAAAGATGCCGGCGACGTGGTGCCCTTCCGGCGAGGAGGTGAAGACCGGAGATTCCGCGGGGAGATCGGGACGACGACGAGAAGACCGAAGGACACGGATCGCCCGGTATATCTCTCCACCCCCTTCTCTAGTTAGCTAGGACTATGTTAATGGCCCGATCCGGGATTTTTGTGCGCGGTGGTGCTGGTTTACAAGTTCGTAAAAAGTTTCGTTTCCGCATTCCGGTTTCGGATTGACGGCTGGGACGCCGCCGTGCACTTACATGGTATCAGAGCCACGCCATTAACCTAGTCTAGGTTGGTCTAATGTATTTACATCTTCGATCGAACGGATTTTCCGAAAACCCGATTTCAAGTGCATCAGTTTCTGTCGAATTTTTTTTAGCTCCATAAATTTTTCAGGTCATTGCAGAAACACGTGCAGGGAATTCCAAGCATGCTGTGAAAATTTGGTCCCGTGACGTCACCATTCCACAGCAGAACCGCGGCCAAACCCACGCATTGGCCGCGGTTCTGCCGCCACTTTGACTTGTCAACGCACCAAATTTTAACAGTGGGCTTCTGAGTTGAAATTGGGGTTTTTGGAATATTCTTTTTGGGCCCAAATTTTCTCTAAGTGCTACAGTTGTGCTTGGGGCCCACTTGGGTAAATTTGATCGATCGAAATGTTTAAACATGTTAGTTCACAGTATTTACATTATATCTGCGACCGTGAATGTCACTTGATCGGTAAATCCTGTCTAACTGCTATAGCCCGGTTAGACGGATTTGCGAACGTGACATTCACGTTGATGTTCTGTGTTGTGCTGTGATGTTGCGGATTGGTCGTGGGGGATAGCCTGGATGCAATGTTAGTACAGTTTCGTTTTATATGTACATTTGATATTGCGGGGCGAGCGTCCGACATGTGGACTGCCGTCACTGCCTGTTTGTATATTATTCTTTTGGGGCACGACCGGGGTGAGGTCGATGTGCCCGTTGTATGTATATTTTACTTTCTGTACTAGGACTACCCCAAGGTGGGGTGCACGGATAGCCGGGTTCTAGAGGGCAATGGGCCCGCATCTCATGGCATTGAGACGGAGGGGGCTTTACTCAAGAATTGGCGGGCTATTCGCCGCACTCGTAGGGGTACAGGTTGACCCAGGAGGGGTGCCCAAGTTACCAGATTCCGTGAAGTGCTGGGTGGTCCATTCACGTTGCTGAAGGGGGCTGCCTTGATTCAGGGTTTGGCGGGTAACTTGCCGCGCCCGTAGGGGTCTAGGATTTCATTGCACAGGCTATCCACACGACCAGGGGAATATCGGGTTTCCGTAGCGGCTCTGTGAAACCCGGGGATCCCAGATATCTGTATTGTTCTGTGATGCTTATTACATTTATGTGATGTTGCATTTTATCACGCCTTGAGCGAAATATTATATATTGATATATATACTAGTAGATGTTGTATATGTTTTGCATCCGCGCTAGTCCAGTCCCTGCTCTGTCGTTAGTTAAGTAACCTAACGGGTAATGACGGGACCCAGTGGCGAATGCGGATGGCATATACGTACATCATTATTTTCGTTCTTTATTGGTGTGATCAAATGTTGGGACTGCGTTGATTCGGATCAATGCAATCTAAACAAACCTATTCTGATGTTGTTGGAACATTTTTCAAAAAGCTGTTATTGCAAGGACGTGCACTTTTGTTTTGCACAGTGGTATTCAGTTGAAATATCCTGCTCCTCAGTCGATGAGGCAAGGGCCGAGATCCCTTCACCGGGAGTGACCCCTTGGACAGAAGTTTGCGTCAGGGCAATAACTTAACTATAGCCGATTACTTTTGCTTTGCATCGTGGTATTCAGTTGGAATATCCTGCACCTCATTCTACGGGGAAAGAGCCGAGATCCCTTCACCGGGAGTGACCTCTTTAGCAAAGGTTTTCGCCACTATATTTTTAAAAGCTATCCGGTTCCTTCAACGATATCAAGTTCTTTACGTTAAAGGTTTTCGCCAGAAACCATTCGTAGCCCTCCGTCGTTTCATATGGATAGTCAGTAAGTATTCAAGCTGTGTATGTTGGCCAAAGTCAAGGCACAGTGATTGGTAGCTATTGGGTATTCATATGCAGCATAGATAGATGCGTTGGTTTGGGACAGTCGTACTACTATTTTGGCCAAAGTCAAAGGTATGTACGGGTGGGTTCAAATTAACCTGGAGAATGACAGGTAGAACTTGACATGTGACTTATGATATGTTGGCCAAAGTCAAGGTCATAAGAGCATGGGGAAAAAATCCACATCGGGAGTTCCTAAAGAAACTGAAACTTGCCAGATATGCGCATACATTCTGGAGTGTGATAACGTGAGCGGATTCCGTCACGTTATCATGCTATGATAGTTGGATCCCGATTCCCACTGATGAGTTGGTTTACTGCTCGGGTGATCCCGACTAATTCTTCTTTCAGGTTTGGAGGAGAATTTGACGGTACAGTGGGAGGTTTCCAGATTAGATAAATTGGTAACCATTCTGATCTAGGTTAGAGTGCATGCTGAGTGTTTCTTTTCTCTCTCTCTTTGGCAGCGACCATTGACCCGACCCTAAGACTATGACTCAGAGACCAATATTGACCGAACCTTCTTAAATACTGGCTTTTGGATTTTCAGAGTTGCAAACCTCATTGCCACTCCTACTTTTACCCTTTTCTCCAGAGCACCCCGTTTTACTAAGAACGTCCACTTCCATTGGACAAAACCATCGTATGGTTATATACGAACTCGAAGGAATTTATTCGAGGATGGTTTCCGGTTCTGCAGAAAACGAATAGGACTATTCAGTTGTCTTTTCCTTTTACCTTCTCTCAGGTTGCGAGTACTCCTTAGTTTAGGAGATAGTACACCTATTACGCAAATTGGATAGTCTTCTTCCAAACCATAGGCAGGTGCTGAATGGTAGGGAATGAAGAAAACCAATTAGCCTAAACGGTGTACAGAAGGTATTAAGTAAAGACATATCAAGCGATTAGTAAGAGGGCAAAGTAAACTGCGACTGCTATTCACGACCAAACCAAGTATTTCATTACCACTCCCACTTCACCTTTGTATTTCTCCAGAACACTCCGTATCACAACGAAGATCCACAGTTTATTGGATACTCCATCGTATTGTTATATACGAACTCGAAAGGAACTTGTTCCAGTTCGGGGATGGATTCTGGTTCAGGAGAAATAGGAATAAGGTTTATTCGGTTGTCTTTTATCTTCACCTTCTCTCGCATTGCGAGTGTTCCTAGGATTAGGACAGTACACCTATTATTCTTATTGGATAGTCTTCTTCTAAACCATAGGCTGATGCCGAAAGGTAGGGAAGGAAGAAAACCATTTGGCCTAAAGGGGTGCAGAAGGTAATGACTAAAGACATATAAAGGGATTTGGAGAGTGTTGGAGATAGCGTCCTCAGAGTCAATTATTAGGTCACAGGTACGTGATTGCAATGATTGATGGAGGACCTATCCCGGTAGGACAGTCTTACTCGCGATGATAGTATGCTATCTGGTTTACCTTTATCATCGTGTACTGTTTTAGGTGACCTGACAAGTTGCTATTACATGTTGATAGAGCCCCTAGGATTCTTGCTTGACCACCAGCAGTATGAGGGCGATCATATAAGTGGGAGCTGGGGTCTATAAGCATATCCTTAAATGGTCCCTAGTCGTGTGAGTTTCGAGACAGGGCATCGATACTCCAGAGTAGACTAGTGTATACAGTCGAGACCCCGACGAGGGGCGGTGGGCGGTCTCACAAGCTACTGGTGTCAGTTGGATCACCTAAGATGTATAAAGGTGCTCATTGGGTTATGAGTACACCGGACAGGACTCGCCGGGAACATGCTAGTTGGTCATATACCAGACGTCAGATGGCAGTTCCCTGGTGACATGTGTGCAGGTTAGTTCATCGACCTGGGGATCGTCATTTGTCTCGTGTGAGTTCCCACTGTACTTTGATTACTACCCTACCACGGCTCAAAGGAGTCGTGCAAACAGGTTTTAGTTGGGTACAGTCCCGAGCTACATGGAGGCAGTGAGCGTATCTTCAGGGGTTTGTCTCTCCCGGTATTGGGGGTGAGGTCGCGTTGTGTCTAGGAGAGCCATTACACGAAGTCCTTGGCCAAGGCAAGGAGATTTACTGGTAGGTATTCCAGTAGTATCTCAGGGTGTTCTGGGCTACACTCCGACACGACTTGTACCGCTTTTGGGGGTCTGACTTTTACCAACCCCCTAGGCCCGCTATGCGATGCTCATAGACGAACGGACCGGACTGTACGGATATTGTCACTGACAGGCTCAGTAGGGTTGTCGGGCTGAGTTCGCTCACAGACGTCCCTTTTAGTCAATACCTGGTAGCCCGTTACGTATTGGCTTATACCTCTGACGTGCTAGTGGTTAAATCCACAACCAAGGTGTTGACGAGTCTTTAGAGTCCCCCACATTCTGTTACTCAGCTTTCGGGCGAAAGGTTGTAGAGGCCGTATGGAGATATGGCAAGGTCCGATCAGATACGTGCGGTATTGCACGGATCAGGATCGGACAGTTTGTACTATAGGCCGTATGGTTATATGGCAGGGTTCGATCAGATACGTGCGGTATTGCACGGATCAGGATCAAACGGATATTACTAGCCGGCTTTGGTATAAGCCGGATCCTAGTATAGTACAGTGGAGATTTTGTCTCATTGCATTTGTATTTTGGTCGAAATACAGACGCGGGTGTTTATGCACAGTATCGGGGTTTTCCTGTAATTTATTACGGGACCAGTTTTGTGGAGTTGCCAGTTTGCTTTTCGTTTCGGCCGATTTCTTTTGTATCGTTCATTGGCCGAAGATTGGTGGAGGAGGGCTTATTTGCATTGTTGCAAATAAGTGTTTGTGGAGGGGGTTCTTTGCTTATATTTGTATCATGATGGTTTCATGATGGAGCCCATCCTTTGACTCTTTCTTTTCCATCATGGCTTGACTTTTAAGTCATCATGGTTTTTGTTGATTGGTTGGTGGAGTATGGATTTGGTTGTGATGATTGTTGTTGATGATGGATGATCATTGGTGTTTGAGTGTTAGACTTTCCTTGCTATCATTTCTTTTCACATGATAACCATTCCTCTCTCTTTTTTGGATATGGTTGGCACTCTCTCTTTTTGAGAACACACTCTCATTCTCCTCCCTCAAATGGTCATGGCCGGCCACTCCCAAAAAGTGGGCTGTCCAAAATTTTGGTGGTGGGTTTTTGGCTCATTTGATGTTGCAAAAATCCCACAAGTTCCATCTCCAAACTCCATAGTTCATCCTTCCACCAAAAGGCAATTCCTGCAACCCCAAAATGAGACTTCTTCACTTCACATTCTACAGCAAATCTTGGGCACGTCGACTAGCCAGCTTCGTGCCCGAGTTGCCTCGGCATTGAGGTGGGAGCCCGTAAAAGAAGTAGGCGATGTGGTGCACTTCCGGCGACGAGGAGGAGACGGGACATTCCGCAGGAGATTGGGACGACGACGAGAAGACCGGAGGACTCGGATCTGTCGGTATATCTCTATTCCCTTTTCTTGTAGATAGCTAGGACTAGTTAGTGGTTCGATCCGGGTATTAGTGCGCGGCGGTTTGCCAGTTCAAGTAAAAGTAAAGTTTATCACCGCTTCCGCATTTGGCCGTCGGATTGACGGCCGGAGCACCGCCGTGCACTTACAGTGGTATCAGAGCCTCGCCATTAACTTAGTCTAGCTTGCTTTAATGTGTTTTTCAGTTTCGATCGATCAAATGTTCCAAAACCCGTTTTTCCTTCGCATCGTTTCTGTTGAAAATTTTTGGTCTCGAAAATTTTTTCAGGTTGTAAAATATTGATGTACTGGAAAATCTAAGAGCTCTGTAAAAATTCGATGAAGTGAATCCACTATGGGAGTGCGGAACCGCCGCAAAAACCCCCTCCTCGCCGCGGTTCCGCCGCACACTGTGGGGATCCCTGCACCAAATTTCTACAGTGTCTTTCTGAGGTTAAAATTGGGGTTTTGGAATATTAATATTGGGCCCAGAATTTCCTGATCTGCTACAGTAATGCATGGGGGCCCACTTGTTAAAATTTGATTGATCGGATATTTTAAACACATTATTTCACAGTATTTACATTATATCTGTGACCGTGAATGTCACTCGATCGGTAAATCCAGTCTAACTGCTATAGCCCGGTTAGACGGATTTGCGAACGTGACTTTCACGTTGATGTTCTGTTTTTGCTGTGATGTTGCGGATCGGTCGTGGGGGATAGCCTGGTTGCAATGCTAGTACAGTTGTGGTTGTATTATGTACATTTGATATTGCGGGGCGAGCGTCCGACATGTGGACCGCCGTCACTGCCTGTTTGTATTATTATTTTGGTGCACGACCTGGTTGCGGTCGATGTACCCGTTGTATGTATATTTTACATTCTGTACTAGGATTACCCCGCGGAGGGATGCACGGATAGCCGGGTTCTAGAGGGCAACAAGCCCGCATCTCATGGCATTGAGACGGAAGGGGCTTTACTCTAGGATTGGCGGGCTATTCGCCGCACTCGTTGGGGGTACAGGTTGACCCAGGAGGTGTGCCCAAGTTGCCGGATTCCATGAAGTGCTGGGTGGTCCATTCACGGTGCTGAAGGGGGCTGCCTCGCTTCAGGTTTTGGCTGGTGACTTGCCGCGCCCGTAGGGGTCTAGGATTTCATTGCACAGGCTATCCACACGACCAGGGGAACGTAGGGTTTCAGTAGTGGCTCTGTGAAACCCGGGGATCCCAAATATCTGTATTGTTCTGTGATGCTGTACATTTCTGTGATGTTGCATTTCTTATCACGCCTTGAGAGAAATATAATATATTGGTATTTATATTAGTAGATGTTGTATATGTTTTACATCCGCGCTAGTCCAGTCCCCGCTCTGTCGTTAGTTAGCTAACCTAACGGGTAATGACGGGACCCAGTGGCGAATGCGGATGGCATATACGTACATCAGTATATTTTCGTTCTTTGTGGTGTGATCAATTGATGGGACTGCGTTGATTCGGATCAATGCAAGTTAAAAACAAACCTAATCTGATGTTGTTGGAACACTTTTCAAAAAGCTGTTATTGCAAGGACGTTCGCTTTTGTTTTGCATCGTGGTATTCAGTTGGAATATCCTGCTCCTCAGTCGACGAGGCAAGGGCCGAGATCCCTTTACCGGGAGTGACCTCTTGGACAAAAAGTTTGCGTCAGGGCAACGACTTCACTATAGCCGATTACTTTTGCTTTGCAACGTGGTATTCATTTGGAATATCCTGCACCCCATTCTACGGGGAAAGAGCCGAGATCCCTTCACCGGGAGTGACCTCTTTAGCAACGGTTTTCGTCACTATAATTTTAAAAAGCTATCAGTTCCTTCAACGATATCAAGTTCTTTACGTTAAAGGTTTTCGCCAGAAACCATTCGTAGCCCTCCGTCGTTTCAGACGGGTAGCACGTAGTATTCATGCTATGTTTGTTGGCCTTCGTCAAGGCATAGTGTATGGTAGCTGCTTGTTGCCTTTCTGTAGCATAGATAGATGCGTTGGTTTGGGACAGTCGTATAGCCTTGTTGGCCTTCGTCAAGGGCTTGTGCGGGTGGATTCAAATTAACCTGGAGAATGACGGGTAGAACTTGACATGTGACTTATGATTTGTTGGCCAGAGCGCCGCCGTGCACTTACAGAGAGGTGGCAAAGAATTATACGGTTACAGTCGTGAATCTGGATAATGGAAGAGGCATTACGAGGAATACCCGGATACCCCTACGAAACATTTCAATGTTTCAGTTTCACTGTGTACTGTTAAAGGAAAACTGATTTCCCGATTAGATACTTACTCCAGGGTATGTATTTACCAGGTATGATTCTCACATCTGTATGGCTTTACAGATGATGAGTGGGAGCAAGTTATTGGGAATTAGGTGATCATCCTCATTATATCGGGATTCGTTGTAATCGGTGATATTTGAGGAAGTCACCTGGGTTGTTTGCCGGACGGCAAATATTTGGTTTTGAATATCCGTTGTTATGCACCAATTTCAAACTAATATATCTGTACGTCTATTTTTATAGAGTGAGATATACCTTTTTGAAATTATGTCTATGACATATACCTATATCAGTGGATGGTTAGATAAGGAGCATTCAACAGCGGTGTAATTCTTCTTAACCATAAGTACAGTTTTCAACCTACGACACACAGTGAATGAGTTATTAGACTCAAGGGACTTATACAGAGTATTGTATGTTGTCCAGCGTCCATGAGGACAGAGGGGTTGGTTCTCGTACTATATTCGGTTTACTTATGACTTCTCTAGTTTTTAGACAAGTGTTTCGTAGAAACACAGGGTCCAAGTTTTGAGAAGTTATAGGTATATGAATAAAGTAGAGAACCAGGTGTTGCAAGTATCGGGATTCTTCAAGGTGATCGAAGATGTAGATACTTGTGTATGGTATTCATTTGATAGTAATGATTAAGAGAACTTGCTTCTCTTTCAGGTTACTCATAATTGGAAGCATTCCTAAGTTGAGTAACGCTGATCGGCCTCTTTCCATTTAGTTGACATGCACTGGAGACAGCTGCATGATTTGAATCTGGTTCAATTAAATCAGTGCCTCTGTTTTCTGTATTGGATATAGAACAGTTTGTATCTTAACGATGTTAAGGTACGGGGAGTTGTCCGGCTTATGCTTAACACCAGACTCTGGTTAACTCAAGGCACGTTTCTGTAATGGCTGTTTGTGGGTTGACCCAGGCTATGATGAGGGTTGACTTTCTACCATCTGGAAGATCAATAGTGATATTGTTCTAGACTCGCCACAGTTTTAAGTAAAATGGATTTTTCAGAAAACAGTAGTGGGAGTATGGTAGAACTGGAAGTGATTCCAGAACCGCAAACGATTACTGAAGATTTGATAAGAACCTAAAGATTCAATTTGATTTGACATTTCAGTGGCCACTCCGCAGATTTGGTGGGTAACCTCAGGCACCCGAGAGGTACTCCGGTAGCCTCAAGGACGATGGCAGGGAGGTTCTTGTTTACCCAGACCTGCCATTGCTGTTGTTCCAGACTGTGAGTCCCGGCGGGAGGATGAGTATAGTGTCGTTCTAAACTAGCTTTAGAAGTGTACGTGTATATGACTCTGCCAGAGGGTTGTCGTAGTCAGTGGGAGTAGCGGAAGCATTGGTGGACAAGTGTCTTTTGTCTATTTAAAGACTAAAGCAGATATAGCGGAGATGGATTATCTATTTCTGATGTGACAGTCATAAGTTTGACCTCATCAGAATAGGGGATGGATCTGTTGAGAAGGTAGTAGGGTGTGATGTCCTGGTATTTGGATGACATACACAGAGTAGGAAGTGATATTCCTATACTACGATCGGTTATACTTTGGTTGTCACACAGTGGTTTCTCCACATGGGACTTGGATATTATATCAGACATTCTGGTTACTGGATCTATGGTTTTAGATCTAGATTTGGGTAGTTTCCCAATCAGGGTACTTAGATAGCATTCTAAAGTATTTAGAATGGACGACTCCTGTCATGGTAGTGTACCTACAGGTGATGGAGTCACCCTCTCTAAAGGTGTCTTACAGACTAAAGGGGAGAGGGACGTGCATGATTGGCAGATCACTTGCTTAGGCAATTGAGTCAATCATGAGATGTCAAGTACCACACCAGATGATGTTTTTGCACTAGATGCAATAAGTTGACATTGATCCAATCCTGGAGAAACAGTCGGAAACAGTTTTAGAACATAAGTAGATGTTCTAGGGATATGATAACAACAGCCTCTTTCAGGAGACAGTTATCATTCCGGGCTTCCAAGGTGACCTGGATGACAGAGAGGTTGTCAGAGTTATAGTTTTCCTTCTGACGAGGGGCAGTATTTTGGACAGGTGGTCCAAGGGGATACTGAGGGAGGCATGACGCAGGATACAGATTAAGTTCAGTTGACGGTACGGTCTAAGAAGTTTGGATTTGGAGTTCATTTATGAACTAGGTCCCATCAGATATCCAGACATATTCTAAGACAGGTATTGCTCATTTCGGGAGATGGCTTTCTCCACGAACTTGAGATATAGAGAGACATAGAAAGAAACATCAAAGCGGATCAACTCGCTGAGGCTATTCCTCGAACGCAATAGTTTCACAAACGGGTTTTGTGAGACTGACTAGTAGAGGAGTTGGGTGTTCGGTGTCACACGGGCTGTGAGTATGCGACATCGCAATAATTAGCCTTGAGTGCAAGTGGGAGATTGTTGGAGATAGTGCCCTCAGAGACAATTATTGGATCACAGGCACTTGATTGCAATGATTGAGGGAGGACCTATTTCGGTAGGACAGTCTTACTCAAGATGATATTATGATATCTGGTTTACCTTTATCATCGTGTACTGCTTTAGGTGACATTACAGGTCACTATTGCACGTTGATAGAGCCCCTAGGATTCTTGCTTGACTGCCGGCAGTATGAGGGCGATCATATACGTGGGAGCTGGTAGTCTATAAGCACATCCTTAAATGGTCCCTAGTCATGGGAGTTTCGAGACAGGGCATCGATACTCCAGAGTAGACTAGTGTATACAGTCGAGACCCCGACGAGGGGCGATGGCCGGTCTCACAAGCCATTGATGTCAGTTGGTTCACCTAAGATGTATACAGGTGCTCATTGGGTTATGAGTACACCGGACAGGACTCTCCGGGAACATGCTAGTTGGTCTTATACCTGACGTCAGATAGCAGTTCCCTGGTGACATGTATACAGGTTAGTTCATCGACCTGAGATCGTCATTTGTCTCGTGTGAGTTCCCACTGTACTTTGATTACTACCCTACCACGCTCAAAGGAGACGTGCAAACAGGTTTTAGTTGGGTACAGTCCCGAGCCACATGGAGGCAGTGAGCGGATCTGCAGGGGTTCGTTTCTCCCGGTATTGGGGGTGAGGTCGCGCTGTGTCTAGGAGAGCCCTTACACGAAGTCCTTGGCCAAGGCAGAAGATTTACTGGTAGGTATTCCAGTCGTATCTCAGGGTGTTCTGGGCTACACTCCGACATGACTTGTACCGCTTTTGGGGGTCTGACTTTTACCAACCCCCTAGGCCCGCCATGCGATTCTCATAGACGAACGGACCGGACTGTTTGGATATTGTCACTGACAGGCTCAGTAGGGTGTCAGGATGAGTTCGCTCATCGACGTCCCTTTTGGTCAATACCTGGTAGCCCGTTACGTATAAGCTAATACCTCTGACGTGCTAGTGGTTAAATCCACAACGAAAGTATTGACGAGTCTTTAGAGTCCCCCACAGACCGTTTTCTCAAGTTTCGGGGGAAACGCTGTAGTGGCCGTATGGAGATATGGCAGGGTTCGATCAGATACGTGCGGTATTGCACGGATCATGATCGGAAGGATAATACTAGCGGGCTTTGGTTTAACCCAGATCCTAGTTTTGCACAGTGTAGATTTTGTCCCATTGCATTTGTATTCGGTCGGAATACAAATGCGGGTATGTATATACAGTAGCGGGGTTTCCTGTAATTTATTATGGGATCAGTTTTCTGAAGTTGCCAGTTTGCTTTCCGTTTCGGCCATTTTCCTTTGTATCTATCCTTGGCTGAAAATTGGTGGAGGTGGTCCTATTTGCAATTGTGCAAATTTGTTTTGTGGAGGGTGGTCTTTGCATTTTGTTGCTTCATGATAGCTGTTCATATCAGATTTTTTCATTTTCATACCGCCCAATTTTTATCACATTGCATATCGGTAGATACTCTTGAGCCGTGTTTGCTAGTAAATTGCAGGATACAGGTTCTCGGTTATAAAAACGGTGAAATTCATGGAAAACACGACAAAATCCAAGTTCCTGCCAACCACAGATAAAACACGGATCTCCGCTCTTTATCCGTCTGTTGCCACACACCAGTTTAAGAGACAAAATGTCAAATCAATGTCGTTTTCATGCACAAGGCTCAATGGCAGCACAAGATCCAAGAAATCTACGCGGAGCTCGAGGAAATCATGACAAAAAGTCCAAATCAAATCACCTTTTGGTCAACAGAAATTCTGGAAGAAATGTGGAAGTATTTTCAGAAAACACATATTCCAAACTACAGACAACATCAGACCAGGGGGGCCCACAAAATACGAGGAGCTAACTCCTCTATTAGGCCGCGGAACCGCGGCCTAAGCATGCTTAGGCCGCGGATCCGCGGCCATACTGGCGAGTCAGAGGGTCGTATTCCAGGGGTAGTTTGGACTTTTTGTATAGAGCCAGGATTTTGCCCTAGATTTCCATTTCCCTGCCTATAAATAGCCCAGATCTTTGTGAAGGAAGGGGTCCATAATCTTGTATTTTTTTCTCTAGGTTTTAGAATACATGTTCTTCTTCCTCTTCTCATCTCTTCTCCATTAAAACTTGTTGTGAGCTTGTGAGTGAAGAATGATGAATAAAGAAGAACCGTTTATTATTATGCTTGTCTTATTCTCTTGTTAATTGTTGTAATTTTCATTTGTTAACTTAGTTGTTGTTATTTTTTCTTGTTGTTTCTTTCTTCTCTCTTTTCTTTATCCTTAAAACAACCATGATGCTTACGCTTGATCCTCGTCAAGGTGAGGTCGCAAATAGCTAGTTGTTATCTTCTAATCTTTTTCTTTCTATCTTCCTTTTTTGTTTTGTTTTCTTTTCATTATGATGTGTGAGTAGTTTCATACTTGTTAGGGTAGGATAAGGGAAGTTTGAGAGAAGGAAATCTCTCTCACTCTTTCCTTGCCCAACAGCTTAATTCGACTCCCGTTAATTGAACCACAACCCGCTCCTTACGACACCCTATCCTACATGATAGCGGTGATTCCCTAGTGAGACCGGTTGTGGTTGAATTAACCGGAGGTTATGGCTAAGAGCCAAGAACGGACGGACAAGCACCAAAAGGAAGAACTTATGCGTTGGAAAGCCTAGCTTATACTCGCAAGTTCCTTCCTAGTCGTGCTAATCCCCGTTGTTGCCGATTACCGTAACACCGATATTAAGAGGGGCACCGAAAGATGTGGGAGACTCCTAACTCAAACTAACCTAATCCTAACCCTAACAAGCTCTCTTTACATATCATTTTACCACTTAATTAATCACAACAAATCTGGAAAACTGGACTTAACTCGTTAAAGCACATAGAAAAAGATTCCCATCTTCCTGCGGACGACCCGTACTCAACCGGCTAGCTACAAGCGAAACCGTCTTGATTGCGGTAATTAACTAAACTTGAAAACGCAGAATCCTAACAATGAAATGGCGCCGTTGCCGGGGAGACGGTAGTTTATTTCTTTGTGTAATTTCGGGTTAACTTGTGAATATAAAAACAACCGAAAAACAAAAAAAAAATATACTTTGTAAAAAAATCATCTTGTTATTTTTGATTAGTTTTTGTGCAAGTGTACAGGATAATATGGAGTTCAAGTTCAGTGCCAAAGACGTGGGAAGATAGACCCACATTTCGCGGCTACACCGCGATGGATCAAAACGAAGCAAACGGTCTACTGTAAAAATCTGGAGCAGATACAGTGAGCAAATCAAGATTCAGAAAATCCAGAAAAGCAGTGGACAAGCACAGAAGCTCACACAAGAAAATAGAAGCCCCAATCCCTCAACTAAGCCGCGGAACCGCGGCCATTTCTGGTGTTTGGCCGCGGAACCGCGGCCAGATAGTGCCTTCAGGGTGCTAAATTTTTTTGGTAAGTCTTTCTCCTCTCTCCCCACTCCTCTAGACTCCAATAAACTGTGTTTTCTGCAGATTTCTTTGCGCAAACTCTTCTCCCCCTTCCAATAAACTGTTCTTGTGCAGGATTCTTTGCGCCGTGCTAAAAATAAAAATTGTTTGCAGTTGATTTGTTACTGCTTTGCATTAATTAATACGGACTTAAGGGGCTTGAAACCAATTCAGATTGGGTGGGGATTTCATCACCCTTCTCAGGACCCCAAAATTCACAAAAAGCATATGCATTGACCATTGTTAAATTAAAAAATACTAGACTCAGCCCTAAGGACTTCACGCTCAATAGGACAGAGGACTAGTTACAGGCATCGGCCGTTTATCCTATCTGACTTTTGCGATGCCTAGGCAAGTGTGACGAAGGCAAGTGGTTATTTAATTAAGGAACTTCGCGAAAGCGTTGGATAACCTCCCACTTACCTGGCACTTATCTGGCCGCATTAGACGGAGAAGAGGCGGTTTGAGGTCCTTTTTCTAGCCCTCTGGAACAGTTAGGAGCAGGTCTAGTTGACCTAGGTAACCCTAGATCTAGGTGAGATTGTGCATATCTTATTTGTGATTGCTTAAAGCCGTAAGTCCGTACATATTTCTGTAAAGCACTTTCTAAAAAAACAAAAAAAATCAAAAAAATCAAAAACTTTTATAAAAACTTGCCCTTTGTCGCCAAATCCATTTTTCACCCTCCACCCATCGTTTTCTCCATTGACGTTTTCTTACCCTCACCTTCTCCGCTTTGACTATACTAAACTCGTTTAGTGTATGTCCGCTTGGACTCGGGACACTAGCGTCCGTCTAGTCCGCGTTACGTTAGTCGCTACCGACTACGCGATCGACTCCGAAGTCGAAACTCCGTCCACTCCTCTTTCACCCCTCCCTTTGCCGGCCAACTCCGACGTTGACCGGAATTCTGTTCATACATCTTCACCTTCACCTTCACCAACCTCTTCTTCCGCGATGTCAGGATTTAATCCGAACATCTCTTTGACTACCGCTGGATTGGCACCACCTCCTATGGAGACCAATATCCCACCTCCACCTCCTGTTGTAGCGCCGCAGCGAATCGCGCTCCAGGATCGTTTCTATCCCACCCGTTCTGCACTTCCCACCTGCCTTTCTCTTCCACCGGCCAATGGGGATAATTTTGAAATTAAGCCCCACTTCATCAACATGCTCCCACGATTTCATGGGCTTGAATCTGAAGATGCCTATATCTTCATCAATAAATTTCAAAACGTCTGTGCCATGATGAAAACTACCCAACTGTCGGACGATGCTATACGTCTACGGGTCATTCCGTTCACTTTATGCGATCTTGCTGAAAAATGGCTGTATAGCACCGCTTCCCACTCATAACCAGTTGGGACGAGTTTGTAAAAGCTTTTCTAAAGAAATTTTATCCGAATCATAAAACCGCAAGGATTCGAAATGAAATCAACCAATTCTCTCAGCTTCCTTCTGAACCTTTCTGGAAGTGCTTTGACCGGTACAAAGACCTTCTTGTTCAGTGTCCTCACCACGGTATAGAGAAATAGCAACTTTGCCAAACCTTATACGAGGGCCTGAACCCAGCAACGAAGCAGTTGTTGGAAACCATCTGTCAGGGCCACTTCCTATTGAAATCTGACGAGGAAGCGTGGCAGTTCTTTGACGACCTTGCGGAGCAAACGCTACAATGGGAGAGCACCAGACCGACTTCTTCTTCTTCTACCTCCACTTCTACCGGTCAGTCTAGGGTAGGAATTCACCAACTTGATGTCTCGATCGCGATGAAAGCTGAAATGGCTGCAATAACAAGAAAGCTTGAAGAGATAGAGAGCAAATTCTCTGCTCCTGCCCCTGTTATTCCCCTTCGTACCATCTGCGCTTGTTGTTCCGATCCTTCTCACTTGACCGAAGAGTGTCCTTACAATCCACCCTCGCAAGGACAGGATCAGGTTAATGCTGCATTTCAGCAAAGTCCGAGGAATGATCCATACTCTTCCACCTACAATCCCGGTTGGAGGAACCACCCCAATTTCGCCTGGAATCAGAATCAGAATCAATTCCAAGGCAACAATTTCCAAAGGGCCCCTCCGCCGCAACAACAAGCGCAACAACAAACTCAGTTTCAGCAGCCCTTCCAACCCCAACCTTTCCAAAATCAGACGAACAACATTGCACCCAACAATTCTTATCCACCAAACAACTTTGTTCCGTCAAACAACGATAAGGTTTTCTCGCTCAAACGAAGTCTGGAGGCGTTCGTTAAACAATCGACTCAGTCCATCGCCAACATCCAGTCTTCCATTCAGTCCTTAGTGCAACACACTGCCGCACACGGGCAAAGCATCAAGACCATCGAGGCCAAGATTGCACAGCTGAACGCGGCCTTAAGCGAGCGAGAGAAGGGGAAACTCCCGTCCCAACCACTCCCAAATCCCGGTCAACCACATAATGCATATGTTGCTCTTGAACAACAGAACCATAATGTGAGTGCCGTGACCACATTGAGATCGGGAAGGATGCTGCAAAACAACATTGGCACACGGATCAACGATGACACCCCGGCCGCTGCTTCTTCTTCTTCTTCTTCTTCTTCTTCGTCTTCTGAGCCTATTCTCCGCTCCTCAACAGGCTCTCCTTCCTCTTCTTCTGCTCCGAATGGACCCACTTCTCACTCCACGAAAACACCTGTTCTGGGATCCGTTCCAACTCCACAATCTCCTCCTCCAGCATTAGACTCAACCAATTTTAAAAATGTTCCATTTCCGAACCGGTTGAGGTCTAATAAACAAAATCCCCAAATGGAGAAGATTCTGTAGTTATTTAAGCAAGTTAACATTAACATTCCTCTTTTAGATGCTGTCCAACAAGTCCCGTCCTACGCGAAAATCTTAAAGGACTTGTGCACGAAAAAGAGGAAGTCTCAGGTACCCAAGAAATTTTTCTTGGCTAGTGCTGTGAGTGATGCCCTTACCCAATCTTTACCACAAAAACGGAAGGACCCTGGCTGTCCTACGATTTCTATTACTATTAGGGATAAGAACATCAACCGTGCACTATTAGATCTAGGTGCCAGTGTTAACCTGCTTCCGTATTCAGTATACGAGCAATTAGGCGTCGGAGAGCTGAAACCCACGCACTGCACTCTCCAAATGGCCGACCGATCGATCACCTATCCTAGGGGTGAGCTAGGGGATGTGTTAATAAAAGTCGGGGACTTCATATTCCCCGTTGACTTCATTGTATTAGACACACAGCCTGTAGCTAACCCCCGGAATCAAATTCCGGTGATACTCGGTCGCCCATTTCTTGCAACCTCAAATGCTGTGATCAATTGTCGCAATGGTTCGATGAACCTCTCTTTTGGAAACATGACGATTGAACTCAACATTTTTAGGTTGGGGAATCAGCCCGCCGAACCTAATGCTCATATGCTGGACGTCTGCTCCATTCAGGAGATCACCCCTGAAGAGTGTGAATTCGAGGAGTTTCTGTTCGAACACGATAATCTTGACGCCACTAGTGCGTTCCTCCTCGAACCTGCTGCTGTTTCTGCGCCCGACAACGACTACGAGTGTTTCACGTTCTTGAACGATCTTAGCGGCACACAACCCGAGTTTGAATCTTTCGAATTTTCGGATGAGTTACCTGAACCATCCGACTCGGTCGCCTATACTCGCTTTGAACCTATGCTGGAGTCCTTTGAGTTCGAGACCTCTGCACCAATCTTGCCTTCCATCGTTTCACCTCCAACGCTCGAACTCAAGCCTTTGCCGTCTCACCTTAAGTACGCTTACTTAGGTGAGAACGAGACCCTCCCTGTCATCATTTCGGCTTCTCTTGCTCCAGAGCAAGAGAAAGCCCTTCTTGCGGTCTTGCACAGCAACAGGCAAGCTTTTGGCTGGTCCATGGCGGACATCAAGGGGATTAGTCCCCTGATCGTTGAGCATCACATTCATCTGATGGATGATGCCAAACCAGCCCGGGATCCGCAAAGACGTCTCAATCCAGTCATGAAAGAGGCTGTGAAGAAGGAGATCGTAAAATGTCTAGATAGTGGTATCATTTACCCTATCTCTGATAGCCAGTGGGTTAGCCCCATTCATGTTGTCCCCAAGAAGTCGGGCATCACGGTCATAACCAACGAAGCGAACGAGTTAATCCCTACTCGCACCCAAACAGGGTGGCGAGTATGCATCGATTACAGAAAACTCAACGCCGCAATGCGGAAAGACCACTTTCCGCTACCTTTCATTGACCAGATGCTTGAACGATTGGCCGGACACGAGTTCTACTGCTTTCTTGATGGCTACTCTGGCTACAATCAGATTCCCATCGCCGAAAAAGACCAGGACAAGACCACATTCACTTGTCCTTTCGGCACGTTTGCATATCGTCGCATGCCCTTTGGGTTATGCAATGCGCCCGCTACCTTCCAGCGGTGTATGATGGGAATCTTCTCAGACATGGTGGAAAAATTTCTGGAGATTTTCATGGATGATTTCTCCATCTTCGGCGATTCCTTCAACGAGTGTTTGCTGCATCTTGACGCTGTCCTTACCCGATGTAAGGACAAGAATCTCACTTTGAATTGGGAGAAATGCCACTTCATGGTGCGCGAAGGTATTGTCTTAGGACATATCATCTCGCAAAATGGCATAGAGGTTGACAAAGCGAAGATTGAGGTCATTTCCAATCTCCCTCCTACCCGATGCATCAGAGATATCCAAGCCTTCCTTGGCCATGCCGGTTTCTATAGACGGTTCATCAAGGACTTTAGCAAGATTGCTAGGCCCTTGACTCTTTTGCTGGCCAAGGATACGCCATTCGACTTCAACTCGAGCTGTGTGACTGCATTTGAGTCATTGAAACGCTCACTCACTTCCGCTCCCGTTCTTTCTTCACCTGACTGGACGCACCCATTTGAGATTATGTGCGATGCATCCGACTTTGCCATTGGTGCTGTCCTTGGACAACACATCAACAAGATGCCGCACGCAATCTATTATGCGAGCCGAACCCTGAACGACGCACAACTCAATTATACAACAACTGAGAAGGAATTCTTAGCTGTTGTATTTGCTTTAGAAAAGTTCAGGCCCTACCTCATCGGCTCTCCAGTCATTGTCTACACTGATCATTCTGCTTTGCGCCATCTTTTTGCAAAGAAAGATGCAAAATCTCGGTTAATCCGTTGGATCCTCTTGCTTCAGGAGTTTGACCTTGTCATTAAGGACAAACGAGGATGTGAAAACGTAGTTGCCGACCATCTCTCACGACTTCCTTCTTCGCCTTCGCTTTCAATTCCGATCAACGACGTTTTCCCGGATGAACAGCTCTTGACAGTATCTTGCGAACCCTGGTTCGCAGATATTGTGAACTATTTGGCCACGGGATTACTACCGACTGAATGGTCGAGTCAGGACAGACTTCACTTCTTATCCAAAGTAAAGCACTTTTACTGGGACGAACCCTATTTGTTCAAGTACTGTCCCGACCAGATTATTCGTTGGTGTGTCCCTGACGAGGAATTCAAGAGTGTGCTGTAATTTTGCCACGATCAAGCGTGTGGCGGGCATTTTGGGCCCAAAAAGACAGCTGAGAAGATCTTGCAATGTGGTTTCTACTGGCCACAACTCTTCAAAGACGCTCATGACTATTGCAAGACTTGCTCCCGGTGCCAACACTTGGGCCGGATATCCCGCTCCCGGTGCCAACACTTGGGCCGGATATCCCGGAGGAACGAGATGCCGCTCCAACCGATCTTGGTTGTGGAGATTTTCGATGTTTGGGGGATAGATTTCATGGGGCCGTTTTCCAGCTCTTTTGGGAACTTGTACATCCTTCTCGCTGTTGATTACTTCTCTAAATGGGTCGAGGCTGTGCCCAGCCGGACTAACGACAACAAGGTTGTCATTAGGTTCCTTAAAGAAAACATTTTCTCCCGGTTTGGGCACCCCCGAGCGATCATTAGCGACAATGGAAGTCATTTCTGCAATAAGACTTTCGAGGCCTTGTTGCGGAAATACTCCATTAATCATAAGCTATCCACGCCCTACCACCCCCAAACCTGCGGGCAGGCCGAAGTTTCAAATCGGCAAATCAAGCAGATACTGGAGAAGACGGTTTCCAAGAACCGTAAGGATTGGTCGCTGAAACTCAATGATGCCCTCTGGGCATTTCGAACCGCTTATAAGACCGACCTTGGCATGTCTCCCTATCGGCTTGTGTACGGAAAAGCCTGCCACCTACCTGTCGAAATAGAGCATCGCGCATTTTGGGCGATAAAGGAGCTGAATCTGTCTCTCGAAGATGCGGGCAGCCATCGGAAGCTGCAGTTGAATGAATTGAGCGAGCTTAGGGATGAGGCTTACGATAACGCGGTTGTCGTTAAGAATCGAACGAAGGTGTTTCACGATAAACACCTTTTGCGCAAAACCTTCGTACCTGGTCAGCAGGTACTACTTTACGACACCCGACTTCACTTCCATCCAGGAAAGCTCAGATCTCGCTGGAAAGGGCCGTATTTTATGCGGAATGTGTATCCGTAGGGCGCTGTGGATTTGGAGAATCCGAAGGACGGTTCATTTTTCAAAGTGAACGGATACCGACTAAAACCGTACCTTAGCGCCGAACCAACAGAGGAGCTCCTGTTCTTACAGGAGCCGGTTTACACTACCTGATCTTCCTCTGCCTACCTCCAAACTTCGGTTATCCAGCCAAGAACAGTGGACAATGTTCCAAATAAGTTTGGGGGTATGTACAAACCATTTTGTATATATTTGTGTATATTCTTTTTCTTTTCTTTAAAAACAAAAACAAAAAAAAATTGTGTATCGCTAACCGACATTTTTGACCCTTCAAATGATCTCTTCATGCAATGACAGTGAGGACACTGTCCGGTTTAAGTTTGGGGGTACGCTCGGTACGCATTTCTTACCTTCGCATTCATATGTATATTTTGCATCTGCATATTAAAATCCATAAAATCCATAAAAATCTGAAAATTTTCTAAAAATATAAAAACTTTTCTGTCAAGTTAGCTTGTGGAAGAACTCTGATTCAACATTTCGACGATTTTGTTTGAAAAAATAGGAATAACTAAATCTTATGTTTAGATTTTGAAAACCTGAAAGATAACTCTCCTTTGAAGCTAACTATAGCTGATTTACGTCTTTACATCACACTACACGTGTCGTGAGTTTTGGGAATTAGATGACAAGTCTTTTATGTTTAAAAACTTTTAAACAGATAAATGATTTTCTGAGGATCAAATAGGTTTGTTCTGAAATAAGTAATGTCAAGAATAGTTTATGAAGTAAAGCGAATATGAAGGAATGTTATTGATGCCGTAATTGGAACTAAGTCTGAAAAATAACCCATCTGAAACTTGATTGGAATGATTACACACCGAACCCACTAAACACGTCTTTTATCCAAAAAAATAATTGAACTGCCGGTTATATCTCCGTTCGTATTAAATAATCTGATTTTCACGCCAAACTGTCTTTTGTTTTTGGACCTAGGTAACTTGAGTAATTAAGTCCGCTGGGGTGTTTCTACACCTAATGCCCTAAAATCAACTGGTTTGGGTGCATTGGCCCAAAGCTCGCTAAGAAGCCTAGAAATTCCAGATTAAAACAAAGTCAAGTAAGTGTTCTCTCCGAGTTAAAATTCCTAACGGTTCTTTGTGTGAGAATAATCTTGATAAAAGACAGGCTTTTATAAAAAAATTTAACGGAGATATGAAGGTTTTATTCTATGATAAAGACTATTGCACGTTCACAGAGGTGTGTAAGAAATGAAAACAAGAAAAAGGTGGAGTGAAAAATACGACTTAGTTTCCTGTTAAGGAAGATAGAAATTTTGAAGTTGAAACCTTACTGGAAAACGAAACTTGAAAAATGCTTAACTCTTTATAAAACTTATGTGATCCTTTTAAAATTGTTATCTGGGCTTTATTGTGCGACATGATGACTTTAATCGATCCTTCTGGAACTTAACGACACTATTTGCACTGCACGTAAAGACATATAAAATCTGTAGTTAAATAAAAAGCGAGGTGTGAAAAATAAAGGTTCGATAGTCTAGACTTAGGATTATAGAATTGTTATTTTCTGAAACAAAACTTTAGGGTTTGAATCTTAGTTATTTTACAAAACCAACTTGACCGGATTTTGTGGGTAGTATCCGCTGAAAACACTCAGGAGACAACACTCCTCCTACTAGGGACACCTAGAGGTTTAACGGCTTGTTGCACATGCTCAGTGCAAACGCGTTCCCTGCGAAAGTGAGGTTAGGATTTTTTGTGAATAAATTGGCTTTGCTCGGGACGAGCAAATGATAAGTTTGGGGGTATTTGTTCATATCAGATTTTTGCATTTTCATACCGCCCAATTTTTATCACATTGCATATCGGTAGATACTCTTGAGCCGTGTTTGCTAGTAAATTGCAGGATACAGGTTCTCGGTTCTAAAAACGGTGAAATTCATGGAAAACACGACAAAATCCGGGTTCCTGCCAACCACAGATAAAACACGGATCTCCGCTCTCTATCCGCCTGTTGCCACACACCAGTTTAAGAGACAAAATGTCAAATCAATGTCGTTTTCATGCACAAGGCTCAATGGCAGCACAAGATCCAAGAAATCTACGCGGAGCTCGAGGAAATCATGACAAAAAGTCCACATCAAATCACCTTTTGGTCAACAAAAATTCTGGAAGAAATGTGGAAGTATTTTCAGAAAACACATATTCCAAACTACAGACAACATCAGACCAGGGGGCCCACAAAATACGAGGAGCTAACTCCTCTATTAGGCCGCGGAACCGCGGCCTAAGCATGCTTAGGCCGCGGATCCGCGGCCATACTGGCGAGTCAGAGGGTCGTATTTCAGTGGTAGTTTGGACTTTTTGTATAGAGCCAGGATTTTGCCTTAGATTTCCATTTCCCTGCCTATAAATAGCCCAGATCTTTGTGAAGGAAGGGGTCCATAATCTTGTATTTTTTTCTCTAGGTTTTAGAATACATGTTCTTCTTCCTCTTCTCATCTCTTCTCCATTAAAACTTGTAGTGAGCTTGTGAGTGAAGAATGATGAATAAAGAAGAACCGTTTATTATTATGCTTGTCTTATTCTCTTGTTAATTGTTGTAATTTTCATTTGTTAACTTAGTTGTTGTTATTTTTCTTGTTGTTTCTTTCTTCTCTCTTTTCTTTATCCTTAAAACAACCATGATGCTTACGCTTGATCCTCGTCAAGGTGAGGTCGCAAATAGCTAGTTGTTATCTTCTAATCTTTTTCTTTCTATCTTCCTCTTTTGTTTTGTTTTCTTTTCATTATGATGTGTGAGTAGTTTCATACTTGTTAGGGTAGGATAAGGGAAGTTTGAGAGAAGGAAATCTCTCTCACTCTTTCCTTGCCCAACAGCTTAATTCGACTCCCGTTAATTGAACCACAATCCGCTCCTTACGGCACCCTATCCTACATGATAGCGGTGATTCCGTAGTGAGACCGGTTGTGGTTGAATTAACCGGAGGTTATGGCTAAGAGCCAAGAACGGACGGACAAGCACCAAAAGGAAGAACTTATGCGTTGGAAAGCCTAGCTTATACTCGCAAGTTCCTTCCTAGTCGTGCTAATCCCCGTTGTTGCCGATTACCGTAACACCGATATTAAGAGGGGCAATGAAAGATGTGGGAGACTCCTAACTCAAACTAACCTAATCCTAATCCTAACAAGCTCTCTTTACATATCATTTTACCACTTAATTAATCACAACAAATCTGGAAAACTGGACTTAACTCGTTAAAGCACATAGAAAAAGATTCCCATCTCCCTGCGGACGACCCGTACTCAACCGGCTAGCTACAAGCGAAACCGTCTTGATTGCGGTAATTAACTAAACTTGAACACGCAGAATCCCTAACAATCAATAGCTCTTGTTTGACCTTGACTTCTTGACTTCATCATTGCTTGACTTTGGGTGTGATGATTAGGTTTTTGAGGAAGGTTCTTGTAGTGATGATGATTGTTCATGATTCATCATCATAGGCCTTTTCTCTCTCTCTCTCTCTCTCTCTTGGATGATTATTTAGGTCATTCTATCCTCTCATTTTTTTGGGCTCCACTTGAGGATATGGCCGGCCAAGAAAGAGATGGGGCTGCCCAATATTTTTGGGTGGGATTTTGTTATCCTCATGTTTGCAAAATCCCCTAGTTCATCTCCAAAATTCAACATCTCCTTTCCTCCACTAAATGGGCAACTTCTAGTGACCCCAAATGAGACATAGCCTACACTACATTCTACAGCAATTCTTGGGCACGTCGGCTCGCCAACTTCTTGCCCGAGTTGCCTCGGTCCAGAGGTGGGAGCCCGTAAACGAAGCCGGCGACGTGGTGCCCTTCCACCAAGGAGGTGAAGACCGGAGATTCCGCGGGGAGATCGGGACGACAACGAGAAGACCAAAGGACACGGATCGCCCGGTATATCTCTCTACCCCTTCTCTAGTTAGCTAGGACTATGTTAATGGCCCGATCCGGGATTTTTGTGCGTGGTGGTACTGGTTTACAAGTTCGTAAAAAGTTTCGTTTCCGCATTCCGGTGTCGGATTGACGGCCGGGGCGCCGCCGTCCACTACACTTATTACCTTCTGCACACCACACTTAGGCTAATTGGTTTTCTTCGTTCCCTACCCTTCAGCACCTGCCTAAGGTGTAGAAGAAGACTATCCAATAAGTGTAATAGGTGTACTTTCCTAATACCAGGAGCCCTCGCAACCTGAGAGAAGGTAAAGAGAAAAGACAACTGAATAATACTTATTCTATTTATCCAGAGCCAGAAACCATCCTCGAACTGGAACAAGTTCCTTCGAGTTCGATGAAAATTCCAAGTAATATATGGATCTTCATAGTGATACGGAATGTTATGGAGAAAAGAAAAGGTGAAAGTAGGAGTGGCAGGGGTATACGCGGTTTTGTCGTGAATGATAGTAGTCGCAATTTTCGTTGCCCTTAATCTAATCCCTTTATATGGCTTTACTTATTACCTTTTGTACACCACACTTAGACTAATTAGTTTTCTTCCTTCCCTACCTTTCGGCACCAGCCTAAGGTTTGGAAGAATACTATCCAATAAGCGCAATAGGTGTACTCTCCTAATACCAGGAGCTCTCGCAACCTGAAAGAAGGTAAAGGAAAATGACAACCGAATAATCCTATTCAATTTCTCCAGAACCAGAATCCATCCTAGAACTGGAACGAGTTCCTTCGAGTTCGTATGTAACTATACGATGGAATATCCAAGAAATGTGGATCTTCGTAGTGACAAGGGGTGTTCTGGAGAAACGCAAAGGTGATATAGAAGTGGCAATGATATATGCGACTAAGTGACAATCCAAAAGCCAAAGTGTTTTAAGAAGGTTCGGTTAACTTGGTTCATGAGTTTTAGTCTAGGGTCAGGCCATGGTCGCTGCCAAAGAGGGAGAGAAAAGAAACACTCAGCGTGCACTCTAACCTAGATCAGAATGGTTAATCACTTTATCTAATCAGGATGTCTCCCACTGTTTCCTCGAATTCTCCTCCAAACCCAAATGGAGAATTCGTCGGGATCATCTAAAATCATCCGGGGAGTAGCACCTACTCATCAGTGGGAATCTGGATCCAACTATCATCACATGATAACTTGATGGAAGCCACTCAAGTCACCACATTCCAGAAGGTATGCGCATGCGTGGCAAGTTTCCTGTATGTTTGAAACTCCCGATGTGGTTTTTACCCCTAGGACCCAAGTGACCTTGACACAGTCAACAAATCAAAGAGTCCTAGTCAAGTTCAACCCGTCATTATCTTGATTGCATTAAACCCACCCGTACGAGCCCTTGACACAGTCAACAAGGTCGCACGACTGTCCTAACCAATCACATTGCATGCTACAAACAAGCACCACCTAGCTACCGCACACTACGCCATGACACAGTCAACAAACGCATCACGAATACTAAGTATTACTTGTAGGAAATGATGAAAGGCTACGGCTGGTTTTTAGGAAAAAACCTTTAACGTAATGAACTTGATATCGTTGAATGGAACCCGAGCAGTTTAACAAATATATAGTGGCGCAAACTTTTGCTAAAGAGATCACTCCCTGTGAAGGGACTCGGCTCTTTCCTCGTCGTATGAGGTGCAGGATATTCCAAACTGAATACCATGATGCAAAGCAAAAGAATCGACTATAGTAAAGTTATTACAATGACGCAAACTTTTGCTCAAGAGTTCACTCCCAATGAAGGGATCTCGGCTCTTGCCTCGTCGAATGAGGTGTTGGATATTCATAACCGAATACCACTGTACAAAGCAAAAGGAAATGTCTGTAATGTCAGTTTTTAAAAACTTCGTTCCAACAACATCATATAGGTTTTTTTTCCTTGCATTGATCAGAATCAACGCAGTCCCATCAATTAAACATATCACACCAGATAAAGGATTGAAAATATAATGTATGAATATGCCATCCGCATTCACCGCTGTGCCCCGTCATCACCCGTTAGGTTACTTAACTAACGACAGAGCGGGGGCTGGACTAGCGCGGGTGCAAAATATATACAACATCTATTAGTATATATAAATATATATAACATTCGTCCCAGGCATGATATAAACAACATCACAAAATCTCATCAAGCAACACAGAGTGGTGGATAATCCTGGAGCCTCAGGTTTCATTTGATCCGAAAATGAGACCCGACGTTCCCTATCGTGTGGATAGCCTGTGCAATGAAAACCTGGACCCCTACGAGTGTGGCAAGTTACCCGCCAATCCCAGAAGTGAGGCAACCCCAATCAACAAAGTGAATGGGCCACACAACACTTCACGGAATCCGGTAACTTGAGCGCCCCTCCGTGGGTCATCCTATACCCCCTACGAGTGCGGCGAATTGCCCTCCAATTCTAGAGTAGAGTCCCCTCTGTCTCAATGCTATGAGATGTGGACCCGTTGCCCTGTAGAACCCGGCTATTCGTGCACTCCACTGCGGGGTAATCCTAGTATAGAAAAGAAAATAATATGTACAAGGGTGACATCAACCTCAACCCGGTCATGCCCTAAACAAAAGAATATACAATCTGGCAGAGACGGCTATCCACATGTCAGACGCTTGCCCCGCAATACTGAATATACAAATGAATCTAAACTGTACTAACTATCATTATACCACGGCTATCCACCACGACAATCCAACCACAATATCAGCACAATAATAGAACATCAACATGAATGTCATGTTCGCAAACTCGTCTAAAAGAACATATAGCAGTTAGACGGGTTATACCGCTCTAATGACATTCACAGTCGTAGATATATCACATGCACTGATAAACACACACTTAGAATTTCGATCGACTAAACTTTTCCTAATTGGCCCCAAATGCAAATCCAGCACTCAAACGAATCTGGGCCAAAACTATATGTACCAAAAATCAAATTTCCATGTCAGAGAGTGCAACAAGACATTTAGTGCAATTTCGCCACAAGACGGCCTCAGAACAGCCGTAAATAGGCATCTATTGCGGCGCTTCCGCGGCCAATTTAATGGCTCATTTGCCCAAATTTTTTTTGGTCCCTTACAAATGCTTGCACGGATTTTTAAGATCCTCTGAAAGATTATTTTGAACACATTTGAAAATTGACAGCAAGTATGAGAAAATGGAATTTTGATTCGGAAAAATTGGTCGATCGATATTCTAACCTTGTGCAAACTAGCTAGTATTGGTTTATGGGTGTCTCTGATACCATGCTGGGTTTTGTCGGCGTCCTGGCCATCTACCGTGGCCAATGCGGAACAAAAACTGGCGTTCAAAATTTTTTGGCGCAAACAAAAGCCGTCCCAAGATCGAAACCATAAACCATACTAGCGAACTAAAGAGAGCTAAACTACAAGGTTAGAATTGTTATACCGAATGAACCAAGTCCTTCGGTCTTCTACCACCTTCATTAGCTCCTAGGGGTCGCGGATCGAATTTGGTTGCCGGCCTTCCTCCATCGATGATGATCCACCCGAGGGAAACGACGCAGGCTTCAGCCTCGCCAAGCGAGGCAACCGACACTCCAAGGTTTCTTGCAATGGAAAGTGGAGGTATAGGAATGTCTCACTATATTTTTCTCTCATGCTAAATGCTCAAATGAGGAACTCATGAAGAAGAAGGAGGAGGTGAGGAAAACTAGTGGCATGAGAAACTCCAGAATGGCTAAGTCTCACCAAGAGAGTGTGTGAGTAATGAAGCAAGTGATGAATGAATAATAATCAATAATGGATGTGGATGGCATGTGGAGAAAAATGGCTAAGTCATTTGCAATCATGCAACCAAAATATCTCTTTCATTTTCCAAATAAAATATCCAAGAGCCATGCCTCTCTACATGCCTCATCATGCTCATGCCAACTCACCCTCCACCTCATTTCCAAAATGATTTTCTAAAAAGGAAAATCATGTAATGAGGTGTCAATTTTCTAGAAGTAATTCCGTATAAATACGGAATACAACCTGGTATACGTATCGAAATACATATAGGCGTATTCGTACAAAAATACGAATAGCCAAGTGAGAAAATGAATAGTGAACAATAATACTATAATACATATATATAAATTATTAAATCAAAACCTGATTTAATATTTTGGCTTAACCCTAATCCGCTAGTATTATCAATCGTCCGATTAAAGTCTGTGTAGCCTGTACACATATTTAATCGGACATATGTATGTACCAACATACGTCATCTACACCATATCGCCTGAACCGTGAAAACCCTCTGTGTAGGACTCTAAAGACTCGTCAATATGCTGGCAGTAGGTTTAACCACAAGCACGTCAGCGCCACTAGCTGTATGTAACGGCTACCCAGGTATTGACCGAAAGGAAGGACGACGAGCAAATTCATCCAAACCCCTACTGAGCCTATCCGTGACAATCTCCATATAGTCCGGTCTTTTCGTCTAAGAGTATCGCATATCGAGACCAGGGGGTGGATAAAGTCAGACCTCTAATAACGCGACATTTCGTGTCGGTATGAAACCCATCACCACCTGAGAAACTACTGATCCTAGATCAGTAATTCTCGACTACCTTGGCCAAGGATTTCTGGTGATGGCCACCCGTGCACAACGCGACATCAACCCCCAATACCGGGAGAGACGAATCCCCAACGATCCGCTCACTGCCTCCATGTGGCTTTGGACTGTACCCAACTAAAACCTATTTGCACGAATCCTTTGAGCTGTGGTAGGGTCGTAATCAAAGCACAGTGGGAACTCATACGAGACAAATGACGATCTCAGGTCGACAGACTAACCTGTACTCATATCACCTAGGAACTGCAATGTAACGTTTTAAAAATCGTTTAGGTGAAATTTCCGATAATCGGTAAAATAACTGGTGTTTTCCGTAAAAACCAAGATATAATTATTTTTCAACATAGACTTAAAAATACCTATTCTAGCTATGTAATTGCTAGTATTTGATGTTTAATTAGTCACTTACAAATTGCTAGTTTTCTTAAATATTTTTCCTAAATTAATTATTTTTAAATATTGTTTTAAGCTTTCACTTATACTTTTAATTAGTGTTAATTACAAGTGAGATGGGTTAAGTACACATTAGTGCACCATGTCAAATAAATAGCAAGTTGTAACACATTCTCTTTCCTTTTTGTTCTCCATTGTTCTATAAATTTAAATAAAACAAAATAAATAAAAAGGAAAATGACGAGATAAAGAGGTATGGTGCTAGTTTGACTGGGGCTATGGTGTTTTTTATTTTCCTCACTCACACACACACACACTCACCATTTCCAGCCCATTCTGGCCGAAATTTCTGCTGCTGCCCCTCTCATTTCCACCTCAAAAATCATGAAAAATTCTTCAGAAATCCACACAACTTCTCACTAATTCATAGTTCAATCCCCACCCAATTTTCCTTGGCCTAATCTAGCATGGATCTTAGAGCAAGAAACCATTTTTTGAGGCCAAGATTTTGCAAGTTTGATCTACAAAATTATGAGGTATAAATCCTAACCTTATGGTTAATTTGTTAGTTAATTACTTCAATCTAAACTAATTAGGTGTTTAATTATAGTTTTAATTGCAAGGTTTAGTTTTCAAGAGAAGGGTTTGGATCCAATTTAGGGTTTTTACCACTTGGTTATGGTTACGAGGTGTAGTGTAACATCTTAAGGCATGCAAAATTTAAGCTAGTTGCTAAATTGCTAATTGTTACTTTTAAATTATCTTAATTATATAATTTTGAAAAATAAGTTTATAATTAGTGTGTAAATAGGTGAAATTAAAATATAGTTAGTAATTGTGTGGCTTAATTAGGTTATTAAGTGATTATTGTGGCCACTAGTTTTGTTAAAATATCTAGTTTTGAACTAAAATGGTAAATTGATACTTAATAGGTTTTTGGAATAAATCGATTTTAATTAAGTTTGAGGTTTTGATGATATACAACCTATTTCATATAATATTTAGTGTGTTGTGACCACGCGATTGGTGCGTTGGGTTTTTGGTTTGGTAGTTGCCACGTTTAGCGACCCTAGTTGTGGTTTGTGGCGTTGTCGCGAGCACGTTTTGTGCACCAAGTGCGTGCGCGTTTAGTTAATGCGCGTGGTTGACTTGTATTGTTTGTGTCTGCGACTATTTATATATTTATTCTCTTATTTCCTTGTGTACTTTTCTAGGATCGGGTGCAGAGGCGTCGAATGTGGTGCGGAAATGGTAGATCTGAAATCGGATCAGATTAGCCGAGGCGTCCCGATGAGTAGATGTACACATCTACAGGGGAATCGTCTGGATGGCGCGAGGCGCCCGATAGTCAGGATTTCTAGTAGTGCTTGTATTTATATGCGTAGTCTCCTAGTCATTCATCTCATTGCATTGCATCATCATGGATATATATGATATTATCTCATAGGACACTTGCACTATTACCATTGGTTCATGCCGCACGTGCACTATTCATGCGTACACACACGCCTTTAGTAATTGCTATGTCAGGAACACTATAGAACTTGCTTAGAATCGGTATATGTGCATTGCATCATATATGATCTGTAGACTTTCACTTGTATAGTCATTTCATCAGGATGGATACGCAGGATTGTTGCATCATGATTCATGCAGAGCTTCTGGCCGTACTTCGCATGATATATACCATCGTATCATAGACATCCATCATCACCGACATGTTTACATATTGTGTTTCTTCTCGAGGATTTCAGTATTTATGAGATTTATGGATTTTGGAGAAACCACAAGGATTTTAAGAACGTGTTACTATTTTAAAAATGTAAGTTGCGGTTTTCTCGTGATATGATGTGTGTGGTGTCCACCATGGATTTTCTCGGTTCTTGAGCGGTATCATACACCCGATTCGAGGTAGGAGGAGGGACTGTCTGCGGGTGCATGGTGGACCCGGTACGGTACCACGGGACAAGAGGGTCGCAGATGATGGCGTTGAGCCCGGCAGGGGAGCACTATCGACCGGTTATTTTTGACGCGGCGGATATCCGGAGGATACCAACGTAGTCATGAGATTTGATAATATGGGCCGATCCGGACTGACGGAGCCCGAGATATTGAGATATTGAGACATTGAGATGTTGAGATATCGAGATATTGAGATATTGAGACATTGAGATATTGGGATATATATTTTGTGTCAATGCTTGACACGGATTTTCTGTTGATTTCATTGATGATACTTCATTTTATTGCACAGAGGTTTTTCTAAGATAAGAATAAAGATTTTCTCATACCAGACTGTAGGGTTCCTAGGCACTCTAGTGAGGTCTCACAAGGCATCAACCATGCCAATTTCAAAAATACGGGGTGCCGAGAAACCCTAATACGGATCGTTGGCTAGATTTCTAGGCGATAAAAGAACTAGTTAACTACTTAACTACAAGAATACGGATTTACAACCTTTGTAGATCCGGTTCTCCACCTCCATAGCTCCATGATGAAGTGTCCTCGCTGTCCAAAACGAAATCCGGGCTCTTGCGTCGGCTTCATCGGAGAAGAAGCGGGCTAGGTCATCGACGACGTGCCGAAGATGATCTACGTCGAAGCATCACTAGATCAAGCTCCACCTTCACCAAGCCATGAAAACTTGTGAAGGAAACACACTCTACTACTTGGCAAGAGGTAGAGGATGAAGAAATAGGAAGTGGGTAGACTTTAGAATTGGATTTCTCACTCATTTCCATCAATCACCATTGATGGAGCTTGCTTTCTTCAAGTGAAGAAAGGAAGAAGAAGAAGATAATAGTTATGATAAGTTAATTAAAAAGAATAGAAAAACAATACTTATCATAATTCTAACTATGGTTATGTGTAGAGAATTGACCAAGGTTAAAGGAATGGTTAGGGTTAAGGATGAGATAAGAATGGTGGACTAAGTCAAAGCTTCATGAAGCTTCAACTAAACAACAAATAAAGCCACCATTCTTTTCTCTTTTCCATTTATTTTCCAAAATGCATAAACAAATAAATAAATGAATAAATAAGTAATGGAAAATAAAACCCTAATTATATGTTTAACCATGGTTTAATTCTTTACACTTAACCAAGGAAACATGTATCATCAAACATGATACAATCAAGTGCACAAAACTATATCGAATATACAATGTGCACATCCGAGTGAGAAAATCCATCTTAAGTAAACCGATACTAGTTGATGCAAAGTAATATATCAAATATATAAATATGCATTAAATCATTAAATCAACACTTGATTCAATGATCCGGTCATGTCGCACACAACCGACTAGTATACAATGTATCGGCTTATCGAATCAACGCTTGAATCGATAACTAGGTTATATCGCATACAACCATTCGACACATTCATCACGAGAATGGGATACGGTATCACATACACGAATTATTCTCGGTCCCGCACATATCTCATATGCGCTCCTATTTCGTTTCGCTTGAGCCAGGAAACCTCTGTGTAGGACTCTAAAGACTCGTCAATACGCCGGCAGCAGGTGATGATCATATCAAACACCCACAAGCCGCAAGCGGTCTGCTAAACGTAACGGCCACCCGGGTATTGAGCGATCAGAAGATCGACGAGCAAACCCGCTCACACTCCAGTGAATCCAACCAGTAACACTACCGTACAGTCCGGTCCGATCGTCTGATATGTCGCATATTTTGCCTAGGGGTGGTAAACGTCAGACCCCAATAGCTCGATAAGTCGTGTCGATATGAGGCTCATAACGGGTCGAGAAACTACTGGTAACACTTACCAGCAATTCTCTGATCAGCCCTGGCCAGGGACTTCCTGTTATAGCCAACCGAACACAGTGCAACATCAACTCCCTATACCGGGAGAGACGAATCCCCTCCTATCGCTCATTGCCTCCATGTGACTCGGGACTGTACCCAAAATCCACCGTTTTGCACGCCCTCTTGGACGTGGTAAGATGGAAATCAAAGCACAGTGGGAACCACACAAGACTCTATGACGATCTCGGGTCAACAGACTACTCTGTACCAGTGTCACCAGAGAACTGCCATCTGACGTAAGGTAAAATACCATCTGGGAGTTCTCGGCGAGTCCGTCCAGTGTACCCAGTCTCTACTGAGCACCCGTATATCTCCTCTGATGTCAAACACCAATGGATATGGAATCATCCATCGCCCATCTGTATGGGTTGAGAAGGTATACGCTAGTCTACTCTGGTATATCGGTGCCCCGTCTCGATATACCCTCGACTAGGGACTTTGAAGGATGTACTTATGGACTACCATGTCCCCACTAGTATGATCCGCATCATAGTCCAGGTAGTCAAGTACACATCCTAAGGGCTTTACCAACATGTAACAGAGAGATAATCAGTATACACGTTAAGGTAAAGAGCAACCAGATAGCATACTATCATGTCGAGCAAGAAAGTCCTCCCTATATATGTTCTAGCATCCACTACAATATACATCCAATGTACAGTAATGGCCTCTAGGGCATACATATAACTAACAATCTCCCACTTGCACTAGGGCCATCTGTAGCAGTGGTTGTAGTATCTCATACTCAACCATCCCATCAAAATCTCTCTCTGGGAATAGGCCTTCGTGAGTGGATCCGCCGTGTTATCCTCTGAGTCTGCTCTCCTTGCCTCGATCACATTGGAGATCAACCATCTCTATGATCAGGTGATACTGCCTTAGAATATGTCTGGATCTCTGATGGGACCAACGTTCCTTGGCATAAGCCACAACTCCATTGTCACACAATGGGAGGAACATAGTTCATCTCATGAACCATTATACACCCAAACAGCCTCTTTGGTAACATCTTAAGTAGCGATGTATCCTGCCTTTATCGTCTAGTATGCCACGGTATCTAGCTTGGAACTCTTCCAACATACCGTCCCTTTACTGAGGGTAAAGACAATGCCTGCGACTGACATTCAGTCGTCTTTATCACCCTGGAACACTTCCAGTGATTCTCCCCAGGATCGATTGATACCATCTCACTACAACTAGTGAGATTCCTAACATCCAATTAGATCTATCTCATAGATCCAAAATCCAGGATTTAGTAGGTATCAGTTTGATCCTATATGGAGAATCTTTGTGATAATCGGAGATTGATCGTGCGTAGCATAGGAAACTCCTTCCCTATCAAGAGTATGTCATCGACGTACTCTACAAGGATCACCACCATACTCCCTACTACCTTTTGTATATACTAGGTTCATCTACCATTTTGATGATGTCAACTTCTTTGACTAATCCATCAAAACAGATGTTCCATCTCCGCGATGCCTGCTTTATCCTATAAAGCATCTTGCACACGTTTCCGCTGCTCCCACTGTCTACGAAGCCCTCTGGCTGTGTACTTATAGACACTCTCTTCTAAATCATCATTTAGAAAAGCAGTCAAGACACCCAACCACCAGATATCGCAGTCATGGTATGTAGCCGTGACAAGTAGGATCTGGATGGACTTAAGCATAGCTACTTGAAAAGGTTTCATCATTATCCACACCTGGTCAATGATGCAAACTTTTAACAAGTCTAGCTTTGAAAGTCTCAACTTTTCCATGTACACCAAGTAATCTTCTCAAGATATACTTGCTCCTGATGGGGATTTAACCCTTCAGATATAGCAACCAAAGTCCGTACTTTGTTGGTGTATAAGGATTCCATCTCAGATCGATAAACATCTAGCCATTCTTACAGAGTCTTACTCCTGATGGCCAGCTCGAAACTAGTTGGGTCATCATCTCATGATGCAATCCTCGCTCCCACTGTCATAGAGAAACCGAAGTATCTCTCAGGTGGGTGAGGAACCCTACTAGATCGGCGGAGAGGCTGAGGTTCGTTGGAATCTACTGAATCCTTTGGTTTTATCAAATCATCTGCTGTATTTTGTATAGCTAGAACCTTTCCAGTTCTACATTACAGACTTTGCCTCGAGCTTGTCCGGATTTTGCTTTTAGACATAGGCCGGACAACCCCAAATCTTAACTAGCTTAAGACATGGGCTCTTTCCCTTCCATATCACATATGAAGTGGTAGGCACTGATTTGATTCGAACCTAATTCAATAGGTATGCAACTTCATAAGTGCATAACTCCCAAAAGGAAATAGGTAACTCAGTAGTACTCATCATAGAGCACACCTTATCATATAGGGTGTGATTGCTCCGCCCCGATATACCATCGTGCTATGGTGTATACGGAGGAGTAATGCTGAGAGAGAATCTCATTCTCCTTATGAATAGTCCAGAATTTCCATGCTCAAGTATTCTCCTCCTCGATCACATCAAAGGATATAATACTTATACCCGTGTATCGGTTCTCTACTTCTAAATCATATTTTATGAATATCTCAAAAGGTTCGGACTTAAGTTTCAACAGGAACATATGACCGAATCTTGAGAGATTATCAGAGAATATAATGAATTATAAAGAATCAGTCCTGGCATGTGTAGACAGGAGACCTTACATACATCATCATGTATCAGTCCCAAGAGTTCACTAACTCTTTCTCTGTTTCCAATAAACAGAGCTATGGTCATCTTATCTTTGTGATATGACTGGCGAGTTTCACAAGATGTAAATTCAAACTGATTTAAATATGCATCTAAATGTAACTTCCTTTAGTCAGGTCGCATTGACATGACCTAGTCTACAATACCTCAAGAAGGATTCGTTCATTTCTGAACTCTTCCTCTTGTGTGTGTTCTGTATACTAAGAACTGTAGTTTGATTTAGAACATCAATGCTTTTAGATAACGTGCCTGAACCGATCAACTTTTGATATAGGAAATGTTCAAAACATTATCCAACAATACAAAATTTTATCATTTCTTTACTAATAAAGAGACTGATATGATTTTGTATATCAGGTTCGGTATCTAATAACATTCGTTCAGAATCAATGTATTACAATACAAGGTGAGAGTGACCAACAGACTTGGATACAACACTTGCCCCGTTTTCTGCCTCATAAAACTTATCACCCGTTCTCAGTTTTTCTACCGTTTTGTAGCCCTATGTAACAAATTACATATGTGGGATCCTGATCCGGTATCATATACTCAAGATTCGGAGGATACTGAGAAACAGTTCTTTGTAACGAACACACCCGAAGATGATGCATCATATGCACTTTCTTCGTTTGGGCGGCACGGGAATTCTGGTAATCCCCAATTTCCTGCTCTGTCTTACAACAATTATAAGTTGGAGCGGGACCAACGTTCCCCAGCTCAGTATAACAAGCGGGTTCGTTCAATAATCCGTTTTATTATCTTGATTAAGGCGTGAAATGGTCGCTACCAGGAGAGAGAGAGAAGAAAACACTCAGCGTGCGCTCTTGCAAGAATAGATTGGTTATTATTTTATCTAATCAAGATGGCACCCACTGCTTTTTATCAAATCTTCCTTCAAACCCTAAAAGGAAAGACTAGCCGGGATTAATTACACACTACAAGTTCGCCAATCTTTCATCCAGGTCAGTGTCGGTACTTTGAGGGAGGTCCCCCGTGCTTTCGCACGAACCTAATTAATGTAAATCTCGTTTTCCCAGAGCCGTAACCCCGTTGACACCTTTCTAGACACCTACTTGATCGGCTAATTGTATTGTATAAAACTCTCCCAGGAGTAACTCTTACTCGCAGCGGGTATCGGGATCCAACTATCTCATAGAAGGTATGCAATCTCATTGCAAATTTCAACACTTGAAATTCCCGATAATATTTTACCCCTAGCGTGCTATGACCTTGACGGAGGCCAAACAACCCATAGTCCGCTAGTCAAGTTCAACCCGTCATTTCCTGATTGAATTAAACCCACCCGCACGACCCTTGACGGAGGCCAAACAACGCCGTACGAATACCCTAATCCAATCGCATCATATGCTACCAGATAAGCACTAGTTAGCTACCGTACACTACGCCTTGACGGAGGCCAAACAACCTCAGCACGAATACTAACTAGTATGTATCTGAAATGACGGAGGGCTACGACAGGTTTTTCTGAAAACCTATTGCGTAATGAACTTGATATCGTTGTAGAATCAAATGAATTTTGAAATGGAGTGTTTTTGAGGCTTTTCTAGTTTTGCTAAAGGAGTCACTCCCGGTGAAGGGATCGTCGGTCCTTTCCTCGTCGAATGAGGTGCGGGATATATCATATATATCGCCGTGCAAAGCAAAAACACTTAAAAACAATCAAAAGACAAACCGAGGGATGTAGCATCTGCCAGTTATTGCTAAAGGAGTCACTCCCGGTGAAAGGATCTCGGTCCTTTCCCTATCGAATAAGGTGCAGGATATATCATATATACCGCTGTGCAAAGCAAGAACTGTAGCTACCTGTTTTATTTTGAAATTCGATTCTACAACATCTTAGGTTTCTTTTATTTCATTAATCATATTAATGAAGTCCCATCATTTAAGTACCTAAACATCATAGATAAATACGACGTACACTTATGCCATCCGCATTCGCCTCGATGTCCCCTCGTGCACCGTTAGGTTAGGTAACTAACGGCAGAGCGGGGCAGGGCTAGCACGGGTTTAAAACATAAGTTACGTCTATATAATATATCATATATACTATATACTGTATCTATCACAGAACATCACATGATCACATCATAGATATCGCAGCAGAAGAAACATATGAAATATTGGATATACTAGGACGTCCGTGTTTTCAATACGAGCCAGTATAAAACACGGATTCCACGGTCGTGATGAATAGCCAAACCCACACCCCTAGACCCCTACGAGAGCGGCAAGCAACCCTACCAATTCTGGAGTTAGGAGACCCGTAGTCGACTCCTCGAGTTGGTCTCCCACTGGACTCTAGAACCCGGTTACTTGTGCCCTCCTCCTTGGGTCTATCCTAGTGCGGAAAAGTAAATAATATACAAACGGTGACTACTTCCGCAACCTGGAAGCGCCCCAATAAAAGAATATTACATACAAGTTTTTACATGAATGAAAATGAAAAACACTCATCTCACATAAAAACCCCCGGCTATTCAAACACGACGATCCAATATAACATATCCAGCAACACATAACATCACATGTCATCAACGTAAGTAAATATGCGCATCCCAATTGTCGTTGACATATAGCAACGAAACCGGCGATATCACATATTACACTTACGGTCACAGAAAAGAAAGTGTAAAACTACAACAGTTGGAATCCGCAACCACCTCAGACATCGCATGTCTGACCAAATGAATTACTTAGACATCACATGCCTAACAATTATAAACCCCGCATTTTAGTCTCAAAATCGAAAACACTTTTCAATATTAAGTCGGGCAATTCAACAAGATTCCCGACATCCTGATCGAATGCTCGTCGCAAACTTCAGTAGGCGGCCGCACGCCCGATACCGTCGACGAAGTGCACCATGGCGGAACACCGCTGCCGCGAGCACCCGAACGGATGCTTTCGGCGACGGGGTTCTCCTACAGTCACTTGGTCGGGGCTATGGGGTGTAGCTGTCTATTAAGTTTACCCGGCGAGTATCCGCGTACGCTACGTGATTGCGACGGACTTTTGATCACATCAAAATTCCGTGGCAACCGATCAAGTGAGACTAAACTACTATGTTTATAACATTCATTCAGTTATCTCATAACTGATTGTGAATTCCAATTATTGTATCACAATCCAGATAATTAGAAAATGTTAAACTTTCCGATCGAACAATCGAACACCCAAGTTTTCCGATACAGATCAACACATGAAACAAGTCTAAAAACATTCAGTTCGTGCCTCAGTACCAACGGTCCAGCCGTAGAAGGGTCAAGCCAACGCCTCACATGTGGCACGCCGTACTGCCCCAAACCCGAAGGTTCAAAGAGCAGTTCAAGACGGTCACATAATCGAGTTAAGGTTTGTTGTCTTCTAGAGGGTCCATCGAGTTACTTGCACTGCTTAGAACGTCTTTAAACTACGGAAAAATCCAACACTTGGAAATTTCCCGACAGAGGAAAAATTGGATATTTATATCCGGTCGAACTTTTTAACATATTCAAAAAATTATCCGGAAAACACATAGACAAGTTTAGACAATCCGATCGAATCCATGTAATCCCAAAACAACCCCAGAAAACTCAACTGTACAATATATATTAAAATTACCCAGAAAACACAGGAATTAATTATAAACATTACTGTGCAAAACGGAGTCAATGAGTCAACATTACGGCAGCGGAACCGCCGCGCCACGTGGGTCTAGGCCGCGGTTCCGCGGCGTTATGACGGAGTTAGGTCTCCGTTTTTCACAGTAACTCATAGAAAACCCTGCTTGATTTTCTGCATATTTTTAATTTGGAAAAGGACCAGATTTTAAAAAATGGACAGAGAGCATTTTTAGGGTTGGGGTTTCGGGTCGTTCGGACTTCAAACTCTGTCTGGACTTCGCCTAAGGCTCTAGCTAGGCTCTGATACCACTGTAGGGTTCCTAGGCACTCTAGTGAGGTCTCACAAGGCATCAACCATGCCAATTTAAAAAATACGGGGTGCCGAGAAACCCTAATACGGATCGTTGGCTAGATTTCTAGGCGATAAAAGAACTAGTTAACTACTTAACTACAAGAATACGGATATACAACCTTTGTAGATCCGGTTCTCCACCTCCATAGCTCCATGATGAAGTGTCCTCACTGTCCAAAATGAAATCCGGGCTCTTGCGTCGACTTCATCGGAGAAGAAGCGGGCTAGGTCATCGACGACGTGCCGAAGATGATCTACGTCGAAGCATCACTAGATCAAGCTCCACCTTCACCAAGCCATGAAAACTTGTGAAGGAAACACACTCTACTACTTGGCAAGAGGTAGAGGATGAAGAAATAGGAAGTGGGTAGACTTTAGAATTGGATTTCTCACTCATTTCCATCAATCACCATTGATGGAGCTTGCTTTCTTCAAGTGAAGAAAGGAAGAAGAAGAAGATAATAGTTATGATAAGTTAATTAAAAAGAATAGAAAAACAATACTTATCATAATTCTAACTATGGTTATGTGTAGAGAATTGACCAAGGTTAAAGGAATGGTTAGGGTTAAGGATGAGATAAGAATGGTGGACTAAGTCAAAGCTTCATGAAGCTTCAACTAAACAACAAATAAAGCCACCATTCTTTTCTCTTTTCCATTTATTTTCCAAAATGCATAAACAAATAAATAAATGAATAAATAAGTAATGGAAAATAAAACCCTAATTATATGTTTAACCATGGTTTAATTCTTTACACTTAACCAAGGAAACATGTATCATCAAACATGATACAATCAAGTGCACAAAACTATATCGAATATACAATGTGCACATCCGAGTGAGAAAATCCATCTTAAGTAAACCGATACTAGTTGATGCAAAGTAATATATCAAATATATAAATATGCATTAAATCATTAAATCAACACTTGATTCAATGATCCGGTCATGTCGCACACAACCGACTAGTATACAATGTATCGGCTTATCGAATCAACGCTTGAATCGATAACTAGGTTATATCGCATACAACCATTCGACACATTCATCGCGAGAATGGAATACGGTATCACATACACGCATTATTCTCGGTCCCGCACATATCTCATATGCGCTCCTATTTCGTTTCGCTTGAGCCAGGAAACCTCTGTGTAGGACTCTAAAGACTCGTCAATACGCCGGCAGCAGGTGATGATCATATCAAACACCCACAAGCCGCAAGCGGTCTGCTAAACGTAACGGCCACCCGGGTATTGAGCGATCAGAAGATCGACGAGCAAACCCGCTCACACTCTAATGAATCCAACCAGTAACACTACCGTACAGTCCGGTCTGATCGTCTGATATGTCGCATATCTTGTCTAGGGGTGGTAAACGTCAGACCTTAATAGCTCGATAAGTCGTGTCGATATGAGGCTCATAACGGGTCGAGAAACTACTGGTAACACTTACCAGCAATTCTCTGATCAGCCCTGGCCAGGGACTTCCTGTTATAGCCAACCGAACACAGTGCAACATCAACTCCCTATACCGGGAGAGACGAATCCCCTCCTATTGCTCATTGCCTCCATGTGACTCGGGACTGTACCCAAAAACCACCGTTTTGCACGGCCTCTTGGACGTGGTAAGATGGAAATCAAAGCACAGTGGGAACCACACAAGACTCTATGACGATCTCGGGTCAACAGACTACTCTGTACCAGTGTCACCAGAGAACTGCCATCTGACGTAAGGTATAATACCATCTGGGAGTTCTCGGCGAGTCCGTCCAGTGTACCCAGTCTCTACTGAGCACCCGTATATCTCCTCTGATGTCAAACACCAATGGATATGGGATCATCCATCGCCCATCTGTATGGGTCGAGAAGGTATACGCTAGTCTACTCTGGTATATCGGTGCCCCGTCTCGATATACCCTCGACTAGGGACTTTGAAGGATGTACTTATGGACTACCATGTCCCCACTAGTATGATCCGCATCATAGTCCAGGTAGTCAAGTACACATCCTAAGGGCTTTACCAACATGTAACAGAGAGATAATCAGTATACACGTTAAGGTAAAGAGCAACCAGATAGCATACTATCATGTCGAGCAAGAAAGTCCTCCCTATATATGTTCTAGCATCCACTACAATATACATCCAATGTACAGTAATGGCCTCTAGGGCATACATATAACTAACAATTGTGCAGGTTTCGTGTTTAATTATGCATTCATGCTAGTACATAGTATCATTTTGAGATACGTGGGTTGTGACGCATTTGCGTGCATGCTTACGATAGCCCTTAGATATTACTTACTACTCACGAGTTGGCAACCCACTCCCGTTGTGCCACAGTATCTTTCAGGTCCGACCCGTCAGCACAGTAGTGGCGGGTGCACTTCCTCATTTTGTTACTTTTGCTTGGACTTGCGGTATTGCTCGTAGGTAGGTTGCGAGGATATTTTGTTCCATCTTGTATTATTATTTTTGTATCTAGTATACTCCATCTACCCTTGTATATTTGACTAGACGATGTGACTCGTGAAATTTGTATTTGTGGTATTTGGTGTCGATGAAATTTGTATTTGTGGTATTTGGTGTCGATACTCACTTGAGCCGACGTGATATTTTCTTATTTCTTGCTTTCAAATGCTTATTGTGCACTTTTGATATACATATTGCATGTGCTTGTGATTCCTCCATTGGTGAAGAGCTAGCTCCCGCTTGGGGATGCCTTATTCATTATTTATATGTATTTCATGTGTTGTACCCGTTTGGGGGACAGTATTTACAAAGGAGACTCTGCCGAAATTTTCGGAAAAATATGATGTTGCTTTTAAATGTTTAATGCCACTTATTTGTTAAAACCACTTGCGTTAAAACAATTTTTCCTTCACTATAATTGTTAAACGGTTTAGTTTTCTGGGCTTTGGCATACTTAGATTACGTTGCGCCGTGAGACGTTTCGTAGTTTAAGTGCCAGTCACGTTCCGTACCATCGGTTCGTGACATGCAATCTGACAATAGGTATAGTACCATCTAGCAGGTTACCGGTGAGTCCGTCCAGTGTACTCATAACACAATAAGCACCTGTATACTATCTTAGGTGACTAACTGACACCAATGGCTTGTGAGACCGACCACCGCCCCTCGTCGCGGTCTCGATCAGTATACACTAGTCTACTCCGGAGTATCGATGCCCAGTCTCGATACTCCTATGACTAGGGACATTTAAGGATGTGCTTATAGGCCACCCAGCTCCCACTTATATGATCGCCATCATAATGCTGGTAGTCAAGAAAGAATCCTATGGGCTCTATTAACATGTAATAGTGATCTCTAATGCCACCTAATGCTAGACATGATGATAAAGACAAACCAGATAGCATACTATCATCTTGAGTAAGACTGTTCTACCGGTATAGGTCATCCCTCAATCATCACAATCCTGTGCCTGCGATTCAATAATTGACTTGAGGGCACTATAGCCAACACTAAGTGAGTCACCAAGTAGCCATGCTTCATTCAATGAATGATAATACCTCACCCTCCATCTCATTAACCATTTAACTAAATGGTTAAAACAAATAATGAGGCGTCTTCTTCTAGAAGCACTCTTGTAATAAATTACAAGAATACCTCTCACCGTATATACATACCATTATCCGTATTCCGAAAAATACGAATACAAAAGAGACATAAATAATCCAACAATAAAATACTAAGATCCGGCTTAAACCAAAGCCCGCTAGTATTATCCGCCCGAACATCATACGTGCACAAGTACACGTATGTAATAAAACCCAGCTGTTAAACCATACGACCTCTACATCGTTTCGCCCGAAGCAGAGAAACCCTCTGTTTGGGACTCTAAAGACTCGACAGTACACCGGCAGTGCGTTAATGGATAAATCCATAACCACAAGCACTTCAGCGGCACTAGTTGTACGTAACGACTACCCGGGTAGCTGTCGAAAAGGAAAACCGATGAGCAAACTCATCCGGATCCCTAATGAGCTTATCCATGACAATATTCGTACAGTCCGGTCTCGTCATCTAAGAGTATCACATACTGGATCTAGGGGTGGTAAGCGTCTGATCCAAATAACACGATAATTCATGTTGATTCGGCTCGGGACCAATCCAGGAAACTACTGATCAACCTATCAGTAAATCCCAACTGCCTTGGCCAAGGTCTTATGGTCCTGACCAATCAAACACAGTGCGATATCAACTCCCAATACCTGGAGAGACGAATCCCTGAAAATCACTCACTGCCTCCATGTGGCTTGGGACTTTACCCGACCAAAACCTGTTTGCAAGACTCAGTGGAGCCATGGTAGGGTAGTGATCAAAGCACAGTGGGAACTCGCACGAGACAAATGACAATCTCAGGTCCAAAGACTAACCTGTACACATGTCACAAGAGAACCGCTATCTGACGATGGGTATAATACCATCTAGAGGTTCTCAGCGAGTCCATCCAGTGTACTCACCCCAGTGAGCACCCGTATACAATCTTAGGTGATCAAACCAATGGTTGTGGGACCAACCACCACCCTTCGTCGGGGTCTAGAAACGTACACGCATCTACTCTGGAGTATCGATGCCCGATCTCGATACTCCTGCGACTTAGGACATTTAAGGATGTGCTTATAGACTACCCATCTCCCACAAGTATTATCGCCATCACAACGCAGGTAGTCAAGCAAGATCCTACGGGCTTTATCAACATGTAACCGCAATATGTAATAACGTGTATAGCATATGCCATGTTAAGATAAAGTCAAACCATAATAGTATACTACTATATCAAGTCTTTATCAATATGTGCAAGATGGATAAAGCATCAATAAAAAAAATACACATATCCTGATAAAGACAACTGAAATAATATACTATATAACTGAGCAAGATCGTCCTGTACATACATATTCACAGCATCCACATGTATACATATACAATAATGGCCTCTTGGGCATACATATCCAACAATCTTCCAATTGCACTAAAGGCTAGTTATTGGCGTACCGAATACCCAATGTCTGCTCTAAGGCCAGCTGCTGGCGTACCACATACCCAACATCTCAAAAAGTTGCTCGAACTGCGCTTGAAGGGGGGCATTGTAAATGGATCCGCCGTGTTCTCTTTTGTATCCACTCTTCGTACCTCGATCTCCTGGCGATCTATGATCTCCCTGATCAGGTGATACCGCCTTAAGATGTGTCTTGATTTTTGATGGGACCGTGGTTTCTTTGCTAAAGCTATAGCCCCATTGTTATTGCAATACAAAGGTATCGGATCAACAATGGACGGAACTACCTGATGTTCAGCAATGAACTTGTTCATCCAGACCGCTTCTTTTGCGGCATCGCTTGCAGCAATGTATTCAGCCTCCATCGTCGATTCTGTGACGGTATCCTGTTTGGAACTCTTCCAACACACTACCCCGCCGTTGAGGGTAAACACAAAACCCGAGATAGACTTGATGTCATCCTTGTCACTCTGGAAGCTTGAATTGGTAAAGGACTCGACCTTGAGGTCTCCATTACCGAAAACCAAGAACATATCCTTAGTCCTTCTCAGGTAGCTGAGAATGTTCTTCACTACTGTCCAGTGGTTCTCACCTGGGTTCGACTGATACCGGCTCACCATGCTTAGCGCGTAAGATACATCTGGTCTTGTACATAGCATCGCATACATTATAGATCCTACCGCCGAAGCGTAGGGTATAGTGCTCATGCGAACCCTTTCCTCATCAGTCTTGGGAGACATCTCCTTGGAGAGGGTGAATCCGTGCAATGCGGGTATGTTACCGCGCTTGGAATCTTCCATACTAAATCTCTTTAGTACGGTCTCTATGTACCTGGACTGCGAAAGTCTTAGTAATCTTTTGGATCTATCTCTATAGATCCTGATCCCCAGAATGTACGAGGCATCACCCAGGTCCTTCATGGAGAACCTTTGTGACAAGAACAGCTTGACCGATTGTAGCATAGGAATATTGTTTCCTATCAAAAAAATGTCGTCCACGTACAAGACTAGGAATACGACAGTTCGTCCTACAATCTTCTTATAAATACATGGCCCATCCTCATTCTTGATGAAGTCAAATTCCTTGACCGTTTCATCAAAACAGATGTTCCAGCTCCGCGATGCCTGCTTTAATCTATAAATGGATTTAAGCAACTTGCACACCTTCTCGCTGCTCCCACTGTCTACAAAACCTACTGGTTGATCCATATAAACGCGCTCTTCCAAACTTCCATTTAGAAAAGCCGTTTTTACGTCCATCTGCCAGATTTCATTGTCATGGAAGGCAGTAATGGTAAGTAGGATCCAAATGGATTTGAGCATAGCCACTAGAGAAAAAGTTTCATCATAGTCCAATCCTGGTCTTTGAAGAAAACCTTTTGCAACAAGTCTAGCCTTATAAGTTCTCTCCTGCCCATCTACACCAATCTTCCTTTTGTAGATCCATTTGCATCCAACGGGTTTTACCTCAGGTGGAGCAATTTCCATGGTCCACACTTTATTGGTGTACATGAACTCCATTTCAGATTGCATAGTATCCAGCCACTTATCAGAGTCTCTACTGATATTGGCCTGCCTGTAACTAGTAAGATCATCTTCATCCAAAATGCAATACTCTCGATCCCCGTCTATGAGAAAACCGTAGTATCTTTCGGGCTAATGAGAAATCCTACTAGATCTGAGGAGTGGCTGAGGTTCGTCCGGGATTATTGATTTCTCGGGCTCTACCAAATCTTCAGTTATAGTTTGTCCCTCTGGAATTTCTTCCAGTTCTACTGTGCTCCCACTAATTTCTTTTGCAAGAAATTGCCACTCTAAAAGGGCGGCGTGCTGAGCAACAAACACCTTCTGTTCCTCGGTGTGGTACAACAGATATCCATTTGAATGCCTGGGATATCCTACAAACTTACATAAAACTGACCGTGCCTGAAGTTTGTCCGGATTCTGGTTTTTAACATAGGTCGGACAACCCCATATCTTAACCCATTTAAGACATGATTTTTACCACTCCATATTTCATATGGAGTCTTAGGCACAGAATTAGACGGAACCTGATTCAATAGGTACACTGTTGTTTCAAGCGCAAGTCCCCAGAATGAAAGAGGCAACTCGGCATTACTCGTCATGGAGCGAACCATGTCCAATAGGGTATGGTTCCTCCGCTCCAATACACCGTTGTGTTGTGGTGTATATGGATGAGTAAGCCAAGAGAGAATACCATTCTCTTTTAGAAAGTACCGGAATTCCGTGCTCAAGTACTCCTCTCAGCTATCAGACCGGAGGATCTTGATACTTTTGCCAGTCTGGTTCTCTACTTCTTTTCTGAATTCTTTGAATTTCTCAAAAACTTCAGATTTGTGGTTCATAAGATACACATACCCGAATCTAGAGAGATCGTCAGTGAATGTGATGAAGTACGAGAACCCACCCCTTTCATGTATAGACATCGGACCACATACATCACTGTGTATGAGTCCCAAGAGCTCTACTGCTCTTTCTCCGTGTCCGGTGAATGGAGATTTGGTCATTTGTCCTTTGAGACAGGGCTGACAAGTTTCATAAGATGAAAATTCGAAAGTATTCAAATATCCATCCTTATGCAATCTACTCAGTCTTTTCTCTCCGATATGACCAAGTCTACAATGCCACAAGTAGGATTCGTTCGTAGCTAAACTCTTCCTCTTGCGTTTGTTTTGTACATTGAAAACTGTGTTTTGATTTAGAACATAGATACCATTACACGGTGTACCTTCTGCAACCAATACCTGATTAAGGTAAATGTTCATGATATTTCTATCAAGAACAAACTTATATCCATCTTTATCAAGTAAAGAAACTTATATGATGTTGCAAACCATGGAAGGTACATAGTAGCAATTGTTCAAAATCATAGTATTGCCTTTTGGCAACAGTAGGTGATATTCACCGACGGCAGCAGCATCAACTTGTGCTCCGTTCCCTACTCTGAGGGACATATCACCAGGTCCAACTATCCTACTTTTTCTCAGTCCTTGCAATAAATTACAGCTATGAGATCCTGATCCGGTATCTAGTACCCAGGAGATAGGACTGACCGAAAAACAGTTCTCGATAACAAAAACACCTGAAGGAGACGCAATAGTATGCTTCTTCTTTGTTGGGGTCATCAAAGAATTCATGCAATCTTCTTTCCCTTTCTCATACTCATGACAGCTGTTCTAGTTTAGAGCCGAACCGACGTTCCCCAGCCCCGAATAAGAATTCGGATCGTTCAAGCGATACATTTTATTATCTTGATTAGGGCGTGAAATGATTGCTACCTGGAGAAAGAGAAAAGAAACACTTAACGTTCTCTTTTACAAGATCAGATTGTTTATTAATTTATCTAATCAGGATGGCTCCCACTGTTTCCTCAAATTCTTCTTCAAACCCTGAAAGAAGAACTAGTCAGGATTAATCGCACGTCACAATACTTGCTTAACCTTTCCGCCAGGCTAGTGTTGGTACTTCTAGGGAGGTTTTCCAACGCTTTCGCGAAGTTCCTTAATTATGTAACCTCTTTTCCCTGGAGGCGTAGCTCCGCTAACACCGTTCTAAACACCTACTTAGTTTATAGCATTGATTGTTAAGTGAAATAATCTCCCAAGAGTAATCCTACTCATCAGTGGGATCAGGATCCAACAATCATTGTGTGATGACCCAGATGGAATCCACTATAGAGTTAGAATTAATTGGGAAAACAGTTCCTTTTTACAAGTACACAGAAAAACTGAAACATGAAAATGTTTCATCGGGGGTGACCAAGTATTCCTAGTAATGCCTTTTTCATTATCCAGATTCATGACAGTAATCGTAATTTCCTTTACCTTCACTTCAGTCCCTTTATATGCCTTTACATCTTACCTTCTGCACACCGTACTTAGGCTAATTGATTTTCTTCCTTCCCTACCTTTCGGCACCATTCTATGGTTTGGAAGAAGACTATCCAATAAGCGTAATAAGTGTACTCTCATAATATAAGGAGCTCCCTCAACCTAAGAGAAGGTAAAGGGAAGAGACAACCGAATAATACTATTCAATTTCTTCAGAACCTGTAGCCATCCTCGACTGAAGTAACTTCTTTGAGTTCGTATGTAAGTATACGATGGTCGTTCCAAGCGATATGGATCATCGTAGTGATACGAAGTGTTCTGAAGAAATGCAAAAGGTAAAGTAGGAGTGGCAGAGATATATGCGACTTTGTTGGGAATCAAGACAAGCCAAAAACAAAGGGTGTAAGAAGATTCGGTCAACTTGGTTCATAAGTTTTTAAGGTAAGTCATGGGTCGCTGTAACGAAAGAGAGAAAAGAAACACTCGGCGTGCACTCTATCAAGATTAGATCGGTTATCACTTTATCTAATCAAGATGGCTCCCACTGTTTCCTCAAATTCTCCTTCAAACCCTAAAAGGAGAACTAATCGGGATCATATACACTTTACAAGTTCGCTAACCGTTAGCCAGGCCAGTGTTGGTACTCTGAGGGAGGTCCCCCGTGCTTTCGCACGGACCCAATTAATAACCCCGTTTCCCTAGAGGCGTAACCTCGTTAACATATTTTAGACACCTATTAGGTTAGCTAATTGTGAAGTGAAAAAAATCTCCGGAGGAGTAATACATACTCATCAGTGGGAATCAGGACCCAACTATCATTTTGTGATAACTTTGACGGAAGCCAACCAAAATTACCACACTCCAAAAGGTATGCGCAAACTAGGCAAGTTTTCTGTATGTTTGAAACTCCCGATATGGTTTTTACCCCCAAGCGTCTTATGACCTTTGATAAAGGCCAACAAATCATAAGTCGTTAGTCAAGTTCTACCCGTCATTGTCTTGATTAATCTAAACCCACCCGTACTTGCCCTTGACGAAGGCCAACAAGACTGTACGACTGTCCTAGATTAATGCATCTTTATGCTGCAGAAAAGTAACACATAGCTACCGTACAATATACCTTAACGAAGGCCAACAAACATAGTGTCACAACCCGGATATGTGGAACGTGACTACCACTTAAATTATGAAACGTCTAGAGCCGTAACGTAATCTAAGTAAGCCAAAACCCAGAAATATTAACCATTTAAAGAAATAGAGTAAAGGAAAACTGAACTTAAAAAGGTGATTTTAGTAAAATGAAGTCATATTAAAATATTTTAAAACACCAAATTTTCCCGAAAATTTCGGTAGAGTTTCCTTTGTAAAAACAGGCCCCAAACGGGTACAACACATGAATATACACAAGTAATGAATAAAGCATCCCTAAGCGGAAGATAGCTCTTCACCAAAGGCGGAATCACAACCACATGCAACATATATCATCATAATATGAGATAAGCATCTGAAAATGAGAAATAAGAAAAACACCACGTCGGCTCAAGTGAGCATCGACACCAGAAATGGAATACATACAATTCTCACAAGCTCACTATCTAAGTCCAAATACAACTGGTGTAAAACGGTAGATAAGGTAGATGGAGTGTACTAGATACAATAATAATACACAAGGTGGGAACAAAATATCCTCACAACCCACCTATGAGCAAGCCGCAAGTCAAGCAAATAGAGCAAAGTGAGGAAGTACGCCCGCCGCTACAGTGCTGACGGGTCAGACCTGCAAGATACTGTGGCACAACAGGGGTGAGTTTCCAACTCGTGAGTAGTAAGTAACATCTAAAAAGGCTATCGTAAGCATGCACGCAAATGCGTCACAGCCTACATATACCAATATGATGCGATGCACAAGTATGAATGCAACATGAATGGATAATCAACACGAAATCCAGATATAACTGATATGAGAAGATCCATATCCTTATCTCAGTAAAAATTTTATATAATAAAAACTGGAGTATCATCAGTGAAATCAACAGAAAATCCGTGTCAAGCATCGACACAACACATGTATATCTTAATATCTCAATGTCTCAATAGCTCAATATCTCAATGTCTCAATATCTCAATATCTCAATAGCCGTCTCTCAGATCGGCCCTCAGATCTGTCACATCCCACGACTCCGGTCGGTATCCTCCGGATAACCGCCGAGTCAATAATAACCGGTAGGTAATGCTCCCCTGCCGGGCTCAACGCCTTCTCAATACGTCCATCTTGCTCCGGGGTACCTCACCAGGTCCACCATGTACTCGCAGACGGTGCATCCCCCTCCTCGAATCGGGTATATGATACAGCTCAAGAACCGAGAAAACTCATAGTGGACGCCACACACATCATAACACGAGAAAACCGTAACTTACATTTTTTTAAATGATAATAGATTTATAACATTCTTGCGGTTTTCCCCAAAATCCATAAATCTCATAAACACTGAAATCTCCAAGAAGAATCACAATATATGAACATGTCGGAAATAATGGATGTCTATGATATCGATAATATACCCTGCGATGTATGACTAGAAGCAATGTATGAATGATGATGCGATGAGGTATATAACTAACAACCTACATATCAATTTTGATGCCATGAGTATACAACTAAAATCTACATATAATACATGATGCAAATGCACAGATACCGATTTATGCAAGTTCTATAGTGTCCGTGACAAAGCAATTACCAATGGCATGTGTGTTCACATGAATAGTGCATGTGCGGTATGAACCAGTGGTAATGGTGCAAGTGTCCAAAGTAATAATATCATATGTAAAAAAAAAGATGCAATGCCATGATATAAATGATTTGGATACTACGCATATAAATATAAGAACTACTAATAATCCTAACTATCGGGCGCCTCGCGCCATCCAGACGATCCCCCATAGATGTGTACATCTACTCACCGGGGCACCTCGGCTGAACTGATCCAATCACCACCTTTCCATTTCTCGTCGCGTCCGACGTCTCTGCAACTGATCCTAGAGACGCACAATGAGTATATATGAGCTTAACCACTAAAATAGACGTGAAGTCAAACTGTACAAAGTAACTAACGCGCACTAACTAGACGCGCATACACTTGGTGAACAAAACGCCCACGATATCGTCAAAATCACAACTAGGGGTCGCTATACGTGGAAATCCCCAAACCTAGAACCCAATCGTACCAATCACGCATTCACATCATATTACATATCTTAGAAATTAGGTTGTAGATCATCACAACCTCAATCTAAATAAAAATCTATTTGTTTCCAAAAACCTAGTAAGCAACAATTAACCATTTTAGTTCAAATCTAGATGTTTTAGCAAATCTAGTGGCCACAATGATCACTTAATATCTTAATTAGGCCACACAATTATTAACTATATTTTAATCTCACCTATTTAGACACTAATTATGTAATTAGTTTGCAAGTATATTTAATTAGGACAATTAAAAGTAACAATTAGCAAATTAACAACTAGATTAGATTTTGCAAGTCTTTTAGATGTTAATCTACACATAGTTAACTTAATTAAATGATAAAAACCTAAATTTTAACCTAAAACCTTCTCTTTAAATTCCTATTTTGAAATTCAAACCATATTAACACCTAATTAAAAATTGATTAGAACAAATAATTAACACGCAACAATTGGGTTAGGGTTTATACCTCAAGAATTTGAGAATCTAACATGCTAGCTTAGCCACCCAAAATGCTATTTTTCATCAAGATTCAAGCTAGTTTAGGCAAACGAGAAATCTTGTGATAATTAAATATAAATTAGTGTTGGATTTTTGAATTTTTTATAAGGAAAATGAGATTTTTTGTGATGAAATGAGATGGAGTAATTAAGGGGGCTGCTGTTGGTTTCGGCCAGCACAATGGGGAGAAGGAGGTGAGTGTGTGTGTGTGTGTGAAATTTCCATGTCAAAGCTCCTATACCTCATTAATAAGGAACCATACTTCTTTATTCTATTCTTTTTATTTTATTTTCTTTTATTCTATTAAGTTTTCTTTAAAACATCTAGAACCATGAAGAAAATTTTAGAAGAAAGCATATGTTACAATTTAAGTGTTAAGTTGTCATGGTGCACTAAACTTGTATTAACCCATTCTAATTAGTAATTATCACTAATTAAATGTATAAGTGTATGATTAAAATAATAATTAAAAATAAGTAATTAAGGAAAATATTCAAGTAAACTAGCAATTTATAGATGACTAATTAAATACCAATACTAGCAATTACATAGTTAAACTAGGTATATTTAAGTCTATGTGAAAAAATAATTATATCTTAGTTTTTACGGAAAACGCGTATTATCACTAATTAATACATAATTAACCTAATCGAATTTTCAGAACGTTACACATAGCATGAATACTAGACGCTACTCGTCTGAAACGACGGAAGGTTACGACTGGTTTTTGGCGAAAAACCTTTAACGTAATGAACTTGATATCGTTGAAGGAACTCGAGTGGCTTTGAAATGGAGTGGTTTAAGCTCCGCTTTTTAAAGCTAGTAACATAAACCTTTGCTTAAGAGCGAACTCCCAGTGAAGGGATCATGGCTCTTCCCTCATAGAATGAGGTGCGGGATATTCTTAACCAAATATCTCTATGCAAAGCAAAATAATTTGACTATGAGTTTTGAAGAAAACCGAGTTGTTTTAAAATTGGTTCCGACAACATCATTTAGGTTTATTTTTCCTTGCATTATTCAGATAATGTGTTCCTATCATTTTAAGTTTCTAAGCCACAAAAGAAACAACCAAAATAACATGCTATTTATATGCCATCTGCATTCGCCACAGGGCCCTGTCATGCACCGTTATGTTACTTAACTAACGGTAGAGCGGGGTCAGGACTAGCGCGGATGCAAAACATATAGTAGCATCTACTAAATATATATAATATATATCAACATCGCAGGCAGATAATAGTCATCACAGACACATGAAAATCATCACAGGCATGTGAACAACAATATGAAAAAGCGAATAAACTAGGAGCCCCACGTTTCATTTGAGCCATAAATGAAACGCGGTGTTCCGCGGTCGTGTGGATAGCCGGTGCAATGAAGAACCTAGACCCCTACGAGTGCGGCAAGTTACCGGCCAATCCCGAAAGTGAGGCAACCCCAATCAACAAAGTGAATTGGCCACCCAGTACTTCATAGAATCCGGTAACTTGAGTACCCCTCCGTAGGTCAACTTATACCCCCTACGAGTGCGGCGAATAGCCCTCCAATTCTAGAGTAAGGCCCCCCCGGTCTCAACGCCATGAAATGCGGGTCCATTGCCCTCTTGAACCCGGCTATTTGAGCACTCTTCCGCGGGGTAATCCTAGTACAGAAAAGAAAATATATATATAATGGTGACATCGACCTCTGTTAGTGATATATGCCCTAGAGGCCATTATTGTATCATACTGGTTTGTATATTACTTAATGGAAGCTTGGGATATACACGGATATAGTAAGGGTCTTGCTCGAAATGGTAGTATGCTCTGGTTTGTTTCTACCTCAATATGTGCATGTGTTTATTTTAGCATATCGCTTATACATATTTGTAGAGCCCTTAGGATCTTTGCTTGACTACCAGCGTTGTGATGGCAGTCACACTAGTAGAGGCTGGGTAGTCTATAAGAACATCCCTATACAGGTCATTAGACGTAGGATTATCGAGATAGGGCATCGATACTCAAGAGTAGACTAGTGTATACGCTTCTCATCCTAGCAGGGGAGATGGTCTGTCCCACAGCCATTAGTACGTCGTACTAGAGATAGTATGCATGTCCTCATTGGGTTATGAGTACACTGTATAGGACTCGTAGGGGACTGCTGGTGGGTATTATACCTATCGTCGGGTAGCAATTCCCAGGTGACATGAGTACAGCTTACTGCTACTTCACCTCGAGTGTGTTCCCACTGTTCTTAGATTACTACTCTACCACGGCTCAAAGGAGTCATGCAAACAGGTAGTAGTTGGGTCCAGTCCCGAAGCAGTTGGAGGCAGTGGAGGTAAGATAGGATTCATATCTCCTGGTGTTGGGGTTCGATATCGCGCTGTGTTCGGAAAGCCATTACACAAAGTCCTTGGCCAAGGAAAGCGAGATTTACTGGTAGGTACTCCAGTAATTTCTCAGGGTGTTTTGGGCTACTCTCCGGCACAACTTATTGCGCTATTAGGGGTCTGACGGCTACCGCCTGAAGGGTTACCCAAGACGGCAGCAAGGTTTCGGGAGGCATCGTCCTTGCCAAATTCAAAATATTTCCGTTTTAGCTAACCCTAAACAAGAATCGTATACTAGAAATCGACGGAATAACAAATGCAAACACTTTGCAATATGAAGTGAGAAAGGAATACAACCGTTGTAGATTGGTCCTTCACTTCAATAGCTCCGTGTAGTAGTCCCTTCGCTGCGATCGTGAACTCCGGACTCTAGAGAGGCTCCGATGAAGAATCGAACATGCTTGCTTCGATGACTTCGAGGCCGAAGATGATCTACGTCGAGGAGACACTAACCCAAGCTAGTTCTTCACTAGGTCAAGAACTTTGTGAAGAGAACACCCTATACTAAATGGCAAGTAGTAGAGGATGATGAAGTAGGAAGTGGTCTCACTTTAGAATTGATTTTCTCACATTTTTTCTCATACCTCCATTAAAGCTAGAAAGCTTTTTGGAAGAAGAAGATGAAGAAGAAGATGAACTCATCATATGAGTTAATCCTCATGAATTATTGCAACCATGGGTGAGTTAAGCCCTCATGCCTAACTCATGCAGAGAATTAACCAAGAGATAAGGTTAAGGGTAGGGTTAACAAATATCCTAAGCTAGACAAAAGAGTGGACTTAGTCAAAGGTACTTACAAGATTCTACAAGCATTGACCCATAACCTAATTCTCACCTAATTTGTTTAACTTGGATAAATTATAAACCCTAGCATGGTATATGTCTCATACACCCATCTTGAATGTATCATCAAGCATGACACAATATATGTACATAAATATACATATCACATATATACAATGTGCACATCAAGTGAGAAAAGAAATCTTAAGTGAGCTAATACTAGTTAATGTAATGTAATATATCTAATATATAATTATACATTAAATTATCAAATCAACTCTTGATTTAATAATCCGTCTATATCACATATAACCGACTAATATCATGTGTAACAACTTATCGAATCAACACTTGATCCGATAACCCGGATATATCGCATATAACCGACCAATGTCACAAATCGCGAGAATAGAATACGGTGTCTCATACTCGTATCAATCTCGGTCCCGCACATATCACATATGTGCTCCTACTCCGTTTCTCTTGAGCCAGGAAACCCCTGTGTAGGACTCTAAAGACTCGTCAATACGCCGGCAGCAGGTGATGATCATATCAAACACCCACAAGCCGCAAGCGGTCTGCTAAACGTAACGGCCACCCGGGTATTGAGCGATTAGAAGATCAACAAGCAAGCCTGCTCACACTCCTGCGAATCCAATCAGTAACACTAACCGTACAGTCCGGTCTTTTCGTCTGATATGTCGCATATCTCGTCTAGGGGTGGTAAACGTCGGACCCCGGTAACTCGATAAGTCGTGCCGATGTGAGCTCATAACGGGTCGAGAAACTACTGATAACACTTACTAGCATATCTCTGAAGCAGCCATGGCCAAGGACTTCATGTTATAGCCAATCGAGCACAGCGCAACATCAACCCCCAATACCGGGAGAGACGAAACCCCTCCTATCACTCATTGCCTCCATGTGACTCGGGACTGTACCCAAAAGCCACCGTTTTGCAGGTTCTCTTGAACATGGTAAGGTGGAAATCAAAGCATAGTGGGAATCACACAAGACTCTATGACGATCTCGGGTCTACAGACTAACTTATACCAGTGTCACCAGAGAACTGCCATCTGACGTGAGGTATAATACCATCTGGGAGTTCTCGGCGAGTCCGTCCAGTGTACCCAGTCTCCACTGAGCACCCGTATACTGTCTCTGATGTCAAACACCAATGGATAAGGGATCATCCATCGCCCATCTACATGGGTCGAGAAGCTATACGCTAGTCTACTCTGGTATATCGATGCCCTGTCTCGATACACCCAAAACTAGGAACATTTGAAGGATGTACTTAGCGACTACACTGTCCCCACTAGTATGATCTTCATCACAATCCTGGTAGTCAAGTACTCATCCTAAAGGCTTTATCAACATGTAACATAGAGACAATCAGAGTACATGTTAAGATAAAGATCAACCAGATAGCATACTATCATGTCGAGCAAGAAAGTATTCCATATATATGTCCAAGCATCCACTACAATATACATCGTATGTACAGTAATGGCCTCTAGGCCATACCTATCACTAACAATCTCCCACTTGCACTAGGGCCATCTGTTGTAGTATCTCATACCCAACAATCAGCAATGGTTGAAGTATCTCATACTCAACCATCCCATAAAAGTCTCTCCTGGGAATATGCCTTTGTGAGTGGATCCGCCATGTTCTCCTCCGTGTCTACTCTCCTAACCTCGATCTCCTTAGAGATCAACCATCTCCATGATCAGGTGATACTGCCTATGAATATGTCTAGATCACTGACGGGACGGGGGTTCCTAGGAAAAAGCCACAACTCCATTGTCACACAATGGTAGGAACAAAGTTCATCTCATGAATTCATATACACCCAGACTGCCTCTTTGGTAGCATCGTAGGTAGCAATGTATCCAGCCTTTATCGTCTAGTATGCCACGATATCTAGCTTGGAACTCTTCCAACATACCGTCCCTCCACTGAGGGTAAAGACAATGCATGTGACTGACATTCAGTCGACCTTACCACGCTGGAAGCTATCCAGCGATTCTCCCCAGGATTGATTGATAACATCTCACTACACCTAGTGAGAATCCTAACATCCAATTAGATCTATCTCATAGATCCAAAACCCAGGATTTAGGAGGTATCACCTTGATCCTATATGTAGAATCCTTGTGATAAGAGGAGATTGACCGAGTATAGCATAGGAAACTCCTTCCCTATCAAGAGTATGTCATCCACGTACAATGCGAGGATCAACACCATACTCCCTACTACCTGTTTGTATATACAAGGTTCATCTACCATTTTGATGAAGTCAAACGCTTTGACTACCATATCAAAACAGATTTTCCAACTCCGTGATGCCTGCTTTAACCCATAAAGCAACTTGCACACGTTTCCGCTGCTCCCACTTACTACGAAGCCCTCTGGCTGTGTACTTATAGACGCTCTCTTCTAAATCACTATTTAGAAAAGCAGTCATGATACCCAACCGCCAGATATCGTAGTCATGGTATGTAGCAATGGCAAGTAGGATCCGGATAGACTTAAGCATAGGCACTAGAAAAGGTTTCATCATTATCCACACCTGGTCGATGACGAAAACCATTTGCAACAAGCCTTAGCTTTGAAAGTCTCAACTTTTCCATGTACACCAAGTAATCTTCTCAAGATGTACTTGCTCCTGATGGGGATTTAACCCTTCAGATAAAGCTGTAGGGTTACTAGGCACACTCACAAGGTTCTACAAGGCATCAACCATGCCAAAATCAAAATTTTCATGTGCCGAACAACCCTAACCAAGATCTTAGACTAGAGATTAGGCGAAACAAAGCAAGTAAACAACTTTACTTCTAAGAGTTTGGGATTACAACCTTTGTAGTCCGTTCCTTCACTTCAAAAGCTCCGTGTTGAGGTTCCTTCGCTGCGATCATCGAGTACCCGGACTCTAGAGAGGCTCCATGAAGAGAAAGATGCAAGCTTGCTTCCGATCTTCGATAACAAAGATGATCTACCTTGAAGAAACTCAAGCCCAATATTTTGCTTCACTAATCAAGTATTAGCAAAGCAAACACCCTAATCTAAGTGGCTAGAATAGATAAGGATGATGAAGTAGTAATTTAGCTCTCATTTGTTTTCTTTATCTCACTCTAAATCATCACATAAGAAAAAGCTAGAAAGCTTTTCTCAAAGGAAGAAGAAGAAGATGATCAAAAACCATTTGTGATGAATAATGAAAATAAGTGTGAGGTTAGAAATGCAACCATGGGTTAAGTGTGAAGACTTAACCCATATAGAGATTTAACTATGGTTAAAGGGTTGGGTTGGGTTAAAGAAATATCACAAAATATCAAGGTCAAAGTCAAAGCTTCGTGAAAGCTTAACCCTAATCCAAACCCTAACCATATTTAAACTCCACAAAACATGTTGCATTTATAACCACAACATGTTACAATATTATATATCACATATAAAATATTTATTGTAACAAAATAAAATAATACAATTAACATATATCACATATATATCAATGTATTACCCGAGTGAGAAAAAGAATCTTTAAGTGAGCTTATATTAGTTAATGTAATTTAATATATCAAATATATAATTATACATTAAATTATCGAATCAACACTTGATCCGATAATCCGGCTATTTCACAAATAACCGACTAATATAATCTGTATCAGTTCATCGAATCAACACTTGATCCGATGACCTGGCTATATCACATATACCCGGCCGATATCACATATCGCGAGAATCTAATACGGTATCACATACACGTATTGTTCTCGGTCACGCACATATCACATATGTGATCCTGCTCCGTTTTGCCTGAGCCAGGAAACCTCTGTGTAGGACTCTAAAGAATCGTCAATACGCCGGCAGTAGGCGATGATCATATCAAACACCCACAAGCTGCAAGCGGTCAGCTAAACATAACAGCCACCCAGGTATTGAGCGATCAGAAGATCAACAAGCAAGCCTGTACAATCTCCTGCGAATCCAATCAGTAACACTCCCGTACAATCCGGTCTCTTCGTCTGATATGTCGCATATCTCGCCTAGGGGTGGTAAACGTCAGACCCCAGTAGCTTGATAAGTCGTGTCGATATGAGATCCATAACAGTTCGAGAAACTACTGATAACACTTATCAGTAAATCTCAGCTACCCTGGCCAGGGATTTCTAGTTATAGCCAATCGAACACAGCACAACATCAACTCCCTATACCGGAAGTGACGAATCCCCTCCTATCGCTCATTGCCTCCATGTGATTCGGGACTGTACCTAAAAGCCACCTTTTTGCACGCCCTCTTGGACGTAGTATGATGGAAATCAAAGCATAGTGGGAATCACACAAGACTCTATGGCGATCTCGGGTCTACAGACTAACCTGTACCAGTGTCACCAGAGAACTGCCATCTGACGTGAGGTATAATACCATCTGGGAGTTCTCGGCGAGTCCGTCCAGTGTACCCAGTCTCCACTGAGCACCCGTATACCTTCTCTGATGTCAAACACCAATGGATATTGGATCATCTATCACCCATCATATGGGTCAAGAAGCGCATACACTAGTCTACTCTGGAGTATCGATGCCCTGTCTCGGTACTCCCACGACTAGGAACATTTGAAGGATGTACTTGGCGACTACACTGTCCCCACTAGTATGATCTGCATCATAGTCCTGGTAGTCAAGTACTCATCCTAAGGTCTTTATCAACATGTAACATAGAGACAATCAGAGTACATGTTAAGATAAAGAGCAACCAGATAGCCTACTATCATGTCGAGCAAGAAAGTCCTCCCTATATATGTCCAAGCATCCACTACAATATACATCATATGTACAGTAATGTCCTCTAGGGCATACATATAACTAACAATCTCCCACTTGCACTAGGGCCATCTGTTGTGGTATCGCATACCCTACAATCAGCTGTGGTTGAAGTATCTCATACTCAACCATCCCATAAAAGTCTTTACTAGGAAACATGCCTTTGTGAGTGGGTCCACGCTGTTGTCCTCTGTGTCTATTCTCCTAACCTCGATCTCCCTAGAGATCAACCATCTCTATGATCAGGCGATACTGCCTAAGAATATGTCTGGATCTCAGATGGGACGGGGGGTTCCTTGGAAAAAGCCACAACTCCATTGTCACACAATGGAAGGAACGAAGTTCATCTCATGAACTAGTGTACATCCAGACTATTTCTTTGGTAGCATCCTTGGTAGCGATGCATCTTGCCTTTAATCGTCTAGTATGTCACGGTATCTAGCTTGGAACTTTTCCAACATACCGTCCCTCCACTGAGAGTAAAGACAATACCTGCGACCGACATTCAGTCGTCCTTATCACTCTGGAACCTTTCCAATGATTCTCCCCTGGATCGATTGATACCGTTTCACTATAACTAGTGAGAATCCTAACATCTAATTAGATTTATCTCATAGATCCATAACCCAGGATTTAGGAGGTATCACTTTGATCCTATATGGAGAATCTTTGTGATAAGAGGAAATTGTCCGAGCGTAGCATAGGAAACTTCTTCCCTATCAAGAGTATGTCATCCACGTACTATATGAGGATCACCACCATACTCCCTACTACCTTTTTGTATATACTTGGTTCATCTACCATTTTGATGAAGTCAAACTCTTTGACTATTACATCAAAACAGACGTTCCAACTCCGCGATGCCTGATTTATCACATAAAACATCTTGCACACGTTTCCGCTGCTCCCACTGTCTACGAAGCCCTCTGGCTGTGTTCTTATAGGCGCTCTCTTCTAAATCATCATTTAGAAAAGCAGTCATGACACCCGTCCGCCATATATCGTAGTCATGGTATATAGCATTGGCAAGTAGGATCTGGATGGACTTAAGCATAGCTTTGAAAGTCTCAACTTTTCCATGTACACCAAGTAATCTTTTCAAGATATACTTGCTCCTGATGGGGATTTAACCCTTCAGATAAAGCAACCAAAGTCCATACATTGTTGGTGTATAAGGATTCCATCTCAGATCACTTAGCATCCAGCCATTCTTACAGAGTCCCACTCTTGATGGCATGCTCGAAACTAGTTAGGTCATCATCTCATGATGCAATCCTCGCTCCCACTGTCATAGAGAAACCGAAGTATCTCTCAGGTGGGTGAGGAATCCTACTAGATCGGTGGAGAGGCTGAGGTCCGTTGGAAACTATTGAATCCTTTGGTTCTACCAAATCATCAGCTGTAGTTTTGTATAGCTAGAACACTTTCCAGTTCTACCTCATGACCACTAATTTCTTCACAAGAAATTCCCTTTCACAGTGGCATGCTGAGAAACAAAACATCTTTTGTTCCTCGGTTCAGTAGAAGATATTCCCTTGCGAATGCTTGGGATATCCAACAAACTTCCACAGAACAGACCTTGCCTCGAGTTTGTCCGGACTTTGCTTTTGACATAGGCCGAACAACCCCAAATCTTAACATACTTAAGATATGGGCTCTTCCCATTCCATATCACATATGAAGTGGTAGGCAACTTATCTGATTGGAACCCTATTCAATAGGTATGCAGCTTCCCAAGTGCATAACTCCCAAAAGGAAATAGGCAACTCAGTAGTACTCATCATAGAGCACACCATATCACATAGGGTGCGATTGCTCCGCCCCGATACACAGACGTGCTGTGGTGTATTCGGAGGAGTAATGCTGAGAGAGAATCTCATTCTCCTCTAGAATAGTCCAGGAATCCAGTGTTCAAGTATTCTCCTCTCTGATCACATCAAAGGACATAATACTTATACCCGTTTTGGTTCTCTACTTCTAACTCATATTCATTGAATTTCTCAAAAGGTTCAGACTTGTGTGTCAACAGGAACACATGTGCGAATCTCGAGAGATAATCAGTGAATATAATGAAGTACAAAGAACCAGTCCTGACATGTGTAGACAGGGGACCTTACATACATCATCATGTATCAATCCCAAGAGTTCACTAACTCTTTCTCTGTTTCCATTGAACAGAGCTGTGGTCATCTTATCTTTGTGACATGACCGGCAAGTTTCACAAGATGTAAATTCAAACTAATTTAAATATGCATCTAAATGTAACTTAGCTAGTCGGGTCGCATTGATATGACCTAGTCTACAATACCTCAAGAAGGATTCGTTCATTTCTGAACTCTTCCTCTTGTGTGTGTTCTATACGTTAAGAACTGTGGTTTGATTTAGAACGTCTATGTTTTTAGATAATGTGCCTGAACCGATCAACTCTTGATATAGGAAATGTTCAAAACATTTTCCAACAATACAAAATTATATCATTCTTTACTAATAAAGAGACTTATATGATGTTGTATATCAGGTTCGGTATCTAATAACATTCGTTCAGAATCAATGTATTATGGTAATACAGGGTGATAACTGCCAATAGACTTGGCTGCAACACTTGTACCTTTTCCAATTCTTGAAACTTATCACCCGTTCTCAGTTCTCTACCTATCTGCAGCCCATGTAACATATTACATATCTGGGATCCTGATCCGGTATCACATACCCAGGACGTAGAGGATACTGCGAAACAGTTCTCGGTAATGAACACACCCGAAGAAGATGCATCAGCATGCACTTTCTTCGTTTGGGCGGCACGGGAATTCTGGTATTCCCCAATTTCCTGCTCTGTCTTATAACAATTATAAGTTGGAGCGGGTCCAACGTTCCCTAGCGCAGTATAACAAGCGGGTTCGATCAATACATCCGTAATATTATCTTGATTAAGGCGTAACATGGTCGCTAACTGGAGAGAGAGAGAAGAAAACACTCAGCGTATGCTCTTGCAAGATTAGATTGGTTATTAATATATCTAATCAGGATGTCTCCCACTGGTTTAGTCAAATTTTCCTTCAAGCCCTAAAAGGAAAAACTAGCCGGGATTAATTACACGCTACAAGTTCGCCAATCTTTCAGCTAGGCAAGTGCCGGTACTTTGAGGGAGGTTCCCCGTGCTTTCGCACGGACCTAATTAAAGTAAACCTCGTTTTCCCAGGGGCGTAACCCCGTTGACACATTTCTAGACACCTACTTGATCGGCTAATTGTAATGTGTAAAACTCTTCCAGGAGTAACTCTTACTCGCAGCGGGTATCGGGATCCAACTATCTCATAGAAGGTATGCAATCTCATTGCAAATTTCAACACTTGAAAATCCCAATATTATTTTACCCCTAGCAGCTATATAACATAGTCAACAAATCATAAGCGCTAGTCAAGTTCAACCCGTCATTTCCCGATTGAATTAAACCCACCCTCACGACCCTTAACATAGTCAACAAAGGCGCACGACTACCCTAATCCAATCGCATCATATGCTTATACAGATAAGCACTAATCAGCTACCGCACACTACGCCATAACATAGTCAACCAACGTAGCACGAATACTAACTAGTACTTATCTGAAATGACAGAGGGCTACGACAGGTTTTTAAGAAAACCCTTTGCGTAATGAACTTGATATCGTTGTAGAATCGAGTGATTTTAAATGGAATGTTTTTGAGGCCTTTTCTAGTTTTCCTAAAGAGGTCACTCCCGGTGAAGGGATCTCGGCTCTTTCCTCATCGAATAAGGTGCAGGATATTTCACAAATATCACTATGCAAAGCAAAAACTATAAAAACTGTCAAAAACTAAACCGTGAGTTTGTAGCATCTGCCAGTTTTGCTAATGAGGTCACTCCCGGTGAAGGGATCTCGACTCTTTCCTTATCGAATAAGGTGCTGGATGTTGTACAAGGAACACCGCTATGCAAAGCAAGAACTAGAGCTACCAGTTTTTAAACAAGTTTCTACAACATCTTTAGGTTTCTTTTATTTCATTAATCTCATTAATGAAGTCCCATTTTATTATGCTTCATAAGCATCAGATATGAAACGAAATCAACAATATATAATATATATCTCATATATATAATATAAACATTCGTCTCAGGCAGTAATATGATCTCATCACAGAACATTGCAGCAGAAGAACATATATGAAATATTGGATATACTAGGAGGTCCGTGTTTTAATACGAGCCTGTATAAAACACGGATTCCATGGTCGTGATGAATAGACAATCCCACAACCCTAGACTCCTACGAGAGCGGCAAGCAACACTGCCAATTCTAGGGTTAAGAGACCCGGTCTCGACGCCTCGAGATGGCCTCCCACTGGACCCTAGAACCCGGTTACTTGTGCTCCCCGCCTTAGGTCTAACCTAATGCGGAAAAGTAAATAATATACAAAGGTGACATCAACCTCATCCCGGAAGTGCCCCAATAAAAGAATATTACATACAAATGAATTTTACATGAATGAAAAAGAAAAACTCTCTTCTCACATAAAACCCCCGGATATTCAGAACACGACAATCCAATATAACATATCACGGCAACACATAATATCTCATATCATCAACGTAAGTATGCGTATCCCGATTGTCGTTGATGTATAGCAACGAAGCCGGCGACATACCACATACTACGCTTACGGTCACAGAAAAGAAAGTGTAAAACTACAACAGTTGGAATCCGCAACCACCTTAGACATCTCATGCCTAACCAAATGAATTCCTTAGACATCGCATGCCTAACAATTATAAACCCCGCATTTTAGTCTCAATCTTGAAAACACTTTTCAACATCTAGTCGGGCAATTCAACAAGATTCCCAACATCCTGATCGAATGCTCGTCGCAAACTTTAGTAGACGGCCGCACCCCCGGATGCCATCGACGAAGTGCACTAATGCGGAACACTGCTACCGCGAGCACCCGAACGGATGCTTTTGGCGACGGGGTTCTCCTACAGTCACTTGGTCGGGGCTATGAGGCGTGGCTATCTATTAAGTTTACCCGGCGAGTATCCGCGTACGCTACGTGATTGCGACGGACTTTTGATCGCATCAAAATCCCGTGGCAACCGATCAAATGAGACTAAACTGCTAGATTTATAACATTCAAATTATTTATCTCATAACTACTTGTGGATTCCAAATATTGTATCATATTCCAGATAAATAGACAATGTTAAACTTTCCGATCGAATAAACAAACACCCAAGATTTCCCAAATAGTTCTCAACACTTGAAATTAGTGTAAAAGCATCCATCACATGCTACAGTACCAATGGTCCAGCCGTAGAAGGGTCAAACCAACGCCTCACATGTGGCAACGCCGTACTGCCTCAAACCCTAAGGTTTAGAGGCGGTTCAGACGGTCACATAATCGAGTTAAGGTTTGTGTTCTTATAGAGAGTCCACCGCGTTACTTGCATGACTGTGAATGTTCTTTAACTAAGGAAAATATCCCACACTTGGAAATTTTCCGGCAGGGGAAAAAGTGAGTTATTGATATCCGTTCGAACTTTTTAACACGTTCTAAATTACCCGGAAAACTAAACGATGTTAAAGTTTCCGATCGAATCAACGAATACAAAAGATCTCCAAAAAACTCAACACTTCTGTAATATAAAAAACAATTCCCAAAAGCAATAGTGATACCTACGGACGTACTGTTAAAGTACGATCCCTCACTCCTCATGTTCGGCCGCGGAAACGCTGCTAATGGCTTGGTTTGGCTGCGGTTCCGCGGTGACTTGATGGAGTTAGGGTGTCGTACTTCACAGATATCCATAGAATCACCTGCTTAATTTTCTAAGTATTTTAAATATGAAAAATTTCAACTTTTGAAAAAATTTCCAGAGAAGGGTTTGTATCGAGGTTTCGGGGTTCGATCGGACTTTAAACTTCGTCTAGACTTCGCCTAAAGCTCTTGCTTGGCTCTGATACCACTGTAGAGTTATTAGGCACACTCACAAGGTTCTACAAGGCATCAACCATGCCAAAATCAAATTTTCCATGTGCCGAACAACCCTAACAAAGATCTTAGACTAGAGATTAGGCGAAACAAAGCAAGTAAACAACTTTACTTCTAAGAGTTTGGGATTACAACCTTTGTAGTCCGTTCCTTCACTTCAAAAGCTCCGTGTTGAGGTCCCTTCGCTGCGATCATCGAGTATCCGGACTCTAGAGAGGCTCCATGAAAAGAAAGATGCAAGCTTACTTCCGATCTTCGATAACAAAGATGATCTACCTTGAAGAAACTCAAGCCCAAGCATTTGCTTCACTAATCAAGTATTAGCAAAGCAAACACCATAATCTAAGTGGCTAGAATAGATAAGGATGATGAAGTAGGAATTTAGCTCTCATTTGTTTTCTTTATCTTACTCTAAATCATCACATAAGAAAAAGCTAGAAAGCTTTTCTCAAAGGAAGAAGAAGAAGATGATCAAAAACCATTTGTGATGAATAATGAAAATAAGTGTGAGGTTAGAAATGCAACCATGGATTAAGTATGAAGACTTAACCCATGTAGAGATTTAACTATGGTTAAAGGGTTGGGTTAGGTTAATGAAATATCATAAAATATTAAGGTCAAAGTCAAAGCTTCAAGAAGCTTCTTGAAAGCTTCATGAAAGCTAAACCCTAATCCAAACCCTAACCATATTTAAACTCCACAAAACATGTTGCATTTATAACCACAACATGTTACAATATTATATATCACATATACAATAATTATTGTAACAAAATAAAATAATACAATTAACATATATCACATATATATCAATGTATTACCCGAGTGAGAAAAACAATCTTTAAGTGAGCTTATATTAGTTAATGTAATTTAATATATCAAATATATAATTATACATTAAATTATCGAATCAACACTTGATCCGATAATCCGGCTATTTCACAAATAACCGACTAATATAATCTGTATCAGTTCATCGAATCAACACTTGATCCGATGACCCGGCTATATCACATATACCCGACCGATATCACATATCGTGAGAATCTAATACGGTATCACATACACGTAATATTCTCTGTCCCGCACATATCACATATGCGCTCCTACTCCGTTTTGCCTGAGCCAGGAAACCTCTGTGTAGGACTCTAAAGAATCGTCAATACGCCGGCAGTAGGTGATGATCATATCAAACACCCACAAGCTGCAAGCGGTCAGCTAAACGTAACAGCCACCCAGGTATTAAGCGATCAGAAGATCAACAAGAAAGCCAGTACATTTTCCTGCGAATCCAATCAGTAACACTCCCGTACAGTCCGGTCTCTTCGTCTGATATGTCGCATATCTCGTCTAGGGGTGGTAAACGTCAGACCCCAGTAGCTTGATAAGTCATGTCGATATGAGGTCCATAGCAGTTCGAGAAACTACTGATAACACTTATCAGTAAATCTCAGCAACCCTGGCCAGGGATTTCTAGTTATAGCCAATCGAACACATCACAACATCAACTCCCTAAACCGGGAGAGACGAATCCCCTCCTATCGCTCATTGCCTCCATGTGATTCGGGACTGTACCCAAAAGCCACCTTTTTGCATGCCCTCTTGGACATGGTATGATGGAAATCAAAGCACAACGGGAATCACACAAGACTCTATGACGATCTCGGGTCTACAGACTAACCTGTACCGGTGTTACCAGAGAACTGCCATCTGACGTGAGGTATAATACCATCTGGGAGTTCTCGGCGAGTTCGTCCAGTGTACCCAGTCTCCACTGAGCACCCGTATACCTTCTCTGATGTCAAACACCAATGGATATGGGATCATCCATCGCCCATCATATGGGTCAAAAAGCGCATACGCTAGTCTACTCTGGAGTATCGATGCCCTGTCTCGGTACTCCCACGACTAAGAACATTTGAATGATGTACTTGGCGACCACACTGTCCCCACTAGTATGATCTGCATCATAGTCCTGGTAGTCAAGTACTCATCCTAAGGGCTTTATCAACATGTAACATAGAGACAATCAGAGTACATGTTAAGATAAAGAGCAACCAGATAGCATACTATCATGTCGAGCAAGAAAGTCCTCCCTATATATGTCCAAGCATCCACTACAATATACATCGTATGTACAGTAATGGCCTCTAGGGCATACATATTAATAACAAAAGCAACCAAAGTCCATACTTTGTTGGTGTATAATGATTCCATCTCAGATCGCTAAGCATCCAGCCATTCTTACAGAGTCACCACTCTTGATGGCCTGCTCGAAACTTGTTAGGTCATCATCTCATGATGCAATCCTCACTCCTACTGTCATAGAGAAAACCGAAGCATCTCTCAGGTGGGTGAAGAACCCTACTAGATCGGCGGAGAGGCTGAGGTTCGTTAGGAACTAAAGAATCCTCCGGTTCTACCAAATCATCAGCTGCAGTTTATATAGCTAGAACTGCTTCTAGTTCTACCTCATGACCACTAATTTCTTCACAAGAAATTCCCTTTCCAAAAGGTGGCATGCTGAGAAACAAAACACTTTTTGCTCCTCAGGGCGGTAGAAGATATTCCCTTGCTAATACTTGGGATATCCAACAAACTTCCACAGATCTGATCTCGCCTCGAGCTTGTCCGGATTTTGCTTTTAGACATAGGCCGGACAACCCCAAATCTTAACATCCTTAAGAGATGGGCTCTTCCCATACCATATCTCATACGGAGTGGTAGGCACCTGATTTGGTTGGAACCCTATTCAATAGGTATGCAGCTTCTCAAGTGCATAACCCCAAAAGGAAATAGGCAACTCAGTAGTACTCATCATAGAGCACACCATATCACATAGGGTGTTATTGCTCCGCCCCGATATACCAACGTGTTGTGGTGTATACGGAGGAGTAATGCTGAGAGAGAATCTCATTCTCCTTTAGAATAGTCCATAAATTCCGTGCTCAAGTATTCTCCTCCCTGATCTCATCAAAAGACATAATACTTATACCCTTTTTGGTTCTCTACTTCTAACTTATATTCATTGAATTTCTCAAAAGTTTCAGACTTTTGTTTCAATGAGAACATATATTCGAATCTTGAGAGATTATAATGAAGTACAAAGAACCGGTCCTGGCGTGTGTAGACAGGAGACTTACATACATCATCATGTATCAATCCCAAAAGTTCACTAACTTTTTCTCTGTTTCCAATAAACGGAGCTATGGTCATCTTATCTTTGTGACATGACTGGCAAGTTTCACAAGATGTAAATTCAAACTAATTTAAATATGCATCTTTATGTAACTTAGCTAGTCGGGTCGGATTGATATGACCTAGTCTACAAAGCCTCAAGAAGGATTCATTTATTTCTGAACTCTTCCTCTTGTGTGTGTTCTGTACGTTAAGAACTGTAGTTTGATTTAGAACGTATATGCTTTTAGATAACGTGCCTGAACCAATCGACTCTTGATATAGGAAATGTTCAAAATATTATCCAACAATACAAAATTATATCTTTCTTTATCTTAATAAAGAGACCGATATGATGTTGTACATCAGGTTCGATATCTAATAACATTCATTCAGAATCAATGCATTTCGTAATACAGGGTGATAACTGCCAACATACTTGGCTGCAATACTTGCACCATTTCCAACTCTTGAAACTTATCATCCATTCTCAGATCTTTACCTATCTGTAGCCTATGCAACAGATTACATATGTGGGATCCTGATCCGGTATCTCATACCCAGGACGTAAAGGATACTGAGAAATAGTTCTCGGTAATGAACACACCCGAAGAAGATGCATCAGTATGCAATTTGTTCGTTTGGGCGGCACGGGAATTCTGGTAATCCCAAATTTCATGCTCGGTCTTATAACAATTATAAGTTGGAGAGGGACCAACGTTTCCCAGCTCAGTATAACAAGCGGGTCCGGTCAATACATCCATATTATTATCTTGATTAAGGCGTGACATGGTTGCTACCTGGAGAGAGGGAGAAGAAAACACTCAGCGTATGCTCTTTGCAAGATTAGATTGATTATTATTTTATCTAATCAGGATGGCTCCCACTGTTTTAGTCAAATCTTCCTTCAAACCCTAAAAGGAAAGACTAGCCGGGATTAATTACACCCTACAATTTCGCCAATCTTTCAGCCCGGCCAGTGTCGGTACTTTGAGGGAGGTTCCCCGTGCTTTCGCACGGACCTAATTGAAATAAACATCATTTTTCCAGGGGCGTAACCCCGTTGACACCTTTCTAGACACCTACTTGATCAGGTAATTGTAATGTGTAAAAGTCTCCCAGGAGTAACTCTTACTCGCAGTGGGTATCGGGATCCAACTATCTCATAGAAGATATGTAATCTCATTGAAAATTTCAACACTTGAAATTCCCGATAATATATTACCCTTAACATCCTATGACCTTGACGAAAGCCAACAAACCATAGGCTACTAGTCAAGTTCAACCCATCATTTCCCGATTGAATTAAACCCACCCGCACGACCCTTGACGAAAGCCAACAAAGTCGCACTACTACCCTAACTCAATCGCATCATATGCTTATGCAGATAAGCATAAATAGCTACCGCACACTACGCCTTGACGTAAGCTAACAAACGTAGCACGAATACTATGAAATACTTATCTGAAATGACGGAGGGCTACGACAGGTTTTTAAGAAAACCTTTTGCATAATGAACTTGATATCTTTGTAGAATCAAATGATTTTAAATGGAGTGTTTTTTAGGCCTTTGCTAGTTTTGCTAAAGAGGTCACTCACGGTGAAGGGATCTCGGCTCTTTCCTTATCGAATAAGGTGCAGGATATTCACAATACCACTATGCAAAGCAAGAACTAGAAAAGCAATCAAAAGACAAACCGAGAGTTGTAGCATCTGCCAGTTATTTCTAAAGAGGTCACTCCCGGTGAAGGGATCTCGGATCTTTCCTTATCGAATAAGGTGCTGGATGTTCTACAAGGAACACCGCTATGCAAAACAACAACTAGAGCTACCTATTTTTGAAAATTCGATTCCACAACATCTTTAGGTTTCTTTTATTTCATTAATCTCATTAGTGAAGTCCCATCAATTTAAGTTATCTAAACATCATAGATAAATACAACGTACGCTTATGCCATCCGCATTCGCCTCGATGTCCCCTCGTGCACCGTTAGGCTAGGTAACTAACGGCAGAGCAGGGCAGTGCTAGCGCGGGTGTAAAATATAAGCAATGTCTATATAATATATCACATATACTATATCCTGTATTCATCTCATAATATATCAAATGATCACATCAAAGATATCGCAGCAGAAAACAACATATGAAATATTGGATATACTAGGATTTCCGTGTTTTATTTTAAGCCTGTATAAAACACGGATTCCACGGTCGTGATGAATAGCCAAACCCACACCCCTAGACCCCTACGAGAGTGGCAAGCAACCCTACCAATTCTAGAGTTAGGAGATCCGGTCTCGAAACCTCGAGATGGTCTCCCACTGGACCCTAGAACCCGGTTACTTATGCTCCCCGTCTTGGGTCTATCCTAATATGGAAAAGTAAATAATATACAATGGTGAAATCATCCTCCACCCGGAAGTGCCCCAATAAAAGAATATTACATACAATGAATTTTACATGAATTAAAATGAAAAAACTCTCATCTCACATAAAACCCCCGGCTATTCAATCACGACGATCCAATATAATATATCACAGCAACACATAACATCACATGTCATTAACGTAAGTAAATATGCGTATCCCAATTGTCGTTGACATATAGCAACGAAACCGGCGATACACCACATATTACACTTACGGTCGCAGAAAAGAAAGTGAAAACTACAACAGTTGGAATCCGCAACCACCTTAGACATCATAAACCCAACGTATCACATACTTTGGATTTCATGCCTAACCAAATGAATTCCTTAGTCATCTCATGCCTAACAATTATAAACCCCACATTTTAGTCTCGATCTCGAAAACACTTTTCAATGTCTAGTCGGGCAATTCAATAAGATTCCCGACATCTTGATACAATGCTCGTCGGAAACTTTAGTAGACGGCCGCACCCTCCGATACCGTCGACGAAGTGCACCAAGGCGGAACACCGCTGCCACGAGCACCCGAACGGATGCTTTTGGCGACGGGGTTCTCCTACAGTCACTTGGTCGGGGCTATGGGGCATTGCTATCTATTAAATTTACCCGGCGAGTATCCGCGTACGCTACGTGATTGCGACGGACTTTTGATCGCATAAAAATCCCATGGCAACCGATCAAATGAAACTAAACTGCTAGATTTATAAAATTCAAACTAGTTACCTCATAACTATATGTGGATTCCAAATATTGTATCCCATCACATAATATCTGGACGATGATAAACTCTTCGATCAATTCATCAAAGTCCCACAATTTCCCGACATCTCAACACTTGAGTACAGTTTTAATAATACCCAGAAGATGCCACAGTACCTATGAACCAGCCGTAGAAGGGTCAAACCAACGCCTCACATGTGACAACGCTAAACAACCACAAACCCTAGGGTTCAGTGGCGGTTTTGACGGCCACATGATCGATTTAAGGTTTCGTTCTTCCAGAGGGTCCACGGAATCACTTGCATGTTTTTCTGAATACGTTAAACATGGAAAAATGGGTTTTTGACATTCGATCGAACCTTTTAGATTCGCCTAGACAATATGTTAATAACCCAAAACAATGTTAAAACAATGAATACGAAACACTCCGAATTGTTTATAGTGTCAAATTACATCACATGCAAAATTAACAAAAATAAACAACACCTGAAACATCAAAACTCAGTCACTGAAACACTGGCAAAAAATCAGGGGGTGAGCTCGGATTTTGGCCGAGATTGGGGTGATAGTGCTCGGCCAATTTTTCTCCAAATTGCCTCAAATTTTTTCAATGTTCATGTTATATCATATATAGCACTCTGTACTTGTTTAAAAAAAATTTTGACAAACTTTTAAAATCGACAAAAACTTCAATTTTCTATTTCAAGTTACGGAGTTGTTTCTGTTTCGTGATCTTAACAAAATCCGTATAAATTTCTAGCATGGCTCTGATACCACTGAAGGGTTACCCAAGACGGAAGCAAGGTTTCGGGAGGCATCGTCCATGCCAAATTCAAAAATTTGTCGTTTTAGCTAACCCTAAACAAGAATCGTATACTAGAAATCGACGGAATAACAAATGTAAACACTTTGCAATATGAAGTGAGCAAGGAATACAACCTTTGTACACCGGTCGTTCACTTCAATAGCTCCGTGTAGTAGTCCTTTCGCTGCGATCATGAACTCCGGACTCTAGAGAGGCTCCGATGAAGAATCGAACATGCTTGCTTCGATGACTTCGAGGCCGAAGATGATCTACGTCGAGGAGAGACTAACCCAAGCTATTTCTTCACTAGGTCAAGAAATTTGTGAAGAGAACACCCTATACTAAATGGCAAGTAGTAGAGGATGATGAAGTAGGAAGTGGGCTCACTTTAGAATTGATTTTCTCACATTTTTTCTCATACCTCCATTAAAGCTAGAAATCTTTTTGGAAGAAGAAGATGAAGAAGAAGATGAACTCATCATATGAGTTAATCCTCATGAATTATTTCAACCATGGGTGAGTTAAGCCCTCATGCCTAACTCATATAGAGAATTAACTAAGGGCTAAGGTTAAGGGTAGGGTTAACAATTATCCTAAGCTAGACAAAAGAGTGGACTTAGTCAAAGGTTCTTACAAGCTTCTACAAACTTTGAACCTTAACCTAATTCTCACCAAATTTGTTTAACTTGGATAAATTATAAACCCTAGCATAAACCCTAGCATGGTATATATCTCATACACCCATCTTGCATGTATCATCAAGCATGACACAATATATGTACATAAATATACATATCACATATATACAATGTGCACATCAAGTGAGAAAAGAAATCTTAAGTGAGCTAATACTAGTTAATGTAATGTAATATATCTAATATATAATTATACATTATATTATCAAATCAACTCTTGATTTAATAATCCAGCAATATCACATATAATCGACTAATATCATGTGTAACAACTTATCGAATCAACACATGATCCGATAACCCCGCTATATCGCATATAACCGACCAATGTCACAAATCGCGAGAATAGAATACGGTATCTCATACTCGTATCAATCTTGGTCCCGCACATATCACATATGTGCTCCTACTCCGTTTCGCTTGAGCCAGGAAACCCCTGTGTAGGACTCTAAAGACTCGTCAATACGCCGGCAGCAGGTGATAATCATATCAAACACCCACAAGCTGCAAGCGGTCTGCTAAACGTAACGGCCACCCGGTTATTGAGCGATCAGAAGATCAACAAGCAAGCCTGCTCACACTCCTGCGAATCCAATCAGTAACACTAACCGTACAGTCCGTTCTCTTCGTCTGATATGTCGCATATCTCGTCTAGGGGTGGTAAACGTCAAACCCCAGTAACTCGATAAGTCGTGCCGATGTGAGGCTCATAACGGGTCGAGAAACTACTGATAACACATACCAGTATATCTCTGAAGCAGCATTGGCTAAGGACTTCCTGCTATATCCAATCGAGCACAGCGCAACCTCAACCCCCAATACCGGGAGAGACGAAACCCCTCCTATCGCTCATTGCCTCCATGTGATTCGGGACTGTACCCAAAAGCCACCGTTTTGCATGTTCTCTTGAACGTGGTACGGTGGAAATCAAAGCACAGTGGGAACCACACAAGACTCTATGACGATCTCGGGTCTACAGACTAACATGTACCACTGTCACCAGAGAACTGCCATCTAACGTGAGGTATAATACCATCTTGGAGTTCTCGGCGAGTCCGTCCAGTGTACCTAATCTCCACTGAGCACCCGTATATTGTCTCTGATGTCAAACACCAATGGATATGGGATCATCCATCGCCCATCTACATGGGTCGAGAAGTTATACGCTAGTCTACTCTGGTATATCGATGCCCTGTCTCGATACACCCACGACTAGGAATATTTGAAGGATGTACTTAGCGACTACACTGTCCCCACTAGTATGATCTGCATCACAATCCTGGTAGTCAAGTACTCATCCTAAGGGCTTTATCAACATGTAACATAGAGACAATCAGAGTACATGTTAAGATAAAGAGCAACCAGATAGCATACTATCATGTCGAGAAAGAAAGTCCTCCATATATATGTCCAAGCATCAACTACAATATACATCGTATGTACAGTAATGGCCTCTAGGGCATACATATCACTAACACCGCCCCCTAGGCCCGATATGCAAAACTCTTAGATAAACAGACCAGACTGTACAGAGATTGTCATAGATAGGCTCAGTAGGAGTTCAGATGAGTTTGCTCATCGGCCTTCTTATCGACAGATACCTGGGTAGCCATTATGTGCAGCTAGTACCGCTGACGGCTTGTGGTTAAACCCACTTCCAGCGTAGTGTCGAGTCTTTAGAGTCTCACACGGAGGGTTTCCTTGCATCGGGCAAAAGATGTAGAGGTCATTTGGTTTTACGACAGGGTTCGATCACGTACGTGTACTTGTGCATGGATGATGATTCGGATAGATAATACTAGTGGGCTTTGGTTTAAGCCGGATCCTAGTATTATACTGATGGATTATTTTCGTCTCTTTTGTATTCGTATTTTTCGGAATACGGATATGGGTATGTATATACGGATGAGGGGCATTCTCGTAATTTACTCAATAATGCTTCTAGAAGATGACACCTCATATTTTGTATTAACCCTTTATGTTAAAAGATTAATTATATTATACGGTGGTGGAAATGAGGTGGAAGTTTGCATTATATGGAGCATGGCTCTTGGTGACACATGGTGGTGTTTTATGCCATGACTCACTAGATGACTCATGAACCATGCTAGATAATTTCAATGGATTTTTTGTATGGTTCATGATTCACAAGAGAGTACACTCTCCATTCTATGCTAACACTTCACTATCTTTTCCTCAAACTCAACTTCTTCTACTTTTAGCCTTTCATGTCTCATGTGTTAAGAAACCTAAGGCTATTAGAGACATACCAATCCATCTACAATCTCTACATCACCTAGGTCATATAGTGTAGCGAACTAGGTGCCCTAGTTACCTCGGATTTGAGGTTGGAGCCCGGACTATAGACTCTCGGGTGGATCGTCTTTGACTCGAGGAGGCCGACGAGGAAGCATCGATTGTTGGCTATAGTGCCCTCAAGGAAATTATCATAGTCGCGGACTTGTGATTATGATGATTGAGTGAGGACCTATACCGATAAAACAGTCTTACTCAAGATGATAGTTAGCTATCTGGTTTGTCTTTATCATCATGTTGATAAAGCCCATAGGATTCTTGCTTGACTGCCAGTATTATGATGGCGATCATATATGTGGGAGCTGGGGTCTATAAGCACATCCTTAAATGTCCCTAGTCGTAGGAGTATTGAGATCGGGCATCGATACTCTAGTGTAGACTAGTGTATACTGATCGAGACCCCGACGAGGTGCGGTGGCCAGGTCTCACAAGCCATTGGTGTTAGTTTGTTCACCTAATATAGTATGTAGGTGCTCATTGGGTTATGAGTACACTGGACGGACTCGCCGGGAACCTGCTAGTTGGTATTATACCTATTGTCAGATAGCAGTTCCCAGGTGACATGTGTACAGGTTAGTCTGTCGACCTAAGATCGTCATTTGTCTCGTGTAAGTTCCCACTGTGCTTTGATTACTACCCTACCACGGCTCAAAGGAGTCGTGCAAACAGGTTTTAGTTGGGTACAGTCCCGAGCCACATGGAGGCAGTGATCGGATCGTCGGGGATTCGTCTCTCCTGGTATTGGGGGTTGATGTCGCGTTGTGTACGGGTGGCCATCACCACAAATCCATGGCCATGGTAGATGAGGATTACCGATCCAGGATCGATAGTTTCTCAGGAGGTGATGGGTATCATGCCGACACTAAATATCGCGTTGTTAGGGGTCTGACTTTATCCACCCCCCTACACTCGATATGCGATACTCTTAGACGAACAGACCGGACTGTACGGATATTGTCACTGACAGGTTCAGTAGGGGTTCAGGATGCGTTTGCTCGTCGACCTCCCTTTCGCTCAATACCTGGGCAGCCGTTACGTACAGCTAGTGCCGCTAACGTGCTTGTAGTTAAACCCACCGGCAGCGTATTGACGAGTCTTTAGAGTCCCACACAGAGGTTTTTCACGGTTCAGGCGATATGGTGTACATGATGTATGTTGAAACATACAGGTGTCCGATTAAATATGTGCACTTGCTGCACAGACTTTAATCGGACGGTTGATAATACTAGCGGCTTAGGATTAAGCCGGATTATTAAATCGGGTTTTTGATTTAATAATTTATATATGTATTTGTATATACGTATTCTAGTATTATTGTTCACTATTCGTTTTCTCTCTCGGCTATTCGTATTTTGGTACGAATACACGTATATGTATTTTGATACATGTACAGGGAAGTATTCCATATTTTCTACGGAAGAGCTTCTAGAAGAAGATGCCACCTCATTTATATGATTTTCCTTTTTGGAAAATAATTTGTTTTATAAATGAGGTGGAATGGATGATGTGGCATAAGCATGGGTCAAAGCAAAGTATGGTTCACATTGTTTAATGAAATTAAACAAAAGAAAATGATTTTTTTTGTGAAGGAGAGAGAAAGGGGGGTCGGCCACATATTTGAGAGGGCTCATTTTTTCATTTGGTTTTTACACATGCTTGCATTACTCCCCCTCTCTCATTCACCCAAAAAAAAGACTTAGCTAAATTCTTTTGCTCATGCCAAAGTTCATCACCTCCATTCATCTTCTACGGTTGCTCTCTTGAGCTCATGGGTAGAGAGAAAAATGTAGTGACACTTCGATACACCATCGCTAGTGACTTTGGAGCGTCGGGTACCTCGTTCGACGAGGTTGGAACTTGCGCCGTTTCCCTCGGGTGGATCATCAGAGATGGAGGAAGACCGGCGACCAAACCACATCAAGGAGCCGCTAGGAGCTTGGAATGAAGACCGAAGGACACGGATCAACTCGGTATAACGATTCTAACTCTTAGTTAGTTTTCTAGTTTAGGGTTTAAGGTCGATCCGGGATTCGGGTAACGGTAGTGCCGGTTTCAGAAATTTTTGTTCCGTATTTTGGCCGCATTTCGACGGCCTGGGCGCTGCCGGAACCCAACATGGTATCAGAGCCATCCTTTAAATCGCTTACTAACTTGTTTAAACGTGCTTGAAAGATCGATCGACGGAAATTTCCAAAATCACGATTCCATTTTTCTGATCTCTGCCGATTTTCAAAAGTGTTCAAAATATATTTTCAAGTAGCTTAAAAATCCGTGCAGGCGATTTTATGGCTACAGAAAAAATTTGAGCCCCTGAAGACTCCAAAGCGTCACGGAACCGCCTCACTTATCCCCCATTAGCGGCGGATCCGCGGCCCTTTAGTGGCTACGGGCTTCGAAATTTTTCCTGTAGCACCATGACTTGGAATTGTGATTTTTGACATATACTGTTTTGGCCCAGGTTTCTGTGAAGTGTTGTTTCTGCTATTGGGGCCAATTTGGAACTTAGTCGATCAATATTTTAAGTGTGCGTTTACCAATACATACATTTCTATCTGCGACCGTGAATGTCATTTGATCGGTAAACTTGTCTAATTGCTATATATCATTTAGACGGGTTTGGGAACGTGACATTCACGATGATATTCTGTGTTGTGCTGTGATGTTGGTTGGATCGTCGTGGTGGATAGCCAGTGGTGCAATGTTAGTACAGTTTTATTTCATTTGTACATTTGATATTGCGGGACGAGCATCCGACATGTGGACTGCCGTCACTGCCAGTTTTTATATTATTCTTTTGGGGAACGACCAGGTTGAGGTCGATGTCGCCCTTGTATATTATTTTATTTTCTGTACTAGAATTACCCGCGGTGGAGTGCACGAATAGCCGGGTTCTAGAGGGCAACTGGTCCGCATCATATGGCGTTGGGACGGAGGGGACCTTACTCTAGAATTGATGGGCTATTCGCCGCACTCGTAGGGTGTATAGGTTGACCCAGGAGGGGTGCCCAAGTTACCAGATTCTGTGAAGTACTGGGTGGCCCATTCACGTTGTTGAAGGGGGCTGCCTCACTTCTGGTTTTGGCGGGTAACTTGTCGCGCTCGTAGGGGTCTAAGTTTCATTTCACTGGCTATCCACATGACAGGGAACGTCGGGTCTCATTTGCGGCTCAAATGAAACCCGGGGCTCCAGATTATCTACCATTCTGTGTTATTTCTGTAATGTTTCTGTGATGTTACTTTATATCATGTCTGGGACGAATGTTATATATATATTTATATATACTAGTAGATGTTGTATATGTTTTGCACCCGCGCTAGCCCAGTCCCCGCTCTGTCGTTAGTTAAGTAACCTAACGGGTGATGACGGGACCCAGTGGCGAATGCGGATGGCATATACGTACATTTTATTTTCGTTCTTTTCTGGTGTGATTAATTGATGGGACTGCGTTGATTCTTATCAATGCAAGGATAAAACAAACCTATATTTGACGTTGTTGGAACCAAGTTTTTAAAAACTGACATTACAGACGTTCTCTTTTGCTTTGCATCGAGGTATTCAGTTTGGAATATCCTGCACCTCATTCGACGAGGCAAGGGCCGAGATCCCTTCATTGGGAGTGACCCCTTGAGTAAAAGTTTGCGTCAACGTAATAACTTCACTATAGTCGTTTCCTTTTGCTTTGCATCGTGATATTCCGTTTGGGATATCCTGCACCCCATTTGACGGGGAAAGAGCCGAGATCCCTTCATCGGGAGTGACCTCTTTAGCAAAAGTTTTCACCACTATATATATTTATAAAATCCACTTGGATTCCTTCAACGATATCAAGTTCATTACGTTAAAGGTTTTTCGCCAAAAACCAGTCGTAGCCCTCCGTCATTTCAGACTAGTATTGCTTAGTATTCGTGCTACGTATGTCGTGCATTAGCCGAGGCGTAGTGTTCGGTAGCTATGTAGTGCTTTTCTGTTGTAGTGATAATGCGATTGGTTAGGACAGTCGTACGATCATTTTGATCTTTAGTCAAGGCTCGTACGGGTGGGTCTAATGCAGTCAAGATAATGACGGGTAGAACTTGACTAGGACCTTTTGACATTTTGATCTTTAGTCAATGTCACTTGGGTCCTAGGGGTAAAAATTATATCGGGAGTTTCAAACATACAGAAAACTTGCCAGGCTTGCGCATACCTTCTGGAGTATGGTGAATTGAGTGGCTTCCATCAGGTTATCATGCGATGATAGTTCGATCCCGATTCCCACTGATGAGTAGGATTACTCCTCGGGTGATTCCGACTAATTCTCCTTTTGAGTTTGGAGGAGAATTCGAGGAAACAGTGGGAGCCATCCAGATTAGATAAAATGATTGACCATTCTGATCTAGGTTAGAGTGCACGCTGAGTGTTTCTTCTCTCTCTCTCTGGCTGCGACTATGACCCGACCTTTGACTAAAACTCATGAACCCAATTAACCGAACCTTCTTAAAATATTTTGGCTTTTGGAATGTCACGGTGTCGCATATATCATTGCCACTTCTATATCACCTTTGCATTTCTCCAGAATACCCCGTATCACTACGGATATCCACATCCATTGGATAAATCCATCGTATGGTTATATACGAACTCGAAGGATCTGATTCGAGGATGGATTCTGGTTCTGGAGAGATTGAATAGGATTATTCGGTTGTCTTTTCTCTTTACCTTCTCTCAGGTTGTGAGGGCTCGTAGGATTAGGAGAGGGTACACCTATTGAGCTTATTGGATAGTCTTCCTCCAAACCATAGGCAGGTGCCGAACGGTAGGGAAGGAAGAAAACCAATTAAGCTTAAGTGTGGTGTACAGAAGGTAATAAGTAAAGACATATAAAGGGATTAGAATAATGGCAAAGGAAATTGCGATCACCATCATTCATGACGAAACCAGGTATACCCCTGCCACTCTTACATCCACTTTGGTTTTCTCTAGAACACTCCGTATCATTACGGATATCCACTTCCATTGGATAAATCCATCGTATAGTTACATACGAACTCGAAGGAACTTTTTCGAGGATGGATTCTGGTTCAGGAGAAAAAGAATAGGATTATTTAGATGTCTTTTCCCATTACCTTCTCTCAGGTTGCGAAGGCTCCTGGGATTAGGAGAGTACACCTATTATGATTATTGGATAGTCTTCTTCCAAACCTTAGGCTGGTGCCGAAGGGTAGGGAAAGAAGAAAACCAATTAGCCTAAAGAAGGTGTACAGAAGGTAATAAGTAAAGGCATGATAAAGGGATTGGAGTGAGGGCAGGTAAAGTATATGGTTACTGTCGTGAATCAGGATAATGGAAGAGGCGTTACTAGGAATACAAGTTAACCCCTTTGAAACATTTTCATGTTTTAGTATTCACTGTGCAATGTTAATTGAAAACTGTTTTCCTAATTGGAATCTAACTCCAGGGTATGTATTTACCAGATAAGTTTCTCACATCTGTATGTTATTACAGATGGTGAGTGGGAGTAAGATATTGGGAATTTGGTGATTAGATCCTCTTTATATCGGAATTCGTTGTAATTGGTGATATTTGAGGAAATCATCTGGATTTTGCCGGATGGCAAATATTTGGTTTTGAATATCCGTCATTATGCACCAATTTCAAACTGATATATCTGTACATTTATTTTATAATGTAAGATGTAACTTTTTGATATTATGTCTATGACATTTACCTATATCAGTTGGTGATTAGGTAAGGTGCATTCAACAGCGGTGTAATCCTTCTTAACCATACTATAGTTTTTCAACCTACGACGCACAGGGTTTGAGTTACTGAACTCAGGGGACTTATACAAAGTATTGTATGTTGTCCAGTGTCCTTTAGGACAAAGGGGTTGGTACTCGTACTATATTCTGTTTACTTGTGACTTCTCCAGTTCTGGACAAGTATTTCGTTGAAATGCAAAGTCCAGATATTGAGAAGTTATAGGTATAAGAATAAAGTAGAGAACCATTTGTTGGAAATATCAGGATTCTTCGATGAAGTCGAAGATGTAGATACTTGTGTTTGGTATTCCATTGATAGTAATGGTTTTGAGAACTTGCTTCTCTTTTGGGTTACTCATATATGCATGCACTCCTAGATGAGTAATGTTGAATGGCCTTTTTCCATTTGATTGATATGCACTGGAGACGGCTGCATGATTTTGAATCTGGTTCCAATTAAATTAGTGCTTTTGTTTCTATATCAGATATATATAGAATCAATTTATATCTTAACAATGTTAAGGTAAAGGGAGTTGTCCGGCTGATACTTAAAACCAGAATCCGGACAAACTCAAGGCACGTTTTAGTAATGGTTGTTTGTGGGTTATCCCGGGCTTTGACGAGGGTTAACTTTCTATCATCAGGAAGATCAATATTTAAATTGTTCTTGACTCACCACAGTTTTAGTAAAATGGACTTTTTCAGAAAACACAAGTGGGAGTATGGTAGAACTGGAAGTTATTCCAGAACCATAAGCGATTACTGGAAATTCAATAGAACCTAAGGATTCGATTCGATTTGATGTTCCATTAGCCACTCCACAGATTTGGTGGGTAACCTCAGGCACCCGAAAGGTACTTCGGTCTTCTCAGAGACGGTGACAGGGAGGTTCTTGTTTACCCAGACTTGCCATTGCTGTTGTTCTAGACTATAAGACCTGGCAGGAGGATGAGTATAGCGTCGTTCTAAACTAGTTTTAGAAGTGCACGTGTATATGACTCTGCCAGAGGGTTGTTGTAGTCAGTGGGAGCAGCGGAAGCATAGTAGGCAAGTAGCTTATGTCTATTTACAGACTAAAGCGGGTATAGCGGAAATAGACCATCTATTTTTTGATGTGACAGTCATAGGCTTTGACTTTATCAGAATAGGAGATGATCTATTAAGAAGGTAGTAGAGAGTGATGTCCAGGTATGGGGATGACATGCACTTGATAGGAAGAGATATTCCTATACTACTATCGGTTGTACTGTGGTTGTCACAAAGTTGTTTCTCCATATGGGATATGGATATAATATCAGGTATTCTGGATACTAGATCTATGGTTTTAGATCTAGATTTGGGAAGTATCCTAATCTGGGTACTTTGACATTATTATAAAGGAATTTTAGAATGGACGACTCCTAGCATGATGGTGTACCTGCAGGTGATAGAGTCACCCTCTCTAAAGGTGTCTTACAGACTAAAGAGGAGAGAGATCTGCATGATTATCATATCACTTGCTTAGTCAATTGAGTTAATCATGAAATGTCGAGTACCACAACAGATATTGCTTTTGCACTAGATGCAATAAGCAGATATATTAATCCAATCCTGGAGAAACATTGGGAAGCAGTTATTGACCATAAATGGATGTTCTTGCGATACGGTAGCGTCAGACTCCTTCAGGAGGCGGTTATCATTTCAGGCTTCCAAGGTGACCTGGATGACAAAGTGACTGTCAGAGTTATAGTTTTCCCTCTTTTGGGGGACAGTATGTTGGACAGGTGGTCCAAGCAGATACTGTGGAAGGCATGGCGCATGTTACTGATTAAATTCAGTGGATGATACAGTCAAAGTAGTTTGCTAGATTTGGAGTTCATTTGTGAACTGGGTCCCATCAGACATCCAGACAAATTCTAAGACAGGTATTGCTCATTTCGGAAGATAGTTTTCTCCGCGAAGTTGAGATATAGAGAGATATAGAAAGAAACATTGGAGCGAATCCACTCACTGAGGCTATTTCTCGAACGCAATCATTTTCGCAAACGAGTTTTGCGAAACTGATTAGTAGAGAAGTTGGGTGTTCGGTATCACACGAGCTGTGAGTATGCGACATCGCAATTATTAGCCTTAAGTGCAAGTGGGAGATTGTTGGCTATAGTGCCCTCAAGGAAATTATCATAGTCGCAGACTTGTGATTATGATGATTGAGTGAGGACCTATACCGATAAAACAGTCTTACTCAAGATGATAGTATGCTATCTGGTTTTTCTTTATCATCATGTTGATAAAGCCCATCGGATTCTTGCTTGACTGCCAGCATTATGATGGCGATCATATATGTGGAAGCTGGGGTCTATAAGCACATCCTTAAATGTCTCTAGTCATAGGAGTATCGAGACCGGGCATCGATACTCCAGTGTAGACTAGTGTATACTGATCGAGACCCCGATGAGGGGCGGTGGCCAGGTCTCACAAGCCATTGGTGTTAGTTTGTTCACCTAAGATAGTATGCAGTTGCTCATTGGGTTATTAGTACACTGAACGGACTCGCCGGGAACCTGCTAGTTGGTATTATACCTATTGTCAGATAGCAGTTCCCAGGTGACATGTGTACAGGTTAGTTTGTCGACCTGAGATCGTCATTTGTCTCGTGTGAGTTCCCACAGTGCTTTGATTACTACTCTACCACGGCTCAAAGGAGTCGTGCAAACAGGTTTTAGTTGGATACAGTCCCGAGCCACATGGAGGCAGTGATCTGATCTTCGAGGATTCGTCTCTCCCGGTATTGGGGGTTGATGTCGCGTTGTGTACGGGTGGCCATCACCACAAATCCATGGAAATGGTAGATGAGGATTACCGATCCAGGATCGATAGTTTCTCAGGAGGGATCTGACTTTGGCATTGTTAGGGATCTGACTTTATCCACCCCCGTAGACTCGATATGCGATACTCTTAGACGAACAGACCGGACTGTACGGATATTGTCACTGACAGGCTCAGTAGGGGTTCAGGATGAGTTTGCTCGTCGACCTCCCTTTCGCTCAAAACCTGGGCAGCCGTTACATACAGCTAGTGCCGCTAACATGCTTGTGGTTAAACCCACTTCCAGCGTATTGACGAGTCTTTAGAGTCTCACACAGAGGGTTTTCACGGTTCAGGCGATATGGTGTAGACGAGGTATGCTGATACATACAGGTGTTCGATTAAATATGTGCACTTGCTGCGCAGACTTTAATCGGACGGTTGATAATACTAGCGGCTTAGGATTAAACCAGATTATTAAATCTGGTTTTTTTATTTAATAATTTATATATGTATTTGTATATACGTATTCTAGTATAATTGTTCACTATTCATTTTCTCTCTCGGCTATTCGTATTTTGGTACGAATACGCGTATATGTATTTTGATACATGTACCGGGAAGTATTCCGTATTTTCTACGGAATAGATTCTAGAAGAAGATGCCACCACATTTATATGATTTTCCTTTTTGGAAAATCATGTGTTTTATAAATGAGGTGGAAGGGATGATGTGGCATAAGCATGGGTCAAAGCATGTAGCAAAGTATGGTTCATATTGTTTAATGAAATTAAACAAAAGAAAATGATTTTTCGTGTGAAGGAGTGAGAAAGGGGGGCCGGCCACATATTTGAGAGGGCTCATTTTTTCATTTGGTTTTTACACTTGCTTGCATTACTCCCTCTCTCTCATTCACCCAAAAAAAGAGACTTACCTAAATTCTTTTGCTCATGCCAAAGTTCATCACCTCCATTCATCTTCTACGGTTGCTCTCTTGAGCTCATGGGTAGAGAGAAAAATGTAGTGACACTTCCATACACCTCGACACTCCATCGCTAGTGACTTTGGAGCGTCGGCTACCTCGTACGACGAGGTTGGAACTTGCGTCGTTTCCCTCGGGTGGATCATCGGAGATGGAGGTAGAACGGCGACCAAACCACATCAAGGAGCCTCTAGGAGCTTGGAATAAAGACCGAAGGACACAGATCAACTCGGTATAACGATTCTAACTCTTAGTTAGTTTGCTAGTTTAGGGTTTAAGCTCGATCCGGGATTCGGGTAACGGTAGTGCCGGTTTCAGAAATTTTTGTTCCGCATTTTGGCCGCATTTCGACGGCCGAGGCGCTGCCGGGACCCAACATCGATCTGTTACGATCCTTGGAGCCTATGACGAGGAGGAGGACAGCGACTAGAAGACCCGAAGGACATTAATTCATGAGGTATAACATTCTATCCTAGTAGTTAACCACATAGTAGTTTGCTAGTTAGGGTTTAGCATCGATCCTGGGGTTCGAGTCGGTGTTGCGACGCCCATAAAAATCGTTTTTTACGTTTTCCGCCTCCCGTGAACCTACGAGGTGCGCAGCATCGACTTACAGTGGTATCATAGCCTACTAAACCATTACTAGCTTGTTAGTAAGGTGTTAGAAATTCGATCGACGAACAACTCCCAAAATCACGCCCGAAAACCATGTTTTCTGTCGAATTTTAAAATTAGTCTTAAAATTTTTTTCAGAAGCCTTAAAATTATGTGCAAGGTTTTCTTAGAAAACCGGAGAAATTTGGGTTCCCGATTCCCCAAGACTGCCGTAGAAACGCGGCCAAACTGTGCGTTTGGCTGCCGTTCCGCGGTCGAGTCAAGGGAGACTCGACCCGAGTTTCTACAGTATTTCTACATTTTGTGTATTGTGATTTTTGGTATATTTTGTTTCTGCCCAGTATTGTTTGTGTACAACATTGTTCATGGGGTAGACTCAAATTTGGTTTATCGATCGAAATTTTAAGTTATTTGCTAATCGAGTTTTCTGTGTTTGATATATGTGCTTAACGTCTGCTAATCGCTATATGTCGATTAGTGGGGGTTGCACATATCTGTGATGTTGGTTTTGTTGGATATATGTATGCCCTAGAGGCCATTCTATGATAGTGTATGTACCGGTATGTATGTATGTGTGTGTGTGTGTGTGTATATATATATATATATATATATATATATTCAGGGGACATTCTTGCTCGACATGATAGTATGCTATCTGGTTGTAGTTTATCTTGACATGTTCATTTGATCATGCTTCTTATTCATTTGGTACATGTTGATAAAGCCCTTAGAATATTTGCTTGACTACTGAGATTATGATGCGGATCATACTAGTGGGACATGTGTAGTTTATAAGCATATCCTTAAAATGTTCCTAGTCGTGGGTGTATCGAGACGGGGCATCGATATTTCCAGAGTAGACTAGCGTATACGTTACTTGTCCCATATGATGGGTGATGGATGATCCCATATCCATTGGTGTGGTGACACCAAAGACCGTATATGGGTGCTCAGTGAGACTGGGTACAATGAACGGACTCGCCGAGAACTCCTATGTGGTATTATATCTATAGTCGGATAGCAGTTCTCAGGTGACACTGGTACAGGTTAGTCTGTAGACCCGAGATCGTCATAGAGTCTTGTGTGTCCTCCCACTGTACTTTGATCTCCACCCTACCACGGCTCTACTGAGACGTGAAAACAGGTGGATTTTGGGTACAGTCCCGAGGCACATGAAGGCAATGTGTGATAGAAGGGGTTTCGTGTCACGACCCGAAAGAGCACGTGACTGGCCCTTGAACCATATGAAGTCTATAGGACTCCATCTGATCCAAGTAAGCCAAAAGCCCAGAAATCTAAAACCATTTTAAGGATAAATAAACATACAAGCAATATACTATACAACGCCGAATGGCGAGGATCAAAATTCAAAAGAAACTCAGATAAGCATGAAAACCGTAACACTACTAAGCGCGACTCTAAGTTCGAAATAATACATCACTAGTGTCTGAGTCTGAAACAATATACAAGTTTTTGGTTGATAGAATTTCTAGATACAATGAGTAATACATATACAAGGGTGGTTCTGATGCAAAGAACCCACCTACCAAGCAAATCACCCGCAAAGGAAGCAGTGTGCCGGAAATGCCGCTATGGAACCTGTACGGCAAAACCTGCAAGAACTGTGGCACAACGGGGGTGAGTTGCCAACTCGTGAATAGAAAATATCTACAAGCAGAAATTGAATTCAAGACATAATCCTAGGTCAATACGATCAGTATATAATATAATCCTCAAGAGTAAGTCTGAAGCATGAAAATGTGGCAATGTAACATCTAATCATGTAGGTAGTGCCAAGTACTCGTGCCAGTGCCTCAGATAATAACGTGTCATAAATGTAAGGTATGTCTGCATGAAGTAAACATGATGAAGTATCAAATGGATATCAATACACATATATTAGCGTCCCATTCCACTAATATTGGTGTAAGGGTATATATAACAGCGCCCTCGTACCCTGTTATATATACAAATGAAGTATGATCAATGTAGTCAAAGTCTGTATGTAATCAATGTCTGTATATATGTGGATCCCGTCCACTTGTCACCCAATGTCAATAAGCATCATGCATGCCAATATGAGGATATAATCAAAATCATGGAGATCGTCATGAAACCTATGCCTAGCATCGACACATAAATCCTCATCTATCAGGCTCCGTCAGTCCGGATCAGCCTACGGGCTCTGTCTGCGGAATCGGCCCTCGGCCCCGGCAGTATGCCCATATCCATCTATCGACTCTGGTCAGTATCCTCCGGATAACCGCCAAGTCCAACCAATCACCGGTAGGTAGTGGTCCCACTGCCAGGCTCACCGTCTACTACACAGCGAAACCGTTCTCGCCCCGGGGTACCATACCGGGTCCACCATGTACCCGTAATCGGCCTCGTCCCCTCCTCGACTCGGGTTCATATGTCACTCTCAGCACCGAGAAAACACATGGTGGACGCACTGAAATATCATAGCAAGAGAACCGGTTTTTTTTAAAACAGTTACATATTCTCCTTGAAATATCCACGGTTCCCAAATCCAGAAATATCATGAAAACGAATATCTCAATGCGCATAATCATAAAGCATGATGTATGTGACATATAAATGAAATGCAAGTATAACAGTATATCATGCAACATGGAAATAATAGTATGCACATACAAGGTCATATCCTGATGCAATAATACTACTGTGTAGTGACATGGCAATTATCGATGATGAAGTGTGTGAGCCGGCAAGCAAGTGTACGTGGAACATACGCATCATCGATAATGGTGCTGGTGCCCTAGCAACATGATAGTAATATAGCAATAAACATATGCAAAGCAATGTGAATAGCATGAATATGCGGAAATCGAATAATCAACGCAAAAGTAAAGAATCTACACCCATATGTATATGTCATGCAGTTATGCCATTTGAAATAAGACGAATCAGGATTTTTACTAAGAGTAAGGGCTACGGTGTTTTTAAGAAAGATACCTCTTTTGGAAATACCCGTAAAATCCCTTTACTTGTCCTTAAGATATTCCTGATTCGTAGTTTTGAAATAGGTATGACTCGGGTCTAGTTTAACATCTACTATGCAAACTACAGATCTAAGTATCAAGTCAATCGGGAGGGGTATGGAAACCACCTTAATCTGAGTCAATATATAGATATAATAGTCGGTGATCCCGCCTCAATAGTATCGCGTACGATACAGTATATCATATGACATCCTCAAGTCATGAGTGCGGATCTATCATCAATATAAAGCTCATACGGTAAATCGTCGTACGACATCCCAATAGCTGGGTACGGGTCAGTATCACATTCCTCTCATCAAATATCAGGTATCGTTATCATCATATCACATAATCTGGGGTACAGATCTAAGTCTAGTACAAATCAATACCGTCTATATAAGTATGAAAGCGGGGGTAAGACACATGCCCAATGGCCCGCTAAGATCACATGTCGTATCTCAAGTACAAATCACATCACATCACCGATCTCACGGCACAATGCCCAAAACCATCGACTCATCTCCAATGTTATCCAATATCATCATCAACACAGTGTAAGTATAGTGAATATGCAAGGATGCGCGTATGGGTGTAAACCTATTCTAGGGTTCGCGACTATGAACTATACTAGTTTACTTCTAACCCTAAGCTATCCATAATACACCTAACACCATATCCATGACACACTATAACTATCAAATATAATATATAGTATATCAACTACGGACTGCGGGGGTGCTATACGCCATCCACCCGACTTCCCCCTGTAGATATAATCTACTCACATTGCGTCTTCATTTGTCAACGTCACCACGCGCATTGCTTGTCGTCCCGAAGTCTTCATGGGGTACCTATACGTCAAAGTATCGTAATGCGTATTAAAACCAAATCAAAGCTAAAATGGCACACGTAACCCAAAACGATACGATAAGGGGCCTATAGGTTAGAACCTATGGGCACGCCTTCAAAACCATCAATCAATCCTCGATATCGTCGTATAAACGCCAAATAGTCGAGGTAAAACACAATACACAAATTCAGAACTAAAAATACGGAATACGGAAACACGAATCCAAAACAACAACTAAGGAAATAGGCTCCAGATTTCACCCTAGGTCAAACTAGACAAATCTACACATACCATGGGCCTAATCTATAGATAAGGGGACACCAAAACCAAAAAGAGCCAAAATGGGGAAGGTCTGGCCGCAAATTGCGGACAAACGGGATAAATCCGCGGCCGGGAAAATGAGTTAGGGGCTAGGGTCTTGGTGATAGCTTTCTGGGTGCCTGCACATGTCACTGTCCAACCAAATAAATTTTCAGAGTCTCGGGTTGATAGCAGATCCCAAATAACCTTCACAAATTCCACAAACTTTCCGATATCGGTTTCTAAATCCGTATTCCGGGCCTTAAGTCTCAGGTTTGGGTCTCAAATCAAGCACTAGGGTGTTGATATAACCTCTACTGAGCTCAATTGCTCACCACAACTCACAATTTTTCCTCAAACCCTAACTAGGTTTTCCTTAAATCCACAAAACAAAGAATATTGGTTCTATCACAACATGGGGTAAAGGTAATGCATAAACTAAGCTTAAGGTCCAGAAAATACCTTATTTGGCAACTCAAGAATTTTCTTGAGTTGCCCGTAGTGGTCAGAATCCTCGCTTTCTTGGTCCAACGTATAGATCTTGAGCTTGTGCACACTTTTAATGAAATGGGGCTAGGGTTTTGGTGATGTATTCATGATGATTTGGGGCTTGAAGAGGGGAGGGAGATGAGGGGCAGCAGCAGCTGAAGGGGAAAGGGAGAGAGGGAGTGAGTTGAGGAAGTGAAGGGAAATGGCTAAGTCAAAGCTAGCCCCCCTCTTTTCTCTCTCACCCATACCTACTCCCATAATATAATCCTTTTCCTTTTTCTTTCTATAAATCCTTCTCACTAGAATAGTAACCCAAAAAGAAATATGGTGGAAAAATGCACAAGTGTAACAAAAATGATATGTGCATGTTTTACACAAAAGTGCTAAAAACCGATTAGTGATTTTTAATCGCGATTAGTACTAAATTAGCATATAACAAATCATAAAAACTTAAAAATGGCATAATTCCATAAAATAACCTATTTTAGAATTTTCTATAATTTACCAAAAATTTTCCCTATTTATTTCTATTTAATTATACCGAATTATTAAAATATTCAATAAAATAATATTAAAATATAAATTTCCTAAAAATAATATTTTATTATTTTGAAATGTTACAATTCGTCTCTCCCGGTATTGGGGGTTGATGCTGCGCTATGTACGATTGGCTATAACAGAAAGTCCCTGCCAGGGCTGATGAGATTTACTGATAAGTGTTATCAGTAGTTTCTCGAACTGTTATGAGCCATATACCGGTATAACTTATTGGGTTAATGGGGTCGACGATACCATCCCTAGACTTGATATGCAGCACATTTGACGAAGAGACCGGACTGTACGGTAAGTGTTTCCAGTTGGCTCGACGGGAGTTTTGACAGGTTCGTTTGTGTTTCTTCTAATCGCTCAATACCTGGGAGCCGTTACGTACAGCTTGTGCCACTTACGGTTTGTGGGCATGTGATGTGATCACTGCGTATTGACGAGTCTTAGAGTCCCATAAAGGGGTCTCCCAGCTCAAGAGAAAAGATGTGGGGTGCATATGGGATATGCACGGGAGCTCGATTGAATGCGAGTATTAGATACCGTATTTTAATCGGGCATTTACTATTGGACGGGTTGTATGTGATATGACCGGGTTATTAAATCAAGCGTTGATTTAATATTAAGTCCTTTAGCTCATTTATTAAAACCTATTTCTTTATGATGCATGCATGAGTGTATGTATATGATGATATGGATGCACACATGCAAGCATACATGTGTCATGGTTGATGATACATTGGTGGTGGTAATGCAAGACTCACATGGTAATATATTTGTATATTTTGTTTATTTGAGAAAAGAAAAATGGGAATAAAATCATGGTTGACTATTCAACTCTCATCTCTTGTGTTGACTTGGGTCAATACCATTGTTTCATTGCCCATGGTTTTGTAGCCCATGGTTTTGCTTAACTTCAAGTCACAAAATATCTAGATATTTTGTAACCATAGTTTAGCATGGCATAATTCATTCACTTGGGATTATGTTGAGGATTATTCTAACTTAAGTCAAGTTTTAGCCATCATCTTCTTCCTCACTCCTTCAAGTTCTCTAGGGTTTCAAAAGTGAGAGAAGAAATTAAAAAGAAAAGGTTTTTGAGTAAGATCCAAACCTACATCACCAATCTATATTAGTCTAACCCATTAGTATAGGTTGTTTTCTCCACTTCTTCATAGATCAAGTGAAGCTAGGAGCTTGAGCAAAGGGACTTCGTGGTGGATCATCGTGGACTTGGAAGGATTCAAGCGAACCGGTTCAAACCCTACTCGATCCAAGGAGTCACAAGAGGAGGTCTACAAAGGTTGTATTACTTACCTCTTAGTGTTAGACACTTGTCGTATGTGATACTAGTAATTGTTACCCTATTTTTCTAGTTCGATTCTTGGTTGGAATTGTTTAGCACCCCCTATATTTTTATTATAGCATGTGTGATGCAGCCTAAACCCTAGGATAGTGCTAGAGAATCCCTACAGTGGTATCAGAGCCAAGCTAGAACTTTAGAGTAACCTAGACAATGTTAAAAACTTCGAACGAATATCGATTGCTCCGAAAAATTGCTTTCTGGAAATTTTTCAAAATGTTGGAATTTTTCACATTAAAAATATTCAAAAAATCATGCAGGTAATTCTATGGACCCTCTAGAAGAACGATACCATAACTCGATCAAATGACCGCGAAATCGCGCCAAAACGCGTTTTTGGCGGCGGTTCCGCGACGCCATTTATAAGGCACGGGTCGGCCCTTCTACGGTTGGCCCATAGGTACTAGGGCATGTTTCGGGGCATTTTTAATACTGCTCAAGTGTTGAGCTCTCTGTGAATTTTTGGGTAATTGATTAATCAATCGAATGGTTTAACATCGTCTAGTATTTATGAATGTGATACAATAATTGGAATCTGGACTAATTAGTTTTGTGAAAAGTAATTAGTTGCGTGTAAATCCAACATTTTGGCCTCGGTAGAATCGGGAATCTTGTTGAATTACCCGGCTTCTTTTGAAAAGGTGTTTTCATAGTTGAGACCCAAATGTGAGATTTGCATCGTTAGACATGAAATCCAGAATATGTGATATTACGGGTTTATGATGTCTAAAGGCTGTGTTGATTCCAATTATTGTAGTTTTTCACTTTCTTTTCTGCGACCGTAAGTGTAGTATGTGGTGTATCGCCGGTTTCGTTGCTATACATCAACGAAAATTGGGGTACGCATACTTACTTACGTTGATGATATTTGATATTATGTGTTGCTGAGATATGATGTACAGGATCGTCGTGAATGAATGGCCGGGGTTTTTTATGTGAGATGTGAGTTTTTCTTTTCATTCATGTAAAATTAATTGTATGTAATATTCTTTTATTGGGGCACTTCCGGGTTGAGGATGATGTCCCCATTGTTGTATATTATTTACTTTTCCGTATTAGGATAGACCCAAGGAGGGGAGCACAAGAGACCGGGTTCTAGGGTTCAGTGGGAGACCATCTCGAGGAGTCGAGACCGGGTCTCCTAAACTCTAGAATTGGTAGGGTCACTTGCCTCTCTCATAGGGGTCTAGGGGTGTGGGCTTGACTATTCATCGTGACCGTGGAATCCGTATTTTCTATTAAGAGAATCATTTCACCGATTGCAATGAGAGTCACTCTGCCTGGACTCAATCTGGAAAGGGACAGTGAACTCCGGCGAAACAAACAACCTTCCAGATCGAAAGCACTTTCCAAGAAATTAATACAAAATACGGACCTCCTAGTATATCCTGTATTTTCATATATATATATATATATATATATATGCTTCTGTTGTTGATATTCTGTGATGAGATCACTTTATATGTTGAGACGAATGATGTATTATATATATGATATATAATAAACGTTGCTTATGTTTTGCATCCACGCTAGTCCCGCCCCTCTATGCCGTTAGTTAAGTAACCTAACGGTACATAACGGGACATTATGGAGCATGCGGATGGTATAAGCGTACATCGTATTTTCGTTTCTTATCAGTAATGGCTTAAGGACTTAAATGATAGGACTACATTAATGAGATTAATGTAAACAAAAAGGAACCTAAAAAGATGTTGCAGAATCATATTTGAAACCAACTCGGCTTTTTATGAAAAGGAAAGTTTTCAAATTGCGGAGCTTTAGCCACTCCTTTTGAAACCATTGGGTTCTAAAACGATATCAAATTCAAAGCGTTAAAGGTTTTCTTAAAAACTATTCGCAACCCTCCGTCATTTTAGGAAGTAGAGTACTTAGTATTCGTGCTGCTTATTTTGACTATAGTTAGGGCGCAGTGTACGGTAGCTAAGTGATGTATTCCTACACCGCATATGATCCGATTAATTAGGACATTCATATGATTATGTTGACTATAGTTAAGGGTCATATGTGTGGGTCTAGTTAATCACGAAATGACGGGAAGAACTTGACTAGTACTTATGATATGTTGACTATAGTTAAAGTCATGAGTGCTAGGGGTAAAAACCATATCGGGAGTTTCAAGAGTTGAAATTTGCAATGAGATTGCATACCTTCTATGTGATAGTAGGATCCCGATCCCACAGTGAGAAAAAGTTGCTCTCGGGAGAGTTTTGCACTTTACAATTAGCTAACTCATTAGGTGTCTAGAAAGGTGTCAACGAGGCCACGCCTCTGGGAAAATGAGGTTTATTTTAATTAGGTCCGTGCGAAAGCACGGGGAACCTCCCTCAGAAGTACCGGCACTGGCCTGGCTGAACGGTTAGCGAAGTTGTAGAATGTAATGTTAGTGTATATGCCCTAGAGGCCATTACTGTATCATACTAGTTTGTATATTACTTAATGGAAGCTTGGGATATTCACAGTTGTATATACAATCTTGCTCGAAATGGTAGTATGCTACTTGGTTTGTCTCTGCTTTAATATGTGCATGTGTTTCTTTTAGCATATTGCAGGTATACATATTAGTAGAGCCCTTAGGATCTTTGCTTGATTACCAGCGTTGTGATGGCGCTCGCACTCGTGGGAGCTGGGTAATCTATAAGCACATCCTTATACAGGTCCCTGGTCGTTGGACTATCGAGACAGGGCATCGATACTCCGGAGTAGACTAGCGTATGCGCTTCTCATCCCAGTATGGGAGACGGTCTGTCCCACAGCCGTTAGTACGTCGTACTTGGGATAGTATGCGGGTGCTCGTTAGGTTACGAGTACACTGGACAGGACTCGTCGGGAACTGTTGGTTGGTAATATACCTATCGTCAGTTATCAGTTCCCAGGTGACATGAGTACAGCTTAGTCCGCTGACTTGACACTGTCACTTCGCCTCGAGTGTGTTCCCATTGCACTTTGATTACTACCCTACCACGGCTCAGAGGAGTCGTGCAAACAGGTAGTTTTTGGGTGCAGTCCCGAAGGACTTGGAGGCAGTGACGGTTAGACAGGATTCGTCTCTCCCGGTATTGGGGGTTGACATCGCGCTGTGTCCAGGAGAGCCATTACACGAGTAGTCCCTGGCCAGGGCAAGCGAGATATACTGGTAGGCTTCCAGTGTTATCTCAGGGTGTTCTGGGCTTCACTCCGACACGACTTGTACCGCTATTAGGGGACTGACGTTCACCGCCCCCCTAGGCCCGCCATGCGATGTATCAGACGAACAGACCGGACTGTACGGAGACTGTCACATACAGGCTCAGTAGGAGTGCAGATGGGGTTCACCTCGTCAGTCTTCTTATCGACATCTACCTGGGGACCGTTACGTACAGCTAGTGCCGCTTGCGGTCTGTGGTTAAACCCACTGCCAGCGTAGTGTCGAGTCTTTAGAGTCCCACACAGAGAGCTATTCGCCTTTAGGCAAAATGAGTAGACGTCGTATGGTTTTGCGACAGGGTTCGTTCGCATCCGCGCACTTGTGCATGTTTGCGGTCCGGACAGTTTATACTAGCGGGCTTTGGTTTAAGCCGGATCCTAGTATATGATTTGAGATTGGTTTTTCTCATTGTGTTCGTGTTCCTCGGATCACGAATGCGGGTGCGCATGCACAGTTGCTTGAGATTGAGGGAGAGGACCTTGTTTAGGGTTAATGACTATTGTCATTTTATTAACCCTATTGTTTTTGTGTGTATTATTGTTAATTAATAATTAGCTTAATTATTGTGCATGGTTGTTGTTGTTGACATTTTGACTTCATTGACTTGTTGACCATGTTGACAAGTTGACCATGATCATTTCATTTGGAAGATGCTCTTTGATCCTTGCAATTTGCATTAATGATGAAATGATAATGGTCACCTCTTGATTAAACCATGACAATTTTCTAGCTAATTATGGAATTAAAATATTACACACATATTAGTGAGATTGTTCACTAATAATTCATTCTATGATATCTTTTCTCTCTCTTCCTCATCCTCTCCCTCAAGCTCTCTCCCTCTCATGTGTTGAGAAACAAAAAGCTTGAGAAAAACCTTCACTTGATCTTCTCTACTCACTTCTAGGGTTCAAGTCTTAGCATTTCTTGCACTCTAGTTACTCCTAGCTTGGAGTTGAAGCTAAAGGTCGAGGCTTTCGGGTGGATCGTTCTTTGACGGAAGAAGACAAGCATGGTGAGGCCTTTCTACCATTCCGACGAGTAAGGAGAGAAGGAGTTCGAGCTCAAGGTATAACCTTTCTACAACTTAACTAGTTGTTAGTTTGTTTTAGCTAGTTTTCGTTTAGTAAAGATCCTCACAAGCAAGGTCCATGTTGCCTAAGTCATTAAAAATCCAATTTTTATTATGTTTTCCGCCTCCCCGTAAGCACCGGGGTGGGCAACGTGGACTTACAGTGGTATCAGAGCCTAACTAAACTCAAACTAGCTAGGTAGTGAAGTGTAACGAAGTTTCGAAACCGGAAAATCCAAAATCCAAACTTTGCAAAACCCAAGTTTCTGTTAATTTTTTCTCTGGTCAAAATGACATTTGTTATATACCAAAAATTATCTCAGGGTTTTGTGTGAAAAACCACCAAATACGAACCAGAGAGGAGATCAGAGGAGCGCGGATCCGCGGCAAGAGGAAGCTCCTGCCGCGGAAGCGCGGCCGTCTTGTCCCCTCTCTGCATCATTTTTGGTGCAGTATGTTTCTGTGTTGGTATTGGGATTTTTAGGATATGTTATATGTGCCCAGATTTTCCAGAACTAAAATTTACTTTTGCGGGCCTATAAATCCGTATTTTTCGGAACTTCACTACACTTTAACTACATCGGTTATATCTGTAATGCTTGCATGTATTGAACGTCGGCTAATCGCTATAAGACGATTAGTCGGGGTTATACATGATCTGTGATTGTTATTGGTTTGTGGATATGAATGGATTGGATTGTCGCGGGTGAATGGCCGGGGTGGATGTGAGATGAGCGTTGTTTTTCTTTCATTCATTTGTAACATGTAAATTGATGTAATAATATTCCTTGTATGGCCGCACAACCGGGTCGGGGTTGTAGCCGTCATTGTATAATTCTTTTTACTGTTTTTTGCTCCTAGGATAGACCCATGGAGGGGGTGCACAAACTACCGGGTATCTCGAAGTGCCGAGTGGCCTACTCACGGTGGTGAGGGAGGTTGCTTCGCTTCGGGTGCTTGGCGGGTAGTTTGCCGCACCCGTAGGGGTCTTGGGTGGGGTATTGGCTATTCACCGCGACCGTGTAATCCGCTTTGCGTTGCAGGCTCGAACGCATTGCGGATTCCTAGTATATCCAATGTATTCATCTGTGATCTGTAATGTCTATCATTGCTGTATATTTATATATAATAACTATTTAGGCGTTGCTTATGTTTTACAGCCGCGCTAGCCCAGCCCCCGCTCTGTCGTTAGTTAAGTAACCTAACGGGTGATGACGGGGCCCCGTGGCGAATGCGAATGGCATAAGCGTACGTCATATTTTGGTTGTTTTCTGCAATGGTAGGATTAATTGATGGGACGCATTAAAAGAACTAATGCAAGAAATAAACCAAGTAAAAGTCGATTGGAACATTTTGAAAACCACTCGGTTCTTTTCAAAACCAAACTTTTAAACGCGGAGCTCGAACCACTCCTTTTAAAAGCTATCTCGTTCCATCGATTATATCAAGTTCACTACGTTCACGGTTTCGCCAAAACCATTCGTAGCCCTCCGTCATTCCACATGAATGGTCAAAAGTATTCAAGCTGTGTATTTTGGCCAAAGTCAAGGCATAGTGATTGGTAGCGTTTGGGCATTCATGTGCAGCATAGATAAATGCGTTGATTTGGGACAGTCGTGCTGCCATTTTGGCCAAAGTCAAGGGTAGGTACGGGTGGGTCCAAATTAACCAGGAGAATGACGGGTAGAACTTGACATGTGACTTATGATATTTTGGCCAAAGTCAAGGTCATAAGAGCATAGGGCAAAAAATCCACATCGGGAGTTTCATAAGTACTGAAACTTGCTAGATTTGCATACCATTTGGAGTGTGGTGATTCTGGTAGGATTCCTTCAGTTTCGTCACGCGATGATATTTGGATCCCGATCCTACTGTGAGTATATGCTACTCCTCGGGAAAACAATCACTTAACGATCAATGCTATAAACCTAGTAGGTGCCTAGAAAGGTGTTAGTGGGGCTACGCCCACAGGGAAAAGAGGTTACTTAATTAAGGAACTTCGCGAAAGCGTTGGAAAACCTCCCTCGAAGTACCGACACTGGCCTGGCTGAACGGTTAAGCAAGTATTGTACGGTGAGAATGATCCCGGCTAATCCTTTTCTTTATGGTTTGAGAAAGGATTCGAGAAACAGTGGGAGCCATCCAGTTTAGACAAACTAAAAACCACTCTAAACTTGCAAGAGCATCATGCTAAAGTGTTTCTTTTCTCTCTCCTAATTGCAGCGACCATTCAACATGACCGGACTTAAGTTACTGTTAGATAAAAATATATTGACAGGGCCAAACTACATAGATTGGCTCAGGAATGTCAAGATAGCGATCGCTTATGACAAGCTGGGGTATATACTTACCACCAAAGCTCCCCCTGTCCCAGGTCCCACCTCCAGCGTCGCGGATGTAGAAATCCGAAAGACATGGGAGATAGATTGCGCGAGGGCCAGATGCCTCGTACTAGCCTCGATGGACAACGAACATCAGAGGAGGCACGAGAATATGGACCTAGAGTCCATATTTCTCCATACAAAAGAACTGTATGGAGAGCAGTCTCGTATCGCTAGATACGAAGTGTCGAAGAAGCTTTTTTCGGCATGGTTGGCCGTCGGATCATCGGTAGCGGACCACATGCTTAAGATGATCGGCTACATAGAGGAGCTCGCGGACCTTGGGACCACGTTGGAGAATGAACTCTATACCGATTTGATTCTCCAGTCCCTTCCTTCCACTTACGCCCAGTTCGTTCTTAACTTCAACATGCAAGGAAAGGAGGTTGAACTTGCCGAACTTCTGAACATGTTGAGGACTGCTGAGGGCACCCTACAGAAGGGTAGGGAGACATCCACTTTGTTTGTAGGAGGATCTTCCTCTTCTAGGTCCAGGGCGAAAGCCAAGGGCAAGAAGAAGAAAGCCCCCGCCAAACCAAGAGGCGGTGTCGGTAAAGTGGATGCAAAGGGAAAGGGTAAAGCAACAAAAGTAGCGGGGAAGATGGTGGGGAAGGAAGAATGCTTCTATTGTCACAAAAGTGGTCACTGGAAACAAGATTTCAAGGCTTGGAAAGCCAGAACACAGGATTTGAAGCGAGTTGCAGCTTCAGCTTCAGGTGTGTATGTTATTGAAAACTGTCTATCAATAAACTCTACATCCTGGGTATTGGATACCGGATCAGGATCTCATATCTGTAATTCTTTGCAGGCGTTGAGAAAGCGTAGAGTGTTGAAGGCAGGTGACATGACCCTCAGAGTTGCGAACGGTGCTAGCATGGATGCAGAGGCCGTGGGGGACTATCACCTGGGATTATCAGATGGACACTTTTTGGTTTTGCGTAGTTGTTATTATGTACCAAATGCAACCTGTAATATCATTTCTGTATCTTTATTATCTAAAGAAGGTTATGAATTTGCATTTGTAAGTAATGTAGTGAACATTCACCTTAATCAAGTTTTGATTGGGTCAGGTACATTAAACAACGGTATTTACGTTTTAAACCAACCACAGGTTTTCAATATCCAGAATACACACAAAAGAAAGTCTCCAGAAATTAATAAAACTTTCTTATGGCATTGTAGACTGGGTCACATCAATGAGAGAAGATTGACTAAGTTACATACTGAAGGATATTTGGATCCGTTCGAATATCAATCGTATGCAACTTGTCAATCCTGTCTCAAAGGAAAGATGACAAAGGCTCCGTTTTCTGGACACGGAGAAAGAGCGAGCGAGCTCTTGGGACTCGTACACAGCGACGTGTGCGGTCCAATGTCTACACATGCGCGAAGCGGTTTTTCTTACTTCATTACCTTTACGGATGATTTTTCAAGGTACGGTTATGTCTTCTTAATGAAACATAAATCCGAGGCTTTTGAAAAATTCCAGGAATATAAGAATGAAGTAGAAAAACAAACCGGCAAAAGTATCAAGATCCTAAGATCGGATCGAGGAGGAGAATACTTAAGTGCCGAATTCCTGAACTACTTAAAAGAGAATGGAATTCTCTCTCAGCTTACTCCTCCATACACTCCGCAACATAATGGTGTATCGGAGAGAAGGAACCGGACCCTATTGGATATGGTACGGTCCATGAGGAGTAACGCTGAGTTACCGCGATCGTTCTAGGGATATGCGCTAGAATCAGCAGCATACCTTTTGAACCGAGTTCCAACTAAGACTGTGCCTACTACACCATATGAAATGTGGTGTGGGAAGAGACCCCATCTTAATCACATTAAGACATGGGGATGTCCAGCTTTTGTAAAAAAGCAGCATGCGGACAAGCTCGAGGCACGCTCAGTACAGTGCAAGTTTGTCGGATATCCGAAGAACTCCAAGGGATATTACTTCTATTGCGAAGAGGAACAAAATGTCCTTGTTTCTCGCCATGCCCACTTTCTAGAACATCAGTTCATAGAAAAAGAATTAAGTGGGAGCGCGATAGAACTGGAAGAAGTTCCAGAACCGCAAGCTATTACTGAAAGCTTAGTAGAGCCAGAGGGTTCGAAAGATCAAGACATTCCCGTGCCACTCCGCAGGAGTAGTAGGCAGTCTCATCCGCCCGAGAGGTACTACGGTTTTCTCATTGACGGGGATAGAGAGGACTGCATCCTAGATTGTGATGAGCCTACTAGCTTCCAGCAAGCCATTCAGAGCGTCGACTCGGTAAAATGGCTGGATGCAATGCGGACCGAGATGGAGTCCATGTACACCAACAAAGTATGGACGTTGGACATTGCTCCAGACGGGGTAAAACCCGTAGGATGCAAGTGGATCTTCAAAAGGAAGATTGGTGTAGATGGACAGGTTGAGACCTATAAAGCTAGACTGGTAGCAAAGGGTTTTCGTCAGCGACCTGGCTTGGACTATGACGAAACCTTTTCTCCAGTAGCTATGCTGAAATCCATTCGGATCCTTCTTGCCATCGCTGCTTTCCACGATTATGAGATCTGGCAGATGGACGTAAAGACAGCTTTTCTAAATGGTCATTTAGAGGAGTGTGTCTATATGGATCAGCCAGAGGGTTTCATTCAGGGTGGGAGCAGCGGAAAGGTGTGCAAGTTGCTCAAGTCCATTTATGGACTCAAGCAGGCATCGCGGAGTTGGAACATCTGCTTTGATGAGACGGTCAAAGAATTTGGCTTTATCAAAAATCCAGATGAACCATGCATCTATTTTAGATTTGTAGCGAGAACTGTAGTATTCCTCATTTTATACGTGGATGACATTCTCTTAATAGGAAATGACATTCCTATGCTACAATCTGTCAAGGGGTTCTTGTCACACAGGTTCTCCATGAAAGACCTGGGTGATACCTCATACATTCTGGGTATCCGGATCTACCGTGACAGATCCAAGAGGATATTAGGACTCTCACAGTCCAGGTACATCGACACCATACTGAAGAGATTCAGTATGGAAGATTCCAAGCGCGGTAATCTACCAGCTTGTCACGGGATCACCCTCTCCAAAGAGATGTCTCCCAAGACTGATTTGGAGAGGGATCGCATGTCTATTATACCCTACGCTTCTGCGGTAGGCTCTATAATGTATGCGATGTTGTGTACCAGACCGGATGTGGCTTATGCACTGAGTGTGGTAAGCAGGTATCAGTCAAACCCTGGGGAGAAACATTGGATAGCAGTAAAGAACATTCTCAAGTACCTGAGAAGGACTAAGGAGATGTTCTTGGTGTATGGCGGAAAAGACCTGCAGATTGAGGCCTTTGCTGACTCCAGCTTCCAGAGTGACAAGGATGATTCCAAGTCCATGTCGGGTTTTGTCTTTACCCTCAATGGAGGGGCGGTGTGTTGGAAGAGCTCCAAACAGGAAACCGTTGCTGACTCGACTATGGAAGCGGAATACATCGCTGCATCTGATGCCGCAAAAGAAGCTGTCTGGATGAGGAAGTTCTTGAAAGAACTTCAGGTGGTTCCGTCCATTGTTGACCCAATACCTCTGTATTGCGACAACAACGGGGCTATAGCTTTAGCGAAGGAACCCAGGTCCCATCAGAAATCCAGACACATCTTAAGGCGGTATCACCTGATCAGGGAGATTGTGGATCGCCAGGAGATCGAGGTCCGGAGAGTTGCATCAGAGGATAACACAGCAGATCCATTCACCAAGGCCTTGCCCCAGACTCAGTTCGAGCGGCTGATCGAGATGATAGGTCTTCGATACGCCAGTACATGGCCTTAGTGCAAGTGGGAGATTGTTAGTGTATATGCCCTACAGGCCATTACTGTATCATACTAGTTTGTATATTACTTAATGGAAGCTTGGGATATTCACAGTTGTATATACAATCTTGCTCGAAATGGTAGTATGCTACTTGGTTTGTCTCTGCTTTAATATGTGCATGTGTTTCTTTTAGCATATTGCAGGTATACATATTAGTAGAGCCCTTAGGATCTTTGCTTGATTACCAGCGTTGTGATGGCGCTCGCACTCGTGGGAGCTGGGTAATCTATAAGCACATCCTTATACAGGTCCCTGGTCGTTGGACTATCGAGACAGAGCATCGATACTCCGGAGTAGACTAGCGTATGCGCTTCTCATCCCAGTGTGGGAGACGGTCTGTCCCACAGCCGTTAGTACGTCGTACTTGGGATAGTATGCGGGTGCTCGTTAGGTTACGAGTACACTGGACAGGACTCGTCGGGAACTGTTGGTTGGTAATATACCTATCGTCAGTTATCAGTTCCCAGGTGACATGAGTACAGCTTAGTCCGCTGACTTGACACTGTCACTTCGCCTCGAGTGTGTTCCCACTGCACTTTGATTACTACCCTACCACGGCTCAGAGGAGTCGTGCAAACAGGTAGTTTTTGGGTGCAGTCCCGAAGCACTTGGAGGCAGTGACGGTTAGACAGGATTCGTCTCTCCCGGTATTGGGGGTTGACATCGCGCTGTGTCCAGGAGAGCCATTACACGAGTAGTCCCTGGCCAGGGCAAGCGAGATATACTGGTAGGCTTCCAGTGTTATCTCAGGGTGTTCTGGGCTTCACTCCGACACGACTTGTACCGCTATTAGGGGACTGACGTTCACCGCCCCCCTAGGCCCGCCATGCGATGTATCAGACGAACAGACCGGACTGTACGGAGACTGTCACATACAGGCTCGGTAGGAGTGCAGATGGGGTTCACCTCGTCAGTCTTCTTATCGACATCTACCTGGGGACCGTTACGTACAGCTAGTGCCGCTTGCGGTCTGTGGTTAAACCCACTGCCAGCGTAGTGTCGAGTCTTTAGAGTCCCACACAGAGAGCTATTCGCCTTTAGGCAAAATGAGTAGAGGTCGCATGGTTTTGCGACAGGGTTCGTTCGCATCCGCGCACTTGTGCACGTTTGCGGTCCGGACAGTTTATACTAGCGGGCTTTGGTTTAAGCCGGATCCTAGTATATGATTTGAGATTGGTTTTTCTCATTGTGTTCGTGTTCCTCGGATCACGAATGCGGGTGCGCATGCACAGTTGCTTGAGATTGAGGTAGAGGACCTTGTTTAGGGTTAATGACTATTGTCATTTTATTAACCCTATTGTTTTTGTGTGTATTATTGTTAATTAATAATTAGCTTAATTATTGTGCATGGTTGTTGTTGTTGACATTTTGACTTCATTGACTTGTTGACCATGTTGACAAGTTGACCATGATCATTTCATTTGGAAGATGCTCTTTGATCCTTGCAATTTGCATTAATGATGAAATGATAATGGTCACCTCTTGATTAAACCATGACAATTTTCTAGCTAATTATGGAATTAAAATATTACACACATATTAGTGAGAATGGCTCACTAATAATTCATTCTATGATATCTTTTCTCTCTCTTCCTCATCCTCTCCCTCAAGCTCTCTCCCTCTCATGTGTTGAGAAACAAAAAGCTTGAGAAAAACCTTCACTTGATCTTCTCTACTCACTTCTAGGGTTCAAGTTTTAGCATTTCTTGCACTCTAGTTACTCCTAGCTTGGAGTTGAAGCTAAAGGTCGAGGCTTTCGGGTGGATCGTTCTTTGACGGAAGAAGACAAGCAAGGTGAGGCCTTTCTACCATTCCGACGAGTAAGGAGAGAAGGAGTTCGAGCTCAAGGTATAACCTTTCTACAACTTAACTAGTTGTTAGTTTGTTTTAGCTAGTTTTCGTTTAGTAAAGATCCTCACAAGCAAGGTCCATGTTGCCTAAGTCATTAAAAATCCAATTTTTATTATGTTTTCCGCCTCCCCGTAAGCACCGGGGTGGGCAACGTGGACTTACATGTAATTAATCCTGACTAAATTTTCTTTTTAAGGTTTGAAGTAAAATTTGATAATAGCAGTGGGAGACATCGATTAGATAAGAAAAATAACCAATCTGATCTTTGCAAGAGCTTTCGTTGAGTGTATTCTTTTCTCTCTCCTAATGGCAGAAAACCATGACTGGACTTAAACTACTGTTGGAGAAAAATAAGCTAAATGGGCCGAACTATAAAGATTGGCTGAGGAACATAAACATTGCTCTCACATATGATAAAGTATCATATGTCCTCACTGTAAGTCCACGTTGCTCACCCCGGTTCTTACGGGGAGGCGGAAACGGTAAAAAACGATTTTTAGTGCAAAGGCAACATGGACTAAAGGAAGGATCTTTGCTTAACTACAAACTAGCAAACTATTTGAGGTTCTATCTACTATGCCGTAGAGATTATACCTCACGATACCGGTCCTTCGGGTCTCCATTCCGCTGTCCGGCTTGTCCATCCACGCTCCGAGGGTCGATCCGGATCTTGATCACCTCCGCGGCCTTCTTGAGTCGAAGACGATCCACCGGAGAGATGTACTCCGAGCTCCACCTCGAGCCGAGGCTACTAGGGCAACAAGATCTCTAGTCTTGATGTCCTAGGATGTGTAGAAGAGATAGATGGAAGCGTTTGTCTATTTGGATCCATTTTCTCTCAACACATGAGATCAAGGGAAGAGTCAAGAGGAGGAAGAAGAAAGAGAACAACCATGGAGCTTTCTCATTTCTTTTCTAGAGAGAAAATGAAAAATGAGAAATGAATTATTGTATAGAGAGAATGAACTATGGTTGCAATAATACACCACTATCATCATTACTAATCTTTTCAAGATTAAGTTGATGGCATCAATTGACTTGACCATTATCATAACCCAAAGAATAAAAAGAAAAAGAAAACCAAAGAAAACTCTAGACCTCTCATGAAGGTCCAAGTCAACTTTGGTCAAATGGTCAACAAAGTCAAGTATGGTCAAATGGTCAAAGCAATTAGCCATCACTTAATAATCACTAAAAAGATTAGTAAATAATGTCCCCGGCTCATAATGGTTTTGACCAAATGAACTGCCAAAACCCTAATGAGTCCGCCTCATTTTGGTTTCGACCGAATCAACCGTCAAAACCCTAATGAGGCACCACCTTCCTCTTCGCTCCTCACAACTGTGCATACACACCCGTATCCGCATTCCGTAGAATGCGAATGCACAGAATACAAAACAAATCCATCCGTACAATACTAGGATCCGGCTTAAACCAAAGCCCACTAGTATTGCCCGCCCGAACAGCATACGCACACAAGTGCACGTAAGTGATCGTAGCCCTGCCGTAAAACCATACGGCCTCGACACCTATCGCTCAGTGCAGGGAAACTCTCTATGTGGGACTCTAAAGACTCGACACTACGCTGGCAGTGGGTTTAACCACAGACCGCAAGCGGCACTAGTTGTACGTAACGGTCCCCAGGTAGATGTCGATAAGAAGGCCGATGAGGTAAACCCATCCGAACTCCTACTGAGCATGTATGTGACAATCTCCGTACAGTCCGGTCTGTTCGTCTAAGAATATCTCATGGCGGGCCTAGGGGGGTGGCGAACGTCAGTCCCCTAATAGCGGTACAAATCGTGTCGGGGTGTAGCCCAGAACACCCTGAGATATCACTGGAAACCTACCAGTATATCTCGCTTGCCCTGGCCAGGGACGACTATGTGTAATGGCTCTCCTAGACACAGCGCGATATCAACCCCCAATACCGGGAGAGACGAATCCTGTCTAACTGTCACTGCCTCCAAGTGCTTCGGGACTGCACCCAACTACTACCTATTTGCATGACTCCTTTGAGCCATGGTAAGGTAGTAATCAAAGAATAGTGGGAACACACTCGAGGCGAAGTGCCAGTGTCAAGTCAACGGACTAAGCTGTACTCATGTCACCTGGGAACTGATAACTGACGATAGGTATAATACCAACCAACAGTCCCCGACGAGTCCTTTCCAGTGTACTCGTAACCTAACGAGCACCCGCATACTATCTCCAGTACGACGTACTGATGGCTGTGGGACAGACCATCTCCCCTGCTAGGATGAGAAGCGTATACGCTAGTCTACTCCGGAGCATCGATGCCCTGTCTCGATAGTCCTACGACTAGGGACCTGTATAAGGATGTGCTTATAGATTGCCCAGCCCCCACAAGTGTGACTGCCATCACAACGCTGGTAATCAAGCAAAGATCCTAAGGGCTCCACTAATATGTTTATAAGCGATATGCTAAAAGAAACACATGCACATATTAAAGTAGAAACAAACCAAGTAGCATACTACCATTTTGAGCAAGATTGTCTATACAACTGTGAATATCCCAAGCTTCCAGTAAGTAATATACAAGCTAGTATGATACAGTAATGGCCTCTAGGGCATATACACTAACACTCACTGCCTCAGCCCCGCCTACCCCAGGCCCTGAATCTTCTGTTGTGGATAAGGAGATCCGGAAAACGTGGGATATTGACTGTGCTACTGCCATATGCCTCACGCTTGCATCGATGGACAATACACATCAAAAGCAGCACGAGCAGATGGATGTTCAATCCATCTTTCTCCATACAAAAGAGTTGTATGGGGAGCAATCTCGGACCCTGAGATACGAAGCATCTCGAAAGCAGTTTCAGATGCGGATGGCTCCAGGCACACCAGTAGGTGACCACGTTTTGAAGATGATAGCTCTTATTGAAGAGCTTGAGGACCTCAGATGAACAATGGACAACGAGAAATATACTGATATTGTTCTACTGTCTCTTCCCTCTGCCTTTTCTCCATTCATAGTGAACTTCTACATGAATAACATGAAGAAGTCACTACCCGAACTTCTCAATATGTTGTGAAATGCGGAGAGCACGCTTAAGGCGAAGTCTCCCTCTCTGCTTGTTGGACAATCTTCCTTTTCCGTCCCAAAAGCCAAGGCCAAGGGAAAGAATAAGAAGAAATCCACCAAACCGAAAGGTGGAATCAAGAAGGCACAGGGAACAGACAAATCCAAGGTTGACAAGTCAGGAAAAGGAAAATGTTTCTATTGCAAGAAGACGGGGCATTGGAAGAGGAATTGTACCGTGTATATTGCTAATCTCAACAAGAAGAAGCATGGTGATGCTTCTGCTTCAGGCATCTTTGTAACTGAAAACTGTTTTTCTATAAACTCTGCTTCCTGGGTATTAAATACCGGTTCGGGTTCTCATATCTGCAATTCTGTGCAGGGCTTGAGAAATAGTAGAGTTTTGAAGGCCGGTGATCACACTCTTCGTGTTGGAAATGGTTCCAATGTACATGCAGTTTCAGTGGGAGAGTATCACCTAGGGTTGCCATCGGGTTGTATATTGATTTTGAACCCTTGTTATTTTGTACCAAGCATGCTTTGTAATATTATATCTGTTTCTTTGTTGGACAATGAAGGATATCATTTTGTATTGCAGCATAATGTTATGAACATTAAACTAAATCAAGAGTTGATTAGTTCTGGTATACTTAATAACGGGATATACGTCCTAAATCAACACACAATTTTCAACATACAACACACAAATAAAAGAAAATTTTCAGATATAAATGAAGCTTTTCTTTGGCATTGTAGACTTGGTCATATTAATGAAACAAGACTAAACAAGCTTCATAAAGATGGATATTTAAATACTTTTGAGTATAAATCTTATGCGACTTGTCAGTCTTATATCAAAGGGAAAATGACCAAAACTCTATTTACTGGACACGGAGAAAGAGCTACTGAGCTCTTGGGCCTCATACATAGTGATGTATGTGGGCCAATGCCTACACATGCGAGATGCGGTTTTTCTTACTTCATAACTTTTACTGATGATTTCTCGAGATTCGGTCATGTGTTTTTATTAAAGCACAAGTCTGAAGCTTTCGAGAAATTCAAGGAGTACAAACTTGAAGTAGAAAACAGACTGGAATGAGCATCAAAATACTTCGATCAGATCGAGGTGGAGAATATCTTAGTACAGAGTTTTCGAACTTCCTAAAAGAGAATGGGATTCTCTCTCAGCTCACTCCTCCTTACACACCACAGCACAACGGTGTGTCAGAGCGGCGGAATCGCACCCTATTGGATATTGTACGATCCATGATGAGTGATACTGAGTTGCCTCTCTTCTTTTGGGGGCATGCATTGGAGACTGCAGCTTTTCTGTTGAACAAAGTTCCAATCAAGACCGTGTCTACCACTCTATACGAGATATGGTATGGGAAGAGACCGTCTCTTAAATGAGTTAAGATTTAGGGTTGTCCGGCTTTTGTTAAAAAGCAGAATCCATACAAACTCGAGACACGATCGATCAAGTGTATATTTGTGGGATATCCAAAACATTCGTTTGGGTATCTTTTCTACCACAAGGAGGAACAAAAGGTGTTTGTTTCTCAGTATGCCACATTTTTAGAAAATAAGATTTTTCCAAATGATAGTGATGGCAATGTGGTAGATCTAGAAGAAGTTCTAGAGACACAAGTTACAAATGACGACTTGGTTGAACCTGATGTTGCAATAGAAACTTATGAACCTCAGCCACTACGGTTTTTTCGTTGATGGTGATTGAGAAGATTGCATCATGGATGATAATGACCCTACCAGTTTTTAGCAAGCTATCACGAGTGGTGACTCTATGAAGTGGCTGGATGCCATGAGATCCGAAATGGAGTCTATGTACACCAACAAAGTATGGACTTTGGATGTTTTACCCTCTGGGGTAAAACCCGTAGGGTGCAAATGGATCTTTAAGAGAATGATCGGTGTTGATGGGCAGGTAGAGACCTATAAGGCAAGGCTTGTGGCAAAAGGATTTCGTCAAAGACCAGGACTGGACTATGACGAAACCTTTTCTCCTGTAGCTATGCTAAAATCCATTCGGATCCTACTTGCTATTGCTGCTCACTACGACTATGAAATCTGGCAGATGGACGTTAAAACTGCTTTTCTAAATGGTGATTTAGAAGAATGCGTTTATATGGATCAGCCAGAGGGCTTCATTGATAGTGGGAGCAGCGGGAAAGCATGTAGGTTGCTTAAATCCATTTATGGATTAAAGCAGGCATCACGGAGTTGGAACATCTGTTTTGATGATGTTATCAAAGAGTTTGATTTCGTCAAAAATCCGGATGAACCTTGTGTTTATAAAAAGATCGTAGGAAGTACTGTCGCATTCCTCGTATCTGTAAGTCCACGTTACCTCTCCCGGTTCTTTCGGGCTTGCGGAAATGGCGAAAAACGATTTTTAAGACTTAGGTGACATGGACTACAAGAACTGATCTTGGCTAAAATACACACTAGCAACCCAACTTGAGATTTATCTACTCGGTTAGGGGTTATACCTCACTTGAACTCCTTCTTCTTGAACTCTTTGTAGTGCTTGGATGGTGCTTTCCTCGTCGCCTTCTTCCGTCAAAAATGGATCCACCTGAGGGTTTCAACCTTGGGCTCCTTTCTCGAACTTTGAGAGAACTAAGGTCTTTAGCTTGCTAGACCTTCAACCTTAGAGTGAGTAGAGAGTGTCTTAGGGTGTTTTATCTTCAAGGAGATGTTTCTCAACACATGAGATTTGTTCTCCTTGAACTAGAGAAGGAAGAAGATGAAGAGAAGAGAGAGAAATGTTATGATAGAATGAGAATAGTTTTTGCAACCATAACAATATCAAGTGAATTATCAAATTAATAAAATTAATCTAAATGAAAAAGTTGATGGAAGGCTTGATAAGACTATTATCATATCACATTAAATGGTTTTGCTAGAATCAAAGAGCATCTTTGATGTGTAATGATGATAGTCAAAGTTTCAACCATGGTCAACAAGTCAACCATGGTCAACAAGTCAACAAACCCAACCATGACACAATTTCATTTAATTAATATTATTAATTGATATATCACAAATTCATTAGGGTTTGGAAAAAGACGACTGTCAACTGTGCATACACACCCGTTCCGAAACCCTAATGAAAATCCTCTTCCTCCGCCTCAATCAACTGTGCATACACACCCGCATTCGTGTTCCGAGGAACATGAATACTATGAGATAAAACTAACCCCAAAACATATACTAGGATCTGGCTCAAACTAGAGCCCGCTAGTAATGTCTGTCCGGACGCCAAACGTGCGCAAGTGCGCGGATGTGAACGAACCCTGTCGCAAAACCATGCGACCTCTACTCAGTTTTGCCCAAAGGCAAATAACCTTTTGTATGGGACTCTAAAGACTCGACACTACGCTGGCGGTGGGTTTAACCACAGACCGCAAGCGGCACTAGCAATACGTAACGGTCCCCAGGTAGATGCCGATAAGAAGACAGACGAGGTAAACCCATCTGAACTCCTACTGAGTCTGAATGTGACAATCTTCGTACAGTCCGGTCTGTTCGTCTAAGAATATCGCATGGCGGGCCTAGGGGGTGGTAAACGTCAGTCCCGTACTAGCGGTACAAATCGTGTCGGTGTGTAGCCCAGAACACCTGAGATAACACTAGAAACCTACCAATCTATCTTGCTTGCCCTGGCCAGGGACTTTGTGTACTGGCTCTCCTAGACACAGCGCGATATCAACCCCCAGTACCGGGAGAGACGAATCCTGTCTAACCGTCACTGCCTCCAAGTGCTTCGGGACTGCACCCAAAAACTACCTGTTTGCATGACTCCTTTGAGCCATGGTAGGGTAGTAATCAAAGTACAGTGGGAACACACTCGAGGCGAAGTGACAGTGTCAAGTCAACGGACTAAGCTGTACTCATGTTACCTGGGAACTGATAATTGACTATTGGTATAATACCAACCAACAGTTCCCAACGAGTCCTGTCCAGTGTACTCGTAACCTAACGAGCACCCGCATACTATCTCAAGTATGACGTACTGACGGCTGTGAGACAGACCGTCTCCCAAGCTGGGATAAGAAGCGCATGCGCTAGTCTACTCCGGAGTATCGATGCCCTGTCTCGATAGTCCTGCGACTAGGGACCTGCATAAGGATGTGCTTATAGATTACCTAGCCCCCACGAGTGTGACTGCCATCACAACGCTGGTAATCAAGCAAAGATCCTAAGGGCTCCACTAATGTGTAAAGGCGATATGCTAAAAGAAACACATGCACACATTAAAGCAAAAACAAACCAAGTAGCATACTACCATTTTGAGCAAGAATGTCAACACAAGGTGAATATCCCAAGCTTCCATCAAGTAATATACAATCCAGTATGATACAGTAATCGCCTCTAGGGCATATACACTAACAATCTCCTACTTGCACTAAGGCCATGTACTGGCGTATTGAAGACCTATCATCTCGATCAGCCGCTCGAACTGAGTCTGGGGTAAGGCCTTGGTGAATGGATCAGCAGTGTTATCTTCCGTAGCAACTCTCCGAACCTCGATCTCCTGGCGACCTACGATCTCCCTGATCAGTTGATACCGCCTCAAGATGTGTCTGGACTTCTGATGGGACCTGGGTTCCTTCGCTAAAGCTATCGCTCCATTGTTGTCACAATACAGTGGTATTGGATCAACAATGGTAGGAACCACCTGAAGCTCCGTGAGGAACTTCTTCATCCAGACGGCTTCTTTTGCGGCATCTGCAGCAGCGATATATTCCGCTTCCATCGTCGAGTCTGCAACGGTTTCCTGTTTGGAACTCTTTCAACACACCGCCCCTCCATAGAGGGTAAAGACATAACCCGACATGGACTTGGAATCATCCTTGTCACTCTGGAAGCTAGAGTCAGCAAAGGCCTCGACCTGGAGGTCTTTTCCGCCATACACCAAGAACATCTCCTTAGTCCTTCTCAGGTACTTGAGAATGTTCTTTACTGCTATCCAGTGTTTCTCCCCAGGGTTTAACTGATACCGGCTTACTACACTCAGTGCATAAGCTACATTTGGTCTGGTATATAACATCGCATACATTATAGAGCCTACCGCAGAAGCATAGGGTATAATAGACATGCGATCCCTTTCCAAATCAGTCTTGGGAGACATCTCTTTGGAGAGGGTGATCCCGTGACAAGCCGGTAGATTACCGCGCTTGGAATCTTCCATACTGAATCTTTTTAGTATGGTGTCGATGTACCTGGACTGTGAGAGTCCCAGTATCCTCTTGGATCTGTCACGATAGATCCGGATCCCCAGAATGTATGTGGCATCACCCAGGTCTTTTATGGAGAACCTGTGTGATAAGAACCCTTTGACAGATTGTAACATAGGAATGTCATTTCCTATCAAGAGAATGTCATCCACGTATAAAACGAGGAATACAACAATTCTCGCTACAAATCTACTATAGATGCATGGTTCATCTGGATTTTTGATAAAGCCAAATTCTTTGACCGTCTCATCAAAACAGATGTTCCAACTCCGCGATGCCTGCTTTAGTCCATAGATGGACTTAAGCAACTTGCACACCTTTCCGCTGCTCCCATTCTGAATGAAACCCTCTGGCTGGTCCATATAGACACACTCCTCTAAATTTCCATTTAGAAAAGCGGTATTTACGTCCATTTGCCAGATCTCATAATCGTGGAAGGCAGCAATGGCAAGAAGGATCCGAATGGATTTCAGCATAGCCACTGGAGAAAAGGTTTCGTCATAGTCCAAGCCAGGTCTTTGACGAAAACCTTTTGCAACAAGTCTAGCTTTATAGGTCTCAACCTGTCCATCTACACCAATCTTCCTTTTGAAGATCCACTTGCATCCTACGGGTTTTACCCCGTCTGGAGCAATGTCCAACGTCCATACTTTGTTGGTGTACATGGACTCCATTTCGGTCCGCATTGCATCCGGCCATTTTACCGAGTCAACGCTCTGAATGGCCTACTGGAAGCTAGTAGGCTCATCGCTATCAATGATGCAATCCTCTCTATCCCCGTCTATGAGAAAACCGTAGTATCTCTCGGGCGGATGAGACTGCCTACTACTTCTGCTGAGCGGCGTAGGAATGTCCTGATCTTTCGAACCCACTGGTTCTACTAAGCTTTCAGTAATAGCTCGTGGTTCTGGAATTTCTTCCAGTTCTATTGCGCTCCCACTTATTTCCTTTTCTAAGAACTGATGTTCCAGAAAGTGGGCATTACGAGAAACAAAGACCTTTTGTTCCTCTGCGTAATAGAAAAGATACCCCCCGGAGTTCTTTGGGTATCCCACAAACATACACAGTACAGAGCGTGCCTCGAGCTTGTCCGCATGCTGCTTTTTTACAAAAGCTGGACATCCCCATATCTTCAGGTAATGAAGATAGGGTTTCTTCCCACTCCATAACTCATATGGTGTGGTAGGCACAGTCTTAGTTGGAACTCGGTTCAAAAGGTATGCAGCTGATTCTAGTGCATATCCCCAGAATGATCGCGGTAACTCAGCGTTACTCATCATGGAACGTACCATATCCAATAGGGTTCGGTTCCGTCTCTCCGATACACCGTTATGTTGCGGAGTGTATGGAGGAGTAAGCTGAGAGAGAATTCCATTCTCTTTTAGGTAATCCAGGAACTCGGCACTCAAGTATTCACCACCTTGATCAGATCTTAGTGTCTTGATACTTTTGCATGTTTGTTTTTCTACTTCATTCTTATATTCCTGGAACTTTTCAAAGGCTTCAGATTTATGCTTCATTAAGAAGACATGTCTGAACCTTGAAAAATCATCCATAAAAGTAATGCAGTAAGAATAACTGCTTCGTTCATTTGTAGACATTGGACCGCGCACGTCGCTGTGCACGAGTCCTAAGAGCTCGCTCGCTCTCACTCCGTGTCCAGTGAACGGAGTCTTTGTCATCTTTCCTTTGAGACAGGATTGACAAGTTGCATATGATTGATATTCGAACGGATCCAAATATCCTTCTGTATGTAACTTCGTCAACCTTCTCTCATTGATGTGACCCAGTCTACAATGGCATAAGAAAGTCTGATTTATTTCCGGAGACTTTCTTTTATGTGTATTCTGGACATTGAAAATCTGTGGTTGGTTTAATACGTATATACCATTGCTCAATGTACCTGACCCAATCAGAACTTGATTAAGGTGAATGTTTACAACATTACTTACAAACGCAAATTCATAACCTTCTTTAGAAACCAAAGATACAGAAATGATATTACAAGTTGCGTTGGGTACAAAAAAACAATTACGTAAAACCAAAACATGTCCATCTGACATTCCCAGGTGATAGTCCCCCACGGCCAAAGCATCCATGCTAGCTCCGTTTGCAACTTTGAGGGTCATGTCACCTGCCTTCAAAAACCTACGCTTTCTCAACGCCTGCAAAGAATTACAGATATGAGATCCTGATCCGGTATCCAATACCCAGGACGTAGAGTTTATTAATAGACAGTTTTCAATAACATACACACCTGAAGCTGAATCGGCAACTTGCTTCAGATCCTGTGTTCTGGCCTTCCAAGCCCTGCAATCTTTCTTCCATTGTCCACTCTTGTGACAGTAAAAGCATTCTTCCTTATCCACAAGCTTCCCTACTACCTTTGTTGCTTTTGCTTTTCCCTTCGTATCCATCTTACTAACACCGCCCTTTGGTTTGGCGGGGGTTTTCTTCTTCTTTCCCTTGGCTTTTGCCTTTGACCTAGAAGAGAAAGATCCTCCAACAAACAAAGTGGATGTTTCCCTACCTTTCTGTAGGGTGCCCTCTGCACTCCTCAGCATGTTAAGGAGCTCTGAAAGTTCAACTTCCTTTTCTTGCAAGTTGAAATTCAGGATGAACTGGGCGTAAGTGGAAGGAAGGGACTGAAGAATCAAGTCCGTATAGAGCTCATTCTCCAACGTGGTCCCAAGGTCCGCGAGCTCCTCTATGTAGCCAATCATCTTAAGCACGTGTTCCGCTACCGATGATCCGACGGCCAATCTTGCCGAAAACAACTTCTTCGACACTTCGTATCTGGCGATACGAGATTGCTCTCCATACAGTTCTTTTGTATGGAGAAATATGGATTCGAGGTCCATATTCTCATGCCTCCTCTGATGTTCGTTGTCCATAGAGGCAAGCACGAGGCACTTGGCCTTCGCGCAGTCGATTTCCCAGGTCTTACGGGTTTCCCTATCCGCGACGCTGGTTTTGGGACCTGGGACAGGGGGAGCTTTCATGGTAAGAAGATACCCCAACTTGTCATAAGTGATTGCCATTTTGACATTCTTGAGCCAATCTTTGTAGTTTGGCCCTGTCAGTATATTTTTATCTAGTAGTAACTTAAGTCCAGTCATGATGTTTGGTCGCTGCAATTAGGAGAGAGAGAAGAAACACTTTAGCATGATGCTCTTGCAAGTTTAGAGCGGTTTTTAATTTGTCTAAACAGGATGGCTCCCACTGTCTCTCGAATCCCTCCTCAAACCATAAAGGAAGAATCAGTCGGGATCAATCTCACCGTACAATACTTGCTTAACCGTTCAGCCAGGCCAGTGTCGGTACTTCGAGGGAGGTTTTCCAACGCTTTCGCGAAGTTCCTTAATTAAGTAACCTCTTTTCCCTGGGGGCGTAGCCCCGCTAACACCTTTCTAGACACCTACTTGGTTTATAGCATTGATCGTTAAGTGAGAAATTTCCCGAGGAGTAGCATATACTCACAGTAGGATCGGGATCCAAATATCATCGCGTGACAAAACTGAAGGAATCCTACCAGAATCATCACACTCCAAATGGTATGCAACGCTAGCAAGTTTCAGTACTTTTGAAACTCCCGATGTGGATTTTTGGCCCATGCTCTTATGACCTTGGCGTGAGGTCAAAATGTCATAAGTCACATGTCAAGTTCTTCCCATCATTATCCAGGTTAATTTGAACCCACCCGTACCTACCCTTGATGTAGGCCAAAATGGCAGTACGACTGTCTCAAACCAACGCATTCTATCTATGCAACAGATAAATATCCGGCAGCTACCAATCACTATTCCTTGGCGTGAGGTCAAAATACATAGCTTGAATACTACCAAATATTTAACTGAAATGATGGAGGGCTACGGATGGTTTTTGGCAAAACCGTGAACGTAGTGAACTTGATATAATCGATGGAACGAGATAGCTTTTAAAAGGAGTGGTTCGTGCTCCACATTTAAAAGTTAGGTTTTGAAAAGAACCGAGTGGTTTTCAAAGTGTTCCAACGACTTTTACTTGGTTTATTTTTATCTTGCATTAATTCCAATGCGTCCCATCATTTAATCCTACCATTGCAGAAAACAACGAAAATATGACGTACGCTTATGCCATCCGCATTCGCCATAGGGTCCCGTCATCACCCGTTAACTAACGACAGAGCGGGGGATGGACTTGCGCGGATGCAAAACATAAGCAACGCCTAAATAGATATCTATAAACATTCGTCACATGCAATGATAGCCATTCCAGATCACAGATGAATACATTGGATATACTAGGAATCCGCAATTCGTACGAGCCTGTAACGAAAAGCGGATTACACGGTCACGATGAATAGCCACACCCCACCCTAGACCCCTACGGGTGCGGCAAACTACCCGCCAAGTACCCGAAGCGAAGCAACCTCCCTCAACTCGTGAGTAGGCCACTCGGCACTTCGAGATACCCGGTAGTTTGTGCACCCCACCTTGGGTCTATCCTTTGAGCAAAAACAGTAAAAAGAAATTATACAATGACGGCTACAACCCCGACCCGGTTGTGCGGCCATACAAATAATATTACATCAATTTACATATTACAAGAATTGAAAGATAAACAAAACTCTCATCTCAAAATTCCCCTGGCTATTCATCCGCGACAATCCAACGAATTCATATACACAAACCATCATCATTACAGATCACAGATATCTATAACCCCCACTAATCGACGTATAGCGATTAGTAGACGTTTAATACATATAGAACATTACAGATATAACCATTAGCCAAAGTCTACAGAACATCGACCGAAAATACGGATTTGTAACCACCCTACAAACCAACTTGTTCTCTGGAAATTCTGGGCAGAAACAAACATTCCCAAAAATCACAAAAACCCACCAGAAACAAACTGCAACAAAAACGATCCACGGCCGAGTCAACTCGGCCGTGGATCCGCGGCAGAAGCAAGCTTCTGCCGCGGAACCGCGGTGAGTTGGTCGATTCGTGTGATCGTTTTTCTTTCCTGTTCTTAGAAAAGCCTGAGCCGATTTTCAAGACATGATTTTTTATTTTTAGAGCAGAAAAAAAAATCGGCAGAAACTTAGGGTTTCCGGGGTGTTTTTCGGTTTTTTCGTTCGGTCGATATTCTAAATACTTTGCTAACATGCTAGGGTGTGTTTAGTTAGGCTCTGATACCACTGTAAGTCCACGTTACCTCTCCCGGTTCTTTCGGGCTTGCGGAAATGGAGAAAAACGATTTTTAAGACTTAGGTGACATGGACTACAAGAACGGATCTTGGCTAAACTACACACTAGCAACCCAACTTGAGATTTATCTACTCGGTTAGGGGTTATACGTCACTTGAACTCCTTCTTCTTGAACTCTTTGTAGTGCTTGGATTGTGCTTTACTCGTCGCCTTCTTCCGTCAAAGATGGATCCACCTGAGGGTTTCAACCTTGGGCTCCTTTCTCGAACTTTGAGAGAACTAAGGTCTTTGGCTTGCTAGACCTTCAACCTTAGAGTGAGTAGAAAGTGTCTTAGGGTGTTTTATCTTCAAGGAGATGTTTCTTAACACATGAGATTTGTTCTCCTTGAACTAGAGAAGGAAGAAGATGAAGAGAAGAGAGAGAAATGTTATGATAGAACGAGAATAGTTTTTGCAACCAAAACAATATCAAGTGAATTATCAAATTAATAAAATTAATCTAAATGAAAAAGTTGATGGAAGGCTTGATAAGACTATTATCATATCACATTAAATGGTTTTGCTAGAATCAAAGAGCATCTTTGATGTGTAATGATGATAGTCAAAGTTTCAACCATGGTCAACAAGTCAACAAACCCAACCATGACACAATTTCATTTAATTAATATTATTAATTGATATATCACAAATTCATTAGGGTTTGGAAAAAGACGACTGTCAACTGTGCATACACACCCGTTCCGAAACCCTAATGAAAATCCTCTTCCTCCGCCTCAATCAACTGTGCATACACACCCGTATTCGTGTTCCAAGGAACATGAATACTATGAGATAAAACTAACCCCAAAACATATACTAGGATCTGGCTCAAACCAGAGCCCGCTAGTAATGTCTGTCCGGACACCAAACGAGCACAAGTGTGCGGATGTGAACGAACCCTGTAGCAAAACCATGCGGCCTCTACTCAGTTTTGCCCAAAGGCGAATAACCCTCTGTGTGGGACTCTAAAGACTCGACACTACGCTAGCAGTGGGTTTAACCACAGACCGCAAGCGGCACTAGCTGTACGTAACGGTCTCCAGGTAGATGCCGATAAGAAGACTGACGAGGTAAACCCATCTGAACTCCTACTGAGTCTGAATATGATAATCTTCGTACAGTCTGGTCTGTTCGTCTAAGAACATCGCATGGCGGGCCTAGGAGGGCGGTAAACGTCAGTCCCCTACTAGCGGTACAAGTCGTGTCGGAGTGTAGCCCAGAACACCTGAGATAACACTAGAAACCTATCAGTCTATCTCGCTTGCCCTAGCCAGGGACTTTGTGTAATGGCTCTCCTAGACACAGCGCGATATCAACCCCCAATACCGGGAGAGACGAATCCTGTCTAACCGTCACTGCCTCAAAGTGCTTCGGGACTGCACCCAAAAACTACCTGTTTGCACGACTCCTTTGAGACGTGGTAGGGTAGTAATCAAAGTACAGTGGGAACACACTCGAGGCGAAGTGACAGTGTCAAGTCAACAGACTAAGCTGTACACATGTCACCTGGGAACTGATAACTGACGATAGGTATAATACCAACCAACAGTTCCCAACGAGTCCTGTCTAGTGTACTCGTAACCTAACTAGCACCCGCATACTATCTCAAGTACGACGTACTGACGGCTGTGGGACAGACCGTCTCCCAAGCTGGGATAAGAAGCGCATGCGCTAGTCTACTCCGGAGTATCGATGCTATGTCTCGATAATCCTGCGACTAGGGACCTGCATAAGGATGTGCTTATAGATTACCCAGCCCCCACGAGTGTGACTGCCATCACAACGCTGGTAATTAAGCAAAGATCCTAAGGGCCCCACTAATGTGTAAAGGCGATATGCTAAAAGAAACACATGCACACGTTAAAGCAGAAAAAAACCAAGTAGCATACTACCATTTTGAGTAAGAATGTCAATACAAGGTGAATATCCCAAGCTTCCATCAAGTAATATACAATCCAGTATGATACAGTAATGGCCTCTAGGACATATACACTAACAGTATTGTTGGTGGATGACATTCTTCTAATAGGAAACGATGTTCCTATGCTACAATCGGTCAAACTGTTCTTATCACAAAGGTTCACCATGAAAGACCTGGGTGATGCCTCGTACATATTGGGCATGAAGATCTATAGGGATAGATCTAAAAGGTTGTTGGGATTGTCCCAAACCAGGTACTTTAACACCATCCTAGAAAGGTTTAGTATGGAAGACTCCAAGCGGGGTGCCTTACCTGCTAGCCATGGAGTCACTCTCTCCAAGGAATTTTTCCCAAAGACTGATGAAGAGAGAGCTCACATGAGCATTATACCCTACGCTTTAGCTGTAGGATCTATAATGTATGCGATGTTGTGTACACGCCCTGATGTAGCTTATGCACTAGGTGTAGTAAGCAGGTATCAATCCAACCCAGGGGAGAATCACTGGATAGCTGTGAAGAACATTCTTAAGTACTTGCGAAGGACTATTGAAATGTTCTTGGTGTATGGTAACGGAGATCTCCAAGTGGAGGCCTTTACCGATTCGAGCTTCCAGAGTGATAAGGATGACAGCAAATCTATCTCAGGGTTTGTGTTTAACCTAAATGGAGGGGCGGTATGTTGGAAGAGTTCCAAACAGGATACCGTTGCAGACTCCACGGTGGAGGCTGAGTATATTGTTGCAAATGATGCTGCCAAGGAAGCCGTCTGGATGAGAAAGTTCATCTCGGAGCTAGGAGTAGTTCCAACCATTATTGATCCAATACCATTGTATTGTGATAATAATGGGGCTATGGAGTTAGCCAAAGAGCCCAGGTCCCACCAGCGATCCAGACACATCCTCAGGCGATATCATCTGATCCGGGAGATAGTTGATCGCCGCGAGATCGAGATTCAGAGAGTAGATACAAAAGATAACACCGCAGATCCACTCACCAAGGCCCTCCCTCTGCCGCAGCATGAGCGACTTTTTGAGATGTTGGGTATGAGATACGCCAATAATTGGCCTTAGTGCAGGTGGGATATTGTTTGATATATGTATGCCCTTAAGGCCATTATATAATAGTGTATGTACCGGTATGTGTGTATGTGTATTCAGGGGACATTCTTGCTCGACTTGATAGTATGCTATCTGGTTATACTTTATCTTAACATGTTCATTTGATCATGCTTCTTATTCATTTGGTACATGTTGATAAAGCCCTTAGGATATTTGCTTGACTACTGAGATTATGATGTGGATCATACTAGTGGGACATGTGTAGTTTATAAGCATAACCTTAAAATGTTCCTAGTCGTGAGTGTATCGAGACGGGGCATCGATATTTCCAGAGTAGACTAGCGTATACGTTACTTGTCCCATATGATTGGCGATGGATGATCCCATATCCATTGGTGTGGTGACACCAAAGACCGTATACAGGTGCTCAGTGAGACTGGGTACACTGAACGGACTCGCCGAGAACTCCTATGTGGTATTATATTTATCGTCGGATAGCAGTTCTCAGGTGAAACTGGTACAGGTTAGTCTGTAGACCCGAGATCGTCATAGAGTGTCGTGTGTCCTCCCAATGTACTTTGATTTCCACCCTACCACGGCTCTACTGAGTCATGAAAACATGTGGATTTTGGGTACAGTCCTGAGGCACATGGAGGAAATGAGCGATAGGAGGGGTTTCATCTCTCCCGGTATTGGGGTTGATGTTGCGCTATGTACGATTGGCTATAACAGAAAGTCCCCGGCCAGGGCTGATAAGATTTACTGATAAGTGTTATCAGTAGTTTCTCGAACTGTTATGAGCCATATACCGTCATAACTTATTGGGTAATAGGGTCGACGATACCATCCTTAGACTTGATATGCAGCACATTTGACGAAGCGACCGGACTGTACGGTAAGTATTGCCAGATGGCTCGACGGGAGTTTTGACATGTTCGCTTGTGTTTCTTCTTATCGCTAAATACCCGGGAACCGTTATGTACAGCTTGTGCCACTGACGGTTTGTGGGCATGTGATGTGATCACTGCGTATTGACGAGTCTTAGAGTCCCACAAAGGGGTCTCCTAGCTCAGGCGAAAAGATGCGGGGTGCATATGGGATATGCGCGGGAGCTCGATTGAATGCGAGTATTAGATACCATATTTTAATCGAGCGTTTACTATTGGACGGGTCGTATGTGATATGACCGGGTTATTAAATCAAGCATTGATTTAATATTAAGTCCATTAGCTCATTTATTAAATCCTATTTCTTTATGATCCATGCATGAGTGTATGTATATGTTGATATGGATGCACACATGCAAGCATACATGTGTCATGGTTGATGATACATTGGTGGTGGCAATGCAAGACTCACATGGTAACATATTTGTATATTTGAGAAAAGCAAAATGGGAATAAAATCATGGTTGACTATTCAACTCTCATCTCTTGTGTTGACTTGGGTCAATACCATGGTTTCATTGCCCATGGTTTTGTAGCCCATGGTTTTGCTTAACCTCAAGTCACAAAATATCTAGATATTTTGTAACCATAGTTTAGCATGGCATAATTCATTCACTTGGGATTATGTTGAGGATTATTCTAACTTGAGTCAAGTTTTAGCCATCATCTTCTTCCTCTCTCCTTCAAGCTCTCTAGCATTTCAAAAGTGAGAGAAGAACTAAAAAGAAAAGGTTTTTGAGTGAGATACAAACCTACATCACCAATCTATACTAGTCTAGCCCATTAGTATAGGTTGTTTTCTCCACTTCTTCATAGATCAAGTGAAGCTAGGAGCTTGAGCAAAGGGACTTCGTGGTGGATCATCGTTGATTTGGAAGGATTCAAGTGAACCGGTTCAAACCCTACTCGATCCAAGGAGTCACAAGAGGAGGTCTACAAAGGTTGTATTACTTACCTCTTAGTGTTAGACACTTGTTGTATGTGATACTAGTAATTGTTACCCTATTTTTCTAGTTCGATTCATGGTTGGAATTGTTTAGCACCCCGAAAAATTTTATTATAGCATGTATGATTCAACCCAAACCCTAGGATGGTGCTAGAGAATCCCTGCAGGTTTGTGGATATGAACTTTATTGGATCTTCATGGATGAATAGCCGGGGATGTGAGATGAGTGTTTTATCTTTCATTCGATGTAAATTGTAAAGTGATGTAATATTATTTTGCGGGGCACATCCGGATTGAGGTTGTAGCCACCGTTGTATTATTTCTTTTACTGTTTTTTTTTGCTCCTAGGATAGACCCAAGGTGGGGTGCACAAACTACCGGGTTCTTTGAAGTTCCTAGTGGCCTACTCATTTTACTGAGGGAGATTGCTTCACTTCGGGAATTTGGCAAGTAGTTTCACGCACCCGTGGGGTCTAAGATGGGGTTTGGTTATTCATCACGACCGTGGAATCCGTCTTTCGTTACAGGCTTAAACGAAATGCGGTATTCCTTGTATATCCAATATGTTCATCTGTGATCTGGAATGCCTATTATTGCGTGAGACGAATGTATATTATATATATGCTATATACTAAACGTTGCTTATGTTTTGCATCCATGCTAGTCCAGCCCCCGCTCTGTCTTTAGTTAAGTAACCTAACGGTGTTAGACGGGGCACAGTGGCGAATGCGGATGGCACAAGCGTACGTGGTGTTTTCGTTTCTCTCTGTAATGGTAGGTGTAAATGATGGGCCTGCATTATATAATTAATGCAAAGCAAACAAACCAAAACTGAATCGTTGGAACAATTTCAAAACCACTCAATTTTTTCAAAACAACAACTTTTAAAATGTGGAGCCTAAACCACTCCTTTAAAAGCTATCAGGTTCCTTCGATTATATCGAGTTCACTAAGTTCACAGTTTTACCAAAACCAGTCGTAGCCCTCCGTCATTTCAGACGAATATTCAGTAGTATTCAAGCTATGTATTTTGACCTTCGCCAAGGCATAGTGATTGGTAGCTGCTGGATATTCATCTGTTGCATAAATAGATGCGTTGGTTTGGGATAGCCGTACTGCTATTTTAGCCTTCGTCAAGGGTATGTACGGGTGGGTTCAAATTAACCTGGATAATGACGGGTAGAACTTGACATGTGACTTATGATATGTTGGCCTTCGTCAAGGTCATAAGATCATGGGGTAAAAATCCACATCGGGAGTTTCTAATGAAACTCAAACTTGCTAGTGTTGCATACCATTTGGAGTGTGATAATTTTGGTCGGATTCCTTCAGGATTATCACACAATGATATTTGGATCCTGATCCAACCATGAGTATCTGCTACTCCTCGGGAGATTTTTTCATTAAAACAATCAATGCTATAAACCAAGTAGGTGTCTAGAACGGTGTTAGCGAGGCTACGCCTCCAGGGAAAGAGGTTATATAATTAAGGAACTTCGCGAAAGCGTTGGAAAATCTCCCTTGAAGTACCAGCACCAGCCTGGCTAAAAGGTTAAGAAAGTATTGTAGGGTGAGATTAATCCTGACTAATTCTTCTTTTATGGTTTGAGGAAGGATTTGAGAAACAGTGGGAGCCATCCTGTTTAGATAAACTGAGAACCAATCTAAACTTGCAAGAGCATCATGCTTAGTGTTTCTCCTCTCTCTCTACTAATTACAGCGACCAGGTGACCGGACTTAGGTTACAGCTAGATAATTAATTGACTAAACCAGACTATATTGATTGGCAAAGGTTTGTCCAGATGTCCATTACTTATGACAAGCTGGACCACCTCCTTACTACAAAAGCCCAGCCGTCTCAGGTCCAGTTTCCATCGTCGCGGATGTTGATATCCGTAAGACAAGGGAAAAAGACTATGCGAATGCCAAGTGCCTCATGTTGGTCTCAATGAATAGTGAAAACCAGAGGCAGCCCGAGAAGATGGACTTAGCTTCCATCCTCCTCCATAACAAAGATTTATATGGAGAGCAATCTCGTATCGCAAGATATGACACCACGAAGGAATTACTTCAAGCAAGGTTGGCTGTCGGGTCATCTGTAGGGGACTGTGTCCTTGCAATGATCAGCTATATTGAAGAGCTCACGGACCTGGGGACCACGTTGGAGAACGAGTTAGATACTGACTTGATTCTACAGTCCTTACCTTCTACTTACAACCTGAAGGAAACTAGGGAGACACCCGCTCTTCTTATTGGAGAATCTTCCTCTTCTAGATCCAAGACGAAAGCCAAGGGAGAGAAGAAGAAGGCCTCCACCAAGCCGAAAGGCGGTGTTAGTAAGGTAGAGGGAAAGGGAAGGGCAAAAGTTTCGGGGATAACAGTAGGGAAGGAGGTTTGTTCCTATTATCACGGGAAAGGGCATTGGCAGAAGGAATGCAGGGCTTGAAAAGCCAGAATCCAGGATCCGAAGCACGTTGTGGCTTCGGCTTCGAGTGTGTTTGTGATTAAAAACTGTATGTCAATTAACTCTACATCCTGGGTACTAGATACCTGATCAGAATCTCATATATGTAATTCTTTACAGGCTTTGAGAAACCGTAGAGTTATCAGGGCTGGTGATATAACTTTCAGGGTTGCTATCGGAATGAGCGTGGACGCTGTATCCATAGGGGAATACCACCTAGTATTGACAAGTGGGCAGATATTGATTTTACGTAACTGTTTGTGTGTACCTATGTCACGACCCGAAAATGGCACGTGATGGCCCGTAAACTACGCAACGTCTACAGGCGTAACACAATTTAAGTAAGCCGAAAACCCAGCAATCTAAACCATCAAAAGTAGTAAGAAATAAGAACATTGTTAAAACTTTTGAAATCTCAAACCAAATTCTGTAAAGTCGAACTTTTCTTCCTTTAAAATTTTGGCAGCACCTCCTTTGTAAAACAAGCCCACCAAAATGGGTACAACATAATATAAGTAAAAGCATCCCAAACGGGAGCAAAATCCATTCCAAACGGCGGAAAACAACCACCACAAGCAAATATACGACGCCGTAGTGAAGAAAGAGACGATATAAATAAAACTGCATAAAAGACCTCCAAGTCACAAAATGAAATACAATATTGTCCACACAATAAGTCTCTAAGTCATACAAGATAATGGTAGATGGAGAGTACAGGGTACAACGAATATACAACAAGCAATATCGGATAACCGTAAAACATACCTAAGCAAAACTGCACACTGTCAGGCGAAGCGGTATCCGCAGCAAAAGATGATACGTTGGATGAAAATAGCCCTGCCTCTGACTACTCTGAGGAACACCTGCAAAACACTGTGGCACAACGGGGGTGAGTTGCCAACTCGTGAATAGTAAATAACATATGCAGGTAATCGCAAGTATGCACGTACAACGCGAATCTAACACATGTAAACTATTAGCAATAAGTGGTCATATGTATGCAACAGTCATGAAAGGTACACTAGCGGGTACAACTAATACATGAAGCAATAATATGACAATATGTATGCAACAATCATGTAAGGTACTCTATCAGGTACTACTAATACATGAAGCAATGCATATAAAATAAAGTATGTAAATGCAACAGTCATGGAGGGTACTCTATCAGGTACTACTAATACATGAAACAGTACATAAACAATAAATGTGGAGTATGGAATAAAACATGTCATTTCCACGGAAATCCTAACCTCGTGGTAGGACCAAAATCCAACAAGACAATCCAAAACCCAATTTCCACAAATCAGCCCCCAAATTGGCTCTCATATCATGTAAGTCTCATATATCCTTAATGTACAACATCAAGTAAATCTCATATATCCTGAACGTCCAACATCAAGTATATCTCATATATCCAGAATGTACAACATCAAGTAGATCTCACATATCTTGTATGTACAATATCAGTATATCCCACATATCCTGTGTGTACAATATCAGTATATCCCACATATCATGTGTGTACAATATCAGTATCAAGTAAGTTTCATATAAGGTGAGTGTCTAACATCGACACCCAAAACATCATGAAACAAGTGTGAAGCATCGACACCGAAATACTGATCTATCAGGTGCTGTCACCACGACTGGCCCCCTGATAGGTACGTATCATATGCTATACCGAAAGCTCGTGCGCCTAGCTCTGACCCTCGCCTCTCGACGTATCTATACGCACATGACTCCCGTCGGTATCCCCACGATAACCGCCGAGTCATAGGTACTGTCACCGGATGGTATGGTTCCCCTACTAACTCATCTCCTCACTGAGATTCTTGCCCCGGGGTACCTCCAGTCCCCACCATGTACCCGCACACGGACCCCTCCTTTCCTCGCGTGGGGTATATATTTCAGAACCGATAAAACTCATAGTGGGTGCTGAAATATCATATCAAGGGAAACCAGGTTTTTCAAATTGTCACGCCCCGCTTCCCAGAGTGCGCTAAGATAGACACGTGACAGAGCCAACCATGCTACCTGTGGATAGAAAATATCCTTCCACAGTCATATTACGGCTGTAAAGATAGCAAGAACAATAATAAACTATCTAACACATGTCCATATGCCAAAATAAACGAGTCAAGAATAAAATAATATGCGGAGGCAATAGATCCAATAAACAAAACACCTGGAATGTAAAACTGGATACCGACTGGATCCTCACTGCTCGGCCTAACGGCGGAAGTACTCCTGATCAGCCTGCGACAAAGGTAGAGGATCTGGGCCATGCAAAACCCAGACGTCAGTGCGTCATAACATCAATAATAATATAATCAGGGGGTAGAAAGACATGCAGGCACGAGTATGAACAGTAATAAAGGTATAACAGTAAAGTAAATAAGGACAGTGAAGGGTAAGGCATAGGTGATGTGCAGTGAGTAATCTAAACTGGTCTACTGGGTTAATTACTCTCAAGTCTTTGAAATCAATTTGATGAATCATCGATGTAACTCAATAGTATCCCGTGCGTGCCCGGGACCACGGTCTAAGACACTCGGGCTGAATCCGAGACGTGCCGCAAGGTAGTAAAAGGTAGTAGGTAACGGCGAATGATGTCAGCAACATCATCCCGGGGCTGGCCTAGCCCGTAAGACTGATCAGTAAAGGCATCGAACTGTCGAGTTACAAGTCAGGTTTGATCATTAATTTCCCCATACCCCCAAGTTATGTGTTCAAGTCAGGTATTGGTAAACATGGAGCTAATGCCAACACAGGATCAAGCAAGTACATGTTTGTCTGTATAGACAACAGGAAATGTCCGTAGGGACAACAGGTCATGATTGTTGGCATTAGTAATAAGATCAGGTAACAGGTCAAGCTGTGGTACATCAGGTCAAGTCAGGTAGTGAACAAGTATCAATCATGTCATGAAGTGCACAGGTATCAAGTCGTATCAAGTAGTAGTGTATCAAGTCATGTCAAGGGGTGCACAAGTATCACGTGGGTGCTCATAATCAAACTATATTGAGCATAGGTAAACAAAAACAAGTATGGGGTACCAATGTAACAATAAAATGGAATAATATGATGTGGTATGAAAAATAGGTATAGATTCAAACATATGGATGCACAATTATTGATTAGGGTTGAAGTTATAGTTCCAACACTAAATTAGGATACACTTTATCATACATGGAATGTTAATATCACATTATTATATCTTAATATGATCTATGGATGCAATTATCTATATTCTAAAATAGATGGGTGCAAATAGGTATCCGAAACATTATAAAAACTATCAAATGGTAATGTGGGATATACAACTAAGCAATATGTGATATAAATATTGGTATAGATGCATTGTAATGTAATCTACTCGGTAACAAGATTATTTTCATGATCAAGATCTAAAATGATATAAGCGAATGCAAATGGAACATCGAAACGCGATAAAATGAAACATGTGGTACTAGATTTACACTACAGGTATAATATATATTTAAATAGGTATAATATAATTTAAATAGCATGTAGCAAGATTAACTTGCCTCGATGGATCGCAATACGGATACGAGCTGCAACGTCCAAAGTCGGTAAAAGTCTCGATGCACGCACACACGTATAGATTAGAACCAGGCACTCCAAGAATATGACCACGTAGGTAGGGGACGTCCACTGGGTTGCTCGGATCGTCGGCAGCGGCACGGCTTCGGCGATCACCAGAAAAGACAAGATCAAGAAAAGAGAAAGAAGGAAAAAGAAGAAGAAAAGGAGAAGAAGAAGAAGATAGGTTGGGGTCCTTTGGGTTTGGTGCTTGTGGACAGAGGCGAGGCTAAGGGATGTCGACGGGGTTTTTCGGCGATGGGCAGTGGCTGCAGTTGGGGTTGCAGGATTAAAGCTCGGGTGATGGGTTGTAGTGATAAGGAGTTTGCAGGGGAGAGGTGGTGGCGGCATAGAGGTTAGAAGGGTTGAGGAGGTCGGCGCCGGTGAAGGGTGACGACGAGGTATCGCCGGCGGCGAGGTGCACAGGGTTCCATATTGGGTCACAGTAGGTTTCTCATCGGCGCTCGGGGTTGGGAGAGAGGAGGTGAGGTGGTGCAGGCAAGGTCGGAGGGATTCGGGGATGTAGTCTACGAGGGGAGACTGACGAGGGTGGTCGGGTTCCTCGTCGAGGACTCTCGTGGTCGTAGGTTTCGTATGGTGAGGTAAGAGGAAGGTCGAGGGTGTCGGAGAGGGAGGTGATGAAGGTGGTGACATCGACGAGTAGACGAGGGTGGTAGCAAGGTGAGGAGGCGACGACGAGATCGTCAGCGGTGAGGGCGACGACGACGACGAAGGCAGGGGCAGGTGATAAGATGGGTTCCTGGGTTTATGGAGGTTGCGGGTTTGCCTGGGAGACGAGAGGAGAGAGAGGTGTGGTTGAGATGGTGAGGTCGGGGATCGACGATGAGATGGTGGAGACGAGGGTAAGGCGACGACGGCGAAGGCAGGGACGTGAGGCTCGGATGAAAAGAAAATAAAGAAGGAGAAGAAAAAGAGAGAGTATGTGTGATTATAATTAAAGGGATTTATAAAATTAGAGGGGAGAGAGAGACTGAGAGAGAAAGAGAGAGAGTGGGAGAGAGAAAGAGATAGAGAGAGATTGAGATGAAAGAGAGAGAGTGGGAGAGAGAAAGAGATAGAGAGAGAAGGAGATGAGAGAGAGGGGCCACATGACAGCCCAAAAGAGAGCTGGGTTGAGCTGGAAATGTAATTGGTTTAGATTTTTAATTATAAAAGATTTTAGTTTGTTAAGAGTTTAAACGGTTAAATTAATTTAATATTATAATAAATAAAATTGAATTTTGGCAGGTTACAAAAATATTCCAAAACGCGCCCGGATCGGGTCTAAAAATTCAGATTTAAAATATGAAAAATATCTGCGACTTTCAAAATTCAAAACGAATCCTCATGTAATGAAAATGCATACCCCCAAGAACGGATGCACGTACGTGTGCGTAGCCATCCAAACACGTCCGTTTCTCTGAACGGGTCGAGAACAAGATGCGCGGATGCTACTACGGGGTTAGGGGTATCATGCAGGCTATGAAATGCAATTTTAAATTATTTTCCATGACCTAAAAAGTTATATGGTAAAATATGCAATGCCGGATGAAATGTCAGTATGAAGTATACATGAGATGCACGTGTCTATGTAACAAGTCAGGGTAATTTATAAATATGAATCAACCAAGTTCAAGCAAGCGGGTCGGGTCGAATGCAATAGTAAAAATAAAATACCATTTGCACCCAAAACCCGATAAATCAAGAAAATACCACATATAAGTAAATACGGAAACTGGAATTGGTATAAATGAACTAGGTTGTTACATTATACCAAACTTCAAAAAGAATTTCGTCCTCGAAATTCCAAGAACAAGAAAAGATAAACAATCAAGAAACTACAAGAAAAGATGTGGAAACTTCTGCCGGATTTCATCTTCTCGTTCCCAAGTTGATTCTCTATGCGAGCGATTTCCCCAAGAAACAAGCATAAGAGGGATAATCTTTTTCTCAAGAACCTTTTCTCTTCGATCCACAATCGACATCGGTCGTTCCTCAAAAGTCAAATCTTCACGTACAGTCAGCTCCGAATGATCCAGCACGCGTGTTTCATCTCGAACATACTTACGGAGTTGAGATACATGAAACACGTCATGAACATTCGCCAAAGATTGCGGTAAAGCCAAATGATACGCCACTTCTCCAATACGTTCCAAAATCTCAAAAGGTCCAACGAATCGAGAACTAAGCTTTCCTCGACTTCGGAAACGAATCACCCCTCTAGTTGGTGATATCTTCAAGAATACCAAATCACCAACGGCGAACTCTAAAGGTCTTCTCGATGTATCTGCCCAACTCTTTTGTCGGTCTTGTGCTGCTTTCATTTGATTCTGGATAGTGTTAACCTTCTCAACTGTTTGCACGATCAAATCCGGTCCCAACAATCTTCGTTCTCCAACATCGTCCCAACAAACAGGTGAACGACACTTGCGACCATATAAAGCTTCGAATGGAGCCATCTGAATAGTCGTCTGAAAACTGTTGTTGTACGAAAACTCCACCAAGTGTAGATGATCCTCCCACGAACCCTTAAAGTCTAACAAGCAAGCTCTTAACATGTCTTCAAGAGTTTGGATCGTTCTCTCCGACTGGCCATCTGTCTGAGGATGATAAGCTGTGCTAAACTTCAATCGAGCCCCCAAACTTTCCAGTAAGCTGCTACAAAAGTGTGATAAGAAACGAGTGTCACTTTCGGACACGATGCTCACCGGTACTCCATGCAATCTTGCAATCTCCTGCATGTACCGTTCTGCCAAAGCTTCCGTTGATTGACTAACTTGAAATGGTATGAAATGAGCTGCCTTGGTCAATCGATCAACAATCACCCAAACTGCATTGTTGCCCTTTGGACTCCGCGGTAAAGCTGTCACGGAATCCATGGTTATATGTTCCCACTTCCATTGAGGAATCGGAAGTGGTTGCAATAAACCAGCGACCCTTTGATATTCAGCCTTAACTTGCTGACACACTGATTGAAAAGAATTCTTGATGTGTAGTATGAAAATTGTAAAGAAATCACAACCAAAAATTATTTGACAGCAATCAACTACGGTGTCAGATGTAGATTGTTAGTGAGTGCGGATCGTCCACAGGGAAAGTGTAATAGTTCGTCTTTTGAATTAGATGAGTCAAAACTTTAAAAAAAACAAAACAAAACAATTCATGATTTATATTTGAAGTTCAAGAATTAGAAAATATAGATCTAATAACAAGAAAAAGATAGAATCAAGAATTGATAGTTTGATGATTTTTCCAAACCAAATCTCAAGAATCGAAATGAGGCTCGTAGGAATCGATCGGATCTATAGATGTGATGCAATCTTATGATGACGTATTCTTATCCTTCAATGAATTGATACTAGATCGATGATGATCGACGAGAATTAGGAATTTCTAGTGAAACTAGGGTTTCATCATTTATCCCTTGTTCATTCATCGATATCATTCACATGCTAGCCTCTAGTAATTTCAAGAAACGATCGTAGATCCCTAATTTCGAGCGATCACAATCAAGAAAGCATTGCAACGAAACTAGGTCATCAATTCTTGAACTTGCTAGGGTTTACAAAACTCGTAGGACTTAAAAATCGTTTTGAGATTTGTTACATCATCTTTCTATTAATCGTCTCGGCTCCTTAACGAGCGGAGTTTTACTCAAACATCACAACAAGAACAACAATTACAAATTGAGATCTAATCATGATGCAAGAATTAAAAGAAAGCAAGATTCAAGAATTTCACCTTTTATTTATATCAACAATTTCGTTACATTCGCTCAAGAACTACAAGAGGAAGAATTCGATCGTCGATTTGGCTTCGCTTGTCTCCGTGAGTCGCGGATCGACTTGGATCACTTGCCCGATTGAAGATCGGCTCGGCTCCTAAAAGGTTGAAGTCTTCTCGCTTGATTGGTACTCAAGATCTTGAATTTGGAGTGGAATTAGGGTTAGGGTTTCGCACAAGCATTGTCACTAGACTTGTGGAAGAAGATGATGTAAGAGGGAATGAATGAACTAATGAGCTAAAGAACTAACTAATGATTGATTACCTAAAGATTGATTAGCCTTTAACCCTAGGTCTAGGTTCCTATTTATAGACATCTAAACCCTAGATCTAGGATTTCAAATTCTAAGTTTCCCTCCTAAAGTTTGTTGAGGAAATTTGAATTTCCCTCCAAAAGTTAGTTAGAGGAGAAGCTTCTAGATGTGATTAGTTAGAAGGGAGCTTCTAGAAGAGGTTAGTTAGGAGCTTAATTAGGATTAGCCTTGCTTAATGATCTTTGCTGATCTGGTAGTAGCTTCTAGGTCCTTCTGGAATTTGACATGTCATTATGAGCTGTGGCCACTGAGATAGGGATAACACAGTAAAATTGAGTCTCTGAAGCCATCAAGCCGCCGCGGAACCGCGGCGCAAGCGAGCTCCCGCCGCGGAACCGCGGCGCTTTTGGAGAGTTGGGGCTTGGGCTCTCTGGTGCTTGCTTGGGCTGATGTATGGGCCTTTATTGTATATGTTGAATTTAATATCTCATTCTGAAATGCTACCAGATCTGAAATCATTGAGTTGGCGTAATTTTTATCAGCTCTTTGGTTTTTTTTTTTCCGTATTTTCCTGCACAGACTCAAGACAAGTGTTGCGCAAATACAGAAATGATGCGATGCCATGATAAACACACAATTTCCTCAGAAATGTCGGTTTTAGAGTCTAACACATGCAATCTGATATTTCAGGACTGTTTTGCTAATATGTGAAATATGAATACCGAACACTTCTAAATGAGTGCAAATGTTAGGGAAATTGCCGTGTTAAAAATACATTATTTTCGACTGATCACACACCAAGCAACAAAGCGAGCAATCTCCCTTTTCATGCTTTCCCACCAGAAATGCTGTCGTATATCTCGGTACATCTTCGTGCCTCCTGGATGTACGGAATATGCTGAACTGTGCGCCTCCTTCATAACTTCTTCGCGGATATCTCCCTTTGGCACACACAAACAACTACCATATCGTAATGAACCATCTTCATGAATCAATAAATCCGTTCGAAGTCCAGCTTCAACCTGTTCTCGAATCTTTTGCAATCTAGGGTCCTGTAACTGCGCTGCTATAATACTCTCGATCAATGACGACTGTACTTGCAGCTGCATCAACTGTCCTGAAGAATGAGGTAGCACGATCTCCAACTCGAATCTCCGAAAGTCTTCCATAAGCTCCTTCTATGCAGTCAACATCTGAATCGCTGGCAACCGACTAAGCTCATTCGACCCAACATTAACTTTCCTTGGATGGTACTTAAGATCAAGATCGTAGTCAGCCATCAGCTCTAACCATCTACGCTGCCTCATATTAAGCTCCTTCTGTGTGAACACATACTTCAGTCTTTTGTGATCAGTGAAAACTTCGACCCTTTCGCCCAATAAGTAGTGTCTCCAAATCTTCAAAGCGAAAATCACAGCTGCTAGCTCCAAGTCATGAGTTGGGTAATCCTTCTCATGGGTTTTCAACTGTCTCGATGCGTAAGCTATAACCTTCCCGTGCTGCATCAAAACACATCCCAATCCTTTCCCAGATGCGTCGTTGTGAATCACCAATCCTCCGGAACTGTCTGGTACGGTTAAAATAGGAGCGGTTATCAATCTCTGCTTCAACGTTTCAAAAGCTGACGCACACTTATCCGTCCACACAAATGGTACCTCCTTGCGCGTAAGCTTGGTCAAAGACTCATCCAAACGAGCAAAATTCTCCACAAACCTTCTGTAATACCCAGCAAGTCGAAGAAAGCTTCTGATCTCCGCAACGTTCTTCGAAATCGGCCAATCTCGAACTGTTGCAATCTTTTCGGGATCAACGGCGATTCCATCTTCGGATACAACATGCCCCAAAACTTCACTTTTTCAAGCCAAAACTCGCACTTGCTCATCTTGCATATAATCTTTCTTGCCTCAATGTCTACAGTGCGATCTTCAAGTGTTCTGCATGCTCTTCAATACTCTTTGAGTAGACCAGAATATCATCAATGAACACCATTATAAACTGGTCCAAGAACAGTCGAAAGATTCGGTTCATCAAGTCCATAAAATATCGCCGGTGCATTCGTGACTCCGAATGGCATCACTAAATACTCATAAGGTCCATACCGAGTTCAGAACGTAGTCTTGCAAATATCCTCTGGTTTAACTCGGACCTGATGATATCCAGATTGCAAATCCAGCTTCGAGAATACCCTCGCGCCATTAAGTTGCTCGAATATTTCTCTAATGCGAGGGATCAGGTACTTGTTCTTAATAGTCACCCGGTTTGATTCTCGATAATCGATGCACATCCTCCTTGTGCCATCTTTTTTCTTGACTAGAAGAACTGGAGCTCCCCAAGGCGAGTTACTGCTGCGAATCCAACCCTTCTCAAGGAATTCAGCAAGCTGCTTCTTGACTTCTTCCAACTCCATTGGTGCCATTGGATAGTACGCCTTTGAGATTGGCGCTGCACCAGGAACAAGATCAATCGCGAACTCCACATCTCATTTTGCGGTAAAACCGAGATGTCCTCGAACACGTCCATGAACTCTCGAACTATAGCCGACGCTTCCTCCTTATCAACTTCCATCGATGAAAAAACATTGTTTGTCGGCCTAGCCCAAAACTCGACTGGCCCGACAGAACTGCTACCTCTAGCAAAAACAACTCCGGATGTCCGGGAATCTAGAAAATCACTTTCTTTGCCCTACAATCAATGTGAGCGTGGAAAGTGCCGAGAAAATCCATTCCCAAGACAACTTCATAGCTTCCGGTATCAATCACCCAGAAATCTGCAAAACATAAACTGGTAAGCAATGAAACGGAGAGAACCAAGGTAATAGAACGACCATGAAACAAGGAAATGAAACAAAACCAGGACTCCAAGTTACTTAAATAGAGTACCGCATTGTAACCATGCTACAGCTCATAGTTACAACCACATGATCCACTCAAGTCGCCTAAATCCTAGTATCAGAATCAAGGAACAGGGAGAAACAATAGGGAACCAAAAAGGTTTCAAGTCGAGATGCAAAGTGGTTTGCATATCGTCAAGGCAAAGGATAAGAGAAAGATATGATTCAAGAATCATGATAACAATATAGCAGGACATGTTCCTAATCACGAGTATTCTGATTCGTGTATTGGGTCCAATACCCAACTACAAAAGAATCAAACCCGATTAACCTAAATCCTATGGATCTAATACCAAACAAACCCTGTCACGCCCCGCTTCCTAGAGTGCGCTAAGACAGGCATGTGACAGAGCCAACCATGCTACCTGTGGATAGGAAATATCCCTCCACAGTCACATTACGGCTGTAAAGATATCAAGAACAATAATAAACTATCTAACACATGTCCATAGGCCAAAATAAACGAGTCAAGAATAAAATAATATGCGGAGGCAATAGATCCAATAAACAAAACACCTGGAAAGTAAAACTGGAGACCAACTGGATCCTCACTGCTTGGCCTAACGGCGGAAGTACTCCTGATCAGCCTGCGACAAAGGTAGAGGATCTGGGCCATGCAAAACCCAGACGTCAGTGCGTCATAACATCAATAATAATATAATCAGGGGGTAGAAAGACATGCAGGCACGAGTATGAACAGTAATAAAGGTATAACAGTAAAGTAAATAAGGACAGTGAAGGGTAAGGCATAGGTGATGTGCAGTGAGTAATCTAAACTGGTCTACTGGGTTAATTACTCTCAAGTCTTTGAAATCAATTTGATGAATCATCGATGTAACTCAATAGTATCCCGTGCGTGCCCGGGACCACGGTCTAAGACTCTCGGGCTGAATCTGAGACGTGCTGCAAGGCAGTAAAAGGTAGTAGGTAATGACGAATGATGTCAGCAGCAGCATCCCGGGGCTGGCCTAGCCCGTAAGACTGATCAGTAAAGGCATCGAACTGTCGAGTTACAAGTCAGGTTTCATCATTGATTTCCCCATACCCCAAAGTTATGTGTTCAAGTCAGGTATTGGTAAACATGGAGCTAATGCCAACACAGGATCAAGCAAATACAGGTTTGTCTGTATAGACAACAGGAAATGTCCGTAGGGACAACAGGTCAAGATTTTTGGCATTAGTAACAAGATCAGGTAACAGGTCAAGCTGTGGTACATCAGGTCAAGTCAGGTAGTGAACAAGTATCAATCATTTCAAGAAGTGCACAGGTATCAGGTCGTATCAAGTAGTAGTGTATCAAGTCATGTCAGGGGGTGCACATGTATCACGTGGGTGCTCATAATCAAACTATAATAAGCATGGGTACACAAAAACAAGTATGGGGTACCAATGTAACAATAAAATGGAATAATGTGATGTGGTATGCAAAATAGGTATAGATTCAAACATATGGATGCACAGTTATCGATTAGGGTTGAAGTTATAGTTCCAACACTAAATTAGGATACACTTTATCAAACATGGAATGTTAATATCACATTACTATATCTTAATATGATCTATGGATGCAATTATCTATATTCTAAAAGAGATAGGTGCAAATAGGTATCCGAAACATTATAAAAACTATCAAATGGTAATGTGGGATATACAACTAAGCAATATGTGATATAAATATTGGTATAGATGCATTGTAATGTAATCTACTAGGTAACAAGATTATTTTCATGATCAAGATCTAAAATGATATAAGCGAATGCAAATGGAACATCGAAACGTGATAAAATGAAACATGTGTACTGATTTACACTACAAGTATAATATATATTTAAATAGGTATAATATAATTTAAATAGCATGTAGCAAGATTAACTTGCTCGATGGATCGTGATACGGATACGCGCTGCAACGTCCAAAGTCGGTAAAAGTCTCGATGCGCGCACACACGTATAGAACAGAACCAAGCACTCCAAGAATGTGACCACGCAGGTAGGGGACGTCCACTGGGTTGCTCGGATCGTCGGCAACGGCACGGATTCGACGATCACCGGAAAAGATAAGATCAAAAAAAGTGAAAGAAAGAAAAAGAAGAAGAAAAGGAGAAGAAGAAGAAGATAGGTTGGGGTCCTTTGGGTTTGGTGCTTGTGGACAGAGGCGAGGCTAGAAGATGTCGACGGGGTTTTCCGGCGATGGGCAGTGGCTGCAGTTGGGGGTTGCAGGATTAAAGCTCGGGTGATGGGTTGTAGTGATGGGGAGTTTGCAGGGGAGAGGTGGTGGCGGCACAGAGGTTAGAAGGGTTGAGGAGGTCGGCGCCGGTGAAGGGTGACGACGAGGTTTCGCCGGCTGTGAGGTGTACAGGGTTCCATGTTGGGTCGCAGTAGGTTTCTCGTCGGCGCTCGGGGTTGGGAGAGAGGAGGTGAGGTGGTGCAGGCGAGGTCGGAGGGATTCGGGGATGCAGTCTACGAGGGGAGGCTGACGAGGGTGGTCGGGTTCCTCGTCGAGGACTGTCGTGGTCGTAGGTTTCGTAAGGCGAGGAGAGAGGAAGGTCGAGGGTGTCGGAGAGGGAGGTGATGAAGGTGGAGACATCAACGAGTGGAAGAGGGTGGTAGCAAGGTGATGAGGCGACGACGACGACGACGACGAAGGCAGTGGCAGGCGATAAGATGGGTTCCTGGGTTTGTGGGGGTTGCGGGTTTGCCAGGGAACGAGAGGAGAGAGAGGTGTGGTCGAGAATGTGAGGTCGGGGATCGACGATGAGATGGTGGAGAAGAGGGTGAGGCGACGACGGCGACGAGGGAGAAGGCAGGGACGCGAGGCTCAGAGGAAAAGAAAATAAAGAAGGAGAAGAAGAAGAGAGAGGAAAGAGAGTACGTGTGATTATAATTAAAGGGATTTATAAATTAGAGGGGAGAGAGAGAGACTGAGAGAGAAAGGGAGAGAGAGAGTGATCGAGATGAGAGAGAGAGGGAGAGAGAAAGAGATAGAGAGAGATGGAGATGAGAGAGAGAGATAAAGAAAGAGAAAAGAAGGAGAGAGGGAGAGGGGCCACATGACAGCCCAAAAGAGAGCTGGGTTGAGCTGGAAATGTAATTGGTTTAGATTTTTAATTTTAAAAGATTTTAGTCTGTTAAGATTTTAAACGGTTAAATTAATTTAATATTATAATAAATAAAATTGAATTTTGGCAGGTTACAAAAATATTCCAAAACGCGTCCGGGACGGGTCTAAAAATTCAGATTTAAAATATGAAAAATATCTGCGACTTTCAAAATTCAAAACGAATGCTCAGGTAACGAAAATGCATACCCCCAAGAATGGATGCACGTACGTGTGCGTAGCCATCCAAACACGTCCGTTTCACAGAACGGGACGAGAACAAGATGCGCGGATGCTACCACGGGGTTAGGGGTATCATGCAGGCTATGAAATGCAATTTTAAATTATTTTCCGTGACCTAAAAAGTTATATGGTAAAATATGCAATGCCGGATGAAATGCCAGTATGCAGTATACATGAGATGCACGTCTCTATGTCACAAGTCAGGGTAATTTATAAATATGAATCAACCAAGTTCAAGCAAGCGGGTCGGGTCGAATGCAATAGTAAAAGTAAAATACCAGTCGCACCCAAAACCCGATAAATCAAGAAAATACCACATATAAGTAAATACGGGAACTGGAATTGGTATAAATGAACTAGGTTGTTACACAAATAATGCATAATTTCATGAAACTACCACGGTCCCCAAATCCAGAAAACATCATGAAAAATCCATATCTCAATGCGAAAATCCATCAATATAATATATGCAACAGAAAACTGTAATGTAAGCATATAAAGGAAAAGTCGCTATTTAACTGCAACAAGTTAAAATATAAATCATGCGGTTCCTAATTCTCCAAGTCTATAAAACATAAAAGTAAACGTAAACATGTAGCTATAACCAAATATATACGTAAACATAAAGGTATAGCAAAGTATATGTATCAGTAATGATGTAATATACCCTCCAGGTATAAGTGAAGTATGTATGCAAGGTATACACGCGGCTATGTCATAATGTGTGTATGTACCTATCGCTAATGGTACAAAAATCCTATAGGTAATACAGGTAACTAGCATGTAAGCAAGTCACGGCATATGTTTAAGCATGTAGGTATTAAGGTATGCTATAAGTCATATGCAGAAAGAAATATGAATCAATGTCTCAATGTCCCTAACCAAATAATATCATATCTATAAGGGTGTTGTGCGTGTCATGGAAATTATTGACGGTGTGTGTGGCATACAATCAGTGCTCGTGCAACATAAACCGTCAATAATAGTGCAGTGTCCTAAGGGTACTAGTCCAAGCACAACAATAACTAAGCAGTAATGTGTATGCGCAACTCTATATATGCAATAGAATATGCGACAAAACATAACATCTCTAGCCCAGACGCATAACGCCGTGCGGGCGATTCCCCTGTAGATGTTAAATCTACTCACCAACCGTCCTGGCTAAGTAAAGACAACCACCTGTTTTCCCTTCATCGCTGCGTCTGAAGTCCCCGCCTACGAACCTAAAACAATAAAACGATAAAACAAGTGTATATTAGTAATAGACCCAAAACACGTACAAACTACGTTTAACCGACGCAACAACACAAAACTTACTCTCAAGTGTTCGTATTGTGGCTAACGTGCGTAGCAACACGACGAAACCAACCTAAGAGCAAAACCACACAAAGTGCACGATCCGTGTCGTATAACGTATCGCGCATAAACGAAACACAAGAAACTACCTATGTGATCCTGGATTTTGCATACAGAGAAAACCCAACAACCAAATAAGACCAAACACACCTAAACCACTGCAGACACCTACCCACAAAAACCCATACCCAAAACTCCACCACAAATCCGGCGTTGCCGGAAATCTCCTTCTCATCGCCGGCCATGGTCCGAGCAGGGGGTCTCGTGCTCCAGGTGATGTCCTATGGTCTCAGGTACAACATAACTACATTGTTTAGTTTTCTAGTAAACACTCCGGGTCACAGCAGAACACAGATATCATATATTGACACTGAAAATACGATATTTGCACGAAAACTTAAATTTAAACAATCTAAACTGAAACTAACGAGCTAAGCTACACAATAAACACATAAACAACAGAAAGAGATCATTACCTAACCAAAAGAACTCAAAGATCCAAGCTTTCCAAGCTCCAAGGCATCCAAGAGGCAAATCGAAGAAAAAGATGTGATTTTGGTGAGATTTTATGAGTTTTGTGATGGATTTGTGTTGGAAACTCAAGTGTTCAGTTTGAGTGTTGAGGAAATGAAATAGAAATGAGAAAGCAATAAGTGAGAGAGAATGAGAGAGTGAGGAAATGAGAGAGGGAGGTGAGTGTAGGGTGAGAGTGAGGTGAGTGCAACCCTTGCATTAATTCACCATTAAAGCATTCACACCATGTCACCATGCCACCTCTTCTCTTCCAAAAGAAATATCTCTCTCTCACAAACAATTATCTAGAAGATTAGGGTTAAAGTTTAAGCAAGGAATGGATTTAAAGCAAAGGATTAAATTAGGGTTAAGTTGTCATGGTCACTTAAAACTAGATTTGCACAAACCAACCTTCACATTTACGTGCACACGTGCGTGCATGCCCATAACAAATAATAATAAATTATTAATTAAATGTTAAAAAATGTGAGGAAACCGAATTGGTAAACTTTTTACAGTAAACCCGCATTACCGTCTAAGCTAACACTAACCGAAATCTAAGGCGTTATAACCTAGTCTGGCTTGTAATATCATATCTATATCTTTACTTTCTAAATATGGATATGATTTTACATTTGTAAGCGATGCGGTCTACATCCACCTTAATCAAAGTTTGATTAGGTCAGGTACACTAAATAACGGTATATACGTATTAAATCAAGCTCAAGTTTTCAACGTCCAGAACACACTTAAAAGAAAGTCTCCAGAATTAAATATGGCTTTCTTGTGGCATTGTAGACTGGGTCACATCAATGAAACAAGGTTGACGAAGTTACATAGAGAAGCATATTTGGATCCGTTCGAATATTAGTCTTATGCAACTTGTCAATCTTGTCTCATAGGAAAGATGACAAAGACTCTGTTCACTGGACACGGAGTAAGAGCGAGCAAGCTTTTGGGACTCATACACAGCGATGTATGTGGTCCAATGTCTACACATGAACGAAGTGGTTATTCCTATTTCATTACTTTTACGGATGATTTCTTTAGGTATGGACATGTCTTCTTGATGAAACATAAATCCGAGGCCTTTGAGAAATTCCGAGAATATAAGAATTAAGTGGAAAAACAAACCGGAAAAAGTATCAAGACACTAAGATCCGATCGAGGTAGTGAATACTTAAGTGCTGAGTTCCTGGATTAACTAAAAGAGAATGGAATTCTCTCTCAGCTTACTCCTTCATACACACCACAACACAACGGTGTATCGGAAAGGCGGAACAGAACCCTATTAGATATGGTACGTTCCATGATGAGTAATGCTGAGTTACCACGATCCTTCTGGGGCTATGCACTAGAATCAACTGCATATATTTTGAACAAGGTTCCTACCAAGACTGTGCCTACCACACCATGTCAGATGTGGAGTGGGAAGAAACCCTATCTTCAATATCTGAAGATATGGGGATATCCAGCTTTTATCAAAAAGCAGATGCGGACAAGCTCAAGGCACGCTCAGTACTGTTTAAGTTTGTGGGATACCCAAAGAACTCCAAGGGGTATATTTTCTATTACGCAGAGGAATAAAAGGTTTTTGTTTCTCGTCATGCCCACTTTTTCGAAAATCAATTTTTGGAAAAAGAAACTAGTGGGAGCTCAATAGAACTGGAAGAAATTCCAGAACCACAAACTATTACTGAAAGTATGGTAGAACCAGAGGTTTCAGAAGAACCGGACATCCCTGCGCCACTCCGCAGGACTAGTAGGGAGTCTCATTCACCCTAGAGATACTACGGTTTTCTCGTAGACGGGGATAGAGAGGATTGCATCATTAATAATGATGAGCCAACTATCTTCCGGCAAGCCATTTAGAGTAGAGACTCGGTAAAATGGCTGGATGCAATGAGGACCAAAATGGAGTCCATGTATACCAACAAAGCATGGACTTTGGACTTTGCTCTAGAAGGGTTAAAACCGTAGGCTGCAAATGGATCTTCAGAAAAAAGATTGGTGTAGATGAACAGGTTAAAACCTATAAGGCTAGACTTGTTGTAAGTGCACGGCAGCACCCCGGCCGTCTGTCCGAGGCCAAAAACGCGGAAACAAAAACTTTTCTTTAACTAGAAACCGGCGCTACTGCGGACTATAAACCCGGATCAGACCATTAACCTAATACTAGCTAACTGGAGAAAGGGTAGAGAGCTATACCGAGCGATCCGTGTCCTTCGGTCTTCGGCCACCTTCCCAAGCTCCTCGCGACATCTCCTGTCTTGTTCTCCTCGTCGGAAAGGGCAAAAAATCGAAAAGTCTTTTTACGGGCTCCCGCCTCTCGACCGAGGCAACTCGGACACGAAGTTGGCAAGCCGACGTGTCCAAGATTGCTGTAGACTGAGTGTAGAATGCTATGTCTCGAGGGGTTATTGAAGTTGTCATTTTTGGAGTGGAGAAGGAGATGAGCTTTGAAATGGAACTATCTCAATTTTGTGCAAGCAAATGAGATACAAATCCCACACCAAAAAAAAATTTGGAAAGCCCTCCTCAATGTGTGGTCGGCCATGCTCAAAAGGGAGAGAGAAAACCCAATAATGCAAGAGGAAAAGTGTGTGATGATCAGGAAAAAGGGTCACACTCATATCCATATCAAATCCCATCACAAAAAGCAAATAAGGATGAACAAAACAAAGTCAATCTCATCAAGGAGCTTCTAGAAAACTCATGAACCCTCCACCACAAAAAAACACCCTCCATTTTGCTAATTTGCATATTTGCAAATAAGCCCCTCCATGGAAAATTCAGCCAACGAAAGAAAGAAAGGAAAATGGCCGAAAAGGGAAAGCAAGCTGGCAACTTCAAAAAACGATCCCGTAATAAATTACACAAAAACCCCGTGACTGTATATACATACCCGCATTTGTATTCCGACTGAATACAAATGCCATGAGACAAAATCTACATTGTATAATACTAGGATCCGGCTTAAACCAAAGCCCACTAGTATTATCCGTCCGAACCATAACACGTGCACAAGTGCGCGTGTACGTTCGAACCCTGCCATAAATCCATACGGCCTCTACAGCGTTTCGCCCGAAACTTGAGAAACTGTCTGTGGGGGACTCTAAAGACTCGTCAATACTTTGGCTGTGGATTTAACCACTAGCACGTCAGAGGTATTAGCCGTACGTAACGGGCTACCAGGTATTGACCACAAGGGAGGTTGATGAGCGAACTCATCCTGACACCCTACTGAGCCTGTTAGTGACAATATCCGTACAGTGCAGTCTGTTCGTCTATGAGCATCGCAAGGCGGGCCTAGGGGGTTGGTAAAAGTCAGACCCCCAAAAGCGGTACAAGTCGTGTCGGAGTGTAGCCCAGAACACCCTGAGATACTACTGGAATACCTACCAGTAAATCTCCTGCCTTGGCTAAGGACTTCGTGTAATGGCTCTCCTAGACACAGCGCGACCTCACCCCTAATACCGGGAGAGACGAACCCCTGCAGATCCGCTCACTGCCTCCATGTGGCTCGGGACTGTACCCAACTAAAACCTGTTTGCACGACTCCTTTGAGCCGTGGTAGGATAGTAATCAAAGTACAGTGGGAACTCACACGAGACAAATGACGATCTCAGGTCGATGAACTAACCTGTACACATGTCACCAGGGAACTGCTATCTGACGTCAGGTATAAAACCAACTAGCATGTTCCCGGCGAGTCCTGTCCGATGTACTCATAACCCAATGAGCACCTGTATACATTTTAGGTGAACCAACTGACACCAGTGGCTTGTGAGACCGGCCACCGCCCCTCGTCGGGGTCTCGACTGTATACACTAGTCCAATCTGGAGTATCGATTCCCTGTCTCGAAAACTCCCACGACTAGGGACCTTTTAAGGATGTGCTTATAGACCCCATCTCCCACATATATGATCGCCATCATACTACTGGCCGTCAAGCAAGAATCCTAAGGGCTCTATCAACGCGCAATAGTGACCTGTAAGGTCACCTAAAGCAGTACACGATGATAAAGATAAACCAGATAGCATACTATCATCTTGAGTAAGACTGTCCTACAGGCATAAGACTTCCCTCAATCATTGGAATCACGTGCCTGTGATCCAATAATTGACTCTGAGGGCACTATCTCCAACAATCTCCCACTTGCACTCAAGGATAATTATTGCGATGTCGCATACTCACAGCCCCTGTGATACCGAACACCCAACTCCTCTACTAATCAGTCTCACAATACCCGTTTGCGAAACTAATGGGTTCGAGGAATAGACTCAGTGAGTGGATCCGCTCTGATGTTTCTTTCTATGTCTCTCTTTATCTCATGTTCGCGGAGAAACCCATCTCCCGAAATGAGCAATACCAGTCTTAGAATATGTCTGGATATCTGATGGGACCTAGCTCATAATTGAACTCCAAATCCAAACTTCTTAGAATGTATCGTCAACTGAACTTAATTAGTATCCTGCGCCATGCCTCCCTCAGTATCCCCTTGGACCACCTGTCCAAACTACTGCCCCTCGTCAGAAGGAAAACTATAACTCTGACAGTCACTCTGTCATACAGGTCACCTTGGAAGCCTGGAATGATCACTGTCTCCCGAAGGAGGATGTCGTTATCATTTCCCCAGAACATCAACTTATGTTCTAAAACTGCTTCCGAATGCTTCTCCAGGATTGGATCAATATCAACTTATTGCATGTAGTGCAAAAACATCTGGTGTGGTACTTGACATCTCATGATTAACTCAATTGCCTAAGCAAATGATCTGCCAATCATGCACATCCCTCTCCCCTTTAGTCTTTAAGACACCTTTAGAGAGGGTGACTCCATCACCTGTAGGTACACTACCGTGCCTGGAGTCGTCCATTCTAAATACATTTAGAATGCTATCTAAGTACCCTGATTGGGAAACTACCCAAATCTAGATCTAAAACCATATATCTAGTAACCAGAATATCTGATATAATATCCATATCCTATGTGTAGAAACCACTGTGTGACAACCAAAGTATAACCGATTGTAGTATAGGAATTTCACTTCCTACTCTGTGTATGTCATCCAAGTACCAGGACATCACACCCTACTACCTTCTTAACAGATCCATCCCCTATTCTGATGAAATCAAAACTATGACTGTCACATCAGAAATAGATGATCTATCTCCGCTATATCTGCTTTAGTCCATAAATAGACATAAGCTACCTGTCCACTATGCTTCCGCTGCTCCCACTGACTACGACAACCCTCTGGCAGAGTCATATACACGTGCACTTCTAAAGCTTGTTTAAAACAACGCTATACTCATCCTCCTGCCGGGTCTTACAGTCTGGAATAACAGCAATGGCAACTCTGGGTACACAAGAACCTCCATGTCACCGTCCTTGAGGCTACCGGAAGACCTCTCGGGTGCCTGAGGTTACCCACCAAATCTGCGAAGTGGCCAATGGAATGTCAAACCAGATTGAATCTTTAGGTTCTTATTAAATTTTCAGTAATCGTTTGTGGTTCTAGAATCACTTCCAGTTCTACCATAATCCCACTACTGTTTTCTGAAAAAATCCATTTTTATCAAAACTGTGGCGAGTCAAGAACAATATCACTATTGATCTTCCAGATGGTAGAAAGTCAACCTTCGTCATAGCCCGGGTCAACCCACAAACTGCCATTACGGAAACGTGCCTTGAGTTATCCTGAGTCTGGTTTTAAGCATATGCCGGACAACTCCCCGTACCTTAACATCGTTAAGGTATGAACCGTTCTATATCCAATATAGAAATAAAGGCACTAATTTAATTGAACCAGATTCAAATCATGCAACTGTCTCCAGTGCATGTCAACTAAATGGAAGGAGGCCTATCAGCGTTACTCAACTTAGGAATGCATCCAGATATGAGTAACCTGAAAGAGAAACAAGTTTCTCAAAACCATTACTATCAACTGAATACCATACACAAGTATCTACATCTTCGATCACCTTGAAGAATCCTGATACTTGCATTACCTGGTTCTCTACTTTATTCATATACCTATAATTTCTCAAAACTTGGACCTTGTGTTTCTACGAAACACTTGTCTGTGAACTAGAGAAGTCATAAGTAAACAGAACAAAGTACGATGACCAACCCCTATGTCCTAATGGACACTGGACAAAATACAATACTCTGTATAAGTCCCCTGAGTCTAATAACTCATTCCCTGTGTGTCGTCGGGTTGAAAATTGTACTTATGGTTAAGAAGAATTACACCGCTGTTCAATGCTCCTTACCTAACCATCCACTGATATAGGTAAATGTCATAGACATAATTTCAAAAAGTTATATCTCACTCTATAAAAATAGACGTACAGATATATCAATTTGAAATTGGTGCATAACAGCGGATATTCAAAACCAAATATTTGCTTTCGGGCAAACTACCCAGGTGATTTCCTCGATATAATGAGGATGATCACCTAATTCCCAATAACTTACTCCCACTCATCATCTGTAAAACCATACAGATGTGAGAATCATACCTGGTAAATACATACCCTGGAGTAAGGGCTAATTGGGAAATCAGTTTTCTTTTAACAGTACACAGTGAAACTGAAACATATAAATGTTTCGAAGGGGTATCCGGGTATTCCTAGTAATGCCTCTTCCATTATCCAGATTCACAACTGTAACCATGTATTTCTCTGCTATCTCTCCAAATCCTTTTATATGTCTTTAGTCGTTACCTTCTGTACACCCTCTTAGGCTAAATGGTTTTCTTCCTTCCCTACCGTTCGGCACCAGCTTATGGTTTGGAAGAAGACTATCCAATAAGCGTAATAGGTGTACTGTCCTAATCTTAGGAGCACTCGCAATGTGAGAGAAGGTGAAGATAAAAGAAAACCGAATAAACCTTATTCCTATTTCTCCTGAACCAGAATCCATCCCCGAACTGGAAAAATTTCCTTTCGAGTTCGTATATAACCATACGATGGAGTATCCAAATAACTGTGGATCTTCGTAGTGATACAGAGTGTCCTGGAGAAATACAAAGGTGAAGTGGGAGTGGTAATGAAATACTTGGTTTGGTCGTGAATAGCAGTCGCAATTTACTATGCCCTCCTTCTAATCCCTTTATTTGTCTTTACATAATACCTTCTGTACACCACACTTAGGCTAATCGGCTTTCTTCATTCCCTACCGTTCGGCACCAGCCTAAGGTTTGGAAGAAGACTATCCAATAGGCGTAACGGGTGTACTATCCCCTAATCCAAGGAGCACTCGCAACCTGAGAGAAGGTAAAAGGAAAAGACAACTGAATAGTCCTATTCATTTTCTCCAGAACCGGAAACCATCCTCGAATCTAGAACAAGTTCCTTCTTGTTCGTATATAACCATACGATGGTTTTATCTAATGGAAGTGGACGTTCTTAGTAATACGGGGTGTCCTGGAGAAAAGGGTAAAAGTAGGAGTGGCAATGTGGTTTGCAACTCTGACAATCCAAAAGACAGTGTTTTAAGAAGGTTCGGTTAATCTTGGTCACTGAGTCATATTCAAGGGTCAGGTCATGGTCGCTGCCAAAGAGAGAGAGAAAAGAAACACTCTGCGTGCACTCTAACCTAGATCAGAATGTTATCACTTTATCTAATCAGGAAACCTCCCACTGTATCCTCAAATTCTCCTCCAAACCTTAAAGAAGAATTAGTCGGGATCACCCGAGGAGTAAACCAACTCATCAGTGGGAATCGGGATCCAACTATCATCGCATGATAACGTGACGGAATCCACTCACGTTATCACACTCCAGAAGGTATGCGCATGCCTGGCAAGTTTCAGTTTCTTTAGAAACTCCCGATGTGATTTTTACCCCATGCTCTTATGACCTTGACGTAGGCCAACATATCATAAGTCACATGTCAAGTTCTACCCGTCATTATCCAGGTTAATTTGAACCCACCCGTACATACCCTTGATGTTGGCCAAAATAGCAGTACGACTGTCCCAAACTAACGCATCTATCTATGCAACAGAAAAGTAACAAATAGTTACCATACCCTTTACCTTGACGTAGGCCAACATACATAGAATGAATACTAGGTGCTACCTTTCTAAAATGACGGAGGGCTACGAATGGTTTTTGGCAAAAAACCTTTAACGTAATGAACTTGATATCGTTGAAGGAACCGGATAGCTTTTTATAAAAAAATATAGTGACGAAAACCTTTGCTAAAGAGGTCACTCGCGGCGAAGGGATCTCGGCTCTTTCCCCGTAGAATGAGGTGCAGGATATTCCAACTGAATACCACGATGCAAAGCAAAATACAATCGGCTATAGTGAAGTTATTACCCTGACGCAAACTTCTGTCCAAGGGGTCACTCCCGGTGAAGGGATCTCGGCCCTTGCCTCGTCGACAGAGGTGCTGGATATTCATAACCGAATACCACTATGCAAAACAAAAGATAATGTCCTTGCAATAACAGGTTTTTGAAAAATGTTCCAACAACATCAGAATAGGTTTGTTTAACTTGCATTGATACGAATCAACGCAGTCCCATCAATTGATCACACTAAAAAAGAACGAAAATACGATGTACGTATATGCCATCCGCATTCGCCACTGGGTCCCGTCATCACCTGTTAGGTTACTTAACTAACGACAGAGCGGGGACTGGACTAGCTCGGATGCAAAACATAGACAACATCTACTAGTATATATATCAATATATAATATTCGCTCAAGGCGTGATAAAATGCAACATCACATAAATGTAATAAGCATCACAAAACAATACAGATATCTGGGATCCCCGGGTTTCATAGAGCCGCTACTGAAACCCGACGTTCCCCTGGTCGTGTGGATAGCCTGTGCAATGAAATCCTAGACCCCTACGGGCGCAGCAAGTTACCCGCCAAAACCTGAAGCGAGGCAGCCCTCTTCAACAACGTGAATGGACCACCCAGCACTTCACGGAATCCGGTAACTTGAGCACCCCTCCTTGGGTCAACCTGTACCCCCTACGAGTGCGGTGAATAGCCCGCCAATTCTAGAGTGAAGCCCCCTCCGTCTCAAAGCCATAAGATGCGGGCCCGTTGCCCTCTAGAACCCGGCTATCCGTGCACCCCTCCGTGGGGTAATCCTAGTACAGAAAGTAAAATATACAACGGGTACATCGACCTCAGCCCGGTCGTGCCCTAAAAGAATAATATACAAACAGGCAGTAACGGCAGTCCACATGTCGGACGCTCGCCCCGCAATATGAAATGTACATATACAACCAAACTGTACTACCATTGCATCCAGGCTATCCACCACGACAAATCCGCAACATCACAGCACAACACAGAACATCAACGTGAATGTCACGTTCGCAAATCCGTCTAAAAGGGCTATAGCAGTCAGACAGGATTTACCGATCAAGTGACATTCACGGTCGCAGATATAATGTAAATACTGTGAACTAACATGTTTAAAATTTTCGATCGACTAAATTTCTCGAAGTGGGCCCCAAGTACAATATTCGGTACACAAAATAAATCAGGGCCCAAACAGAATATACCAAAAACCCCAATTCCAACACAGAGACCTACTGAAGAAATTTGGTGCACTGTGACTACAGTACGGTCGCGGATCCACGGCCTAAACATGGTTACGGCCGCGGATCCGCCGCGCTACAGTAAAATCAGCCCACCAAATTTTCTCGATTCTCTTTAAAATGCCTGCACATATTTCTGCAATATACCAAATAATTTTTTTGACGACTGGAAAACTTCGACCGAAACTGATGCTTTGAAATTGTGGTTTTTGGAAATTTCGTTCGATCGAGTTCTAAACACGTTAGAGCAAGCTAGTAATGGTTAATGGCGTGGCTCTGATACCATGTAAGTGCACGGCGGCGCCCCGGCCGTCTGTCCGAGGCCAAAAACGCGGAAAAAAAACTTTTCTAAAACTAGAAACCGGTGCTACCGCGGACTATAAACCCGGATCGGACCATTTACCTAATACTAGCTAACTGGAGAAAGGGTAGAAAGCTATACCGAGCGATCCGTGTCCTTCGGTCTTCGACCACCTTCCCAAGCTCCTCGCGGCATCTCCTGTCTTGTTCTCCTCGTCGGAAAGGGCACCACATCGAGAAGTCTTTTTATGGGCTCCCGCCTCTGGACCGAGGCAACTCGGACACGAAGTTGGCAAGCCGACGTATCCAAGATAGCTATAGACTGAGTGTAGAATGCTATATCTCGAGGGGTTATTGACGTTGCCATTTTTGGAGTGGAGAAGGAGATGAGCTTTGAAATGGAACTATCTCAATTTTGTGCAAGCAAATGAGATACAAATTACACACCAAATAAAAATTTGGACAGCCCTCCTCAATGTGTGGCCGGCCATGCTCAAAAGGGAGTGAGAAAACCCAATAATGCAAGAGGAAAAGTGTGTGATGATTAGGAAAAAGGGTCACACTCATATCCATATCAAATCCCATCTCAAAAAGCAAATAATGATGAACAAAACAAAGTCAATCTCATCAAGGAGCTTCTAGAAAACTCATGAACCCTCCACCACAAAAAAACACCCTCCATTTTGCTAATTTGCACATTTGCAAATAAGCCCCTCCATGGAAAATTCAACCAAGGAAAGAAAGAAAGGAAAATGGCCGAAAAGGGAAAGCAACCTGGCAACTTCAAAAAACGATCCCGTAATAAATTACAGGAAAACCCCATGAATGTATATACATACCAGCATTTGTATTCCGACCGAATACAAATGCAATGAGACAAAATCTACATTGTATAATACTAGGATCCGGCATAAACCAAAGCCCACTAGTATTATCCATCCGAACCATAACACGTGCATAAGTGCGCACGTACGTTCGAACCCTGCCATAAATCCATACGGCCTCTACAGCGTTTCGCCCGAAACTTGAGAAACTGTCTGTGGGGGACTCTAAAGACTCGTCAATACTTTGGCTGTGGATTTAACCATTAGCACGTCAGAGGTATTAGCCGTACGTAACGGGCTACCAGGTATTGACCACAAGAGAGGTCGATGAGAGAACTCATCCTGACATCCTACTGAGCCTGTCAGTGACAATATCCGTACAGTCCGGTCTGTTCGTCTATAAGCATCGCATGGCGGGCCTAGGGGGTTGGTAAAAGTCAGACCCCCAAAAGCGGTACAAGTCGTGTCGGAGTGTAGCCCAGAACACCCGAGATACTACTGGAATACCTACCAGTAAATCTCCTGCCTTGGCCAAGGACTTCGTGTAATGGCTCTCCTAGACACAACGTGACCTCACCCCCAATACCGGGAGAGACGAACCCCTGCAGATCCGCTCACTGCCTCCATGTGGCTCGGGACTGTACCAAACTAAAACCTGTTTGCACGACTCCTTTGAGCCGTGGTAGGGTAGTAATCAAAGTACAGTGGGAACTCACACGAGACAAATGACGATCTCAGTTCGATGAACTAACCTGTACACATGTCACCAGTGAACTGCTATCTGACATTGGGTATAAAACCAACTAGCATGCTCCCGGCGAGTCCTGTCCGGTGTACTCATAACCCAATGAGGACCTGTATACATCTTAGGTGAACTAACTGACACCAGTGGCTTGTGAGACCGGCCACCGCCCCTCGTTGGGGTCTCGACTGTATACACTAGTCTAATCTGGAGCATCGATGCCCTGTCTCGAAAACTCCCACGACTAGGGACCTTTTAAGGATGTGCTTATAGACCCCAACTCCCACGTATATGATCGCTATCATACTGCTGGCCGTCAAACAAGAATCCTAAGGGCTCTATCAACGCGCAATAGTGACCTGTAAGGTCACCTAAAGAAGTACACGATGATAAAGATAAACCAGATAGCATACTATCATCTTGAGTAAGACTGTCCTACCGGCATAGGTCCTCCCTCAATCATTGCAATCACATGCCTGCGATCCAATAATTGACTCTGAGGGCACTATCTCCAACACTTGTTGCAAAAGGTTTTCGTCAAAGACCTGGTTTGGACGATGATGAAACCTTTTCTCCAGTGGCTATGCTCAAATCCATTTGGATCCTTCTTGCCATTGTTGCCTTCCACGATTATGAGATTTGGCAGATGGATGTGTATACCGCTTTTCTAAATGGATATTTGAAAGAGTGTGCCTATATGATCAGCCAGTGGGTTTCAATCAGAGTGGGAGTAGCGGGATTGTGTGCAAGTTGCTTAAGTCCATTTTAAGCGGGCATCGCGGAGTAGGAACATCTGTTTTGATGAGACGGTCAAAGAATTTGACTTTATCAAAAATACAGATGAACCATGCATTTATAGTAAGATTGTAGCGAGAACTGTGGTATTCCTTGTCTTGTACGTGGATGACATTCTCTTGATAGGAAATGACATTCATATACTACAATCAGTCAAAGGATTCTGGTCATACAGGTTCTCAATAAAAGACCTGGGTGATACCTCTTACATTCCGGGAATCCAGATCTATCGTGATAGATCTAAAAGGATGTTGGGACTTTTGCAGTCCAGGTACATCGAAACCATACTGAAAAGATTTAGCATGAAAGATTCAAAGCGCGGTAGTCTACCGGCTTGTCACGGAATCACCCTCTCCAAAGAGATGTCTCCCAAGACTGATTTGGAAAGGGCTCCATAACATCTATACCCTATGCTTCTGCGGTAGGCTCTATAATGTATCCGATGTTGTGTACCAGAACAGATGTTGCTTACACACTAAGCGTTGTAAGCCGGTTTCAGTCAAACCCATGGGAGAAGCACTGGATAGCAGTTATAAGATCATTCTCAAGTACCTGAGAAGGATTAAGGAGATGTTCTTGGTGTACGACGAATAAGACTTCCAGATCGAGGCCTTTGCTGACTCCAGCTTCCAGAGTGACAAGGATGACTCCAAATCCATCTCGGATTATATCTTTACCCTCAATGGAGGGGCGGTCTGTTGGAAGAGCTCCAAACAGAACACCGTTGCCGGCTCGACGATGGAAACGGTGTATATCGCTGCTTGTGACACCGTAAAAGAAGCAGTCTGGATGAGGAAGTTCTTAACTGAACTTCAGGTGGTTCCATCCATTGTTATTCTAATACTGCTATATTGCGACAACAACGGTGCTATAGCATTAGCGAAGGAACCCAGGTCCCATCAGAGATCCAGACATATCTTGAGGCGCTACCACCTGATCAGGGAGATCGATGATCGCCGGGAGATCAAGGTGAGGAGAGTAGGTACGGAGAACAACACCACAGATCCACTCAAAAAAGCCATCCCTCAGACACTATTCGAGGGGCTATTCGAGATAAAAGGTCTACGGTATGCTGCAGGGTTCCCTAGCATGGCAGCAAGGTTTTGTGAGGAATCGTCCATGCCAATTTCAAAAATTTGTCGTTCTAGCTAACCCTAACCTAGAATCATATACTAGAAAAATCGACGGAATGAAATGCAAACTACTTTGCAAGTAAAGTGAACAAGGAATACAACCTTTGTAGATCGGTCCTTCACTTCATTAGCTCCGTGTAGTAGTCCCTTCGCTGCGATCATGATGTCTCGTACTCTAGAGAGGCTCCCATGAAGAAATGAACATGCTTGCATCGAAATCTTTGAGGCCGAAGATGATCTACGTCGAGGAGACACTAACCCAAGCTATCTCTTCAATAATTGTGAAATTAGTGAAGCAAACACCCTATACTAAATGGCAAGTAGTAGAGGATGATGAAGTAGGAAGTGGGCTCATTTTAGATTTATTTTTCTCATAATATTTCATCACCTCTCAAAACCCTAGAAAACATTTTTCTTGAGCTCATGAAGAAGAAGAAGAAGAAGAAAGAGAGATGAATGAGAGTTATGAATGAATAATTCATGAGGTTAGAAATGCAACCATGGTTAGGGTATTTCATGCACTAACCATTGTAGAGAATAAACCATTCTATAAGGTTAAGGGTTGGGTTAATAAATATCCTAAGCTAGACAAAAGAGTGGACTTAGTCAAAGGTTCATACAAGCTTCTACAAGCTTTGAACATTAAACTAATTCTCCACTAATTTGTTTAACTTTGAATAAATTATAAACCCTAACTTAACCCTAGCATGGTATAAGTCTCATACTAATATGTTGCATTTGTCACCTAGCATGACACAAACATGTACACAAATATACATATCACATATATACAATGTGCACAACAAGTGAGAAAAGAAATCATAAGTGAGAAAGTATTAGTTAATGTAACTTAATATATCAAATATATAATTATACATTAAATTATAAAATCAACACTTGATTTAATAATCCGGCTATATCATATATAACCGACTAATATCAAATGTAACAACTTATCGAATCAACTCTTGATCTGATATCCCGACTATATCTCATATAACCGACCGATGTCAGAAATCGCGATAATACAATACGGTATCACATAATCGTATCAATCTCGGTCCCGCACATATCGCATATGTGCTCCTATGCCATTTCGCTTGAGCCAGGAAACCTCTGTGCAGGACTCTAAAGACTCGTCAATACGTCGGTAGTAGGTGATGATCATATCAAACACTCACAAGCCGCAAGCGGTCCGCTAAACGAAACGGCCACCTGGGTATTGAGCGATCAGAAGATCAACAAGCAAGCATGCTCATACTCCTGCGAATTCAATCAATAACACTAATGTATAGTCCGGTCTCTTCGTCTGATATGTCGCATATCTCGTCTAGGGGTGGTAAACGTCAGACCCTAGTAACTCGATAAGTCGTGCCGATGTGAGGCTCATAACGGGTCGAGAAACTACCGATAACACTTACCAGTATATCTCTGAAGCAGCCATGGCCAGAGACTTCCTGTTATAGCCAATCGAGCACAGCGCAACATCAACCCCCAATACCGGGAGAGACGAAACCCCTCCTATCGTTCATTGCCTCCATGTGATTCGGGACTATACCCTAAAGCCACTGTTTTGCACGTTCTCTTAAACGTGGTAAGGTGGAAATCAAAGAACAGTGGGAATCACACAAGACTCTATGACGATCTCGGGTCTACAGACTAACCTGTACCAGTGTCACCAGAGAACTTTTATCTGACGATAGGTATAATACCATCTAGGACTTCTCGGCGAGTCCGTTCAGTGTACCCAGTCTCCACTGAGCACCCGTATACTGTCTCTGATGTCAAACACCAATGGATATGGGATTACCCATCACCCATCTAGATGGGTCGAGAAGCTATACGCTAGTCTACTCCGGTATATCGATGCCCTGTCTCAATATACCTTCGACTAGGAACATTTGAAGGATGTAATTAACGACTACTATGTCCCCACTAGTATGATCTGCATCATAATTCTATAGTCAAGTACTCATCCTAAGGAATTTATCAACATGTAACATAGAGACAATCAGTGTACATGTTAAGATAAAGAGCAACCAGATTGCATACTATCATGTCGAGCAAGAAAGTCCTTCATGTATATGTCCAAGCATCCACTACAATATACATCGTATGTACAGTAATGGCCTCTAGGGCACACATATAACTAACAATCTCCCACTTGCACTAGGGCCATCTGTTAGTATCCAATACCCAACAATCAGCAGTGGTTGAAGTATCTCATACTCAACCATCCCATAAAAGTCTTTCCTGGGAAAAGGCCTTTGTGAGTGGATCCGCCCTGTTGTCCTCTGTGTCTACTCTCCTGACCTCGATCTCCCTGGAGATCATCCATCTCCATGATCAGGTGATACTGCCTAAGAATATGTCTGGATTACTGATGGGACGGGGGTTCCTATGCATAAGCCACAACTCCATTGTCACACAATGGTAGGAATGAAGTTTATCTCATGAACTTTTATACATCCAGACAGCCTCTTTGGTAGCATCCTTGGTAGCAATGTATCCAGCCTTTATCATCTAGTTTGCCACGGTATCTAGCTTGGAACTCTTTCAACATACCGTCCCTCCACTGAGGGTAAAGACAATGCCTGTGACTGACATTCAGTCGTCCTTACCACCGTGAAAGCTTTCCAGTGATTCTCCCCAGGATCGATCAATACCATCTCACTACTGTTAGATATATGTATGCCCTAGAGGCCATTATATGTATAGTGGATGCTTGGTCATGTATATATGAATATAGATGACTTTCTCGCTCAACATGATAGTATGCTATCTGGTTTACTTTATTCTGACATGTTGATTTGATCATGTTTTTATTCATTTGCACATGTTGATAAAGCCCTCAGGATATTTGCTTGACTACTGTGACTATGATGCGGATCATACTAGTGGGGCATGTGTAGTTTATAAGCATATCCTTGAACTGTTCCTAGTCGTGGGTGTATCGAGACGGGGCATCGATATTCCAGAGTAGACTAGCATATAATATTCTTGTCCCATATGATGGGCGATGGATGATCCCATATCCATCTGGTGAGGTGACACCAAAGATTGTATGCGGGTGCTTAGTGGAGACTGGGTACACTGAACGGACTCACCGATAACTCCTATGTGGTATTATATCTATCGTCGGATAGCAGTTCTCAGTTGACACTGGTACAGGTTAGTCTGTAGACCCAAGATCGTCATAGAGTCTTATGTGTCCTCCCACTCTACTTTGATATACACCCTACAACGGCTCTATTGAGTCATGCAAACAGGTGAACTTTGGGTACAGTCCCGAGGCACATGGAGGCGATGAGCGATAAGAGGGGTTTCGTCTCGTCCGGTATTGGGAGTTGATGTTGTGCTATGCTCGATTGGCTATAACAGTAAGTCACTGGCCAGGGCAGCTGAGATTTACTGATAAGCGTTATCAGTAGTTTCTCGATCTGTTATAAGCCATACACCAGCATGACTTATTGAGTTATTGGGGTCGACGATTCCATCCCTAGACTCGATATGCAACATATCTGACGAGGAGACCGGACTGTACGGTAAGTGTTGCCAGTTGGCTCGACGGGAGTTTAGACAGCTTCGCTGGTTTTCTTCTGATCGCTCAATACCCGGGTGGCCGTTACGTTTAGCTGACCGCTTGCGGCTTGTGGGTGTTTGATATGATCATCACCTACTGCCGGCGTATTGACGAGTCTTAGAGTCCCACAATGAAGTTTCCTAGCTCACGCGAAAAGATGTGGTGTGCATATGAGATATGCACGGGGACCCGCTTAAATACGGATATATGATACCATATATTAATCGGGCATTTTCTATTGGTCGGGTCGTATGTGATATGACCGGTTTGCTAAATCAAGTGTTGATTTAACAAATGACTTTTAGATTAATTATTTAATAAAACCCTTTTCTATGTTTGTATGCATGCATGTATGCACATGATGATGTGCATGGACACATACATACATTGTATCATGGTTGTTGATACATATTTGGTGGCAATGCAAGACTCATATTGTAGTAATTATATATATATTTATCATATTGAGTAAATGTAAGGATAATTCACTCATGGTTAATTTTTATCATCTTTGACCATACTTGACCTAATCTTTAACCATGAGTTAATTTTCCTTTGGCAATTAACTCAATAGTAAATATCTAAATAATTACTAACCATGGTTGAAGTGAGAAGGATATATTATTGATTATTCATTCTCATCTCAATTATTCATCATATCATTATCCTTTGTGCTCAAGCTTAGCCACCATTATCTTCTTCTTCCTCTCTTGAGATTTTTCTTTGAGTGAAGTTGATAAAAAGAAAGGGTTTTGATTATAGAATACAAACCGCATCATCATACTACACACATCTAGCCCATTTGTGTAGGGTGTTTGCTCTACTTCATTCACAAATCAAGTAAAGCAAGGAGCTTTGGGCAAAGGGACTTCGGGTGGATCTTCGTGGACTAGGAAGGCTTCCATCGATCCGTTCCAAACTCTCATAGTGCCAAGGAGTCACCAAGAGAGGTCTACAAAGGTTGTAATCTCTACCCTTAGTGATAGTTTTTCATTTGCATGTGATGCTTTGTTGAAAGAAACCCTAAATTTCTAGTTATGATTTTTGTCAAGTTCACTTAGCACCATTAAAATTTGATTGTGGCATGTGTGATGCTTCCAAACCCTAGATGAGGTGCTAGGTAAACCCAACAATGGTATCAGAGCCAAGCTAGAGAGCTTTAGGTGATGCGTGGGCGAAGTTAAAAGTCCGATCGAACCACGAAACACCTAATTAGACCCTTCTCTAGAAATTTTCTAAAAAATTGATTTTTTCCATATTAAAAAAACTCAAAAAATCAAGCAGGTAATTGTATGGATTACTGTGAAATACGAGTCACTGTAGCCTTTAAGTCGCCGCGGAACCGCGGCCATACCATGCTTTTGGCGGCGGTTCCGCGTCCGTACTTGGGTGTCAAGGATAGTAATTTCTAGGGTTTATCCGTATGTGTTACTACATGCTTCTGGGTATTTTTAATATTACTCAGGTGTTGATTTTTCTGGAGATCTTTTGTATTCGTTGATTCGATCGGAAAGTTTAACATCGTTTAGTTTTTTAGGTAATTTAGAATGTGTTAAAATGTTCGAACGAATATCAATAACTCACTTTTTCCCGTATTGGAAAACTTTCAAATGTTGGATTTTTCACGAGTTTGAAACTTTCGGAATGTCATGCAAGCGTATCTGTGGAACCTCTAGAAGAACGTAACCTTAACTCGATTATGTGACCGTCAAAACTGCCACTGAACCCTAGGGTTTGTGGTAGTTTGGCGTTGCCACATGTGAGGTGTTGGTTTGAACCTTCTACGGCTGGATCATAGGGGCTGTGACATGTTCTTGAAATTTTTGATCTCGGCTCAAGTGTTGCGCTATTTGGGAAATCTTGGGTGTTCGTTTATTCGATCGAAAAGTTTAGCATTGTCTATTTATCTGGAATGTGATACAATATATGGAATTCATAAACTTAGGCATGAAATGCGAAGTATGTGATATTTCGGATTTACGATGTCTAAAGTGAATGTGGATTCCAAATGTTGTAGTTTTTCACTTTATTTTCTGCGACCGTAAGTGAAGTATGTAGTATCGCCGATTCCGTTGCTATACATCAACGGCAATTGGGATACACATACTTGCTTATGTTGATAATATGAGATATTATGTGTTGGTGAGATTTGATGTGCAGGATTGTCGCGATTGAATAGCCGGGGGTTTTATTTGAGATGAGAGTTTTATTTTCATTCATGTATAAATCAATTGTATGTAATATTCTTTTATTTGGGGCACTTCCGGGTTGAGGAAGATGTTTCCATCATTGTATATTATTTACTTTTCCGCATTAGGATAGACCCAAGGAGAGGAGCACAAGTGACCGGGTTCTAGGGTTCAGTGGGAGGCCATCTTAAGGAGTCGAGACTGGGTCTCCTAAACTTTAGAATTTGCAGGATCACTTGCCGCTCTCGTAGGGGTCTAGGGGTGTGGGCTTGGCTATTCATCACGACCGTGGAATCCGTATTTTCTATTGTTGGCTAAATACAAAATACGGACATCCTAGATATCCTTTTATTTTCATATGTGCTTCTGCTGCTGTTGATATTCTGTAATGTGATTACTTAGTATCTGAGATGAATGGATTATTATTATATAAATGATATATAATAAACGTTGCTTATATTTTATACCCGCGCTAGTCACGCCTCGCTATGCCGTTAGTTAAGTAACCTAACGGTGCATAACGGGACACTGTGGCGAATGCGGATGGTATAATTATACGTTCTATTTTCGTTTCTTTTCTGTGATGGCTTAGGAACTTAAATGATGGGATTACATTAATAAGATTAATGTAAATTAAAAGAAACCTAAAAGATGTTGTAGAATCAGATTTGAAACCCACTCGGTTTTTTTTTTATGAAAAATGCAAGTTTTCAAAAGATACGGAGCTTAAGCCACTCCTTTTCTAAACTGTTTTGATTCTACAATGAAATCAAGTTCAAAGCATTAAACGTTTTCATAAAAACCATCCGCAACCCTCCGTCATTTTAGGAAGCGGAGTACTTAGTATTCGTGCTGCGTATTTTGATCATAGTCAAGGCGAAGTGTACGGTAGCTAAGTGATGTCTTCCTACAAAGCATATGATGCGATCAGTTAGGACATTCATGTGATTATGTTGATCATAGTCAAGGGTCATATGGGTGGGTCTAGTTAATCTCGAAATGACGGGTAGAACTTGACTAGTGCTTATGATATTTTGACTATAGCCAAGGTAATAAGTAACTAGGGGTAAAAACCATATCGGGAGTTTCAAGAGTTGAAATTTGCAATGAGATTGCATACCATCTATATGATAGTTGGATCCCGATCCCACTGTGAGTAAGTGTTACTTCCAGGAGAGTTTTGCACTTTACAATTAGTTAATCCAGTAGGTGTCTAGAAAGGTGTTAACGGGGTTTGACCTCTGGGAAAATGAGGTTTATTTTAATTAGGTCCGTGCGAAAGCACGGGGAACCTCTCTCAAAGTACCGACATTGGCCTGGCTGACCAGTTAGCGAAACTGTAGAATGTAATTAATCCTGGCTAGTTTTCTTTTCAGGTTTTGAAAAAAAATTTGATTAAAGCAGTGGGAGACATCGATTAGATAAGATAATAACCAATCTAATTCTTTGCAAGAGCATTTCGCTGAGTGTATTCTTTTCTCTCTCCTAATGGCAGATACCGATGACGGGACTTAAGCTTGTACTAGAGAAAAATAAACTGATAGGACAGAATTATAAAGAATGGAAGAGGTGTAGGGATGCTAGGCACTGCCACAAGGGTCTACGAGGCATCAACCATGCCCGATTTAAAAGTTAGCCTTGCCGAACAACCCTAACCAAGATCTTTATACTAGAGTTTAGGCGAAAACAAGCATGTTAAACACTTTAACACTAAGTGAGAGGGATTACAACCTTTGTAGATCCGGTCCTTCACTTCATAAGCTCCATGTTGAGGTCCCTTCGCTGCGATCATCATGTTCCCGACTCTCGAGAGGCTCCATGAAGAGAATGATGCACCTTGCCTGAAGACTTCACTAATCCAAGATGATCTACCTTGAAGAATCTCAAACCCAAGCTCTTGCTAGACTAATCAAGTATTAGCAAAGAAAACACCCTAATCTAAGTGGCTATAATAGATGACGATGATGAAGTAGGAATTTTTCTCTCTTTTGTTTTCATATTCTCACATATAAACATCACCATTGAAAAAGCAAGTGAAGCTTTTTCAACAAAGAAGAAGAAGCAAGAAGAAGAGCTTAATCCTTTTGTGATGAATAATGAATTATTGTAGTGGTTACAAATCTAACCAAGGGTTAAGCATGAAGGAGTTAACCCTTGTAGAGAATTAACTAGAGTTAATAGTTTGGATTGGGTTAACATAATATCTCAAGCCAAAGACAAAGTCAAAGCTTCATGAAGCTTCATGGAAGCTTCATGCAAAAGCTAACCCTTATCCAAACCCTAACCAAGTTTAAACCCATAACCATTATTAAATTTGTAACCCTAACATGTTACAATATTATATATCATATATACAATATATTTTGTAACCAAAGATAATAATACAATTAACATATATCGCATATATATCAATGTATTATCCCGTGAGAAAATGAATCATTAAAACGAGATTATATTAGTTAATGCAATGTAATATATCTCATATATAATATACATTAAATTATCGAATCAACACTTGATCCGATAACCCGGCTATAATACATATAACCGGCTAATATAACATGTACCATTTCATCGAATCAACACTTGATCCAATGACCCGGCTATATCACATATACCCGGCCGATATCTCATATTGCGAGAATAGAATGCAGTATCACATACTCGTATTATTCTCGGTCCCGCACATATCACATATGTGCTCCTAATCCATTTTGCCTGAGCTAGGAAACCTCTGTGTAGGACTCTAAAGAATCGTCAATACGCCGGCAGTAGGTGATGATCATATCAAACACCCACAAGCTGCAAGCGGTCAGCTAAACGTAACATCTACCCAGGTATTGAGCGATCAGAAGATCAACAAGCAAGTCTGTACATTCTCCTGCGAATCCAATCAGTAACACTCCCGTACAGTCTGGTCTCTTCGTCTGATATGTCGCATATCTCGCCTAGGGGTGGTAAACGTCAGACCCCAATAGCTTGATAAGTCATGTCGATATGAGGTCTATAACAGTTCGAGAAACTACTGATAACACTTACCAGTAAATCTCATCAACCCTGTCCAGGGATTTCCGGTTATAGCCAATCGAACACAACGCAACATCAACTCCCTATACCGGGATTGACGAAACCCCTCCTATCGCTCATTGCCTCCATGTGATTCGGGACTGTACCCAAAAGCCACCTTTTTGCACGCCCTCTTGGACGAGGTATGATTGAAATCAAAGCACAGTAGGAATCACACAAGACTCTATGACGATCTCGGGTCTACAGACTAACCTGTACCAGTGTCACCAGAGAACTGCCATCTAACGTGAGGTATAATACCATCTGGGATTTCTCGGCGAGTCCGTCCAGTGTACCCAGTCTCTACTGAGCACCCGTACACCAACCTTGATGTCAAACAACGATGGATATGGGATCATCCATCGCCCATCATGTGGGTCAAGATGCGTATACGCTAGTCTACTCTGGTGTATCGATGCCCTGTCTCGATACACTCTCGACTAGGAACAGTTATAGGATGTACTCGTCGACTACCATGGCCCCACTAGTATGATCTCATCATAGTCCCAGTAGTCGAGTACATATCCTAAGGGCTTTATCAACATGTAATATAGAGACAGTCAGAGTACATGTTAAGATAAAGTACAACCAGATAGCATACTATCATGTCGAGCAAGAAAGTCCTCCATATATATGTCCAAGCATCCACTACAATATACATCGCATGTACAGTAATGGCCTCTAGGGCATACATATAACTAACAATCTCCCACTTGCACTAGGGCCATCTGCTGTAGTATCTCATACCCAACATTCAGCTGTGGTTGAAGTATCTCATACTCAACCATCCCATAAAAGTCTCTACTGGGAAATAGGCCTTTGTGAGTGAATCCGCGTTGTTGTCCTCTTGTCTACTCTCCTAACCTTGATCTCCCTGGAGATCAACCATCTCCATGATCAGGTGATACTGCCTAAGAATTATATCTGATTTTCTGATGGGACGGGGGTTCGTTGGCATAAGCCACAACTCCATTATCACACAAAGGTAGGAACGAAGTTCATCTCATGAACTTATATATATCCAGACTGCCTCTTTGGTAGCATCCTTGGTAATGATGTATCTTGCCTTTAATCGTCTAGTAAGTCACGGTATCTAACTTGGAACTCTTCCAACATACCGTCCCTCCACTGAGGGTAAAGACAATGCCTGCGACTGACATTCAGTCGTCCTTATCACCCTGGAACCTTTCCAGGGATTCTTCCTAGGATCCATTGATACCATCTCACTACAACTAGTGAGAATCCTAACATCCAATTATATCTATCTCATAGATCCATAACCCAGGATTTAGGAGGTATCACCTTGATCCTATATGGAGAATCATTGTGATAAGAGGAGATTGACCGAGCGTAGCATAGGATACTCCTTCCCTATCAGGAGTATGTCATCCACGTATTCTACGAGGATCATCACCATACTCCCTACTACCTTTTTGTACATACAAGGTTCATCTACCATTTTGAAGTCAAACTCTTTGACTGCCACATCAAAACAGACGTTCCATTTCCGCGATGCCTTCTTTATAACATAAAACATCTTGCATACGTTTCCGCTTCTCCCACTGTCTACGAAGCCCTCTGGCTGTTTACTTATAGACGCTCTCTTCCAAATCAACATTTAGAAAAGCTGTCATGACACCCAACCGCCAGATATCGTAGTTATGGTATGTAGCCGTGGCAAGTAGGATCTGGATGGACTTAAGCATAGCTTTGAAAGTCTCAACTTTTCCATGTACACCAAGTAATCTTCTCAAGATTTACTTGCTCCTGATGGGGATTTAACCCTTCAGATAAAGCAACCAAATTCCATACTTTGTTGGTGTGTAAGGATTCCATCTCAGATCGCTAAGCATCCATCCATTCTTACAGAGTCCAACTCCTGATGGCCAGATCAAAACTAGTTGGGTCATCATCTCATGATGCAATCCTCACTCCCACTGTCATAGAGAAACCCGAAGTATCTCTCAGGTGGGTGAGGAACCCTACTAGATCGGCAGAGAGGCTGAGGTTCGTTGGTTACTATTGAATCCTTTGGTTCTACCAAATCATCAGCTGCAGTTTGTATAGCTGGAACTCCTTCCAGTTCTACCTCATGACCACTAATTTCTTCACAAGAAATTCCCTTTCACAAAGGTGGCATGCTGATTAACAAAACATCTTTTGTTCCTGGTTTAGGTAAAAGATATTCCCTTGCGAATGCTTGGGATATCCAACAAACTTCTACAGAACTGACTTTGCCTCGAGTTTGTCCGGATTATGCTTTTAGACATAGGCTGGACAACCCCAAATCTTAACTTACTTAAGATGTGGGCTCTTCCCATTCCATATCACATATGAAGTGGTAGGCAACTGATTTGATTGGAACCCTATTCAATAAGTATGCAGCTTCTCAAGTGCATAACTCCCAAAAGGAAATAGGCAACTCAGTAATACTCATCATAGAGCGCACTATATCTAATAGGGTGTGTTTGCTCTGCCCCGACACACCGACGTGCTGTGGTGTATACGGAGGAGTGATGCTGATAGAGAATCTCATTCTCCTTTAGAATAGTCCAGGAATTCCGTGCTCAAGTATTCTCCTCCTTGATCACATCAAAGGACATAATACTTATACCCATTTTTGGTTCTCTACTTCTAACTTATATTCTGTGATTATCTCAAAAGTTTCGGACTTGTGTTTCAAAAGGAACATATGTCTGAATCTTGAGAGATCATCAGTGAATGTAATGAAGTACAAAGAACCTGTCTTGGCATGTGTAGACAGGGGACCTTCATATATCATCATGTATCAATCCCAAGAGTTCGCTAACTCTTTCTCTGTTTCCAATAAACAGAGCTGTGGTCATCTTATCTTTGTGACATGACCAGCAAGTTTCACAAGATATAAATTCAAACAGATTTAAATATGCATCTAAATATAACTGCAGCTAGTCCGGTCGCATTGATATGACCTAGTCTACAATGCCTAAAGAAGGTTTCGTTCATTTCTGAACTCTTCCTCTTGTGTGTGTTCTGTACGTTAAGAACTGTAGTTTGATTTAGAACGTCTATGCTTTTAGATAACGTGCTTGAACCGATCAACTCTTGATATAGGAAATGTTCAAAACATTATCCAACAATACAAAATTATATCCTTTCTTTACTAATAAAGAGACCGATATGATGTTGTATATCAGGTTCGGTATCTAATAACATTCGTTCAGAATCAATGTATTCTGATAATACCGGGTGATAACTGCCAACTGACTTGGCTGTAACACTTGCATCATTTCCAACTCTTGAAACTTATCACCCGTTCTCAGTTCTCTACCAATCTGTAACCCATGTAACAAATTACATTTGCAGGATCCTGATCTGGTATCTCATACCCAGGACGTAAAGGATACTGAGAAACAGTCCTCTTTAATGAACACACCCGAAGAAGATGCATCAGCATGCACTTTCTTCGTTTGGACGGCACGGGAAATCTGGTAATCCCCTATTTCCTGCTCTGTCTTATAACAATTATAAGTTGGAGCGGGACCAACGTTCCCTAGCGCAGTATAACAAGCGGGTTCGGTCAAAACATCCGTATTATTATCTTGATTAAGGCGTGATATGGTCGCTACCTGGAGAGAGAGAGAAGAAAACACTCAGCGTATACTCTTGCAAGATTAGATTGGTTATCTCATATATCTAATCAGGATGTATCCCACTGTTTTAGTCAAATCTTCCTTCAAACCCTAAAAGGAAAGACTAGCCGGGATTAATTACACCCTACAAGTTTGCCAATCTTTCAGCCAGGCCAGTGCCAGTACTTTGAGGGAGGTTCCCCGTGCTTTCGCACGGACCTAATTAAAGTAAACCTCGTTTTCCCAGGGGCGTAACTCCGTTAACACCTTTCTAGACACCTACTTGATCGGCTAATTGTAATGTGTAAAACTCTCCCAGGAGTAACTCTTACTCGCAGCGGGTATCGGGATCCAACTATCTTATAGAAGGTATGCAATCTCATTGCAAATTTCAACACTTGAAATTCCCAATAATATTTTACCCCACGCCTCATATGACCTTGACAAAGGCCAACAAACCATAGGCTGCTAGTCAAATTCAACCCGTCATTTCCTGATTGAATCAAACCCACCCACACGACCCTTGACAAAGGCCAACAAGGCCGTACGACTACCATAATCCAATCTGCATCATATGCATAAAGAGATAAGTACTATTCAGCTACCGCACACTACGCCTTGACAAAGGACAACAAACGCAGCACGAATACTATACAGTCCTTATCTGAAATGACGGAGGGCTACGACAGGATTTTAAGAAAACCCTTTGCGTAATGAACTTGATATCGTTGTAGAATCGAGTGATTTTAAATGGAGTGTTTTTGAGGCTTTTCTAGTTTTGCTAAAGAGGTCACTCCCGGTGAAGGGATCGTCGGCTCTTTCCTTATCGAATAAGGTGCAGGATATTTCATAAATATCACATTGCAAAGCAAAAACTATATAAGCAATCAAAAAACAAACCGAGTGTGTAGCATCTACTAGTTTCGCTAAAGAGGTCACTCCCGGTGAAGGGATCTCGGCTCTTTCCTTATCGAATAAGGTGCTGGATATTCTACAAGGAATACCGCTATGCAAAGCAAGAACTAGAGCTACCAGTTTTTAAACAAGTTTCTACAACATCTTTAGGTTTCTTTTATTTCATAAATCTCATTAATGAAGTCCCATTTTATTATGCTTCACAAGCATCAGATATGAAACGAAATCAACAATATAATATATATATATATATATATATATATCTCATATATATAATATAAACATTCGTCTCAGGTAGTAATATGATCTCATCACAGAACATTGCAGCAGAAGAACATATATGAAATATTGGATATACTAGGATGTCCGTGTTTTCAATACGAGCCAGTATAAAACACGGATTCCACGGTCGGGATGAATAGCCAAACCGACATCCTTAGACCCCTACGAGAGAGGAAAGCAACACTGCCAATTCTAGGGTTAGGAGACCTGGTCTCGACTCCTCGATATGGTCTCCCACTGGACCATAGAACCCGGTTACTTGTGCTCCCCTCCTTGGGTCTACCTAATGCGGAAAAGTAAATAATATACAATGGTGACATCATCCTCAGCCCGGAAGTGCCCCAATAAAAGAATATTACATACAAATGAATTTTACATGAATGAAAAAGAAAAACTCCCATCTCACATAAAACCCCCGGCTATTCAAACACGACGATCCAATATAACATATCACAGCAACACATAATATCACATATCATCAACGTAAGTAAATTTGCGTATCCCAATTGTCGTTGATGTATAGCAATGAAACCGGCGATACACCACATATTACACTTACGGTCGCAGAAAAGAAAGTGTAAAACTACAACAGTTGGAATCCGCAACCTCCTTAGACATCGCATGCCTAACCAAATAAATTTCTTAGACATCGCATGCCTAACAATTATAAACCCCGCATTTTAGTCTCATTATCGAAAACTCTTTTCAATATCAATTCGGGCAATTCAACAAGATTCCCGACATCCTGATCGAATGCTCGTCGCGAACTTTAGTAGACGACCGCACCCCCGGATGCCGTCGATGAAGTGCACTAAGGAGGAACACCGCTGCCGCGAGCACCCGAACGGATGCTTTTGGCGACGGGGTTCTCCTACAGTCACTTGGTCGGGGCTGTGGGGCGTGGCTGTCTATTAAGTTTACCCGGCGAGTATCCGCGTACGCTACATGATTGCAACGGACTTTTGATTGCATCAAAATCCCGTGGACACCGATCATCAGAGACTAAACTGCTATGTTTATAACATTCAAATTAGTTATCTCATAACTACTTGTGGATTCCAACTATTGTATCACATTCCAGATAAATAGACAATGTTAAACTTTCCGATCGAATAAACAAACACCCAAGATTTTCTAAATAGTTCTCAACACTTGAAATTAGTTTAAAAACTTCCATCACATGCCACGGTACCAATGGTCCAGTCGTAGAAGGGTCAAGCCAACGCCTCACATGTGGCATGCCGTACTGCCACAAACCCTAAGGTTTAGAGGCAGTTCAAGACGGTCACATAATCGAGTTAAGGTTTGTTGTCTTCTAGAGGGTCCACAACGTTACTTGCACGACTCAAAACGATTTTAAACTACGGAAAAATCCAACACTTAAAAATTTTCCGGCAGGGGACAAAGTGAGTTATTGATATCCGGTAGAACTTTTTAACAGTTTCTAAAATTATCCGGAAAAACTAAACGAAGTTAAACTATCCGATCGAATCAACGAGTCCCTAATTCAACCCAGAAAACTCAACTCTTGAGTATAAATTAAAAATTCCCAGAATAATCAGGAAACACATACGGAGGTTACTGTGCAAACAGTGAAAAATAAGTCTACTATTTGGCCGCGGAACCGCCGCCAAAGCCTTGGTACGGCCGCGGTTCCGCGGCACTTTAGTGGTATTTGGGGCACGTGTTTCATAGTAACTCTTGTATTTCCCTGCTGATTTTTTTGAGCATTTTTAATACAGAAAAAATCACAATTTTAGAAAATTTCCAGAAAGGGGTAAAAACTAGGGTTTCGGGGTTCGATCGGATTTTAAACTTCGTCTAGACATCGCCTAAAGCTCTAGCTTGGCTCTGATACCACTTTAGGGATGCTAGGCCTGCCACAAGGGTCTATGAGGCATCAACCATGCCCGATTTAAAAGTTAGCCGTGCCAAACAACCCTAACCAAGATCTTTATACTAGAGTTTAGGCGAAAACAAGCATGTTAAACACTTTAACACTAAGTGAGAAAGATTACAACCTTTGGAGATCCGGTCCTTCACTTCATAAGCTCCGTGTTGAGGTCCCTTTGCTGCGATCATCATGTTCCCGACTCTCGAGAGGCTCCATGAAGAGAATGATGCACCTTGCCTGAAGACTTCACTAATCCAAGATGATCTACCTTGAAGAATCTCAAACCCAAGCTCTTACTAGACTAATCAAGTATTAGCAATGCAAACACCCTAATCTAAGTGGCTAGAATAGATGAAGTGTTGGAGATAGTGCCCTCAGAGTCAATTATTGGATCACAGGCACGTGATTGCAATGATTGAGGGAGGACCTATCCCGGTAGGACAGTCTTACTCGAGATGATAGTATGCTATCTGGTTTACCTTTATCTTCGTGTACTGCTTTAGGTGACCTGACAGGTCGCTATTGCACGTTGATAAAGCCCCTAGGATTCTTGCTTGACTGCCGGCAGTATGAGGGCGATCATATAAGTGAGAGCTGGAGTCTATTAGCACATCCTTAAAAGGTCCCTAGTCGTAGGAGTTTCGAGACAGGGCATCGATTCTCCAGAGTAGACTAGTGTATACAGTCGAGACCCCGACGAGGGGCGGTGGCCGGTCTCACAAGCCACTGGTGTCAGTTGGATCACCTAAGATGTATACAGGTGCTCATTGGGTTATGAGTACACCGGACAGGAATCGCCGGGAACATGCTAGTTGGTCTTATACCTGACGTCAGATAGCAGTTCCCTGGTGACATGTGTACAGGTTAGTTCATCGACCTAGGGATCGTCATTTGTCCTGTGTGAGTTCCCACTATACTTTGATTACTACCCTACCACGGCTCAAAGGAGTCGTGCAAACAGGTTTTAGTTGGGTACAGTCCCGAGCCACATGGAGGCAGTGAGCGGATCTTTAGGGGTTCGTCTCTCCCGGTATTGGGGGTGAGGTCGCGCTGTGTCTAGGAGAGCCATTACACAAAGACCTTGGCCAAGGCAGGAGATTTACTGGTAGGTATTCCAGTAGTATCTCAGGGTGTTCTGGGCTACACTCCGACACGACTTGTACCGCTTTTGGGGGTCTGACTTTTACCAACCCCCTAGGCCCGCCATGCGATGCTCATAGACGAACGAACCGGACTGTACGGATATTGTCACTGACAGGCTCAGTTGGGTGTCGGGGTGAGCTTCCTCATCGACGTCCCTTTTAGTCAATAGTTGGTGGCCCGTCACGTATTGGCTTATACCTCTGACGTGCTAGTGGTTAAATCCACAGCCATAGTATTGACGGGTCGTTAGAGTCCACCACACTTTCAGTTACTCAAGTTTCGGGCGAAACGCTATAGAGGCCGTATGGAGATATGGCAGGGTCCGATCAGATACGTGCGGTATTGCAAGGATCAGGATCGGACAGTTTTGTACTAGTGGCCGTATAGTTATATGGCAGGGTTCGATCAGATACGTGCGGTATTGCACGGATCAGGATCGGACGGATTTTACTAGCCGGCTTTGTTTTAAGCCGGTCCTAGTTTAGTACAGTGTAGATTCTGTCTCTTTGCATTTGTATCCGGACGGAATACAGATGCGGGTGTGTATGCACAGTATCGGGGTTTTCCTGTAATTTATTACGGGACCAGTTTTCTGGAGTTGCCAGTTTGCATTCCGTTCCGGCCGGTTTTTCTTTGTTCTTTCCCGGCCGGACTTTTCTGATGGAGGGGGTTATTTGCAGTTTTGCAAATAACACTTTGTGGAGGACTTATTTGAATAAGGTTTGATATGATAAGCATCTTTGCTTTTCATGTATTTATGAGATAAGGATGGATTTGAGGTTGATGTAAAGTTTTGTGATGATTATGTTTAAGGTTGTGGTCACCCCTTTTCACTTCCTACACTCACCTCCCTTCTTGCTTCATATTGTTATCCTCCACCATTTCTAAAGAAGAGAGATTATTATTATGGTTGAGAAAAAGAAAGAGAAAAAGAAAAGAGAAGAAGAGAGCTTCATCTTTTGAGTGTGTTTGATTCTTGATCTCTTTCCATGCTAAGAAAAATGCAAGCACCATTTTTTCATACCACCATTCCTCCATCTATGGCAACCAACCCCAAAGTGAGACATACACTCTACACTACACTTCCTACAGCATATCTTGAGCATGTCGAGTTGCCGGCTTCATGCCCGAGTTGCCTCGGTATTGAGGTGGGAGCCCGTAAAAGTACCCGGCTTCGTGGTGCCCTTTCCGACGAGGAGGAGACGGACGGAGATCCCGCGAGGAGATCCGAGTGGAGATGAAGACCGGAGGACTTGGATCGTCGGTATATCTCTTCCCCTTTCTTGTTAGTAGCTTAGACTAGTTTAATGGCACGATCCGGGGTTTAGTGCGCGGTGGTGCCGGTTTTGCTAAGTCCGCAAAAATCAAAGTTTATCACCGTTTCCGCGTTTGGCCGTCGGATTGACGGCCGGGGCGCCGCCGTGCACTTACAGTGGTATCAGAGCCTCGCCATTAACATAGTCTAGCTTGGTGTAATGTGTTTTTCTGTTTCGATCGATCGAATGATCCAAAACTGCATTTTAGTTCGCATCAGTTTCTGTTGAAAATTTTTGGTCTCGAAAAATTTTTCAGGTTGTAAAATATTGATGTACTGGAAAATCTAAGAGCTCTGTAAAAATTCGACGAAGTAACTCCACAGTGGGAGCGCGGAACCGCCGCGAAAACCCCCTTCCCGCCGCCCTTCCGCCGCATACTGTGGAGATCACTTCACCAATTTTTTACAGAGGCCTTCTGGGCTTAAAATATGGGTTTTGGAATATTAAAATTGGGCCCAGGATTTCTGTGAGTGCTACAGTTTTGATTGGGGGCCCATTTGTTAATTTTTGATCGATCGGATATTTTAAACACATTTTTCACAGTATTTACATTATATCTGCGACCGTGAATGTCACTCGATCGGTAAATCCGGTCTAACTGCTATAGCCCGGTTAGACGGATTTGCGAACGTGACTTTCACGTTGATGTTTTGTGTTTATGCTGTGATGTTGCGGATCGGTCGTGGGGGATAGCCTGGATGCAATGCTAGTACTGTATTGTTGTATTATGTACATTTGATATTGCGGGGCGAGCGTCCGACATGTGGACTGCCGTCACTGCCTGATTGTATTATTCTTTTGGGGCACGACCTGGTTGTGGTCGATGTACCCGTTGTATGTATATTTTACTTTCTGTACTAGGATTACCCCGCGGAGGAGTGCACGGATAGCCGGGTTCTAGAGGGCAACAAGCCCGCATCTCATGGCATTGGGACGGAGGGGGCTTCACTCTGGGATTGGCGGGCTATTCGCCGCACTCGTAGGGGGTACAGGTTGACCCAGGTGGGGTGCCCAAGTTACCGGATTCCGTGAAGTGCTGGGTGGTCCATTCACGGAGCTGAAGGGGGCTGCCTCGCTTCAGGTTTTGGCGGGTAACTTGCCGCGCCCGTAGGGGTCTAGGATTTCATTGCACAGGCTATCCACACGACCAGGGGAACGTCGGGTTTTCAGTAGTGGCTCTAGGAAACCCGGGGATCCCAGATATCTGTATTGTTCTGTGATGCTGTACATTTCTGTGATGTTGCATTTCTTTTCACGCCTTGAGCGAAATATAATATATTGGTATATATATTAGTAGATGTTGTATATGTTTTTCATCCGCGCTAGTCCAGTCCCCGCTCTGTCGTTAGTAAGCTAACCTAACGAGTGATGACGGGACCCAGTGGCGAATGCGGATGGCATATACGTACGTCAGTATATTTTCGTTCTTTGTGGTGTGATCAATTGATGGGACTGCGTTGATTTGGATCAATGCAAGATAAACAAACCTTATCTGATGTTGTTGGAACACTTTTCAAAAAAAGGCTGTTATTGCAAGGACGTTCACTTTTGTTTTGCATCGTGATATTCAGTTGGAATATCCTGCTCCTCAGTCGACGAGGCAAGGGCCGAGATCCCTTCACCGGGAGTGACCCCTTGGACAAAAAGTTTGCGTCAGGGCATTAACTTCACTATAGCCGATTACTTTTGCTTTGCACCGTGGTATTCATTTGGGATATCCTACACCCCATTCTACGGGGAAAGAGCCGAGATCCCTTTACCGGGAGTGACCTCTTTAGCAACGGTTTTCGTCACTATATTTTAAAAAGCTATCCGTTCCTTCGACGATATCAAGTTCTTTACGTTAAAGGTTTTCGCCAGAAACCATTCGTAGCCCTCCGTCATTTCAGACGGGTAGCACGTAGTATTCATGCTATGTTTGTTGACCTTCGTCAAGGCATAGTGTATGGTAGCTGCTTGTTACTTTTCTGTTGCATAGATAGATGCGTTGGTTTGGGACAGTCGTATAGCCTTGTTGACCTTCGTCAAGGGCTTGTACGGGTGGATTCAAATTAACCTGGATAATGACGGGTAGAACTTGACATGTGACTTATGATTTGTTGACCTTCGCCAAGGTCATAAGAGCATGGGGCAGAAATCACATCGGGAGTTTCAAAAGTACTGAAACTTGCCAGATATGCGCATACCTTCTGGAGTGTGATACCGTGAGCGGATTCCGTCACGTTATCATGCAATGATAGTTGGATCCCGATTCCCACTGATGAGTTGGTTTACTCCTCGGGTGACCCCGACTAATTCTTCTTTCAGGTTTGGAGGAGAATTTGAGGAACAGTGGGAGGTTTCCAGATTAGATAAATTGGTAACCATTCTGATCTAGGTTAGAGTGCACGCTGAGTGTTTCTTTTCTCTCTCTCTCTCTGGCAGCGACCATTGACCCGACCCTAGACTATGACTCAGTGACCAAGTTGACCGAACCTACTTAACACTTGCTTTTGGATTGTCAGAGTTGCAGACCTCATTGCCACTCCTACTTTTACCCTTTTCTCCAGGACACCCCGTATTACTACGAACGTCCACTTCCATTGGACAAAACCATCGTATGGTTATATACGAACTCGAAGGACTTCGAGGATGGTTTCCGGTTCTGGAGAAAACGGATAGGATTATTCAGTTGTCTTTTCCTTTCATCTTCTCTCAGATTATGAGTACTCCTTGGTTTAGGAGTAGTACACCTATTACGCAAATTGGATAGTCTTCTTCCAAACCATAGGCTGGTGCCGACCGGTAGGGAATGAAGAAAACCAGTTTGCCTAAACGGTGTACAGAAGGTATTAAGATTAAGACAAAGCAAGGGATTAGTAAGAGGGCAAAGTAAGTTGCGACTGCTATTCACGAGCAAACCAAGTATTTCTTCGCCAATCCTAAATCACCTTTGTATTTCTCCAGGACACTCCGTATCACTACGAAGATCCCATTTTATTGGATAATCCATCGTATGGTTATATACGAACTCGAAAGGAACTTGTTCCAGTTCGGGGATGGATCCTGGTTCAGGAGAAATAGGAATAAAGTACATTCAGGTGTTTTTATCTTCACCTTCTCTCGCATTGCGAGTGCTCCTAGGATTAGGACAGTACACCCATTATGCTCATTGGATAGTCTTCTTCCAAACCATAGGCTGGTGCCGAACGGTAGGGAAGGAAGAAAACCATTTGGCCTAAGGGGTGTGCAGAAGGTAATGACTAAAGACATATAAAGGGATTTGGAGAGGTGGCAAAGAATTATACGGATATAGTTGTGAATCTGGATAATGGTGGAGGCATTACTAGGAATACCAGGATACCCCAACGAAACATTTCAATGTTTCAATTTCACTGTGTACTGTTAAAAGAAAACTGATTTCCCGATTAGACACTTGCTCCAGGGTATGTATTTACCAGGTTTGATTCTCACATCTGTATGGTTTTACAGATGATGAGTAGGAGTAAGTTATTGGGAATTAGGTGATCATCCTCATTATATCGGGATTCGTTGTAATCGGTGATATTTGAGGAGATCATCTGGGTTGTTTGCCGGTCGGCAAATATTTGGTTTTGAATATCCGCTGTTGTGCACCAATTTCAAATTGAAATATCTGTACGTCTATTTTTATAGAGTGAGATATACCTTTTGATATTATGTCGATGACATTTACCTATATCAGTGGATGGTTAGGTAAGGAGCATTGAACAGCGGTGTAATTCTTCTTAACCAAAAGTACAGTTTTCAACCTACGACACACAGTGATTGAGCCGCAAGACTCAGGAGACTTATACAGAGTATTGTATATTGTCCAGTGTCCACTAGGACAGAGGGGTTGGTCCTCGTACTGTATTCTGTTTACTTATGACTTCTCTAGTTCTTAGACAAGTGTTTCGTAGAAACACAGGGTCGAAGTTTTGAGAAGTTATAGGTATAAGAATAAAGTAGAGAACCAGGTGTTGCAAGTATCGGGATTCTTCAAAGTGATCGAAGATGTAGATACTTGTACAAGGTATTCAGTTGATAGTAATGATTAAGAGAACTTGCTTCTCTTTCGGGTTACTCATAATTGGAAGTATTCCTAAGTTGAGTAACGCTGATCGGCCTCTCTCTCCATTTAGTTGACATGCACTGGAGATAGCTGCATGATTTGAATCTGGTTCAATTAAATCAGTGCCTCTGGTTCTATATTGGATATAGTACAGTTCATATCTTAACATTGTTAAGGTACGGGGAGTTGTCCGGCTTATGATTAAAACCAGACTCTGGATAACTCAAGGCACGTTTCTGTAATGGCTGTTTGTGGGTTGACCCAGGCTATGACGAGGGTTGACTTTCTACCATCTGGGAGATCAATAGAAATATTGTTCAAGACTCGCCACAGTTTTATTAAAAATGGATTTTTTCAAAAACAGCAGTGGGAGTATGGTAGAACTGGAAGTGATTCCAGAACCGCAAACGATTACTGAAGATTTGATAAGGAACCTAAAGATTCAATCTGATTTGACATTCCATTGGCCACTCCGCAGATAAGGTGGGTAACTTCAGGCACCCGAGAGGTACTCCGGTAGCCTCAAGGACGGTGACAGGGAAGTTCTTGTTTACCCACACTTGCCATTGTTGTTGTTCCAGGCTGCGAGACCCGGCAGGAGGATGAGTATAGCGTCGTTCTGAACTAGCTTCAGAAGTGTACGTGTATATGACTCTGCCAGAGGGTTGTCGTAGTCAGTGGGAGCAGCGGAAGCATTGGTGGACATCAGGCTTATGTCTATTTATAGACTAAAGCAGATGTAGCGGAGATAGATCATCTGTTTCTGATGTGACAGTCATAGGTTTGACGTCATCAGAATAGGGGATGGATCTGTTGAGAAGGTAGTAGGAAAGGAAACTCCTATACTATGATCGGTTATACTTTGGTCGTCACACAGTGGTTTCTCCACAAAGGACTTGGACATTATATCAGACATTCTGGTTACTAGATCTATGGTTTTAGATCTAGATTTGGGTGGTTTCCTAATCTGGGTACCTTGACAGAATTCTATGAGTATTTAGAATGGACGACTCCTGGCACGGTAGTGTACCTGCAGGTAATGGAGTCACCCTCTCCAAAGGTGTCTTACAGACTAAAGGGGAGAGGGACGTGCATGATTGGCAGATCACTTGCTCAGGCAATTGAGTCAATCGTGAGATGTCAAGTACCACACCAGATGTTGTTCTTGCACTAGATGCAATAAGTTGACATTAATCCAATCCTGGAGAAACGGTAGGAAGCAGTTTTAGAACATAAGTGGATGTTCTAGGGATATGATAACGACAGCCTTATCGGGAGACAGTTATCATTCCAGGCTTCCAAGGTGACATGGACGACAAGGAGGTTGTCAGAGTTACAGTTTTCCCTCTGACGAGGGGCAGTATTTTGGACAGGTGGTCCGAGGCAATACTGGGGGTGGCATGGCGCAGGATACTGATTAAGTTCAGTTGACGATACAGTCTAAGAAGTTTGGATTTGGAGTTCATTTATGAGCTATGTCCCATCAGACATCCAGACACATTCTAAGACAGGTATTGCTCATTTCGGGAGATGGGTTTCTCCGCGAACTTGAGATTTAGAGAGACATAGATAGAAACATCAGAGCGGATCCACTCACTGAGGCTATTCCTCGAACGCAATAGTTTCGCAAATGAGCTTTGTGAGACTGACTAATAGAGGAGTTGGGTGTTCGGTATCACACGGGCTGTGAGTATGCGGCATCGCAATAATTAGCCTTGAGTGCAAGTGGGAGATTGTTGGAGATAGTGCCCTCAGAGTCAATTATTGGATCACAGGCACGTGATTGCAATGATTGAGGGAGGACCTATCCCGGTAGGACAGTCTTACTCGAGATGATAGTATGCTATCTGGTTTACCTTTATCTTCGTGTACTGCTTTAGGTGACCTGACAGGTCGCTATTGCACGTTGATAAAGCCCCTAGGATTCTTGCTTGACTGCCGGCAGTATGAGGGCGATCATATAAGTGAGAGCTGGAGTCTATTAGCACATCCTTAAAAGGTCCCTAGTCGTAGGAGTTTCGAGACAGGGCATCGATTTTCCAGAGTAGACTAGTGTATACAGTCGAGACCCCGACGAGGGGCGGTGGCCGGTCTCACAAGTCACTGGTGTCAGTTGGATCACCTAAGATGTATACAGGTGCTCATTGGGTTATGAGTACACCGGACAGGACTCGCCGGGAACATGCTAGTTGGTCTTATACCTGACGTCAGATAGCAGTTCCCTGGTGACATGTGTACAGGTTAGTTCATCGACCTGGGGATCGTCATTTGTCTCGTGTGAGTTCCCACTATACTTTGATTACTACCCTACCACGGCTCAAAGGAGTCGTGCAAACAGGTTTTAGTTGGGTACAGTCCCGAGCCACATGGAGGCAGTGAGCGGATCTTCAGGGGTTCGTCTCACCCGGTATTGGGGGTGAGGTCGCGCTGTGTCTAGGAGAGCCATTACACAAAGACCTTGGCCAAGGCAGGAGATTTACTGGTAGGTATTCCAGTAGTATCTCAGGGTGTTCTGGGCTACACTCCGACACGACTTGTACCGCTTTTGGGGGTCTGACTTTTACCAACCCCCTAGGCCCGCCATGCGATGCTCATAGACGAACGAACCGGACTGTACGGATATTGTCACTGACAGGCTCAGTTGGGTGTCGGGGTGAGCTTCCTCATCGACGTCCCTTTTAGTCAATAGTTGGTGGCCCGTCACGTATTGGCTTATACCTCTGACGTGCTAGTTGTTAAATCCACAGCCATAGTATTGACGAGTCTTTAGAGTCCACCACACTTTCAGTTACTCAAGTTTCGGGCGAAACGCTGTAGAGGCCGTATGGAGATATGGCAGGGTCCGATCAGATATGTGCGGTATTGCACGGATCAGGATTGGACAGTTTTGTACTAGTGGCCGTATAGTTATATGGTAGGGTTCGATCAGATACGTGCGGTATTGCACGGATCAGGATCGGACGGATTTTACTAGCCGGCTTTGTTTTAAGCCGGTCCTAGTTTAGTACAGTGTAGATTCTGTCTCTTTGCATTTGTATCCGGACGGAATACAGATGCGGGTGTGTATGCACAGTATCGGGGTTTTCCTGTAATTTATTATGGGACCAGTTTTCTGGAGTTGCCGGTTTGCATTCCGTTCCGGCCGGTTTTTCTTTGTTCTTTCCCGGCCGGACTTTTCTGATGGAGGGGGTTATTTGCAGTTTTGCAAATAACACTTTGTGGAGGACTTATTTGAATAAGGTTTGATATGATAAGCATCTTTGCTTTTCATGTATTTATGAGATAAGGATGGATTTGAGGTTGATGTAAAGTTTTGTGATGATTATGTTTAAGGTTGTGGTCACCCCTTTTCACTTCCTACACTCACCTCCCTTCTTGCTTCATATTGTTATCCTCCACCATTTCTAAAGAAGAGAGATTATTATTATGGTTGAGAAAAAGAAAGAGAAAAAGAAAAGAGAAGAAGAGAGCTTCATCTTTTGAGTGTGTTTGATTCTTGATCTCTTTCCATGCTAAGAAAAATGCAAGCACCATTTTTTCATACCACCATTCCTCCATCTATGGCAACCAACCCCAAAGTGAGACATACACTCTACACTACACTTCCTACAGCATATCTTGAGCATGTCGAGTTGCCGGCTTCATGCCCGAGTTGCCTCGGTATTGAGGTGGGAGCCCGTAAAAGTACCCGGCTTCGTGGTGCCCTTTCCGACGAGGAGGAGACGGACGGAGATCCCGCGAGGAGATCCGAGTGGAGATGAAGACCGGAGGACTTGGATCGTCGGTATATCTCTTCCCCTTTCTTGTTAGTAGCTTAGACTAGTTTAATGGCACGATCCGGGGTTTAGTGCGCGGTGGTGCCGGTTTTGCTAAGTCCGCAAAAATCAAAGTTTATCACCGTTTCCGCGTTTGGCCGTCGGATTGACGGCCGGGGCGCCGCCGTGCACTTACATGAAGATGATGAAGTAGGAATTTTTCTCTCTTTTGTTTTCATATTCTCACATATAAACATCACCATTGAAAAAGCTAGTGAAGCTTTTTCAACAAAATAGAAGAAGCAAGAAGAAGAGCTTAATCCTTTTGTGATGAATAATGAATTATTGTAGTGGTTACAAATCTAACCAAGGGTTAAGCATGAAGGGGTTAACCCTTGTAGAGAATTAACTAGAGTTAATGGTTTGGATTGGGTTAACATAATATCTCAAGCCAAAGACAAAATCAAAGCTTCATGGAAGCTTCATGCAAAAGCTAACCCTTATCCAAACCCTAACCAAGTTTAAACCCTAAACCATTGTTAAATTTGTAACCCTAACATGTTACAATATTATATATCATATATACAATATATTTTGTAATAAAAGATAATAATACAATTAACATATATCGCATATAAATCAATGTATTATCCCGTGAGAAAATGAATCATTAAAGCGAGCTTATATTAGTTAATGCGATGTAATATATCTCATATATAATATACATTAAATTATCGAATCAACACTTGATCCGATAACCCAGCTATAATACATATAACCGACTAATATAACATGTACCATTTCATCGAATCAACACTTGATCCGATGACCCGGCTATATCACATATACCCGGCCGATATCTCATATCGCGAGAATAGAATACAGTATCACATACTCGTATTATTCTCGGTCCCGCACATATCACATATGTGCTCCTACTCCGTTTTGCCTGAGCCAGGAAACCTCTGTGTAGGACTCTAAAGAATCGTCAATACGCCGGCAGTAAGTGATGATCATATCAAACACCCACAAGCTGCAAGCGGTCAGCTAAACGTAACAGCTACCCAGGTATTTAGCGATCAGAAGATCAACAAGCAAGCTTGTACATTCTCCTGCGAATCCAATCAGTAACACACCCGTACAGTCCGGTCTCTTCGACTGATATGTCGCATATCTCGCCTAGGGGTGGTAAACGTCAGACCCCAATAGCTTGATAAGTCATGTCGATATGAGGTCTATAACAGTTCGAGAAACTACTGATAACACTTACCAGTAAATCTCAGCAACCCTGGCCAGGGATTTCCAGTTATAGCCAATCGAACACGGCGCAACATCAACTCCTTATACCGGGAGAGTCGAAACCCCTCCTATCGCTCATTGCCTCCATGTGATTCGGGACTGTACCTAAAATCCACCTTTTTGCACGCCCTCTTAGATGTGGTATGATGGAAATCAAAGAACAGTGTGAATCACACAAGACTCTATGACGATCTCGGGTCTACAGACTAACCTGTACCAGTGTCACCAGAGAACTTCAATCTGACGTGAGGTATAATACCATCTGGGAGTTCTCGGCGAGTCCGTCCAGTGTACCCAGTCTCTACTGAGCACCCGTACACCATCCTTGATGTCAAACACCGATGGATATGGGATCATCCATCGCCCATCATATAGGTCAAGATGCGTATACACTAGTCTACTCTTGTGTATCGATGCCCTGTCTCGATACACCCTCGACTAGAAACAGTTATAGGATGTACTCGTCGACTACCGTGTCCCCACTAGTATGATCTCATCATAGTCCCTGTAGTCGAGTTCATATCCTAAGGGCTTTATCAACATGTAATATAGAGACAATCAGAGTACATGTTAAGATAAAGTACAACCAGATAGCATACTATCATGTCGAGCAAGAAAGTCCTCCATTTATATGTCCAAGCATCCACTACAATATACATCGCATGTATAGTAATAGACTCTAGGGCATACATATAACTAACTAGAGGAACTTGAACATTGCACTCGCATATGATAAAGTATCATATGTCCTCACTACCAAAGCCCCACCCTTCCCAGGACCTGAATCATCTGTTTCGGATAGGGAGATCCGAAAAACATGGGATATTGATTGCAACACGGCCAGGTGCCTCGCGCTTGCTTCTATGGACAACATCCATCAGAAACAGCACGAGAAGATGGATGTACAATCCATCTTTCTTCATACAAAGGAGTTGTATGAAGAGCAATCTCGTACTTTGCGATACGAAGCATCTCGAAAATTGTTTCAGATGCGGATGGCCCCTGATGCATCAGTAGGAGACCATGTCTTGAAGATGATTGGTCTTATAGAAGAACTTGAGGAACTGGGATGGACGATGGATAATGAGAAATATACGGATGTTGTTCTGTAGTCTCTCTCCCCTGCCTTTTCTCCGTTCATAGTGAATTTCAATATGAACGATTTAGAGAAATCATTACCTAAACATCTCAATATGTTGAGAAGTGCAGAGAGCACGCTGAAAACAGTGAAGACTCCCGCTCTGCTTGCTGGGCCATCTTCCTCTTCAGTCCCAAAAGCCAAGGCCAAGGGAAAGAAGAAGAAGAAGTCCATCAAACCGAAAGGTGGAGTCCGAAAGGCTAAGGGGGAAGACAAAACCGGGGCCGCGGGAAGTGGAAAAGGGGAATGTTTTTCTGCCACAAGACTGGACATTGGAAACGGAACTGTGCATTGTATCTTGCTGATCTCAAGAAGAAGAAGCATGCTGATGCTTCCACTTCAGGTGTGTTTGTAACTGAGAACTGTTTTTCAATTAACTCTGCATCTTGGGTATTAGATACCTATTCTGGTTCTCACATCTGCAATTTTATGCAGGGGCTGAGAAACAGTAGAGTTTTGAAGTCTGGAGACCATACTCTGCGGGTTGGAAATGGTTCCAATGTACATGCTGTATCCGTAGGAGAGTATCATATGGGTTTGTCTTCGGGTTGTATATTGGTTTTGAACCCGTGTTATTTTGTACCAAGTATGCTGTGTAATATAATATCCGTTTCTTTGTTAGACAATGAAGGATATCATTTTGTATTGCAAAATAATGTTATGAACATTAACTTGAATCAAGAGTTGATTGGGTATGGTACACTAAATAACGGTATTTACGTCCTGAACCAACACACAGTTTTCAATATACAACATACTAATAAAAGAAAGTTTTCAGATATAAATGAAGCTTTTCTTTGGCATTGTAGACTTGGTCATATTAATGAAACAAGACTAAACAAGCTACATTAAGATGGATATTTAAATAATTTTGAATATAAATCTTATGCGACTTGCCAGTCCTGTATCAAAGGTAAAATGACCAAAACTCCGTTTACTGGACACGGAGAAAGAGCTGTGTAACTCTTAAGCCTCATACATAGTGATGTATGCGGACCAATGTCTACACATACTAGAGGTGGTTTTTCATACTTCATCACTTTAACTGATGATTTCTCAAGGTTCGGACACGTGTTTTTGATAAAGCACAAATTCGAAGCTTTCAAGAAATTCAAGGAGTATAAATTTGAAGTAGAAAAACAAACGGGCCTGAGCATCAAGAAACTTCGATCAGATCGAGGTGGAGAGTATTTAAGTACAGAGTTTTTAGACTTCTTAAAAGAGAATGGGATTCTCTCTCAGCTCACTTCTCCTTACACACCACAATACAAGGGTGTGTCAGAACGGAGGAATCATACCCTATTAGATATGGTACGATCCATGATGTGTGATGCTGAGTTACCGCTTTCTTTTTGGGGACATGCATTGGAAACAACAATGTATCTGTTAAACAGGGTTCCAACCAAGACCGTGTCTACCACTCCATATGAGATATGGAGTGGAAAGAGATCATCTCTTAAAAGAGTTAGGATTTGGGGTTGTCCGGCTTTTTCTAAAAAGCAGAATCCAGACAAACTCGAGACACGATCGGTCATGTGTAAATTTGTGGGGTATCCAAAACATTCATATGGATATCTATTCTACCACAAGGAGGAACAAAAGGTGTTTGTTGCTCAGCATACCACATTTTTGGAAAATGAAGTCTTTACAGAAAGTACTGATGGCAATGTGGTAGAACTAGAAGAGGTTCTGGAGACACAAATTACTCAGGACGGATTGGTTGAAACTGATGTTGCAGTAGAACTTCAAGAACCTCAGCCGCTCCGGAGTTCTAGTGGAACTTCTCGCCCACCAGAGAGATACTATGGGTTTCTCATTGATGGCGATAGAGAAGATTGCATCATGGATGATGATGACCCTACTAGTTTTCAGCAAGCTATCAAGAGTGGTGACTCAGTGAAGTGGCTGGAAGCAATGAGATCCGAAATGGAGTCCATGTACACCAACAAAGTATGGAATTTGGACGTTAAGCCTCCTGGGATAAAACCCGATGGGTGCAAATAGATCTTTAAAAGAAAGATTGGTGTAGATGGACAGGTAGAGACCTATAAAGCAAGGCTTGTAGAGAAAGGTTTTCGTCAAAGACCAGGACTGGACTATGATGAAACTTTCTCTCCGGTAGCAATGCTTAAATCCATTAGGATCCTACTTGCTATTGCTGCTCACTATGATTATGAAATCTGGCAGATGGACGTGAAAACTGCATTTCTAAATGGTGATTTGGAAGAATGCGTTTTTATGGATCAGCCAGAGGGCTTCATTGACAATGGGAGCAGCGTGAAAGCATGTAGATTGCTTAAATCCAATTATGGATTAAAGCAGGCCCCACGGAGCTGGAACATCTGTTTTGATGATACAATCAAAGAGTTTGATTTTATCAAAAATATAGATGAACCATTCATTTATAAGAAGATTGTAGGGAGTACTGTCACATTCCTCGTATTGAACGTAGATGACATTCTCCTGATAGGAAATGATATTCCTATGCTACAATCGGTCAAACTATTCTTATCACAAAGGTTCTCTATGAAGGACCTGGGTGATGCCTCGTGCATTTTGGGCATAAGGATCTATAGAGATAGATCCAAGAGGTTATTGGGACTGTCCCAATCAAGGTACATAGACACCATCCTAAAAAGGTTTAGTATGGAAGATTCCAAGCGTGGTGCCTTGCCCGCTTGTCATGGAATCACTCTCTCCAAGGACTTCTGTCCGAAGACAGATAAAGAGAGAGCTCACATGAGCATTATACCCTACGCTTCAGCCGTAGGATCTATAATGTATGTGATGCTATGTACACGCCCTGATGTAGCTTATGCACTAGCTGTAGTAAGAAGGTATCAATCCAACCCAGGGGAGAAACATTGGATAGCAGTGAAGAACATTCTTAAGTACTTGCGAAGGACTAAAGAATTGTTCTTGGTGTATGGTAATGGGGATCTCCAGATGGAGGCCTTTACCGATTCCAGCTTCCAAAGCGATAAGGATGACAGCAAATCTATCTCAGGGTTTGTATTTACCCTCAATGGAGGGGCGGTTAGTTGGAAGAGTTCCAAACAGGACACCGTTGCAGACTCAACGATGGAAGCTGAGTATATTGCTGCAAATGATGCTGCCAAGGAAGCCGTCTGGATGAGGAAGTTCATCGCGGAACTAGGAGTAGTTCCAACCATTGTTGATCCAATACCATTGTATTGTGATAATAATGGAGCTATGGCGTTTGCCAAAGAACCAAGGTCCCGTCAGAAATCCAGACACATCCTGAGGCGATATCATTTGATCCGGGAGATAGTAGATCGCCAGGAGATCGAGATTTAGAGAGTAGATACAAAGGTTAACACAGCGGATCCACTCACCAAGGCCCTTCCACAGCCGCAGCATGAGCGACTTTTTGAGATGTTGGGTATGAGATACGCTAATAACTGGCCTTAGTGCAAGTGGGAGATTGTTAGATATATGTATGCCCTAGAGGCCATTATATGTATAGTGGGTGCTTGGACATGTATATATGAATATAGATGACTTTCTCGCTCAACATGATAGTATGCTATCTGGTTTACTTTATTCTGACATGTTGATTTGATCATGTTTTTATTCATTTGCACATGTTGATAAAGCCCTCAGGATATTTGCTTGACTACTGTGACTATGATGCGGATCATACTAGTGGGGCATGTGTAGTTTATAAGCATATCCTTGAACTGTTCCTAGTCGTGGGTGTATCGAGACGGGGCATCGATATTCCAGAGTAGACTAGCGTATACTATTCTTGTCCCATATGATGGGCGATGGATGATCCCATATCCATCTGGTGAGGTGACACCAAAGATTGTATGCGGGTGCTTAGTGGAAACTGGGTACACTGAACGGACTCACCGAGAACTCCTATGTGGTATTATATCTATCGTCGGATAGCAGTTCTCAGTTGACACTGGTACAGGTTAGTCTGTAGACCCAAGATCGTCATAGAGTCTTATGTGTCCTCCCACTGTACTTTGATATTCACCCTACCACGGCTCTTCTGAGTCGTGCAAACAGGTGGACTTTGGGTACAGTCCCTAGGCACATGGAGGCGATGAGCGATAGGAGGGGTTTCGTCTCTCCCGATATTGGAAGTTGATGTTGTGCTATGCTCGATTGTCTATAACAGTAAGTCCCTGGCCAGGGCTGCTGAGATTTACTGATAAGCGTTATCAGTAGTTTCTCGATTTGTTATAAGCCATACACCAACATGACTTATTGAGTTATTAGGGTCGACGATTCCATCCCTAGACTCGATATGCAACATATCTGACGAGGAGACCGGACTGTACGGTAAGTGTTTCAAGTTGGCTCGACGGGAGTTTTGACAGCTTCGCTGGTTTTCTTCTGATCGCTCAATACCCGGGTGGCTGTTACGTTTAGCTGACCGCTTGCGGCTTGTGGGTGTTTGATATGATCATCACCTACTGCCGGCGTATTAACGAGTCTTAGAGTCCCACAATGAAGTTTCCTGGCTCAGGCGAAAAGATGCGGTGTGCATATGAGATATGCACGGGGACCCGATTAAATACGGATATGTGATACCGTATATTAATCGGGCATTTTCTATTGGTCGAGTCGTATGTGATATGACCGGTTTGCTAAATCAAGTGTTGATTTAACAAATGACTTTTAGATTAATTATTTAATAAAACCCTTTTCTATTTTTGTATTCATGCATGTATGCACATGATGATGTGCATGGACACATACATACATACAATGTATCATGGTTGTTGATACATATTTGGTGGCATTGCAAGACTCATATTGTAGTAATTATATATATATTTATCATATTGAGTTAATGTAAGGATAATTCACTCATGGTTAATGTTTATCATCTTTGACCATACTTGACCTAATCTTTAACCATGAGTTAATTTTCCTTTGGCAATTAACTCAATAGTAAATATCTAAATAATTACTAACCATGGTTGAAGTGAGAAGGATATATTATTGATTATTCATTCTCATCTCAATTATTCATCATATCATTATCCTTTGAGCTCAAGCTTAGCCACCATTATCTTCTTCTTCCTCTCTTGAGATTTTTCTTTGAGTGAAGTTGATAAAAAGAAAGGGTTTTGATTATAGAATATAAACCACATCATCATACTACACACATCTAGCCCATTTGTGTAGGGTGTTTGCTCTACTTCATTCACAAATCAAGTAAAGCAAGGAGCTTTGGGCAAAGGGACTTCGGGTGGATCTTCGTGGACTAGAAAGGCTTCCATCGATCCGTTCTAAACTCTCATAGTGCCAAGGAGTCACCAAGGGAGGTCTACAAAGGTTGTAATCTCTACCCTTAGTGATAGTTTTTCATTTGCATGTGATGCTTAGTTGAAAGAAACCCTAAATTTCTAGTTATGATTCTTGTCAAGTTCACTTAGCACCTATAAAATTTGATTGTGACATGTGTGATGCTTCCAAACCCTAGATGAGGTGCTAGGTAAACCCAACAATGGTTTCAGAGCCAAGCTAGAGCTTTAGGCGATGCGTGGGCGAAGTTAAAAGTCCGATCGAACCACGAAACACCTAATTAGACCCTTCTCTGGAAATTTTCTAAAAAATTGATTTTTTCCATATTAAAAATACTCAAAAAATCAAGCAGGTAATTGTATGGATTATTGAGAAATACGAGTCACTGTAGACTTTAAGTCGCCGCGGAACCGCGGCCATACCATGCTTTTGGCGGCGGTTCCGCATCCGTACTTGGGTGTCAGGGATAGTAATTTCTAGGGTTTATCCGTATGTATTACTACATGCTTCTGGGTATTTTTAATATTACTCAGGTGTTGAGTTTTCTGGAGATCTTTTGTATTCGTTGATTCGATCGGAAAGTTTAACATCGTTTAGTTTTTCAGGTAATTTAGAACGTGTTAAAATGTTCGAACGAATATCAATAACTCACTTTTTCCCGTATTGGAAAACTTTCAAATGTTGGATTTTTCACGAGTTTGAAACTTTCAGAATGTCATGCAAGCGTATCTGTGGAACCTCTCGAAGAACGTAACCTTAACTCGATTATGTGCCCGTCAAAACTGCCACTGAACCCTAGGGTTTGTGGTAGTTTGGCGTTGCCACATGTGAGGTGTTGGTTTGACCCATCTACGGCTGGATCATAGGGGCTGTGACATGTTCTTGAAATTTTTGAACTCGGCTCAAGTGTTGTGCTATTTGGGAAATTTTGGGTGTTTGTTTATTCGATCGAAAAGTTTAGCATTGTCTATTTATCTGGAATGTGATACAATATGTGGAATTCATAAACTTAGGCATGAAATGCGAAGTATGTGATATTTCGGATTTACGATGTCTAAAGCGATTGTGGATTCCAAATGTTGTAGTTTTTCACTTTATTTTCTGCGACCGTAAGTGTAGTATGTAGTATCGCCGATTCCGTTGCTATACATCAACGACAATTGGGATACACATACTTGCTTACGTTGATGATATGAGATATTATGTGTTGGTGAGATATGATGTGCAGGATTGTCGCGATTGAATAGCCGGTGGTTTTATTTGAGATGAGAATTTTATTTTCATTCATGTATAAATCAATTGTATGTAATATTCTTTTATTTGGGGCACTTCCGGGTTGAGGAAGATGTTTCCATCATTGTATATTATTTACTTTTCCGCATTAGGATAGACCCAAGGAGGGGAGCATAAGTGACCGGGTTATAGGGTTCATTGGGAGGCCATCTCGAGGAGTCAAGACTGGGTCTCCTAAACATTAGAATTTGCAGGATCACTTGCCGCTCTCGTAGGGGTCTAGGGGTGTGGGCTGTTAGTTATATGTATGCCCAAGAGGCCATTACTAGACATGAGATGTATATTGTAGTGGATGCTTGGACATATATAGGGAGGGCTTTCTTGCTCGACATGATAGTATGCTATCTGGTTACTCTTTACCTTAACGTGTATACCGATTGTCTCTTTGTTACATGTTGTTAAAGCCCTTAGGATGTGTACTTGACTACCTGGACTATGATGCGGATCATACTAGTGGGGACATGGTAGTCCATAAGTACATCCTTCAAGGTCCCTAGTCGTGGGTGTATCGAGACGGGGCATCGATATACCAGAGTAGACTAGCGTATACCTTCTCGACCCATGTAGATGGGTGATGGATGATCCCATATCCATTGGTGTTTGACATCAAAGATGATATACGGGTGCTCAGTGGAGACTGGGTACACTGGACGGATTCGCCGAGAACTCCCAGATGGTATTATACCTTACGTCAAATGGCAGTTTTCTGGTGACACTGGTACAGGTTAGTCTGTAGACCCGAGATCGTCATAGAGTCTTGTGTGATTCCCACTGTGCTTTGATTTCCACCTTACCACGTCCAAGAGGGCGTGCAAAACGGTGGTTTTTAGGTACAGCCCCGAGTCGCATGGAAGCAATGAGCGATAGGAGGGGTTTCGTCTCTCCCGGTATTGGGGGTTGATGTTGCGCTATGCTCGATTGTCCATAACAGGGAAGTCCCTGGCCAGGGCTGGTTTAGAGATTTACTGGTAAGTGTTACCAGTAGTTTCTCGATCCGTTATGAGCCTCATATCGGCATGACTTATCGGTTATTGGGGTCTGACGTTTACCACCCCTAGACTTGATATGCGACATATCAGACGAGGAGACCGGACTGTACGGTAGTGTCACTGTCAGGCTTTTACAGGAGTTGGAGCGGGCTTTCTTCCTGATCTTCTGATCGCTCAATACCCGGGTAGCCGTTATGTCCAGCTAGTACCGCTGACGGCTTGTGGGTGCTTGATATGATCATCACCTACTGCCGGCGTATTGACGAGTCTTTAGAGTCCTACATAAAGGTTGTACTGGCTCAGGCAAAATGAAATAGGAGCGCATATGTGATATGTGTTAGTGTATATACCCTAGGGGCCATTATTGGATCATACTAGTTTGTATATTACTTAATGGAAGCTTGGGATATTCACATGTATATAACAGTCTTGCTAAACATGGTAGTATGCTACTTGGTTTTTCTATCTTAATATGTGAGTATACGTATTGATAGAGCTCTTCGGATCTTGCTTGACTACCAGCATTGTGATGGCAGTCACACTAGTGGGGGCTGGGTAGTCTACAAGCACATCCTTATTCAGGTCCCTAGTCGTAGGATTATCGAGACAGGGCATCGATACTCCAGAGTAGACTAGTGTGTACGCTTCTCATCCCAGTTGGGGAGATTTTCTGTCCCACAGCCGTCAGTACATCGTACTGGAGATAGTATGCAGGTGCTCGTTAGGTTACGGGTACACCGGACAGGACTCACAGGGAACTGTTGGTTGGTTTTATACCAGTCGTCAGTGAACAGTTCCCAGGTGAAATGAGTACAACATAGTCCGCAGACTTGACACTGCTGCTTCGCCTCGAGTGTGTCCTACTGTTCTTAGATTGCTACCCTACCACGGCTCAAAGGAGTCGTGCAAACAGGTTGCAGTTGGGTGCAGTCTCGAGCACTTGGAGGCAGTGGCGGTTAGATAGGATTCGTCTCTCCTGGTATTGGGGGTTGATATCGCGCTGTGTCAGAGAGCCATTACGCAAAGTCCCTAGCCAGGGCAAGCGATATTTGCTGGTAGGTTCCAGTAGTTTCTCAGGGTGTAATGGGCTTCGCTCCGACACGACTTATACCGCTATTAGGGGACTGACGCTTGCCGCCCCCCTAGGACCGATATGTGATAGTCTTAGACGAACAGACCGGACTGTACGGAGATTGTCACATCAGACTGGGTAGGAGTTCAGATGGGTTTCCTCATCAGCCTTCTTATCGACATCTACCTAGGGACCGTTACGTACAGCTAGTGCCGCTTGCGGTCTGTGGTTAAACCCACTGCCAGCGTAGTAGTCGAGTCTCTAGAGTCCCACACAGAGAGTTTCCCTACTCCAGGCGAAACGATATAGAGGTCCTATCGTTTTACGACAAGGGTTCGGACGCATACGCGTGTTTACGCACGTACGACATCCGGACAGTTTTTACTAGCCGGCTTTGGTTTAAGCCAGTTTCTAGTATCCGGTTATTGGATTTATACAGTCTAAAGTTTTTCCGTGTTTTCACGGATAGGAGGGGCGTTCTCGTAATTGCGCGAGAAGCTTCTAGAAGATGGTGACTTGGGGGTTAAGGTGGCATATGCATTAAATGAGATTAGTGAGTCATTTGAGTGATTCATCCATGTCATTAATGCATCATAAAGGCTTAATGACTCATAGAGATGAATCACCCTCTTGTATTTATTAAGCATGATGATTAATCCTTTATTTTCTTTTATTGGATAAATGATAATGCTTGATATATATTATGATAGATCATTATCTCATCTCATTCTCTTGCTCACTTTCTCTCTCCTCAAGCTCTCTCTCTCTTCAAACCCTAATCCTCCCCTCTCATGTGTTGAGACCAAGGATTAGAGTAGACTACTTAATCCTTAACCATTCTCTATATCACCTAGGTTACTTAGATTAGCGATTTAAGAAACCTAGTTACCTCAAGTTATAGGTGAAGCTTGTTGTAAAGCTCTCGGGTGGATCTTCTATTACATAGAGAAGGCCGGAGAGGATATGGAGAACGACAAGACGAAGGACTCGGTTCTTTAGGTATAATCACTTATCATAGTAGTTAACTCTTCTATGGTTTCTTGTTAGTTATTGTTTATGCAAAGATTCTCGGTTAGTCGATGTTTACGCCTAAAACAAGATCGTTTTTCATTATTCCGTCTCCCCGCAAGTCGTGGGGTATTGTACATCGACTTACAGTGGTATCAGAGCCTCGCTAAAAAATAATTAGCTCATTAGCAAAGTCGTATGAATTTCGAACGCAAAACGAACCAAAAAACGACATCGAATCACAAGTTTCTGTCGAATTTTAAACAGACTCTAAAAATTTTTCAGGTTGCTGCAGAGTAACAAGTATAGAAAGATAAGAACACTGGAGAAAAATGGGTTAGTGAATCGGCCATACAGCCGCGGAACCGCGGCCGATCCCACCGATCCGCCGCGGATCCGCGGCCGAGTTGGGGCCGATTCGACCCAGTTTGCTCCTGCTATTCTTTTGTGATATTGTTGTGTTTTCTGGAATGTTTATTTTCTGCTCAAATTCTCAGGTGCACAGAGAAGTTTTGGGAGTAGAATATGATATGTTTGCTCGATCGAAATTATACGAAGTTTGCTAATTTGATTATATCTGTGATTGTATAATGTGTTCGTAAACCTCCCCTAACTGCTAGTATGTCGGTTGGCAGAGGGTTGCACATTTCTGTAATGGTTTTTACTGTTTGTGGTTGTGAACTGTATTGGACTGTTGTGATGATTAGCCGGGGTTTGAGATGGGTTGTTATATTCATTCATTCAATGTAATTGTAATATGTTGTAATATTATTTTGCGGGGCACCTCCAGGTTGCGGTTGTAGCCACCGTTGTATTATTTCATTTTACTATTTTTGCTCCTATGATAGACCGAAGATGGGGTGCACAAACTACCGGGTACTTTGAAGTGTTTAGTGGCCTACTCACTTTGTTGAGGGAGACCGCTTCACTTCGGGTATTTGACGGGTAGTTTGCCGTACCCGTAGGGGTCTAGGGTGGGGTAATGGCTATTCATCACAACTGTGTAATCCGTCTTTTGTTACAGGCTCTAAACAAACGCGGATTGCTTGCAAATCCAATAAAGTTCATATGAGATCTAGAATGCCTATTATTGCATCTGACGAATGTACAATATCTATATATGATAGCTATTTAGACGTCACTTATGTTTTACACCCGCGCTAGCCCAGCCCCCGCTCTGCCGTTAGTTAAGTAACCTAACGGATGATGACGGGACCCAGTGGCGAATGCGGATGGCATAAGAGGACGTTGTATTTTCGTTGTTTTCTGCAATGATAGGTTAATGATGGGACGCATTATTTATAATGCAAAGAAAATAAACCAAAAAGTTGAATCGTTGGAACAATTTAAAAGAAACCACTCAGTTATTTTAAAACAGATGATATTTTAAATTGCGGAGCTTTAACCACTCCTTTTAAAAGCTATCAGGTTCCTTCGGTCATATCAAGTTCATTACGTTCACGGTTTCGCCAAAACCATTCGTAGCCCTCCGTCATTTCATTTGGGTATTCAGTAGTATTCAAGTTATGCATTTTGGCCAAAGTCAAGGCATAGTATTTGGTAGGTGCTGGGTATTCATTTGTTGCATTGATAGATGAGTTGGTTTGGGACAGTCGTATTATCATTTGACAAAAGTCAGGGGTATGTACGGATGGGTTCAAATTGACAAGATAATGACGGGTAGAACTTGACATGTGACTTATGACATTTTGACCAAAGCCAAGGTCATAAGATCATGGGGCAAAAACCTATATCGGGAATTTCTAAAGAAACTGAAATTTGCAAAGAGATACATACCATTTGGAGTTTGATGAATGTTGGTAGGATTCCTTCAACATTATCATACGATGATATTTGGATCCCGATCCTACTGTGAGTATATGCTGCTCATCAGAATATTCGTCACTTAACGATCAATGCTATAAACCAAGTAGGTGTCAAGAAAGGTGTCGGCGGGGTTACGCCCCTAGAGAAAAGTGGTTATTTAATTAAGGAACTTCGCGAAAGCGTTGGAAAACCTCCCTCGAAGTACCGACACCAGCCTGGCTGAACGGTTAAGCAAGTATTAGACAGTGAGAAAAGTCCTGGCTAATTCTTCTTTTATGGTTTGAGGAAGGATTCGAGAAACAGTGGGAGCCATCCAGTTTAGATAAATTAAAAACCACTCTAAACTTGCAAGAGCATCATGCTAAAGAGTTTTCTTCTCTCTCTCCTAATTGCAGCGACCCTGAAAATGACTGGACTTAAGTTACTTTTAGAGAAAAATATACTGACATGGCCAAACTATAAAGATTGGCTGCGGAATGTTAAAATGGCTTTGACCTATGACAAATTGGGGTACGTCCTCATCGCTAAGGCACCTGCTGTCCCTGGTCCCAAATCCAGTAATACGGATAAGGAAATCCACAAAACCTGGGATTTTGATTGGGCGAAAGCCAAGTGCATCGTGCTTGCCTCGATGAACAATGAACATCAGAGGAGGCACGAGGATATGGAACTAGATGCCATATTTCTCCATACAAAGGAACTTTATGGAGAGCAATCTCGTATAGCAAGATACGAGACCTCTAAGAACTTGTTTCGAGCGAGGTTGGCTGTCGGATCATCGGTGGGAGAACATGTCCTAAAGATGATCGGCTATATAGAAGAGCTCGCAGACCTTGGGACGACTTTGGATAATGAGCTCTATAGAGACCTTATTCTCCAGTCCCTTCCTTCTACCTACGCCCAGTTTATTCTGAACTTCAACATTCAAAAAAAAGAAGTTGAACTTCCGGAACTCCTTAACATGTTGAGGAGTGCAGAGGGCACCTTGCAGAAGGCAAGGGAAACACCCACTATGTTTGTTAGCGGTGCTTCTTCTTCCGGGTCCAAGGCTAGGGCCAAAGGAAGGAAAAAGAAGGCCGCCACCAAACCTAGAGGAGGTGTAAGTAAGGTGGGAGGGAAGGGAAAGAAAAAGTTTGCGGTACCGGTAGTGGCCCAGGATGAGTGCTTCCATTGTCACAGGAAAGGGCACTGGAAAAAGGATTGCAAGGCATGGAACGCCAAGTACCAGGAACCGAAGAAAGCTGTGGCTTCGACTTCATGTGTGTTTGTAATTGAGAATTGTCTGTCAATCAACTCTACTTCCTGGGTATTGGATACCGGATCAGGATCTCATATTTACAATTCATTGCAGGCACTGAGAAACCGTAGAGTGCTGAAAGAAGGTGATATGACCCTGATGGTTGCTAACGGAGCTAGCGTGGGAGCTGTGTCCGTAGGGGATTATCACCTGGGAATGACGAGTGGACACATTTTGGTTTTACATAACTGTTTTTGTGTACCCAGCTTAACGCGTAATATCATATCTGTTTCCTTGTTATCGAATAAAGGTTATGATTTCACGTTTGGAAGTGGTGTTGTTAACATCCACCTTAATCATAGTTTGATTGGGTCCGGTACACTGGAAAACGGTATATATGTGTTAAACCAACTCCAAATTTTCAATATCCAGAACACACTAAAAAGAAAGTCTCCAGATTTAAATAAAGCTTTTTTATGGTATTGTAGACTGGGTCACATCAATGAGAGAAGGTTGACTAAGTTACATAGAGAAGGATATTTGGACTCGTTCGAATATCAAACTTATGACACTTGTCAATCTTGTCTCAAAGGAAAGATGACAAAGACTCCATTTACTGGACATGGAGTAAGAGAGAGCGAGCTCTTAGGACTCATACACAGCGATGTATGTGGTCCAATGTCTACACATGCAAGAGGTGGTTTTTCCTATTTCATTACTTTCACGGATGATTACTCAAGGTACGGATTCATTTATCTGATGAAACATAAATCCGAGGCTTTTGAGAAATTCCAAGAGTTTAAGAATGAAGTAGAAAACCAAACCGGCAAAAGTATCAAAACACTAAGATCTGATCGAGGTGGTGAATACTTGAGTGCCGAGTTCCTAGGTTACCTAAAAGAGAAAGGAATTCTCTCTCAGCTTACTCCTCCATACACTCCACAGCATAACGGTATATCGGAGAGACGGAATCGAACCCTATTGGATATGGTACGTTCCATGATGAGTAATGCTGAGTTACTGCGATCTTTTTGGGGTTATGCGCTAGATTCAGCGGCATATCTTCTGAACAGGGCTCCTACCAAGACTGTGCCTACCACCCCATATCAGATGTGGAGTGGGAAGAAACCCCATCTTCAGCATATGAAGATTTGGGGATGTCCAGCTTTTGTTAAAAAGCAGCATGTGGACAAGCTCGAGGCACGATCAGTAAAGTGTAAATTTGTGGGATATCCAAAGAACTCCAAGGGATATTATTTCTATTACGCAGAGGAACAAAAGGTTTTTGTTTCTCGTAATGCCCATTTTCTAGAACAGCAGTTTTTAGAAAAGGAAATAAGTGGGAGCGAAATAGAACTGGAAGAAATTCCAGAATCATAAACTAATACTGAAAGTTTGGTAGAACAAGTAGTTCAAGAAGAACAGGACATTCCCGCACCCCTCCGCAGGAGTAGTAGGCCGTCTCATCCGCCTGAGAGATACTACGGTTTTCTCATAGATGGGGATAGAGAGGATTGCATCATAGATGATGATGAACCTACTGGCTTCCAGCAGGCCATCCAGAGTGGCGACTCGGTACGATGGCTAGATGCAATGCGGACCGAAATGGAGTCCATGTACACCAACAAAGTATGGACTTTGGACTTTACTCCAGATGGGGTAAAACCCATAGGAAGCAAACGGATCTTCAAGAAAAAGATTGGTGTAGATGGACAGGTGGAAACCTATAAGGCTAGACTTGTTGCAAAGGGTTTTCGTCAAAGACCTGGTTTGGACTATGAAGAAACTTTTTCTCCAGTGGCTATGCTCAAATCCATTCGGGTCCTTCTTGCTATTGCTGCCTTCCATGATTATGAAATCTGGCAGATGGACGTAAAGACGGCTTTTTTGAATGGAAATTTAGAAGAGTGCGTCTATATGGATCAGCCAGAGGGTTTCAATCAGAGTGGGAGCAGCGGGAAAGTATGCAAGTTACTTAAGTCCATTTATGGACTGAAGCAGGCATCGCGTAGTTGGAACATCTGTTTTGATGAAACAGTCAAAGAATATGACTTTATCAAAATCCAGATGAACCGTGCATATATAGTAAAGTTGTAGCACGAACTGTCGTATTCCTCGTCTTGTACGTGGATGACATTCTATTGATAGGAAATGACATTCCTATGCTACAATCTGTCAAAGGATTCTTGTCACACAGGTTCTCCATGAAAGACCTGGGTGATGCCTCTTACATTCTGGGGATCCGGATCTATCGTGAGGGATCCGGATCTATCGTGATAGATCCAAGAGGATGTTGGGACTTTCGCAGTCCAGGTATATCGACACTGTACTGAAAAGATTCAGTATGGAAAATTCTAAGCGCGGTAATCTATCGGCTTGTCACGGAATCACCCTATCCAAAGAGATGTCTCCCAAGACTGATTTGGAAATGGAACGCATGCCTATTATACCCTACGCTTCTGCCGTAGGCTCTATAATGTATGCGATGTTATGCACCAGACCAGATGTAGCTTACGCACTGAGCGTGGTAAGCCGGTATCAGTCAAACCCAGGGGAGAAGCACTGGATAGCAGTAAAGAACATTCTCAAGTACCTGAGGAGAACTAAGGAGATGTTCTTGGTTTACGGCGGAAAAGACCTCAGGATGGAGGCCTATGCTGATTCCGGCTTCCAGAGTGATAAGGACGATTCCAAGTCCATGTCAGGTTATGTCTTTACCCTCAATGGAGGGGCGGTGTGCTGGAAGAGTTCCAAGCAGGACACCGTTGCTGACTCGACGATGGAAGCGGAGTATATTGCTGCTTGCGATGCCGCAAAAGAAGCGGTCTGGATGAAGAAGTTCCTAACAGAACTTCAGGTGGTTCCTACCATTGTTGATCCAATACCTCTGTATTGCGACAACAACGGAGCTATAGCTTTAGAGAAGGAACCAAGGTCCCATCAGAAGTCCAGACACATCTTAAGGCGGTATCACCTGATCAGGGAGATCATTGATCGTCGGGAGATCGAGGTTCGGAGAGTTGCTACTGAAGAGAACATTGCTGATCCATTCACAAAGGCCCTACCTCAGATTCAGTTCGAGAGGCTACTCGAGATCATCGGTCTTCGATATGGCAGTACATGGCCCTAGTGCAAGTGGGAGATTGCTAGTGTATATGCCCTAGGGGCCATTATTGTATCATACTAGTTTGTATATTACTTAATGGAAGCTTGGGATATTCACATGTATATAACAGTCTTGCTAAACATGGTAGTATGCTACTTGGTTTTTCTATCTTAATATATGAGTATACGTATTGATAGAGCACTTAGGATCTTGCTTGACTACCAGCGTTGTGATGACAGTCACACTAGTGGGGGCTGGGTAGTCTACAAGCACATCCTTATTTAGGTCCCTAGTTATAGGATTATCGAGACAGGGCATCGATACTCCGGAGTAGACTAGTGTGTACGCTTCTCATCCCAGTTGGGGAGATTGTCTGTCCCACAGCCGTCAGTACGTCGTACTGGAGATAGTATGCAGGTGCTCGTTAGGTTACAGGTGCACCGGACAGGACTCACAGGGAACTGTTGGTTGGTTTTATACCAGTCGTCAGTGAACAGTTCCCAGGTGATATGAGTACAGCATAGTCCGCAGACTTGACACTGGTACATCGCCTCAAGTGTGTCCCACTGTTCTTAGATTGCTACCCTACCACGGCTCAAAGGAGTCGTGCAAACAGGTAGCAGTTGGGTGCAGTCCCGAGCACTTGGAGGCAGTGGCGGTTAGACAGGATTCGTCTCTCCCGGTATTGGGGGTTGATATCGCGCTGTGTCAGAGAGCCATTACGCAAAGTCCCTGGCCAGGGCAAGCGAGATTTGCTGGTAGGTTCCAGTAGTTTATCAGGGTGTAATGGGCTTCGCTCCGACACGACTTATACCGCTATTAAGGGACTGACGCTTGCCGCCCCCTAGGCCCGATATGTGATAATCTTAGATGAACAGATCAGACTGTACGGAGATTGTCACATCAGACTCAGTAGGAGTTTGGATGGGTTTCATCATCGGCCTTCTTATCGACATCTACGTGGGGACCGTTACGTACAGCTAGTGCCGCTTGCGGTCTGTGGTTAAACCCACTGCCAGCGTAGTAGTCGAGTCTCTAGAGTCCTATACAGAGAATTTCCCTACTCCAGGCGAACGATATAGAGGTCGTATGGTTTTACGACAAGGGTTCGGACGCATACGTGTGTTTACGCACGTACGACATCCGGACAGTTTTTACTAGCCGGCTTTGGTTTAAGCCAGTTTCTAGTATCCGGTTATTGGATTTATACAGTCTAAAGTTTTTCCGTGTTTTCACGGATAGGAGGGGCGTTCTCGTAATTGCGCGAGAAGCTTCTAGAAGATGGTGACTTGGGGGTTAAGGTGGCATATGCATTAAATGAGATTAGTGAGTCATTTGAGTGATTCATCCATGTCATTAATGCATCATAAATGCTTAATGACTCATGGAGATGAATCACCCTCTTGTATTTATTAAGCATGATGATTAATCTTTTATTTTCTTTTATTGGATAAATGATAATGCTTGATATATATTATGATAGATCATTATCTCATCTCATTCTCTTGCTCACGTTCTCTTTCCTCAAGCTCTCTCTCTTCAAACCCTAATCCTCCCCTCTCATGTGTTGAGACCAAGGATTAGAGTAGACTACTTAATCCTTAACCATTCTCTATATCACCTAGGTTACTTAGATTAGCGATTTAAGAAACCTAGTTACCTCAAGTTAGAGGTGAAGCTTGTAGTAAAGCTCTCGGGTGGATCTTCTACTACATAGAGAAGGCCGGAGAGGACGTAGAGAACGACAAGACGAAGGACTCGGTTCTTTAGGTATAATCACTTATCATAGTAGTTAACTCTTCTATGGTTTCTTGTTAGTTATTGTTTATACAAAGAGTCTCGGTTAGTCGATGTTTACGCCTAAAACAAGATCGTTTTTCATTATTCCGCCTCCCCGCAAGTTGTGGGGTGTTGTATATCGACTTATAATATGTGCGGGGCCGAGAATAATGCGTGTATGTGATACCGTATTCTATTCTCGCGAGTTTGTGTCGATCGGTTATATGCGATATAACCAAGTTATCGAATCAAGGGTTTATTCGATAAATCGATACATTGTATGTTAGTCGGTTATATATGATATAACCGGATTATTAAGTCAAGTATTGATTTAATAATTTAGTGTATAATTGTATATGTGATATACTAATTTACATTAACTAACATTGGTTCACTTAAGCATTTGTTTTTCTCACTTTTGCACAACTTAATATATATATGTGATATATATATTTATTTGTGTTCTTATTTGTATCATGGTTGTTGATACAAATATCATGGGTGTATAGGACTTATACCATACTTATTATAGTATTAGGTTTTTATATTTAAAGTAATTCAAAAATTAGTGGATAATGCATGAAGCTTCATGAAGCTTTTCTTGCATTTGACTTTGTCCACTAGTTTTTGTTTTACTTAAGTTATTAGTTAACCTAACTACTATAATTAGCCATGCTTATGTCTCTACATGAGTTAAGTATATGATACTCACTCACCATGGTTAGATGATTCTCTCTCTTGATTATTATCCATTCTCATTTTGAGCTCATCTTCTTCCTCCTTCACTTTGATTCTAGGGTTTGATAAAGAGAGAGATAAAAAGTGAGAAATGAAATTCTAAAGTGTACCCATTTCCTATCTCACCATCCTCTACTAGACTAGCACTTTAGTTTAGGGTGTTTGCTTCACTAATTCTTTGGTTAATGAAGTAGAAGCTTGAGTCCGTATTCCCTCGACGTAGATCATCTTCAGCCTTGAAGACTTCAAGCAATACCGTTGCAATTTTCTCATGGAGCCGTCTGAGAGTCCGGGAGTCCGATGATCGCAGCGAAGGGACTACATCAAGGAGCTTTAGAAGTGAAGGACCGATCTATAAAGGTTGTATTTCGTATTCACTTAGTGTAAATGTGATTTACTTGCATATGTTCGCCTAATCTCTAGTTATCGATCTTGTTTAGAGTTATTCGGCACGGCTAAAATTTAAATCCGGCATGGTTGATGCCTTGTAGAACCTCTTTAGAGTGCCTAGTAACCCTACATGGGCTTGGCTATTCATCACGACCGTGGAATCCGTATTTTCTATTGTTGGCTAAATACAAAATACGGACATCCTAGATATCCTTTTATTTTCATATGTGCTTCTGCTGCTGTTGATATTCTGTAATGTGATTACTTAGTATCTAAGACGAATGGATTATTATTATATATATGATATATAATAAACGTTGCTTATATTTTACACCCGCGTTAGTCCCGCCCCGCTATGCCGTTAGTTAAGTAACCTAACGGTGCATAACGGGACACTGTGGCGAATGCGGATGGTATAAGTATACGTTCTATTTTCGTTTCGTTTCTGTGATGGCTTAAGAACTTAAATGATGGGATTACATTAATGAGATTAATGTAAAGTAAAAGAAACCTAAAAGATGTTGTAGAATCAGATTTGAAACCCACTCGGTTTTTTTTATGAAAAATGCAAGTTTCAAAAGATACGGAGCTTTAAGCCACTCCTTTTCTAAACTGTTTTGATTCTACAACGAAATCAAGTTCAAAGCGTTAAATTTTTTCATAAAAACCATCCGCCTCCGTCATTTTAGGAAGCGGAGTACTTAGTATTCGTGCTGCGTATTTTGATCAAACTCAAGGCGAAGTGTACGGTAGCTAAGTGATGTCTTCCTACAAAGCATATGATGCGATCAGTTAGGACATTCATGTGATTATGTTGATCATAGTCAAGGGTCATATGGGTGGGTCTAGTTAATCTCGAAATGACGGGTAGAACTTGACTATTGCTTATGATATTTTGACCACAGCCAAGGTAATAAGTAACTAGGGGTAAAAACCATATCGGGAGTTTCAAGAGTTGAAATTTGCAATGAGATTGCATACCATCTATATGATAGTTGGATCCCGATCCCACTGTGAGTAAGTGTTACTTCCAGGAGAGTTTTGCACTTTACAATTAGCTAATCCAGTAGGTGTCTAGAAAGGTGTTAACGGGGTTTGACCTCTGGGAAAACGAGGTTTATTTTAATTAGGTCCGTGCGAAAGCACGGGGAACCTCTCTCAAAGTACCGACACTGGCCTGTAGAACCGGTTAGCGAAACTGTAGAATGTAATTAATCCTGGCTAGTTTTCTTTTCAGGTTTTGAAAGAAAATTTGATTAAAGCAGCGGGAGACATCGATTTGATAAGATAATAACCAATCTAATTCTTTGCAAGAGCATTTCGCTGAGTGTATTCTTTTCTCTCTCCTAATGGCAGATACCGATGACGGGACTTATGCTTCTACTAGAGAAAAATAAACTGACAGGACCGAATTATAAAGAATGGAAGATGTGTAGGGATGCTAGGCACTGCCACAAGGGTCTACGAGGCATCAACCATGCCCGATTTAAAAGTTAGCCGTGCCGAACAACCCTAACCAAGATCTTTATACTAGAGTTTAGGCGAAAACAAGCATGTTAAACACTTTAACACTCAGTGAGAGGGATTACAACCTTTGTAGATCCGGTCCTTTACTTCATAAGCTCCGTGTTGAGGTCCCTTCGCTGCGATCATCATGTTCCCGACTCTCGTGAGGCTCCATGAAGAGAATGATGCACCTTGCTTGAAGACTTCACTAATCCAAGATGATCTACCTTGAAGAATCTCAAACCCAAGCTCTTGCTAGATTAATCAAGTATTAGCAAAGCAAACACCCTAATCTAAGTGGCTAGAATAGATGAGGATGATGAAGTAGGAATTTTTCTCTCTTTTATTTTCATATTCTCACATATAAACATCACCATTGAAAAAGCTAGTGAAGCTTTTTCAACAAAGAAGAAGAAGCAAGAAGAAAAGCTTAATCCTTTTGTGATGAATAATGAATTATTGTAGTGGTTACAAATCTAACCAAGGGATAAGCATGAAGGAGTTAACCCTTGTAGAGAATTAACTAGAGTTAATGGTTTGGATTGGGTTAACATAATATCTCAAGCCAAAGACAAAGTCAAAGCTTCATGAAGCTTCATGGAAGCTTCATGCAAAAGCTAACCCTTATCCAAACCCTAACCAAGTTTAAACCCTAAACCATTATTAAATTTGTAACCCTAACATGTTACAATATTATATATGACATATACAATATATTTTGTAACAAAAGATAATAATACAATTAACATATATCGCATATATATCAATGTATTATCCCGTGAGAAAATGAATCATTAAAACGTGATTATATTAGTTAATGCAATGTAATATATCTCATATATAATATACATTAAATTATCGAATCAACACTTGATCCGATAACCCGGATTAATACATATAACCGACTAATATAACATGTACCATTTCATCGAATCAACACCTGATCCGATGACTCGGCTATATCACATATACCCGGCCGATATCTCATATCGCGAGAATAGAATACAGTATCCCATACTTACATTATTCTCGGTCCCGCACATATCACATATGTACTCCTACTCCGTTTTACCTGAGCCAGGAAACCTCTGTGTAGGACTCTAAAGAATCGTCAATACGCCGGCAGTAGGTGATGATCATATCAAACACCCACAAGCTGCAAGCGGTCAGCTAAACGTAACAGATACCCAGGTATTGAGCAATCAGAAGATCAACAAGCAAGCCTGTACATTCTCCTGCGAATCCAATCAGTAACACTCCCGTACAGTCCGGTCTCTTCTTCTGATATGTCGCATATCTCGCCTAGGGGTGGTAAACGTCAGACCCCAATAGCTTGATAAGTCATGTCGATATGAGGTCTATAATAGTTCGAGAAACTACTGATAACACTTACCAGTAAATCTCATCAACCCTGTCCAGGGATTTCCAGTTATAGCCAATCGAACACAGCGCAACATCAACTCCCTATACCGGGAGAGACGAAACCCCTCCTATCACTCATTGCCTCCATGTGATTCGGGGCTGTACCCAAAAGCCACCTTTTTGCATGCCCTCTTGGACGTGGTATGATGGAAATCAAAGCACAGTGGGAATCACACAAGACTCTATGACGATCTCGGGTCTACAGACTAACCTGTACCAGTGTCACCAGAGAACTGTCATCTGACGTGAGGTATAATACCATCTGTGATTTCTCGGCGAGTCCGTACAGTGTACCCAGTCTCTACTGAGCACCCATACACCATCTTTGATGTCAAATACCTATGGATATGGGATCATCCATCGCCCATCATGTGGGTCAAGATGCGTATACGCTAGTCTACTCTGGTGTATCGATGATCTGTCTCGATACACCCTCGACTAGGAACAGTTATAGGATGTACTCGTCGACTACCGTGGCCCCACTAGTATGATCTCATCATAGTCCCAGTAGTCGAGTACATATCCTAAAGGCTTTATCAACATGTAATATAGAGACAGTCAGAGTACATGTTAAGATAAAGTACAACCAGATAGCATACTATCATGTCGAGCAAGAAAGTCCTCCATATATATGTCCAAGAATCCACTACAATATACATCGCATGTACAGTAATGGCCTCTAGGGCATACATATAACTAACAATCTCCCACTTGCATTAGGGCCATCTGTTGTAGTATCTCATACCCAACATTCAGCTGTGGTTGAAGTATCTCATACTCAACCGTCCCATAAAAGTCTCTACTGGGAAATATGCCTTTGTGAGTGAATCCACGCTGTTGTCCTCTGTGTCTACTCTCCTAACCTTAATCTCCCTGGAGATCAACCATCTCCATGATCAGGTGATACTGTCTAAGAATTATATCTGGATTTCTGATGGGACGGGGGTTCCTTGGCATAAGCCACAACTCCATTGTCATACAATGGTAGGAACGAAGTTCATCTCATGAATTTATATATATCCAGACTGTCTCTTTGGTAGCATCCTTGGTAACGATGTATCTTGCCTTTAAACGTCTAGTAAATCACGGTATCTAACTTGGAACTCTTCCAACATACCGTCCCTTCACTGAAGGTAAAGACAATGCCTGCGACTGACATTCAGTCGTCCTTATCACCCTAGAACCTTTCCAGTGATTCTCCTTAGGATCCATTGATACCATCTCACTACAACTAGTGAGAATCCTAAAATCCAATTAGATCTATCTCATAGATCCATAACCCAGGATTTAGGAGGTATCACCTTGATCCTATATGGAGAATCATTGTGATAAGAGGAGATTGACCGAGCGTAGCATAGGAAACTCCTTCCCTGTCAAGAGTATGTTATCCACGCACTCTACGAGGATCATCACCATACTCCCTACTACCTTTTTGTACATACAAGGTTCATCTACCATTTTGATGAAGTCAAACTCTTTGACTACCACATCAAAACAGACGTTCCATTTCCGCAATGCCTGCTTTATAACATAAAACATCTTGCATACGTTTCCGCTGCTCCCACTGTCTACGAAGCCCTCTGGCTGTGTACTTATAGACGCTCTCTTCCAAATCAACATTTAGAAAAGCTGTCATGACACCCAACCGCCAGATATCGTAGTTATGGTATGTAGCCGTGGCAAGTAGGATCTGGATGGACTTAAGCATAGCTTTGAAAGTCTCAACTTTTCTATGTACACCAAGTAATCTTCTAAAGATTTACTTGCTCCTGATGGGGATTTAACCCTTCAGATAAAGCAACCAAATTCCATACTTTGTTGGTGTGTAAGGATTCCATCTCAGATCGCTAAGCATCCAGCTATTCTTACAGAGTCCAACTCCTGATGGCCAGCTCGAAACTGGTTGGGTCATCATCTCATGATGAAATCCTCACTCCCACTGTCATAGAGAAACCCGAAGTATCTCTCAGGTGGGTGAGGAACCCTACTAGATCGGCAGAGAGGCTGAGGTTCGTTGGTTACTATTGAATCCTTTGGTTCTGTTAGTGTATATGCCCTAGAGGCCATTACTGTATCATACTAGTTTGTATATTACTTAATGGAAGCTTAGGATATTCACCTTGTATAAACAATCTTGCTCAATATAGTAGTATGCTACTTGGTTTGTTTCTACTTCAATGTGTACATGTGTTTATTTTAGTATATCACCTATACACATTAGTGGAGCCCTTAGGATCTTTGCTTGATTACCAGCGTTGTGATGGCAGTCACACTAGTGGGGGTTGGGTAATCTATAAGCACATCCTTATACAGGTCCCTAGTCGCAGGACTATCGAGACAGGGCATCGATACTCCGGAGTAGACTAGCGTATGCGCTTCTCATCCCAGTATGGGAGATGGTCTGTCCCACAGCCATTAGTACGTCGTACTGGAGATATTATACGGGTGCTCGTTAGGTTACGAGTACACTGGACAGGACTCGTCGGGAACTGACCGGTTGGTATTATACCTATCGTCAGTTATCAGTTCCCAGGTGACATGAGTACAGCTTAGTCCGCTGACTTGACACTGTCACTTCACCTCGAGTGTGTTCCCACTGTACTTTGATTACTACCCTACCGCGGCTCAAAGGAGTCGTGCAAACAGGTAGTAGTTGGGTACAGTCCCGAAGCACTTGGAGGCAGTGACGGTTAGACAGGATTCGTCTCTCCCGGTATTGGGGGTTGACATCGCGCTGTGTCTAGGAGAGCCATTACACGAGTAGTCCCTGGCCAGGGCAATCGAGATATACTGGTAGGCTTCCAGTGTTATCTCAGGGTGTTTTGGGCTTCACTCCGACACGACTTGTACCGCTATTAGGGGACTGACGTTTACCGCCCCCTTAGGCCCGCCATGCGATGTATCAGACGAACAGACCGGACTGTACGGAGATTGTCACAGTCAGACTCAGTAGGAGTTCAGATGGGTTTCACCTCGTCAGTCTTCTTGTCGGCATCTACCTGGGGACCGTTACGCACAGCTAGTGCCGCTTGCGGTCTGTGGTTAAACCCACTGCCAGCGTAGTGTCGAGTCTTCAGAGTCCCACACAGAGAGCTATTCGCCTTTAGGCAAAAGAGTAGTGGTCGCATGGTTTTGCGACAGGTCGCACGGTTTTGCGACAGGGTTCGGTCACATCCGTGCACTTATGCACGTGCAGTGTCCGGACAATTAACACTAGCGGGCTTTGGTTTAAACCAGATCCTAGTGTACGTTTTGGGATTAGATTTATCCAGTATGTATTCGTGTTCTTCGGAACGCGGATGCGGGTGTGTATGCACAGTTGCCGGAGAGACAGAGGCAGAGGATTCTCATTATGGTTGTTGACTGTTGACTGTTGACTATTGACTTTTTGCTCAACCCTAATGAGAATATGATATGTAATTAACAATAATATTAATTAAGTATTATGGTGACATGGTTGTTGAGGGGTTGACTTTGTTGACTTGTTGACTTTGTTGACCGGTTGACTAGGTTGGACTAGTTGACCATCATGATGACAATGGCTATCATTTCATGGGAAAGACTTTTTACTTGCTTGTTTCTCTTGTGAAAAATGAGTGCATGAAATGATATGGCTATTGTAGCTTAAACAATCACATAATACTTGATTGCTATGATTTGTGATGATGGCTTTGGATTATGAGAGCCAAGAGAGAAAAGTCTTTCTCATTCTATCATTTTCATTCTCTCTCTTGTGTTCTTGAGCTCTCATCTTCTTGCTCTTGCTCTCCCTCTCTTTAGTCTATGGTTCACTTGTCTCATGTGTTGAGAACCAAGAACCATAGAGAAAAATCTCAACACACTCTTCTCTACTCACTCTAGTTCACAAGGTTTAGCAAACCGAGTGAACTAGTTTCTTCAAAGCTCGAAGAAGAAGCCAAAGGTAGAAGCTTTCAGGTAGATCGATCTTCGGCGCAAGGAGACGACGGGGTGAAGACGATCCGGACAACCATCGAGGCTTGAAGACGAAGGAGTTCAAGAAAGAAAGGTATAACCCCCTAACCGAGTAGTTAACAACTCCTAGTTAGTTAGTTAGTTAGATGTTTAACAAAGATCCGGTTTTGAGTCCATGTTACCGCCTCTAGAAAATTGTTTTTCACCAAATTCCGCATGCCCGAAAGCACCGGGAGAGGTAGCATGGACTTACAGTGGTATCAGAGCTAGGTTAAACTCTATCTAACATGTTAGCAAAGTAACTAGAAGATCGATCAAAGAAAAAGTCACGAAACGAACCCGATATGTCAAGTTTCTGCCAATTTTTCTTCTGTTCAAAAATCGATAAATTTCATCTTAAAAATCGGCTCAGGCTTTTTATAGAATAACCACAAAATTTGGTCCCACGAACCGATCAAAGCGTCGCGGAAACGCGGCGGGAGCACGCTCCCGCCGTGGTTCCGCGGCCGAGTTGACTCGGCCGAGGTCCAAATTTAGTGCAGTGTATTTCTGGGGTTGTTTTGGGATTTTTGGAATATGTCTTTTCAGCCCAGATTTTCCAGAATGAAAATTTTGTGTTTGGGGCCTACAAATCCGTATTTTTGATCGAACTTCTAAAGACTTAAGCTGACGGGTTTTTTCTGTGATGTGATATTTGTATTGAACGTCTGCTAATCGCTATATGTCGATTAGTGGGGTTATACAAATCTGTGATCTGTAATGTTGCTGGAATGTGTATATGAATTCATTGGATTGTCGCGGGTGAATAGCCGGGGTTGTGAGACGAGAGTTTTCTTTTCTTTCAATTCATGTAAATTTGTAAATTGATTTAATAATTATTTGTATGGCCGCACAACCGGGTCAGGGTTGTAGCCATCATTGTATAATTTCTTTTTACTGTTTTTGCTCCTAGGATAGACCCATGGAGGGGGTGGACAAACTACCGGGTATGCCGAAGTGCCGAGTGGCCTACTCACGGGGTTGAGGGAGGTTGCTTCGCTTCGGGTACTTGGCGGGTAGTTTGCCGCACCCGTAGGGGTCTTGGGTGGGGTTTTGGCTATTCACCGCGACCATGTAATCTGCTTTTCGTTACAGGCTCGTACGAATTGCGGGTTCCTAGTATATCCAATGTGTTCATCTGTGATCTGAAATGGCTATCATTGCAATGTATATCTATATATGATATTATTTAGGCGTTGCTTATGTTTTACAGCCGCGCTAGCCCAGCCCCCGCTCTGTCATTAGTTAAGTAACCTAACGGGTAATGACAGGGCCCCATGGCGAATGCGAATGACATAAGCGTACGTCATATTTTGGTTGTTTTCTGCAATGGTACGATTAAATGATGGGACGCATTAAAAGAACTAATGCAAGAATATCACGCATTAAAAGAACTAATGCAAGAAAATAAACCAAGTAAAAGTCGTTGGAACACTTTCGAAAAACCATTCGGTTCTTTTCAAAACTAACTTTTAAATGCGGAGCTTGAGCCACTCCTTTTAAAAGCTATCTCGTTCCATCGATCATATCAAGTTCACTACGTTCACGGTTTTGCCAAAACCATCCGTAGCCCTCCATCATTTCAGTTAAATATTCGGTAGTATTCAAGCTATGTATTTTGACCTCATGCCAAGGCATAGTGATTGGTAGCTGCCGGATATTTATCTGTTGCATAGATTGAATACGTTGGTTTGAGACAGTCGTACTGCCATTTTGGCCTACGTCAAGGGTAGGTACGGGCGGGTTCAAATTAACCTGGATAATGATGGGAAGAACTTGACATGTGACTTATGACATTTTGACCTCACGCCAAGGTCATAAGAGCATGGGGCAAAAATCCACATCGGTAGTTTCAAAAGAACTGAAACTTGCTAGTATTGCATACCATTTGGAGTGTGATGATTCTGGTAGGATTCCTTCAGTTTCGTCACGCGATGATATTTGGATCCCGATCCTACTGTGAGTATATGCTACTCCTCGGGAAATTTCTCACTTAACGATCAATGCTATAAACCTAGTAGGTGTCTAGAAAGGTGTTAGCGGGGCTACGCCCCCAGGGAAAAAAGGTTCTTAAATTAAGGAACTTCGCGAAAGCGTTGGAAAACCTCCCTCGAAGTACCGACACCAGCCTGGCCGAACGGTTAAGCAAGTATTGTACGGTGATATTGATCCTGACTAATTCTTCCTTTTTGGTTTGAGGAGGGATTCGAGAAACAGTGGGAGCCATCCTGTTTAGACAAACTAAAAACCACTCTAAACTTGCAAGAGCATCATGCTGAGTGTTTCTTCTTCTCTCTTCTAATTGCAGCGACCAATCGACATGACTGGACTTAAGTTACTTCTAGATAAAAACATACTGACATGGCCAAACTACAAAAATTGGCTCAGGAATGTCAAAATGGCAATCACTTACGACAAGCTGGAGTATCTTCTTACCACCAAAGCTCCCCCTGTCCCAGGTCCCACCTCCAGCGTCGCGGATAAAGAAATCCGTAAGACTTGGGAGATTGATAGCGCGAAGGCCAAGTGCCTCGTACTTGCCTCTATGGACAACGAACATCAGAGGAGGCACGAGAATATGGACCTCGAATCCATATTTCTCCATACAAAAGAACTGTATGGAGAGCAATCTTGTATCGCAAGATAGGAAGTGTCGAAGAAGTTATTTTCGGTAAGGTTGGCCATCGGATCATCGGTAGCGGAACACGTGCTTAAGATGATTGGCTTCATTGAGGAGCTCGCGGAACTTGGGACCACGTTAGAGAACGAGCTCTATACGGACTTGAATCTCCAGTCCCTTCCTTCCACTTACGCCCAGTTTATCCTGAACTTCAACTTACAAGAAAAAGAAGTTGAACTTTCAGAATTCCTCAACATGCTGAGGAGTGCAGAGGGCACCCTACAGAAAGGTAGGGAAACATCCACTTTGTTTGTAAAAGGATCTTCCTCTTCTAGGTCCAAGGCGAAAGCCAAGGGAAAGAAGAAGAAAGCCCCCGCCAAACCAAAGGGTGGTGTTGGTAAAGTGGATACGAAGGGAAAGGCAAAGGCAACAAAGAAAGCGGGGCAGCTTGTGGATAAAGAAGAATGCTTCTATTGTCATAAGAAGGGACACTGGAAGAATGATTGCAGGGCTTGGAAAGCCAGGACACAGGAATTGAAGCAGGTTGCGGCTTCAGCTTCAGGTGTGTATGTTATTGAAAACTGTCTTTCAATAAACTCTACTTCCTGGGTATTGGATACCGGATCAGGATCTCATATCTGTAATTCTTTGCAGGCGTTGAGAAACCGTAGGGTTTTGAAGGCAAGTGACATGACCCTCAAAGTTGCAAACGGAGCTAGCATGGATGCTAAGGCCGTGGGGGACTATCACCTGGGAATGTCAGATGGACATGTTTTGGTTTTGCGTAATTGCTTTTTTGTACCCAACGCAACTTGTAATATCATTTCTGTATCTTTGGTTTCTAAAGAAGGTTATGAATTTGCGTTTGTAAGCAATGTTGTAAACATTCACCTTAATCAAGTTCTGATTGGGTCAGGTACATTGAGCAATGGTATATACGTATTAAACCAATCACAGATTTTCAATGTCCCGAATACACACAAAAGAAAGTCTCCGGAAATAAATCAGACTTTCTTATGGCATTGTAGACTAGGTCACATCAATGAGAGAAGGTGGACGAAGTTACATACAGAAGGATATTTGAATCCGTTCGAATATCAATCGTATGCCACTTGTCAATCCTGTCTCAAAGGAAAGATGACAAAGACTCCGTTCACTGGACACGAAGTAAGAGCGAGCGAGCTCTTGGGACTCGTACACAGCGACGTGTGCGGTCCAATGTCTACACATGCGCGAAGCGGTTATTCTTACTTCATTACTTTTAAGGATGACTTTTCAAGGTACGGTTATGTCTTCTTAATGAAACATAAGTCCGAAGCCTTTGGAAAATTCCAGGAATATAAGAATGAAGTAGAAAAACAAACCGGCAAAAGTATCAAGATTCTAAGATCGGATCGAGGTGGTGAATACTTGAGTGCCGAGTTCCTGGACTATTTAAAAGAGAACGGAATTCTCTCTCAGCTTACTCCTCCATACACTCCGCAACATAACGGTGTATCGGAGAGACGGAACCGAACCCTATTGGATATGGTACGGTCCATGATGAGTAACACTGAGTTACCGCAATCATTCTGGGGGTATGCGCTAGAATCAGCTGCATACCTTTTGAACCGAGTTCCGACTAAGACTGTGCCTACCACTCCATATGAAATATGGAGTGGGAAGAAACCCTATCTTCAATATCTGAAGATCTGGGGATGTCCGGCTTTTGTTAAAAAGCAGCATGCGGACAAACTCGAGGCACGCTCAGTACTGTGCAAGTTTGTGGGATACCCAAAGAACTCCAGGGGGTATCTCTTCTATTACGCAGAGGAACAAAAGATCATTGTTTCTCGTAATGCCCATTTTCTGGAACACCAGTTCTTAGAAAAGGAAACAAGTGGGAGCGAAATAGAACTGGAAGAAATTTCAGAACCACAGACTATTACTGAAAGCTTACTAGAACCAGAGGGTTCAAAAGAACAGGACATTCCTACGCCGCTCCGCAGGAGTAGTAGGCAGTCTCATCCGCCCGAGAGATACTACGGTTTTGTCATAGACGGGGATAGAGAGGATTGCATCATAGATTATGATGAGCCTACTAGCTTCTAGCAGGCCGTTCAGAGTGTTGACTCGGTAAAATGGCTGGATGCAATGCGGACCGAAATGGAGTCCATGTACACCAACAAAGTATGGACGTTGGACATTGCTCCAGACGGGGTAAAACCCGTAGGATGCAAGTGGATCTTCAAAAGGAAGATTGGTGTAGATGGACAGGTTGAGACCTATAAAGCTAGACTGGTTGCAAAGGGTTTTCGTCAAAGACCTGGTTTGGACTATGACGAAACCTTTTCTCCAGTAGCTATGCTGAAATCCATTCGGATCCTTCTTGCCACTGCTGCCTTCCACGATTATGAGATTTGGCAGATGGACGTAAAGACCGCTTTTCTAAATGGAAATTTAGAGGAGTGTGTCTATATGGACCAGCCAGAGGGTTTCATTCAGAGTGGGAGCAGCAGAAAGGTGTGCAAGTTTCTTAAGTCCATCTACGGACTAAAGCAGGCATCGCGGAGTTGGAACATCTGTTTTGATGAGACGGTCAAGGAATTTGGCATTATCAAAAATCCAGATGAACCATGCATCTATAGTAGATTTGTAGCGAGAAATGTAGTATTCCTCGTTTTATACGTGGATGACATTCTCTTAATAGGAAATGACATTCCTATTCTACAATCTGTCAAGGGGTTCTTGTCACACAGGTTCTCCATGAAAGACCTGGGTGATGCCTCAGACATCTTGGGGATCCGGATCCATCGTGATAGATCCAAGAGGATATTAGGACTTTCGCAGTCCAGATACATCGACACCATACTAAAAAGATTCAGTATGGAAGATTCCAAGCGCGGTAACCTACCGGCTTGTCACGGGATCACCCTCTCTGAAGAGATGTCTCCCAAGACCGATTTGGAGAGGGATCGCATGTCTATTATACCCTACGCTTCTGCGGTGGGCTCTATAATGTATTTGATGTTGTGTACCAGACCGGATGTAGCTTATGCACTGAGTGTGGTAAGCCGGTATCAGTCAAATCCTGGGGAGAAACACTGGATAGCGGTAAAGAACATTCTCAAGTACCTGAGAAGGACTAAGGAGATGTTCTTGGTGTATGGAGGAAAAGACCTCCAGATCGAGGCATTTGCTGACTCCAACTTCCAGAGTGACAAGGATGATTCCAAGTCCATGTCGGGTTTTGTCTTTACCCTCAATGGAGGGGCGGTGTGTTGGAAGAGTTCCAAACAGGAAACCGTTGCAGACTCGACGATGGAAGCGGAATACATCGCTGCATCTGATGCCGCAAAAGAAGCTGTCTGGATGAGGAAGTTCTTGAATGAAATTCAGGTGGTTCCGTCCATTGTTGATCCAATACCTCTGTATTGCGACAACAACGGGGCTATAGCTTTAGCGAAGGAACCCAGGTCCTATCAGAGATCCAGACACATCTTGAGGCGGTATCACCTGATCAGGGAGATCGTGGATCGCCAGGAGATCGAGGTTCGGAGGGTCGCTTCAGAAGATAACACTGCAGATCCATTCACCAAGTCCTTGCCCCAGACTCAGTACGAGCGGCTGATCGAGATGATAGGTCTTCGATACGCCTGTACATGGCCTTAGTGCAAGTGGGATTTTGTTAGTGTATATGCCCTAGAGGCCATTACTGTATCATACTAGTTTGTATATTACTTAATGGAAGCTTGGGATATTCACCTTGTATAAACAATCTTGCTCAATATAGTAGTATGCTACTTGGTTTGTTGCTACTTCAATGTGTACATGTGTTTATTTTAGTATATCACCTATACACATTAGTGGAGCCCTTAGGATCTTTGCTTGATTACCAGCGTTGTGATGGCAGTCACACTAGTGGGGGCTGGGTAATCTATAAGCACATCCTTATACAGGTCCCTAGTCTTAGGACTATCGAGACAGGGCATCGATACTCCGGAGTAGACTAGCGTATGCACTTCACATCCCAGTGTGGGAGATGGTCTGTCCCACAGCCATTAGTACGTCGTACTGGAGATAGTATACGGGTGCTCGTTAGGTTACGAGTATACTGGACAGGACTCGTCGGGAACTGACCGGTTGGTATTATACCTATCGTCAGTTATCAGTTCCCAGGTGACATGAGTACAGCTTAGTCCGCTGACTTGACATTGTCACTTCGCCTCGAGTGTGTTCCCACTGTACTTTGATTACTACCCTACCGCGGCTCAAAGGAGTCGTGCAAACAGGTAGTAGTTGGGTACAGTCCCGAAGCACTTGGAGGCAGTGACGGTTAGACAGGATTCGTCTCTCCCGGTATTGGGGGTTGACATCGCGCTGTGTCTAGGAGAGCCACTACACGAGTAGTCCCTGGCCAGGGCAATCGAGATATACTGGTAGGCTTCCAGTGTTATCTCAGGGTATTTTGGGCTTCACTCCGACACGACTTGTACCGCTATTAGGGGACTGACGTTTACCGCCCCCCTAGGCCCACCAAGCGATGTATCGGACGAACAAACCGGACTGTACGGAGATTGTCACAGTCAGACTCAGTAGGAGTTCAGATGGGTTTCACCTCGTCAGTCTTCTTATCGGCATCTACCTGGGGACCGTTACGCACAGCTAGTGCCGCTTGCGGTCTGTGGTTAAACCCACTGCCAGCGTAGTGTCGAGTCTTTAGAGTCCCACACAGAGAGCTATTCTCCTTTAGGCAAAAGAGTAGTGGTCGCACGGTTTTGCGACAGGTCGCACGGTTTTGCGACAGGGTTCGGTCACATCCGTGCACTTATGCACGTACAGTGTCCGGACAGTTAACACTAGCGGGCTTTGGTTTAAGCCAGATCCTAGTGTACGTTTTGGGATTGGATTTATCCAGTATGTATTCGTGTTCCTCGGAACGCGGATGCGGGTATGTATGCACAGTTGACGGAGAGACAGAGGCAGAGGATTCTCATTAGGGTTGTTGACTGTTGACTATTGACTTTTTGCTCAACCCTAATGAGAATATGATATATACTTAACAATAATATTAATTAAGTATTATGGTGACATGGTTGTTGAGGGGTTGACTTTGTTGACTTGTTGACTTTGTTGACCGGTTGACTAGGTTGGACTAGTTGACCATCATGATGACAATGGCTATCATTTCATGGCAAAGACTTTTTACTTGCTTGTTTCTCTTGTGAAAAATGAGTGCATGAAATGATATGGCTATTGTAGCTTAAACCATCACATAATACTTGATTGCTATGATTTGTGATGATGGCTTTGGATTATGAGAGCCAAGAGAGAAAAGTCTTTCTCATTCTATCATTTTCATTCTCTCTCTTGTGTTCTTGAGCTCTCATCTTCTTCCTCTTGCTCTCCCTCTCTTTAGTCTATGGTTCACTTGTCTCATGTGTTGAGAACCAAGAACCATAGAGAAAAATCCCAACACACTCTCCTCTACTCACTCTAGTATACAAGGTTTAGCAAACCGAGTGAACTTGTTTCTTCAAAGCTCGAAGAAGAAGCCAAAGGTAGAAGCTTTCAGGTGGATCGATCTTCGGCACAAGGAGACGACGGGGTGAAGCCGATCCGGACAACCATCGAGGCTTGAAGACGAAGGAGTTGAAGAAAGAAAGGTATAACCCCCTAACCGAGTAGTTAACAACTCCTAGTTAGGTTGTTAGTTAGATGTTTAACAAAGATCCGGTTTTGAGTCCATGTTACCGCCTCTAGAAAATTGTTTTTCACCAAATTCCGCATGCCCGAAAGCACCGGGAGAGGTAGCATGGACTTACAGGTTCTACCAAATCATCAGCTGCAGTTTGTATAGCTGGAACTCCTTCCAGTTCTACCTCATGACCACTAATTTCTTCACAAGAAATTCCCTTTCACAAAGGTGGCATGCTGAGAAACAAAACATCTTTTGTTCCTCGTTTAGGTAAAAGATATTCCCTTGCGAATGCTTGGGATATCCAACAAACTTCTACAGAACTGACTTTGCCTCGAATTTGTCCGGATTATGCTTTTAGACATAAGCTGGACAACCCCAAATCTTAACTTACTTAATATGTGGGCTCTTCCCATTCCATATCACATATGAAGTGGTAGGCAACTGATTTGATTGGAACCCTATTCAATAAGTATGCAGCTTCTCAAGTGCATAACTCCCAAAAGGAAATAGGCAACTCAGTAATACTCATCATAGAGCGCACCATATCTAATAGGGTGTGTTTGGTCTGCCCCGACACACCGACATGCTGTGGTGTATACGGAGGAGTGATACTGAGAGAGAATCTCATTCTCCTTTAGAATAGTCCAGGAATTCCGTGCTCAAGTATTCTCCTCCTTGATCACATCAAAGGACATAATACTTATACCCATTTTTGGTTCTCTACTTCTAACTTATATTCTGTGATTATCATAAAAGTTTCGGACTTGTGTTTCAACAGGAACATATGTCTGAATCTTGAGAGATCATCAGTGAATGTAATGAAGTACAAAGAACCTGTCTTGGCATGTGTAGACAGGGGACCTTCATATATCAGCATGTATCAATCCCAAGAGTTCGCTAACTCTTTCTCTGTTTCCAATAAACAGAGCTGTGGTCATCTTAACTTTGTGACATGACCAGCAAGTTTCACAAGATGTAAATTCAAACAGATTTAAATATGCATTGAAATGTAACTTCAGCTAGTCGGGTCGCATTGATATGACCTAGTCTACATTGCCTCAAGAAGGATTCGTTCATTTCTGAACTCTTCCTCTTGTGTGTGTTCTGTACGTTAAGAACTGTAGTTTGATTTTAAACGTCTATGCTTTTAGATAACGTTCCTGAACCGATCAACTCTTGATATAGGAAATGTTCAAAACATTATCCAACAATACAAAATTATATCCTTTCTTTACTAATAAAGAGACTGATATGATGTTGTATATCAGGTTCGGTATCTAATAACATTCGTTCAGAATCAATGTATTCTGATAATACCGGGTGATAACTGCCAACTGACTTGGCTGTAACGCTTGCATCATTTCCAACTCTTGAAACTTATCGCCCGTTCTCAGTTCTCTACCTATCTGTAGCCCATGTAACAAATTACATTTGCGGGATCCTGATCTGGTATCTCATACCCAGGACGTAAAGGATACTGAGAAACAGTCCTCTTTAATGAACACACCCGAAGAAGATGGACCAGCATGCACTTTCTTCGTTTGGGCGGCACGGGAAATCTGGTAATCCCCTATTTCCTGCTCTGTCTTATAACAATTATAAGTTGGAGCGGGACCAACGTTCCCTAACGCAGTATAACAAGCGGGTTCGGTCAAAACATTCGTATTATTATCTTGAATAAGGCGTGATATGGTCGCTACCTGGAGAGAGAGAGATGAAAACACTCAGCGTATACTCTTGCAAGATTAGATTGGTTATCTAATATATCTAATCAGGATGTCTCCCACTGTTTTAGTCAAATCTTCCTTCAAACCCTAAAAGGAAAGACTAGCCGGGATTAATTACACCCTACAAGTTTTCCAATCTTTCAGCCAGGCCAGTGCCGGTACTTTGAGGGAGGTTTCCCGTGCTTTCGCACGGACCTAATTAAAGTAAACCTCATTTTCCCAAGGGCGTAACCCCGTTAACACCTTTCTAGACACCTACTTGATCGGCTAATTGTAATGTGTAAAACTCTCCCAGGAGTAACTCTTACTCGCAGCGAGTATCGGGATCCAACTATCTCATAGAATGTATGCAATCTCATTGCAAATTTCAACACTTGAAATTCCCAATAATATTTTACCCCAAGCCTCATATGACCTTGACAAAGGCCAACAAACCATAGGCTGCTAGTCAAGTTCAACCCGTCATTTCCTGATTGAATCAAACCCACCCGCACGACCCTTGACAAAGGCCAACAAGGTCGTACGACTGCCATAATCCAATCTGCATCATATGCATAAAGAGATAAGTACTATTCAGCTACCGCACACTACGCCTTGACAAAGGCCAACAAACGCAGCACGAATACTATACAGTCCTTATCTGAAATGACGGAGAGCTACGACAGGTTTTTAAGAAAACCCTTTGCGTAATGAAGTTGATATCGTTGTAGAATAGAGTGATTTTAAATGGAGTGTTTTTTAGGCTTTTCTAGTTTTGCTAAAGAGGTTACTCCCGGTGAAGGGATTGTCGGCTCTTTCCTCATCGAATAAGGTGCAGGATATTTCATAAATATCACATTGCAAAGCAAAAACTATATAAGCAATCAAAAAACAAACCGAGTGTGTAGCATCTGCTAGTTTCGCTAAAGAGGTCACTCCCGGTGAAGGGATCTCGGCTCTTTCCTTATCGAATAAGGTGCTGGATATTCTATAAGGAATACCGCTATACAAAGCAAGTACTAGAGCTACCAGTTTTTAAACAAGTTTCTACAACATCTTTAGGTTTCTTTTATTTCATTAATCTCATTAAAGAAGTCCCATTTTATTATGCTTCACAAGCATCAGATATGAAAGGAAATCAACAATATAATATATATATATATCTCTTATATATAATATAAACATTCGTCTCAGGCAGTAATATGATCTCATCACAGAACATTGCAGCAGAAGAACATATATGAAATATTGGATATACTAGGATGTCCGTGTTTTCAATACATTCCACGGTCGGGATGAATAGCCAAACCCACATCCTTAGACCCCTACGAGAGCGGCAAGCAACACTGCCAATTCTAGGGTTAGGAGACCCGGTCTCGACTCCTCGAGATGGTCTCCCACTGGACCCTAGAACCCGGTTACTTGTGCTCCCCTCCTTGGGTCTACCTAATGCGGAAAAGTAAATAATATACAATGGTGACATCATCCTCAGCCCGGAAGTGCCCCAATAAAAAAATATTACATACAAATGAATTTTACATGAATGAAAAAGAAAAACACTCATCTCACATAAAATCCCCGGCTATTCAAACACGACGATCCAATATAACATATCACAGCAACACATAATATCACATATCATCAAAGTAAGTAAATATGCATATCCCAATTTTCATTGATGTATAGCAACGAAACCGGCGATACACCACATATTACACTTACGGTCGCAGAAAAGAAAGTGTAAAACTACAACAGTTGGAATCCGTAACCTCCTTAGACATCGCATGCCTGACCAAATGAATTCCTTAGACATCGCATGCCTAACAATTATAAACCCCGCATTTTAGTCTGATTATCGAAAACTCTTTTCAATATCAAGTCGGGCAATTCAACAAGATTCCCGACATCCTGATCGAATGCTCGTCGCGAACTTTAGTAGACGGCCGCACCCCCGGATGCCGTCGATGAAGTGCACTAAGGCGGAACACCGCTGCCGCGAGCACCCGAACGGATGCTTTTAGCGACGGGGTTCTCCTACAGTCACTTGGTTGGGGCTGTGGGACGTGGCTGTCTATTAAGTTTACCCGGCGAGTATCCGCGTACGCTACGTGATTGCAACGGACTTTTGATCGCATCAAAATCCCGTGGCAACCGATCATCAGAGACTAAACTGCTATGTTTATAACATTCAAATTAGTTATCTCATAACTACTTGTGGATTCCAAATATTGTATCACATTCTAGATAAATAGACAATGTTAAACTTTCCGATCGAATAAACAAACACCCAAGATTTCCCAAATAGTTCTCAACACTTGAAATTAGTTTAAAAACATCCATCACATGCCACGGTACCAATGGTCCAGTCGTAGAAGGGTCAAGCCAACGCCTCGCATGTGGCACGCCGTACTGCCACAAACCCTAAGGTTTAGAGGCAGTTCAAGACGGTCACATAATCGAGTTAAGGTTTGTTGTCTTCTAGAGGGTCCACCGCTTTACTTGCACGACTTAGAACGTTTTTAAACTACGGAAAAATCCAACACTTGAAAATTTTCCGGCAGGGGAAAAATTGAGTTATTGATATCCGGTCGAACTTTTTAACAGTTTCTAAAATTATCCGGAAAAACTAAACGAAGTTAAACTATCCGATCGAATCAACGAGTCCCTAATTCAACCCAGAAAACTCAACTCTTGAGTATAAATTAAAAATTCCCAGAATAATCAGGAAAGACATACGGAGGTTACTGTGCAAACAGTGTAAAATAAGTCTACTATTTGGTCGCAGAACCGCCGCCAAAGCCTTGGTACGGCCGCGGTTCCGCGGCGCTTTAGTGGTATTTGGGGCACGTGTTTCACAGCAACTCTTGTATTTCCCTGCTGATTTTTTTGAGCATTTTTAATACAGAAAAAATCACAATATTAGAAAATTTCCAGAAAGGGGTAAAAACTAGGGTTTCGGGGTTCGATCGGATTTTAAACTTCGTTTAGACATCGCCTAAAGCTCTAGCTTGGCTCTGATACCACTTTAGGGATGCTAGGCCTGCCAAAAGGGTCTACGAGGCATTAACCATGCCCGATTTAAAAGTTAGTCGTGCCGAACAACCTAAACCAAGATCTTTATACTAGAGTTTAGGCGAAAACAAGCATGTTAAACACTATAACACTAAGTGAGAGGGATTGCAACCTTTGTAGATCCGGTCCTTCACTTCATAAGCTCCGTGTTGAGGTCCCTTCGCTGCGATCATCATGTTCCCTACTCTCGAGAGGCTCCATGAAGAGAATGATGCACCTTGCTAGAAGACTTCACTAATCCAAGATGATCTACCTTGAAGAATCTCAAACCAAAGCTCTTGCTAGACTAATCAAGTATCAGCAAAGCAAACACCCTAATCTAAGTGGCTAGAATAGATGAGGATGATGAAGTAGGAATTTTGCTCTCTTTTGTTTTCATATTCTCACATATAAACATCACCATTGAAAAAGCTAGTGAAGCTTTTTCAACAAAGAAGAAGAAGCAAGAAGAAGAGCTTAATCCTTTTGTGATGAATAATGAATTATTGTAATGGTTACAAATCTAACCAAGGGTTAAGCATGAAGGAGTTAACCCTTGTAGAGAATTAACTAGAGTTAATGGTTTGGATTGGGTTAACATAATATCTCAAGCCAAAGACAAAGTCAAAGCTTCAAGGAAGCTTCATGCAAAAGGTAACCCTTATCCAAACCCTAACCAAGTTTAAACCCTAAACCATTGTTAAATTTGTAACCCTAACATGTTACAATATTATATATCACATACACAATATATTTTGTAACAAAAGATAATAATACAATTAACATATATCGCATATATATATCAATGTATTATCCCGTGAGAAAATGAATCATCAAAGCGAGCTTATATTAGTTAATGCAATGTAATATATCTCATATATAATATGTAAGTCCACGTTGCTCATCCCGGTTCTTACGGGGAGGCGGAAATGACGAAAAACAATAATTTGGCGCAAGGCGACATGGACTTAGAGCATGGATCTTTGCTAAACTAGAAACTAGTAAACAGCAAGAGGCTATAACTACTATACTTGTAGAAAATATACCTCACGGAATCGGTCCTTCGGGTCTTCATTCCGCTGTCCCACTCGTCCATCCAAGCTCCAAGCGTCGATCCGGACCTTGGGCACCTCCGCGGCCTTCTTGAGTCGAAGACAATCCACCCGAGAGATGTACACTAAGCTCCGCCTCAAGCCGAGGAAACTAGGGAGAAGTGATTGCTAGTCAATAAGCCCTAGAATGTATAGAGGAGATGTATGGATGTATTTGTCTTTATGGGATCTTTTTCTCTCAACACATGAGATCAAAAGATGAGATCAAGAGGAGGAAGAAGAAGGAGAAAGGTTAGCAACCATGGAGCTTCTCATTTCAAGAGAGAGAATGAGAATGAACAAATGAAAAACTTAACCAAGAGAAAACACAACCATGGTTGCAATAATGCAAAACACTATCATTACTAATCCCATCAAGATAAAGTTGATGGCTACAAATGACATGACCATCATCATAACAAAATGAAAAAGAAAACCAAAGAATACTTTAGACCTTTCAAGAAGATCCTAGTCAACTTTGGTCAAACGGTCAACAAAGTCAAGATGGTCAAATGGTCAATGTAATTAGCCATAACATAATTATCAATAAAAGGATTAGTAAATAATGTTTCGGGCTCATAATGGTTTTGACCAAACCAACTGTCAAAACCCTAATGAGGCACCTCCTCCTTCTCCACTCCACAAATCTGTGCATACACACCTGCATCCGTATTCCGTAGAATGCGAATGCATAGAAGACAAAACAAATCCATCTGTGCAATACTAGGATCTGGCTCAAACCAAAGCCCACTAGTATTGCCTGCCCGAACAGCATACGCACACAAGTGCACGTAAGTGATCGTAGCCCTGCCGTAAAACCATACGGCCTCTACACGTTTCGCTCAATGCAGGAAAACTCTCTGTGTGGGACTCTAAAGACTCGACACTACGCTGTCAGTGGGTTTAACCATAGACCGCAAGCGGCACTAGCTTTACGTAACTGTCCCCAGGTAGATGTCGATAAGAAGGCCGATGAGGTAAACCCATCCGAACTCCTACTGAGCCTGTATGTGACAATCTTCGTACAGTCCGGTCTGTCCGTCTGATTCATCGCATGGCGGGCCTAGGGGGGCGGTAAACGTCAGTCCCCTAATAGCGGTACAAGTCGTGTCGGAGTGAAGCCCAGAACACCCTGAGATAACACTGGAAACCTACCAGTATATCTCGCTTGCCCTGGCCAGGGACTACTTGTGTAATGGCTCTCCTAGACACAGCGCGATGTCAACCCCCAATACCGGGAGAGACGAATCCTGTCTAACCGTCACTGCCTCCAAGTGCTTCGGGACTGCACCCAACTACTACCTGTTTGCACGACTCCTTTGAGCCGTGGTAGGGTAGTAATCTAAGTACAGAGGGAACACACTCGAGGCGAAGTGACAGTGTCAAGTCTGCGGACTAAGCTGTACTCATGTCACCTGGGAACTGATAACTGACGATAGGTATAATACCAACCAACAGTTCCCGACGAGTCCTGTCCAGTGTACTCGTAACCTAACGAGCACCCGCATACTATCTCAAGTACGACGTACTGACGGCTGTGGGACAGTCCGTCTCCCCCGCTGGGATGAGAAGCGCATTCGCTAGTCTACTCCGGAGTATCGATGCCCTGTCTCGATAGTCCTACGACTAGGGACTGTATAAGGATGTGCTTATGGATTACCCAGCCCCACGAGTGTGAGCGCCATCACAATGCTGGTAATCAAGCAAAGATCCTAAGGGCTCTACTAATATGTATAAAAGCAATATGCTAAAAGAAACACATGCACATATTAATGTAGAGACAAACCAAGTAGCATACTACCATTTTGAGCAAGATTGTCTATACAACTGTGAATATCCCAAGCTTCCATCAAGTAAAATACAAGCTAGTATGATACAGTAATGGCCTCTAGGGCATATACACTAACAATCTCCCACTTGCACTAAGGCCATGTACTGGCGTATCGAAGACCTATCATCTCGATCAGCCGCTCGAACTGAGTATGGGGTAGGGCCTTCGTGAGTGGATCTGCAGTGTTGTTCTCCGTATTTACTCTCTTCACCTCGATCTCTCGGCGATGTACGATCTCCCTGATCAGGTGGTACCGCCTCCAAATGTGCCTGGACTTCTGATGGGACCTGGGTTCCTTCGCTAAAGCTATAGCTCCGTTGTTGTCGCAATACAGCGGTATTGGATCAATAATTGTAGGAACCACCTGAAGCTCCGTGAGGAACTTCTTCATCCAGACAGCTTCCTTTGCGGCATCGCAAGCATCTTTGTACTCCGCTTCCATAGTTGAGTCTGCAACGGTCTCCTGCTTGGAACTCTTCCAGCAAACCGCCCCTCCATTGAGGGTAAAGACATAACCCGACATGGACTTGGAGTCATCCTTGTCATTCTGGAAGCTGGAGTCAGCAAAGGCCTCGAGCTGGAGGTCTTTTCCGCCATACACCAAGAACATCTCCTTAGTCCTTCTCAGGTACTTGAGAATGTTCTTTACCGCTATCCAGTGTTTCTCCCCTGGGTTCGACTGATACCGGCTTACAACGCTCAATGTGTATGCTAAATCTGGTCTGGTACATAACATCGCATATATTATAGAGCCTACCGCAGAAGCGTAGGGTATAATAGACATGCGATCCCTTTCCAAATCAGTCTTGGGAGACATCTCTTTGGAGAGGGTGATCCCGTGACAAGCCGGTAAATTACCGCGCTTGGAATCTTCCATACTGAATCTTTTCAGTATGGTGTCGATGTACCTTGACTGTGAAAGTCCCAACATCCTCTTAGATCTATCACGATAGATCTGGATCCCCAGAATGTAGTTGGCATCGCCCAGGTCCTTCATGGAGAACCTTTGCGACAAGAATCCTTTGACTGACTGTAGCATAAGAATATCATTTCCTATTAGGAGAATGTCATCCACGTACAAGACGAGTAATACTACAGTTCTCCCTACAATCTTACTGTAAATGCATGGTTCATCTGGGTTTTTGATAAAGTCGAATTCTTTGACAGTATCATCAAAGAAGATGTTCCAACTCCGCGATGCCTGCTTAAGTCCATAGATGGACTTTAGCAACTTGCACACTCTACCGCTACTCCCACTCTGAATGAATCCCTCCGGCTGATCCATATAGACGCACTCTTCCAAATTTCCATTTAGGAAAGCCGTCTTTACGTCCATCTGCCAGATTTCATAATCGTGGAAGGCAGCAATGGCAAGAAGGATCCGAATGGATTTCAGCATAGCCACTGGAGAAAAGGTCTCGTCATAGTCCAAACCAGGTCTTTGACGAAAACCCTTTGCAACAAGTCTAGCTTTATAGGTCTCAACCTGCCCATCTACACCAATCTTCTTTCTGAAGATCCATTTGCAGCCTACGGGTTTTACCCCTTCTGGAGCAAAGTCCAAAGTCCAAACTTTGTTGGTGTACATAGACTCCATCTCAGCCCGCATTGCATCCAGCCATTTTACCGAGTCACCGCTCTGAATGGCTTGCTGGAATCTAGTAGGCTCACCATAATCCATGGTGAAATCCTCTCTATCCCCGTCTATGAAAAAACCGTAGTATCTCTCGGGCGGATGAGACTGCCTACTACTCCTGCGGAGTGGCGCTGGGATGTCCTGTTCTCTTGAAACTTCTGGTTCTTCCAAGCTTTCAGTAATAGCTTGTGGTTCTGGAATTTCTTCCAGTTCTACTACGCTCCCACTTGCTTCTTTTTCTAAAAACTGATATTCCAGAAAGTGGGCATGACGAGAAACAAAAACCTTTTGTTCCTCTGCGTAATAGAAAAAATACCCCCTGGAGTTCTTTGGGTATCCTACGAACTTACACAGTACTGAGCGTGCCTCGAACTTGTCCGCATGCTGCTTTTTTACAAAATCTGGACATCCCCATATCTTCAGATACTTAAGACAGGGTTTCTTCCCATACCACATCTGATATGGTGTGGTAGGCACAGTCTTGGAGGGAACCTTGTTCAAAAGTTATGCAGCTGATTCTAGTGCATATCCCCAGAAGGATCGCGGTAACTCAGCCTTACTCATCATGGAACGAACCATATCCAATAGGGTTCGATTCCGCCTTTCCGATACACCGTTGTGTTGTGGTGTGTATGGAGGAGTAAGCTGAGAGAGAATTCCATTCTCTTTTAAGTAGCCCAGAAACTCGGCACTCAAGTATTCACCACCTCGATCGGATCTCAATGTCTTGATACTTTTGCCTGTTTGTTTTTCAACTTCATTCTTATATTCCTGAAATTTCTCAAAGGCCTCGGACTTGTGCTTCATCAAGAAGACATATCCATACCTAGAGAAATCGTCTGTGAAAGTAATGAAGTATGAATAACCACTTCGCGCATGTGTAGACATTGGACCACACACATCACTGTGTATGAGTCCTAAGAGCTCGCTCGCTCTTTCTCCGTGTCCAGTGAACGGAGTCTTTGTCATCTTTCCCATGAGACAAGATTCACAAGTGGCATAAGACTGGTACTCGAACGGATCCAAGTATCCTTCTTTATGTAACTTTGTCAACCGTGTCTCATTAATGTGACCCAGTCTACAATGCCATAAGAAAGCCTGATTTAATTCCGAAGACTTTCTTTTAAGTGTGTTCTGGACACTGAAGACCTGATCTTGATTCAAAACGTATATACCGTATTTTAATGTACCTGACCCAATCAGTACTTGATTTAGGTGGATGTTTACTATATCGCTTACAAAAGTAAAATCATATCCTTCCTTAGAAAGTAAGGATACAGATATGATGTTACAAGTCGCACCTGGTACATAAAAACAGTCACGCAGAATCAATATCTGCCCAGTTGTCAGTCCTAGATGATATTCCCCTACGGATACAGCATACATGCTCATTCCGTTAGCAACCCTGAGAGTCATATCACCTTTCCTGATAACCCTACGGTTTCTCAGAGCCTGTAACGAATTATAGATATGAGATCCTGATCTGGTATCTAATACCCAGGAAGTAGGGTTAACTGACATACAGTTCTCTATTACAAACACACCCGAAGCCGAAGCCACAACATGCTTCGAATTCTGGCTACTGGCTTTACAAGCCCTGCAATCCTTCTGCCCATGTTCATTCCCGTAACAATAGGAACATCCCTCTTTTACTGCATCCATTCCTGAAACTTCTGCCCTTCTCTTTCTTTCTACATCCCTGGTTTCCTTCAGGGTAGTAGGTAGAGACTGTTGAACTAAGTCAGCATCTGACTCGTTCTTCAACGTGGTCTTCAGGTCCGAGAGCTCAAAAGAGCTGGTCTCTGTAAGGACGTTGCCCCCTACAGATAACCCGATAGCCAACCTCGCTGGAAGCAATTCGTTCGAGGTCTCATATCTTGCGATACGAGATTGCTCTCCATATAAAACTTTGTTATGGAGGAAGATAGAAGCTGAGTCCATCTTCTCGTGCTGCCTCTAGTATAAACCATCAACTGAGGCTAACACGAGGCACTTGGCTTTCGCACAGTTCCTTTCCGATGTCTCGCGGATATGAACATCCGTGACAGGGGAAACTGGACCTGAGACGGCAGGGGTTGGATCAGTCAAGAGGTGTCCTAGCTTGTCATGGGCAATGGACATCTGGACAGACCTTTGCCAGTCATAACAATCAGATTCAGTCATTTTATTATCTAGATGTAACCTAGGTGCGGTCACTGGGTCGCTGCAATTAAGAGAGAGAGAAGAAAACACTCAGCATGATGCTCTTGCAAGTTTAGATTGGTTTTTATTTTACTAAACAGGATGGCTCCCACTGTCTCTCGAATCCCTCCTCAAACCATAAAGGAAGAATTAGTCAGGATCAATCTCACCGTACAATACTTGCTTAACCGTTCAGCCAGGCCAGTGTCGGTACTTCGAGGGAGGTTTTCCAACGCTTTCGCGATGTTCCTTAATTAAGTAACCTCTTTTCCCTGTGGGCGTAGCCCCGCTAACACCTTTCTAGACACCTACTTGGTTTATAGCATTGATCGTTAAGTGAGAAACTTCCCGAGGATTAGCATATACTCACAGTAGGATCGGGATCCAAATATCATCGTGTGATAAAACCGAAGGAATCCTACCAGAATTATCACACTCCAAATGGTATGCAGCGCTAGCAAGTTTCAGTACTTATGAAACTCCCGATGTGGATTTTTGCCCCATGCTCTTATGACCTTGACGAAGGCCAACATATCATAAGTCACATGTCAAGTTCTACCCGTCATTATCCAGGTTAATTTGAACCCACCTATACATACCCTTGACGAAGGCCAAAATAGTAGTACGACTGTCCCAAACCAACGCATCTATCTATGCTACAGATAAATATTCAGCAGCTACCAATCACTATGCCTTGGCGAAGGTCAAAATACATAGCTTGATTACTACTGAATATTTAACCGAAATGACGGAGGGCTATGAATGGTTTTGGTGAAACCGTGAACGTAGTGAACTTGATATAGTCAATGGAACGAGATAGCTTTTAAAAGGAGTGGTTCAAGCTCCGCGTTTAAAATGCTGGTTTTTGAAAAGAACCGAGTGGTTTTCAAAGTGTTCCAACGACTTTTACTTGGTTTATTTTCTTGCATTACTTCTTTTAATGCGTCCCATCATTTAAACCTACCATTGCAGAAAACAACCAAAATATGGTGTACGCTTATGCCATCTGCATTCGCCACGGGGCCCCATCATCACCCGTTAGGTTACTTAACTAACGACAGAGCGGGGGCTGGACTAGCGCGGATGCAAAACATAAGCAACACCTAAATAGTTAATATATATATAGCAATGATAAACATTACAGATCACAGATGAACACTTTGGATATACTAGGAATCCGCGATTTGTTCGAGCCTGCAACGAAAAACGGATTACACGGTCGCGATGAATAGCCAAACCCCACCCTAGACCCATACGGGTGCGGCAAACTACCCGCCAAGTACCCGAAGCGTAGCAACCTCCCTCAACACCGTGAGTAGGCCACTCGACACTTCGAGATACCCGGTAGTTTGTGCACCCCTCCTTGGGTCTATCCTAGGAGCAAAAACAGTAAAAAGAAATAATACAATAACGGCTACAACCCCGACTCGGTTGTGCGGCCAAACAAATAATATTACATCAATTTAAAAATTTTACAATGAATGAAAAAAAAGAAACTCTCATCTCACACCCATTCCCGGCTATTCATCCGCGACAATCCACCGAGTTCATATACACAAACCATCAACATTACAGATCACACATATGTATAACCCCCACTAATCGACGTATAGCGATTAGCGGACGTTCAATACGTATATCACATCACAGATAATATCCATTAGCCAAAGTGTACGGAATACCGATCAAAATACGGATTTTTAACCACCCCAAAAGTCAATTTACTCTCTGGAAAATCTGGGTGGGAAAAACATGCATTAAAAATCCCAAAACAGCCAAACTAAAACACTGCACAAAACCCGATCCAGTGACGAGTCAAAACCGCGGCGGAACCGTGGCAATGAGCATGTCATTGCCGCGGAACCGCGTCCGTTTGATCGATTCACTGGCTCGTTTTTCTGCAGTGTTTTCACAAAACCCTGAGACAATTTTTCATATATTTTAAATCACATTTTGAGCAGTATGAAAATCGACAGAAACTAGAGGTTTTGCGGACGTGTTTTGCGACCTTTTTTTTTCGATCGATGTTCTAAACACTTTGCTAACTTACTAGTTTATGTTTAGTTAGGCTCTGATACCACTGTAAGTCCACGTTGCTCATCCCGGTTCTTACGGGGAGGCGGAAACGAAGAAAAACAATAATTTGGCGCAAGGCGACATGGACTTAGAGCACGGATCTTTGCTAAACTAGAAACTAGTAAACAACAAGAGGCTATAACTACTATACTTGTAGAAAATATACCTCACGGAACCGATCCTTCGGGTCTTCATTCCGCTGTCCCACTCGTCCATCCAAGCTCCAAGCGTCGATCCGGACCTTTGGCACCTCCACGGCCTTCATGAGTCGAAGACGATCCAACCGAGAGATGTACACTAAGCTCCGCCTTAAGCCGAGGCAAATAGGGTGAAGTGATTGCTAGTCAAGAAGCCCTAGAATGTATAGAGGAGATGTATGGATGTATTTGTCTTTGTGGGATCTTTTTCTCTCAACACATGAGATCAAAAGATGAGATCAAGAGGAGGAAGAAGAAAGAGAAAGGTTAGCAACCATGGAGCTTCTTATTTCAAGAGAGAGAATGAGAATGAACAAATGAAAAACTTAACCAAGAGAAAACACAACCATGGTTGCAATAATGCAAAACACTATCATTACTAATCCCATCAAGATAAAGTTGATGGCTACAAATGACATGACCATTATCATAACAAAATGAAAAAGAAAACCAAAGAATACTTTTGACCTTTCAAGAAGATCCTAGTCAACTTTGGTCAAACGGTCAACAAAGTCAAGATGGTCAAATGGTCATTGTAATTAGCCATAACATAATTATCAATAAAAGGATTAGTAAATAATGTTTCGGGCTCATAATGGTTTTGACCGAACCAACTGTCAAAACCCTAATGAGGCACCTCCTCCTTCTCCACTCCACAAATCTGTGCATACACACCTGCATCCGCATTCCGTAAAATGCGAATGCACAGAAGACGAAACAATCCATCTGTGCAATACTAGGATCTGGCTCAAACCAAAGCCCACTAGTACCCGAACAGCATACGCAAACAAGTGCACGTAAGTGATCGTAGCCCTGCCGTAAAACCATACGGCCTCTACACGTTTCGCTCAATGCAGGGAAACTCTCTGTGTGGGACTCTAAAGACTCGACACTACGCTGGCAGTGGGTTTAACCACAGACCGCAAGCGGCACTAGCTGTACGTAACGGTCCCCAGGTAGATGTCGATAAGAAGGCCGATGAGGTAAACCCATCCAAACTCCTACTGAGCCTGTATGTGACAATCTCCGTACAGTCCGGTTCGTCCGTCTGATACATCGCATGGCGGGCCTAGGGGGAGGTAAACGTCAGTCCCCTAATAGCGGTACAAGTCGTGTCAGAGTGAAGCCCAGAACACCCTGAGATAACACTGGAAACCTAACAGTATATCTCGCTTGCCCTGGCCAGGGACTACTTGTGTAATGGCTCTCCTAGACACAGCGCGATGTCAACCCCCAATACCGGGAGAGACGAATCCTGTCTAACCGTCACTGCCTCCAAGTGCTTCGGGACTGCACCCAACTACTACCTGTTTGCACGACTCCTTTGAGCCATGGTAGGGTAGTAATCTAAGTACAGTGGGAACACACTCGAGGCGAAGTGACAGTGTCAAGTCTGTGGACTAAGCTGTACTCATATCACTTGGGAACTGATAACTGACGATAGGTATAATACCAACCAACAGTTCCAGACGAGTCCTGTCCAGTGTACTCGTAACCTAACGAGCACCCGCATACTATCTCAAGTACGACGTACTGACGGCTGTGGGACAGTCCGTCTCCCCCACTGGGATGAGAAGCGCATTCGCTAGTCTACTCCGGAGTATCGATGCCCTGTCTCGATAGTCCTACGACTAGGGACTGTATAAGGATGTGCTTATGGATTACCCAGCCCCACGAGTGTGAGCGCCATCACAATGCTGGTAATCAAGGAAAGATCCTAAGGGCTCTACTAATATGTATATAAGCAATATGCTAAAAGAAATACATGCAACATATTAAAGTAGAGACAAACCAAGTTGCATATTACCATTTTGAGCAAGATTGTCTATACAACTGTGAATATCCCAAGCTTCCATCAAGTAATATACAAGCTAGTATGATACAGTAATGGCCTCTAGGGCATATACACTAACATAATATACATTAATTTATCGAATCAACACTTGATCCGATAACCCGGCTATAATACATATAACCGACTAATATAACATGTACCATTTCATCGAATCTACACTTGATCCGATGACCCGGCTATATCACATATACCCGGCCGATATCTCATATCGCGTGAATAGAATACAGTATCACATACTCGTATTGTTCTCGGTCCCGCACATATCACATATGTGCTCCTACTCTGTTTTGCCTGAGCCAGGAAACCTCTGTGTAGAACTCTAAAGAATCGTCAATACTCCGGCAGTAAGTGATGATCATATCAAACACCCACAAGCTGCAAGCGGTCAGCTAAACGTAACAGCTACCCAGGTATTGAGTGTTGGAGATAGTGCCCTCAGAGTCAATTATTGGATTACAGGCACGTGATTGCAATGATTGAGGGAGGACCTATCCCAGTAGGACAGTCTTACTCAAGATGATAGTATGCTATCTGGTTTATCTTTATCATCGTGTACTGCTTTAGGTGACCTGACAGGTCGCTATTACACGTTGATAGAGCCCCTAGGATTCTTGCTTGACTGCCAGCAGTATGAGGGAGATCATATACGTGGGAGCTGGTAGTCTATAAGCACATCCTTAAAAGGTCCCTAGTCGTGGGAGTTTTGAGACAGGGCATCGATACTCCAGAGTAGACTAGTGTATACAGTCGAGACCCCGACGAGGGGCGGTGGCCGGTCTCACAAGCCATTGGTGTCAGTTGGTTCACCTAAGATGTATACAGGTGCTCATTAGGTTATGAGTACACCGGACAGGACTCGCTGGGAACATGCTAGTTGGTCTTATACCTGACGTCAGATAGCAGTTCCCTGGTGACATGTGTACAGGTTAGTTCATCGACTTGAGGATCGTCATTTGTCTCGTATGAGTTCCCACTGTACTTTGATTACTACCCTACCACGCTCAAAGGAGACGTGCAAACAGGTTTTAGTTGAGTACAGTCCCGAGCCACATGGAGGCAGTGAGCGGATCTGCAGGGGTTCATCTCTCCCGGTATTCGGGGTGAGGTCGCGCTGTGTCTAGGAGAGCCATTACACAAAGCCCTCGGCCGAGGCAGGAGATTTACTGGTAGGTATTCTTGTAGTATCTCAGGGTGTTCTGGGCTACACTCCGACACGACTTGTACCGCTTTTGGGGGTCTGACTTTTACCAACCCCCTAGGCCCGCCATGCGATGCTCATAGACGAACGGACCAGACTGTACGGATATTGTCACTGACAGGCTCAGTAGGGTATCAGGATGAGCTCGCTCATCGACGTCCCTTTTGGTCAATACCGGTAGCCCATTACGTATAGGCTAATACCTCTGACGTACTAGTGGTTAAATCCACAACCAAAGTATTGACGAGTCTTTATAGTCCCCCACAGACCAGCTTCTCAAGTTTTGGGCGAAACGCTGTAGAGGCCGTATGGAGATATGGCAGGGTTCGATCAGATACGTGCGGTATTGCATGGATCATGATCGGACGGATAATACTAGCGGGCTTTGGTTTAAGCCGGATCCTAGTATTGTACAGTGTAGATTTGTCTCATTGCATTTGTATTCGGTCGGAATACAAATGCGGGTATGTATATACAGTAGCGGGGTTTTCCTGTAATTTATTACGGGATCAGTTTTTTAGAGTTGCCAGTTTGTTTTACGTTTCGGCCATTTATCTTTGTATCTTTCCTTGGCTGAAAATTGGTGGAGGAGGGCTTATCTGCAATTGTGCAAATAAGCATTGTAGAGGGTGGTCTTTGCATATTGTTATGTCATGATAGTTCCACCATCACATTGACTTCTTAGTTCATGATGGTTCATGATGGCTTGACCTTTTGGAGTTATGATTGGTTGGTTTAGTGTTGGACTTTCCTAGTGATGATTTCTTCTCATGATCTCATATCATTCCCTCTTGCATTATTGTTGCTCACTCTCTCACTCTCACTCACTCTCTTCCTCATGCATGGCCGGCCAAGTGAGGGTGGGGGCTGTCCAAAAATTCTAGTGGGGAATTTTGATCTCTTTTGGCTTGCAAAATTCCTATTGCTCCATCTCCAAAACCTTAGTTCATTTCCTCCACCATATGGCAACTTCCACAACCCCAAATGAGACAAAGCATTCTACAGATAACCTACAGCATCCTTGGGCACGTCGGCTCGCCAACTTCGTGCCCGAGTTGCCTCGGTCCAGAGGTGGGAGCCCGTAAAAGAACCCGGCGACGTGGTGCCCTTCCGGCTACGTGGTGGAGACCGGAGATTCCGCGGGGAGATCGAGACGACGACGAGAAGACCGAAGGACACGGATCGCTCGGTATATCTCTCTACCCCTTCTCTAGTTAGCTAGGACTATGTTAATGGCCCGATCCGGGATTTTTGTGCGCGTTGTTGCCGGTTTACAAGTTCGTAAAAAGTTTAGTTTCCGCATTCCGGCGTCGGATTGACGGACGGGGCGCCGCCGTGCACTTACATGGTATCAGAGCCACGCCATTAACCTAGTCTAGCTTGGTCTAATGTGTTTACACTTTCGATCGAACAAAATTCCAAAACCCGTGTTTTCAAAAGCATCAGTTTCTGTCGAAATATTTTTGGCTCGAAATTTTTTTCAGGTTGTTGCAGAATACTGTACAGGGAATTCTAAGCACTCTGTGAAAATTTGGTCGCATGATCTCACCATACCACCGCGGAACCGCGGCCAAACCCATGCTTGGGCCGCGGTTCCGCCGCCACCTTTAATGTTCAGTGCGTCAAATTTTTACAGAGAGTCTCTGTGTTGAAAATATGGGTTTTGGTATATTCTTTTTGGGCCTAGAATTTCTTTAAATGCTACAGTAGTGCTTGGGGGCCCACTTGGGAAAAGTTGATCGATCGAAAATTTTAAACACATTGGTTCACAGTATTTACATTATATCTGCGACCGTGAATGTCACTTGATCGGTAAATCCTGTCTAACTGCTATAGCACGGTTAGACGGATTTGCGAACGTGACATTCACGTTGATGTTCTGTGTTGTGCTGTAATGTTGCGGATTGGTCGTGGGGGATAGCCTGGATGCAATGCTAGTACAGTTATGGTTGTATTATGTACATTTGATATTGCGGGGCGAGCGTCCGACATGTGGACTGCCGTCACTGCCTGTTTGTATATTATTCTTTTGGGGCACGACCAGGGTGAGGTCGATGTACCCGTTGTATGTATATTTTACTTTCTGTACAAGGATTACCCCAAGGTGGGGTGCACGGATAGCCGGGTTCTAGAGGGCAACGGGCCCGCATCTCATGGCATTGAGACGGAGGGGGATTCACTCTAGAATTGGCGGGCTATTCGCCGCACTCGTAGGGGGTACAGGTTGATCCAGGAGGGGTGCCCAAGTTACCGGATTCCGTGAAGTGTTGGGTGGTCCATTCACGTTGCTGAAGGGGGATGCCTCGCTTCAGGTTTTGGCGAGTAACTTACCGCGCCCGTATGGGTCTAGGATTTCATTGCACAGGATATCCACACGACCAGGGGAACGTCGGGTTTCAGTAGCGGCTCTGTGAAACCCAGGGATCCCAGATATCTGTATTATTCTGTGATGCTTATTACATTTCTGTGATGTTGCATTTTATCATGCCTTGAGCGAAATATTATATATTGATATATATACTAGTAGATGTTGTATACGTTTTGCATCCGCGCTAGTCCAGTCCCCGCTCTGTCGTTAGTTAAGTAACCTAACGGGTAATGACGGGGGACCCAGTGGCGAATGCGGATGGCATATACGTACATCATTATTTTCGTTCTTTATTGGTGTGATCATTTGATGGGACTGCGTTGATTCCGATCAATGCAAGCTAAACAAACCTATTCTGATGTTGTTGGAACACTTTTCAAAAAGCTGTTATTGCAAGGACGTTCACTTTTGTCTTGCACAGTGGTATTCAGTTGGAATATCATGCACCTCAGTCGACGAGGCAAGGGCCGAGATCCCTTCACCGGGAGTGACCCCATGGACAGAAGTTTGCGTCAGGGTAATAACTTCACTATAGCCGATTACTTTTGCTTTGCATAGTGGTATTCAGTTGGAATATCCTGCACCTCATTCTACGGGGAAAGAGCCGAGATCCCTTCACCGGGAGTGACCTCTTCAGCAAAGGTATTCGCCACTATATTTTTATAAAGCTATCCAGTTCCTTCGACGATATCAAGTTCATTACGTTAAAGGTTTTAGCCAGAAACCATTCGTAGCCCTCCGTCGTTTCATATGGATAGTCAATAAGTATTCAAGCTGTGTATGTTGGCCAAAGTCAAGGCACGGTGATTGGTAGCTATTGGGTATTCATTTGCAGCATTGATAGATGCGTTGGTTTGGGGCAGTCGTATAGCCTTGTTGGCCAAAGTCAAAGGCTTGTACGGGTGGGCTCAAATTAACCTCGAGAATGACGGGTAGAACTTGACATGTGACTTATGATATGTTGGCCAAAGTCAAGGTCATAAGAGCATGGGGCAAAAATCACATCGGGAGTTTCTAAAGAAGCTGAAACTTGTCAGATATGCGCATACCTTCTGGAGTGTGATAACGTGAGCGGATTCCGTCATGTTATCATGCGATGATAGTTGGATCCCGATTCCCACTGATGAGTTAGTTTACTCCTCGGGTGACCCCGACTAATTCTTCTTTGAGGTTTGGAGGAGAATTTGAGGTTACAGTGGGAGGTTTCCAGATTAGATAAATTGGTAACCATTCTGATCTAGGTTAGAGTGCATACTGAGTGTTTCTTTTCTCTCTCTTTTTGGCAGCGACCATGACCCGACCCTAAGACTATGACTCAGTGACCAAAAATTAACCGAACCTTCTAAAAACACTGGCTTTTGGATTATCAGAGTTGCATACCTCATTGCCACTCCTACTTTTACCCTTTTCTCCAGGACACCCTGTATTACTACGAACGTCCACTTCCATTGGACAAAACCATCGTATGGTTATATATGAACTCGAAGGGATTTATTCGAGGATGGTTTCCGGTTCTGGAGAAAACGAATAGGACTATTCAGTTGTCTTTTCCTTTTACCTTCTCTCAGGTTGCGAGTACTCCTTGGTTTAGGAGATAGTACACCTATTACACAAATTGGATAGTCTTCTTCCAAACCTTAGGCTGGTGCCGAACAGTGGGGAATGAATAAAACCAATTAGCATAACGATGGTGTACAGAAGGTATTAAGTAAAGACATATCAAGGGATTAGTAAGAGGGCAAAGTAAATTGCGACTGCTATTCACGACCAAACCAAGTATTTCTTCGCCAATCCTAAATCACCTTTGTATTTCTCCAGGACACTCTGTATCACAACGAAGATCCACAGTTTATTGGATACTCCATCGTATGGTTATATACGAACTCGAAAGGAACTTGTTCCAGTTTGGGGATGGATTCTGGTTCAGGAGAAATAGGAATAAGGTTTATTCGGTTGTCTTTTATCTTCACCTTCTCTCGCATTGCGAGTGCTCCTAGGATTAGGACAGTACACCCATTATGCTTATTGGATAGTCTTCTTCCAAACCATAGGCTGGTGACGAACGGTAGGGAAGGAAGAAAACCACTTAGCCTAAGAGGGTGTACAGAAGGTAATGACTAAAGACATATAAAGGGATTTCGAGAGATGACAAAGAATTATACGGTTACAGTTGTGAATTTGGATAATGGAAGAGGCATTACTAGGAATACCGGGATACCCCATCGAAACATTTCAATGTTTCAGTTTCACTGTGTACTGTTAAAGGAAAACTGATTTCCCGATTAGATACTTACTCGAGAGTATGTATTTACCAGGTATGATTCTCACATCTGTATGGTTTTACAGACGATGAGTGGGAGTAAGTTATTGGGAATTGGGTAATTATCCTCATTATATCGGGATTCGTTGTAATCAGCGATATTTGAGGAAGTCACCTGGGTTGTTTGCCGGACGGAAAATATTTGGTTTTGAATATCCGCTGTTATGCACCAATTTCAAATTGATATATCTGTACATCTATTTTAATAGAGTGAGATATACCTTTTTGAAATTATGTCTATGACATTTACCTATATCAGTGGATGGTTAGGTAAAGAGAATTAAACAGTGGTGTAATTCTTCTTAACCATAAGTACAGTTTTCAACCTACGACACACAGGGATTGAGTTATCAGACTCAAGGGACTTATACAGAGTATTGTATGTTGTCCAGTGTCCATTAGGATGGAGGGGTTGGTCCTCGTACTATATTCGGTTTACTTATGACTTCCCTAGTTTTTAGACAAGTGTTTCGTGGAAACACAGGGTCAGAATTTTGAGAAGTTATAGGTATATGAATAAAGTAAAGAACTAGGTGTTGCAAGTATCGGGATTCTTCAAGGTGATCGAAGATGTAGATACTTGTGTAGGGTATTCAATTGATAGTAATGATTAAAAGAACTTGCTTCTCTTTCAGGTTGCTCATAAGTGGAAGTACTCCTAAGTTGAGTAACGTTGATCGGCCTCCTTCCATTTTGTTGACATGCACTGGAGACAGCTGCATGATTTGAATCTGGTTCAATTAAATCAGTGCCTCTGGTTCTATATTGGATATAGAACAGTTCGTATCTTAACGATGTTAAGGTACGGGGAGTTGTCCGGCTTATGCTTAAAACCAGACTCTGGATAACTCAAGGCACGTTTCTGTAATGGCAGTTTGTGGGTTGACCCAGGCTATGATGAGGGTTGACTTTCTACCATATGGAAGATCAATAGTGATATTGTTCTAGGCTCGCCACAGTTTTAACAAAAATGGATTTTTTCAGAAAACAGTAGTGGGAGTATGGTAGAACTGAAAGTGATTCCAGAACCGCAAACGATTACTGAAAGTTTGATAAGAACCTAAAGATTCAATTTGGTTTGACATTCCATTGGCCACTCCGCAGATACGGAGGGTATCCTCAGGCACCCGAGAGGTACTCCGGTATCCTCAAGGACGGTGACAGGGAGGTTCTTGTTTACCCAGACATGCCATTGCTGTTGTTCCAGGCTGCGAGACCCAGCAAGAGGATGAGTATAGCGTCGTTCTAAACTAGCTTTAGAAGTGTACGTGTATATGACTCTGCCAGAGGGTTTTCGTAGTCAGTAGGAGCAGTGGAAGCATTGGTGGACAAGTGGCTTATGTCTATTTATAGACTAAAGCAGATATAGCGGAGATAGATCATCTATTTCTGATGTGACAGTCATAGGTTTGACTTCATCAGAATAGGGGATGGATATGTTAAGAAGGTAGTAGGGTGTGATGTCCTGGTATTTGGATGACATACACAGAGTAGGAAGTGATATTCCTATACTACGATCAGTTATACTTTGGTTGTCACACAGTGGTTTCTCCACATGGGACTTAGACATTATATCAGACATTCTGGTTACTGGATCTATGGTTTTAGATCTAGATTTAGGTAGTTTCCCAATCTGGTTACTTAGACAACATTCTAAAAGTATTTAGAATGGATGACTCCTGGCATGGTGGTGTACCTGCAAGTGATGGAGTCACCCACTCTAAAGGCGTCTTACAGATTAAAGGGGAGATGGATGTGCATAATTGGCAGATCACTTGCTTAGGCAATTGAGTCGATCATGAGTACCACACCAGATGTTGTTTTTGCAGTAGATGCAATAAGTTGATATTGATCCAATCCTGGAGAAACAGTCGGAAGCAGTTTTAGAACATAAGTGGATGTTCTAGGGATATAATAACGACAGCCTCATTAGGGAGACAGTTATCATTCCAGGCTTCCAAGGTGACCTGGACGGCAGAGTGACTATCAGAGTTATAGTTTTCCCTCTGACGAGGGGCGGTATTATGGACAGGTGGTCCAGGAGGATACTGAGGGAGGCATGGCGCAGGATACTGATTAAGTTCAGTTGACGATACAGTCTAAGAAGTTTGGATTTGGAGTTCATTTATGAGCTAGGTCCCATCAGATATCCAGACATACTCTAAGACAGGTATTGCTCATTTCGGGAGATGGCTTTCTCCGCGAACTTGAGATATAGAGAGACATAGAAAGAAACATCAAAGCGGATTGATTGTCACGATCTAACTGTGTCGTGTTTAAAAAGAATTCTGAAATTACCGCAATCAAAACGGTGTCGCTTGTAGCGAGCCGCGATGAATACGGGTCGTCCGGAGGGAGATGGTAAGTTTCTTATTGCTTGTTTTAACGAGTTAATTCCGTGTTTTGATTTGTTGGTTAACTAATTGTCGTAACAAAGATATGAATAAAAAGGGCTTGTTAAGGGTAGTAATAAGTTAGATTGTATGAAGGTGATGTTTGCCAATTCCTTATAGCCCCGACTTGGTATTGATACTAAAGCAATAGGTAACAACGCGGATTAGGGAACTTGAAATACGGTATTTGCGGTATTTCGCTAAATCCGTTTTCCTTGTCCCTTGTCCTTCCGTTGTTATCTCTTGATTTTAGCCTTCGGCAAACCACGGGCAATCCGGTCATGATTAGGAATCATCACTATCGGGGTAGGATAGGATGCCTAGTGAGCGGAGTTGCGGGTGATTTGCACGAAGTTTCAATAGGCAAGTTTTAGGTTTTAAAGTTTGGACAAAGAAAATCTTCGAATACGATCTAACATATTACACCCTTAACAAGTGAAAAGATTACTCACACATATTTACAAATTAACAAGAAAGAAAAGAGAAGATACATAAAAACATGCAATGAAATAAAGAGGAAAAGAGAACCGATGAGTTCAAGCGTTTTATCTCCCAGTGTTCAATCCCCGGCAACGTGTGAGATCCAAATACCAAGCTTTAAGGTTGCAAGCTCACTTAAGAGGTTGCAAGATCAAAGCAAGGCATGAATTTCACAATTGAAATCATGTAAAGTGGAACAAGACATGTAATAAAAATACAAACTTTTATTGAAGAACAAACTTGTTACAAGAGATCTTGAAGTCAAGAACCTAAGCCTTAAGCTTGCAAGTTCTAAATGAGAAGTTGCAAGGTCAAGACAAAGGGGCAAGAGCTCAAGAATGAAAAGAAAAATTACAAGAATTCTAAGATAGAACTAAAGAAAAAGCTACCCTTTCCTCTTCCCTCTGGTCTCTATTTATAGGCTCAGAAAGAAATATTCATATCTGCCCCATTATGGCTCATGCTGATTTGTTTGATTGCCTTTGATTTGAACACATGCTTTTTAGTCTTGAATGCATATAATATCATATGCATATAAAATCATATCCTTGATTTCATATAAAATCATATCCTTGATGATTGCATATAAAATCATATCCTTGATTGCATATAGAATCATATCCTTGATTGCATATAAAATCATATCCTTGATTGCATATAGAATCATATCCTTGATTGCATATAAAATCATATCCACATGTGCTTAAAAGTCTTGTGTACACACTTGTTGTGTTGGACCATTTAGAAAAAATGTGTACACAACTTGTTGCATAAAGGAACTCCTGAAGTATCGGTCGGTTAGCGTTTCTGGTCGCAGTGTCTTCCCTCAAGTGATATATCCGTGCTGTTGGATGTATTTCCAGTATTTTGTCATGGATACCTGTAATCTGTAATACTGAGCAGACACTGGTCAATAATACCGATAAATACAACAATTAGATAATGAATGAACGGTATTAGAATGCAATTTTCTGATATGAACAAATACCCCCAAACTTATCTATTGCTCGTCCCGAGCAAAACCAATTTATTCACAAAAAATTCCTAACCTCACTTTCGCAGGGAACGCGATTGCACTGAGCAAGTGCAAGAAGCCGTTAAACCTCTAGGTGTCCCTAGTAGGAGGAGTGTTATCTCCTGAGGGTTTTCTGCGGATACTACCCACAAAATCCGGTCAAGCTAGTTTTGTAAAATAACTAAGATTCAAACCCTAAAGTTTTGTTTCAGAAAATAACAATTCTATTATCCTAGGTCTAGACTATCGACCCTTTATTTTTCACACCTCGTTTCTTGTTTAACTACAGCTTTTATATGTCTTCACGTGCAGTGCAAATAGTGTCGTTAAGTTCCCGAAAGGTCGAATAAAGTCATCATATCACACAATTAAGCCCGGATAAAAATTTTTAAAGGATCACATAAGTTTTATAAAGAGTTAAGCAATTTTTCAAGCTTCGTTTTCCAGTAAAAAGTTTCAACTTCAGAATTTCTATCTTCCTTAACAGGAAACTAGGTCTTATTTTTCACTCCACCCTTTCCTTGTTTTCATTTCATACACACCTCTGTGAATCGTGCAATAGTCTTTATCATAGAATAAAACCTTCATATCTCCGCTAAATTTTTTTTAAAAAGCCTGTCTTTTATCAAGATTATTCTCACACAAAGAACCGTTAGGAATTTTAACTCGGAGAGAACACTTGCTTGACTTTGTTTTAATCTAGACTTTCTAGGGTTCTTAGCGAGCTTTGGGCCAATGCACCCACACCAGTTGGTTTTAGGGCATTAGGTGTAGAAACACCCCAGCGGACTTAATTACTCAAGTTACCCAGGTCCAAAAACAAAAGACAGTTTGGCGTAAAAATCAGATGATTTAATACGAACGGAGATATAACCGGCAGTTCAATTATTTTTTGGATAAAAGACATGTTTAGTGGGTTTGGTGTGTAATCATTCCAATCAAGTTTCAGATGGGTTATTTTTCATACTTAGTTCCAATTACGACATCAATAACATTCCTTCATATTCGCTTTACTTCATAAACTATTCTTGACACTACTTATTTCAGAACAAACCTATTTGATCCTCGGAAAATCATTGATCCATTTAAAAGTTTTTCGACATAAAAGACTTATCATCTAATTCCCAAAAACTCACGACACGTGTAGTGTGATGTAAAGACGTATATCAGCTATAGTTAATTTCAAAGGAGAGTTATTTTTCAGGTTTTCAAAATCTAAACATAAGATTTAGTTATTCTTATTTTATCAAACAAAACCGTCGAAATGTTGAATCAGAGTCCTCCCACTAGCTAACTTGACAGAAAAGTTTTTATGTTTTTAGAAAATTTTCAGATTTTTATGGATTTTAATATGCAGATGCAAAATATACATATGAATGCGAAGGTAAGAAATGCGTACTGAGCGTACCCCCAAACTTAAACTGAACAGTGTCCTCACTGTCATTGCATGAAGAGATCATTTGAAGGGTCAAAAATTGTCGGTTAGCGATACACAATTTTTATTTGTTTCTGTTTGTAAAGAAAAGAAAAAGAATGGAAAAGAATATTCATAAATATATACAAAAGGCTTTATACATACCCCCAAACTTATTTGGAACAGTGTCCACTGTTCTTGGCTGGATAACCGAAGTTTGGAGGTGGGCAGAGGAAGATCAGGCAGGGTAAACCGGCTCTTGTAAGAATAGGAGCTCCTCTGTTGGTTCGGCGCTAAGGTACGGTTTTAGTCGGTGTCCGTTCACTTTGAAAAATGAACCGTCCTTTGGATTTTCCAAATCCACAGCGCCCTGCGGATACACATTCCGCACAAAATACGGCCCTTTCCAGCGAGATCGGAGCTTTCCTGGATGGAAATGAAGTCGGGTGTCATAAAGCAGTACCTGCTGACCAGGTACGAAGGTTTTGCGCAAAAGGTGTTTATCGTGAAACACCTTCGTTCGATTCTTCACGACAACCGCGTTGTCGTAAGCCTCATCCCTAAGCTCGCTCAGTTCGTTCAACTGCAACTTCCGATGGCTGCCCGCATCTTCTAGAGATAGATTCAGCTCTTTTATCGCCCAAAATCCGCGATGCTCTATTTCGACAGGGAGGTGGCAAGCTTTTCCGTATACAAGCCGATAGGGAGACATGCCAAGGTCGGTCTTATAAGCAGTGCGAAAAGCCCAAAGGGCATCAGTTAGTTTTAGTTACCAATCCTTACGGTTCTTGGAAACCGTCTTCTCCAGTATCTGCTTGATCTGCCGATTTGAGACTTCGGCTTGACCACAGGTTTGGGGGTGATAGGGCGTGGATAGCTTATGATTAATGGAATACTTCCGCATTAAGGCCTCGAAAGTCTTATTGCAGAAATGACTTCCATTGTCGCTAATGATCACTCGGGGGTGCCCAAAACGGGAGAAAATGTTTTCTTTAAGGAACCTAATGTTGTCGTTAGTCCGGCTGGGCACAGCCTCGACCCACTTAGAGACGTAATCAACAGCTAGAAGGATGTACAAGTTCCCGAAAGAGCTGGGAAACGGCCCCATGAAATCTATCCCCCACACGTCGAAAATCTCCACAACCAAGATTGGTTGGAGCGGCATCTCGTTTCTCCGGGATATCCGGCCCATATGTTGGCACCGGGAGCAAGTCTTGCAATAGTCATGAACGTCTTTGAAGAGTTGTGGCCAGTAGAAACCACATTGCAAGATCTTCTCAGCTGTCTTTCTGGGTCCAAAATGCCCGCCACACGCTTGATCGTGGCAAAATGACAGCATACTCTTGAATTCCTCATCAGGGACACACCTACGAATAATCTGGTCAGGACAGTACTTGAACAGATAGGGTTCGTCCCAGTAAAAATGTTTTACTTGGGATAAAAAGCGAAGTCTGTCCTGACTTGACCATTCGGTTGGTAGTAACCCTGTGGCCAAATAGTTCACAATATCTGCGAACCAAGGTTCGCGAGATATTGTCAAGAGTTGTTCATCCGGGAAAACGTCATTGATCGGGATTTGAAGCGACGGCGAAGAAGGAAGTCGTGAGAGATGGTCGGCAACGACGTTTTCACATCCTCGTTTGTCCTTAATGACAAGGTCAAACTCTTGAAGCAAGAGGATCCAACGTATAAGCCGAGATTTGGCATCTTTCTTCGCAAAAAGATGGCGCAGAGCAGAATGATCAGTGTAAACAATGACTGGAGAGCCGATGAGGTAGGGCCTGAACTTCTCTAAAGCAAATACAACAGCCAAGAATTCCTTCTCAGTTGTTGTATAATTGAGTTGGGCGTCGTTCAGGGTTCGGCTAGCGTAATAGATTACGTGCGGCATCTTGTTGATGTGTTGTCCAAGGACAGCACCGATGGCAGAGTCGGATGCATCGCACATAATCTCGAATGGATGCGTCCAGTCAGGGGAAGAGAGAACGGGAGCAGAAGTGAGTGAGTGTTTCAATGATTCAAAAGCAGCAACACAGCTCGGGCTGAAGTCGAATGGCGTGTCCTTGGCCAGTAGAAGAGTCAAGGGCCTAGCAATCTTGCTAAAGTCCTTGATAAACCGTCTATAGAAACCGGCGTGGCCAAGGAAGGCTCGGATATCTCGGACGCATCGGGGAGGAGGAAGATTGGAAATGACCTCAATCTTTGCTTTGTCTACCCCAATGCCTTTCTGCGAGATGATATGTCCTAAGACAATACCTTCGCGCACCATGAAGTGGCATTTCTCCCAGTTCAAAGTGAGATTTTTGTCCTTACATCTGGTAAGGACAGCGTCGAGATGCAGCAGACACTCGTCAAAGGAATCGCCAAAGATGGAGAAGTCGTCCATGAAGATCTCCAAGAATTTCTCCACCATGTCTGAGAATATTCCTATCATACACCGCTGGAAGGTAGCGGGCGCATTGCATAACCCAAAGGGCATGCGACGATATGCAAACGTGCCGAAAGGACAAGTGAAAGTAGTCTTGTCCTGGTCTTTTTCGGCGATGGGAATTTGATTATAGCCAGAGTAGCCATCAAGAAAGCAATAGTACTCATGTCCGGCCAATCGTTCGAGCATCTGGTCAATAAAAGGTAGCGGAAAGTGGTCTTTCCACGTTGCGGCGTTGAGTTTTCGGTAATCAATGCATACTCGCCACCCAGTTTGGGTGCGAGTAGGGATTAACTCGTTCGCCTCGTTGGTTATGACCGTGATGCCCGACTTCTTGGGGACATAATGAATGGGGCTAACCCACTGGCTATCGGAGATAGGGTAAATGATACCACTATCCAGACATTTGACGATCTCCTTCTTCACAGCCTCCTTCATGACTGGATTGAGACGTCTTTGTGGATCCCGGGCTGGTTTGGCATCATCCATCAGATGAATATGATGCTCAACGATTGATGTCCGCCATGGACCAGCCAAAAGCTTGCCTATTGCCGTGTAAGACCGAAAGAAGGGCTTTCTCTTGCTCGGGAGCAAGAGAAGCCGAAATAATAACCGGGAGGGTCTCGTTCTCACCTAAGTAAGCGTACTTAAGGTGAGACGGCAAAGGCTTGAGTTCGAGAATTGGAGGTGAAATGATTGAAGGCTGGATTGGAGAAAAGGTCTCGAACTCAAAGGATTCCATCAAAGGTTCAAAACGAGCGTAAGCTACCGAGTTGGATGGTTCAGGTAACTCATCCGGAAAGTCAAAAGATTCAAACTCGGGTTGTGAGCGGCTAAGATCGTGTGAGAACGTAAAATACTCGTAGTCGTAGTTGGGCGCGGAAGCAGCAGCAGGTTCGAAGAGAAACGCACTAGTGGCGTCAAGGTTATCGCGTTCAAACAGAAACTCCTCGAATTCACACTCTTCCGGGGTGATCTCCTGGATCGAGCAGACGTCCAGTATATGAGCATTAGGTTCGGCGGGCTGATTCCCCAACCTAAAAATGTTGAGTTCAATTGTCATATTACCAAAAAAGAGGTTCATCGAACCATTGCGACAATTGATCACCGCATTTGAGGTTGCAAGGAATGGGCGACCGAGTATCACCGGAATTTGATTCCGGGGGTTAGCTACAGGCTGTGTGTCTAGTACAATGAAGTCAACGGGGAATATGAAGTCCCCGACTTTTATTAACACATCCTCTAGCTCACCCCTATGATGGGTGATCGATCGGTCGGCCATTTGGAGAGTGCAGTGTGTGGGTTTCAGCTCTCCAACGCCTAATTGCTCATATACAGAATATGGTAGCAAGTTAACACTGGCACCAAGATCTAATAGTGCGCGGTTGATGTTCTTATCCCCAATAGTAATAGAAATCGTAGGACAGCCAGGGTCCTTCCGTTTTTGTGGTAAAGATTGGGTAAGGGCATCACTCACAGCACTAGCCAAAAAAACTTTCTTGGGTACCTGAGATTTCCTCTTTTTCGTGCACAAGTCCTTTAAGATTTTCGCGTAAGACGGGACTTGTTGGACAGCATCTAAAAGAGGAATGTTAATGTTAACTTGCTTAAATAACTCCAGAATCTTCTCCATTTGAGGATTTTGTTTATTAGATCTCAACCGGTTTGGAAATGGAACATTTTGAAAATTGGTTGAGTCTAATGCTGGAGGAGTAGATTGTGGAGTTGGACCGGATCTCAGAATAGGTGTTTTCGTGGAGTGAGAAGTGGGTCCGTTCATAGAAGAAGAGGAAGGAGAGCCTTGTGAAGAACGGAGAATAGGCTCAGAAGATGAAGAAGAAGAAGGAGAAGAAGAAGAAGAAGAAGAAGCGGCCGGGGTGTCATCGTTGATCCGTGTGCCAATGTTGTTTTGCAGCATCCTCCCCGATCTCAGTGTAGTCACGGCATTCACATTATGGTTTTGTTGTTCAAGAGCAACATGTGCATTATGTGGGTGACCAGGATTTGGAAGTGGCTGGGACGGGAGCTTCCCCTTCTCTCGCTCGCTTAAGGCCGCGTTCAGCTGTGCAATCTGGGCCTCGATGGTCTTGATGCTTTGCCCGTGTGCGGCAGTGTGTTGCACTAAAGATTGAATCGAAGACTGGATGTTGGCGGTGGATTGAGTCGATTGTTTAACAAACGCCTCCAGACTTCGCTCAAGCGAGGAAACCTTATCGTTGTTTGACGGAACAAAGTTGTTTGGTGGAAAAGAGTTGTTGGGTGCAAAGTTGTTCGTCTGGTTTTGGAAAGGCTGGGGTTGGAAGGGCTGCTGATATTGATGTTGAGTTTGTTGTTGCGGTTGTTGTTGCGGTGGAGGGGGCCTTTGGAAGTGGTTGCCTTGGAATTGATTCTGATTCTGATTCCAGGCGAAATTGGGGTGGTTCCTCCAACCGGGATTGTACGTGGAAGTGTACGGATCATTCCTTGGTCTTTGCTGAAATGCAGCATTAACCTGATCCTGTCCTTGAGATGGAGAATTGTAAGGACACTCTGTTAGTGTATATGCCCTAGAGGCCATTACTGTATCATACTAGTTTGTATATTACTTAATGGAAGCTTGGGATATTCACAGTTGTATATACAATCTTGCTCGAAATGGTAGTATGCTACTTGGTTTGTCTCTGCTTTAATATGTGCATGTGTTTCTTTTAGCATATTGCAGGTATACATATTAGTAGAGCCCTTAGGATCTGTGCTTGATTACCAGCGTTGCGATGGCGCTCGCACTCGTGGGAGCTGGGTAATCTATAAGCACATCCTTATACAGGTCCCTGGTCGTTGGACTATCGAGACAGGGCATCGATACTCCGGAGTAGACCAGCGTATGCGCTTCTCATCCCAGTATGAGAGACGGTCTGTCCCACAGCCGTTAGTACGTCGTACTTGGGATAGTATGCGGGTGCTCGTTAGGTTACGAGTACACTGGACAGGACTCGTCGGGAACTGTTGGTTGGTAATATACCTATCGTCAGTTATCAGTTCCCAGGTGACATGAGTACAGCTTAGTCCGCTGACTTGACACTGTCACTTCGCCTCGAGTGTGTTCCCACTGCACTTTGATTACTACCCTACCACGGCTCAGAGGAGTCGTGCAAACAGGTAGTTTTTGGGTGCAGTCCCGAAGCACTTGGAGGCAGTGACGGTTAGACAGGATTCGTCTCTCCCGGTATTGGGGGTTGACATCGCGCTGTGTCCAGGAGAGCCATTACACGAGTAGTCCCTGGCCAGGGCAAGCGAGATATACTGGTAGGCTTCCAGTGTTATCTCAGGGTGTTCTGGGCTTCACTCCGACACGACTTGTACCGCTATTAGGGGACTGACGTTCACCGCCCCCTAGGCCCGCCATGCGATGTATCAGACGAACAGACCGGACTGTATGGAGATTGTCACATACAGGATCAGTAGGAGTGCAGATGGGGTTCACCTCGTCAGTCTTCTTATCGACATCTACCTGGGGACCGTTACGTACAGCTAGTGCCGCTTGCGGTCTGTGGTTAAACCCACTGCCAGCGTAGTGTCGAGTCTTTAGAGTCCCACACAGAGAGCTATTCGCCTTTAGGCAAAACGAGTAGAGGTCGCATGGTTTTGCGACAGGGTTCGTTCGCATCCGCGCACTTGTGCACGTTTGCTGTCCGGACAGTTTATACTAGCGGGCTTTGGTTTAAGCCAGATCCTAGTATATGATTTGAGATTGGTTTTTCTCATTGTGTTCGTGCTCCTCGGATCACGAATGCGGGTGCGTATGCACGGTTGCTTGAGATTGAGGGAGAGGACCTTGTTTAGGGTTAATGACTATTGTCATTTTATTAACCCTATTGTTTCTGTGTGTATTATTGTTAATTAATAATTAGCTTAATTATTGTGCATGGTTGTTATTGTTGACACTTTGACTTTGTTGACTTGTTGACCAAGTTGACAATTTGACCATGATCATTTCATTTGGAAGATGCTCTTTGATTCTTGCAATTTGCATTAATGATGAAATGATAATGGTCACCTCTTGATAAAACCATGACAATTTTCTTGCTAATTAATTAATTAAAATAACTCACACATATTAGTGAGAATGGCTCACTATTATTTCATTCTATCATATCTTTTCTCTCTCTTGCTCATCCTCTCCCTCAAGCTCTCTCCCTCTCATGTGTTGAGAAACAAAAAGCTTGAGAAAAACCTTCACTTGATCTTCTCTACTCACTTCTAGGGTTCAAGTCTTAGCATTTCTTGCACTCTAGTTACTCCTAGCTTGGAGTTGAAGCTAAAGGTCGAGGCTTTCAGGTGGATCGTTCTTTGACGGAAGGAGACTAGCAAGGTGAGGCCTTTCTACCATTCCGACGAGCAAGGAGAGAAGGAGTTCGAGCCCAAGGTATAACCTTTCTACAACTTTGTTAGTTGTTAGTTTACTTTAGTTAGTTTTAGTTTAGCCAAGATCCTCCAAGTCAAGGTCCATGTTGCCTAAGTCATTAAAAATCCGATTTTTATTATGTTTTCCGCCTCCCCGCAAGTACCGGGGTGGGCAACGTGGACTTACAGTGGTATCAGAGCCTAACTAAACTCAAACTAGCTAGGTAGTGAAGTGTAACGAAGTTTCGAAACCGAAAAAAAATCCAAAAACCGAACTTTGAAAAACCCTAGTTTCTGTTGAAATTTTTTCTGCTCAAAATAGAAAACTTTATATTTGTAAATTCATCTCAGGGTTTTTTAAAAACACCCATGAAAAACGACACAGAGATTCATCCAAACCGCCGCCCTTCCGCCGCACGAGGTAGGCTCGTGCCGCGGAAGCGCCGCGGTTTGATGTCTTCTCTGCATCGTTTTTCGTGCAGTGTCTGTCTGTGTTGATTTTAGGATTTTTAGGATATATAATATATGCCCAGATTTTCCAGAACTAAAATTTACTTTTGGGGGCCTATAAATCCGTATTTTTCGGAACTTCACTACACTTTAACTACATCGGTTATATCTGTAATGCTTGCATGTATTGAACGTCGGCTAATCGCTATAAGACGATTAGTCGGGGTTATACATGATCTGTGATTGTTATTGGTTTGTGGATATGAATGGATTGGATTGTCGCGGGTGAATGGCCGGGGTGGATGTGAGATGAGCGTTGTTTTTCTTTCATTCTTTTGTAACATGTAAATTGATGTAATAATATTCTTTGTATGGCCGCACAACCGGGTCGGGGTTGTAGCCGTCATTGTATAATTCTTTTTACTGTTTTTGCTCCTAGGATAGACCCATGGAGGGGGTGCACAAACTACCGAGTACTCGAAGTGCCGAGTGGCCTACTCACGGTGGTGAGGGAGGTTGCTTCGCTTCGGGTGCTTGGCGGGTAGTTTGCCGCACCCGTAGGGGTCTTGGGTGGGGTATTGGCTATTCACCGCGACCGTGTAATCCGCTTTGCGTTGCAGGCTCGAACGCATTGCGGATTCCTAGTATATCCAATGTATTCATCTGTGATCTGTAATGTCTATCATTGCTGTATATTTATATATAATAACTATTTAGGCGTTGCTTATGTTTTACAGCAGCGCTAGCCCAGCCCCCGCTCTGTCGTTAGTTAAGTAACCTAACGGGTGATGACGGGGCCCCGTGGCGAATGCGAATGGCATAAGCGTACGTCATATTTTGGTTGTTTTCTGCAATGGTAGGATTAATTGATGGGACGCATTAAAAGAACTAATGCAAGAAATAAACCAAGTAAAAGTCGATTGGAACACTTTGAAAACCACTCGGTTCTTTTCAAAACTAAACTTTTAAACGCGGAGCTTGAACCACTCCTTTTAAAAGCTATCTCGTTCCATCGACCATATCAAGTTCACTACGTTCACGGTTTCGCCAAAACCATTCGTAGCCCTCCGTCATTCCACATGAATGGTCAAAAGTATTCAAGCTGTGTATTTTGGCCAAAGTCAAGGCATAGTGATTGGTAGCGTTTGGGCATTCATGTGTAGCATAGATAGATGCGTTGATTTGGGACAGTCGTACTGCCATTTTGGCCAAAGTCAAGGGTAGGTACGGGTGGGTCCAAATTAACCAGGAGAATGACGGGTAGAACTTGACATGTGACTTATGATATTTTGGCCAAAGTCAAGGTCATAAGAGCATGGGGCAAAAATCCACATCGGGAGTTTCATAAGTACTGAAACTTGCTAGATTTGCATACCATTTGGAGTGTGATGATTCTGGTAGGATTCCTTCGGTTTTATCGCGCGATGATATTTGGATCCCGATCCTACTGTGAGTATATGCTACTCCTCGGGAAAACTCTCACTTAACGATCAATGCTATAAACCTAGTAGGTGCCTAGAAAGGTGTTAGCGGGGCTACGCCCACAGGGAAAAGAGGTTACTTAATTAAGAAACTTCGCGAAAGCGTTGGAAAACCTCCCTCGAAGTACCGACACTGGCCTGGCTGAACGGTTAAGCAAGTATTGTACGGTGAGAATGATCCCGGCTAATCCTTTTCTTTATGGTTTGAGAAGGGATTCGAGAAACAGTGGGAGCCATCCAGTTTAGACAAACTAAAAACCACTCTAAACTTGCAAGAGCATCATGCTAAAGTGTTTCTTTTCTCTCTCCTAATTGCAGCGACCATTCAACATGACCGGACTTAAGTTACTGTTAGATAAAAACATATTGACAGGGCCAAACTACAAAGATTGGCTCAGGAATGTCAAGATGGCGATCACTTATGACAACCTGGGGTATATACTTACCACCAAAGCTCCCCCTGTCCCAGGTCCCACCTCCAGCGTCGCGGATGTAGAAATCCGTAAGACATGGGAGATAGATTGCGCGAGGGCCAGATGCCTCGTACTAGCCTCGATGGACAATGAACATCAGAGGAGGCACGAGAATATGGACCTAGAGTCCATATTTCTCCATACAAAAGAACTGTATGGAGAGCAGTCTCGTATCGCAAGATACGAAGTGTCGAAGAAGCTTTTTTCGGCAAGGTTGGCCGTCGGATCATCGGTAGCGGACCACGTGCTTAAGATGATCGGCTACATAGAAGAGCTCGCGGACCTAGGGACCACGTTAGAGAATGAACTCTATACCGATTTGATTCTCCAGTCCCTTCCTTCCACTTACGCCCAGTTCGTTCTTAACTTCAACATGCAAGGAAAGGAGGTTGAACTTGCCGAGCTTCTGAACATGTTGAGGACTGCTGAGGGCACCCTACAGAAGGGTAGGGAGACATCCACTTTTTTTGTAGGAGGATCTTCCTCTTCTAGGTCCAGGGCGAAAGCAAGGGCAAGAAGAAGAAAGCCCCCGCCAAACCAAGAGGCGGTGTCGGTAAAGTGGATACGAAGGGAAAGGGTAAAGCAACAAAAGTAGCAGGGAAGATGGTGGGGAAGGAAGAATGCTTCTATTGTCACAAAAGTGGTCACTGGAAACAAGATTGCAAGGCTTGGAAAGCCAGAACACAGGATTTGAAGCGAGTTGCAGCTTCAGCTTCAGGTGTGTATGTTATTGAAAACTGTCTATCAATAAACTCTACATCCTGGGTATTGGATACCGGATCAGGATCTCATATCTGTAATTCTTTGCAGGCGTTGAGAAAGCGTAGAGTTTTGAAGGCAGGTGACATGACCCTCAGAGTTGCAAACGGTGCTAGCATGGATGCAGAGGCCGTGGGGGACTATCACCTGGGATTATCTGATGGACACTTTTTGGTTTTGCGTAGTTGTTATTATGTACCAAATGCAACCTGTAACATCATCTCTGTATCTTTATTATCTAAAGAAGGTTATGAATTTGCATTTGTAAGTAATGTAGTGAACATTCACCTTAATCAAGTTTTGATTGGGTCAGGTACATTGAACAACGGTATTTACGTTTTAAACCAACCGCAGGTTTTCAATATCCAGAATACACACAAAAGAAAGTCTCCAGAAATTAATAAAACTTTCTTATGGCATTGTAGACTGGGTCACATCAATGAAAGAAGATTGACTAAGTTACATACTGAAGGATATTTGGATCCGTTCGAATATCAATCGTATGCAACTTGTCAATCCTGTCTCAAAGGAAAGATGACAAAGGCTCCGTTTTCTGGACACGGAGAAAGAGCGAGCGAGCTCTTGGGACTCGTACACAGCGACGTGTGCGGTCCAATGTCTACACATGCGCGAAGCGGTTTTTCTTACTTCATTGCCTTTACGGATGATTTTTCAAGGTACGGTTATGTCTTCTTAATGAAACATAAATCCGAGGCTTTTGAAAAATTCCAGGAATATAAGAATGAAGTAGAAAAACAAACCGGCAAAAGTATCAAGATCCTAAGATCGGATCGAGGAGGAGAATACTTAAGTGCCGAATTCCTGAACTACTTAAAAGAGAATGGAATTCTCTCTCAGCTTACTCCTCCATACACTCCGCAACATAATGGTGTATCGGAGAGACGGAACCGGACCCTATTGGATATGGTACGGTCCATGATGAGTAACGCTGAGTTACCGCGATCGTTCTGGGGATATGCGCTAGAATCAGCAGCATACCTTTTGAACCGAGTTCCAACTAAGACTGTGCCTACTACACCATATGAAATGTGGTGTGGGAAGAGACCCCATCTTAATCACATTAAGACATGGGGATGTCCAGCTTTTGTAAAAAAACAGCATACGGACAAGCTCGAGGCACGCTCAGTACAGTGCAAGTTTGTGGGATATCCGAAGAACTCCAAGGGATATTACTTCTATTGCGAAGAGGAACAAAAAGTCCTTGTTTCTCGCCATGCCCACTTTCTAGAACATCAGTTCATAGAAAAAGAATTAAGTGGGAGCGTGATAGAACTGGAAGAAGTTCCAGAACCGCAAGCTATTACTGAAAGCTTAGTAGAGCCAGAGGGTTCGAAAGATCAAGACATTCCCGTGCCACTCCGCAGGAGTAGTAGGCAGTCTCATCCGCCCGAGAGATACTACGGTTTTCTCATTGACGGGGATAGAGAGGACTGCATCCTAGATTGTGATGAGCCTACTAGCTTCCAGCAAGCCATCCAGAGCGTCGACTCGGTAAAATGGCTGGATGCAATGCGGACCGAGATGGAGTCCATGTACACCAACAAAGTATGGACGTTGGACATTGCTCCAGACGGGGTAAAACCCGTAGGATGGAAGTGGATCTTCAAAAGGAAGATTGGTGTAGATGGACAGGTTGAGACCTATAAAGCTAGACTGGTAGCAAAGGGTTTTCGTCAGCGACCTGGTTTGGACTATGACGAAACCTTTTCTCCAGTAGCTATGCTGAAATCCATTCGGATCCTTCTTGCCATCGCTGCTTTCCACGATTATGAGATCTGGCAGATGGACGTAAAGACAGCTTTTCTAAATGGTCATTTAGAGGAGTGTGTCTATATGGATCAGCCAGAGGGTTTCATTCAGGGTGGGAGCAGCGGAAAGGTGTGCAAGTTGCTCAAGTCCATTTATGGACTCAAGCAGGCATCGCGGAGTTGGAACATCTGCTTTGATGAGACGGTCAAAGAATTTGGCTTCATCAAAAATCCGGATGAACCATGCATCTATTGTAGATTTGTAGCGAGAACTGTAGTATTCCTCGTTTTATACGTGGATGACATTCTCTTAATAGGAAATGACATTCCTATGCTACAATCTGTCAAGGGGTTCTTGTCACACAGGTTCTCCATGAAAGACCTGGGTGATGCCTCATACATTCTGGGTATCCGGATCTACCGTGACAGATCCAAGAAGATATTAGGACTCTCACAGTCCAGGTACATCGACACCATACTGAAGAGATTCAGTATGGAAGATTCCAAGCGCGGTAATCTACCGGCTTGTCACGGGATCACCCTCTCCAAAGAGATGTCTCCCAAGACTGATTTTGAGAGGGATCGCATGTCTATTATACCCTACGCTTCTGCGGTAGGCTCTATAATGTATGCGATGTTGTGTACCAGACCGGATGTGGCTTATGCACTGAGTGTGGTAAGCAGGTATCAGTCAAACCCTGGGGAGAAACATTGGATAGCAGTAAAGAACATTCTCAAGTACCTGAGAAGGACTAAGGAGATGTTCTTGGTGTATGGCGGAAAAGACCTGCAGATTGAGGCCTTTGCAGACTCCAGCTTCCAGAGTGACAAGGATGATTCCAAGTCCATGTCGGGTTTTGTCTTTACCCTCAATGGAGGGGCGGTGTGTTGGAAGAGCTCCAAACAGGAAACCGTTGCTGACTCGACTATGGAAGCGGAATACATCGCTGCATCTGATGCCGCAAAAGAAGCTGTCTGGATGAGGAAGTTCTTGAAAGAACTTCAGGTGGTTCCGTCCATTGTTGACCCAATACCTCTGTATTGCGACAACAACGGGGCTATAGCTTTAGCGAAGGAACCCAGGTCCCATCAGAAATCCAGACACATCTTAAGGCGGTATCACCTGATCAGGGAGATTGTGGATCGCCAGGAGATCGAGGTCCGGAGAGTTGCATCAGAGGATAACACAGCAGATCCATTCACCAAGGCCTTGCCCCAGACTCAGTTCGAGCGGCTGATCGAGATGATAGGTCTTCGATACGCCAGTACATGGCCTTAGTGCAAGTGGGAGATTGTTAGTGTATATGCCCTAGAGGCCATTACTGTATCATACTAGTTTGTATATTACTTAATGGAAGCTTGGGATATTCACAGTTGTATATACAATCTTGCTCGAAATGGTAGTATGCTACTTGGTTTGTCTCTGCTTTAATATGTGCATGTGTTTCTTTTAGCATATTGCAGGTATACATATTAGTAGAGCCCTTAGGATCTGTGCTTGATTACCAGCGTTGCGATGGCGCTCGCACTCGTGGGAGCTGGGTAATCTATAAGCACATCCTTATACAGGTCCCTGGTCGTTGGACTATCGAGACAGGGCATCGATACTCCGGAGTAGACCAGCGTATGCGCTTCTCATCCCAGTATGGGAGACGGTCTGTCCCACAGCCGTTAGTACGTCGTACTTGGGATAGTATGCGGGTGCTCGTTAGGTTACGAGTACACTGGACAGGACTCGTCGGGAACTGTTGGTTGGTAATATACCTATCGTCAGTTATCAGTTCCCAGGTGACATGAGTACAGCTTAGTCCGCTGACTTGACACTGTCACTTCGCCTCGAGTGTGTTCCCACTGCACTTTGATTACTACCCTACCACGGCTCAGAGGAGTCGTGCAAACAGGTAGTTTTTGGGTGCAGTCCCGAAGCACTTGGAGGCAGTGACGGTTAGACAGGATTCGTCTCTCCCGGTATTGGGGGTTGACATCGCGCTGTGTCCAGGAGAGCCATTACACGAGTAGTCCCTGGCCAGGGCAAGCGAGATATACTGGTAGGCTTCCAGTGTTATCTCAGGGTGTTCTGGGCTTCACTCCGACACGACTTGTACCACTATTAGGGGACTGACGTTCACCGCCCCCCTAGGCCCGCCATGCGATGTATCAGACGAACAGACCGGTCTGTATAGAGATTGTCACATACAGGCTCAGTAGGAGTGCAGATGGGGTTCACCTCGTCAGTCTTCTTATCGACATCTACCTGGGGACCGTTACGTACAGCTAGTGCCGCTTGCGGTCTGTGGTTAAACCCACTGCCAGCGTAGTGTCGAGTCTTTAGAGTCCCACACAGAGAGCTATTCGCCTTTAGGCAAAACGAGTAGAGGTCGCATGGTTTTGCGACAGGGTTCGTTCGCATCCGCGCACTTATGCACGTTTGCTGTCCGGACAGTTTATACTAGCGGGCTTTGGTTTAAGCCAGATCCTAGTATATGATTTGAGATTGGTTTTTCTCATTGTGTTCGTGCTCCTCGGATCACGAATGCGGGTGCGTATGCACGGTTGCTTGAGATTGAGGGAGAGGACCTTGTTTAGGGTTAATGACTATTGTCATTTTATTAACCCTATTGTTTTTGTGTGTATTATTGTTAATTAATAATTAGCTTAATTATTGTGCATGGTTGTTATTGTTGACACTTTGACTTTGTTGACTTGTTGACCAAGTTGACAATTTGACCATGATCATTTCATTTGGAAGATGCTCTTTGATTCTTGCAATTTGCATTAATGATGAAATGATAATGGTCACCTCTTGATAAAACCATGACAATTTTCTTGCTAATTAATTAATTAAAATAACTCACACATATTAGTGAGAATGGCTCACTATTATTTCATTCTATCATATCTTTTCTCTCTCTTTCTCATCCTCTCCCTCAAGCTCTCTCCCTCTCATGTGTTGAGAAACAAAAAGCTTGAGAAAAACCTTCACTTGATCTTCTCTACTCACTTCTAGGGTTCAAGTCTTAGCATTTCTTGCACTCTAGTTACTCCTAGCTTGGAGTTGAAGCTAAAGGTCGAGGCTTTCAGGTGGATCGTTCTTTGACGGAAGGAGACTAGCAAGGTGAGGCCTTTCTACCATTCCGACGAGCAAGGAGAGAAGGAGTTCGAGCCCAAGGTATAACCTTTCTACAACTTTGTTAGTTGTTAGTTTACTTTAGTTAGTTTTAGTTTAGCCAAGATCCTCCAAGTCAAGGTCCATGTTGCCTAAGTCATTAAAAATCCGATTTTTATTATGTTTTCCGCCTCCCCGCAAGTACCGGGGTGGGCAACGTGGACTTACACACTCTTCGATTAAATGAGAGGGATCGGAACAACAAGCGCAGATGGTACGAAGGGGAAGAACAGGGGTGGGGGCAGGAGCAGAAAATTTGCTCTCTATCGCTTCAAGCTTTCTTGTTATTGCAGCCATTTCAGCTTTCATCGCAATAGAGACATCAAGTTGGTGGATTCCTACCCTAGACTGACCGGTAGAAGTGGAGGTAGAAGAAGAAGACGTCGGTCTGGTGCTCTCCCACTGTAGCGTTTGCTCCGCAAGGTCGTCAAAGAACTGCCATGCTTCCTCGTCAGATTTCGATAGGAAGTGGCCCTGACAGATGGTTTCCAGCAACTGCTTCGTTGCTGGGTTCAGTCCCTCGTATAAGGTTTGGCAAAGTTGCCATTTCTCTATACCGTGGTGAGGACACTGAACAAGAAGGTCTTTGTATCGGTCAAAGCACTTCCAGAAGGGTTCAGAAGGAAGCTGGGAGAATTGGTTGATTTCATTTCGAATCCTTGCAGTTTTGTGATTTGGATAAAACTTTTTGAGAAACGCTTTAACAAACTCATCCCAACTGGTTATGGAATGGGAAGCGGTGCTATACAGCCATTTTTCAGCGAGATCGCATAGAGTGAACGGAATAACCCGTAGACGTATAGCATCGTCCGACAGCTGGGTGGTTTTCATCATGGCACAGACGTTTTGAAATTTGTTGATGAAGATATAGGCATCTTCAGATTCAAGCCCATGAAAACGTGGAAGCATGTTGATGAAATGGGGCTTAATTTCAAAGTTGTCCCCATTGGCCGGAGAAAGAGAAAGGCAGGTGGGAAGTGCAGAACGGGTGGGGTAGAAACGATCCTGGAGCGCGATTCGCTGCGGCGCTACAACAGGCGGAGGTGGTGGGATATTGGTCTCCGTAGGAGGTGGAGCCAATCCACGGGTGGTCAAAGAGATGTTCGGATTGAATCCCGACATCGCGGAAGAAGAGGTTGGTGAAAGCGAAGGTGAAGGTGAAGAAGTATGAACAGAATTCCAGTCAACGTCGGAGTTGGTCGGCAAAGGTAGGGGTGAAAGAGGAGTGGAAGGAGTATCGACTTCGGAGTCGATCGCGTAGTCGGTAGCGACTAACGTAACGCGGACTAGACGGGCGCTAGTGTCCCGAGTCCAAGCGGACATACACTAAACGAGTTTAGTATAGTCAAAGCGGAGAAGGTGGGGGTTGTTGGAGATAGTGCCCTCAGAGTCAATTATTAGGTCACAGGTACGTGATTGTAATGATTGAGGGAGGACCTATCCCGGTAGGACAGTCTTACTCGTGATGATAGTATGCTATCTGGTTTACCTTTATCATCGTGTACTGGTTTAGGTGACCTGACACGTCGCTATTACACGTTGATAGAGCCCCTAGGATTCTTGCTTGACCACCAGCAGTATGAGGGCGATCATATAAGTGGGAGATGGGGGTCTATAAGCTTATCCTTAAAAGGTCCCTAGTCGTAGGAGTTTCGAGACTGGGCATCGATACTCCATTAGTAGACTAGTGTATACAGTCGAGACCCCGACGAGGGGCGGTGGCCGGTCTCACAAGCCACTGGTGTTAGTTGGATCACCTAAGATGTATACAGGTGCTCATTGGGTTATGAGTACACCGGACAGGACTCGCCGGGAACATGCTAGTTGGTCATATACCAGACGTCAGATGGCAGTTCCCTGGTGACATGTGTGCAGGTTAGTTCATCGACCTGGGGATCGTCATTTGTCTCGTGTGAGTTCCCACTGTACTTTGATTACTACCCTACCACGGCTCAAAGGAGTCGTGCAAACAGGTTTTAGTTGGGTACAGTCCCGAGCCACATGGAGGCAGTGAGCGTATCTTCAGGGGTTCGTCTCTCCCGGTATTGGGGGTGAGGTCGTGCTGTGTCTAGGAGAGCCATTACACAAAGTCCTTGGCCAAGGCAAGGAGATTTACTGGTAGGTATTCCAGTAGTATCTCAGGGTGTTCTGGGCTACACTCCGACACGACTTGTACCGCTTTTGGGGGTCTGACTTTTACCAACCCCCTAGGCCCGCCATGCGATACTCATAGACGAACGGACCGGACTGCACGGATATTGTCACTGACAGGCTCAGTTGGGTGTCGGGGTGAGCTTCCTCATCGACGTCCCATTTGGTCAGTACCTGGTAGCCCGTCACGTATTGGCTTATACCTCTGACGTGCTAGTGGTTAAATCCACAACCAAGGTGTTGACGAGTCTTTAGAGTCCCCCACATTCAGTTACTCAGCTTTCGGGCGAAACGCTGTAGAGGCCGTATGGAGATATGGCAGGGTCCGATCAGATACGTGCGGTATTGCACGGATCAGGATCGGACAGTTTTGTACTAGTGGCCGTATGGATATATGGCAGCGTTCGATCAGATACGTGCGGTATTGCACGCATCAGGATCGAACGGATATTACTAGCCGGCTTTGGTTTAAGCCGGTCCTAGTTTAGTACAGTGTAGATTTTGTCTCATTGCATTTGTATCCGGACGGAATACAGATGCGGGTGTGTATGCACAGTATCAGGGTTTTCCTGTAATTTATTACGGGACCAGTTTTCTGGAGTTGCCAGTTTGCATTCCGTTCCGGCCGGTTTTCCTTTGTTCTTTCCCGGCCGGACTTTTCCGATGGAGGGGGTAATTTGCAGTTTTGCAAATTACATTTGTGGAGGGGTTTTCTTGCAAAAGGGTTTGATATGATAAGAATCTTTGCTTTTCAACCATGCTTTTGCTTTAGTGAGATTTGATAGAATGAGGATGGGTTTAAAGTGAAAGGTATGGTTGATGTTGTGGTCACCTCTTCTATTCTCCTACACTCACCTCCCTCTTGGTTTTTGTTACACCCTCCACCACCATTCCATAGAGAAGAGGCCGGCCAATATTTTTGAGAGAGAGAGAGTGGTTCATTTTTGTGAGGAGATATATTTGCTCATATCATTTTTCCTTGCAAAATTGATAGCATCATTTGCCTCCAAAGTTTCATTCTTCCCTCCATCTAAAGGCAACTCCAAGACCCCAAATGAGACACATAGATCTACACTACACTTCCTACAGCAAATCTTGGACGCGTCGATTCGCCAGCTTCGCGCCCGAGTTGCCTCGGTATTGAGGTGGGAGCCCGTAAAAGCTACAGGCGATGTGGTGCCCTTTCCGACGAGGAGGAGACGGACAGCTTTTCCCGCGAGGAGATCGGAGTGGAGATGAAGACCGGAGGACTCGGATCTGTCGGTACATCTCTAACCCGTATTCTAGTTAGCTTAGACTAGTTAATGGTTCGATCCGGAGTTTAGTGCGCGGTGGTGCCGGTTTGCAAAGTCCGCAAAATTTAAGTTATTCACCGTTTCCGCATTCCGGCGTCGGATTGACGGCCGGGGCGCCGCCGTGCACTTACACTGGTATCAGAGCCTCGCCATTAACATAGTCTAGCTTTGTGTAATGTGTTTATCAATTCCGATCGACCGAAATTTCCAAAAACCGTATTTATTTAGCACATCAGTTTCTGTCGAAATTTTTTGGAGTCTAAAAATTTTTCTGGTTGTCTCAGAGTGATGTGCAGGGAAATAGAAGCATACTGAAAAAATTTGGCAAAATGATCTCACTATTCCGCCGCGCAAGCGCCGCGAAACCCCACCTCGTGCGGCTCTTCCGCCGCGGAATTTACTGTTCACCCCCCCAAATTTTTCCAGTGTGTTCCTGAGTTGAAAATGTGGTTTCTGGAATATTAAAATTGGGCCAATTATTTCTGTGAGTGCTACAGTTTTTGTTTGGGGGCCCACTTGTTAATTGTTTGATCAATCGGAAAATTTTAAACACATTTTTCACAGTATTTACATTATATCTGCGACCGTGAATGTCACTCGATCGGTAAATCCGGTCTAACTGCTATAGCCCGGTTAGACGGATTTGCGAACGTGACTTTCACGTTGATGTTTTATGTTTATGCTGTGATGTTGCGGATCGGTCGTGGGGGATAGCCTGGATGCAATGCTAGTACTGTATTGTGGTATTATGTACATTTGATATTGCGGGGCGAGCGTCCGACATGTGGACTGCCGTCACTGCCTGATTGTATTATTCTTTTGGGGCACGACCCGGTTGCGGTCGATGTACCCGGTGTATGTATATTTTACTTTCTGTACTAGGATTACCCCACGGTGGGGTGCACGGATAGCCGGGTTCTAGAGGGCAACAAGCCCGCATCTCATGGCATTGAGACGGAGGGGGCTTCACTCTGGGATTGGCGGGCTATTCGCCGCACTCGTAGGGGGTACAGGTTGACCCAGGAGGGGTGCCCAAGTTACCGGATTCCGTGAAGTGCTGGGTGGTCCATTCACGGCGATGAAGGGGGCTGCCTCGCTTCAGGTTTTGGCGGGTGACTTGCCGCGCCCGTAGGGGTCTAGGATTTCATTGCACAGGCTATCCACACGACCAGGGGAACGTCGGGTTTCAGTAGTGGCTCTGTGAAACCCGGGGATCCCAGATATCTGTATTGTTCTGTGATGCTGTACATTTCTGTGATGTTGCATTTCTTTTCACGCCTTGAGCGAAATATAATATATTGGTATATGTATTAGTAGATGTTGTATATGTTTTACATCCGCGCTAGTCCAGTCCCCGCTCTGTCGTTAGTTAGCTAACCTAACGGGTAATGACGGGACCCAGTGGCGAATGCGGATGGCATATACGTACGTCAGTATATTTTCGTTCTTTTTGGTGTGATCAATTGATGGGACTGCATTGATTCGGATCAATGCAAGTTAAAAACAAACCTAATCTGATGTTGTTGGAACACTTTTCAAAAAGCTGTTATTGCAAGGACGTTCACTTTTGTTTTGCATCGTGGTATTCATTTGGAATATCCTGCTCCTCAGTCGACGAGGCAAGGGCCGAGATCCCTTCACCGGGAGTGACCCCTTGGACAAAAGGTTTGCGTCAGGGCAATAACTTCACTATAGCCGATTACTTTTGCTTTGCATCGTGGTATTCAGTTGGAATATCCTGCACCCCATTCTACGGGGAAAGAGCCGAGATCCCTTCACCGGGAGTGACCTCTTTAGTAAAGGTTTTCGTCACTATATTTTTAAAAGCTATCCGTTCCTTCAACGAGATCAAGTTCATTACGTTAAAGGTTTTCGCCAGAAACCATTCGTAGCCCTCCGTCGTTTCATATGGATAGTCAATAGTATTCAAGCTGTGTTTGTTGGCCTTAGTCAAGGCACAGTGTTTGGTAGCTATTGGATATTCATATGCTGCATAGATAGATGCGTTGGTTTGGGACAGTCGTATAGCCTTGTTGGCCTTAGTCAAGGGCTTGTACGGGTGGATTCAAATCAACCTGGACAATGACGGGTAGAACTTGACATGTGACTTATGATTTGTTGGCCTTAGTCAAGGTCATAAGAGCATGGGGCAGAAATCACATCGGGAGTTTCAAAAGAACTGAAACTTGCCAGATATGCGCATACCTTCTGGAGTGTGATACCGTGAGCGGATTCCATCACGTTATCGTGCGATGAGAGTAGGATCCCGATTCCCACTGATGAGTTGGTTTACTCCTCGGGTGACCCCGACTAATTCTTCTTTCAGGTTTGGAGGAGAATTTGAGGTACAGTGGGAGGTTTCCAGATTGGATAAATTGGTAACCATTCTGATCTAGGATAGAGTGCACGCTGAGTGTTTCTTTTCTCTCTCTCTTCTGGCAGCGACCATTGACCCGACCCTAAGACCATGACTCAGTGACCAAGTTGATCGAACCTACTTAACACTGGCTTTTGGATTGTCAGAGTTGCAGACCTCATTGCCACTCCTACTTTTAGCCTTTTTTCCAGGACACCCCGTATTACTACGAACGTCCACTTCCATTGGACAAAACCATCGTATGGTTAGATACGAACTCGAAAGAATTTATTCGAGGATGGTTTCCGGTTCTGGAGAAAACGGATAGGATTATTCAGTTGTCTTTTCCTTTTACCCTCTCTCAGGTTACGAGTACTCCTTGGTTTAGGGGTAGTACACCTATTACGCAAATTGGATTGTCTTCTTCCAAACCTTAGGCTGGTGCCGACCGGTAGGGAATGAAGAAAACCAATTAGCATAACGATGGTGTGCAGAAGGTATTAAGTTAAGACAAAGTAAGGGATTAGTAAGAGGGCAAAGTAAATTGCAACAGATATTCACGACCAAACCATGTATTCCTTCGCCAATCCTAAATCACCTTTGTATTTCTCCAGGACACTCCGTATCATTACGAAGATCCCATTTTATTGGATAATCCATCGTATGGTTATATACGAACTCGAAAGGAACTCGTTCCAGTTCGGGGATGGATCCTGGTTCAGGAGAAATAGGAATAAAGTACATTCAGGTGTCTTTTATCTTCACCTTCTCTCGCGATGCGAGTGCTCCTAGGATTAGGACAGTACACCCTTTATGCTTATTGGATAGTCTTCTTCCAAACCATAGGCTGGTGCCGAACGGTAGGGAAGGAAGAAAACCAATTGGCCTAAAGGGGTGTGCAGAAGGTAATGACTAAAGACATATGAAGGGATTTAGAGAGGTGGCAAAGAATTATACGGTTATAGTTGTGAATCTGGATAATGGATAAGGCATTGCTAGAAATACCAGGATACCCCAACGAAACATTTCAATGTTTCAGTTTCACTATGTACTGTTAATGGAAAACTGATTTCCCGATTAGACACTTACTTCAGGGTATGTATTTACCAGGTATGATTCTCACATCTGTATGGTTTTACAGATGATGAGTGGGAGTAAGTTATTGGGAATTGGGTGATCATCCTCATTATATCGGGATTCGTTGTAATTGGTGATATTTGAGGATGCCACCTGGGTTGTTTGCCGGTCGGCAAATATTTGGTTTTGAATATCCGCTGTTGTGCACCAATTTCAAATTGATATATCTGTACGTCTATTTTCATAGAGTGAGATATACCTTTTGATATTATGTCGATGACATTTACCTATATCAGTGGATGGTTAGGTAAGGAGCATTGAACAGCGGTGTAATTCTTCTTAACCAAAAGTACAGTTTTCAACCTACGACACACAGTGAATGAGTCACTAGACTCAAGGGACTTATACATAGTATTGTATGTTGTCCAGGGTCCATCAGGACAGAGGGGTTGGTCCTCGTACTGTATTCTGTTTACTTATGACTTCTCTAGTTCTTAGACAAGTGCTTCGTAGAAACACAGGGTCTAAGTTTTGAGGAGTTATAGGTATTTGAATAAAGTAGAGAACCAGGTATTGCAAGTATCGGGATTCTTCAAAGTGATCGAAGATGTAGATACTTGTAAATGGTATTCAGTTGATAGTAATGATATAGAGAAATTGCTTCTCTTTCAGTTTACTCATAATTGGAAGCATTCCTAAGTTGAGTAACGCTGATCGGCCTCTTTCCATTTAGTTGACATGCACTGGAGACAGCTGCATGATTTGAATCTGGTTCAATTAAATCAGTGCCTCTGGTTCTATATTGGATATAGAACAGTTCATATCTTAACGATGTTAAGGTACGGGGAGTTGTCCGGTTTATGCTTAAAACCAGATTCCGGATAACTCATAGGCACGTTTCTGTAATGGCTGTTTGTGGGTTGACCCAGGCTATGACGAGGGTTGATTTTCTACCATCTGGATGAACAATAGCAGTATTGTTCTAGACTCGCCACAGTTTTATTAAAAATGGATTTTTTCAAAAACAGCAGTGGGAGTATGGTAGAACTGGAAGTGATTCCAGAACCGCAAACGATTACTGAAGATTTGATAAGGAACCTAAAGATTCAATCTGATTTGACATTCCATTGGCCACTCCGCAGATAAGGTGGGTAACTTCAGGCACCCGAGAGATACTACGGTAGCCTCAAGGACGGTGACAGGGAAGTTCTTGTTTACCCACAATTACCATTGCTGTTGTTCCAGGCTGTGAGACCCGGCGGGAGGATGAGTATAGCGTCGTTCTGAACTCGCTTCAGAAGTGTACGTGTATATGACTCTGCCAGAGGGTTGTCGTAGTCAGTGGGAGCAGCGGAAGCATTGGTGGACAGGTAGCTTATGTCTATTTATAGACTAAAGCAGATGTAGCGGAGATAGATCATCTATTTCTGACGTGACAGTCATGGGTTTGACTTCATCAGAATAGGGGATGGATCTGTTGAGAAGGTAGTAGGGTGTGATGTCATGGTATTTAGATGACATACACAAAGTAGGAAAAGAAACTCCTATACTACAATCGGTTATACTTTGGTCGTCACACAGTGGTTTCTCCACAAAGGAAATGGATTTTATATCAGACATGCTGGTTACTAGATCTATGGTTTTAGATCTAGATTTGGGTGGTTTCCCAATCAGGGTACTTGACAGCATTCTAAGAGTATTTAGGATGGACGACTCCTGGCACGGTAGTGTACCTGCAGGTAATGGAGTCACCCTCTCCAAAGGGGTCTTACAGACTAAAGGGGAGAGGGACGTGCATGATTGGCAGATCACTTGCTCAGGCAATTGAGTCAATCATGAGATGTCAAGTACCACACCAGATGTTGTTCTTGCACTAGATGCAATAAGTTGATATTGATCCAATTCTGGAGAAACAGTCGGAAGCAGTTTTAGAACATAAGTGGCTGTTCTAGGGATATGATAACGGCTGCCTCTTTTAGGAGACGGTTATCATTCCAGGCTTCCAAGGTGACCTGGACGACAAGAAGGTTGTCAGAGTTATAGTTTTCCCTCCTGCGAGGGGCAGTATTTTGGACAGGTGGTCCAAGGCAATACTGAGGGAGGCTTGTCGCAGGATACTGATTAAGTTCAGTTGACGATACAGTCTAAGAAGTTTGGATTTGAAGTTCATTTATGAGCTATGTCCCATCAGACATCCAGACACATTCTAAGACAGGTATTGCTCATTTCGGGAGATGGGTTTCTCCGCGAACTTGAGATATAGAGAGACATAGAAAGAAACAACTTAGCGGATCCACTCACTGAGGCTATTCCTCGAACGCAGTAGTTCCGCAAACGAGTTTTGTGAGACTGACTAGTAGAGGAGTTGGATGTTCGGTATCACACGGGCTGTGAGTATGCGACATCGCAATAATTAGCCTTGAGTGCAAGTGGGAGATTGTTGGAGATAGTGCCCTCAGAGTCAATTATTAGGTCACAGGTACGTGATTGTAATGATTGAGGGAGGACCTATCCCGGTAGGACAGTCTTACTCGTGATGATAGTATGCTATCTGGTTTACCTTTATCATCGTGTACTGGTTTAGGTGACCTGACACGTCACTATTACACGTTGATAGAGCCCCTAGGATTCTTGCTTGACCACCAGCAGTATGAGGGCGATCATATAAGTGGGAGATGTGGGTCTATAAGCTTATCCTTAAAAGGTCCCTAGTCGTAGGAGTTTCGAGACTGGGCATCGATACTCCATTAGTAGACTAGTGTATACAGTCGAGACCCCGACGAGGGGCGGTGGCCGGTCTCACAAGCCACTGGTGTTAGTTGGATCACCTAAGATGTATACAGGTGCTCATTGGGTTATGAGTACACCGGACAGGACTCGCCGGGAACATGCTAGTTGGTCATATACCAGACGTCAGATGGCAGTTCCCTGGTGACATGTGTGCAGGTTAGTTCATCGACCTGGGGATCGTCATTTGTCTCGTGTGAGTTCCCACTGTACTTTGATTACTACCCTACCACGGCTCAAAGGAGTCGTGCAAACAGGTTTTAGTTGGGTACAGTCCCGAGCCACATGGAGGCAGTGAGCGTATCTTCAGGGGTTCGTCTCTCCCGGTATTGGGGGTGAGGTCGTGCTGTGTCTAGGAGAGCCATTACACAAAGTCCTTGGCCAAGGCAAGGAGATTTACTGGTAGGTATTCCAGTAGTATCTCAGGGTGTTCTGGGCTACACTCCGACACGACTTGTACCGCTTTTGGGGGTCTGACTTTTACCAACCCCCTAGGCCCGCCATGCGATACTCATAGACGAACGGACCGGACTGCACGGATATTGTCACTGACAGGCTCAGTTGGGTGTCGGGGTGAGCTTCCTCATCGACGTCCCATTTGGTCAGTACCTGGTAGCCCGTCACGTATTGGCTTATACCTCTGACGTGCTAGTGGTTAAATCCACAACCAAGGTGTTGACGAGTCTTTAGAGTCCCCCACATTCAGTTACTCAGCTTTCGGGCGAAACGCTGTAGAGGCCGTATGGAGATATGGCAGGGTCCGAACAGATACGTGCGGTATTGCACGGATCAGGATCGGACAGTTTTGTACTAGTGGCCGTATGGATATATGGCAGCGTTCGATCAGATACGTGCGGTATTGCACGCATCAGGATCGAACGGATATTACTAGCCGGCTTTGGTTTAAGCCGGTCCTAGTTTAGTACAGTGTAGATTTTGTCTCATTGCATTTGTATCCGGACGGAATACAGATGCGGGTGTGTATGCACAGTATCAGGGTTTTCCTGTAATTTATTACGGGACCAGTTTTCTGGAGTTGCCAGTTTGCATTCCGTTCCGGCCGGTTTTCCTTTGTTCTTTCCCGGCCGGACTTTTCCGATGGAGGGGGTAATTTGCAGTTTTGCAAATTACATTTGTGGAGGGGTTTTCTTGCAAAAGGGTTTGATATGATAAGAATCTTTGCTTTTCAACCATGCTTTTGCTTTAGTGAGATTTGATAGAATGAGGATGGGTTTAAAGTGAAAGGTATGGTTGATGTTGTGGTCACCTCTTCTATTCTCCTACACTCACCTCCCTCTTGGTTTTTGTTACACCCTCCACCACCATTCCATAGAGAAGAGGCCGGCCAATATTTTTGAGAGAGAGAGAGTGGTTCATTTTTGTGAGGAGATATATTTGCTCATATCATTTTTCCTTGCAAAATTGATAGCATCATTTGCCTCCAAAGTTTCATTCTTCCCTCCATCTAAAGGCAACTCCAAGACCCCAAATGAGACACATAGATCTACACTACACTTCCTACAGCAAATCTTGGACGCGTCGATTCGCCAGCTTCGCGCCCGAGTTGCCTCGGTATTGAGGTGGGAGCCCGTAAAAGCTACAGGCGATGTGGTGCCCTTTCCGACGAGGAGGAGACGGACAGCTTTTCCCGCGAGGAGATCGGAGTGGAGATGAAGACCGGAGGACTCGGATCTGTCGGTACATCTCTAACCCGTATTCTAGTTAGCTTAGACTAGTTAATGGTTCGATCCGGAGTTTAGTGCGCGGTGGTGCCGGTTTGCAAAGTCCGCAAAATTTAAGTTATTCACCGTTTCCGCATTCCGGCGTCGGATTGACGGCCGGGGCGCCGCCGTGCACTTACAGGGGTAAGAAAACGTCAATGGAGAAAGGCGATGGGTGATGGGTGAAAAATGGATTTGGCGACAAAGGGCAAGTTTTTTTATAAAAGTTTTTGATTTTTCCTTTTTTTTTTAGAAGGAGATTTACAGAAATATGTACGGATATACGGCTTAAGCAATCACAAACAAGATATGCACAATCATACCTAGATCTAGGGTAACCTAGGTCTACTAGACCTACTCCTGAACTTGATTGTCGAAGTTAAACAGTGTCGAGAAACGGGCTTAAAAATACACTAATCACAAGGCCAGGTAAGTGCAGAGATAAGGGGAGGTTGTCCAACGCTTTCGCGAAGTTCCTTAATTAAGCAACCCTTTCTCTTTCGGCGGTTGCGCCTTTAACACTTTCCTAGACACCCCGTAAACAATATACCGTTAAGCGAGGTTCTAAACATGGTTTATCTTCTCCTAATGAGCGCGAAGTCCTTAGGGCTGAAGTCTAGTATTTTTTAAGTTACAATGGACAATGCATATGCTTTAGTGATTTTTGGGGTCCTGGGAAGGGTGATGAAATCCCCACCCAATCTGGATTGGTGTTAGAGCCCCTTAAGTCCGTATTAAATGATGCAATGCGCAAAATTCAACCAAGTTTTGTTTTCAAGCAATCAGTTATCGTTTTTTACTTTTAATGCGGCGCTGCAACAAATACGGTTAGTTTTTTTTTTTTGGCTTTTTGCGGCGATTTTCGCTAAGAATCCTGCAAAGACAAGAATATTGGAGCGTCGGGTTTGAGAGGGGAAGTTTAGAAAAATACGTACCAAAAAGCACGAGTTTCAGAAACTCGTGTTGATATTGCCTCCGAGTGGTCGAATGGTTCGCTTGCGCGGGTCTAACTACCCGGATCTTTGGCACTGAGTGTTCACCCTCCTTTGCACTTGAAAATGCCCCTTTGTTCCGTATGATCGCTGCTCAAAATCCGTCAAATCTGCATATGTTGGAAAAATACGGATATTTGAGCCAAAAAGCAATATTAACAACCACAATTCTGAACACAAATAATTAAGAAAATCAGAGTGTTAGAAGAATTCAAATCCAGAGAAGAAAAGAATTTTATTTGTGTTTGTGGTTGGTTTCAAAAAGAATGGTTATTTGTTTGAATGTGTTAGAAGTTAGTTTTATACAGAATATGCATAAATTTAACCCGAAACTACAAGTATAAAAAGCGTTACCGTCTCCCCGGCAACGGCGCCATTTGATTGTCACGATCTAACTGTGTCGTGTTTAAAAAGAATTCTGAAATTACCGCAATCAAAACGGTGTCGCTTGTAGCGAGCCGCGATGAATACGGGTCGTCCGCAGGGAGATGGTAAGTTTCTTATTGCTTGTTTTAACGAGTTAATTCCGTGTTTTGATTTGTTGGTTAACTAATTGTCGTAACAAAGATATGAATAAAAAGGGCTTGTTAAAGGTAGTAATAAGTTAGATTGTATGAAGGTGATGTTTGCCAATTCCTTATAGCCCCGACTTGGTATTGATACTAAAGCAATAGGTAACAACGCGGATTAGGGAACTTGAAATACGGTATTTGTGGTATTTCGCTAAATCCGTTTTCCTTGTCCCTTGTCCTTCCGTTGTTATCTCTTGATTTTAGCCTTCGGCAAACCACGGGCAATCCGGTCATGATTAGGAATCATCACTATCGGGGTAGGATAGGATGCCTAGTGAGCGGAGTTGCAGGTGATTTGCACGAAGTTTCAATAGGCAAGTTTTAGGTTTTAAAGTTTGGACAAAGAAAATCTTCGAATACGATCTAACATATTACACCCTTAACAAGTGAAAAGATTACTCACACATATTTACAAATTAACAAGAAAGAAAAGAGAAGATACATAAAAACATGCAATGAAATAAAGAGGAAAAGAGAACCGATGAGTTCAAGCGTTTTATCTCCCAGTGTTCAATCCCCGGCAACGTGTGAGATCCAAATACCAAGCTTTAAGGTTGCAAGCTCACTTAAGAGGTTGCAAGATCAAAGCAAGGCATGAATTTCACAATTGAAATCATGTAAAGTGGAACAAGACATGTAATAAAAATACGAACTTTTATTGAAGAACAAACTTGTTACAAGAGATCTTGAAGTCAAGAACCTAAGCCTTAAGCTTGCAAGTTCTAAATGAGAAGTTGCAAGGTCAAGACAAAGAGGCAAGAGCTCAAGAATGAAAAGAAAAATTACAAGAATTCTAAGATAGAACTAAAGAAAAAGCTACCCTTTCCTCTTCCCTCTGGTCTCTATTTATAGGCTCAGAAAGAAATATTCATATATGCCCCATTATGGCTCATGCTGATTTGTTTGATTGCCTTTGATTTGAACACATGCTTTTTAGTCTTGAATGCATATAATATCATATGCATATAAAATCATATCCTTGATTTCATATAAAATCATATCCTTGATGATTGCATATAAAATCATATCCTTGATTGCATATAGAATCATATCCTTGATGATTGCATATAAAATCATATCCTTGATTGCATATAGAATCATATCCTTGATTGCATATAGAATCATATCCTTGATTGCATATAAAATCATATCCACATGTGCTTAAAAGTTTTGTGTACACACTTGTTGTGTTGGACCAATTAGAAAAAATGTGTACACAACTTATTGCATAAAGGAACTCCTGAAGTATCGGTCGGTTAGCGTTTCTAGTCGCAGTGTCTTCCCTCAAGTGATATATCCGTGCTGTTGGATGTATTTCCAGTATTTTGTCATGGATACCTGTAATCTGTAATACTGAGCAGACACTGGTCAATAATACCGATAAATACAACAATTAGATAATGAATGAACGGTATTAGAATGCAATTTTCTGATATGAACACGGATCCACTCACTGAGGCTATTCCTCGAACACAATAGTTTCGCAAACAGGTTTTGTGAGACTGATTAGTAGAGGAGTTGGGTGTTCGGTATCACACGGGCTGTGAGTATGCGACATCGCAATAATTAGCCTTGAGTGCAAGTGGGAGATAGTGCCCTCAGAGTCAATTATTGGATCACAGGCACGTGATTGCAATGATTGAGGGAGGACCTATCCCAGTAGGACAGTCTTACTCAAGATGATAGTATGCTATCTGGTTTATCTTTATCATCGTGTACTGCTTTAGGTGACCTAACATGTCGCTATTACACGTTGATAGATCCCTTAGGATTCTTGCTTGACTGCCAGCAGTATGAGAGGGATCATATACGTGGGAGCAGGTAGTCTATAAGCACATCCTTAAAAGGTCCCTAGTCGTGGGAGTTTCGAGACAGGGCATCGATACTCCAGAGTAGACTAGTGTATACAGTCGAGACCCCGACGAGGGGCGGTGGCCGGTCTCATAAGCCATTGGTGTCAGTTGGTTCACCTAAGATGTATACAGGTGCTCATTGGGTTATGAGTACACCGGAAAGGACTCGCCGGAAACATGCTAGTTGGTCTTATACCTGACGTCAGATAGCAGTTCCCTGGTGACATGTGTACAAGTTAGTTCATCGACCTGAGGATCGTCATTTGTCTCGTGTGAGTTCCCACTGTACTTTGATTACTACCCTACCACGCTCAAAGGAGACGTGCAAACAGGTTTTAGTTGGGTACAGTCCCGAGCCACATGGAGGCAGTGAGCGGATCTGCAGGGGTTCGTCTCTCCCTGTATTGGGGGTGAGGTCGCGCTGTGTCTAGGAGAGCCATTACACAAAGCCCTCGGCCGAGGCAAGCCATTTACAGGTAGGTATTCCAGTAGTATCTCAGGGTGTTCTGGGCTACACTACGACACGACTTGTACCGCTTTTGGGGGTCTGACTTTTACCAACCCCCTAGGCCAGCCATGCGATGCTCATAGACGAACGGACCGGACTGTACGGATATTGTCACTGACAGGCTCAGTAGGGTGTCAGGATGAGCTCGCTCATCGACGTCCCTTTTGGTCAATACCTGGTAGCCCGTTACGTATATGCTAATACCTCTGACGTGCTAGTGGTTAAATCCACAACCAAAGTATTGACGAGTCTTTAGAGTCCCCCACAGACCAGTTTCTCAAGTTTCGGGCGAAATGTTGTAGAGGCCGTATGGAGATATGGCAGAGTTCGATCAGATACGTGCGGTATTGCACGGATCATGATCGGACGGATAATACTAGCGGGCTTTGGTTTAAGCCGGATCCTAGTATTATACAGTGTAGATTTGTCTCATTGCATTTGTATTCGGTCGGAATACAAATGCGGGTATGTATATACAGTAGCGGGGTTTTCCTGTAATTTATCACGGGATCAGTTTTTTGGAGTTGCCAGTTTATTTTCCATTTCGGCCATTTACCTTTGTATCTTTCCTTGGTTGAAAATTGGTGGAGGAGGGCTTATCTGCAATTCTGCAAATAAGCATTGTGGAGAGTGGTCTTTGCATATTGTTGTGTCATGATAGTTCCACCATCACATTGACTTCTTAGTTCATGATGGTTCATGATGGCTTGACCTTTTGGAGTTATGATTGGTTGGTTGAGTGTTGGACTTTCCTAGTGATGATTTCTTCTCATGATCTCATATCATTCCCTCTTGCATTATTGTTGCTCACTCTCTCACTCTCACTCACTCTCTTCCTCATGCATGGCCGGCCAAGTGAGGGTGGGGGCTGTCCAAAAATTCTAGTGGGGAATTTTGATCTCTTTTGGCTTGAAAAATTCCCATTGCTCCATCTCCAAAAGCTTAGTTCATTTCCTCCACCATATGGCAACTTCCACAACCCCAAATGAGACAAAGCATTCTACAGATAACTGTTAGGTCCACGTTACCTCTCCCGGTACTTTCGGGGTTGCGGAAACGGTAAAACAAAATTTTTTCTGGACTTGGCAACATGGACCGTAAAACCCGGATCTTTGCTAAACAATACACTAGCATCCTAACTAGAGATTTATCTACTCGGTTAGGGGTTATACCTCAACTTGAACTACTTCTCTTCTTGTTGTTCTTCTCCTTGCTTGCTCCGAGGGTTGATCCGGAATTTGGTCACCTCCGCGGCATCCTTGAGTCGAAGACGATCCACCCGAGAGATGTGCACCGAGCTCCACCTCGAGCCAAGGTAACTAGGGCAAAGAGATTGCTAATCTAGAAGCCCTAGGTTGTGTAGAAATGATCAATGGATGGTTTTGTCTTTGTGGGATCTTTATCTCTCAACACATGAGATCAAAAGATGAATTAAGAGGAGGAAGAAGAAGGAGGAGCAACAACCATGGTTCATTTCTTTTCTTCTCACTTGAAAAAACAAGAGAGAGAATGAGAAAGAAATTATGATACAAAGAAAAGTAACCATGGTTGCAATAATGTAAAAATCAACATCATTACTAATCCCATCAAGATAAAGTTTGATGGCTACATTGAAATGACCATTATCATAATCCAAAAGAAAAAGAAAATGAAAAGAAGAATGTAGATCCCTCTTGAAAGTCAATGGTCAACATGGTCAACCGGTCAACAAAGTCAAGAGAGGTCAACGGGGTCAAATGGTCAATGCAATTAGCCATCATAAAATTATCACTAAAAGGATTACTAAATGATATCCGGGGGCAGTGGGTTTTCCCAGCACGGGAGTGAAGCCCAATACACCCTGAGATAACACTGGAAACCTACCAGTATATCTCGCTTGCCCTGGCCAGGGACTACTCGTGTAATTGCTCTCCTAGACACAGCGCGATGTCAACCCCCAATATCGGGAGAGACGAATCTTGTCTAACCGTCACTGCCTCCAAGTGCTTCGGGACTGCTCCCAACTACTACATGTTTGCACGACTCAGTAGAGCCGTGGTAGGGTAGTAATCAAAGAACAGTGGGAACACACTCGAGGCGAAGTGACAGTGTCAAGTCAGCGGACTAAGCTGTACTCATGTCACCTGGGAACTGATAACTGACGATAGGTATAATACCAACCATCAGTTCCCGACGAGTCCTGTCCAGTGTACTCGTAACCTAACGAGCACCCGCATACTATCTCAAGTACGACGTACCGACGGCTGTGGGACAGACCGTCTCCCGTGCTGGGATGAGAAGCGCATACGCTAGTCTACTCCAGAGTATCGATGCCCTATCTCGATACTCCCACGACTAGGGACGTGTATAAGGATGTGCTTGTAGATTACCCAGCCCCCACGAGTGTGATCACCATCACAACGCCGGTAATCAAGCAAAGATCCTAAGGGCTCTACTAATGTGTACAGGTGATATAATAAATAAACACACATGTACGCATTAAAGCAGAGACAAACCAAGTAGCATACTACTATATTGAGCAAGATTGCCTGTACAACTGTGAATATCCCAAGCTTCCATCAAGTAATATACATACTAGTACGATACAGTAATGGCCTCTAGGGCATATACACTAACAATCTCCCACTTGCACTAAGGCCATGTACTGGCGTATCGAAGACCTATCATCTCGATCAGCCGCTCGAACTGAGTCTGGGGTAAGGCCTTCGTGAATGGGTCCGCTGTGTTGTCCTTTGTGTCCACTCTCCGCACCTCGATCTCCTGGCAATCAATGATCTCCCTGATCAAGTGATACCGCCTTAAGATGTCCCTGGATTTCTGACGGGACCTTGGTTCCTTCGCTAAAGCTATAGCCCCATTGTTATCGCAATACAAAGGTATTGGGTCAACAATGGACGGAACCACCTGAAGTTCACTAATGAACTTCTTTATCCAGACCGCCTCTTTTGCGGCATCGCTTGCAGCAATGTATTCAGCCTCCATCGTCGAGTCTGCGACGGTATCCTGTTTGGAACATCTCCAACATACCGCCCCTCCGTTGAGGGTAAACACAAAGCCCGAGACGGACTTGCTGTCATCTTTGTCACTCTGGAAGCTTGAATCGGTAAATGACTCGACCCTGAGGTCTCCATTACCGTAAATCAGGAACATCTCCTTAGTCCTTTTCAGGTACTTGAGAATGTTCTTCACTGCTGTCCAATGGTCCTCCCCTGGGTCTGACTGATACCGGCATACCGCGCTCAGTGCGTAAGCTACATCTGGTCTTGTACATAGCATCGCATACATTATAGATCCTACCGCCGAAGCGTAGGGTATAGTGCTCATGCGAACCCTCTCCTCGTCAGTCTTAGGAGACATCTTCTTGGAGAGGGTAATTCCATGCAATGCGGGTATGTTACCGCGCTTGGAATCCTCCATACTAAATCTCTTTAGTACGGTCTCTATGTACCTGGACTGCGAAAGTCCCAGTAGTCTCTTGGATCTATCTCTATAGATCTTGATCCCCAGAATGTACGAGGCATCACCCAGGTCCTTCATGGAGAACCTTTGTGACAAAAATAGCTTGACCGATTGTAGCATAGGAATATCATTTCCTATCAAAAGAATGTCGTCCATGTACAAGACTAGGAATACGACAGTTCGTCCTACAATCTTCTTATAGACACAGGGTTCATCTTCGTTCTTGATGAAATCAAATTCCTTGATTACCTTATCAAAACAGATGTTCCAGCTCCGCGATGCCTGCTTTAATCCATAAATGGATTTAAGCAACTTGCACACCTTCCCGCTGCTCCCACTATCTACGAAACCTTCTGGTTGATCCATGTAAACGCACTCTTCCAAACAACCGTTTAGGAAAGCCGTTTTAACATCCATCTGCAAGATTTCATAGTCATGGAAGGCAGCAATGGCAAGTAGGATCCAAATGGATTTGAGCATAGCCACCGGAGAAAAAGTTTCGTCATAGTCCAAACCAGGTCTTTGACGAAAACCTTTTGCAACGAGTCTAGCCTTATAGGTTTCCACCTGCCCATCTACACCAAGTTTCCTTTTGTAGATCCATTTGCATACAACGGGTTTTACCCCAGGTGGAGCAATATCCAAGGTCCACACTTTATTGGCGTACATGGACTCCATTTCGGATTGCATTGCTTCCTGCCATTTATCAGAGTCCCTACTGATAATGGCCTGCCTGAAACTGGTAGGGTCATCTTCTTCCAAGATGCAATCCTCTCGATCCCCGTCTATGAGAAAACCGTAGTATCTCTCGGGCGGATGAGAAATCCTACCAGATCTGCGGAGTGGCTGAGGTTCGTTTGGGGTTATTGAATTCTGAGGTTCTGTCAAATTTTCAGTTTCAGTTTGTGGTCGCTGAATTTCTTCCAATTCTACCGTGCTCCCACTAATGTCTTTTGCAAGAAACTCCGTTTCTAAGAAAATGGCATGCTGAGCAACAAACAACTTCTGTAAGTCCACGTTGCCCACCCCGGTGCTTACGGGGAGGCGGAAAACATAATAAAAATTGGATTTTTATCAACTATAGGCAACATGGACCAAGCTTTAAGCATCTTTGCTAAACAAAAACAAGCTAACCCTAACTAGTAACTAGCTAAGTGATGGAAAGGTTATACCTTGAGCTCAAAGTCCTTCTCTCCTTGCTCCTTGGAATGGTAGAAAGAGGTCACCTTGCTTGTCTTCTCCCGTCAAAGAAGGATCCACCCGAAAGCCTCGACCTTTAGCTTCAACTCAAAGCTAGGAGTAACTAGAGTGCAAGAAATGCTAAGACTTGAACCCTAGAAGAGAGTAGAGAAGATCAAGTGAAGGTTTTTCTTAAGCTTTTTGTTTCTCAACACATGAGAGGGAGAGAGCTTGAGGGAGAGGATGAACAAGAGAGAGAAGTGATATGAGAGAATGAATTATTAGTGAGCCATTCTCACTAATATGTGTGTAATATTTTAATTCAATAATTAGCTAGAAAATTGTCATGGTTTAATGAAGATGTGACCATTATCATTTCAATATTAATGCAAATTGCAAGGATCAAAGAGCATCTTCCAAATGAAATGATTATGGTCAAGTTGTCAACTTGGTCAACAAGTCATTGAAGTCAAATGGTCAACAACAACAACCATGCACAATAATTAAGCTAATTATCAATTAAAAATAATACACACAAAAGCAATAGGGTTAATAAAATGACAATAGTCATTAACCCTAAACAAGGTCCTCTCCCTCAATCCCAAGCAACTGTGCATACGCACCCGCATTCGTGATCCGAGGAACACGAATACACTGAGAAAAACCAATCTCAAATCATATACTAGGATCCGGCTTAAACCAAAGCCCGCTAGTATAAACTGTCCGGACAGCAAACATGCACAAGTGCGCGGATGCGAACGAACCCTGTCGCAAAACCATGCGACCTCTACTCATTTTGCCTAAAGGCGAATAGCTCTCTGTGTGGGACTCTAAAGACTCGACACTACGCTGGCAGTGGGTTTAACCACAGACCGCAAGCGGCACTAGCTGTACGTAACGGTCCCCAGGTAGATGTCGATAAGAAGACTGACGAGGTGAACCCCATCTGCACTCCTACTGAGCCTGTATGTGACAGTCTCCGTACAGTCCGGTCTGTTCGTCTGATACATCGCATGGCGGGCCTAGGGGGACGGTGAACGTCAGTCCCCTAATAGCGGTACAAGTCATGTCGGAGTGTAGCCCAGAACACCCTGAGATAACACTGGAAGCCTACCAGTATATCTCGCTTGCCCTGGCCAGGGACTACTCGTGTAATGGCTCTCCTGGACACAGCGCGATGTCAACCCCCAATACCGGGAGAGACGAATCCTGTCTAACCGTCACTGCCTCCAAGTGCTTCGGGACTGCACCCAAAAACTACCTGTTTGCACGACTCCTTTGAGCCGTGGTAGGGTAGTAATCAAAGCGCAGTGGGAACACACTCGAGGCGAAGTGACAGTGTCAAGTCAGCGGACTAAGCTGTACTCATGTCACCTGGGAACTGATAACTGACGATAGGTATATTACCAACCAACAGTTCCCGACGAGTCCTGTCCATTGTACTCGTAACCTAACGAGCACCCGCATACTATCCCAAGTACGACGTACTAACGGCTGTGGGACAGACCGTCTCCCACACTGGGATGAGAAGCGCATACGCTAGTCTACTCCGGAGTATCGATGCCTTGTCTCGATAGTCCAACGACCAGGGACCTGTATAAGGATGTGCTTATAGATTACCCCGCTCCCACGAGTGCGAGCGCCATCACAACGCTGGTAATCAAGCAAGGATCCTAAGGGCTCTACTAATATATATACCAGCAATATGCTAAAAGAAACACATGCACATATTAAAGCAGAGACAAACCAAGTAGCATACTACCATTTCGAGCAAGATTGTATATACAACTGTGAATATCCCAAGCTTCCATTAAGTAATATACAAACTAGTATGATACAGTAATGGCCTCTAGGGCATATACACTAACAATCTCCCACTTGCACTAAGGCCATGTACTGGCGTATCGAAGACCTATCATCTCGATCAGCCGCTCGAACTGAGTCTGGGGCAAGGCCTTGGTGAATGGATCTGCTGTGTTATCCTCTGATGCAACTCTCCGGACCTCGATCTCCTGGCGATCCACAATCTCCCTGATCAGGTGATACCGCCTTAAGATGTGTCTGGATTTCTGATGGGACCTGGGTTCCTTCGCTAAAGCTATAGCCCCGTTGTTGTAGCAATACAGAGGTATTGGGACAACAATGGACGGAACCACCTGAAGTTCTTTCAAGAACTTCCTCATCCAGACAGCTTCTTTCGCGGCATCAGATGCAGCGATGTATTCCGCTTCCATAGTCGAGTCAGCAACGGTTTCCTGTTTGGAGCTCTTCCAACACACCGCCCCTCCATTGAGGGTAAAGACAAAACCCGACATGGACTTGGAATCATCCTTGTCACTCTGGAAGCCGGAGTCAGCAAAGGCCTCAATCTGCAGGTCTTTTCCGCCATACACCAAGAACATCTCCTTAGTCCTTCTCAGGTACTTGAGAATGTTCTTTACTGCTATCCAATGTTTCTCCCCAGGGTTTGACTGATACCTGCTTACCACACTCAGTGCATAAGCCACATCCGGTCTGGTACACAACATCGCATACATTATAGAGCCTACCGCAGAAGCGTAGGGTATAATAGACATGCGATCCCTCTCCAAATCAGTCTTGGGAGACATCTCTTTGGAGAGGGTGATCCCGTGACAAGCCGGTAGATTACCGCGCTTGGAATCTTCCATAATGAATCTCTTCAGTATGGTGTCGATGTACCTGGACTGTGAGTGTCCTAATATCCTCTTGGATCTGTCACGGTAGATCCGGATACCCAGAATGTATGAGGCATCACCCAGGTCTTTCATGGAGAACCTGTGTGACAAGAACCCCTTGACAGATTGTAGCATAGGAATGTCATTTCCTATTAAGAGAATGCCATCCACGTATAAAACGAGGAATACTACAGTTCTCTCTACAAATCTACAATAGATGCATGGTTCATCTGGATTTTTGATAAAGCCAAATTCTTTGACCGTCTCATCAAAACAGATGTTCCAACTCCGCGATGCCTGCTTGAGTCCATAAATGGACTTGAGCAACTTGCACACCTTTCCGCTGCTCCCACCCTGAATAAAACCCTCTGGCAGGTCCATATAGACACACTCCTCTAAATGACCATTTAGAAAAGCTGTCTTTACGTCCATCTGCCAAATCTCATAATCGTGGAAAGCAGCGATGGCAAGAAGGATCCGAATGGATTTCAGCATAGCTACTGGAGAAAAGGTTTCGTCATAGTCCAAACCAGGTCGCTGACGAAAACCCTTTGCTACCAGTCTAGCTTTATAGGTCTCATCCTGTCCATCTACACCAATCTTCCTTTTGAAGATCCACTTGCATCCTACGGGTTTTACCCCATCTGGAGCAACGTCCAACGTCCATACTTTGTTGGTGTACATGGACTCCATCTCGGTCCGCATTGCATCCAGCCATTTTACCGAGTCGACGCTCTGAATGGCTTGCAGGAAGCTAGTAGGCTCATCACAATCTATGATGCAGTCCTCTCTATCCCCGTCAATGAGAAAACCGTAGTACCTCTCGGGCGGATGAGACTGCCTACTACTCCTGCGGAGTGGCGTAGGAATATCCTGTTCTTTTGAACCTTCTGGTTCCACTAAGCTTTCAGTAATAGTTTGTGGTTCTGGAATTTCTTCCAGTTCTATTGCGCTCCCACTTATTTCTTTTTCTAAAACCTGATGTTCCAGAAAATGGGCATTACGAGAAACAAGGACTTTTTGTTCCTCTGCATAATAGAAAAGATACCCCCTGGAGTTCTTTCGGTATCCCACAAACTTGCACAGTACTGAGCGTGCCTCGAGCTTGTCCGTATGCTGCTTTTTGACATAAGCTGGACATCCCCAAATCTTCAAGTATTGAAGATAGGGTTTCTTTCCACTCCATAACTCATATGGTGTGGTAGGCACAGTCTTAGTGGGAACACGGTTCAAAAGATATGCAGCTGTTTCTAGCACATATCCCCAGAACGATCGCGGTAACTCAGCGTTACTCATCATGGACCGTACCATATCCAATAGGGTTCGGTTCCGTCTCTCCGATACACCGTTATGTTGCGGAGTGTATGGAGGAGTAAGCTGAGAGAGAATTCCATTCTCTTTTAAGTAATTCAGGAATTCGGCACTTAAGTATTCTCCTCCTCGATCCGATCTTAGGATCTTGATATTTTGCCTGTTTGTTTTTCTACTTCATTCTTATATTCCTGGAACTTATCAAAAGCTTCGGATTTATGCTTCATTAAGAAGACATGTCCGAATCTTGAGAAATCATCCGTAAAAGTAATGAAGTAAGAAAAACCGCTTCGCGCATGTGTAGACATTGGACCGCACACGTCGCTGTGTACGAGTCCCAAGAGCTCGCTCGCTCTTTCTCCGTGTCCAGAAAACGGAGCCTTTGTCATCTTTCCTTTGAGACAGGATTGACAAGTTGCATACGATTGATATTCGAACGGATCCAAATATCCTTCAGTATGTAACTTAGTCAATCTTCTCTCATTGATGTGACCCAGTCTACAATGCCATAAGAAAGTTTTATTAATTTCTGGAGACTTTCTTTTGTGTGTATTCTGGATATTGAAAATCTGTGGTTGGTTTAAAACGTATATACCGTTGTTCAATGTACCTGACCCAATCAAAACTTGATTAAGGTGAATGTTCACTACATTACTTACAAATGCAAATTCATAACCTTCTTTAGATAATAAAGATACAGAAATGATATTACAGGTTGCATTTGGTACATAATAACAACTACGCAAAACCAAAAAGTGTCCATCTGATAATCCCAGGTGATAGTCCCCCACGGCCTCAGCATCCATGCTAGCACCGTTCGCAACTCTGAGGGTCATGTCACCTGCCTTCAAAACTCTACGCTTTCTCAACGCCTGCAAAGAATTACAGATATGAGATCCTGATCCGGTATCCAATACCCAGGATGTAGAGTTTATTGATAGACAGTTTTCAATAACATACACACCTGAAGCTGAAGCTGCAACTCGCTTCAAATCCTGTGTTCTGACTTTCCAAGCCTTGCAATCATGTTTCCAGTGACCACTTTTGTGACAATAGAAGCATTCTTCCTTCCCCACCAGCTTCCCCGCTACTTTTGTTGCTTTACCCTTTCCCTTCGTATCCACTTTACCGACACCGCCTCTTGGTTTGGCGGGGGCTTTCTTCTTCTTGCCCTTGGGCTTTCGCCCTGGACCTAGAAGAGGAAGATCCTCCTACAAACAAAGTGGATGTCTCCCTACCCTTCTGTAGGGTGCCCTCAGCAGTCCTCAACATGTTCAGAAGTTCGGCAAGTTCAACCTCCTTTCCTTGCATGTTGAAGTTAAGAATGAACTGGGCGTAAGTGGAAGGAAGGGACTGGAGAATCAAATCGGTATAGAGTTCATTCTCCAACGTGGTCCCCAGGTCCGCGAGCTCCTCTGTGTAGCCGATCATCTTAAGCACGTGGTCCGCTACCGATGATCCGTCGGCCAACCTTGCCGAAAAAAGCTTCTTCGACACTTCGTATCTAGCGATACGAGACTGCTCTCCATACAGTTCTTTTGTATGGAGAAATATGGACTCTACGTCCATATTCTCGTGCCTCTTCTGATGTTCGTTGTCCATCGAGGCTAGTACGAGGCATCTGGCCCTCGCGCAATCTATCTCCCATGTCTTACGAATTTCTACATCCACGACGCTGGAGGTGGGACCTGGGACAGGGGGAGCTTTGGTGGTAAGTATATACCCCAGCTTGTCATAAGTGACAGCCATCTTGACATTCCTGAGCCAATATTTGTAGTTTGGTCCTGTCAATATATTTTTATCTAACAGTAACTTAAGTCTGGTCATGTTGAATGGTCGCTGCAATTAGGAGAGAGAAAAGAAACACTTTAGCATGATGCTCTTGCAAGTTTAGAGTGGTTTTTAATTTGTCTAAACTGGATGGCTCTCACTGTTTCTCGAATCCCTTCTCAAACCATAAAGAACAGGATTAGCCGGGATCATTCTCACCGTACAATACTTGCTTAACCGTTCAGCCAGGCCAGTGTCGGTACTTCGAGGGAGGTTTTCCAACGATTTCGTGAAGTTCCTTAATTAAGTAACCTCTTTTCCCAGTGGGCGTAGCCCCGCTAACACCTTTTTAGGCACCTACTAGGTTTATAGCATTGATCGTTAAGTGAGAGTTTTCCCGAGGAGTAGCATATACTCACAGTAGGATCGGGATCCAAATATCATCGCGTGATAAAACCGAAGGAATCCTACCAGAATTATCACACTCCAAATGGTATGCAACGCTAGCAAGTTTCAGTACTTATGAATCTCCCGATGTGGATTTTTGCCCCATGCTCTTATGACCTTGGCGTGAGGTCAAAATGTCATAAATCACATGTCAAGTTCTTCCCATCATTATCCTGGTTAATTTGAACCCACCCGTACCTACCCTTGACGTAGGCCAAAACGGCAGTACGACTGTCTCAAATCAACGCATTCTATATATGCAACGGATAAATATCCGGCAGCTACCAATCACTATGCCTTGGCGTGAAGTCAAAATACATAGCTTGAATACTACCGAATATTTAACCGAAATGATGGAGGGATACGGATGGTTTTGGCGAAACCGTGAACGTAGTGAACTTGATATAATCGATGGAACGAGATAGCTTTTAAAAGGAGTGGTTCAAGCTCCGCGTTTAAAAGTTTAGTTTTGAAAAGAACCGAGTGGTTTTCAAAGTGTTCCAATCGACTTTTACTTGGTTTATTTCTTGCATTAGTTCTTTTAATGCGTCCCATCATTTAATCCTACCATTGCAGAAAACAACCAAAATATGACGTACGCTTATGCCATTCGCATTCGCCACGGGGCCCCGTCATCACCCGTTAGGTTACTTAACTAACGACAGAGCGGGGGCTGGGCTAGCGCGGCTGTAAAACATAAGTAACGCCTAAATAGTTATTATATATAAATATATAGCAATGATAGACATTACAGATCACAGATGAATACATTGGATATACTAGGAATCCGCAATGCGTTCGAGACTGCAACGTAAAGCGGATTACACGGTCGCGGTGAATAGCCAATACCCCACCCAAGACCCCTACGGGTGCGGCAAACTACCCGCCAAGCACCCGAAGCGAAGCAACCTCCCTCACCACCGTGAGTAGGCCACTCGGCACTTCGAGATACCCGGGAGTTTGTGCACCCCCTCCATGGGTCTATCCTAGGAGCAAAAACAGTAAAAAGAATTATACAATGACGGCTACAACCCCGACCCGGTTGTGCGGCCATACAAATAATATTATTACATCAATTTACATGTTACAAATGAATGAAAGAAAAATAACGCTCATCTCACATCCACCCCGGCCATTCACCCGTGACAATCCAATCCATTCATATCCACAAACCAATAACAATCACAGATCACAGAGATGTATAACCCCGACTAATCGACTTATAGCGATTAGCCGACGTTCAATACATGCAAGCATCACAGATATAACCGACATAGTTAAAGTGTAGTGAAGTTTCGAAAAAAAATACGGATTTATAGGCCCCCAAAAGTAAATTTTAGTTCTGGAAAATCTGGGCACATATAACATATCCTAAAAATCCCAAAACCAACACAGAAACACACTGCACCAAAATCGAAGCAGAGAGGGGACCAGACGGCGGCGGTTCCGCGGCAAGAGCTTCCTATTGCCGCGGATCCGCGGCCCTTTGATCGCCTCTCTGGTTCGTCTTTGGTGGTTTTCTACACAAAACCCTGAGATAATTTTTGGTGTGTAACAAATTTTATTTTGACCAGAAAAAAAATTAACAGAAACTTAGGGTTTTGCGAGTTTGGTTTTTCGATTTTCCGGTTTCGAAACTTCGTTACACTTTACTACTTAGCTAGTTTATGTTTAGTTAGGCTCTGATACCACTGTAAGTCCACGTTGCCCACCACAGTGCTTACGGGGAGGCGGAAAACATAATAAAAATTGGATTTTTATCAACTATAGGCAACATGGACCAAGCTTTAAGGATCTTTGCTAAACAAAAACAAGCTAACCCTAACTAGTAACTAGCTAAGTGATGGAAAGGTTATACCTTTAGCTCAAAGTCCTTCTCTCCTTGCTCCTTGGAATGGTAGAAAGAGGTCACCTTGCTTGTCTTCTCCCGTCAAAGAAGGATCCACCCGAAAGCCTCAACCTTTAGCTTCAACTCCAAGCTAGGAGTAACTAGAGTGCAAGAAATGCTAAGACTTGAACCCTAGAAGAGAGTAGAGAAGATCAAGTGAAGGTTTTTCTCAAGCTTTTTGTTTCTCAACACATGAGAGGGAGAGAGCTTGAGGGAGAGGATGAACAAGAGAGAGAAATGATATGAGAGAATGAATTATTAGTGAGCCATTCTCACTAATATGTGTGTAATATTTTAATTCAATAATTAGCTAGAAAATTGTCATGGTTTAATCAAGATGTGACCATTATCATTTCAATATTAATGCAAATTGCAAGGATCAATGAGCATCTTCCAAATGAAATGATTATGGTCAAGTTGTCAACTTGGTTAACAAGTCAATGAAGTCAAATGGTCAACAACAACAACCGTGCACAAAAATTAAGCTAATTATCAATTAACAATAATACACACAAAAGCAATAGGGTTAATAAAATGACAATAGTCATTAACCCTAAACAAGGTCCTCTCCCTCAATCCCAAGCAACTGTGCATACGCATCCGCATTCGTGATCCGAGGAACACGAATACACTGAGAAAAACCAATCTCAAATCATATACTAGGATCCGGCTTAAACCAAAGCCCGCTAGTATAAACTGTCCGGACAGCAAACGTGCACAAGTGCGCGGATGCGAACGAACCCTGTCGCAAAACCATGCGACCTCTACTCATTTTGCCTAAAGGCGAATAGCTCTCTGTGTGGAACTCTAAAGACTCGACACTACGCTGGCAGTGGGTTTAACCACAGACCGCAAGCGGCACTAGCTGTACGTAACGGTCCCCAGGTAGATGTCGATAAGAAGACTGACGAGGTGAACCCCATCTGCACTCCTACTGAGCCTGTATGTGACAGTCTCCGTACAGTCCGGTCTGTTCGTCTGATACATCGCATGGCGGGCCTAGGGGGGCAGTGAACGTCAGTCCCCTAATAGCGGTACAAGTCGTGTCGGATTGTAGCCCAGAACACCTTGAGATAACACTGGAAGCCTACCAGTATATCTCGCTTTCCTTGGCCAGGGACTACTCGTGTAATGGCTCTCCTGGACACAGCGCGATGTCAACCCCCAATACCGGGAGAGACGAATCCTGTCTAACCGTCACTGCCTCCAAGTGCTTCGGGACTGCACCCAAAAACTACCTGTTTGCACGACTCCTTTGAGCCGTGGTAGGGTAGTAATCAAAGCGCAGTGGGAACACACTCGAGGCGAAGTGATAGTGTCAAGTCAGCGGACTAAGCTGTACTCATGTCACCTTGGAACTGATAACTGACGATAGGTATATTACCAACCAACAGTTCCCGACGAGTCCTGTCCAGTGTACTCGTAACCTAACGAGCACCCACATACTATCCCAAGTACGACGTACTAACGGCTGTGGGACAGACCGTCTCCCACACTGGGATGAGAAGCGCATACGCTAGTCTACTCCGGAGTATCGATGCCCTGTCTCGATAGTCCAACGACCAGGGACCTGTATAAGGATGTGCTTATAGATTACCCAGCTCCCATGAGTGCGAGCGCCATCACAACGCTGGTAATCAAGCAAGGATCCTAAGGGCTCTACTAATATGTATACCGGCAATATGCTAAAAGAAACACATGCACATATTAAAACAGAGACAAACCAAGTAGCATACTACCATTTCGAGCAAGATTGTATATACAACTGTGAATATCCCAAGCTTCCATTAAGTAATATACAAACTAGTATGATACAGTAATGGCCTCTAGGGCATATACACTAACAATCTCCCACTTGCACTAAGGCCATGTACTGGCGTATCGAAGACCTATCATCTCGATCAGCCGCTCGAACTGAGTCTGGGGCAAGGCCTTCGTGAATGGATCTGCTGTGTTATCCTCTGATGCAACTCTCCGGACCTCGATCTCCTGGCGATCCACAATCTCCCTGATCAGGTGATACCGCTTTAAGATGTGTCTGGATTTCTGATGGGAACTGGGTTCCTTCGCTAAAGCTATAGCCCCGTTGTTGTCGCAATACAGAGGTATTGGGTCAACAATGGACGGAACCACCTGAAGTTCATTCAAGAACTTTCTCATCCAGACAGCTTCTTTCGCGGTATCAGATGCAGCGATGTATTCCGCTTCCATAGTCGAGTCAGCAACGGTTTCCTGTTTGGAGCTCTTCCAACACACCGCCCCTCCATTGAGGGTAAAGACAAAACCCGACATGGACTTGGAATCATCCTTGTCACTCTGGAAGCCGGAGTCAGCAAAGGCCTCAATCTGCAGGTCTTTTCCGCCATACACCAAGAACATCTCCTTAGTCCTTCTCAAGTACTTGAGAATGTTCTTTACTGCTATCCAATGTTTCTCCCCAGGGTTTGACTGATACCTGCTTACCACACTCAGAGCATAAGCCACATCCGGTCTGGTACACAACATCGCATACATTATAGAGCCTACCGCAGAAGCGTAGGGTATAATAGACATGCGATCCCTCTCCAAATCAGTCTTGGGAGACATCTCTTTGGAGAGGGTGATCCCGTGACAAGCCGGTAGATTACCGCGCTTGGAATCTTCCATACTGAATCTCTTCAGTATGGTGTCGATGTACCTGGACTGTGAGAGTCCAAATATCCTCTTGGATCTGTCACGGTAGATCCGGATACCCAGAATGTATGAGGCATCACCCAGGTCTTTCATGGAGAAGCTGTGTGACAAGAAACCCTTGACAGATTGTAGCATCGGAATGTCATTTCCTATTAAGAGAATGTCATCCACGTATAAAATGAGGAATACTACAGTTCTCTCTACAAATCTACAATAGATGCAAGGTTCATCTGGATTTTTGATAAAGCCAAATTCTTTGACCGTCTCATCAAAACAGATGTTCCAACTCCGCGATGCCTGCTTGAGTCCATAAATGGACTTGAGCAACTTGCACACCTTTCCGCTGCTCCCACCCTGAATGAAACCCTCTGGCTGGTCCATATAGATACACTCCTCTAAATGACCATTTAGAAAAGCTGTCTTTACGTCCATCTGCCAAATCTCATAATCGTGGAAAGCAGCGATGGCAAGAAGGATCCGAATGGATTTCAGCATAGCTACTGGAGAAAAGGTTTCGTCATAGTCCAAACCAGGTCGCTGACGAAAACCCTTTGCTACCAATCTAGCTTTATAGGTCTCAACCTGTCCATCTACACCAATCTTCCTTTTGAAGATCCACTTGCATCTTACGGATTTTACCCCGACGTCCAACGTCCATACTTTGTTGGTGTACATGGACTCCATCTCGGTCCCCATTGCATCCAGCCATTTTACCGAGTCGACGCTCTGAATGGCTTGCTGGAAGCTAGTAGGCTCATCACAATCTATGATGCAGTCCTCTCTATCCCCGTCAATGAGAAAACCGTAGTACCTCTCGGGCGGATGAGACTGCCTACTACTCCTGCGGAGTGGCGTAGGAATGTCCTGTTCTTTTGAACCTTCTGGTTCCACTAAGCTTTCAGTAATAGTTTATGGTTCTGGAATTTCTTCCAGTTCTATTGCGCTCCCACATATTTCTTTTTCTAAAAACTGATGTTCCAGAAAATGGGCATTACGAGAAACAAGGACTTTTTGTTCCTCTGCGTAATAGAAAAGATACCCCCTGGAGTTCTTTCGGTATCCCACAAACTTGCACAGTACTGAGCGTGCCTCGAGCTTGTCCGTATGATGCTTTTTGACATAAGCTGGACATCCCCAAATCTTCAAGTATTGAAGATAGGGTTTCTTTCCACTCCATAACTCATATGGTGTGGTAGGCACAGTCTTAGTGGGAACACGGTTCAAAAGATATGCAGCTGTTTCTAGCGCATATCCCCAGAACGATCGCGGTAACTCAGCGTTACTCATCATGGACCGTACTATATCCAATAGGGTTCGGTTCCGTCTCTCCGATACACCGTTATGTTGCGGAGTGTATGGAGGAGTAAGCTGAGAGAGAATTCCATTCTCTTTTAAGTAATTCAGGAATTCGGCACTTAAGTATTCTCCTCCTCGATCCGATCTTAGGATCTTGATACTTTTGCCTGTTTGTTTTTCTACTTCATTCTTATATTCCTGGAACTTATCAAAAGCTTCGGATTTATGCTTCATTAAGAAGACATGTCCGAATCTTGAGAAATCATCCGTAAAAGTAATGAAGTAAGAAAAACCGCTTCGCGCATGTGTAGACATTGGACCGCACACGTCGCTGTGTACGAGTCCCAAGAGCTCGCTCGCTCTTTCTCCGTGTCCAGAAAACGGAGCCTTTGTCATCTTTCCTTTGAGACAGGATTGACAAGTTGCATACGATTGATATTCGAACGGATCCAAATATCCTTCAGTATGTAACTTAGTCAATCTTCTCTCATTGATGTGACCCAGTCTACAATGCCATAAGAAAGTTTTATTAATTTCTGGAGACTTTCTTTTGTGTGTATTCTGGATATTGAAAATCTGTGGTTGGTTTAAAACGTATATACCGTTGTTCAATGTACCTGACCCAATCAAAACTTGATTAAGGTGAATGTTCACTACATTACTTACAAATGCAAATTCATAACCTTCTTTAGATAATAAAGATACAGAAATGATATTACAGGTTGCATTTGGTACATAATAACAACTACGCAAAACCAAAAAGTGTCCATCTGATAATCCCAGGTGATAGTCCCCCACGGCCTCAGCATCCATGCTAGCACCGTTCGCAACTCTGAGGGTCATGTCACCTGCCTTCAAAACTCTACGCTTTCTCAACGCCTGCAAAGAATTACAGATATGAGATCCTGATCCGGTATCCAATACCCAGGATGTAGAGTTTATTGATAGACAGTTTTCAATAACATACACACCTGAAGCTGAAGCTGCAACTCGCTTCAAATCCTGTGTTCTGGCTTTCCAAGCCTTGCAATCCTGTTTCCAGTGACCACTTTTGTGACAATAGAAGCATTCTTCCTTCCCCACCAGCTTCCCCGCTACTTTTGTTGCTTTACCCTTTCCCTTCGTTTCCACTTTACCGATGTACTTCACCCCAGTACTTGTGGGGAGGCGGAATTTTCAAAACTTATCAAGTTTAAACAACGAACATCGACTAACCGCTTGAATCGAAGCTAAACTATAAATAACCGTATTCTAAGAGTTTCATTTCACTTGTGATTAGGGATTATACCTAATGAAACTAGTCCTTCGTCTTTGTGTCCTCCTTTGTTCTCCTCGACCTTCTCTAGGTAGTAGACGATCCACCCGAGAGCAAAACACCAAGCTAAACCTCTAACTTGAGGTAACTAATCAACTTTGATTGCTAATCAAAGATGAAAGGATGATATAGAGTGAAGGTAATGGATTGTTTAGTCTAACTAATCCTTTGATCTCAACACATGAGGATTAAGGATTAGGGTTTGAAGATGAGAGCTTGAGGAGAGAGAATGTGAGATAAGATAATGAGAGGAGAGAGAGTGTATCATAATATATTATGAAGCATTCTTTTTTAACAATAATGAATAAAGGAAATGAATAAGCATGCTTCATAAAATATCTAGTGGTGATTCATTAGCATGAGTCATTAAGCAATAAATGTGCATTAATGAAATGAATGAATCACCACCATGACTCACTTTCTTATCTAAAAGAAACCTCCTTAGTCACATCTTCTAGAAGCTTCTCGAGTAATTACGAGAACGCCCCTCCGAATCGTAAAAATACGGAAAATCTTTAGACTGTATAAATCCAATAACCGGATACCAGTAACTGGCTTAAACCAAAGCCGACTGGTAAAAACTGTCCGAAAGTCGTACGCGCGTAAACGCACGTATGCGTCCGAACCCTTTGTCGCAAAACCATGCAACCTCTATATCGTTTCGCCTGGAGTAGGAAACTCTCTGTGTGGGACTCTAGAGACTCGACTACTACGCTGGCAGTGGGTTTAACCACAGACCGCAAGCGGCACTAGCTGTACGTAACGGTCCCCAGGTAGTTGTCGATAAGAAGGCCGATGAGAAAACCCATCCGAACTCCTACTGAGTCTGATGTGACAATCTCCATACAGTCCGGTCCGTTCGTCCAAGACTATCGCATATCGGGCCTAGGGGGGCGGCAAGCGTCAGTCCCCTAATAGCGGTATAAGTCGTGTCGGAGTAAAGCCCATTACACCCTGAGAAACTGCTGGAACCTACCAGCAAATCTCGCTTGCCCTGGCCAGGGACTTTGCGTAATGGCTCTCTGACACAGCACGATATCTACTCCCAATACCGGGAGGGACGAATCCTGTCTAACCGCCATTGCCTCCAAGTGCTCGGGACTGCACCCAACTGCTACCTGTTTGCACGACTCCTTTGAGCCGTGGTGGGGTAGTAATCTAAGAACAGTGGGACACACTCGAGGCGAAGTAGCAGTGTCAAGTCTGCGGACTACGCTGTACTCATGTCACCTGGGAACTGTTCACTGACGACTGGTATCAAACCAACCAACAGTTCCCTGTGAGTCCTGTCCGGTGTACCCGTAACCTAACGAGCACCTGTATACTATCTCCAGTACGACGTACTGACGGCTGTGGGACAGACCATCTCCCCAACTGGGATGAGAAGCGTACACACCAGTCTACTCCGGAGTATCGATGCTCTGTCTCGATAATCCAACGACCAGGGACCTGAATAAGGATGTGCTTGTAGACTACCCAGCCCCCACTAGTGTGACTGCCATCACAACGCTGGTAGACAAGCAAGATCCTAAGAGCTCTATCAATACGTATACTCACATATTAAGATAGAAAAACCAAGTAGCATACTACCATGTTTAGCAAGACTGTTATATACATGTGAATATCCCAAGCTTCCATTAAGTAATATACAAGCTAGTATGATACAGTAATGGCCTTCTAGGGCATAAACACTAACAATCTCCCACTTGCACTAGGGCCATGTACTGGCATATCGTAGACCAATGATCTCGAGTAGCCTCTCGAACTGAATCTGAGGAAGGGCCTTCGTGAATGGATCAGCAATGTTCTCTTCTGAAGCAACTCTCCGAACCTCGATCTCCTGACGATCAATGATCTCCCTGATCAGGTGATACCGCCTCAAGATGTGTCTGGACTTCTGATGGGACCTTGGTTCCTTCGCTAAAGCTATAGCTCCGTTGTTGTCGCAATACAGAGGTATTGGATCAACTATGGTAGGAACCACCTGAAGTTCTGTTAGGAACTTCTTCATCCAGACTGCTTCTTTTGCGGCATCGCAAGCAGCTATATACTCCGCTTCCATCGTCGAGTCAGCAACGGTGTCCTGCTTGGAGCTCTTCCAGCACACCGCCCCTCCATTGAGGGTAAAGACATAACCCGACATGGACTTGGAATCCTCCTTATCACTCTGGAAGCCGGAATCAGCAAAGGCCTCCAACCTGAGGACTTTTCCGCCGTAAACCAAGAACATCTCCTTAGTCCTCCTCAGGTACTTGAGAATGTTCTTTACTGCTATCCAGTGTTTCTCCCCTGGGTCTGACTGATACCGGCTTACCACGCTTAGTGCGTAAGCTACATCTGGTCTGGTACACAACATCGCATACATTATAGAGCCTACCGCAGAAGCGTATGGTATAATAGACATGCGTTCCCTTTCCAAATCAGTCTTGGGAGACATATCTTTGGAGAGGGTGATTCCGTGACAAGCCGGTAGATTACCGCGCTTAGAATCTTCCATACTGAATCTTTTCAGTACAGTGTCGATATACCTGGACTGCGAAAGTCCCAACATCCTCTTGGATCTATCACGATAGATCCGGATACCCAGAATGTAAGAGGCATCACCCAGGTCTTTCATGGAGAACCTGTGTGACAAGAATCCTTTGACAGATTGTAGCATAGGAATGTCATTTCCTATCAATAGAATGTCATCCACGTACAAGACGAGGAATACGACACTTCTGGCCACAACTTTACTATATATGCACGGTTTATCTGGATTTTTGATAAAGTCATATTCTTTGACTGTCTCATCAAAACAGATGTTCCAACTCCGCGATGCCTGCTTTAGTCCATAAATGGACTTAAGCAGCTTGCATACTTTCCTGCTGCTCCCACTCTGATTGAAACCCTCTGGCTGATCCATATAGACGCTCTCTTCTAAATTTCCATTCAGAAAAGCCGTCTTTACGTCCATCTGCCAGATTTCATAATCATGGAAGGCAGCAATAGCAAGAAGGACCCGAATGGATTTGAGCATAGCCACTGGAGAAAAAGTTTCGTCATAGTCCAAACCAGGTCTTTGACGAAAACCCTTTGCAACAAGTCTAGCCTTATAGGTTTCCACCTGTCCATCTACACCAATCTTTTTCTTGAAGATCCATTTGCATCCTATGGGTTTTACCCCATCTGGAGCAAAGTCCAAAGTCCATACTTTGTTGGTGTACATGGACTCCATTTCGGTCCGCATTGCATCTAGCCATCGTACCGAGTCGCCGCTCTGGATGGTCTGCTGGAAGTCAGTAGGTTCATCATCATCTATGATGCAATCCTCTCTATCCCCGTCAATGAGAAAACCGTAGTATCTCTCAGGCGGACGAGACGGCCTACTACTCCTGCGGAGGGGTGCGGGAATGTTCTGTTCTTCTTGAACCTCTGGTTCTACCAAACTTTCAGTAACAGTTTGTGGTTCTGGAATTTCTTCCAGTTCTATTTCGCTCCCAGTTGATTCCTTTTCTAAAAACTGATGTTCTAGAAAATGGGCATTACGAGAAACAAATACCTTCTGTTCCTCTGCGTAATAGAATAGATATCCCCTGGAGTGCTTTGGATATCCCACAAACAAACACTTTACTGATCGTGCCTCGAGCTTGTCCACATGCTGCTTTTTAACAAAAGCTGGACATCCCCAAATCTTTATATACTGTAGATGGGGTTTCTTCCCACTCCACATCTGATATGGAGTGGTAGGCACAGTCTTGGTAGGTACCATGTTCAAAAGATATGCTGCTGATTCTAGCGCATGTCCCCAGAAAGATCGCGGTAACTCAGCATTACTCATCATGGATCGTACCATATCCAATAGGGTTCGATTCCGTCTCTCCGATACACCATTATGCTGTGGAGTGTACGGAGGAGTAAGCTAAGAGAGAATTCCTTTCTCTTTTAGGTAACCTAGGAACTCGGCACTCAAGTATTCACCACCTCGATCAGATCTAAGTGTCTTAATACTTTTGCCGGTTTGGTTTTCTACTTCATTCTTATACTCTTAGAATTTCTCAAAAGCCTCGGATTTATGTTTCATCAGATAAATGAATCCGTATCTTGAGTAATCATCCGTGAAAGTAATGAAATAGGAATAACCACCTCTCGCATGTATAGACATTGGACCACATACATTACTGTGTATGAGTCCTAAGAGCTCGCTCGCTCTTACTCCTTGTCCAGTGAATGGAGTCTTTGTCATCTTTCCTTTGAGACAAGATTGACAAGTGTCATAAGTTTGATATTCGAACGTGTCCAAATATCCTTCTCTATGCAACTTAGTCAACCTTCTCTCATTGATGTGACCCAGTCTACAATGCCATAAGAAAGCTTTATTTAAATCTGGAGACTTTCTTTTTAGTGTGTTCTGGACATTGAAAATTTGGAGTTGGTTTAAAACATATATGCCGTTATTTAGAGTACCGGACCCAATCAAACCATGATTAAGGTGGATGTTGATAACATCTCTTACAAACGTGAAATCATAACCTTTATTTGATAACAAGGAAACTGATATGATATTACACGTTAAGCTGGGTACAAAATAACAGTTATGTAAAACCAAAATGTGTCCACTCGTCAATCCTAGGTGATAATCCCCGACGGACGCAGCTCCCACGCTAGCTCCGTTAGCAACCCTGAGGATCATATCACCATCCTTCAGCACTCTACGGTTTCTCAGTGCCTGCAAAGAATTGCAAATATGAGATCCTGATCCGGTATCCAATACCCAGGAAGTAGAGTTGATCGACAGACAATTCTCAATTACAAACACACCTGAAGTCGAAGCCACAGCTTGCTTCGGTTCCTGGTTCTTGGCGTTCCACGCCTTGCAATCCTTCTTCCAGTGCCCTTTCCTGTGACAATGGAAGCACTCATCCAGGCCAACTACCGGTGCTGTAAACTTTTTCTTTCCCTTCTTTCCCACCTTACTAACACCTCCTCTAGGTCTGGGTGCGGCCTTCTTCTTCCTTCCTTTGGCCCTAGCCTTGGACCCGGAAGAAGATGAACCGCCAACAAACATAGCGGGTGTTTCCCTTGCCTTCTGCAAGGTGCCCTCTGCACTCCTTAACATGTTCAGGAGTTCCGCAAGTTCAACTTCTTTTCCTTGAAGATTGAAGTTGAGGATAAACTGGGCGTAGGTGGGAGGAAGGGACTGGAGAACAAGGTCTGTATAGAGCTCATTATCCAAAGTCGTCCCAAGGTCCGCGAGCTCTTCAATATAGCCGATCATCTGTAGGACATGTTCACCTACCGATGACCCGACAGCCAACCTCGCTCGAAACAATTTCTTAGAGGTCTCGTATCTTGCTATACGAGATTGCTCTCCATAAAGTTCCTTTGTATGGAGAAATATGCCATCTAGGGACATATCCTCGTGCCTCCTCTGATGTTCATTGTTCATCGAGGCAAGCACGATGCACTTGGCTCTCGCGCAATCTAAATCCCAGGTTTTGCGGATTTCCTTATCCGCATTGCTGGATTTGGGACCAAGGACAGCAGGTGCTGTAGCGGTGAGGACGTACCCCAGTTTGTCATAGGTCAAAGCCATCTTGACATTCCGCAGCCAATCTTTATAGTTTGGCCCTGTCAGTATATTTTTCTCTAAAAGTAACTTAAGTCCAGTCATTTTCAGGGTCGCTGCAATTAGGAGAGAGAGAAGAAAACTCTTTAGCATGATGCTCTTGCAAGTTTAGAGTGGTTTTTAGTTTATCTAAACTGGATGGCTCCCACTGTTTCTCGAATCCTTCCTCAAACCATAAAAGAAGAATTAGCCAAGACTATTCTCACCGTACAATACTTGCTTAACCGTTCAGCCAGGCCGGTGTCGATACTTCGAGGGAGGTTTTCCAACGCTTTCGCGAAGTTCCTTAATTAAATAACCTCTTTTCTCTGGGGGCGTAACCCCGCTGACACTTTTCTGGACACCTACTAGGTTTATAGCATTGATCGTTAAGTGACGAATATCCTGATAAGTAGCATATACTCACAGTAGGATCGGGATCCAAATATCATCGTATGATAATGTTGAAGGAATCCTACCAACATTCATCAAACTCCAAATGGTATGCATCTCTTTGCAAATTTCAGTTTCTTTAGAAATTCCCGATATAAGTTTTTGCCCCATGCTCTTATGACCTTGGCGTTAGGTCAAAATGTCATAAGTCACATGTCAAGTTCTACCCATCATTATCTTGTCAATTTGAACCCATCCGTATATATCCTTGACGTTCGGCCAAAATGATAATACGACTGTCCCAAACTAACTCATCTATCTATGCAACAAATGAATATCCGGCAGCTACCAAACACTATGCCTTGGCGTTAGGTCAAAATACATAGCTTGAATACTACTGAATACCCAGATGAAATGACGGAGGGCTACGAATGGTTTTGGCGAAACCGTGAACGTAGTGAACTTGATATAACCGAAGGAACCTGATAGCTTTTAAAAGGAGTGGTTAAAACTCCGCATTTAAAAATATCTGTTTTAAAAATAACCGAGTGGTTTCTTTTAAATTGTTCCAACGATTTAAACTTTGGTTTGTTTTACTTTGCATTATAGATAATGCGTCCCATCATTAACCTATCATTGCAGAAAACAACGAAAATACAACGTCCTCTTATGCCATCCGCATTCGCCACGGGGTCCCGTCATCACCCGTTAGGTTACTTAACTAACGACAGAGCGGGGGCTGGGCTAGCGCGGGTGTAAAACATAAGTGACGTCTAAATAGATACAATAAATATAGATATTTTACATTCGTCTGACGCAATGATATTCATTCCAGAACACAGATAAACAATATTGGATTTGCAAGCAATCTGTACTTCTTTTGAGCCTGCAAGAAAAGACAGATTACACAGTTGTGATGAATAGCCGTTTACCCCACCCTCGACCCCTACGGGTACGGCAAACTACCCACCCGGCAGTCTGTGTACCCCACCTTGGGTCAGTCCTAGGAGCAAAAACAGTAAAATGAAATAATACAACGGTGGCTACGACCGCAACCTGGAAGTGCCCCGTGAAAATAATATTACAACAAATTACATTTACAACAAATGAATTAAACAATAACCCATTGCTAACCCCGGCTATACACCACAACAGTCCAATACAGTTTATATGCACAAACAAATATAACCATTTCAGAAATGTGCAACCCCCTGCCAACCGACATACTAGCAGTTGGGGGAGGTTTACTAACACATTAAACAATCACAGATATAATCCAATACGCAAATACTGTACAATTCGATCGAATAAACAACATCAATATTGCTCCAAAATCTGCTCTGTTAAACAGTAACCTGAGCAATAATTAAACATTCCAGAAAACCCAAAACACCACAGGGGACCCACCCAAAAAAAACGAGTTCCTGACTCGTCAACTCGGCCGCGGTTGCGCGGCGGATCGGTGGGATCCGCCGCCCTTCCGCTGCGCTTTAGACGAATCAGAAGCCCAAATTTTTTGGGTGTTCTACTGTGGTCATGTCAAGCTCTCTGAACATACCTGAAAAATTTTCTGACTTCATTTTAACTTCGACAGAAACTTGACAGAATTAGGGTTTTGCGGCTTTGTTTTTCCGTTCGAAATTCGTACAAATTTGCAATTAAGTTATTTATTGTTTAGCGAGGCTCTGATACCACTGTAAGTCGATGTACTTCACCCCAGTACTTGTGGGGAGGCGGAATTTTCAAAACTTATCAAGTTTAAACAACGAACATCGACTAACCGCTTGAATCGAAGCTAAACTATAAATAACCGTATTCTAAGAGTTTCATTTCACTTGTGATTAGGGATTATACCTAATGAAACTAGTCCTTCGTCTTTGTGTCCTCCTTTGTTCTCCTCGACCTTCTCTAGGTAGTAGACGATCCACCCGAGAGCAAAACACCAAGCTAAACCTCTAACTTGAGGTAACTAATCAACTTTGATTGCTAATCAAAGATGAAAGGATGATATAGAGTGAAGGTAATGGATTGTTTAGTCTAACTAATCCTTTGATCTCAACACATGAGGATTAAGGATTAGGGTTTGAAGATGAGAGCTTGAGGAGAGAGAATGTGAGATAAGATAATGAGAGGAGAGAGAGTGTATCATAATATATTATGAAGCATTCTTTTTTAACAATAATGAATAAAGGAAATGAATAAGCATGCTTCATAAAATATCTAGTGGTGATTCATTAGCATGAGTCATTAAGCAATAAATGTGCATTAATGAAATGAATGAATCACCACCATGACTCACTTTCTTATCCAAAAGAAACCTCCTTAGTCACATCTTCTAGAAGCTTCTCGAGTAATTACGAGAACGCCCCTCCGAACCGTAAAAATACGGAAAATCTTTAGACTGTATAAATCCAATAACCGGATACCAGTAACTGGCTTAAACCAAAGCCGACTGGTAAAAACTGTCCGAAAGTCGTACGCGCGTAAACGCACGTATGCGTCCGAACCCTTTGTCGCAAAACCATGCAACCTCTATATCGTTTCGCCTGGAGTAGGAAACTCTCTGTGTGGGACTCTAGAGACTCGACTACTACGCTGGCAGTGGGTTTAACCACAGACCGCAAGCGGCACTAGCTGTACGTAACGGTCCCCAGGTAGTTGTCGATAAGAAGGCCGATGAGAAAACCCATCCGAACTCCTACTGAGTCTGATGTGACAATCTCCATACAGTCCGGTCCGTTCGTCCAAGACTATCGCATATCGGGCCTAGGGGGGCGGCAAGCGTCAGTCCCCTAATAGCGGTATAAGTCGTGTCGGAGTAAAGCCCATTACACCCTGAGAAACTGCTGGAACCTACCAGCAAATCTCGCTTGCCCTGGCCAGGGACTTTGCGTAATGGCTCTCTAACACAGCACGATATCTACTCCTAATACCGGGAGGGACGAATCCTGTCTAACCGCCACTGCCTCCAAGTGCTCGGGACTGCACCCAACTGCTACCTGTTTGCACGACTCCTTTGAGCCGTGGTAGGATAGCAATCTAAGAACAGTGGGACACACTCGAGGCGAAGTAGCAGTGTCAAGTCTGCGGACTACGCTGTACTCATGTCACCTGGGAACTGTTCACTGACGACTGGTATCAAACCAACCAACAGTTCCCTGTGAGTCCTGTCCGGTGTACCCGTAACCTAACGAGCACCTGTATACTATCTCCAGTACGACGTACTGACGGCTGTGGGACAGACCATCTCCCCAACTGGGATGAGAAGCGTACACACCAGTCTACTCCGGAGTATCGATGCTCTGTCTCGATAATCCAACGACCAGGGACCTGAATAAGGATGTGCTTGTAGACTACCCAGCCCCCACTAGTGTGACTGCCATCACAACGCTGGTAGACAAGCAAGATCCTAAGAGCTCTATCAATACGTATACTCACATATTAAGATAGAAAAACCAAGTAGCATACTACCATGTTTAGCAAGACTGTTATATACATGTGAATATCCCAAGCTTCCATTAAGTAATATACAAGCTAGTATGATACAGTAATGGCCTTCTAGGGCATAAACACTAACAGATAGTCCCCCACGGCCTCAGCATCCATGCTAGCACCGTTCGCAACTCTGAGGGTCATGTCACCTGCCTTCAAAACTCTACGCTTTCTCAACGCCTGCAAAGAATTACAGATATGAGATCCTGATCCGGTATCCAATACCCAGGATGTAGAGTTTATTGATAGACAGTTTTCAATAACATACACACCTGAAGCTGAAGCTGCAACTCGCTTCAAATCCTGTGTTCTGGCTTTCCAAGCCTTGCAATCCTGTTTCCAGTGACCACTTTTATGACAATAGAAGCATTCTTCCTTCCCCACCAGCTTCCCCGCTACTTTTGTTGCTTTACCCTTTCCCTTCGTATCCACTTTACCGACACCGCCTCTTGGTTTGGCGGGGGCTTTCTTCTTCTTGCCCTTGGCTTTCGCCCTGGACCTAGAAGAGGAAGATCCTCCTGCAAACAAAGTGGATGTCTCCCTACCCTTCTGTAGGGTGCCCTCAGCAGTCCTCAACATGTTCAGAAGTTCGGCAAGTTCAACCTCCTTTCCTTGCATGTTGAAGTTAAGAATGAACTGGGCGTAAGTGGAAGGAAGGGACTGGAGAATCAAATCGGTATAGAGTTCATTCTCCAACGTGGTCCCCAGGTCCGCGAGCTCCTCTATGTAGCCGATCATCTTAAGCACGTGGTCCGCTACCGATGATCCGACGGCCAACCTTGCCGAAAAAAGCTTCTTCGACACTTCGTATCTAGCGATACGAGACTGCTCTCCATACAGTTCTTTTGTATGGAGAAATATGGACTCTAGGTCCATATTCTCGTGCCTCCTCTGATGTTCGTTGTCCATCGAGGCTAGTACGAGGCATCTAGCCCTCGCGCAATCAATCTCCCATGTCTTACGGATTTCTACATCCGCGACGCTGGAGGTGGGACCTGGGACAGGGGGAGCTTTGGTGGTAAGTATATACCCCAGCTTGTCATAAGTGACAACCATCTTGACATTCCTGAGCCAATCTTTGTAGTTTGGCCCTGTCAATATATTTTTATCTAACAGTAACTTAAGTCTGGTCATGTTGAATGGTCGCTGCAATTAGGAGAGAGAAAGGAAACACTTTAGCATGATGCTCTTGCAAGTTTAGAGTGGTTTTTAATTTGTCTAAACTGGATGGCTCCCACTGTTTCTCGAATCCCTTCTCAAACCATAAAGAACAGGATTAGCCGGGATCATTCTCACCGTACAATACTTGCTTAACCGTTCAGCCAGGCCAGTGTCGATACTTCGAGGGAGGTTTTCCAACGCTTTCGCGAAGTTCCTTAATTAAGTAACCTCTTTTCCCAGTGGGCGTAGCCCCGCTAACACCTTTCTAGGCACCTACTAGGTTTATAGCATTGATCGTTAGGTGAGAGTTTTCCCGAGGAGTAGCATATACTCACAGTAGGATCGGGATCCAAATATCATCGCGTGATAAAACCGAAGGAATCCTACTAGAATTATCACACTCCAAATGGTATGCAACGCTAGCAAGTTTCAGTACTTATGAAACTCCCGATGTGGATTTTTGCTCCATGCTCTTATGACCTTGGCGTGAGGTCAAAATGTCATAAGTCACATGTCAAGTTCTTCCCATCATTATCCTGGTTAATTTGAACCCACCCGTACCTACCCTTGACGTAGGCCAAAACGGCAGTACGACTGTCTCAAATCAACGCATTCTATCTATGCAACGGATAAATATCCGGCAGCTACCAATCACTATGCCTTGGTGTGAGGTCAAAATACATAGCTTGAATAATACCGAATATTTAACCGAAATGATGGAGGGATACGGATGGTTTTGGTGAAACCGTGAACGTAGTGAACTTGATATAATCGATGGAACGAGATAGCTTTTAAAAGGAGTGGTTCAAGCTCCGCGTTTAAAAGTTTAGTTTTGAAAAGAACCGAGTGGTTTTCAAAGTGTTCCAATCGACTTTTACTTGGTTTATTTCTTGCATTAGTTCTTTTAATGCGTCCCATCATTTAATCCTACCATTGCAGAAAACAACCAAAATATGACGTACGCTTATGCCATTCGCATTCGCCACGGGGCCCCGTCATCACCCGTTAGGTTACTTAACTAATGACAGAGCGGGGGCTGGGCTAGCGCGGCTGTAAAACTTAAGCAACGCCTAAATAGTTATTATATATAAATATATAGCAATGATAGACATTACAGATCACAGATGAATACATTGGATATACTAGGAATCCGCAATGCGTTCGAGCCTGCAACGTAAAACGGATTACACGGTCGCGGTGAATAGCCAATACCCCACCCAAGACCCCTACGGGTGCGGCAAACTACCCGCCAAGCACCCGAAGCGAAGCAACCTCCCTCACCACCGTGAGTAGGCCACTCGGCACTTCGAGATACCTGGTAGTTTGTGCACCCCCTCCATGGGTCTATCCTAGGAGCAAAAACAGTAAAAAGAATTATACAATGACGGCTACAACCCCGACCCGGTTGTGCGGCCATACAAATAATATTATTACATCAATTTACATGTTACAAATGAATGAAAGAAAAATAACGCTCATCTCACATCCACCCCGGCCATTCACCCGCGACAATCCAATCCATTCATATCCACAAACCAATAACAATCACAGATCACAGAGATGTATAACCCCGACTAATCGACTTATAGCGATTAGCCGACGTGCAATACATGCAAGCATCACAGATATAACCGACATAGTTAAAGTGTAGTGAAGTTCCGAAAAAAATACGGATTTATAGGCCCCCAAAAGTAAATTTTAGTTCTGGAAAATCTGGGCACATATAACATATCCTAAAAATCCCAAAACCAACACAGAAACACACTGCACCAAAATCGAAGCAGAGAGGGGACCAGACGGCGGCGGTTCCGCGGCAAGAGCTTCCTATTGCCGCGGATCCGCGGCCCTTTGATCGCCTCTCTGGTTCGTCTTTGGTGGTTTTCTACACAAAACCCTGAGATAATTTTTGGTGTGTAACAAATTTTATTTTGACCAGAAAAAAAATTAACAGAAACTTAGGGTTTTGCGAGTTTGGTTTTTCGATTTTCCGGTTTCGAAACTTCGTTACACTTTACTACTTATCTAGTTTATGTTTAGTTAGGCTCTGATACCACTGTAAGTCCACGTTGCCCACCCCGGTGCTTACGGGGAGGCGGAAAACATAATAAAAATTGGATTTTTATCAACTATAGGCAACATGGACCAAGCTTTAAGGATCTTCGCTAAACAAAAACAAGCTAACCCTAACTAGTAACTAGTTAAGTGATGGAAATGTTATACCTTGAGCTCAAAGTCCTTCTCTCCTTGCTCCATGGAATGGTAGAAAGAGGTCACCTTGCTTGTCTTCTCCCGTCAAAGAAGGATCCACCCGAAAGCCTCGACCTTTAGCTTCAACTCCAAGCTAGGAGTAACTAGAGTGCAAGAAATGCTAAGACTTGAACCCTAGAAGAGAGTAGAGAAGATCAAGTGAAGGTTTTTCTCAAACTTTTTATTTCTCAACACATGAGAGGGAGAGAGCTTGAGGTAGAGGATGAACAAGAGAGAGAAATGATATGAGAGAATAAATTATTAGTGAGCCATTCTCACTAATATGTGTGTAATATTTTAATTCAATAATTAGCTAGAAAATTGTCATGGTTTAATCAAGATGTGACCATTATCATTTCAATATTAATGCAAATTGCAAGGATCAAAAAGCATCTTCCAAATGAAATGATTATGGTCAAGTTGTCAATTTGGTCAACAAGTCATTGAAGTCAAATGGTCAACAACAACAACCATGCACAATAATTAAGCTAATTATCAATTAACAATAATACACACAAAAGCAATAGGGTTAATAAAATGACAATAGTCATTAACCCTAAACAAGGTCCTCTCCCTCAATCCCAAGCAACTGTGCATACGCACCCGCATTCGTGATCCGAGGAACACGAATACACTGAGAAAAACCAATCTCAAATCATATACTAGGATCCGGCTTAAACCAAAGTCCGCTAATATAAACTGTCCGGACAGCAAACGTGCACAAGTGTGCGGATGCGAACGAACCCTGTCGCAAAACCATGCGACCTCTACTCATTTTCCCTAAAGGCGAATAGCTCTCTGTGTGGGACTCTAAAGACTCGACACTACGCTGGCAGTGGGTTTAACCACAGCCCGCAAGCGGCACTAGCTGTACGTAACGGTCCCCAGGTAGATGTCTATAAGAAGACTGACGAGGTGAACCCCATCTGCACTCCTACTGAGCCTGTATGTGACAGTCTCCGTACAGTCCGGTCTGTTCGTCTGATACATCGCATGGCGGGCCTAGGAGGCGGTGAACGTCAGTCCCCTAATAGCGGTACAAGTCGTGTCGGAGTGTAGCCCAGAACACCCTGAGATAACACTGGAAGCCTACCAGTATATCTCGCTTGCCCTGGCCAGGGACTACTCGTGTAATGGTTCTCCTGGACACAGCGCGATGTCAACCCCCAATACCGGGAGAGACGAATCCTGTCTTACCGTCACTGCCTCCAAGTGCTTCGGGACTGCACCCAAAAACTACCTGTTTGCACGACTCCTTTGAGCCGTGGTAGGGTAGTAATCAAAGCGCAGTGGGAACACACTCGAGGCGAAGTGACAGTGTCAAGTCAGTGGACTAAGCTGTACTCATGTCACCTGGGAACTGATAACTGACGATAGGTTTATTACCAACCAACAGTTCCCGACGAGTCCTGTCCAGTGTACTCGTAACCTAACGAGCACCCGCATACTATCCCAAGTACGACGTACTAACGGCTGTGGGACAGACCGTCTCCTATACTGGGATGAGAAGCGCATACGCTAGTCTACTCCGGAGTATCGATACCTTGTCTCGATAGTCCAACGACCAGGGACCTGTATAAGGATGTGCTTATAGATTACCCAGCTCCCACGAGTGCGAGCGCCATCACAACGCTGGTAATCAAGCAAGGATCCTAAGGGCTCTACTAATATGTATACCAGCAATATGCTAAAAGAAACACATGCACATATTAAAGTAGAGACAAACCAAGTAGCATACTACCATTTCGAGCAAGATTGTATATACAACTGTGAATATCCCAAGCTTCCATTAAGTAATATACAAACTAGTATGATACAGTAATGGCCTCCAGGGCATATACACTAGCAATCTCCCACTTGCACTAAGGCCATGTACTGGCGTATCGAAGACCTATCATCTCGATCAGCCGCTCGAACTGAGTCTGGGGCAAGGCCTTGGTGAATGGATCTGCTGTGTTATCCTCTGATGCAACTCTCCGGACCTCGATCTCCTGGCGATCCACAATCTCCCTGATCAGGTGATACCGCCTTAAGATGTGTCTGGATTTCTGATGGGACCTGGGTTCCTTCGCTAAAGCTATAGCCCCGTTGTTGTCGCAATACAGAGGTATTGGGTCAACAATGGACGGAACCACCTGAAGTTCTTTCAAGAACTTCCTCATCTAGACAGCTTCTTTCGCGGCATCAGATGCAGCGATGTATTCCGCTTCCATAGTCGAGTCAGCAACAGTTTCCTGTTTGGAGCTCTTCCAACACACCGCCCCTCCATTGAGGGTAAAGACAAAACCCGACATGGACTTGGAATCATCCTTGTCACTCTGGAAGCCGGAGTCAGCAAAGGCCTCAATCTGCAGGTCTTTTCCGCCATACACCAAGAACATCTCCTTAGTCCTTCTCAGGTACTTGAGAATGTTCTTTACTGCTATCCAATGTTTCTCCCCAGGGTTTCACTGATACCTGCTTACCACACTAAGTGCATAAGCTACATCCGGTCTGGTACACAACATCGCATACATTATAGAGCCTACCGCAGAAGCGTAGGGTATAATAGACATGCGATCCCTCTCCAAATCAGTCTTTGGAGACATCTCTTTGGAGAGGGTGATCCCGTGACAAGCCGTAGATTACCGCGCTTGGAATCTTCCATACTGAATCTCTTCAGTATGGTGTCGATGTACCTGGACTGTGAGAGTCCTAATATCCTCTTGGATCTGTCACGGTAGATCCGGATACCCAGAATGTATGAGGCATCACCCAGGTCTTTCATGGAGAACCTGTGTGACAAGAACCCCTTGACAGATTGTAGCATAGGAATGTCATTTCCTATTAAGAGAATGTCATCCACATATAAAACGAGGAATACTACAGTTCTCTCTACAAATCTACAATAGATGCATGGTTCATCTGGATTTTTGATAAAGCCAAATTCTTTGACCGTCTCATCAAAACAGATGTTCCAACTCCGCGATGCCTGCTTGAGTCCATAAATGGACTTGAGCAACTTGCACACCTTTCCGCTGCTCCCACCCTGAATGAAACCCTCTGGCTGGTCCATATAGACACACTCCCCTAAATGACCATTTAGAAAAGCTGTCTTTACGTCCATCTGCCAAATCTCATAATCGTGGAAAGCAGCGATAGCAAGAAGGATCCGAATGGATTTCAGCATAGCTACTGGAGAAAAGATTTCGTCATAGTCCAAACCAGGTCGCTGACGAAAACCCTTTGCTACCAGTCTAGCTTTATAGGTCTCAACCTATCCATCTACACCAATCTTCCTTTTGAAGATCCACTTGCATCCTACGGGTTTTACCCCGTCTGGAGCAACGTCCAACGTCCATACTTTGTTGGTGTACATGGACTCCAACTCGGTCCGCATTGCATCCAGCCATTTTACCGAGTCGACGCTCTGAATGGCTTGCTGGAAGCTAGTAGGCTCATCACAATCTATGATGCAATCCTCTCTATCCCCGTCAATGAGAAAACCGTAGTACCTCTCGGCCGGATGAGACTGCCTACTACTCCTGCGGAGTGGCGTAGGAATGTCCAGTTCTTTTGAACCTTCTGGTTCCACTAAGCTTTCAGTAATAGTTTGTGGTTCTGGAATTTCTTCCAGTTCTATTGCGCTCCCACTTATTTCTTTTTCTAAAAACTGATGTTCCAGAAAATGGGCATTACGAGAAACAAGGACTTTTTGTTCCTCTGCGTAATAGAAAAGATACCCCCTGGAATTCTTTGGGTATCCCACAAACTTGCACAGTACTGAGCGTGCCTCGAGCTTGTCCGTATGCTGCTTTTTGACATAAGCTGGACATCCCCAAATCTTCAAGTATTGAAGATAGGGTTTCTTTCCACTCCATAACTCATATGGTGTGGTAGGCACAGTCTTAGTGGGAACACGGTTCAAAAGATATGCAGCTGTTTCTAGCGCATATCCCCAGAACGATCGCGGTAACTCAGCGTTACTCATCATGGACCGTACCATATCCAATAGGGTTCGGTTCCGTCTCTCCGATACACCGTTATGTTGCGGAGTGTATGGAGGAGTAAGCTGAGAGAGAATTCCATTCTCTTTTAAGTAATTCAGGAATTCGACACTTAAGTATTCTCCTCCTCGATCCGATCTTAGGATCTTGATACTTTTGCCTGTTTGTTTTTCTACTTCATTCTTATATTCCTGGAACTTATCAAAAGCTTCGGATTTATGCTTCATTAAGAAGACATGTCCGAATCTTGAGAAATCATCCGTAAAAGTAATGAAGTAAGAAAAACCGCTTCGCGCATGTGTAGACATTGGACCGCACACGTCGCTGTGTACGAGTCCCAAGAGCTCGCTCGCTCTTTCTCCGTGTCCAGAAAATGGAGCCTTTGTCATCTTTCCTTTGAGACAGGATTGACAAGTTGTATACGATTGATATTCGAACGGATCCAAATATCCTTCAGTATGTAACTTCGTCAACCTTCTCTCATTGATGTGACCCAGTCTACAATGCCATAAGAAAGCCTGATTTAGCTACCGTTCACTACGCCTTGACTAGGTCAACAAACGCAGCACGAATACTAAATAATATTAATCCGAAACGACGGAGGGCTACGGCTGGGTTTTTGGCGAAAAACCCGTTAACGTAATGAACTTGATATCGTTGAAGGAACATGATTGCCCTTTTTGAAAATATAGTGGCGAAAACTTTTGCTAAAGTGGTCACTCCCCGTGAAGGGATCTCGGCTCTTTCCTCGTCGAATGAGGTGCAGGATATTCCAAACTGAATACCTCGATGCAAAGCAAGGATAATCGACTATAGTGAAGTTATTACCCTGACGCAAACTTTTGTCCAAGGGGTCACTCCCGATGAAGGGATCTCGGCCCTTGCCGCGTCGACTGAGGTGCTGGGCATTCATAACCGAATACCTCGATGCAAAACAAAAATTGAACGTCCTTGCAATAACAGCTTTTTGAAAAACTTGTTCCAACAACGTCTTTTAGGTTTATTTTCTTGTATTAGTTCTTTTAATGCGTCCCATCATTTAAATCCTACCATTGCAGAAAACAACCAAAATATGACGTACGCTTATGCCATTCGCATTCACCACGGGGCCCCGTCATCACCCGTTAGGTTACTTAACTAACGACAGAGCGGGGGCTGGGCTAGCGCGGCTGTAAAACATAAGCAACGCCTAAATAGTTATTATATATAGCAATATAGCAATGATAGCCAATCCAGATCACAGATGAACACTTTGGATATACTAGGAACCCGCGATTCGTTCGAGCCTGCAACGAAAAGCGGATTACACGGTCGCGATGAATAGCCAATACCCCATCCAAGACCCCTACGGGTGCGGAAAACTACCCGCCAAGTACCCGAAGCGAAGCAACCTCCCTCAACGCCATGAGTAGGCCACTCGGCACTTCGAGATACCCGGTAGTTTGTGCACCCCCTCCATGGGTCTATCTTAGGAGCAAAAACAGTAAAAAGAATTATACAATGACGGCTACAACCCCGACCCGGTTGTGCGGCCATACAAATAATATTACATCAATTTACAAATTTATTACATGAATGAAAGAAAAAGAAACTCTCATCTCACATCCACCCCGGCTATTCATCCGCGACAATCCAACGAGTTCATATACACAAACCATCATCAACACAGATCACAGATATGTATAACCCCCACTAATAGACGTATAGCGATTAGTAGACGTTCAATACACATATAACATTACAGAGATAACCATTAGCCAAAGTCTACAGAACATCGACCAAAAATACGGATTTATGAGCCCCAAAAACAAATTTTGCTTTCTGGAAAATCTGGGCAGAAAAGTCATATACCAAAAATCCCAAGATACCCCTCTAAGAAAACAGCAAGAAAAAGATTCCCCAACAGAGCCAACGCCGCCGCGGTTCCGCGGCATAAGCAAGCTTATGCCGCGGAAACGCGGCGCTTTGGACGAGTTGGGGGATGAAATTTCTCCAGTTTTCTAACAAAAGCCTGAGCCGATTTTTAGTGTATGATTTATTACTTTTGGAACAGATCTGAAAATCGGCAGAAACTGAATTTTTTCCGGGTGATTTTGCGGTTTTTTCGTCCGGTCGATATTCTAAATACTTTGCTAACATGCTAGGGTGTGTTTAGTTAGGCTCTGATACCACTGTTAGGTCCACGTTACCTCTCCCGGTACTTTCGGGGTTGCGGAAACGGTAAAACAAAATTTTTTCTGGTCTTGGCAACATGGACCGTAAAAGCCGGATCTTTGCTAAACAATACACTAGCATCCTAACTAGAGATTTATCTACTCGGTTAGGGGTTATACCTCAACTTGAACTACTTCTCTTCTTGTTGTTCTTCTCCTTGCTTGCTCCGAGGGTTGATCCGGACTTTGGTCACCTCCGCGGCCTCCTTGAGTCGAAGACGATCCACCCGAGAGATGTGCACCGAGCTCCACCTCGAGCCGAGGTAACTAGGGCAAAGAGATTGCTAATCTAGAAGCCCTAGGTTGTGTAGAAATGATCAATGGATGGTTTTGTCTTTGTGGGATCTTTATCTCTCAACACATGAGATCAAAAGATGAATCAAGAGGAGGAAGAAGAAGGAGGAGCAACAACCATGGTTCATTTCTTTTCTTCTCACTTGAAAAAACAAGAGAGAGAATGAGAAAGAAATTATGATACAAAGAAAAGTAACCATGGTTGCAATAATGTAAAAAACAACATCATTACTAATCCCATCAAGTTAAAGTTTGATGGCTACATTGAAATGACCATTATTATAATCCAAAAGAAAAAGAAAATGAAAAGAAGAATGTAGATCCCTCTTGAAAGTCAATGGTCAACACGGTCAACCGGTCAACAAAGTCAAGAGAGGTCAACGGGGTCAAATGGTCAATGCAATTAGCCATCATAAAATTATCACTAAAAGGATTATTAAATGATATCCGCGGCTCATAACGGTTTTGACCAAACGAACTGTCAAAACCCTAATGAGTCCGCCTCAAAATGGTTTTGACTGAATCAACTGTCAAAACCCTAATGAGCCTGCCACATAACGGTTTTGGCCGAACCAACTACCAAAACCCTAATGAGGCACCTCCTCCTTCACCACTCCGGAAAACTGTGCATACACACCTGCATCCGTATTCCGTAGAATGCGGATGCACAGAAGACAAAACAAATCCATCCGAGCAATACTAGGATCCGGCTTAAACCAAATCCCACTAGTACTGCCTGCCCGAACACCATACGCACACAAGTGTACGTAAGTGATCGCAGCCCTGCCGTAAACCATACGGCCTCTACACGTTTCGCTCAGTGCAGGGAAACTCTCTGTGTGGGACTCTAAAGACTCGACACTACGCTGGCAGTGGGTTTAACCACAGACCGCAAGCGGCACTGGCTGTACGTAACGGTCCCCAGGTAGATGTCGATAAGAAGGCCGATGAGGTAAACCCATCCGAACTCCTACTGAGTCTGTATGTGACAATCTCCGTACAGTCCGGTCTGTTCGTCTGATACATCGCATGGCGGGCCTAGGGGGGCGGTAAACGTCAGTCCCCTAATAGCGGTACAAGTCGTGTCGGAGTGAAGCCCAATACACCCTGAGATAACACTGGAAACCTATCAGTATATCTCGCTTGCCCTGGCCAGGGACTACTCGTGTAATGGCTCTCCTAGACACAGCGCGATGTCAACCCCCAATACCGGGAGAGACGAATCCTGTCTAACCGTCACTGCCTCCAAGTGCTTCGGGACTGCTCCCAACTACTACCTGTTTGCACGACTCAGTAGAGCCGTGGTAGGGTAGTAATCAAAGAACAGTGGGAACACACTCGAGGCGAAGTGACAGTGTCAAGTCAGCGGACTAAGCTGTACTCATGTCACCTGGGAACTGATAACTGACGATAGGTATAATACCAACCATCAGTTCCCGACGAGTCCTGTCCAGTGTACTCGTAACCTAACGAGCACCCGCATACAATCTCAAGTACGACGTACCGACGGCTGTGGGACAGACCGTCTCCCGTGCTGGGATGAGAAGCGCATACGCTAGTCTACTCCGGAGTATCGATGCCCTATCTCGATACTCCTACGACTAGGGACGTGTATAAGGATGTGCTTGTAGATTACCCAGCCCCCACGAATGTGATCGCCATCACAACGCCGGTAATCAAGCAAAGATCCTAAGGGCTCTACTAATGTGTATAGGTGATATAATAAATAAACACACATGTACGCATTAAAGCAGAGACAAACCAAGTAGCATACTACTATATTGAGCAAGATTGCCTGTACAACTGTGAATATCCCAAGCTTCCATCAAGTAATATACATACTAGTATGATACAGTAATGGCCTCTAGGGCATATACACTAACAATAACCTACAGCATCCTTGGGCACGTCGGCTCGCCAACTTCGTGCCCGAGTTTCCTCGGTCCAGAGGTCGGAGCCCGTAAAAGAACCCGGCGACGTGGTGCCCTTCCGGCGACGTGGTGGAGACCGGAGATTCCACGGGGAGATCGGGACGACGACGAGAAGACCGAAGGACACGGATATCTCGGTATATCTCTCTACCCCTTCTCAAGTTAGCTAGGACTATGTTAATGTCCCGATCCGGGATTTTTGTGCTCGGTGGTGCCGGTTTACAAGTTCGTAAAAAGTTTAGTTTCAGCATTCCGGCGTCGGATTGACGGCCGTGTAGGGTTGCTGGGCACGCGCACAAGGGTCTACGAGGCATCAACCATGCCCGATTAAAAATTTAGCCGTGCCGAACAACCCGAATACGGATCTTTAAACTAGAGATTAGGTGAAAACTAACATGTTAACAACTTTAACACTAAGTGAGAGGGATTACAACCTTTGTAGATCCGGTCCTTCACTTCATATGCTCCGTGTTGTGGTCCCTTCGCTGCGATCATCGGGTTCCGGACTCTCGAGAGGTTCCACGAAGAGAAAGATGCAACCTTTGCTTCCGATCTTCGATACAAAGATGATCTACCTTGAAGTTTCATCAACACAAGCTAACACTCACTAAAATTGAGTGAACACTCTCATCTAATGGGCAAGGGAAGATGAGGATGATGAAGTAGCATTTTTGCTCTCTTTATTTATCTTTTTCTCATATTTATTCATCACAAATATCAAAACAAGAAAGCTTTGCATGAAGAACTCAAGGAAGAAGAAGAATAGTGATCCATTTTCTTTTGTGATGAATAGAAACAATTAATATGATAAATAATGCAACCATGGTCAACTAAACTCATGTAGAGAATTAACTAGGGTTAGGGTTTGGGTTGGGTTAAAGCATGAGTCACTTGAAAATATCTTTCACAAAACAAAACCAAAACCTTCTAGAATCATCTAGAAAGCATAACCCTAATCCAAACCCTAATCATGTTTAGACTCCACTAAACATGTTGCATTAGTTATCATATCATGTTACAATATTATATATCACATATATAATATTTATCGTAACAAAATAAAATAATACAATTAACATATATCTCATATATATCAATGTATTACCCGAGTGAGAAAAAGACTCTTTTAGTGAGCTAATATTAGTTAATGTAATTTAATATATCATATATATTATTATACATTAAATCATCGAATCAACACTTGATCCGACAATCCGGCTATATCGCATATAACCGACTAATATTTATCTGTACCGATTCATCGAATCAACACTTGATCCGATGATCCGGCTGATATCAAATATCGCGAGAATAGAATACGGTATCACATATCGCATTATCCTCGGTCCCGCACATATCACATATATGCTCCTACTCCGTTTTGCCTGAGCCAAGAAACCTCTGTGTAGGACTCTAAAGAATCGTCAATATGCCGGCAGTATGTGATGATCATATCAAACACCCACAAGCTGCAAGCGGTCAGCTAAACGTAACAGCCACCCAGGTATTGAACGCTCAGAAGATCAACAAGCAAGCCTGTACATTCTCCTGTGAATCCAAACAGCAACACTCCCGTACAGTCCGGTCTCGTCGTCTGATATGTCGCATATCTCGCCTAGGGGTGGTAAAACGTCAGACCCCAGTAGCTCGATAAGTCGTGTCGATATGAGGTCTATAACAGTTCGAGAAACTACTGATAACACTTACCAGTAAATCTCAACAACCCTGGCCAGGGATTTCCGGTTATAGCCAATCGAACACAGCACAACATCAACTCCCTATACCGGGAGAGACGAATCCCCTCCTATCGCTCATTGCCTCCATGTGATTCGGGACTGTACCCAAAAGCAACCTTTTTGCACGCCCTCTTGGACGTGGTATGATGGAAATCAAAGCACAGTGGGAATCACACAAGACTCTATGACGATCTCGGGTCAACAGACTACTCTGTACCAGTGTCACCAGAGAACTGCCATCTGACGTAAAGTATAATACCATCTGGGAGTTCTCGGCGAGTCCGTCCAGTGTACTCAGTCTCCACTGAGCACCCGTACACCATCCTTGATGTCAAACACCGTTGGATATGGGATCATCCATCGCCCATCATATGGGTCAAGATGCGTATACGCTAGTCTACTCTGGTGCATCGATGCCCTGTCTCGATACACCATCGACTAGGAACAGTTATAGGATGTACTCGTCGACTACCGTGGCCCCACTAGTATGATCTCATCATAGTCCCAGTAGTCGAGTACATATCCTAAGGGCTTTATCAACATGTAATATAGAGACAATCAGAATACATGTTAAGATAAAGTACAACCAGATAGCATACTATCATGTCGAGCAAAAAAGTCCTCCCTATATATATCCCAGCATCCACTACAATATACATCGTATGTACAGTAATGGCCTCTAGGGCATACATATAACTAACAATCTCCCACTTGCACTAGGGCTATCTGTTGTGGTATCAGATACCCAACAATTAGCTGTGGTTGAAGTATCTCATACTTAACCATCCCATAAAAGTCTCTACTGGGAAAAAGGCCTTTGTGAGTGGATCCGCGCGGTCGTCCTCTGTGTCTGCTCTCCTAACCTCGATCTCCTTGGAGATCAACCATCTCCATGATCAGGTGATACTGCCTAAGAATTATATCTGGATTTCTGATGGGACGGTAGTTCCTTGGCTAAAGCCACAACTCCATTGTCACACAATGGTAGGAACGAAGTTCATCTTTTGAACTTATATATCGAGACTGCCTCTTTGGTAGCATCCTTGGTAACGATGTATCTTGCCTTTAATCGTCTAGTATGTCATGGTATCTAGCTTGGAACTCTTCCAACACACCGTCCCTCCACTGAGGGTAAAGACAATGCCTGCGACTGACATTCAGTCGTCCTTATCATCCTGGAACCTTTCCAGTGATTCTCCCCAGGATCGATTGATACCATCTCACTACAACTAGTGAGTATCCTAACATCCAATTAGATCTATCTCATAGATCCAAAACACAGGATTTAGGAGGTATCACTTTGATCCTATATGGAGAATCGTTGTGATAAGCGGAGATTGACTGAGCGTAACATAGGAAACTCCTTCCCTATCAAGAGTATGTCATCCACGTACTCTACGAGGATCACGACCATACTCTCTTCTACCATTTTGTATATACAAGGTTCATCTACCATTTTGATGAAGTCAAACTCTTTGACTACCACATCAAAACAGATGTTCCAACTCCGCGATGCCTGCTTTATCCTATAAAGCATCTTGCACACGTTTCCACTGCTCCCACTGTCTATGAAGCCCTCTGGTTGTGTACTTATAGACACTCTTTTCTAAAACATCATTTAGAAAAGCAGTGATGACACCCAACCACCAGATATCGTAGTCATGGTATGTAGCCGTGGCAAGTAGGATCTGGATGGACTTAAGCATAGATCCTTAGAAAAGGTTTCAACATAATCCATACCTGGTCAATGATGCAAACCTTTAACAAGTCTAGCTTTGAAAAGCTCAACTTTTCCATGTACACCAAGTAATCTTCTCAAGATATACTTGCTCCTGATGGGGATTTAACCCTTCAGATAAAGCAACCAAAGTCCATACTTTATTGGTGTATAAGGATTCTATCTCAGATCGCTAAGCATCCAGCCATTCTTACAGAGTCTCACTCCTGTTGGCCAGCTCGAAACTAGTTAGGTCATCATCTCATGATGCAATCCTCGCTCCCACTGTTATAAAGAAACCGAAGTATCTCTCAGGTGGGTGAGGAACCCTACTAGATCGGCGGAGAGGCTGAGGTTCGTTGGAAACTATTGAATCCTTTGGTTCTACCAAATCATCAGTTGCAGTTTGTATAGCTGGAACATTTCCAGTTCTACATAACATACCTTGCCTCGAGCTTGTCCGGATTTTGCTTTTAGACATAGGCCGGACAACCCCAAATCTTAACAAACTTAAGATATGGGCTCTTCCCTTTCCATATCACATATGAAGTGGAAGGCAACTGATTTGATTTGAACCCTATTCAATAGGTATGCAGCTTCTTAAGTGCACAACTCCCTGAAGGAAATAGGAAACTCAGTAGTACTCATCATAGAGCACACCATATCACATAGGGTGCTATTGCTCCACCCCGATACACCGACGTGCTGTGGTGTATACGGAGGAGTAATGCTGAGAGAGAATCTCATTCTCCTTTAGAATAGTCCAGGAATTCCGTGCTCAAGTATTCTCCTCCTTGATCAAATCAAAGGACATAATACTTTTACCCGTATTTTGGTTCCCTACTTCTAACTTATATTCTGTGAATATCTCAAAAGGTTCGGACTTGTGTTTCAACAGGAACATATGTCTGAATCTTGAGAGATGATCAGAGAATGTAATGAACTACAAAGAACCGATCTTGGCATGTGTAGACAGGGGACCTTACATACATCAACATGTATCAATCCTAAGAGTTCACTAACTCTTTCTCTGTTTCCAATAAACAGAGCTGTGGTCATCTTATCTTTGTGACCTGACCGGCAAGTTTCACAAGATGTAAATTCAAACTAATTTAAATATGCATATGTATGTAACTTAGCTAGTCGGGTCGCTTGATATGACCTAGTCTACAATACCTCAAGAAGGATTCGTTCATTTCTGAACTCATCCTCTTGTGTGTGTTCCGTATACTAAGAACTGTAGTTTGATTTAGAACATCAATGCTTTTAGATAACGTGCCTGAACCGATCAACTCTTGATATAGGAAATGTTCAAAACATTATCCAACAATACAAAATTATATCACTTCTTTACTAATAAAGAAACTGATATGATGTTGTATATCAGGTTCGGTATCTAATAACATTTGTTCAGAATCAATGTATTCTGGTAATACAGGGTGATAGTGACCAACAGACTTGGCTGCAACACTTGCACCGTTTTCTATCTCATGAAACTTATCACCCGTTCTCAGTTCTCTACCTATCTGTAGCCCATGTAACAGATTACATATGCGGGATCCTGATCTGGTATCTCATACCCAGGACGTAAAGGATACTGAGAAACAGTTCTCTGTAATGAACACACCCGAAGATGATGCATCAGCATGCACTTTCTTCGTTTGGGCGGCACGGGAATTCTGGTAATCCCCAATTTCCTGCTCTGTCTTATAACAATTATAAGTTGGAGCGGGACTAACGTTCCCCAGCTCAGTATAATAAGCGGGTTCGGTTAATTCATCCGTTTTATTATCTTGATTAAGGCGTGATATGGTCGCTACCTGGAGACAGAGAGAAGAAAACACTCAACGTATGCTCTTGCAAGATTAGATTGGTTATATAATATATCTAATCAGGATGTCTCCCACTGTTTTAGTCAAATCTTCCTTCAAACCCTAAAAGGAAAGACTAGCCGGGATTAATTACACGCTACAAGTTCGCCAATCTTTCAGCAAGGCCAGTGTCGGTACTTTGAGGGAGGTCCCCCGTGCTTTCGCACGAACCTAATTAAGTAAACCTCGTTTTCCCAGAGGCGTAACCCCGTTAACACCTTTCTAGACACCTACTTGATCGGCTAATTGTAATGTATAAAACTCTCCCAGGAGTAACAATTACTCGCAGTGGGTATCGGGATCCAACTATCTCATAGAAGGTATGCAATCTTATTGCAAATTTCAACCCTTGAAATTCCCAATAATATTTTACCTCTAGCGTCCTATGACCTTGACGAAGGCCAAACTACCCATAGTCCGCTAGTCAAGTTCAACCCGTACATTTCTTGATTGAATTAAACCCACCCGCACGACCCTTGACGAAGGCCAAACTACGCCGTACGAATACCCTAATCCAATCGCATCATATGCTAGCAGAAAAGCACTAGTTAGCTACCGTACACTACGCCTTGACGAAGGCCAAACTACCGCAACACGAATACTAACTAGTACTTATCTGAAATGATGGAGGGCTACGACAGGTTTTTAAGAAAACCTATTGCGTAATGAACTTGATATCGTTGTAGAATCGAGTGATTTTAAATGGAGTGTTTTTGAGGCCTTTCTAGTTTTGCTAAAGGGGTCACTCCCGGCGA